>OV702289.1:42825816-45225816 GCA_916181665.1 Avena sativa | reverse complement strand
GAGGAAGCTAAATTCAACATATAGTTTATTACTATGCAGTTTCCAGATTTAACAGACATGTCAGAATGAGGACATATGCTGCTCCATTTGCTTTCTCACCACGTGGGTGTTCAGTCATTCTCATCTTCTGAACTCAAATGTATTTAGTTAATCAAGACATCACATAATGCAGGATTTTAACAGAAAGTATTGCTTAGCGGACCATTGTGTTCGTAAATGCAAACATAGACCGCGATGATAGTATTAATGTAGCCAGGAACTTACCGAGCTAGCAGAACATTATTTTCTAAGCACGCATCCAGCTCTTTCCTGCAATTGTCTAGATTCTTGGTAATCTCGTCACCCTAAATGCATTGCAAACCACATCAATCACTTACAAAGATTAAGGTTATTCTACATATACATTTGGGACATGTGGCCAATACAAAGTTTCCCATATATAAGTTAAGATATGACAATATTGGTTCTTGTCAATTCAGTACTACTAAGGTTTGGTCCATCTTTGGAAAAAGAAGCAGGAAACAAATCCATGTGGATAAGTGATTTCGAAGTAACATTATATCCAAATGAGAACACACCTGAGCTTCTATATTCTTAGGAGGCATGGCATACTTCTGCTCAAGAATATGAAGGAACTACACATATATAATAATAAGATAAGAGTACAAGCGAGACCAAAGAAAATGAGATCACGCAAAAAGTTCAGGGACAACAAACATACATGATTACGCAAAAGAGATATCTCTGTTAATAGCATCTCTCGCTCCCCCTGCTTGTGGAAGTTCTGAAGCCTGTACCGTACAGTAGAGCAAGTATTACCAGTTTATTCAAGTAAATATACCAACTTGCTGTGCAAAGTGTATTTGCTACAAACTCATACTGCAACGACTCAAAACTGTGATATTAAGACATTACGTTCTAACTTGCTCAATTAATCTCTTGTTTTCAAAAGCAAACTGAGTCAACTGGGGATTTTCATTGATTTGTTTTTGCAGCAGCTGAATCTCTTGGAACATTGCAGCATTTTCATCAACCAAATATCCATCAGATGGCACTAGATCATCTGCTAACAAATGCAATCTTGTTAGTTTTTCATCACGAAGTTTCAGCATTGTCCTCAAGCGTTGGGAATCAGATTCCTTCAGGTCGACCTGCCAAAACAGATAACTGGTGTCACTCAATATCTAAGAGGCACGCACTGCAAAGGCAGCAATAGCTATTCATGTGGAAGATGATTAAGTTCTGTGGCTTTGAAGAATATACAGTATCCTTGAGCTTTGCCATATAAAAGAATATAGTATTACCAAACGACTCAAATGCTTTATTTCAGCTTCCAGCTTCCTGATATCCACCTCAGCTAGTTTCTCTCTCCTAAGGCTCCCAACCAAAACAGCTTCCAGATGGCTAACCTGCATTAGAAATATATAAGTAATTGGTTGCAAGTAAATTGTAGCACTTCATTATTTATTTTCCAATGAAGTAAATCATGGTATATGACCTTTTGCTTTAGAAGATTCAGATCACAGCTTGATTGATGATCTTCAGCTAATGTATTATACTCATTATCAGGGCCTGAATTTAGCAGGTGAAAGCTAGGGGATCCAGGGACATTTTGCTGCTTCCTCAAGCATGTTAATTGAACCTGGTAAAGATGATTAAATAATTTAACTAAAAAAACTTGTAAAATCCAGAAAAGAGCTTTCATGATGAAGCTTACCTTTAGTTCTTCTATCTGCCTTTGTAAAGCCATAACATCTCCTGAAGCATCTTCATTTACTTTTGCCTAGAACAAATAGAAGAATCTCCAAATGAGTAAACAATATAAAATTTCTATACAAAACTTCAGCATGCTTAGAACACAAGTACATTGTTTTGAATCAACTTCGCCCGCTGAGCAAACTTCAAGGTACTCAATGTCTCATTTGAGGAACTGCAGTAGTGTAATCCAAATATAGGTTAAGCATTCTATTCAGATCTAGAAAGCTAAACTGACTTCTCAAAATGAAGGTACATAATCTGGATACCAAATAGATGGGCTGATGTTGGCGACAATTGTTGTTTTAGAGTTTCCTCCAAGAGAATCCTAGGGAAGAAGGTATAATGAGCCAGAGAAAACAAATACAAACAGAGAGAAGATTCAGGAGCATGTTTTCATTGTGAATTTTAACCTGGAGGAGAAATGTAAGCCTTGAGTCTCTATAGGGCACATGGCGGCTTTTCCCATTAGCGACTTCCCCTAGAGTCATGATAACAAGCCTGAAACCAAATAGACGGATTATCACCATAAATAGTGCTTCTTGAAATAAATTGTTGATTTAGTACCCAAATACATGTACTGTAAAAAAATTATGAATGTATATGAACTGTATAAAATTTATGAATGTTGTCTGAGAGCAAACATTACCCAAGAGTTGACAAGGATCTATTAATGTTTGCAGCTTCTTTCAAGCGTTCTCCTTCAGCACCCGAGCTTTTCTGCCTAGTCGGAATTCAGTCAGTATTTGTCAAGACATGAAAAGGCCATTACCTTTATTCTGTGACTCACCTCTCAGAACCGGCAAGATCAACCAAATTCAGCCGCCCAAAGCGGAGATGTGCCATTGAATCCCTTTCCCAACGGCTCTCAATGACGCATGTAAAGACACTATGTGAACGGCTGCTCTCACTGTTCATATTTGTGGCTGCCGCTTTCCTATTAGCAATCCCCTAAAATAACATTTTAATAAATGCACTAGTGGAAATTAGCTCATGCCCATTATAGTTCCTCTGATTCAGTTAAACGTACAATGAAGAGAAGATATTCTGTCACCTGTAACAATAACAACATAACGTCTTTAACAGATGACACATAACACTCCGTTAGGTTGTCAACATATACACCTTTCTTTATATCTTCACGGATCTACAAAGGAAAAATAAGTGTGAGTCTGTTAGATCTCACATTTAGTACATGCATTACCAATTCTCAAGTACTAAGCAGGTTACCTGAAGATTGGTTGATGATGGTTCAAGCAGATCAGTTATCTGCTCATTGTATATCTCCAGAAAAGAACATTTACAGATATATTTCAGTCTGTCGTCTCTTCGTCTCTCCTCTTCCTTCAAATAATATATAATTTAGGTCCATCTATTAGCAAAAAAGCATCAAAGTATCAGGCTGGCATACAAACACCTCACCTCCTTTATTCGAGCAAATAGATACTCGAAAATGCGAGGCGTCAAACCAGAGTCATTGTTAAGTTCATCGCCCTCCTTACTAAGTTCTCCCATCATTGTGTAAGTTTTGCCACTCCCGGTCTGTAAAAGTGGTTGGTATGTAACCACATGGATGCCAGACGAATTCTTGAGCAGGCAAAAAAGTGTGCATATTAGTCTTACCTGGCCATAGGCAAACAAACAGCCATTGTATCCAGACATGCAGTTCTCCACCATTGGTAGACCAACTACCCTAAACAGCTTTTCCTGAAATCGTAGTAGAGTATAATTCTTAGGCTAAAGGTTGACCTCTTCGGAAAGAAATATAAGTGAGTAGCAGTAAACACTACATACCTGTGATATTGTTTCACAGGCAACATGATCAAACGTGAACATTGTTTCAGGGTGCCCTATCCAGCTCAATGTCTTTGAGCTATCCTGTATCAAACATGTTCTTTGACCATGTGCAGTGCTCTCGGCGGCACTGATTGGCCTTATTCGCACTAAAACCTGCAAATCACCCCAACTTTTAGATTTGTAAAATTAAAAAACACCAACAATCAGTCATATTACCTTCAGAACCACGGTACTGTACCGATACAAAATAGAATTAGCCATGATATTGACTATGAACTCCCAGTTGCCAGCTGGTATGATATTAAACTACGATTTGGCTAGTTAGGCAATGTGTGATACGAAGTACTTGGGTAATGGTATAGGCCATTTTGTTGCGTTGTGATGTTTGCTAATCAAGCGGGACACAAAATGGTCATCTACTTATGCATCAGTGGCTAATTGGAAAATTTCACTTTCAGAAACATTTCAGTTTGCGCAATCATCTATCCACAGACACACACAGACCAACCTGCACATTGCCATCCATCCAGAAGGCGGGGTCCTCGTCGAGCTCGAAATGCGGCACCTCGACGGGCACTTCCGCGGCGGCCAGATCCCTCGGATCAAACATCCGCTTCGCCGCTCCTCCAATCGAGGAGCTCCGATCCCTGACCCCAGACGCCACCGTGCAGGCCCTGGGCGTGCCAGCCAGCGACTTGGGCGTCCCCGGCGCGGACCGGGGGTTCCTGCCTGGGTCGGCGATGGCCGCGAGCGGGGACCTCGGGGGCAGCGCGAACGAGGCGGCGGAGGCTGAGGGGGAGGAGGAAGAGGACCCGGCGGCGAGGTCGTCGTTCTCGTTGGGCTCTGGCGCGGTGCGGCGGGAGGCGCGCCGGCCGCCGCCGCCGCCGACCCCGGGGGCCGCCATGGCGGAGGTGGGGGTGGAGCGGAAGGTGCAGTGGTGGTAGAGTGAGGTGGCGTGGAGCTCAGCTGGGGTGGAGGAGAGTGAGGGGGAGCGGGGTGGTAGCGGAGACTAGTAATGGCCAATGGGGTCTTCCAGCTGTTGGGACTCTCCGCTCGATTTCGAATTTTGAACTGCGCTTGCGTGTGAGGAGGTCGGGGGTGGATGGATCTGGGGAAGTGACGAGTCATCTGACCGAGGCTTTCGGCCGCCGCTACTGTCGAGTTAACGGCTGATATATAATCAGGGAAGTCGTTTCCTTTGTTCCAGATTCATATCAATGAAAGACTTGCATTTCATCCCAGCTTTGCTTAAAAGACCATCTCTAACAGAAGCTCTAAAATAGGACTTGTACCGTATTGTGTATAAGTTGAGACTCACGTATCACACCACAAGCTAATTGATTGCACCACAATGTATCTAGTTGAACTTGTCTATAAGCTGGACCCACGTGTCGGTTAAAGTTGCACACATATAAGAGAGAGAGGAGAAAAACTAAAATAGCTTATGAACAACTCATAAGCTTGTAGGTCACCCTTAAGGTTTGAGAGAATTCCTTATTTGACACTAGTTTTCAATATGATTCCTTATTTGACACTAAATTTTTTTCACTTCCCTATTTGACACCTGGTGTAAATTTTTTGCCCTATATGACACTCTAGTGCATTTTGAGAGCTAACGGTGTTAACTGGGGATCTACAAAGACGCTTTTACCCCTATGCATAATATGACAAAACAAATTACAAGACAAATGTTGTTGTACTGTGATACATCTGCTACTCATTAAATTACTAACCGGAATCCAAATAAGTTAGTCATGTAATTGATTTTATCGTGGTAAAGAAAGTAATGTCGTGCTAAATTCGGAAGTGATCTTAGATCAATGAAAATAACTGATGATTAGTGTTAGCAAAACTTACTTAGTCGCTCTCATCCTTCAGCTTGAACTACGTACGTCTGCACGCATGCACCTGCTCCCAGGACGAGTGCTTGCATATGGGCCACGCATGCACCTGCTCCCAGGACGAGTGCTTGCATATGGGTCACGCGCGTGTGCCGATCCGTGCGCTGCAAGTGTGTGGCAGCCCTCTACTGGTTTCTCGTTTTTCTTCAGCCATGCTCCTTAATTTTTGTAAAATATTAGCCAAAATACGACTGTCATTCGTGTTGACTCCTCCCTATGTCTCCTACTGCACCTGCGTGGTCGTCTTGACGGCCGGAAGCTAGTGCTCGACGCCTCGACGATAGCAGCGGCCAACAGCCCAACGTCTCCTGCTGTACCTTCAGGACCTACTCCACGACGGCAAGTTAACCCTCTACAGGGAAAGTCAACGACGACAGCGCTTCTCTCTCTGTAGAGCAGTCGACCCGCTGGGGTGTCCACCTCCCGATTAATCTTGATCTCAACAGCAGGAGGTTGCTAAACTGGAGCTATGGCTCGTCGACGCTGTCACCTTCCATCGGCAGGAGATCGTAGAGGTGGAGGCGGAGGCACACACAGGCAGAGGAGAGCCCGCTGGAGGCGAGGTATCTGACGACCCAGCTAATATATCATTCCTGGACACCTCTAATAAGCCATAAAGGATAAGCTCCGCTCAACAAAAAGCGATAAAGGATAAGTTGCTATCGTAAGGGCTTTGATTAATTAAGGGGTATTTTGATCCAGCTAGAAAAAAGTTGACGGAAATATGTAACGGAACTGACGATAGTGTCATATAAGGCAAAACAATTACAGTAGGTGTCAAATAGGGAAGTAAAAAAATTTCAGTGTCAAATAAGGAATCATATTGAAAACTAGTGTGAAATAAGGAATTCTCTCTTAAGGTTTTGGGCTTATGGATACCTTATTAATAGTCCTATGTATGTGAAACTCCTTGTTGACTACTTTTTGCTTATAGATAGCCTTATTGCCAACATAGTGGGCAATCTCAAAAAACAAAAACAAATGGGGCAGTTTGGGACAAAATAGCGTCCAACGAATGTCCCATTGGTGTTCGTGTCCCATTTTTATGACAATGTCGGCTCGTGTTGCAAATATGGGGCAGCTCGTGGCTGCTACCCCATTTTTAGTCTCGGGCTGCATATAGCTCAACCGCTATCCGATTTCTCCTCACTGATCTTGGGTGCCTCATTTTAGAAAGCTGCTATAGTGAAAACATTTTTCGTGCCCTAAAATCTTCTCTTCTACCCTAAAATATTTTCTCTTCTGTCCTATTATGGGTCAGCTGTTAGAGATGCTCTAAAGAGACCTGCTACACATGACAATCTGCTAATGATTTTCATACGACGTTGTCCGGCAGATGCACAGTTGCCTTCCCTTGTCTCAGCCAAAGGGGATTAAGTAATCAGATTTGGTGATGTCTGAATCATACATGAGTCGTCCAAAAAAGATCGCATGTGAGGCACTTTCGTTGCTTAAATCCCGTCCAACAGCTAAGGCTAGTCACAGTGGGAGGTAACTTTTTTAGGATTAGTGGGGAGTAACTAAGACTACTAACATGCCTATGTTACTATTTATATTACTACCTTCATAAGACTAGTCACAGTGGGAGGTAACTTCTTTGATTTTGCCAATATCATTCGTGAGACTTTCCAAGGGGTGTCTGTTCACGTTGGGCACCGTATGCATGACGCTGCTCTTGGTGAGAACAAGAACAAGTTGGCACCTCTCTATGGCAGCAAGGCCATAGTTGGTGAGTCCAAGGGCCTCAAGCCTCTCTACAACTTGTTGTTGAGGATATTTTGCCACACCATTTTCTCCCAGTGCTGGCAATGATGATGCTATCACGTGTGGCCTTGTCAATTTGCTCCACCATGCCCACAAGGTATATTGTGCTGGCCCTACTGCTGACGGATACTATTGACATCATGGACTTTATTTTTAAGGAGATGCATCATGCCATTCTCTTCAAGAAATCTCCACCATATGCAGCACTTGTGATGAGGCTCATCAACACTCAGCCTCATGGTTCACCTCTTGCCCTTCCTCCTAATCTTGTGGAACATGCCTCTCCGACTCTCCAAAATAAAGGGGGTATGAGGCCAGCTCCTAGGTGGTCTTATTCAAATGAGGATGATGAGATTTCTGAGACAGAGCGGGTTACCACTCCTCTTAGGGGCTCTAGAAGGAAGAATGCCTCCAATGCTCCTATGCCTCCTATCACCCGTGAGTATGTTCAGGAGAAGGTCAAGAAGGCATCATTCTAGGAGAAGACCCTATGCTGCATGAATGTGGACATTCGCAAGGAACAACATGCCTCATACAAGAGCAGCCATAGAATTAAGAAACTCCTCAAGGAAATCAAGGCTCAGGGTGAAGAGGAAGGAGAGGGAGAATACATAGATGATCATGGAGCTGAACCATCCGCGGAACCTGATCACACTCTCTCATTTGGGGCATGGAATGCACAGCAAGATGGCCTAGTGGATTGGAAGACCTTCTCAGAGGTCACTTCAGGATTTGGCTCTCAGGGTACTTCCTCTTCTCGCCCTCATGGCAAAGGACTCGCAGCTCCAGGGGGAGATGTTATTGTAACTTGTGTGATAACTATGTTTATCATCTATTACATGTTGTGTATGATTTACTTGTTTATCCTAATGCACATAGTCAGGGGGGGCATTGTTATACACTGTCATATCTTATTGCAAATAATTCCATGCAAAATCACTTGTTGTCATCGAACACCAAAAAGGGGGAGATTGAAAGGACATTTACTGTCTTAATCACTTTTGGTGTTCGTTGACAACTCGTAGATCATTTTACAGTATGCTAATGTCTACAGGTTGATCTAATGCAAAGTGAAAGGACCTTGGCCTAAGAAATTATCCATGCAAGAAGATGCAGGTTTCTGGGAAATCAAGTCTGGAGTCTCCGGTGTGGTCTGGAGTTTCCCCAGGAATCTCCGGAGGGGCCTCCAGAAAACTGCTTAGGACCTTCTGTATGGGGGTCCGGAGATCCACCAGAGACTGACCGGAGTCTCCGGCCGAAGCCTCAGACCGGAGTCTCCGGTGTGGCTAGACCGGATTCTCTGGTCCACAGGGTCCGGAAACTATGAAGAGTCTCCGGAGGAGCTTTTCCTAGAGGCACTGGGACATTCAGAGAGGTGGTCCGGAGCTCGGTCCGGAGACTGACCGGAGTCTCCGGTGTAGACTGGAGTCTCCTGTCTACAGGTCGGAGTCTCTAGTATGACAAGTTCTCCAAACGGTCAGAAAACGGTTCAGTGAAGGGGTGGCCTATAAATAGGGGACCTTATCCCCTTACTCCAGCTGCTCGACCCACTCAAGAACACCATCCCCATTTGAGCCACCAAATCAACAACATCTCTTCATCCAACCATCCAAAGTCATTGATCTTTGGAGAATCGAAGGAGGAGGCCTTGATCTATAGCTTCACCAAGAGAGATCTTCATTTCCCCCTCATTCACTTGAGGGTCCCCTTGCTCTAGTGTTTCTTTGGAAACCCTAGCTTTTGATTTGGTTCTTACAAGCTTGTCTTTGATTGTTTGACAGCTTGCTTGTATTCGGGAGCCTCCAATTAGGTTGTGGATGTGTGCCTCGAACTTGTTGTAAAGGTGCTGGTTTCCACCTCGAAGGTTGCTGATATAGTGGAAGAGGTGAATCAAACCCTTTGGGGTGAGGTTCATCGGAGAACAAGGGAGGCCTCTCGTGGCGTCGGTGGTTTGAAACCACCCCCTCTCCAAACGTAGACGTACTTCCCCTCAAAACGAAGGAACTACGGGAAAGAAACCCTTGTGTCTCTGTGTGCTCCACTTTGGTTACTTCTATCCTTTACTGCACTTTACTTAACTTGTTCTTGCTTAGTGTATGTGCTAGTTTGTGACATGGTTATACCCTACGGGTACACAACATTGGCATACCTGGTCTAGCCCAAGGAAGGCCACAAGAATATACGTAGCCTGTGGAGATTTTCGGGTGGCCCAAGCCCATGAAATCTTCGGATCCTTGGGGAGAAAGACTAAAATAGATAGAATATTCAAAGGGTCAAAACCTAAACTTGTAATCGACTCGATCTATGCCCGAGACCTGCTTATCTCTATATAAAGGCTAGGAGGACATGACGAGGAGGGCATCTTTTCCACCGCATACACACCTCCACGCTAGATCGCATCTGCGCACCCCTGTAACTTTCGGTTCCGCCGTAATCAAGAGCAGACAAGCAGGAGTAGGGTTTTCCCTCTGGGGGCTTGAACCTGGGTAAATCTCGTGCCCCCTGGTTGCTTGTCTGTTAACCGTTCCGTGATCTCCAGCACCCCCATCTTCTCCAAAACCCAAGCTCATAACAATGGGCATTGACGAGTCGAAACCTCGTTAATTGGCGCCGTCTGTGGGAAACGGGGGCGTTGATTGTGCGATCGCGGCGGTCCTGACCAAAGCGATCTACAACTCCTCGGTGACGGAGAGCCATCTCCTCTTCGGCGCTTTCGACTTCACCGCCCACTCACCAGCCACCATTAAGGGTTTCGAGCCCGTAGGCGACAGGCTCGAGATCCTGTTCGGGAGCTTCTGTTTCCAGGTGGGACAGACATGCACTCTCCGCCTCCCAGAGCGGGTGCCACTGCCATCAATCAGGCCCGCCTCATGGGCCCCGCATCCTAGCGTGCTATGTACGTCAAAGCTGAAAGATGAGTCATACGATAGCAGCAGCTGCAACTCAGATCTGTGCACCCCCCCCCCCCGTCGGATGAAGGAACCTACGGTTCCGGATCCAAAAGCTGCGACAGCAGCGATCCAATCCGCGGACGCTACCAGTGTGTCGTGGTCATCCAAAGCGACGTGGAGCAACAACCACCAGGTTCGGGTGCCCACGTACCGCCACCCAACCCAGAGGGTGAAAACAGAGGAAACAGGAGACAACCATCCCTCCCACCCAACGAAGGCGCCGCTGCCGCCTATAATCGGATCAACCTCAACGAGGATGGCTGGCGCCAGACACGCGAAGCCATCGTGGGCAACAAGATCCTACCCGTGAACTCTTCATGTGACCTGCTGATAGCATACCACCTTTTCCTCATCGGCGAACACAACAGGGAGGTGCAGCTCGACAAACGCAAGCAAGCAACTTCGGAGTCTAGCGCGCGGTGAGCTGCGCTCTCCGCCGCTGGTGGCTCCAGCTCACATGGCAACAACGCCAACAAGCATCGCTCTCGCACAGAGCACATGGATCCCGCTGCACATCGCGAGGTCACCCGAACCCTCAACACGTCCTTCATGGAGATGGACGTCAATGACAACATCATCCCAAAGACGCCGCAAGCTGCGATCATGGCAGCCACCACATATCTCACGTCCCATCCACCTCTAGTGGGGGACCCGAAGAGAGCTATGCACAAGTCCGCACTAGCTGGACTCGGACTCGTCGGAGCCGCGCTCCACGAGGAAGCTCCTACAGAGCCAAAGAAGAAGGCTACGGTCAGATTCAACCGTAGCCCCACACACTCTTCGGATGAAGAGGAAGACGAGCACGATCTACCTCGACGACGCAAGAGCCCAATACGTCGCAGCCGCGACTACAACGCTCGAAATGACCTTGCCCAGCACAAGGTCGACAAGGCACATGCCAAACGCGCGTGCTCAGACGAATCCGAAGAGGACGATGATGGAGAACTCTGCGGAGCTCGATGCTTCAAAAGATCTGTTCGGCGAACGCGGATGCCGAGAAATTTCAAGCTTCCTTCGGACACTCCGAAGTTCGACGGGACGCAGGACCCGAAAGCCTGGCTCAGCGACCACCTATTGTCCGTCAAGCTTCACGGCAGAAACAAGAACACTGCCCTGCAATGCCTTTAGCTGCAGCTGATAAGCACAACCCGGATCTGGCTCAACAACCTATCCTCAGGTTCCATCCGAAGCTAGGAGAAACTGGCGTATAGTTTCATCCAAAACTTTAAGGGCACCAGCAAGAGGCCAGCCTCGATCGAGGAGCTGTGGGCCTGCACTCAATGAACGGGTAAATCCATTCGCTCGTACATACTACGCTAGTCCAACATCAAGAACTCCGCGGCACACATATCCGAGGAGAGAACAATCGACGCCTTCAAGGATGGCGTCAAACGCCCGGACTTCAAGGAAGAACTTGGGCGCGTCAAGTCCAAGACACTCGATCACCTCATGGACATCTCCAACAGGTGGGCAGATGGCGAGGAATCTATCCACCGAGCGCATTCGGATGAGGAAGATGACTACGACCGCCAACGCGAGCGCCGTAGCAAGCAAAGATCACGCGTCTACGACGATCGCGACGGACCCGACATGGTTGCGGCTGGCTACACCGAACGCCGCAACGAAAACAACCGCAGCAGCGGCGGATACCATGGAAGCAACTTCCATGATGGAGGACGCCCAATGCAAACGTTGCAGCGCCGCCGCGACGACGAACCCTCGGCATACGACAAGTTGTCGGGCCCATGCACCATCCACTTCTACATCGACAAGAAGGATGGCAAAAAGAAGGCCAGCCACATGCTGAAGGATTGCCGTGAGTTCTAAAAACTCAGCGAGGGTTTCACCCAGATGCGACGACAGATCTTGAACCCTAGGTTTGGACCCGCACCTGCGCTAGGCGACATCACCCACGGAGCTCCTCCATCACCACCCGTGGGGCCTTCGAATCAAGCAATCGCACCCATGCAAAACAACGACGTAAATGGGTATCCCGCGCCGAAAGGGTCCCTGATGATCCAAAAGGGGCGCCCAACAAACAGGGTGCAAAAGAAGATCACCCGCCAAGTCAGCCTGGTTGTGACCGCTCCACCCGCCATCCCTGAGTACCTCCGTGGTTCGGAGTCCTACATCACATTCAGTCATTCGGATCACCCCCGCCAGATCCCTCGCCCAGGTCATGCTGCCCTGGTGCTTGAGGCGCAGATCGGAGGGTTTGATATGAGCCGCATCTTCATGGACGGCGGCAACGGCATCAACCTGATGTTTGCTAGCATCCTAGAAGCAATGCGGATCCCGCTGTGCACCTTGGAACAATCCGACACAACGTTCCACGACATAGTCCCAGGGAAGGGCATATTTCCCCTGGGAAAAATATGGCTCGATGTCATCTTCGGCAAACACGAAAACTTTCGGTGTGAGCGGATCGAATTTGAAGTGGTGGACTGGCCATCACAGTACCATGCCATCCTCGGGCGCGTGGCATTCGCAAGGTTCCTGGCAGTACCGCACTATGCGTACCTGCTACTCAAGATGCCAGGACCTAGGGGCGTCATCACGATCCTGGGCAGCTTCACCCGATCCGACCACTGCGACAGAGATTTCAACAGAATCTCCTAGTCGTTCGGCATGCAGGAGGAACTCACAAGGCTTCGGGAGGTGACAGACAACGGGGAACCCCCATTCTCCAGGCAAAACGCACCCGACATGTCATTCGACTCAACAGTCAACGCGAAAAAGGTGCAGGTCCACCCGACGGACGCCTCCAAGATGGCGTTTATCGCCAATGACCTCAGCCCCGCATAGGAAAGCGTGCTCGTCGAATTCCTCCATGAGCGCTGGGAAATATTCTCCGGGTGTCAAGCGGACATGCCAGGAGTTACCAGGGAATTCGCCGAGCACGCACTCAATGTGTTTCTAGACACCAAGCCCGTCAAACAGTCCATCCAACGATTGTCCGAACCACGGGGCGAAGTGTAGGGTTTGCAACATAGAAAACAAAAATTCCTACAATGGGAACAACTATGTACCAAGATTTATCTACTAGATACAAGCAACGGGCGGATATACATCCATAGAGAACATACCCTTGAAGGCCGACAAAGCTTAACGTGTTCAAACTCGTGGTTGATGTAGACAATCTCTTGCCGAACTCAAGATCGAGAGGAAGTCCTAGCGCCACAAAACAGCGGCGCATCCGTGCTCGCACACATGTTCGAGGCACCGAGCAACCTCCGCCTCCTCGCTCCAGCGATGCAGTGAAAGCACAACTCTTTCTTGCCGAATAGCCACCGGGAACATGTATCTCGCTAGTCCGAGACCATGGGGGATAAATACTAGAGGGGGAGAGAGATCCTTCACGAGGAGGTGTGCTTTGAGAGGATGAGAGGGGGGACTTTTATAGTGGAGAGGGGGGCGCCCAGCCATGGGGCTGCCCCCACCTCTTCCACATTCATGTGGGTGGACACTCCACTCACTCAAACTTTATTTCTCGTGTATGGAACTATCACGGATTTTATGGCTTCAAGACATTTGACGGAGTCAGGGCCCATCATCGCTTATTTGCATATAGTTGGTTCATCATTGTCAAACAATAATGATTTACTCTCAAATCTCAGTATTTGATTGTTTATCCGACCGACTTGGTTCAAGAAGAACTTAGAACTCCGTGACCACAACCTTTGAGGCACATAAGTTATGAGCATTATGGAAGCCTCCGGAACAATTTCCGGTGCTGCGCAACTCAGCATATTTAGCTAAGGTTCGTTAACCTTATCAAAGTTCTATTGTCCTCCCACTTATCTTTTGCGAAAAATTCCTTTTTCACGAAACTTCACATTTCAAGCGACAAACCCTTTTGTCCTCGGTGTTATGGAGGAATATCTAATTGTTATTCGAAATAACCTACAAATACATGCTCATCCGACTTTGGTTGTAAACATCTTACTTACGTTTAGCATACCAAAATTTAAGAAATGACAACTTGAGTTTTACCCCAAACCATAACTTCCATGGTGTCATTTCAACGGATCAAGATGGAGCTCTTTTTAGTGTAAAAGAGGTAGTCTCTAGAGCTTATATTCTTTTAAAACATAATGGCAGTTTTATAAATAACACCTTTGATCCAACCATGTCAAACAAGGTTTTATTACAAATCTCAAACACTCCATACTCCTATGGTTTGGGAGATGTAAATCTAGGTGTTTTGCTAAATGCACAACTCAAATAAATCCTTTTATGATAAATCATAATTCATTTATTTTTCTTTTTACATTTGTAACTCAAATAAATCTCTTATGATAAAATCATAAACCATTTATTTTCTTGTTACAATGATTTTCCACTTCATCTTGAAAGTTTTTGAAACATTTTCAAATAATGCATACTTCTTTCTCATTAAGTGAATATTCATTCAAATTTCTAGAGAAAGCATATGAAGTTGAAGTCCATCGCTTACGACTACACATAATGGACTACATACATCGATATGTATAAATTCCAATAATTTAGTCTATCGTTCTTCTTTGGCCTTTGAATGAAGTTTTAATTATCCCGAGAAAAGTCTCACAAGCGTCACTTGATCAAATCAAAGACTCCAAAAATCTATGAAAATGGATTTTCTTCATGTTTTCTTTCCAATATAATTTAAACGGCAATGTCACTTCGTAAGTGATCTTCCAATCATTCGTCTTGCGACACTTTAGCATTAGTTTTATGGATGTGATTTCTTCAACTAGATTTTTAAATCATCCATATTATATGGAATACGGTAATTATTTGAACAAACTTTGTTCTCATAATACCTGATTTAAATAACAATTATTAAAACAAATCTTGAAGTCAAGCTTTGATGTCAACCGAGAAATACAAACAACGGTTTGTTTGTTTGTTTGTTTTCGATGAACATCATCACATATTCTCTTGCTAGTTACTTAGGCCATTGTGGTTTATGAATTGCGTCGTTCCGTATGAAATTTCATACCAACCAATTCGGTATCCAATACCCAAGAACCACATTGTCTAACAAGCAAAGAATACAACCATAACATGTATATCATCCATATACCTAAATTGGATATTTCCAATCTTTTCTTTTCTGCCAAATATATTTTATAGATTCTCTTTCAGCATTTCCTTTTTCTTTTAAAAGAATCTATCAACATCAAAAGTGGCGTCATATACATGACACATAGTCCAAAGCGTGTATATTCAAATAATAATACCTTTGGACTTGCACTTTGAAGTAGTTCACCATCATCAAAATGATCGGTATTCTTTCAAAATCCATTCTTTAGTAATATTTTAGTGTAGTAAACAATTTACATACATCTTCTATTCACCCTTATCATGACGACTTTCATGATCAAGCTAATGTAGCTTATAAAGGAGAATCGTGAGTATAACATTACTTTCCAAAACCTTTTTGGATGATTAGGATGTCTAGCATCTCCAACCTTCGCAAATTCTCATCCAATATGAGAACATATATTATACTCTATCTTATTGCAACCAAAACATTGTTTCAGATATCGTTATATCTGTCACACATGATGGTTTCTGAAACAATTCTTTCAGTTCCTAGATAACCATGATATTTAAAAACAATCAAGAATCATGGAGGCAAACATGATACTTAAGATACTAACACTGGAATTATTACTCTCGATTTAATACCAATTATTAAATTTCACGGAGTAAACAGAGTTTGCTAAAAGTTTGCAATAGGACTTTAAATTTTAGATTGACACTCAACATAATACGATACCAGTTCGTAAAGTATATATCCAGAACTCTATAGTTCTATTATCTCAATTACAACTATGCATACGGTGGTGAACGAATGCCAATGACTACAACAAATTATGCAAATTCACTTTTATTTAATTTATGATAAATTGAGTTCTACTAATCCAAATTAGAAATGAACTCCCACTCAAAACGATATCCCTCGTGCCTTTTGGTGATTACATGAACCAAATCCACTACACCAAGTCCGATCATCACGTGAGTCGGTGTAGCTTCAAAGGCGAGCATCCATATGGTCATCATATCAAAACATATGACTCATGCTTAACCTTTCGGTCCGTGTTCCAAGGCCATGTCTGTACATGCTAGGCTCGCCAAGTAAGAACCTTAGTATTCACGTGTGTAACTGTCTTACACCCGAGATATGCTCGTGGATTCAAGTACACCCGATCATCACGTGATGTCTTGAAGCGACAAAACATTGTCGGTGCATACTTAAGAAAGAACACATTTTTATCTTGATATCTAAATGAGGGATCATATTATTATGCTAATAAAATGCCAAACAAGCAATATAAGATGCAACAAACATCTCATGTTAAAAAGTGAAATGATATGGTTCTTGCACTTGATCTTCATCATGTGCATCATGGTATGATCGCCATCATACCTCTATGTGTAAGGCCAAGGTCTATGGAACTTACACATTATGTGTGTTGTAAGAGTATCGACTTATACTTATACTTACAACATCACCATATCATGACACTAGCCCAGCAATAATCTAAACTAGATGCCTCTAATTTATCCATTGCAAGTTTTACATGGCTTAGGGCTTTCGAAGATAGAACCGTTCTTACCTACGAACATGAACCACAACGAGGATAACCAAATTGTTGACAACTCGTTGCAAATTATATATTGACTATAGTAGGAGAGACAGACACCCGCTAGCCACTTATGCAAAACTAGTTGCATGTCAAGCGTGGAACAAGTCTCATGTCGAGGACATGTAAAGTTTGTCCGGGCCGCTTCATCCCACTATGCCACCAATATCCAAAGTACAACTAAGAAGCAAAAAAATGATCATCATAGCCCACATTCTCATATGTGTACTACCCGTGCAAAGCATCTACGCATAGATCCGGCTCTGATACCACTGTAAGGTTCGCAGCATAGAAAACAAAAAATTCCTACGATGGGAACAACTATGTACCAAGATCTATATACTAGATACAAGCAACGGGCGGATATACATTCGTAGAGAACATACCCTTGAAGACCGACAAAGCTTAACGAGTCCAAACTCGTGGTTGATGTAGACGATCTCTTGCCGATCTCAAGATCGAGAGGAAGTCCTAGCGCCAAAAACAGCAGCGCATCCATGCTCGCACACACGTTCAAGGCACCGAGCAACCTCCGCCTCCTCGCTCCAGTGATGAAGTGGAAGAACAACTCTTTCTTGCCGAATAGCCACTGGGAACATGTATCTCGCTAGTCCGAGACCATGGGGGATAAATACTAGAGGGGAGAGAGATCCTTCACGAGGAGGTGTGCTTTGAGAGGGATGAGAGGGGGGCCTTTTATAGGGGAGAGGGGGCACCCAAGGGGCATGGCGCCCAGCCATGGGGCTGCCCCACCTCTTACACATTCATGTGGGTGGACACTCCACTCACTCAAATGCCTTTCAATTCCCTCCACTCAAAAAACCCACTCAAATTCCCATTAAATTTCCACCAAATTTAATGCAAACTCTCATTAAATAAAACTCATTTTATTTATTCGGAATTTTGTCAATTACTTTAATGACAAACATTCTCATATAACCCCTTGCTAGTATTTCATTTCACATTCAAAAACACTTTCTACAATTTCACCCGAAAACCTGTTTCGGTATCTAGTGAAATAAATTCCTGCGCTTGTTATTCTTTCTGGCATGAAACTTTTGCTCCAAATGGATGTCGGTGTCTCTTAAGTGTGTCACCCTATGGTTCGCGAATAATGCGGACATGATCGAGACTCCTCTCGGATCAATAATCAGAAGCGGGATCTGGAGACCCATACTGACTCCCACACATTCAGCGATGACTTTCTTGTGATCGCGAGAACCTTTTACACTAGTATCTTAATCCCTTTGTTTCGCAATATATTACATGTCCGAGATTCGATCATCAGTATCTCCATACCTAGTTTGATCTTGTTACTGACATGCACTCTTTTCTCTTTCCCATGATATAACATTCTAGTGATCAAATCACTTGCTTGTAAGCTAATCAATGTGATATCACCGAGAGGGCCCAGAGCATATCTATCCGTCATCGGGATGAACAAATTCCACTCTCGATCCATGGGCCTCAACATAACACTTTAGTAGTTCTGAACCCATCTTTATAATCAACCTGTTACGGTGTGACGCTTGATGTTATCAAGAAACTCTTCCGGTGTTAGTGATTGACATGATCTCATGGTCTAAGGATTAGGATCACTTCGTAAGTTGTTATAGCAATATAAACTCAATGACTTTGATCGTAATGATATACTTCGGATGAATGTTCATCACACCATTACACTAATGTTGTGACCTCGTTATTAACAACATCCAATGTCCATGATCAGGAAACCTTTGATCATCTTGTTAATCAACGAGCTAGTTTATAAGAGAGGCATAACTAGGAACTTCCTTTTGTTTATTAAACACACATGTATTAAATTTTCCGTATTAAAACAATTATAGCATGTAAAATAAACATTTATCATAAACAAGGAATACGATAATAACCACTTTATTATTGCCTCTCGGGCATATTCCCTTCACGAAGCCGTCGGAGTCGAAGTCAACAGACTGCTCGACGCCGACTTCATCCGGGAGATCAAGGAGAGCGAGTGGCTGGCAAACACTGTGCTGGTCCCTATAAAGGACACAGACATCCTGTGGATGTGCGTGGACTTCACATCGCTCAACAAGCACTGCCCAAAGGACCACTTCCCTCTACCTCGGATTGATCAGATCATCGATTCGACTGCAGGATGCAAAAAACTCTCGTTCCTTGACACCTACTCAGGCTACAATCAGATTCGACTAAAGGTCGAAGATCAGGAGAAAACGATGTTCATCACGCCGTTTGGAGTATTCTGCTACAACACAATGCCCTTCGGGCTGAAGAATGCAGGTGCCACATACCAGCGATGCATGCAGGCATGCCTGAAGAACCAGATAGGACACAACATACAAGTCTATGTCGACGACATAGTCGTCAAGACAAGGGAGGACAAGACACTGATCGACAATCTCCGCGAGACGTTCGACAACCTCGATCACTACAAGATCAAGATGAACCCAGAAAAGTGCACCTTCGGTGTACCATCTGGCCAACTGCTTGGCTACTTCATCTCCCAGCGAGGGACTGAGGTGAACCTGAAGAAAATCCGGGCCATACTGGCCATGGAGAAACCGAAGAACCTCAAAGGTGTCCAACAGCTAGCTGGGCGCATCGCGATGCTGAGAAGATTCATTAGCCGCATGGGTGAGAAAGCCCTGCCTTTCTACCAGCTGCTACGCAAAGCAGAAAAACTCGAGTGGACACCTGAAGCAGACGACGCATTCGAAGATCTGAAGCGGCTGCTCTCCACCTCGCCCGTCCTGGTCACACCAAAGGAACGCGAGCCTCTGTTGCTATACATAGGAGCCACGCATCAGGTGGTAAGCACCGTGCTCGTAGTCGAGCGACCCGAAGATGGCAAGACCCATGGGGTCCAACGCCCAATCTACTACCTCATCGAGGTATTAACACCAACAAAACAGAGGTACCCTCACTACTAGAAACTCGCCTACGGTGTGTTCATGACGGCTCGTCGGTTGAGCCACTACTTCCAGGAGCATCAGGTGATGGTCGTCAACGAGGCGCCACTGTCTAGCATCCTGAACACCCCCGAAGCTACAGGACGCATAGCCATGTGGGGCATCGAGCTATCCCCTCTAGACATAGTCTACGAGAAGCGCCATGCAATCAAATCTCAGGTCCTCCCGGACTTTCTCGTCCACTGAATGGAGCTACAGCTGCCGGACACCCCGGATATGACGCAATCATGGACATTGCACGTTGACGGCTCCAAGCGCGAGGCTGGAGCAGGAGACGGTGTCATACTGACGTCCCCGCAAGGCGACAAGATGAAATACGTCCTCTGGATGAAATTTTGGGCCTCCAACAACGAAGCCGAATACGAGGCCCTCATCCACGACATGAAGATGGCCAAGATCTATGGCGCAACGCGCCTAGTCATCTACGGTGACTCGAACCTCGTCGTCCAGCAGACGATGAACGAGTGCGATGCTCACACCGCTAACATGATCGCGTACCGCGTGCTCTACAACTCACTAGAAGGAGACTTTGACGGCTGCGAGCTTCGGCACATTGGAAGGGAAAGCAACGAAGAAGCCGATAGACTCGCCAACATTGGCTCCACCTGCGAACGGGTGCCACCAGGTGTGTTCCTCGAACAAATCTGCGTGCCTTCCATCAAAAGGAAATTCCCCAAGGGATCATCCGAAGAAGCAAAACACTCGGGGGCAATGCTACCCGAAGGACAGGAAGGACCCGAAAAACTCGTCACGGAGGTCGCGCTGGTCAACCTAATGCAGGTCATGGCAATCGAAGAAACATGGACGCAACCGTACCTTCGGTACCTGATAAACAGAGAACTGCCTGATGACCCGACAGATGCCCGACGCATATCTCGCCGGTCCAAGGCCTTCACCATCATCAATGACAAGCTATACAAGCACAACATTTCAGGTGTACTCCAAAGGTGCGTCACCATCGGTGACGGCAAAACCATCCTCCAAGACATCCACGAGGGCATCTTCGGCCATCACGCGGGCAGCCGCGCCCTCGTCGCCAAAGCTCTACGAGCTGGATTCTACTGGCCAACGGCCATGAACGATGCCAAGGACATCGTCCAGAGGTGCAACAGATGCCAGAGGTTTGCGGATAAACCACACGCACTAGGGTCGGAGCTCAAGCCCATACCCTTGGCCTGGACCTTCGCCCAATGGGGCCTCGACATGATCGGCAAACTGCCCAAATCTTCGAAAGGAGGTCACGTCTACCTCCTGGTTGCAGTCAACAAGTTCACCAAGTGGATCAAGGTCATGCCCGTCACCAACCAAAAAGGCAAAACGACCGTCAAGTTCTTCGAGTCCATAGTCTACAGGTTCGGCGTGCCGCATAACATCATCATGGACAACGGGTCGAACTTCATCTCCAAAGAATTCCAGGACTTCTGCGAAGGCCTTGGGATCAACATATCATACGCCTCCGTGGCACACCCGCAAACCAACGGGCGGGTCGAAAAGGCCAACGGCAACGTAGGCAGCGGCATCAAGAAACGCCTACTCATCCCACTCGAACGTCTTGCGGGAGCCTGGGCAGAAGAGCTACCCTCCGTCCTCTGGAGCTTGCGCACAACGCCAAACAGCTCAACTAGCTACACGCCCTTCTTCATGGTACGTGGAGCCGAAGCTGTGCTACCTACAGAAGTATGCCATAAGGCCCCACGGGTCGTTGCCTACAGCGAAGCCGAATCAACGACATCACTCGAAGACGCCGCTGACACACTCGACGAAGCATGCGATATCGCCGCGGCTCGCTCAGCGGTCTACCAGCAGAGCCTGCGCAACTACCATAGCCGTCGGCTGCGCCCAAGGTCCTTCGTCGAAGGATACCTCGTCCTATGACTCAAGTAAGAGCGGCTGAAGAAGCTCGAGTCACCCTGGGAAGGACCCTACGTCATCACCGAAGTCATCCCAGGTGGCGCCTACCGCCTCAAGCACGTGGAGTCTGGAGTCGCATACTCCAACCCATAAAACGTCGCACAATTGCGACGCTTCTACCCCTAGCTATCCCTCTTTACTTTCAATAAGGCTACTCAGTCAAGGCTACTCAGCCGAACAATGTACCTCCTCGATTACGATATGAATAAAAGCTAAGTGTCTCGCCCGAAAATTTATCCTTTTTTCTTACATTACTTTCTGTTACGACACACTTGGGGGCTCCGCCTCACCTCATGACTTCGTCGACTAAGCATAACGTATGAAACCCGAGTAGCTGACCACGTCAGGCTAACGAAAAGGACATGCATACAACCAAGAACTACGTGCTAATACAAATAACCCTTACAACAAAGGGCACAACAAGCTCACTCGAAATATATACAAGTTTTACATCTATCTTTTCTACTAGGCCTACCTATTCTGAAGGATCACCTGCGCCCGATGCTCAAAAAGATCTACAATCTCTTTGGCATACTGCCTAGCAGCCGTGTAATGCGGGCGCATGTCCCATAGGCCACCATCTGGTCGAGGGGACGGCCCAACCGCCACAGCCGCAAGATCAACATCAGGGCGATGTAGCTGAACAAGGGAAAGGGCGACCTTCACCCCCGCAACCAGCTGGTGCCGTACCAACTCCCTGACGTGACCCACGTCTCGAAACTTCGCCAGCAAACCCCATAGAGTCGAAGGCGCCTCATCAAGGGGGAACATGACGTACATAATTGACGCCAGGGAAGTATTCACCTGCCTTAGCACTCGTGACACCTGATGAGCACGATCCTGCATAGTCGCAAGGACAGTGTCCCGGTCATGGTCCATCGAGTAAAAGCCGTCGGCTTCCATATCCTGTTGGGTTAAGCAATTGATCCGGACTGCAACACGCTCCTTCTCCTCCCTGGGAACAAGGTTGGCACCTGCAGAAAATACGTAGTAAGATGACACGCAAACAAGGCGAATCCGAAAACAAGCAGCAGCTCAAGAAAACTTACAATGTAGCTGCTCGGCCAACTGCTGCAGCTCCCCCATCAAATACTCCTCACTGGTGGTAGCTCGCTCCGCTTTCTACTTTCACATATCCGCGTGGCCTCGGACGCCAAGTATCTCCTTCTAAAGGCTGCGGACGTGGTCACGAAAAAAAACAAGCTGCGACGCATCATCCAAAGATGGTCGCGGCTAAGGGGCAGACGAAGCATCAACGGGAGCCTCAACCGAAGGTCCCTAAAAGAAAACAAGCAATAATATGAACAACACATGACTGGGCAACAGCTCGAAAAGCATCATTTATATACATCAAAAGCCACTGCGTGGCACAAGGAGAAATTGTTCATCACCAAAATCATACATCACAAAAGAAGGTAAACTATCCTAAAATCTACAACAATGAAGCCTAAGCAGCCGCATCCGAAGTGGCCTCGGAGCCAGAGTGCCTGCTCTTGACCTCCTCCTGCTGCTTCGCCGCATACTCCGCCAGAAGGTCAATGAGCTTCGGCCCATAACGCTTACAGCGAGAAGCGAAGAGAGCAAAAGCTACCTCGGAGCCGTCGGGAGCTTTGGCATCTGAGAAGTGACCTGATGAAGATCCAACTCCACCCCGAACGCCATGGCCATGGCCAGCCCCATGGAAGCACTGATGCCTTTCTGCTTGTGCTTGTAGGCCGCAGGGGCATCCTCTGACAACGCATCCGCCAGAGAATCAACATCCTCAAGTGCAGCGCCCTTGGGCATGATCTCCTTGTAGAAACGCTGGAGAACCTCCTTGGCCTTGGCTAGGGAGCCAGCAGAAGTGCCGCAGCGATATTCGACCGCTGTGGTGGCATCATCCAAAGCACTCCCATGCTCCAAGACATTGCGGTCAAACGCAATTCCCGAAGCATCTGACACACAAGAAGAAAAGGAAGGAACCAAATAAGGACATGGCAAAAAATGCAGTCGAAAAATCGAGCAGACCAATTACAAGAAAGACGCATACCGGAGAAGGCCTTGGCCGTAGCCATCAGCTTCTCGGCCACCTCCTTCTCGCACGCAGCCGCAGCAGTTGCGAGCTGCTCCTCGCGATCCAAAGCCTCTCGCTGAAGGCGCTCCTTGGCTGCGGCGGCGTGAGCCAGCTCCTGTTGCAGGCGCTCCTTTGCCTCCATGCCATCCGCAGCCTGCTTCTCCGCACGACCAAGAATCTTTTCGAGAGCATCCAGCAGACGAAGGGCCATATTATTCTCATCTATAGAGCATTAAGGACATATATAAGCAACCGTAAGCTACAAACAGACAACAGATGAAAACGACAATAAAGCCACGTACCTTGCAGCTGCTTCATGCTGGACTCCAGTGCTAGATGCTGCCGGATGAGCAAGTTCGCACTGTGCACAAAGGGCTATGGAAAAAAGCAGGAGCGAAACAATCAAGAAAGAATCAAGAACAAGGCTCGGGGGATGCGCCCCAAAACGAGCAACAAATGATGAACAAAACGACTCGAAATAGGCTCGGGGGCTCCCCCAGGAAAAAAGAGGAAGAAACAACTCACATGCTCAGACAGAGACTCCGAAGGTTTAGGAGCAGTCTTCTGAGCGACGACTACTCGAGCCTCCTGCGGAGAGGGGTTCGGAGCATCGCCACCAGAGGTGGTCACCGTCTGAGAGAGAGGGGCCGTCGGCTTCGACTCCCCTACGGTCTCCTGGGAATCCTCACTAAGAGAACCCTCCGAGGAGTGGCTGCAAGGAAAACATTCATCACAGCAAGAAGAAAAGTGCACAAGACAAGAACAAAGAGCATCCGAAGGTACTTACGATTCGATGTCGCTCAAACCAAAAACGGGCAGCGCCCTCTCCTCTTTCTTCTCTTTCTTCTTTTTCTTGGTTGGTGGCTGCGGCGCCATAGCCCGCAGAGGCACGACCGGGAACAATGAGGAGGAAGTGTCATCATACCCGCTATGGCGCACGAGGAAAGGTGAATCCCTAGGCATCGGCGAAGTCGAGGCATCTGAAGACTCGCTCGAGCTTCACGCCCGCTTTCGGGTATGCCCCTCGCTCTCCTCATGAGCTTCGTGGGTGGGCGACTGCGCCGGCGGCAGCTCATATTCAGAGTCCGCCTCCTCATTATCGGGCGCCTCCCCATATTTCTCCGGCAAAGGGGGCATGGACCCTGTAACCTTGAGGCGCTGCAAACAGAAGTAATGAGCAAGGGTCAGACAATACAACAAGCAAAAACATATAGCAAAAGCGCAACGCGCATGACGCAATCCTAACCTTCGAGGCCCCTTTAGTGCGCTAAGAGGGGGGCCCACGATTCCCTCGGCAGGTCCTCGCCAGCCTTGTACTTCAGCAGAGGGCGGAGGGCCCTATCAAGGTCACCAGAAGATAATTCCTTGGATGACACTCTCGTGGGATCACTTGGGCCGGCATAGAGAAACATCGGGTGTGCCCTAGCTTGAAGCGGCTGCACCCGACGCTTGAGGAAGGTACGAATGATGTCAACCCCGTTGACCTCCTTGCCTGGCACCAGTTGGAGAGCCTCCACTCGCTGGTAGAGCATCTCTACCTCCGCCACTTCGCCTTCTAAGATGTGGTTTTTCCACGATCTTTTTCGGACGATCTTCTGCTCGGAGTCAACGGGGGCAAGACCAAATTGTTGACCATCCAGATTGACATCGCGGATGTAAAACCACTTGCGACGCCAATACTGAACGGACTCGGAAAAAGAAAGGGAGAAGAACTAGACAAAAGGGCGAAGCGAAATGATGCAGCCGCCGATCGGATAGACTCCATTTGAGCTGGATTGTCTCTTCACGGAATAGAGTTTCCGGAAGTGACCAAAGTGTGGCTCGATGCCGAGCCAGCAGTCGCAAAGCGTGATGAAACACGCAATGTTGAGAAGGGAATTGGGAGACAGATGATGAATCTGAATCCCATAGAGAAAAAGGAGCCCACGAAGAAATTCGTGGGCAGGGAGAGAAAAACCACGAAGAACGAAGGCAATGAAGATCACCCGAAAACCCACGAGTGGGCGAGGGATTACCTCATCGCCAGGAATCTTGACTTCCTCCTTGTTTTGCGGGATTAACCCCGCGTCGCGCAGTTTGCGTAGGTCGGTGTCGCGCACGTCAGAGCGCCTCCACTTGCCATCGGTGTTGCGTGCCGGGGCGGCAGCTTTCTTGCCACCAGTGGCGGCGCTCGAACCCGCTCCGGTAGAACCTTTCTTCGACTTCACCATTATGGAGCGTCGACGGCGGTGGTGTGCACGCAGGAAAGAGGAAGGAAAGGACCAGAGAACGTCCAGCGCGCAAGGAGAAAGCTCGAGAAAAGGAAGCAGTGAAAGAAAATGGCGAATGGTGAAAACAAACTATTGTTTTCCCCATGGTTATAAGGGTGAAGACGACTAACATGAACTGTTCATCCAGAAGCCCTAACGCCAGGGTCAGATCCAACCGTCCATGTGTCAGCACAGCAGCGAACCATCGCCCGCACGCCGTCCACTACACACAGAAACCGAGGAGACGCCGTAATTCTTGCCATGTCGCGCACGACCAGTCAACTCCAAGTCAGAAAGTGGGACCCACGTTCGTCCAGTCACATCATCTCTGGCGCCACAGACGGTTGAGGTCACCGATCGTCAGCACTGACGTCATCAAAACCATACTAGAAACAGTTAGAAATCTTCTGCTGACAACTAAAAGTACTCACTCGAATCTGCGATTCGAGCAATTACTCGGGGGCTACTCCTATCAGGAGCGCTGGCCGCTCATCCAAGGCATGTTTAAGGTAAAACATCAATGATTGATTCTTTGAGTCCTACGTTGAGTCTACGACTCCACTACGGACTCGGGGGATACTCTCAAAGGGAGGATTGCTTCAAGCACCCAAAAAATTGTATCCCATGGACCTAAAGCTAAAAACGACTGAACTAAAGTCTCTGCTTGAGTCTACGACTCGAACAGACACTCGGGGGCTACTCCTATAGGGAGCGCTGGTCGCGCATCCTATGAATTCTTTGACTGTGATCCTTCGGATCGAAATGCAAAAACTGTTTGGCATCTTTGCCCCAACCAACGCTAAGTGAGAAACATCCTCCTTGGCCACCCGAAACACCTCCGCGGTGATAAAATTTCGGATGATGTGTCTACGACGCAAATATAAGACCTACATATACCATCTGATGGTCTGGTAACGCACCTGACTGCGCTCTACTAGTAAAAATCCGTGCCAACATGCGCGATAAAATCCCGACGGACGCGTTGGGTACATCATTTGAAAACTACTAGGATTCGACTCCTGTAAGACCTCAACGACCTGAGTCGAATTACGCCAGCATCCGTTCCAGGTTCGAGTCTAGGGACTCGATTCTGAAGAAGATCGTGTTGTTTTTTCCTAAGATAGTTAACTGACCCTGATCCGTCAGGAGAGTCAAGCACACGCATCAATAATCCCTACAAACTAAAGTCACTTTTCTTTCTCTTATAAACAGAAACAGTTGCACCTGAAAGATTGAAGAGTCCTCGGCCGAATCTATGATTAGACTGAACACTCGGGGGCTACTGACATGGTTATACCCTACAGGTACACGACATTGGCATACCTGGTCCAGCCCAAGGAAGGCCCACAAGAATATACGCGGCCTGTGGAGATTTTTGGGTGGCCCAAGCCCATGACATCTTCGGATCGTTGGGGAGCAAGACTAAAATAAATAGAATATTCAAAGGGGCAAACCCTAAACTTGTAACCGACTCAATCTGTGCCTGAGACCTGCCTATCGCTATATAAAGGCTAGGAGGGCACGACGAGGAGGGCATCTTTTCCACCGCATACACACCTCCACGCCAGATCGCATCTGCGCACCCTTGTAACTTTTGGTTCCACCGTAATCAAGAGCAGACAAGCAGGAGTAGGGTTTTCCCTTCGGGGTCCTGAACCTGGGTAAATCTCGTGTCCTCTGGTTGCTTGTCTGTTAACCGTTCCGTGATCTCTAGCACCCCCATCTTCTCCAAAACCCAAGCTCATAACAAAGGGCATTGACGAGTCGAAACCTCGTCAGTTTGTCATATAGGTAAATTCACCTTAGTTGCATAATCTAGATAATTTATCTTTTGTGTCAAACCCTAATTTGAAAAAAGTAAAATTTGAAGTAGCACCTATTCACCTCCCTCTAGGTGCCCATATGATCCTTTCAGAAAGGACATTTATTATCTTAATCAGTTTTGGTGTTCGTTTACAACTTGAGGATCATTTGAAAGTGTGCTGATGTTGCCAAGTGAATATACTAAAAAGAGAAAAGTCCATGGCATAGTGGAAAAAATCCCTGGCAGAAACAAAAGTTTCCTGGAGATTCCAAATCGGAGTTTCCGGTACGGGCTGGAGTTTCGCCTCAAATATCCTGAGTGGATTCCAGAAGTTTCCCAGGGACATTCTGTGTGGGGGTCCGGAGATAGTCCGGAGACGGACTGGAATCTCTGGTGTACTTGGTCAGACCGGAGTCTCTGGAGTGAAAAGTCTGAAATCTCCGGTGTGCCCCAGACCGGAGTTTTGGCAAAATCCCTGGAGGGAGTTTTTAGACCAGGCCCAGGACATTCTCTATGGGGGTATGGATATGGACCAAAGTCTCCGGTCTGAGGCAAGAGCAGACCAGAGTTTTTGGTCTCTAGACCGGAATCTCCGATGTGGAAAATTCCCAACAGGAAGAAATGGTCTGAAGCAATGGGAGGCTATAAATAGAGGACCTCATCCCCATCTCCAGCTACTCGTTTAAGAAAAGAAGAACCCACCCTAGAGCCACCAAATCAACAAGATCTCCACATTCAACCATCCAAAGTTCGTGATCTTTGGAGAATCGAAGGAGGAGGACTTGATCTACATCTTCACCAAAAGAGATCTTCATTTCCCCCTCATTTACTTGAGGGCCCCTTGCTCTAGTGTTTCATTGGAAACCCTAGTTCTTGATTTGGTTCTTACAAGATTGTCTTTGATTGTTGTGACAACTTGCTTGTATTCGGGAGCCTCCAATTCAGTTGTGGATGTGTGCCTCAAACTTGTTGTAAAGGTGTCGGCTTCCACCCCAAAGGTTGCCGATATAGTGGAAGAGTGAATCGATCCCTTTGGGGTGAGGTTAACCGGAGAACAAGGGAGGCCTTTCGTGGCGTTGGTGGTTTGAAATCACCCCCTCTCCAAACGCATACGTACTTCCCCTCAAAGGGAAGGAACTACAGGAAATCATCCTTGTGTATCCACGCGCTCCACTTTGGCTACTTCTATCCTTTACCACACCTTACTTATATCTTGCTCTTTCTTAGTTAATTGTGGTAGTATGACATATAGGTAAATTCACCTTAGTTGCATATTTAGAGAATTTATCTTTTGTGTCAAACCCTAAATTGAAAAGGAGTAAAATTTTAAGTAGCACCTATTCACCCCCCCTCTAGGTGCCCATATGATTCTTTCACTAATACAACAAAAAGAACAATTGGAAAGAGACAATCAAATGAAAGAGACAATCAAAAAGGAGATGATGAAATAAACATGCTATGGAGGCTATGGTGGAGGGATGGGAGCACCTCCAACTAGCTATGGAGGCATGGGAGCACCTCCAACTAGATATGAAGGCATGGGTGGGAGGAGTGCTCCTCCGGGTGGCTATGGAGGCATGGGTGCTATGGGAACACCATCAGTTGGCTATGGAGGAATGGGTGGCTTCATACCACCTAGGGGTGGATTCATCGCATCCATCGTATCTCCCATGCCTACTATGGGTGATGGCTTTTAAGATTCTACGGTTTGTCCCAACACCATGCAAGTTACGAATGATGATGAAGAGCAAGATGGAGATGGTAACGAGAAGGATGTTGATTGATGTGTTCATGTGAAATTTATTTATGTTAAATTTGGTTGTGTCAAATTATCCTTTTCTTTTAAACTATGCCTTGAATTTGAATTATATTATGTTGGTCAAGTGATGATCCTGAATTTAAGATGATGTGTTTGTTCATCAATTGTTTGATATTGGGTTTGTTTGATGTTTGGTAAGCACCAACCGGTCGCGGGCATTGCATTTTACAGTGTCCGCTGCCTGGTGCAGTGCTGCTTGCCGCTACAGCATTATAGCACGCATGGACTAGCTGTAGCCTGCCGCGTGCGCTAAAAGCGCCTAACCCGCGCCCAATAACTTTTTTAGCGCACGGTAATATAACGCGTCTGTTGGAGATGCTCTAATAAGGAGTGTCATATGTATGATAACACAGAAATCTTCATTATTTAATTTGTAGACTCATTTTGCATTGAAAAATATGATATAATGGTAACATATTATGTTACTTTATTCGCCAATCTTTCTATTAATTCTTTGCTACATCATCTTGTTTATCTAGATGACATGTATATTACCATCTATTTTTCTTCTATTATAAGTAGTCTAAATTTAAAACATGGCCAAGTGAGGCAGCAGTACCAGGCTACCACCAGCCAACTAGGTGTAGCCTCATCCTCCCACTAGGCTCGGGGCTAGTTTGGTTTAGGAATAGTAGTAGTATATTATCGGGGTATCATGCATGTAACATTGGTAAAATGCTGATGTGACACAATAATTAATAACGAGAGAGGTGCTAGTAGTATTACACTCCTTCCATTTCAGTTTAACATCAAATACAAAAAATATAATAGTGTATAGTATCATGTTTAGCAACAAAACATTAGTATTAGAGATATCTTGTACTCCCTTCGATCAATATTACTTGTCGCTGAAATAGATGTATTTAACATTAAAATATGTCTAAACACATTTATTTCTGCGATAATTAATATGGATCGGAGGGAGTATATAAAATTGCGTTGAGATTGTATAAATAATTAAGTATAGTAAGATTGTATAAATAATTAAGTATCGTAAGATTATTAAAGAACTAGAATGATACTAAGCAATAGAAACATATGAATCTAGTGGACAGCCCCTTAGATAACAGCAGAAAAGAGGAAGCTCTAATCCATTAAAAACAATACCAAGTCACCTCTTCCACTACAAAATACCCTCCGGTGCCTGGCTTTTTTTGAGATGGCACAAACAAAAAGTACCTAAAAGATAATACTATATCCAGCGGTTGGACATTCTCAACACCATTTTACATGGCAGAGAGTACCATAATTGTGTTGCTAGAACTACCCGTTGCTCCTCTGCCGATTCAGTTTTACCTCATGTTAAACATAGAGGCAGTTACAAATTTGCCCGCCCGGAATGCATGATAGTAGTATATGATACTTGCCACTATCATCAGACTTATGCCCACAAGCTCATCCTACCAAAATGCTCAATTTGTTTGCGAAAGTAGTCTAGGTACATTAAAATTATGTACTCCCTCTGTCGAAAATTAATTAAGCCACATTTGTCTAGACTTACATATATTCACACACTAAAACTAGTATAGATACATCGAATTTAGAAAAATTGTGAGGGTTGTATGTTTGAATCTGATACATCCTATAGTAATACGAGGAAATTTTATTCGTACGCATAGAAATGTTCTTTTTTGCCAACTTTTTGGCTGGCTATGAACCACATGTTGTGTCCTTCAAAAATTTTAGTCAGAAATTTGTGTCGACCCACAATAACAAAAATCCTATGCCAAGGTTTTAGCTACCTAATTTCGGTAGGGCTGTTGTGTGGGCATCACCCCACCCTCGAATCGTTATCACACACAATTCCGCACTGGACCCCACACACTCTATTCATTGACCTTTTGGATTTTTAGAATATGGGTAATTATACATACTATATCTCTAGGTTATATAGTTATCCAGTTAATAAGTTATAGATAAGTCCGTAACTTAGCGGTTCCTTTATACTATTTATTTATTTATGTTTTTGTCATTTTTACCTGAGCTACATAGTTTCGAGTTTCGGTATGCAAAAAATCATGCACATACATACTGCTGCCTCTACATGCAAACATTATTTTGATTTTCTACTTTGTTTAATACGATTTTTGATGGAAATTGGGTTCCGAAGTACCCAAGTTCCCCCACTTAATTCCTCTCACCGGACCCCACACACACTCTATTCATTAACCTTTTGTCAAAACCCAAAGCCACACCAAATTGCAATGACTTCTGGAGCTCGTTGGCATCTTTCCTAAGTGTATCTACGACTACATCGATGAAACAAAGGCCAATGCTCATCTGATTGTGGAAATCACGGCGTAATGGAGTAGCTCCAAGGTGGAGGTGTGCCAAAGTACATTGTATCCGATCGAGATGTGAAATTCATTAGCCACTTGTGGAAGAATCTCATGACCAAGGTTGGCGTGAAATTAATATTCTCCTCTGCCTCGCTCCCCCAAACTGACGACAGAAACGAGGTGGTGAATCGAATCCTTGAAACTCTTCTCAAGTATTGATAAATAAAAATATAAAAATTGGGAAAATTGCATCCCACATGAGGAGAGTTTGCCTAGAACCGCGTCAAGCATTGCATACACATGAAGAATCAATTCATGGCTGTCTACGATTTCGGTCCTTTTATGCCCTTGATCTCCTACCACTCCTATTATATGAGCGTGTCAACATGGACATCGAACAAGTGCGCCGAATACATGAAGCAACTACATGAAGAAACAAGGGCAACACTCGAGCACAAAGTACAACATCAAGCAACAAGAATGAACAAGCACAAGAAAGAAGTGATGTTCGAAGAAGGTGACCTCGTATGGATACACCTCTGCAAGAATAGGTTACCTCAAGCATGCAACTCCAAGATGAAAACTGAAGGTGGCGTAACCTTCAATGTCCTCATACGCATCAACAACAACACTTACATCGACATACCAACTTCAAAATACTTGGTGAGCAACACTTTCACTGTGGCATACCTCTCGCCATATTATGGAGATGAATAGGATTTGGAGTCGATGATGACTCTTTCCCAAGGGGAGAGATATGATGCATCCAACCCTATAGACGATGCTACTCCAACGCCACCGAATCCCTCAAGTGTACCCATGACACGTGCTTGAGTCAAGATCCTATAAGGTCAACGCTCCCATAATATTTTGATTTTGGTTCCCCATTGGATGGAGTCTACCTAATTCCGATACCTTGTGTATCCTCAGGTTCGAACCACAAGATGAGCCTAAACAAGAAGGAGGAGAAGCAGATGAAGTGTGCCACCTGGTCAACCGATCCAGCTGAGGACCATGAAGGAGTTGTGGACCTGGTGCCAGCACCGGTCCATTGAGCCAGCCATCGACCTGGTCGATCGCCCACCCGGTGCACCAACCCCCGAACCAATGCAACCGGTTCCTACGCCGACTCTATGCTGACCCAAGTATACTGAGGAGAGCCGGTAAGGTCCGGTCCCCAGACCGGTGGCGACCGACACGGTCAGTCTGCGAGTCGGTCACACAGACTTACCACCAAAAAATCGCATATATGCTCCCAGAATATTCTCTAATCTTATCCATTCGGCACTATAAATATGCCCATATGGCTCAGATGTAGGGTTATATATAATTTGAGATTTAATTTATGAGCTGTGCTCTCCTCCTAAGTGGGAAACAGGGACCTCTCTTTCGATTTGTATATTGGAGTTATACAAGGCCCTTTTATGATCTTGGTCTCTCTTGGTATGTGATTCTTGTAGTGTTTGGTCTCTCCTAGAGAAGGCACCGGTTGGGGCCACCGGTGTGGGCTGAATTTTGGCCTCCGTCCCTAACTCGGTTGGGAGCCGTCGACGAAGATGCTCTTATATCCTGAAGGCGAGTGATATCATGTCTATCACCAAAATGCTTATATTTGTGTACTGCTATGTAAATTCATGTCGGTGTCCAATGTCGTCATGATTCTTTGTGTCTTTCTTGCCCTTGTGTCGGTTTCATCTGGCCTATGAGAAAACTACGTCGATAACGATTATGTTTTTTTAGATGGATAACGATTATGTCTGCGATGAACAAAATCATGGTCCCACAATGCTAGAATTCTGGCAGTGAATAGTGGGAATTGTCTGTCATAGTTTGATTTAGACGAACTCGTAGCCGAACCGAAACAACAGAGCAATTTCTTCTGGTGTATTACTCCATGTGGGGGCAGAGTCATCCTATGACCAGAATTAGGATCTTGCTACCATTCCACCATTACATCCGCGTTCACAACTAATCAAGCCTAGACGTAGGAAAGATCCACTCGGACTGACGCTAGTGTTTGCACATTTTAGACATACTAGCAAGCCAACACGCTCAATTCAGTATTGTATCTTTCTTCTTCTTTCAGTGTTTTGGATGTAAAATGTAGCCCACCGATGATAATATAATTGCAGCACCGGGGTCCTTCCTGACCCCTCGTCTTGTTAAAAAAAAAAACACGCCCAATTAAGTGCGCATATGAAATGTTCATTGGTCGCATAGGAATCCATCGAAGTATGTGGATGCGCAATTATAATACTCCTACTTATGTAAAGTACCTTGGCAAACAAGCACACATGTACAGAGACATAGGACGGTGCGTCCCTTGACCAAAACTCGAATCTGCCTACTCTGCCAATCATCCAGCTGCGTTCACACCTGCTCGAACACTGAACGTTGCCCACTTTCGAACCCAGGTGCACTCGGGCTGGCATACCCTTTTCGTACGGCCGCATGTAGAGTATTGTCAGTGGGCTTTGCACCATCGAACACAATACTTGACAAAGTGCATTTTCAGTTTCGTGTGTCGGACAAGTTGTGTCCCCAATAATTTCTTGTAGTTCATTGCCCGGTTTTATTCCTTTTTTACCCCACAAAGAACATTTCTATGTGGTTCTGATTGCTTCAATTTGCTGGGCAATCTGAAACACTCCTAACAAAGTTACTTTTGAAAAGCACAAATTGCACTATCCCAGTGAAATCACCTATTTCTCCAGCTCCCTCCTCTTATATTGTGCAGGTCAAAGACGTTGATAAGGAGATGCTAGATGGGGCGGCTGAGCTAATGCGCACGACGGCTTCTGTCTTCTCCTAGGACGCGCCCGCAGGCCAAACTGTTGAGAGGCCTTTGCTGATGATTACTGAAGCCTGAAGGAAGCTTTCTTCGGCTCTTTATTCCATGTTGTTGTTTTGTGGCCTTGTCGTTGGCCTTTCTCATGATTTGTAGTTGTGAGCTCCTGTCTTTGGACTGTAATAAGTTTGGATAGAATCTTGTAGCATTAGGTTTTCGCTCTGTTGGTTGCTCGATGCCGAGTGTTCTCAGCGGGTTTTCTGATGCTGCATCAACTCGCTTATAGTCTCGCTACCCCTTTCTTTTACTTTTCAGCAAGTCTTGTGGAACTTGGTTATTTCCGTTTAATGCAAATGAAAAGGAGTTGAAGCCCGGTTAGAAAAAAAGTTCCGTGTGTCAAACTAATCCTTTGTGAATTTTACAAAATTCCAATAAAACATCCAGTACATCCCAAACATACACTTAACTAAATCTGGAGTAGTATAAAAGCCCATGGTTTAGAAGTTTTAGTATAGACAGGAGGGAGTAACTAAATCTGGACACTGAAATTACCTCCCGTTTTAGTATAAAGCCAATGCGAAGTTTAGAGTTCATACTAAAAACAGTGCTACCATGCAGGACAGGCTTATCTTTTTTTTAAAGATTGACGAATCAAATGATATTTCTGTTCTAATTTCTGCCGCTTCTTCTCCCTCCGAATCAATCTTTTTTATTGCCATAATGTGTCGTTTCTATTATTACCAAGTAAGGAGATAACATGATAAATCTTTGTCATCCTATCTGATTAGAATATCATGAAAGTATAAGTAGCAGATTTTTTTCTAGAAATGTTTTATCAATTCATTTTCATTCCATTTGTATCCCTCCGCTGGAAAACTGGAACTATCGTCAAAATAGTCTCTAGATTTTAATTGAACATAGGATCACAACAAGATAATTTCTATATTATGATTACGCACAAAAAGAAAACAAATCTAAAATAAGGAAGAGAAAAGTCAAGAGGCCTTGAATGACTGGCATAAGGGAAAGGAAGAAAGACATATGAGCCAACTTGGGGAGGTCATAAACGCCTATACCGTAAAATCGATTTTAGACGGAATCAAAAGGACATGTCAGATAGAATCATAACCTTACAATACGACGCATATATTTGTCTTATACACTATGAGGATAGTGAGAAGAGATATATTTTAGATCAGAGAGAGGCTATAATTACAGATACTATTGTGGTTGTAAGTTTGTAACTCGAGCGTGGTGGTATTATGGGACTTGTCTACCGTCTACGTGCTCCACAGATTCCGTTTGTGATGCGCCCGTTCACACCTGCCACGTGCGCACTGGAGACACGGAAGTGGACAGTGAAGTGTTCCGACAAGACAAGCAACAACGCCAAAACACCCACCAGATAAGCTTCACGCTCACCAGAAACCTACAAATACCCCCCACGCTCCACGCACACCTCATCACCTCAACCACAGCCAAATCAAGCACACTGACACACACCTGCACAGCTCAACTCATCACACAGCCCCACACGCGCGTGAGTCACACTCCACCGCATCGATCAGCCACGGCGCAATGGAGCCCAGCGGCACGATCGCCTTCGCCACCGTCAGCGTCACCGGCTTCGGCTTCGACGTCTTCTCCGTCGCCGTCCCGCGATCCGCAGAAAGTGTGACCGCTGCCGGTCTGGCGGAACGCCGCCACACGGACGGCCTGTCCATCAACTACAACGCGCAGTTCGCGGACGAGGACGGCCAGGAGGTGGCCTTCGTGTCCGAGCGCGCCGGCTCGGCGGGCCTGTTCCTGTCCCGGCCGGGGTCGTCGGAGCGCGCCGTCCCGCTGCCGACCGTCGAGGGGAGCCTGTTCCACGACCGCCCCACGGTGAGGGGAGGGCGGCTGTACTTCGTGTCCGCGCACGAGAAGCCGGCCGTACCGTTCAGGAGCTGGGCGGCTGTGTACGCCACGGACCTTAGCAGCAAGGAGACGGTGCGGGTGACACCCGAGGGCGTCGTGGACATGAGCCCCGCCGTGTCCGCGTCGGGCGAGCTCCTCGCCGTCGCGTCCTACGGCGAGAGGCCGTGGGCGTTCGACTTCCGCGTTCTGGAAACAGAGGTCGCGGTATTCCGTGCAGCCGACCCCGCCCGCCGCGTCGTCGTCGCCGCGAGAGGCGGGTGGCCGGCCTGGCACGGGGAGGGCGCCGTCTTGTTCCACCGCGTCGCGGACGACGGCTGGTGGAGCGTCTTCCGGGTGGACGTCTCGCCGGAGACCCTCGAGCCCTCCGGCGCCGAGACGCGCGTGACGCCGCCGGGCCTGCACTGCTTCACCCCCGCCGCCACGGGCGGGCGTTGGATCGCGGTGGCGACGCGGCGGAAGGAGCGCGCGCACCGTCACGTCGAGCTGTTCGACCTCGAGACGGAGCAGTTCACCTCGGTGACGTCGCTGCTCAGCCCGGAGCTGCACCACTACAACCCCTTCTTCTCGCCGTCGGGCAAGCGCCTCGGGTACCACCGCTTCCGCGGCGCGGGCGCGCCGGGCGACTCGCTGATCCCATACCTGCAGCCGGTGCGCAGCCCGGTGAGCTCCGTCCGCATGCTCCGCGTGCACGGCTCCTTCCCGTCCTTCTCCCCCGACGCCAAGCACCTCGCCCTGAACGGCGACTTCTTCAAGGCCCCCGGCCTGACCATCCTCCGGACCGACGGCTCCAAGCGGTGGGTGCTCACCGAGAAGCCCAACCTGTTCTCCACCTCCTGGAGCCCCACGGAGAGCGGGGTCGTCTTCACCTCCATGGGCCCCATATTCGAGACGCCCAAAGCCACGGTCCGGGTCGCGCGCCTCGAGTTCGACCCGAGCGAGCTCACGGACGACCGCGACGACGTCCACGCGGCGCTCAGCGAGCTCACCCGTCCGGAGGCCGGCAACGACGCGTTCCCGGCGGTGTCGCCGTGCGGGCGGTGGGTCGTGTTCCGGTCCGGCCGCTCGGGCCACAAGAACCTGTACATCGTCGACGCGGCGCGCGGCGAGGACACGATACGGCGGCTCACCGACGGCGAGTGGATCGACACGATGCCGAGCTGGTCGCCGGACGGGAAGCTGATCGCGTTCTCCTCCAACCGACACGACCCTGCCAATGCCGCCGTGTTCAGCATCTACCTGGTGCGGCCGGACGGGACGGGCCTGCGGCGCGTGCACGTGGCCGGGCCGCCCGGGAGCCCGGAGGCGGACAAGGAGCGGATCAACCACGTGTGCTTCAGCCCGGACTGCCAGTGGCTGCTCTTCACGTCCAACCTCGGCGCCGTCAATGCCGAGCCCATCTCCGGCCCGAACCAGTTCCAGCCGTACGGAGACCTGTACCTGTGCCGGCTCGACGGGTCCGGTTTGGTAAGGCTCACCTGCAACCCCTACGAGAACGGCACGCCTGCGTGGGGCCCGTCGCTGGGCGTGGAGTCTCTGTCGCTGGGCCCTCCCGCCGCGGATGATTCGCTTGGCGAATTCGACGAGCCGCTGTGGCTTACCTGCGACGTCTGAGGCAGTGATGGTGATTGGTGCATGGCGATTTTCCAGTTGCTTCGGTTGATTATAATGGTGCGAATAACCTGATTGTGCTGGGGGCAATAGGATGTAGCTGAACCTGGAGTACTCATGGTGTTGGAGACGTTTTGTATTGTTGCTGAATAAAACACTAAAAGTGTGTGTTTGTGTGTACTAATTCACTATCTATTATCAGCTAAACTTTAGTAAGTTCAGCGTTAGTAACAAGGTTGGAAGTATTTGCTTCTCCCCGACAATTGATGCAGATTGGTTTTTTCTTCTGAAATGGATGTACTTCCTCGTTCTCAAGTCAAAGTTGACGATAGAATAGTACAAATGTAGAAGTGTGTGCCTTCTCGCCCTGAGCATTGGGGGAAACACTAGATCGGACTTCAGACGGCGATGGCACCACGATGTAGCTCCCTTCTTGAAGGCGCTTATCTGGGTTGTTCGCGCAGTCCAAGAAACTGTTAAAGTGTATAAGTGGATTGCACTAGTCATTTTTATCAGTTCGAACTTTTGATTGCGTTGGCTAGTGCATGAAGCTTGACATGGTATCAGAGCCTAAGATCTCGAGTTCGAGTCCTGGCTTTCGCAATTTATCCTAAAATTGCTATAGACCCCTCTGTGTCCATGTATAGGCATCTTTAGTCATACGTGCGTTTCGCGCGCCGTCGCTCTCTTCCGGTTGCACGTGCTGACTTCTCCCCGTCACACGTGAGAGGGGGTGTTGAAGTGTATAAGTGGATTGCACTAGCCCTTTCCATCAGTTCGGACTTTTGGTTGCGTTGACTAGTGCATGAAGCTTGACAGAAACGACATATGAATTTGAAGTTGGCCGCGGCACGCTATCGTGGGTCTCTGGAGCGAAATGTACATTGTGCTTGGAGCTTCCTTGGTGGCATCTTCTTCTGGTTCGGCTAGACCATGTTGGTCACTCGCCGACTCTTTTAGGTGCTTATGAGTGTGTTGTATGTCGATCTGTGTTTTATAAGAGTCAAAGTCGTTCTTCAGAGGTCTCCTTCGGGCTCGACGTGGTCCTAGAGCCCTGTGTTCCGCTCCCATTCGTGGTGAGTGACGGTGCAAGACGGCTCTTCGTTCTCAGTTGTAATGGATTGGCGTTGTAAACCGTGCGGTATTGAAGCCATGATTGGCCATGTATCATCCATCTAGGACTTCCTTCTGTATTATCAATACACAATTCAGAGTGTATTCTAGAAAAAGAAATATATAAGTCAAATTTCCACTAAGCAATATTTTATCTTTCTATACTACTTATAAAAGAGAAAACATTTTCTTCTCTAAACACAACCCTACAACACACAACCTGAATACCACCACACGATAGACCCACCAAAAGCAATCTAACAGCTAGCAATAACCTAATCGGTAGTGTGGTGTGTATTTTGTGATTAACATTGATGGATGCACTCCACCAGCAGAGAAATCTAGGTCCCTGTACCGCATCAGCTGGCCACACACCCCTCCCGTCGCGGAAATTTTTACAAATATACTCCTCTATTCATGGGCATTGCCAAAAATACACCTTTGCAAAACCGATTGTCAAAACTACCCTGACGGGATGTGCAAAAGGTAAAACGTGACGCCTCCCGCCACCGGACCTGGCGGAGCATAGATCCCGCCACGGCGACCAGCATAAGGCCCCTCCCGCCTCTGGGGATGATGAAAAGAGGTTGGCCACATGGACACACATGCTAGTGTGTGTGAGCTGCTTGTGTACGTGGTTGCTGCCTTCAGATAGAATCAAGTGAATACTTGATATTTTCTCATATTATTACTATCTACTTTTATCTGTTATAGCATCCCAATTGTCTAACAATTGTAATGCTACTTGCATATCCTATTTATTGCTACTTTCTACATGTCATTCATTGCATCATTATTATATCATGCTCATGTCACCTTGCATTTGAGCATCATATAAAACCCATCTTTATTTGGTTCTTATCCCATATGCATTATATATTGGGGTCCAGTGCAGAAAACAAAAAAAATCCTATGTCGATCGCCCTAATGCCCAAGATCTATCTATTAGTAATGCAGTAACGGCCGAGAGGTTTCAGATACATACCCTTATAGTCCGAAAGCGGTTAACGTTTCGAGGGGAACGTGGTTAAAGTAGTCGTGCTCGTAACTGACCTCAAGGTCACGAAGCTCCTCGCAGGTCACCCTTTGTTCCATCACCGTGCAACAGTCCGGCCCACGACATCCAAAGTGCCCCAAGTGTGACACCTTGTGGCTTCGTACACATACGGTGTACGATGAGACCTTCGTCTCCCTGATCCCGCCGAGAGTACGAAAGTAGATCTCTGGCTTGGAATCATCGCAGCGCAACGGCATGCTGTAGGTGCATCGTCTTTTGCGCGAATAGTCCTGGACTGTGCCAACGCGTGGAGACAACTAGAGAGAGAGAGAGAGAGAGAGAGAGAGAGAGAGAGAGAGATTGGAGGCACATAGAGGAGGAGGAGGGATACCAACTCATGGGATTCTATTGTGTCAATTATGTGTTTCTCCTCCTCCAAGGGGGGCCTTTATATAGGGGAAGGGGGAACCCTTAACCCCCCCCACCAAGGAAACCCTAAGGCGGCCAAGGAGGGATAGGGATGTGGCCAAGGGAGGGAGGGGGCTGCCCTAGGGCGCCCAAACCCTAACCCTAGCCGGTGGCTAAGGGGGGCAGCCCTAGGCGCATGGGCCCTTCTCCTCTCTTGGTTTTTCCCTCATGGGCCCTTTTCCCTAGGAAGTTTGGCCCATTAGTGGAATACCCTTACAAATTAGATTTTAATATTATATTTAATATTAATTACATTAATTAATATGTAAATACATATTACAAAATCCGACTGACCCAAAACACCTTTCGATTCCCCTTCGATTTCCTCCGAACAACTTCGAAACTTCCCGGAACAATTCTGGTTCTCTCATGGAACTTTTCTGGTTTCCCTTCTTTCTTTGAACAACTTCGGATCTTTCTCCATGGAACAATTTCGGCTTTCTCTTTCTCTACTATGATTCCAACTTATGGATGATCTCTAGCTCATCGTTTGGTATCACTATACCTTGTTCAATCTCGTTATCGACAAGTACTATTTCACTTGTTACCGAGATATTACATCCCCGTGACCTAGTCACATGTTGCAACATTATGGATGTAATCTCACCAAGTCGTCCTAAACATATCTTACCCATCACTGGGTGAACAAATCCCGGTCTTGATGCATAGGCCTCAACCTGTTCCTCTGGATACCCAACATACACCTTTATAATCACCATTTCACTGAGTGACGTTTGATGTAGTTAAAGAAGCCCCGAGAGATAGTGATTAATATGATATCACAATCTAGGAGAAGGAGACTATGTTTCTGACTATTGCAACAATGAACCTCGTGACTTGATCGTGTCGCAATCTTTGAGGAAATGTATCATTCACCAATGATATGACTTTGTTGTTAGCTGCACTATCACCCATGATCAGGAAATGTTGATCATCTGCTGTCCAACGAACTAGTATGAATAGAGACTACTAGGGACTTCTGTTTCATATCACACATGTATCAATGTTTTTACTTGATACAGTTATAGCACAATATGAAACTATTACGAACTTATTGGGATATGACAATAATAAACCCTTTTATTATTTGCCACTAGGGCATATTCCCTTCAGTCTCCCACTTTTGCACTAGAGTCCAAATAATCTAGCTTGCATTTACTAATCATAAACGATATCTCATATGCGTTTATTGATCATACACGCCCATGGGAAACATCATGTCTTTGTTCTATTTTACTAGATCAATATGTCATTTACAAATCATTAATGTCTTCCTAATTTTGACACTCTCTCCATTATCTAATAATGGGTTGAAGTATTCGTTTGGCGACAGAGTGAGACTTTGTTTCTATTGTTCATAATAACGGTCCGTAAACACACTTAGCAGAAGTCGAACTTCTTCAGCCAAAGTATACTTTTATCTTTATATAGATCCTAGTGCATAAGATGCAACTATGTGCCTAACTTTGCTTCTTGCCATTTAAGAACAATCTTAACTCTGGTTTAGTGATTAACTCATAAATCACCTCAAGACATATTCTTCCAACCAGATCCTTGGGTCATATTACGTCAAGTATACAATATGGTTATATGGAAGAACCTATGACTGAGGGCATAGGAGATGCAATACATCGCTTGATTTCTCTTAACCATAGTTGTAATACTGAGACAAATTCAATGTTTCATACTAGTAAGAACTTCTTTCTTATCTTGTTCCATTCTGAACTACTTCAGAATCTTATCTAGGACATTCTGAACATATTTTAGAATCATGTCCAGAAAAACATTCGACAATAATGTTTATTAAACTTTCCCATCTATCTCAACAGATTCCATTCTTTAATAACTTGTTCAAATTCATCCATATTTACTAACTTAAATATTATTAATACCAATCACATCATTCATATATGCCGTCCACATATTTTAGGATGATGACACGCTCCCACTCAAATATGGCATCCATATATGAGATCGAGGGATTTCACTTAGCTCCCACTCAAAATATGTCTCTTACATATTATGAGTTAGCCAAGCTGCTTAGCTCCCACTCAAAATATGTCTCTTACATATTAAGATTTAACCAAGCTAATAATGTCCCACTAACATGTAAGTCCTCTCAATCATGTTGTACATTCCATTTTTTTGATCATCATCAAATTGAGAATTCCATCCACGAGTTCCCAATATCCATATATGCTGGTGTAAATCCAATAGATTCAAGCATTGCTATATTTGTATTCAACTACTTGAATTTGTCCAAACACACTTTGTGACAAATCGAGCTTTATGTCTTCCATTAAGTTTCATTTATTTCTTATGACTTTGCATTCATTTAGAAATGTCAAGTAAACATCTTTACTTAATAAGATCAAGTAACATATTACTTATCAATCTTAAATGTAACTTAATATAGTATTTTATGACTCCTAGTTCTCACATTTAGGTCCATCACGCTTCTTGGTATTTGATAGGCATGTCTTGTTCAAAACACGACAAGTGAATCAATAATATAATTCTAGAAACTTGCAGAATATATATTCTTGAATCCTACTTTCTTTAGTAAAAGTATTTGCTGAAACTTTATGATCATTATCATTAGTTTCTCCTCTATTTGTAGAGTTTGGTTTCACGAAGCAAATTTCACTGCGCCACTCAACAATCAGGAGGTAAGGTCAAATACCTTGTTTTCGATCTTTTACTTTCTTCCACATGTATCTTCATAAAGACACATCAAACCTTAGGACAACAGGTTTGTCCTTTGTGGAATATGTATTCGTAGTTTCCTAAGAATACACTACAAAGACTTGTTTATTCTCCACGATTTTGAATAATCGAAACCTCTAGAAACTCGAACATGACATAACTATTATGGTGTTTTTTCCAAGAATCTTTAGATGTACCTATGTATTTCAAATGAGTGTTCGCTCGTTTCTATCTTTAACTCAAAATGATAACAATAACCCCGATAAGAGATAATTTTAGACCATATGTATCTAATAGAAAATGATTATGATATTTAGACATATCAACACCTTGAATTTGTCCAATTATCACAGTTTGTGAAATATATTTCACAAGTACCTTTGTTCCAATACTTAACTTAAATACTTTAGTCATATTGATCAAATCAAAGAGACTTTGTATTCTTGTTAATTTCATATCCCACTTTGTTTTGAACTTATTTGAACAATTCAAATCGTTTCAAAAACTTCTGTCTCATTAAGTAAATACACATATTTACTCAAGTACACAATGAAAAAATGATTTCCACTATTTGTTGAAAATACGATACACCACTATGTATAAAATTTAACATTTCTTCGCATATCACCGTTTTACCAGAATGCGGAGTTTTAGTCACTTCGCCAAATGTGGCATGGTTTTGCAAAGTCACTAGATCAAATATCTAAGACATCGATCTTCATTTAGAATGAAATACATGCAATAACTATCATGACTAAACAATAGTGTCATTTTATTATTAACCTTTGGATATCTTCTAGCATTCTAATCCTTTATAAATGCTTAACCTATTACTCCATTCGGTCCATTTTATTAGGCATGCACGTAGTTTAAGAACAACTTTGACCATTATTTTTAGTCAATAAATTTTGTATAATATATCACAAAAAATATACTATTGGATTCATTTTGAAAATAATTTTCTAATGGTATATTTTTTGAGACACATATCGCATATTTTATTGGTCAAAATTGATAGTCAAACATTTTCTTAAACTATGTGCGTGCCTAATAAACCAGACCGGAGGGAGTATCATTAACATAGTGATGAGAATAACTCATTTATAATCATAATGTGACCATAAAGGTATTATTCATAAGAACAGTTCAACTAGATTGTAACTTATTGATATGAATAATCGTCTTGCCAAAAGCAAGACACATAAACAAGAATTATAAAATTATATTCAAGTCCACTAATCCAAATGATAAACTTTAAGGAAAGGAGTGATGTCGTCCATCAACTAGTTTGCTTGCCGTCATTAAGTCACATTGCCTCAATTCCAGCAATTCTCAAGCAGACCATCCTATTTTTACAAAAACGGACACGTATCCAATACTTTGTAACCTGAAACAAGTTTTGCAGGAATCACATTTATATACTTTGTATATTTTACATATACCCTTTTCATCCATGACCTCCATTACAATCAAGCCCTTCTAAGAGTTCTCAACTCTAATGCAAGATTTCTATGTGATTCTCTAAATATTCTGTTTCCATCCATCATGGAGAAAAACTCATCCAACGACTCATACTTTATGTGCCTACTTTTGCAGAATACAAAATTATAGTCCAACTCTCCATCGAATGGAGAATGGACCTTTTTGAATGATTTATGGAGAAAACACAAACTTGTGGAGTCATCAGATCTCCTAATGGTGATTGTATCAAGAAGAGAAGATCAACTTATTATGAGGATATCCCTCAGGCGTGGGTATTAATCTTTGAAGTTGAACCCTTTTGCTAAGCTCCATATCTAGCAAGAAATTTCTCATGGTCGCAAAGGACCTTAATGAGATAGGCCATGATCTACTAAGATATTTGCAAACAGACTTATAAACTTAGTTCATAATATAAGTTCAATTCTTAATTGAGCTCCCACTGAAATCGTCATCTCCTAGACATATTTAGTGATCACACGATCCCAATTCACTATGCAACCCCCGATCGTCACAACCAGCAACATAGCTTCAAAGATAGACATTCTCCAATACCAATCACATCATCCATGTGACTCATGCTCGATCTTTCGATCTCTTGTGTTCCGAAGCCATGTCTGCACATGCTAGGCTCGCCAATTCAAACTTGTGTGTATTGTAGTGTAACCTTTCTTACACCCACTGTATGTGAACGTTGATATATCTAGCCCCCGATCGGCATGGCCGGATTTATAATGAAGAACTTTCTTGGTGATGCACACACAAGGGGAACACTATCATTGGGATTAGTTTAGGGATCATCTTATCTATGCTACCGTTGAGTATTTTAATACTAGCACACAATAAGATGTAAACATGTATCAACATCATATATATTTGTGATATGATGTGGTTCTTCTTGCATCTTGATCTCCATCGAGTGCTCTGTCATGATCTTCATCGTGCCACTGGCATGAACTCCATCGTGCCACCGGTTTTGACGCCAAGTCCACGACGCCACCAGTAGCTCGTCTATCGGAACGATGATTATTACTACACAACTTAGTACCATGAAAGTAAACTACTTTATCTTCGAAACGACAATAATCACATGCCCCTCCTGCAAAATAAAATTAGACGCCTATACTTTATCTATTGCAAGTTTTACGTGGTTGTTATGACTTTCGCAATAGAACTATTTCTAATCTATGAACTTTCCAACCACAATGATCCATATAGTTGTCTCTACTATACCCTTCCAGGGCCCTCCGTTATAAATGCTATATCAACTACTGTAAGAGAGACAGACACCCTCTAGCCACTTATACGGAACAAGCCGTATGTTGAGCGTGGAACCAGTCTCGCGTAGGAGTACGCGTAAGATTGGTCCGGAACGCTTCATCAAACAATACCGCGATATAAAAAAGTACAAGTGGGAGGGTAACAACTATAGCATCAATGCCCGCACAACACATGTGCGTACGGGCCATACAACACTACTACGCATAGATCGGCTCTAATACCACTGTTGGAGTTCCGGTGCAGAAAACAAAAAAATTCCTACGTCGGATCGCCCTAATGCCCAAGATCTATCTATTAGTAATTAGTAATGCAGTAACGGACGAGAGGTTTCGGACACATATCCTTATAGTCCGAAAGCGGTTAATATTCCCAGGGAAACATGGTTTAAGTAGTCGTGTTCGTAGCAGACCTCAAGGTCGCAAAGTTCCTCGCAGTTCTCACATAGTAAATATTATTCAGATGGACAATATATTCCAAGGAAGGTTACTGGATCGAGGAGACCGATGTTGATGGCAACGATCATCAGGTGTAGAGATTCCGGAGCAAGGAGATCCGTGAGATCCGAGGGCAGGATGTGCTTATTTTAAGGCATCTTATGCCAATTTGCTTCTTATCCGTACTCGAATCTTGTTTTCCGCTTCTGCATGATACTCTGATGTGTGATATATGAGGATGTATCCTAACATATTTCCCTATCTAGGATATTTGAATCTCGTCCTATGGTATTGAATATTTTTATTTTTTTAGATGGTTTGTCTCTAATATACTGATGTATGTCGCTGGCATACACCCGTGTGTATGTTTTGTTCGCATACCTGTCAACGACGCCGCTCATACTTGATACAATGTTCTTGCTAAGTGGATAGGGTGGTTGGCAGGTACCGTGCCATGCTCAATTTAGACGGGGCCTACACGTGGGTGGTCCTTGGACCCCTGCACTTTGGTTTCATCCTGACTTGTTGCTTAGACCATAGTGTCCGAGGTATCCTAGTGAAATTTGTCTCCTTTAGTCAGTCAGTGATGTTGCTCGGAAGCCCACACCATATAAGAACATATGCTATCACTCACACTTGCCCCTTTACTAAATGAGCTCAATGATGAGTTAAATAGTGCATCACACTGTTATAATTTGAGATCTGACACTAATCCTTCCCTTTCTTCTATTATTTTATTTGCATTTTCTCTTTACGTACATGAACAAGATCAACGAAGATTTGAGAAGATTACAAAACAAAGTTAGTTAGGTTTAGTGTAGGGTTTTATTTTCTATTGTAATTTTTCTTTATTAATTTCTTGTTTTACTTTTACCTTTTGGATAATGCAGGGACATTGTAATATTTTAGTTTACCTTTTGTGATAATTCTTTTCCTTTTATTTTCCTTTATTCTTTTATTGAAAAGAGATATTGTAATATTTGTTTTAGTTAATAAAGTCAATCTTTTCCTTTGATTCCATTTTTTTATATTTGCATTCATATTATAATTAATAACTCTTTTTATTTCATTATTGTAATTCATTTATTTTTTACTTAGTTATTTTAGTTTACCTGTTTTCTAGTATTGAATTATGGAATATAATTCCACTTATTCTTTTATTGCTTATTTGTTATTATAATGACATATAATTTTATCCAATAATCAAATTCATTTCTTAATATAACATTTGTTTATACTTAATTATACTATTATTATTATTGAATTTTCTAAATTCAAGTTAGAATTTAATTTTGAAATTCAAAAGCAAGTTTGAATTCTACCCTTTCAAAACACAAAGAATACCTAAAGGTCGTGTCAAAATCTGTTGCACTCGTTGGGATGGCTAATTTCTAATTCATCGAAGCAAGAGAGATTCTGATCACTCTAGGTTTTTTGTTTGCGAAAAAATTAGCATAAAATTTATATGCGTACATACAGATGCAAAAAAATTATAAATCTATCTTTCGTTTAGTCCTAAATGCTAGGATGTTACACGTCACCTTCTAGGTGCCTTCGTCTGGCCTCGCCGATGGGGTAAGCATCGAGTGACACGGATCCCTAGAGGCGACTCTCAAGAAAAATATAAAAATATAGCTGCTAAAGAGAGGGAGACTCTAAGGGATGAGTGCGCAATCTTTGAGCACATGAAGAGTGAATGATGTATTGGGCTCGGAGCTCGGTGAAAATTCACATTTGATTATTTGTTGAAATTTCAGCACAAAATGGTGTTCGGCTCTTTTCACATAATGACATGTTTGTACGATGCCTTGGGCCGGACGTATGCTACTCTCTCAGTTTTAAAAGAGATGTCAGCAATTTATCTAAATTTAAATTTAAATTTATCTAGATAGTGTAATATATTTAAATTTAAATAAATTTAAGACATTAAGACGGAGGGAGTAAATAACACGACGCCACGCTAGACAACTATGCAAGCAAAGACGTCGTGCTAATAGCACGGCGTTTTAGACCCGGGCATGGTATAAAAATGTTACTAGGAAATTTGGCGCGGTGGCACACCGTGTCCATGGTCAATCTTTTGACAATTGTTTGAGAGGATACCCTTTGATTTGGCTGTATATATTCTAGATATTTCATATGTATATATGAAATGTTGTGCTTCACCTTAGTTTTTTTTAGCCGATTGTCTTTAAAAATCAAAGCTTCAGTTTCATTTGCTTTCATACTCTGTTGTGCAATGAAGTGCAAAGTACATTCTGAGTTTTTTTACTAATGTGCCAAGGTGGTATGTGGGTATGCATGCAAACAGAGACTGCATTTAAACCTTAGGCCTACTGCATAATTCAAAATTGCCTGAACTGTTTTTGCTGTTATATATGTCAGACAGCGAAGAGAAGGCTAATTTTTTTTAAATAATACATTTTTTATTAAATTTCACAAATAATACATAAAACGGGCAAATTGCAAATCTGTTGGTCGGTCGGCCGTTCAACAGACGAAACACTGCCTTCGTCCGTTTAACGGACGAAACACTGCCTTCGTCCGTTCAACGGACGACACACCCTGCAAACCCCTCCTTTACCAAACAGCCGACAGCAGGGACGAGTCTGTCGTCTGTTGAACGGCCGACCGACCAACATATTTGCAATTTGTCCGTTTTGTGTATTATTTGTGCAATTTAATAAAAAAAATGTATTATTTAAAAAAAATTAGCGAAGAGAAGAGTAGTGTGTGCGGGGTTATTTGCATTCAGACTGCTACATATTGCATACCAATTGTTGTAAACATGCAAGTAGCAGGTCAGTTAACTAAATACAATAGGTAATAACACTGAAGCACTGTGCCACTTCTGATAACTGATTGGAAAAATCAGTTGCCATCAATGCCACGCAGGGGAGAATAGTGCCATGCCGCCCATACAGAGATGAAGATTAAAAGATGATAGATTTCAAAAATAAAAAACCCGAAACATAGAAAGGACACGGCTGGCGAATAAGCCATAGTTCAAAATTATAAAGAAACACCTAAAACACTTTCACATCGATTACAGATAGTAGATTATAACTGCCCACAGAAGAGCAAGCCACTAAATATTCCAAACTTCAATGTACAAAAAGCTCATGCATGAGTAAACTACATGATATAAGTAGATGCAATCAAACCTCAAATATTCAAACAACACAGTCACGCAGTTGAAAATTCCTAACCAAGAACAACACCTTCTCCACCTCAGCATCCAAGGTCCCTCTATGATTCTCGGCAACATGACTTTCGACAGCGATAAGAAAGGCACAACTATGGAAACATTAGTAAGTGCTGAACTACTAATCTGTATCATTAAGTAAAATGTAAGTGGTGGTTTGACATAAAAAAATGGACAACTGCTATTAGAAGTCATGAAAGTACACACTAAGTAAGAAATGAGTCCTACTGTAGGACAATTAAAAGGATCCTAAAAATTAAGAAACATCAAATAATGCCATTAGAAAACCTTCTAGCTATAGGATGAAAATCTTGTACAATTTGCATATGAAAAGCATGTATAATGCATCACTAATGTCTTATTCCTTCTGCTCTAGTAAGAATATGATGGCAACTTATGCCTACTTTGTGATAATCATGAATATGCAAACTTGCAGCACAATCATATCAATACCGTGTGAGAACAGCAGAATGGTTATATCTATGGTTCAACTAATTTTGCAACAATCTAAATATCAGGATATCATCTTTTGTAGACACAAATAAAAAAATAATGTGAAAAACTAATTCAAAAGGCCGTCTCCTGCACTGTGCCATATAGGGAGGATATCAACAGTCAGGGGGTTGACTTCCACCTTAGCGTACAGCTCGAGCGAGAAGATGGTGGGGGTGACCGAGCGAGGCCAAGCTGCTGCAGGTGGTAGGAAACAACCGTCGTACGGTGGGTCGTCAATATTTTCACTTTTAGACAACTTGGTCCATAGGTCAGCATATCCTAAGATGTACTGCATATGCTAAGAAATCTGCAACGACTATAGATTAGTAGCATGAATGATGCAAACATTGATGTAAGCTATAAATGTATTAGTAGCATGAATGATGCAAACATTGATGTAAGCTATAAATGCAGAAACGTATGGGACACAAAAGTACTCAAAATAGACAGCCCAAATTCATGAACAGAAAAAGTAAGTCAAAAATACTGGTTCAGGATGTAGATTCTACGTATTTGAACACACAACCCAAGATTCTTTCTCTAGTATGTAGAGTATAAGACTGCAAATAAACAAAATCTATAAACCAGGGAAGGAACCATGCGGCAATTGAAACGAGTTGGCCCCAATTTTGTGGCATGCAAGTACAACTTTTAAAAATTTAGAGGGCTTAGTGTACTCTAACGTTTCAAGAATAGGAACTTGAAAGATTAGACTGCAGAAAAGAGTGAAAGGACATATGAGATATATATCCATGCTAGTTTATTTTGCCTAATATCACCAACACCAAATCAACATGGCAGGCTGAAGAGATGTCTTTTGAGAGTTAGCACAAGTGAATCGGTAAATTTTACTTCTAGCAAACTATATTGAACTGAAATCATGTGGTTAGCACATCACTGCTTCTTGATACTGAACATACAGAAGCAGACATTATATTGATGCACAACATAGATTTAATGAGAAAAAGACCCTGTTGTACAGATAGAGATCTACTCTCTGTGTAGATACGTAATAGTGCTTTTACTCTTCATTCAGTAGTGATAACCACGAGTGTGTCCCTCTATAGGCACCGCCATCGTGCTTTACATCCGCTGCCGCTGCACTCCATGAACGCTGCCGTCCCATCCAGAAATTCCAGCGTGCGGCGACGCGCCACCACGCACCGTAGTAGAGAGAAGAGAGAAGCAAAAGGATTTTGCAGAAAAAAAAGAGGAGATAAGGAAAATTGGTTCACCTATCCACAAGTTTTTGCTACCCCGTGCCATTGAGTCCAGCCGTCGAACAACCATAACGTGCCGTCACCGCGACCTTAGAGCCGTCACCTCAGCTCGAGCCTGCTTGTGTCCTGGGCCGATGCCGAGCAGCTGACCGCTGCTCAACCCCCAGGACGTCTCCTCGCGTAGCCGTCCGCCGTAGCCACGGATAGCACCCGCGCACTCGAGGGCTTCATTCCTTTCAGAGGTGAGGCGGTCGGTGATGGGGAGTGCATGGCCGAGATCGTCCTTGACAGAAGGCGATGGGAGGGAAGAGAGGAGAAAGAAGATGTGGTTGGTTGGACTCGGGAGTGGAGGAGGCGGCACACGAGAGAGGGGATATCTAGGGAGGAAGACAGGGCGACGCGACTACGCGAGCGCTTAGGCTGGTAATAGTGCATAGTAACTTAGACTAGTAACATGTACATGTTATTAGTCTAAGTTACTATCTTTATAGTGCAAGTACTCCCTCTATCCCAGTTTATAAGACTTACGCGTATACCTAGGTCGTCTGCATGAGGTATAAAAATTATATCATTAGAAAATATAACATTTAAAGTTTTTAATAATATAGTTTTTATCTTATGTATTTCATGCTAAGTTGGTTAATTTGTTAACCTAGAAATACGCGTAAGTCTTATAAACCGAGACGGAGGGAGTAACTTAGTGTAGTAACATAAAGTATTGTTTTGTAGACTCATTTGTATTGGAAAGTGTGATGTGATGGTAACATATTATGTTACTCTATTTGCCGCTCTCTTCATTAATTGCTTGTCGCATCATTATTTTAGTCTATATGGCATCTATATTAGTACTCATGTTACTCCCACTATGAGCAGCCTTAGGAAGGAACCGAACAAACAACAGACCTAAATAAACTAGAAGAAAACCGGATGTGGTAACTGTAGATCGCATCTACAGTAACGAAGTCTGATTTGACAGCCCTAATTGATTGCTGAAACCGTTCTCTTTCATACATGTAGTTATAGTTATAGTTATTTTATGAAAATATTTTGTGCTGAACTGCAGAAGCTTTTGCAGGTGATTCTGAACTTCCGATGACTTGGCACACTGCATGTCCAGTTCCAGCTACGCGGCGTGGGGGTCGGTGTGCATGTCAAACGCATTGAACACGTAGGGTCGCAGAGCGCTGCCACGAAACCAACAACGTGGCCCTCATGCAGCGTGGCTGTCTGCCACCTTGCACGCACGCCCTCGCCGGCTGATCGCTCCTATAAGAAGTTCCTCGTGCGCCCTCGCCCAGACCACAGTGCCATCCATCGAGACTCGAGACTCATCTGCAGCAGCAAGCGCAGTAGTAAGCTCTGCTCATTCAGTGTTGCAATCATGCCGGGGCTCACCATCGGCGACACCGTCCCCAACCTGGAGCTGGACTCCACCCATGGCAAGATCCGCATCCACGACTACGTCGGCAACGGCTACGTCATCCTCTTCTCCCATCCCGGTATGTATGCCCAAATCCCGAAGGTTTCCTCTGTGCCGCTGCGGCTTAGTTCGCCGGTGCTAATTTTTTTTTGCCCCTGTACGTACGCTCAGGCGATTTCACCCCGGTGTGCACGACGGAGCTGGCTGCGATGGCCAACTACGCCAAGGAGTTCGAGAAGAGGGGCGTGAAGCTGCTGGGCATCTCCTGCGACGACGTGCAGTCCCACAAGGAGTGGACCAAGGACATCGAGGCCTACAAGGTTGCTGTCGATGGCCGTGCTGATAATCTGTCTCCATTTTAACTGTATCATCCGTGATTTGGGTTTTCATCTTACTAGTTTGCTAGTAAGTAGCCATGGTTGGTTAATTAATCTCTGTTTCCTGCGCAGACTGGGTGCAAGGTGATGTACCCGATCATGGCAGACCCTGACCGGTCCGCCATCAAGCAGCTCAACATGGTGGATCCCGACGAGAAGGACTCGGAGGGCGTGCAGCTCCCGTCCCGCACCCTGCACATCGTCGGGCCCGACAAGAAGGTGAAGCTGAGCTTCCTGTACCCGGCGTGCACGGGGCGGAACATGGACGAGGTGCTGCGCGCCGTGGACTCGCTGCTCACGGCGGCGAAGCACAAGGTGGCCACCCCGGCCAACTGGAAGCCCGGGGAGTGCGTCGTCATCCAGCCCGGCGTCTCCGACGACGAGGCCAAGAAGCTGTTCCCGCAGGGGTTCGAGACCGCCGATCTGCCCTCCAAGAAGGGGTACCTCCGTTTCACCAAGGTCTAAGGAGCCCCCAGACCATCGCCGGCGGCCCGGTCTGTGCGCTCGCTGCCATGTTTCCCTGTTCTTAGGTCCCTAGCTAGCTCCTCCTTAAGCCAGTACGTCCGTGTAATCTCGTGTCGACGACCATGGATGGACTATATGTATGATCATAAAAGTTGATGCAGTAGCAGTACTCGCCGAACTATGTATCGTGTCGGTCGCTTGCAGTATCGGTCCATCTGTGTTCTGCGTGCCGTTCCTGGACATGCTTGTGGTGCGGTGAATCCAAAGTCATCATGATCTGTGCTCTGTGCTACAGAGCAGCATGATGGCTCGATCGGGCTATCGATGGCCTCGAGTTAGAAAGGTCCAAGCTGCCGAGCGGCAGGGCACGAGAGGAAGAGGCGCGAAGGGGACTCCTGGACCTGGTCCTGGTCGCTGATCTGAGGCAGCATGAATGCATGCATGATGCGTCGGCGTGTGGACACCTTTCGTACGTCTTTGAAATCTGCCAGGTTCCGCGGTGCACTTCCAAATTTATCCGTCTCTTTCTCCCCGATCAGCTAGCGGGGAAGCTGGTACCACGCATGGGCCTTGGCACTGGATAATGCCTCCCTGTCCAACCAATTAGTTGATCTCGTCAAAGTTGGTTGCTACCGTTGACTCCGAAACGACTCAGACACTGCTCCATTTAGAAGCCGCCCTCCCATCCAAGGAGGAGCTCCTTCCGACCCGTGCCTCCGGTGAAACACTGCCGGTCTGCCGCCGTGCCGAGACCTGACGCCGTGCTTGGCGCCACGGGAGGAGGGGGAGGCCGAGGTCGCGCGCGCTGTCGAGAGGTATGAGTTTTGCTGCTTTCTTGGATAGAGGTAGTATGAGTTTTGCTGCTTTCTTGGATTGGAGCTTTGGTGTTGGTGGGCGGCGCAAGAGTATACTGTACTTTGTTTTGAGAAAAGCCCATGAATTCAAGGGTTATAAGATCCGTTTACAAAAAATTCTCGGTTTTGTAAATTAGATGGTTCAGCAACTTCTCAATCCGGTTAGGGGAAGATATTATCAATTGGTTAAGCAACTTAGTTTTCTAAGTTAAAGGTTCTAATTAATCAGGTAGGACCATATCATATCCAAACTAGATACAAATCTATATTTGGAACTAGTTGAATGCCTGTGCTTTAGAAATTTACAAATTTGGATCTTAATATATTAATCAAAAAAATTGTACTTCAAAATATGTACATCAAAAAAATTGTACTTCAAAATATGTACGAAATACCGTGCTTTGCTGCAGAATAATTGAATTTATTATCTAAAGCATCTCTACCTCATGGGGATAAAGTCCACCTTTTATACTCCCTACTACACGTGCCGTGTTATAGAAAATTTCTCTTGTAGTTCACAAAAATGAACTGCATCTCATGTTTAAATCATAGGTGTTTCAGTTAAACAGAAACACTGTTGCTTCGGTTCTTACATTAGCTCAAGAAGAAAGACCTAGCTATGGTATGCCAAAGCTAAACTGAAAGAATAGTAAAAACAAAAAGAATAGCAAAAGGACAGAAGAGCACAATTATAACAAGGAAGATAGTAAAAAACCTTCAACAATTAAAATGCCGTGTAAGCATAATTAGATATATATATAGGTGCGGCTAGTACGCCACGGTAGAAATTGTAGCTTTCTTTTTGAAAAGGAAATTGTAGCTTTTGGCCATGTTGCTTGATGAAATTTAGTCCAAGCACTTCATATCAGACCTGCACACGTATTAGAACCTAGGGATTAGGATCCTTTGAACCAATGCATATGAGAAAACTCGCAACGATCTCATGTTAAAATTAAATCTAGTGATCTACTTGCCTAAGCTCTTTCTATAAAACTCACATAACACTAGTATATTGACTGAAAACTCAAAGCATTACAATGGAAAGGTTACATGCATATTTTAATCGTGTAAAAATTGTTACATGGAACAGAAGTATCAACAACGGAAGTAACTTATGTTGGCAATATGCAATTCCTGAGACTAAAGAAAAATAATGATACTCCCTCTATCCCAGTTTATAAGACTTACGCGTATATCTAGGTCGTCCGCATGAGCTATATAATATAAATTATATAATATAAAAAAATTATATAATATAAAAATTATATCATTAGAAAATATAACATTATAACATTTGAAGTTTCTAATAATATAGTTTTTATCTTATATACCTCATGCTAAGTTGGTTAATTTGTTAATCTAGAAATACGCGTAAGTCTTATAAATCGAGACGGAGGGAGTATCATTAAGTTACTGCAATACTGCTATTTATCACTTCTTGCTAAATCAATAAATACATTCTATCTTTAGCAGATATGTCACTCATCACCCTAGTGAAAGGCATAAAGAAAAAGGCAGTAGCGGCCTTCTTGCTCTTGTGAGCTTAGTGAAGGTTTCAATATTTCAAACACTACAACATGAGAACAAAATCCTCAAAATAAAAAAGATTAAAAGGTCTAAGCCTGTTATTGTTGGTAACTTAACAGGTAAAAGGCATGTAAAAAAAGGAATGACTGTTAGTGAATATATGAATTGGATGGTTGCCTAACCAAGAAAATGGAAATTCTGTACATGGTATAAACAGATTTTAGCTAGTACTATGTACAATTTTTGGAAGCAAAATTTTTTTTTATACTGGAAACCAAATTCCATGAAGGCACAACTAAATCATTGGCCACAAAGGTCATTACATCAGTTGGGACATCTAGATAACAGAACTCGTTACTTACTTGATCACTTCTACTCCCTCCGTTTCAAAATATAAGATGTTTTAGCTTTGTAAAGCAAATGTATTTAGATTTCTTTTAGTATGTAGGTTCACTCATGTTTGAAGTGAATCTAAACACTAAAACAAGTCTAGATACATTTTTTTCAACAAACCTAAAACATCTTATATTTTGAAACGGATGGAGTAACACCTAAAGAGGCCAGCATATGAGCCTGTGTATTGCAGAGAGCGCAGCAAAAACTTTGTCTGCATGAAAAGATGAACCAGTGGCGAGAGGTCATAGGAGGTTGATTCAATCGCCTACTGGAGCATAATGCAATCAATGGACAAAATCAGATGTCCCCCAATTGGCATCAGGGCAGCAGTTCAAATTATAGACCTTCATAAGCAACATAAATTCTCCCACCACCAGCAAAAACAGAGTCACAATTTGGCCTACAGCTCCCTAGCCTCCTAAGAGCATGACTAACAGCATCCGTAAAAGGGGCAAACCCGTATAATAACTGCCAGTATACGGGTTTCGGCGAGAAAACGGCGGCGATCGGCATTCTCAAAGAGCGATCCGTAAAAAATTTTTAAGGGCTAGCCCAAAAACCGCCCGTCGACCCGTACATTCGCGGGTTGGGAGGCTGACCCGGACGCCGTACCGCACTCGGAAGAACCCTAGGGCGCGCTGAAGTTTCACGATGCCACTCGCCTCATTCCGTGCGCGCCGCCCCTTCCATGCCGCCGCCGCCATTTCCACCTCCAGCCGCCTGATTCGGCCTCCCACACCCACACGCAGCTGATCCCGAAGGCCCGGCCTCCTTCCCGGCTATCCTCTCTCCTTTCATGCCCCGAATCCACGCGTGGACGCTGCTGCATGGCCATTCGAGGGTGAGCTCGGTCGAGCACGAAGATCTGCTCGATTGGTCGTCGTCGGGCGATTCTGACATCAAGGATCTGCTTCACGACGATGATGACTGCGAGACGGCCATTCTCCTCCTTGCCGTCAAGGAGCATGAGGACCGGGCCAAGTTGTTGGATCGGAGGCGCGGCTAGGTGATGGGCCACACCTACACCCAGCACAACCGCTTCCTCGGCCACGCAACCTTGATGGAGGATTACTTCGTTGAGGTACCTACATATCCACCAAAACTTTTCCGTAAGAGGTACCAAATGCGCCGTTCCTTGTTCGTGAGAATCGTCGAGACTATCGAGGCGAACTCAACACATTTCAAGCAACAACGCAACTCTGCCGACGACCTAGGATTTAGCGCATATCAGAAAATCCCAGCTGCCATGCGAGTGATTGCATATGACGTCCCCGCAGACTACACCGATGAGTACCTGCGCATAGGCAAAGATATAGAAGATGGTTATCAAGTTGTTTGGTCCAACTTATCTCCGAGCTCCTAATGAGAAGATACCAAAAGGTTAATGGATATAAATGAAAAAAGGGGATGGCCGAGCATGCTTGATGAAGCATGGCATGAAATGTATTGTGGTAAAAGCCATGATCCTACCATTGTGCTCGAGGAAGTTGCTTCGCAGGATTTGTGGATTTGGCACTGTTTTTTTGGGCTGCCCGGAACCCTCAGTGACATCAATGTATTACAAAGATTTGAAAAACTTGTGGTCGGAGAGGTACCTACTTGCAATTACAAAGTCATGGATCATGAGTACCCAATGGGCTATTATCTAGACGATGGCATATATCCCGAATGGGTAACTTTTGTGAAGTCTATTAAAGATCCCCAAGATCAAATAGAAGCTGTATTTGCCAAGTCACAAGAGGCATCCCACAAGGACATTGAGAGAGATTTTGGTGTTTTGCAAGCAAAGTTTGCAATTGTTCGAGGCCCAGCTAGATTTTTGGACATGAAACCCCTTGTCAACATCATGACATGTTGTGTGATTCTACACAACACGATCATCGAGGATGAGAGAGATTTAAACTTTTCCTGCTTCTATGACAACGTTGGCACCCGAGTGCGGCCCGAAAGAAACCCTACTTGAAGCTTTTCTTGAAGGATAACGGCATACTGAGGACAAGGCAACTCATAGGCAGCTCGTCAATGATCTCATCCAGAACCACTAGCAGCTGTATGGCCGCCGCGCTACCTCTCGCTCATGATCTATCCTTTTTCCTTCGGCATGTATGTGTGAGATGAACTATTCGAAAACATTTTTTGAATTATTTGATTGAAACAATTGTTGTAATTTGATTCAAATTATTGTTGTAAGAACTAGGATGATAAATTGTATGTTGTTGGAAACTATTATTGCTGATCATTTGATGTTTTATATGTTTGCTGATGTTTGTATTTTCATTTACATGTGAAAACTAGGTAAAACCCTGTTTTACGGGCCAACACCCTCAAACGGGGTCAATTAAATCCTGCAAATGAACCCTTAAATTTTTTACAGGTTATGTTTACGGGCTTTGATCTCTTCCATGCGTTTGCTGACCCTTAAAATAGGTTTACCGCAGCTTGTAAACAGATTTACGAGTTTGCATTTTACGTGTGCTATTATTCATGCTCTAACCTTGTTTTCTTCCTATACGCACCATTAATATTAACTTTGATCACTTCAGTTGGCGGAGGCCTCCAGCACCGCTCAACATGAGATGATGGCTTTGGACTCGTTCTTACATGTTCTTTCCATTCTTTCGTATGACTGAGGAGTTAGGACTCAGGACCATGAACTGAAACCCATCTTATTTTCCGCGAGGAACACAACCGCGTCGCTCTATAGGGGAGGCTCGGGCGGAAACCCTAGCCGCTACCGCCCCCAGCGTCTCCTCTCTACTATTCTCTATTGTCGGCGTCTCTGACAGTCAAAGGACATCGATCGACAGCGGCAGCGGGGCGGTCTCCTCGCGTGGCAGCCTCTCCCATATGGGGAGCCCTCCAGTTGCATCGATGCATCGCCCTGGATGATGCGCTCTTGACGGTGAAGGTTGGTAACTAGGGAAGCGGCCCTGGGAGGCAATGTTGGTCCTCCCATGGCGAATGGCGGAGGGGGTAGCGTTTGTCGATAGGGACGCAACACTTGGAAAGGGGCATTTTGGCGTTGTCCTGTGGTGGCGGCGCGGACGTGCGGCCCTGCATCGACGGCGTGGTTGTGGCTCGCCTATGGCATGATCAAAGTCGTGATGCTATTTGGCGGAGGCTTCGATTGCACAGGTCGCCTGCGCTGTCGGGCGTGCCTTCGGGCTGCTAGTGGGGTTTGGGAAGGCCGATAGTGGTGGAGGCAGCGGGCGGTGTGGGGGTGCCAGCTTAGATCTAATAAAGGCTGTAGTCCTAGGGTTCCTCTCATGTCAAGACATCGATCTTCTTTTTTTGTAAATGGGCGCTTTTATTATTAGTGAGTAATGTTTACACCCGATCTTTGCATAACTAGGATGTACATAGCCGCACAAACCACACGGAAAGAGAAAACAAATAGTTTAAGAGAATTACAAAAAACATGAATAAAACAACGGCTACAACTATGGAAGATAAATCCGCAAATCACGTGGCCACCCATGTCAGGAGAAAATATCACTCGCTGTGTCATCCAATCGTGTACACCCCTCCACAAACAAGTCGTAAAATTCCATACGTTGGAGAATAGTATATGATCGAAGGATAGCCGTTCTCCGATAAATAACCTGCAGGGAAGAACACACAATATTATTAAAAATCTTTTCATTTCTACATAGAAATAGTGACCAAATGATGGCATGCGCTTACACCCTAAAAATTCATGTATTTATCATCTATCCCATTCAATCGGTTGCCAAAAACATTAGCCACCGAGCGCAGGGAAGATAAACCAGAGGCTATTAGGATGAATGACCATATAGAGCGAGCAAATTTACAATGGAAGAATAAATGACGGATTATCTCATCATGGTGACAAGAAACACATTGTGTACTTCCATGCCAATTTTTCTTTACAAGATTATCTTTTGTAAGAATTAATCCCTTACGAAGATACCAAGAAAATATCTTTATTTTTAGGGGTATTTTCATTTTCCAAATTTTTACTATTATCATCAACCGGACTATCAGGTTGAGTCGATGCTTTATAGAATGAATCAATGATAAATTTACCACTTTCTAGTAATTTCCATTTGAACTCATCCACACTGTCCGACAACTATATCATGGATAATCGTAATAAAATATTATTCCAAGATGCTAGTCGAGGACCCATGAGACTTCTTCTGAAAGACACATTAGGAGAACTAGATTCCACCACTGTGAAAAGTGTATCCCCTTTATTTCTAACAATCGAATATAGAGCTAGATATTGTTCACGAAGAGAAGTTTGGCCAAGACACTTATCGTCCCAGAATCTAATATGTGATTCATCCTTAATATTCAAAGCACAAAAACATAAGTAATGTTTTTTAGACGCTATTAGTCCTGCACAAAAATGTGAGTCACCAGGTTTTCAAACAACTTGAGACACAGATTTGGAGCCCACATATTTCCTCCATATAATGGTTTGCCACACACCATCTTGAGACAGTAGTTTGAAAAGCCATTTACCCAAAAGCACGGTATTTTTGACTTGCAAATCATGTATGCCAAGTCCACTGTATTCTTTTGGTCAGCAAACCACATTCCATCTGGCTAGTCGATATTTCTTTTTTTCACTATCCCCCTACCAAAAGAATCTTGATCGAAAATAATCCACTTTATTCAAGACACCTATTGCTAACTGGAAAACGAGATCATATATAGTACCATATTAGTGAGTATTGAATTTATGAATGCAAGTCTCCTCCCGAGGGATAGCAATTTTACTTTCTAACTATTAAGACGTTTTTAGAGTCTTTCCTCAACGAGTTTCCATTCAGCAATTGTAAGCCCTCAATAGTGAATCGGTATTCCCAAATAGTTGATTGGAAATTTCCTCTGACCACAGCCGAAAAGTTCAGCATATAGATGTTCCTTGTTTTGAGCCTCGCCAAAACAATACACATCATTCTTATGAAAGTTTATTTCAGACCAGAGAGCTGCTCGAATACTGATAATATAAATTTTAGATTCTTAGCTTTCTCCAGATCATGTTCTATAAATAAGATTGTATCGTCAGCGTACTGAAGAATAGAGATCCCACCATCAACAATATGTGGAACTAATCCTTCAATTTGGCCATCAGCATTGGCTATCTCAATAAGGATAGCCAACATATCAGCCACTATATTAAATAATATAGGTGATAGTGGGTCCCTTTGCCTTAGTCCCTTCTTGGTCTGGAAGTAATTGCGAGTATCATTGTTTACTTTAATGGAAACACAACCCTAGAAACAAAAGACCGTATGAGAGCGCGCTACTTCTCAGAAAAATCTTTTACATAGAGTGTTTACTGGAGAAAAATCCAATTAACTTTGTCATACGCCTTCTTAAATTTAGTCTTGAATAGTACACCATTTAGTTTTTCTGAGTGTAGTTCATGGATTGTTTCATGAAGGATTACTACACCATCTAGGATGTTTCTCTCTTGCATGAACGTAGTTTGAGAAGGACTGACAACATGGTCAACTACTGAATTTAGTCTAATCATGGTAACTTTTGTGAAAATTTTAAAACTAATGTTAAGAAGGCAGATTGAACAATACTGTTGTATACGTTCTGCATTATTAACCTTAGATAGTAAAATTATGTTGCCAAAATTTAGTCTAAAAAGATCCAATTGACCGACTTGTAAAAACCCAAACAAATGCATTGGGTCTACCTTAATGACGTCCTAGATTTTTTGGTACAATTCCGTTGAGAAACCATCTGGCCCTGGAGCCTTATTATGTTCCATTTAAAAAACAGCTTTCTTAATCTCCTTCTCAGTATAAGAGGCAATTAGTAAGTTGTTTTCTTCAACAGAAACTTGTGGATATCCTCCGTTTGAGACTCATCCATAGATAAAGAGTTTTTCACTAGAGCACCAAACACGGCTTTATAATAAACTGTGATATAAGTCTTTAGTTGCTCCTGTCCCTCGATCATACCTTCTTCCTGATTTAGAGAGTGAATAATTTTTTTCTTATGCTTGCCATTGGCAACATCATGGAAGTATATTGTATTTGCATCTCCTTCCAGAATGAATTTTATTTAGAGCGTTGGTACCACTTGAGTTCCTCTTCACGTAGTAGTCAGGCTATCTCCATATTCGATTGGCTTTTAAGCTCAATTTCCTATGTAGATAACAGTCCGACTTCCGCAGAAGCTTCTAAGTCGTCAATAATAGATGATAGGCATAATTTTTCTTTTTTAAGAATACCAGTAGTGTGTCTAGCCCAGCATCGAAGGAACTTACATAAAGCATGCATTTTATTATTCCATCGCAGTATAGGCATTTGACCACTAACAGATTTCTCCCAAATATCCTTGACCATCTCGTAGAAACCATCAAAATCATACATCCGAGTTCAAATATGAACTCATTCGTAGACTTTCATGGCGGTGATCCAACAAATAAAAGTAAAGAAGCATGATCCGACAAAGTATCAATAAGCTCTAGAGCGCGAACAGTTACCGTAGGGAATTTATCTTCCACTCGGTATCCATAAGCACTCTATCTAGTTTTTCGTATATTGTCTTCGAAAGACTATTAGCCCAAGTAAATTGTATTCCTAACATTGTAATCTCTCTTAAGTCTAGGCTGTCTATGACATCATTGAACAAGAAAGGTCAATGTTCATCGAAATGGCCCCATTTTTCTCGTGGAGAAATTTTAGTAAATTAAAATCACCACCTATAGGAATAGGGTATGAATTGTCCTTTGCCATATCACCAACTGACGTAAGAAGTTAGATTTATATACATCCTGGGCAGCTCCATAAACAGCGACTAGAGACTATGTGAAATTATGAGCCCTTTTCTATATATGGAGTTTGATGAAAAAAATCTCCAAACGAACTAGCTAAAACTTCTATTGTCTCATCTCGGACGCCTAACATGATCCCCCTAGAACAACCGTGTGGCGGACGTGATATCCACATAAATTCCACTCCACCATATAGGTGATTGAGTAAGGTTTGTGAAAAATCACGTCTACCAGTCTCAGAAATACCCAGAAAATCCAACGTATAATCTCTCACACAATCGGCAAATAAAAAATATTTAGCCAAGTCTCGAAGACCCCTTCTATTTCAAAACATTTCATTCATTGAGAAACTATAGAAATTTTGGATACACGGGGCCTCTTGCAAGACTTCTGGATCTTTGATTTACGACCAAATGCTTTTAGCTCATACACAGAGACAAGCCCAGTCTCATTAAAGTCCACTTCTGACACTTCACCAACTTAGTGAGAAAGGAGTTGGCCATCTACTGTGCCATGCAAACTCCTCCTCCATTGGTGAAGAATCAAGAACAACATCGATCTTAGGAGTAACCGTTAGACGGTCAACCTCCATGTGTCTTAGAATATTAGAAGAAAAAAGAACCTCCTGTACAGAGCTACCCAAACTAACACCAACATTGGCAAACTTAGAAGTAATAATAGGGGTGGAAAAAGAAAGAAAGGATTTAGAGGAACTTATTATACCATGAGAATCTAAATTCTTCTCATCCTTACGACACATTGCCTTGACCAAAGAATCCTCATCCATCGCTAATGCACTAGAGGCATCAACTATGTGGTGAGTGCTCCGCCTGAAAGGTGTACCACCCCCCGGCACAACGATCAGTGAAGCAACAGCAGGAGAAAAAACACGCGTCGGAGACAGGGGCAGCCCTGATCCCTCTTGGGTATGGACACCTCCGTCAGCCAACGACCCCACCTGAGTCGCTTGGGACCCCAAGGGAGGACCCTCGTTGTCCTGCAGCTCCTAGTCCTCCGTGACCAAAGCCACACGCCCGGCCTCAACTTCGTGGGCAGCCAACCCCTCTTGGGTCAGCTCCGCAAAGACAACATTCACGTCTTGGTCATGAATGACGCGGTCAGCCGACCCCTCCTGGGTCATCTTCTGCGATCACTCCACTGGGACCTCCTCAAGCACCGTCCAAGGGCGGTCGCGAGGAATAGACCTACCCATAACATCTGTCTTGGACCTCGCCGAAGAAGCAGAACGAGCCCTCTGAACATCCGTAGAGGCTGACTGGATAGCCTCCTGCAACTGAGGCTGTGAAACACATGGTGCTGAAGAAGTGCCGCTTCCACGTAGGGGAGAATCCATGGGTAACGCGGCCACTAGTTCCCTTCCATGAGGGGTAGACGGATTGGCATTAAACGGAGTAACAATAAACACCCTCTGCGCCCCCTATCTAGAAGAGGGAGGCGCCGAAGCCCCCTTCCTAGGCGCGGCCGAAGAGAAACCAGGACCTGCCTCCTGAGTAGCAACGACAGGATCAGAAGTATCCATAGCATCCTCCGAGGGTTTCCCATTGACATCATCATCATCTGCAACTTCATCCACTTTCCTCCATAAGAAAGGAACAAACTCCGGCTCCGTAATGTATCCCTCTGGCTCTAGCCAGAAGCGAAACTAATAGGCCGTATGCTTAACCACGACATATGACAAGATATAATAACCCAAAGAATCATGTAGCTTCAAAAGGACCTTAGTATCAAACATATCAATGAGAATACAGACTACCCCACGCTTCCGCAAACTAAACAGATCAACATCTAGGGTAGTCCTCATGAGACATCCAACAACCCACAAACCCAAGAAAGAGCGCAAAGTGTGTGGAACCCCTTCCACATGTAATCAAACCTGCTGGAGCTCAAATTTATGCGGCACCTCTTGCGTCATGTATGCAAAAAAAGTAGTCTGAGAGGTACTAAGTGGCACCGACATCTGAATCTCATCAACTCTGTCGAGGTCCTCAAAAGACGGGAAGCTCACTAAGCAGATAGTCTCTCCATATGGCAAAGCCTCCCACTTCCATTAATTCCGAACAGGGCATCTCTTGGTAATCTGTCGCTGAACAACATCCGCGGATATCGTTTGTCCAAATACTTGCACAAGGGCAATAGAAGTCCAACTAGAAGCAAAATGATCACGAATCACAGCATCAGGAATCCGAGTAAAAAAAGTGTGCTCGCTGCCAATACCATCCATATATGGAGTGAGGCATGGTTGCTTAAGTATAGGGCATTTCAAGGTGGGATGGTCAGAGTTATCACATATATAACAATAATGAACCACCTTACAATCCTTAGATGCATGTCTCCATTGATCTCGTAGGAGTGTCGAGTTCCAGAACTCTTTGCCAGTGAACTCCCCTGGGAAAATCATGCGGAGGTGGCTTCGACTTCCCTCCGGCGGAGGTGGCTTAGGGAGGTGACGTGATACCCCTAGACCGGCGGCGGTCCAGTTGGCCCGGGGGAGCTTGGGGGCGATGGTGCTGCTACTTGGCAGCCAGGATTTGCCGGTGCGGCGGATCCCCTGGTGGGAGGAGGAGTGGGGTCTGAGGCGGCGGTTGGCGTGTTCGTTGGCACCCTTTCTGCAGTGCGGCAGCGGGACTTCACGAGCCTCCGCGGGTTCGTCCGGGCCTGAGGGCCTAGTTTGTCTTGCTGCTGCACCCGGTCCGCTACCACCTGCTGGTGGTGGAGGTAGTTCCCTCCCGCGTACTAATGACATGCCGACCATCGCCAAAGTCTCCGCTCCCTCGGCCTACCGGCTTCGCTCCATGGTTCTCGGTGTTACGGCGGTGGCGACTTCAAGACCAGGGTGGCACGTGCTCGTGGGTGACGGGTTCGGTGGAGCTTTTCAAAGTGCTCGGGTGGGTGGCTCCGGCGGGGTCGGGAGAAATCCTTGTCTGTTGACACTGGCATGGTGACGCCCGCGGGTATCACCTTCCTTATTGAAGGGTGTCGGTGGCCTCCCTTCCCCACCCCCGCTGCGGACCATGGGAAACCCTAGGCCCCGATCGGACAGCAGTGTCGTCATCGTCACTCCCCTTCTTGGAGGTGCTGTCTTGGTTCGCAGGCGCTTTGGACTGTGGGTTGTGTGGTGGTATGTCTTTGGGGGGGCGCACCGGTTGCGAGTTGCTTCCGTTTTCGGCACACCGCCGTTCTCGGCTTTCCTTTTCTTTCTTCTTGCGTTTCGTGTAGGGCTTGGGTTCTACCCGGTGCCTTGTATCCTGTGCTGTTTGTTCCTTTGGGCGATGTGCTGTCTGACCCAACAGCGGTCTCACCTGTGTGTTTTATTTATAAAGCGGGGCGAAAGCCTATTTCGAGAAAATCATGCCTGGATATTGCCGGATCGAATGGGATTCAGTTGCGCACAACCTTGTTTTTTCCTGACCGTTTGGTTTTAGAGGGGACACGAAGCTATGTAGTCTGTTGCCATCATAGGACATGTTTTTAGTTTCATGATGAAGTCAGTATGCAAAAAATATCATGGAAGCCGAGATCTGAGGACTAGTAATTATAATTTGGGGATTAACCACGCGTTGTAGCGCTTATATCGCTCGTGTATAAATGGGATAATTAGAAGCCTTATTCTTGTCGTACAAGACACATACAAGATATGGACAGTTTCTATACAAGTATTGTAGTCCTATACAGACACGACTCGGTTATATGTATAACACCCTCTCTTAGTCGAAAACGGGTGTCTTGCATATGTTGATACTGTCAAGAAAATCCAAGAAAAGAGGAGATGCCAATCCCTTTGTGAAAATATCCGCAAACTGTAATGAACTTGGTACATGAAAAACCTTCACCTTGCCAGTTGCAAATCGATCACGAACAAAATGTAGATAAATTTCAACATGATTTGTTCATTGATGATGGGCATGATTTTGTGTCATGTAGATGGCCTCACATTATCACAGAACACCACTGTTGCACCAGATAGAGGTTAATGTAGTTCGTTGAGTTGTTGTATCCAGCACGATTCGGCCGCCACATTAGCAATTTCCCTGTACTCAACTTCTACGCTTGACCGAGAGATGGTGTGCTGCCGCTTAGCAGACCAGGAGACCAAGTTAGCACCTAAGAAGACGTAGTAACCGGAGGTGGAGCGGCAAGTGTCAGGACAACCAGCCCAACCGAAATCAGAATAAGCAATCAATTCGTTGGAGGTGCGCCGATAGAGAGTTAGTCCATAATCTATAGTCCCATGGATATAGCGAAGAACATCGTTTGATAAGGAGCAAATTATTGGCACGAGGATCATGCATATGTAAACAAATCTATTGAACTACATATGAAATATCTTGGCGGGTGAAGATCAAATATTGTAATGCGCCATCAATATTGAATAGTCCAAAGGATCATCAATTGGTTCACTGGATTTTGCTGATAGTTTTGAAGTGGTATCGACAGGTGTAGACATCGGTTTGCATTGTAACATAACAGTGCGCTCCAAAAGCTCTAAAGCGTATTTTTCTTGCGAGAGAATTAAGCCATATCCTTAGTAAGCTTGACATAAACACCAAGAAAATAGTGTTATTCACTCAAGTCAGTCATGCTGAACTCCGTGTTGAGAGATGTAATAAGATGCCGCAAAAGGGTTGTAGAGGATGCTGTCATCCACGTATAACAGAAGATAGGTCATATCAGAACCACGGTTGTAGACAAACAAGGAGCTATCCAATTTGGATCCAAGAAATCCCTAAGTAGTGATGTGTGCTGCAAAACGTTGAAACCATGCCGGGGTGCCTGTTTAAGACCGTAAAGTGACTTTGTTGAGGCGACATACCCGATCAGGAGGAAGAGGATCAACAAACTCAGATGGCTGTCGAGTATAATCTGTCTCCTGTAGAGTGCTATGCAAAAAAGCATTCTTCAGGTCAAGCTGATGGATGGGCCAGTCATGTGCAATTTCAAGTGACAAACTATACGAGTTGTAGCTGGTTTGACCACTGGACTAAAGGATCATCAAAATCCACACCTTCACGTTGTATGGAACCTCGCAAAACCCAACGCACCTTATATACATGGCCAGAGAACCGTCAAATTTCAGTTTATACCAAAATATCCACCTCCCTATGATAATGTTGGCATTGCAACGAGGGTCAACAAGATCCCGTGTATATTTTTTTTGGAAAGAAGTGCATTGTACTCATAAATCATGGCAACATGCCAATTAGGATCCTTTAGAGCTCCACGATATGTCTTTGGCAAAGGAGACATGTCATCAATATGAATATCAAAATTACCTTAGGGCGAAAAATCCCAGACTTGGAACAAGTCTGCATGGTGTGTACTGAAATAAGCCTGAGATGATGGTTGTATCGAGGTGGCAGGTTCTGTCCTGGCAGCATGCCGAAGAGCCGCGACAGCCTACCAAGACGCCAGGGAAGTCTGCCGAGATCCCGCGGCAGCGTGTCGGGAAGGCGCGGCAGGGGAGTCCGTAGACCTAGGGGATCCTGGCGTGCAGCGAAGCAACTCAAGAGCCTAGCGGCGTGGCTGGTCGCGAGATGGCCGGTGATCCCGGCGGCAATGGTGCTGGTGATTCCGGTGTGGCCAATGGACTAGTCAGTGGTGTGTCATCATCTTGCAAAAATTCATAAGACAAAGGTTGCAAGGTTGATGAACAAAAAACGGGAATGTGGACTCGTCGAAAACAACATGTCGGATATTATGATTTTTTGAGAGGAGCGATCCAAGCACCGATACCCTTAGTGGTTGGAGGGATACCCGAGGAACACACATGGCATGGATTGAGGCGCAAGCTTGTGCGCAACCGTGGAGGAGGTATTAGGGTAACATAAACAAGCAAAAACTCGAAGATCGACATAGGAAGGGTCACGACCATGAAGAACTTGATACGAGATCTTATTTCTGATGGCGGTGGATGGAAGAAGGTTAAGGAGTAAGACAGCGGTATGCAAATACTCAACCCTATATTTAGGAGGCATGCTTCCTTGAAAAAGAAGACTACGAACCATGTTGCTGAGAGTGAGAAGGATGTGTTCGGTCTTGCCATTATGTTGCGATGTATATGGACATGAGTAGCAGAGTGAGACCACATGTTTGTGAGTAAAAACGTTTAGGTTGAAATTATCGAACTCTAGAAAATTTGTCGCATTGAATAGCCTGCACTCAAAGATTAAATTGAGTTTGAGCATAAGCATGGAACGAGGAGAGGTGTTAAAACGTTTCAGATTTAGCTCGGAGGGGATACATCCAAACAAAGTGAGTATAATCGTCAAGAACAACAAGATAATATTTGAAACCAGAAACACTCTCAACTGGTGAGGATCATAAATCACAATGAACAAGTTGGAACAACGAGACGTTACACTAGAAGATAAATTAAAAGGGAGATGAACATGATATCCTAATAGACAAGTTTGACAAAGACTCGATTTATTTTTAATCCTACTATGAGGTATAATGGAAAAAGAGAGAGATCCTCCATGACATGACGACCAAGATGTCCATGACGATGGTGACATAGGCTTGATGAAGACACGAGAGTGGATCGCCATGGAGGGTGTAGAGGGCCCGAACTATTGGATCTGAGAATTTTAGTCATGGTTGGGTAGTCCTTCACAGAGAAACCAAAGAAATCAAATTCAATAGATACAGAATTGTGAGTGCTAAGTTGTCGAACAGAAAAAATATTTTTAACTAGATGTGGAGAAACCAAAATATAGGGCCTTCCACCATGCAGCCATGGTGCACAAGGCAGTCCGGTGCCTCCCCGTCACGAGGGCACGCAGCGGGTCCACATACAACCATAAACATCGATGGCCCGAGCTAGACCGGTGGAGAGGACGACGTCACCCTGCCTCCACACAGACGCAATCGTCAAACACTCGCGCACCATCGGGACCTCGACGTCGCACCATGCCATCTAGAGAAGTCGTGACCTCACCTCGCGTTGCCGCCCAAGAAGTTGATGACTGCATGTACTTGACGGTGAGACAACAACCACGTCCCCCACCACCGACCCAGGGCCACTGCCCCGGAGTCGAACCTCCGTCACATGCTTTGCAAGAAACCCGAGGGTCCCCGTTTCCCTTAGGGAAGTAGGGCCCACCGCTACCTCGGACATAAGTACATCCATGCAATCCACTTATTACTAGTTAAAGATCTTCTGAAACCTATATTAGAGGAATTAGAGATAAAACATTATCAACCAAAACATCTTTTCGATGCAATGTAATACAGAGATGTGTATTGTTGAGCAAGCAATGGGTCACCTAAGTACCTAACCAAACATCTTCCCAAAATGTGGTACTCGTATTATTTCCAACTTTTGAAGTAGCCTTTATCAAAGAATTGAACTTTAAATTTCATTAAGACTTTCCAAAAAGGGGAACAATAGGTTTTTTCCTTAACATGGGGGAAATGTTTTTTCAATATATTTATTGTGTACCAGTTCTTGCCACATACCTTCCTCTCTAAGTAGTTTAAACAACCGTCTACAGAGTTAACACTTGTTTTCACTTCAATACCATGACCACCCTGATCTTTTAGCCCACATATAATATTCCATTCCACAAGGAGATATTTTCTTATTTATAATGTTGTTTATCTTTCTCCTATAGTTCGCAATACACTTTCCATGTCGTAATCTATTAGGCGGTACATGTATGTTGAAGGACACATTGTTGACCTCACCTTTCATGATTTTCTTAAATAGTTCTCCTATAAAAATGAAAGTGACCAGGAACTTTAAACTTCCTTTGATTATACTGAGCTACGATGATGTGTGCTTGGAATGCTTGGTATCTATGTAAAAAAACAGAAAATGAATCGTGAAGAAAACAGGTATTCCCTGCATTTCATTTAGGAGTAGTAGCCCTTTTTTCACTAGGTTTTGCATGCATATCCTTTTTGCCATGTTTGTCTCCCTGGCATGCGGGCCTAAACAGTAAAATGGCAATAAGGAGAAGGGAAATAGCTTGGTTGTAGCTTTTTTTTCTGGTATGTACCACTGTATAGAGAACAGTGGAATAAACAACTAGTCTATTTACATATGTGTTCAATAAGTTCATACTTCGTACATGACAAGTTTTCCCTTAACGACCAGGTAAATTCAGGAGGCATGTGAGATTCGGAGCATGCTCATTGCCTTTGTTTCTGCCCGAGTGAATCCCCTGGGTATCCACAATCCAGTCACTCACTGATCAACCACTTCGAACAAGAAGCATCTCTCCACTAACAGGCCGTTGAATTATCAAAGAAAGAAGGTAAAGCTACATCTTCATGTCCCGTGTCTCCCCATTCTAAATATTAGCTTGTTTTTGACATGGTACCCTCTGAACTAAACTTAATTTCGTTTGTACGTACACATCAGTGCTCAGCTATTTGCGGCCATGGCCTTGGCATCATTCATGGATTGTGCTGAGATAATTTCCAACATCAATGCATGTCGTGAATTCTTCATCTGGACGCATCAGGCATCAGAACGGCCTTACGTAATAGCAATGCTACACAGTTGCCAGACGAAGATGAAATTGAGAAGCTGGACTCCAAGCTTGGGCAGCTGAAGAATGGTCTTTGGAAACTGAAGACAACTATGCCCAAGATGCTTGACCTCATTGATCGGGCTGAGTGGCAAAGCCATAAGAAACAAGCGGCTGATCTCCTCCCAGATATCAAGGATGCAGTGTACGATGCAGAGGATCTGCTTGATGAGTTTGATTATTATGCGCTCAAGTTGAAAGTTGAATGGAGCAAAAGTTCAGGAGATGATCGTTTGCGTGATACCTTTCTAGAGTTCTTTGACAGTGTTGGCTCCAATGATTACATCAGAAAAATCAATGAAATTCAAGCAAAATTAGATCATGTCCATGCCCAGTCCATGGCTATGGGCTTGCACCAAGCACCACAGAAGTTCGATAGATCAGTTAGGCCCGAAACAAGTTCTTTCTTTCACGAGCCAAAAATATTTGGTCGTGAAAAAGAACTGAAGCAGTTGGTGGAAACACTAGGGGTTCGTGCACGAAAGCGAGAAAGGGCTGAAACGAAGTTGCATGTGTTGCCAATAGTTGGCATGGGAGGTGTTGGAAAGACCACAATGGCCCAACAAATCTGCAATGATGCGAAAGTGAAGAAGCACTTCGACCGCATAATTTGGACATGTGTGTCAGATGATTTTGACACAAAAAGGTTAACCAAAGAGATTATAGAGCGCTTGGGTGGAAATACATCACCCTATGATAATTTGGATGGTCTTATGAGAAAACTAGAAGACTATGTCAAGTCCAAAAGGTTCTTGCTTGTCCTTGATGACATGTGGGATGATGTATTGGAACAAGATGGAGCGGGATGGAAGAGGTTTTGTGAACCTTTGAAAAATGGTGCTCATGGAAGTAGGATTTTGGTCACCACTAGATCTCCCGAGGTTGCTAATCTTGTTGGCCCTATGAATCATTATGAGTTAAAGGGCTTACAAGATGCTATATTTTGGGATTTCTTCAAATTATGTGCATTCGGATCAGTTAGTTCTTGCAACAATCGCGAGTCATTGGAGTGCATTGGTAAAAATATACTTATAAAGTTGAAGGGTTCCCCATTGGCTGCCAAGACTATAGGGCGCTTATTGAGAATGGAGCTAAGTACATCACATTGGGAAAATATATTGCAAAGTGAACTCTGGCGATTAGAACAAACGGATACTGACATTCTGCCAGCCCTTCGACTGAGCTATATGTACCTACCGCAGAAGTTGAAGAGATGCTTCTCAATCTGTGCAATGTATCCCAAGGATCACAAATTTGAGAAGGATTGTCTAGCTGATATTTGGGTTGCACAAGGATATGTGGCGGATCCCCAAGATGCATCGCTGTGTTTTGATGCCCTTGCAAATCGATCATTCTTTCAGAAAGCATCTCCATACAGTCAGATGTATGTAATTCATGATCTGATGCATGATACGGCACAACTTGTCTCAAAGGATGAGTGCTTCACCATAAAGCATGTGAGTGACATAGACAAGGTACCCTCAAATGTCGTCATGTCTCAATATTTGCAAACGGAAATGTTAAGTGTGCTGAGCTGAAGGGAATTTGCGACAAGAAAAAATTGAGGTCCCTGGTATGCGATGAATCGTATAGTGGGACGGGAGATTTTGCTGTCTTGATTGACTGTTGGTTCAAGGAACTGTTGAAAATCCGAGTATTGAGATTTAAGGTTTGCAAATTAAAACGGCTACCTGAGAGCATGGGCAACTCAAAGCACTTGCGTTACCTTTGTTTACTGGGGAGTTCTAAATTTGGCACCCTTCCTTCATCGTTTTGTCGTCTGCATCATCTCAAAATTATGATACGTGTCAATTCTGAGTTTGGAATAATTCCGCCAGGCATCATCTCAAAGGATTCGTTTAATCGTCCTGAAGAGCATGTTCAAGGATTCTCATCCCTCACTAGGATACATATTGAAGGCTGCGGGTCGTTAACATCTATTTTGTGCAGTAGCAGTCTTCCATCCTTGGAGGAACTATATATTGCTGATTGCAACTCTCTTACATCAATAGGCGTCTGTGGAGCAAGCAGTAGCTGCAGCGGCAGTGGTGTTAAAGGATTCTCATCCCTCGCTAAGATAAGTATTTGGAGGTGCCACGCATTGTTAAGTCTTGATGAATTCCTGACGCCAGACTATCTACCTGTCGTGAAAAGTATTTCTGTTCGTGCGTGTTTCGGGTTGACATCCCTGTCAGTCTATAGGCTCGATGGATTGCAGGATCTGGAAATTAAATGTTGTCCCAAGCTGAAATCGCAGAGGGTAATGACATTTCCGTCCTCTCTTAAGAAGCTCGTTTTGGTCTCTTGTGAAGGCATGGAATCCATCGACATCAACAATAGCCAGTTAAGCAGTGTTTCGGAACTGGAGCACCTGAGGATTGAGGACTGTCCAGGTCTCAAATCTATTGATACCACCGCTATTGATGAAATAATTAAGGACGTGTCAATATCGGAGTGTCCCGAGCTCAAGGATATACAACAGCCATTCAATCGCGGGTATGTAAAATGTCGTGCAATTTAATTACCGTATGCACATCATTTGTCTTACAAATAAATCCTCCTGTTATATATATATATCATATTTCAAAAAAGAATATTTTTTGGTTCATTAACGTTTTCATCTGTCTAGCCTAGTTATGGTTACGTGAAGAAAATGCTCTATTGAATTGTACTTGTTCGAACTCCATGTCCAAATAAAATAACAAAACAGCCTCTACCAACCTAGCACCACCAATTTGTCCCCCTCTCCCTCCCCTCGCCGTCGCTGCCGGGAAAAGCCTGTGCAGTGCCGGCAGCGGTGGGACTACCACTCCCCGGTGGTTGGGTGGATGATGTGGCAGGTCAGGCAAAGCGGCTGTGCTTCTCGGGATGGTGGCTTGGGCAAGTTGGCAGTGGGGTGTGCGCGGTATCTAGGGGTGTTGATGGCGTCCTGATGCGGGTGGCTTGTGGCAACGAGGTGGCTGGCTAGGGTTCCATGTGCCCTACTGGCGGTGCTACCTCGGTCCTAGATCTGGCCAACCGGGCCCAGTATGGTTAGGCAGGGCCTCGCGACAGGGTGGCCTGTCCTGCGCAGCTTCGGCCTACTTGCTTCCCCGTGGAAGCATGACGGTGGATGGCATCTAGGGTTGGCTCAGATGCGAGGTGGCTTAGAATCTCTGATTGATGGCGGCATGCTGCCGCGCGATGGAGGGGCTTGTTGGGCCCGAGGAACCTGACTAACCCTACTATTCCGTGGTGGAGGGAGATGAATATCCTCCGATTGACCGCGGATCGCAGCACGGACAGAGGCCGGAGCCAGACCTACGGGTCTAGTTTTGGCCATCGATGGCTATGTAGTGCGACTGTCATGTTCTGCTTACCGACATCACTTCTGCCGTCCACATGAGTCTGTTGTCGTGGCCACCTGACCACTCGCTGAACACGGTGTGTTGTCTATGTCCCCAACCCCGAGTTCGTGGATGTCAGGGCGGCGGCCACATAAGGTGGACTGCGAGAGCGACTCTACAGTGAGCGACGTGATGGTGGTGATGCTCTCTCTCTCTCTCTCTCTCTCTCTCTCTCTCTCTCTCTCTCTCTCTCTCTTAGGTCATGTGAGTGGTGAGGAGCGGACGATGGGGGATCCTAGTGTTGGCGCCGCTTCGGCTTTTGCATTTCCCAGTTCGCATGTCGGAGGACTAACTCAGAGTCAGCGAGCGAACTGAGTTCGGGAGGGGTACAGAATTTTTCAGCGCTTTGGCACCAGCGATGGTGATGCATGCGGTGTTGTAACCCTCTTGGGGTTGCCGTTGTGGATACCTTCTCTATGCTATGTTCAGATGAAAACTCAGCGCTTTGGTACCAAAAGCGGTGATGCATGCGGTGTTGTAACCCACTTGGGGTCGCCGTTGTGGATACCTTCTCTGTGCTAGGTCCGGATGAAAACCCTTGACCGTCATGGTCACGATGATGGCAGCACGATGCGTTGTTACCCTCTTGGTGGCGTCGCCGTGGAGCTCCGATTCTACCCGAGCTCGTTTCGGTTTCTTTGGTGGCAAGTTTTGTCTTTCCATTTTCTCCTTTTATTTATCTTGATATGTCTTGTAAGGGGATCTCCTCATCACCTTATTGATTTGGCCGTGTGACTTTATTTATAAAGCGGGGCGGCGCCTGTTTGGAGGAACTCCATGTCCAAGTAGATGTCATTTAATTTTATCCCGGTAGTAAACACATTAAATGCCTTCCTAGGAAAGGACTAATTCAAATATAAGAATTGTTTTTTTGATCATAATGGTTTGAGAATATTTTTCCATCAGACCTAGACATGATTATAATTTTAAAATTATCTTGTGTCAATATCGAAAATGATAGCCAAATGATTTTATTGAAGGTCATGTTGATGCCAAAACGCGCATCTACTATGCTTTTAAGGAGGAGGAAGTACTTTGTTTAGCTAATTTCACAAACCAGACTTTTCTAAAATAAGTGGTCCTTTGATGAACTGGTTAACATGCACGAATTGTTCCACGATAACTACAGGCGGGGCCAACATCCTACAGGCGGGGTCGCCTAGGCTTACCGACGGTGCAACACTTGCGGTTATCTTTAGAGATTTTGTCAAAAATTTGTCATCTTAAACTTTCGAATTTTTCTTAGTCCGCCACTGAGTAGAATCCCCCTCCCCCACACCCGCACACACGCGCGATGCTCTGCTTTCCCTGTGAAGACAACTCACATAGCTCAATTAAACTTTCACAACTTAAGTGTCATGACCACGGCGGAACCTTAGGCGTGTGTGCGTCATCGAGGACCAATTGTGTGTCTTGGCGATGACGTGAAGAGTGTGTGCGTGTGTAAATTGTGTGGGGACATGCTGTCAGCATGTGAGTGCTGCGTGTTATAAGCAGGGAGTTGTAAACCGGAGAAAGGCAAGTAAGAAGAATAGAAACGAAGGCGAAATTCTCTCCGTCTCCAGCTCTCGCTCTTTCTTCTTCTTCCGCACGAAATCAATTTCGTGTGTACAATTCCTTGCCTGGCAATCATACCAGGAAGGGTGTATTACGGAGTGCATGGACTTGAAAAGGCAGTCTGATCTTTGCTATTGGGCATTTCATTGACAGGCAGCAGATGCGACGGACCGCTCTGGCGATTCAAATTTGAACTGCGCCGCGCGGCGCCGTCCATGCCGCCATGCCGAGGCCATCCTCCTCCGAGGCCTCCCCGCTGCGGTGGCGTGCTTCGTCGTCGTCCGTCTTCGCAGGTTGCCGCCCCGGCGGGTCGGAGGCGACGGTAGTGCTCCGGCCGGCGGAGGGCCGCCTCGTCCTCCTCTCCAAGGCCGGCGTGGTCATCGACGCTCGGGACCGCCGCCGGGCCGAGTTCATCCGCCAGGGGGCGTCCCTCGACTTCCCTTCCCACGCGGTTCGAGTCGGCTGCCGGGTTCCCTTGCCGCCGGCGGCGGCGCGTCGTCCGGCGCCCCCTCCCCCCGTGCGAGTCCCCTTCCCGCCCCCCCGGCCGCTGGACCCGACGGTGGTGGCGGCGCTGGCCGACCTGCAGGGCCAGGACTGGGGCGACGTCGAGGACGAGGCTGAGCTGGGGTCTACTGTGTTCGGGGTTCGCGCCGCCGGCGAGAGCTCCGACGGGGAGCGTGGGGTGCCGACGCCGCGGGTCCCTTCCTCGCTCCTGCGTCCCTCCCTGGCGGAGTTCCTCCCCCTGGCGCGGGCTGTGTCTTCGCGGCCTCGCCGGAGGGGGGGTACCCCAACCGCGGCGGACGCCGGCGGCGCCGCAGCAGGGAGCAGGGGGGGGGGGGGGGGGGTTGGGGAGAGGCCCTCGGCGGGCGGCCTCGGGCGCTGAATGGGCCGTTGGTGGGGGTCCCCCCCGGATGGCTCGTGGGCCTCGGCCCACCGGAAATCTGGCCGGGTTGACTTCCTCCTGGCAGGCCTGTTCCGCGCCGGCCCTAGTGGCCAGGCCCAACGGCCCCCGGTCCGTGTCGCCCCAGCCTTCGGGGGGTCGTGCCCTAGTGGCCGACCCCTTGTCTGTCTCGGCCGCCTCTCCCAGCGTGCTCGCCTCCGTCGAGTGCAGCCCCCCGCCTCTCCATCCCCCGTCCACGCCGCCGTCCAGGACATTCCTTGACGCTCTCATGGCCCCTCGCCGCCCCCGGAGCCCATCGCCTCCCCCCGCGGCCGCTCTCCCCTCCGCCGCCCCCCATCTCCCCCGCGGCTGGCGCCTACCAGAGAGGCAGCACGTCGCCCCCCAGCGCGGGGCCAGGCCTCGGCCTACCGGCCCCCTATGCGTCGGTCCCCGCGCCAGGGCCACCGCTCTCCCCCCCGGCCCGACGTTCCCCGCCTCTGTCGCGCGCTCCTGGTCTCCAGCGGCTGGGTTCCTGTTCCCCGCCCCCCCCCGCGCGCGGCGACGCCTGGATGACGCGCCACGGTCGCCCTCTCCCGCCCCGGAGTCGTCGCGTGAGGCCCGCCTCCGCGAGGAGGCTCTGCTCGCCATGCGGGCCAGGGACGGGCTGCCTCCCGCCCGCACCTCCCACAATCGGGCGGACGGTCCGTCCTGGCGCGCGGATAGGGACCTCCCGCCTCCTCCTCCGGTGGTGGCGCCGACTGCGGGTCCGCGGCAATCCGGCGAGCTTGACGACTCCATGGCCCCCAAGAAGAAGAAACGCAAGAGCAAGAAGAAGCGTAAGACTCCGGCCGCGCCTCCCGCGGTGGACCCTGCTCCTGGCCTCCTGGGTGCCCGTCCTGGGGTCCCCTTGGCTCTTGCGGGCATCTCCGCCCGTCGTCAGGAGACCCTGGAGTACTATGGCCATGGCGTGGATGGAGGATTCTACTTCATCGACATGGGGGGGGGGGGGTGTCCCCATGACCGTCCCTGAGACCCTGGCCATGGTGAAGATCCTCCTGGCGCAAGACCCCCCGATCTCGGTCGAGGTCACGGAGGGTCTCATCCAGGAGGAGCTGTGGGCGGTCCTCCCAGGCCACGAATGGCCGGTTCGTCGCGTCTCCGAGTCCGAGTTTGCAGTCTCTTTCCCATCGGTGGCGATCCTCCGGATGTGCGCGTGTGGCACCTCCTTCACCCTCCCTCTTCACCAGCTGCAGGTCTCCATCCAGCCCTCGTCGGCCGCTCCGGAGACGGTGGCCACGCTCTCGGAGGTGTGGGTTCGCCTCCATGGCCTACCGTCTGAGGCCAGGACCCCTGCTGTGGTGGCCCTCGTGGCTCAGACGGTCGGCAAGCTCACCGAAGTGGATGTGGGCTCTCTGTCCGGCCTCGCCCCGGTCCGCCTGCGTCTGCTCTGCCCCGACCCCTCGGTCTTCCCGGTCTCCCTCCCTCGGGTCTTCTCCGACAGGGTGGGCCGGGACCTGTTGGTGGAGCTGGACGAGGGGGGCACTTCTGCGTCGAGTCCCCCTCCCCCCTCCGGGGTCCCCAGCTGACGGGGGCTTCGGTGGCAGGGATCCCGAGGCCCGGGGCTCGGACGACAGTGACACCGGGATGGATCCGGATTCACCACTGGCCACCGATGCCTCCCCGCCTCCTCCACCACCTCCTCAGGGCGGGTCCTCCGGGGGCCCTGTGGCTCGCTCCCTGATGTTCGACGGCTTGGAGGGGGTCCCCCTCGTCCAGGATCGCCGTCATCTGTCGCTGAGTGCTCCGGCCAAGGTGGCCCCGGTGATCCTCCCTCACCGCCCCAGTCCTGCCCCCCGGCGCCACCCGAGATCGACATCGCCCAGTACGGCTCCAACCTCTCTCTGATGCTGACGCCGTCCCCGACCCCCTTGTCGGTCTCCCGCCTCTGAGACCCCGGGGAGCGTGGGGCTGGTCGTCTGTGCCCCTCCCTCCCCGCGTTCGCCGGGGGTGGTGTGCTACTCCCTCGCCCCCGACACTCCTGACCCGACGGTCATGGTGGGTGCTACCTCTGACCCCGACTCCCCGGCCGCCGCCTCCAAGCTCCCGCCACAGCTCCCGGCTGGCTGAGGCCAGGACTGGCATGTCTGGGCCGGAGCCGACGGTGGCCGAGCAGGCCGCTCGTCATGTCGCGGCCAGGGATGAGCTCTCAGGTACCTCCTCTACGCCGTCCTCCTCCACCCCCTCTGACCCCGGTCCGTCCGGTATCCCTGGTTCTGCTTTCTGTGTTCTTTCAGAGGTCTCCCTCGCCCACCTGGGGGAGGTTGCGGAGGATTGTGGCATTGTCTTTCGCGGCGAGAAGGGGCCCCGCCTTGAGCAGCTTGCGGCCATTCAGGCACAGGAGGGGTATGCGGGTGCGATCGCTGCGGCCCGGGCGCGTGACGCCCGGGAGCGGGAGCGCGCTCAGATCCTTACTGAGGCTAGGTCTCCGGGACCTGACCCCAGTGAGGACCCCCTCCGGTGCCTGGCGTGCGGGCGGTCCCTCTGGGATCTGACCCCTCGGTTAGATCTCGGGGGCGACCCCCCAAGGCTGCTCCACGCTGCCCCTTCGCCTCTCGTGCATGTTCGGTCCCCGCTAAGGGGACCCCCCAGGCTTAAGGTCCTCTATGGACCTCCTGAGGGCCTTCCAGGTGTTCATCTGGAACATCCGGGGGTTCGGACACGAGGGCCGCCGCCGCTAGATCAAGGAATACATCCGCCTGGAAGCGCCGGATATTGTCGGCCTGCAGGAAACGATTCGCCAGGATTTTTCCATCTCGGAGTTGGAGGCCCTGAGCCGTTGCAAGTTCTCTTGGTCGTGGCTCCCGGCCTCGGGCCACTCTGGAGGTATTCTCTTGGGGGTCAAGGAGGATACCTTTGAGGTTGAGGATATGGACCGTGGGGAATTCTTCGTGAGCATGACACTCACCCATAGGCAATCTCATTTCCGCTGGGAGATGATTATTGTCTATGGCCCCGCGGACCATCGGAGATCCGCTGTCTTCTTGCAGGAGCTCAAGTCGAAAGTGGAGCGGACAGGGTTACCGGTGGTGATCGCCGGGGACTTCAACCTTATCCGCTACGCTGACGACAAGAGCTCGGCAAATGTGGATCTCCCTAGGATGCGTCTGTTCAATGACTGTATTGCCGATCTCGCCCTCCGCGAGATTGCTCGGGTGGGTGCTAGGTTCACTTGGACAAACAAGCAGCTGGACCCTGTCCGAAGCGTTCTGGACAAAGTCTTTGTGTCCGTCGACTGGGAGGTGGCCTTTCCGCTCTGCTCGTTGAAGGCTGTCACGCAGATTGGATCTGACCACACCCCGCTCCTTCTCTCATCCGGAGGGGGCCGGCCTCCTAGGCTCAACCGCTTCCACTTTGAGTCCTTCTGGCTGCAGAAGCAGGGATTCGTGGACGCGGTACGAGCCAAATGGCAGGCGGCGGCGGCCTCCCCCCCGTGCTTATTGTGCGGTAGATATCTGGCACCACTGTGTTAGATTGTCACGCCAATTCATGAGGGGCTAGGGGGCCAATGTGGGGGCTGCGCTCAGGGCTCAAAAGGACGCCATCTTGAGCGAGATCCAGGCCTTGGACCGAAAGGCTGATCGCTTAGGCCTCTCTGCCGAGGCCTGGTCTCATAGGTACTCCCATGAGACCTCCATCATGGAGATCTATAAGGGAGAGGAGGCATTCTGGTGACAACGGAGTCGTCAGGATTGGACTGTCCAGGGGAGATGAACACTGCCTACTTCCATGCCATCGCCAATGGCAGGAGGAGGCGGTGCTCAATCCCCTGCCTCTGGGAGGGGGACTCCCTTCTGGAGTCCCCCCAGGCGCTGTCCTCCCATATTTATGCTTTCTACAAGGACCTCTTCTCTTCGTCTCCCTCGTCGGGCCTTTCCTTGGCCTCCGACTTTTGGTCGGGTGGGGCCTTAGTCACCCCGGTGGAGAATGCGGACCTCACCCGTCCATTTCTCCCGGGGGAAGTGGCTGAGGCCCTGAAGGCCATGAAGGCTGGCTCGGCTCCTGGTCCTGACGGGCTGCCGGTGAGCTTCTTCCAGACCTTCTGGGAGCAGCTCCAGCCGGTCATCCTGCCGATGTTCCAGGAGTTCTTCACCGGGACATTAGTCATGTCCCGGCTGAACTTTGGGGTGATTACTTTGATCCCCAAGGTGGAGGGGGCCACGGATATTCGCCAGTTTCGCCCGATCACGGTCATTAATGTCATCCAAAGGCTCTTCGTGAAAGTCTGTGCCATCCGACTTGCCCCAGTCATGGAGAGACTCACGCACCCCCTCCAATTTGCATTCCTTAAGGGACGCCTCATTCATGACGATGTGCTCGCACTTCATGAGATCATTCATGAGGTTAAAGCACGACGTCAGAAAGGGGTATTCCTGAAGCTGGACTTCCAGAAAGCCTATGACCGTCTGGACTGGGCTTTCTTGAGGTTAGTTTTGGAGAGGAGGGGCTTTGACGACCGCATGGTTTGCTGGATCATGCAATTCGTGATGAGCGGGCGGACAGCGATCAACATCAACGACGAGATTGGCCCCTTTTTTGCTCCCTCTTGCGGGGTTCGTCAAGGGGACCCGATCTCCCCCCTCCTGTTTAATGCTGCTGTTGATGCCCTGGCAGAGATCTTGGATAGAGCCAAGACCGCTGGCCACATCTCGGGTGTGGTAGGGCACCTTATTCCTGGAGGGGGCGTCTCCCACCTCCAATATGCGGACGACACGATGATCATGGTGCAGGGTTCTGATCTGGACATCATCAACCTGAAATTCCTCCTTCTCTGCTTTGAAGACATGTCAGGGTTGAAGATCAATTTTGATAAAAGCGAAGTGGTGGTGCTAGGGTACTCGGAGGAGGAGAGCCAGCGCATTGCTGACAACCTCAATTGCAGGCTGGCCGACTTCCCCATCTCTTATTTGGGGATGCCCGTGCGGGAGACACGAGTGCTGATTCGGGACCTGTCACCATTGGTCACGAGGGTGCGTTCGAGGGCGGAACCCTGGCGAGCGCGGCTCACGACTAAGGGTAGTAAGACGGTTCTGATCAACTCCTGTCTCTCGAGCCTACCTATGTACCAGATGGGGTTATACTTGCTACCCGAGGGGACCCATGCTGACTTCGACAAGGAGTTGTCTAGGTTCTTTTGGGCAGCTAGGGACGGCCACCAGAAGTACCATATGGTGAAATGGGCGGATGTATCCACCCCCAAATCCCTTGGGGGCATTGGTATTCTAGACTCTCGCCGCTTCAATCTCGCCCTGATGCTGAAATGGGTCTGGCGCATTCTTCGGGACGAGGGTGGCCTTTGGCTGCAGCTCCTTAAGGCCAAGTACCTCGGTGGCTGCCCTCTCTTGGCTTGCGATCGCCGGGAGGGATCCCAATTCTGGCGGGCCATCCAGGAGATCAAGCACTTCATTGGGTTGGGCATTGACTTCACTGTTGGGAACGGTCAGGGTTGCCGCTTCTGGCTGGACCCATGGCTTTCCCAGATCCCGCTAGGGGTCCGGTTCCCTGCCATCTTTGCTATTTCCGCGACTCCGTCGGCCCTCACGGCTGAGATTTTCAGCGGGGATCGCTGGAACCTCCTCTTCCGCCGGGCCTTTAGCCTGCTTGAGGCAGCGGAGTTGCGGCAACTTATGGCTGCTCTTCCCACGACTCTGGCAGACGCCCCCGACGCGGTCTCCTGGAGGCTCCTCCCCTCCGGTGAGTTCTCGGTCGGATCTGCTTACCGGGCCCTCTTCCAAGGCCCGGAGCTGAGGTGGACGGCCCCCCTCTGGAAAGCTCCTCTCCCGCTTAGTATTCGCATCTTCGTTTGGCAGTTGCTGCGCGACAGGCTGCCCTCCGGTGTGGAGGTGGCCAAGCGCGATGGCCCCGGCTCTGGCCGGTGCCCCCTATGTGGGACACCGGAGACGTGCGCCCACATCTTCTTCTCGTGTTCGGCGGCCCAGTCTCTTTGGTCCTTTGTCAGGGAAGCCCTTGGCCCGGCCTGGCAGGCGCAGGATCTGGGGGACTTCCTCCAATCCCAGGCCACTAGGGCCGGGCGCGGCCGCCGTCTTTTTTCGCTTGTGTTTGCTGCCATGGCCTGGGCGCTCTGGAATGTCCGGAACAAGATGGTGATTGAGAAGATATACCCCACGCGCGCGTCTGACTCGATTTTTTGCTTTTCTTGCTTTCCTCCAGCAGTGGTCCCCCTGGTGCGCTAGCGTGATCGGGCTGACTTCGACACCGCTCTTCGGGCCCTGCGGTCGGCTTCGCTTCCCCTCTCGGCGCCCCCACCTCCCTCGCTGCCGCTTCGGTCACCTGGTGATCGCTAGCGCCTGGTCTGGCCTCCGGGCCGTTTTTTTGCTTTCTCTCTTGGGCGTTTGTGTGCTGTTGCCGCAGCAGTGTTGCACTCTTTTTATTTTCTTTGTCCCTTTGGCTGCGGCCGGCTGTGTTGTTGTACCGACTGGACGGTTGTTGCTTTATTTATAAAGCGGGGCGAAAGCCTGTTTCGAGGGTGTATTACAGTGGTATCAGATTCAATCGATCCTAGGGCGCAACCGCTGTGTGTGTGTACTTCCCCCTCCGATTTCGAGTTGTAATTCCTGGGCCGGGTTGCGGTTGGGTGAGGATCTTTGATCCGATCTCGATCACGGTAAATCCTCACCTTGGTTGACTCGATCGTGCACGGGGACACCATGACACCGTCCAAGGCTTCCGCGCAGATGCGGACAATTGTGGCGGTGATGGGGGAGGTGTCAAAGGTGACGGCGGCCACGCTGAAACAACTTCAATCGAGCCTTGATCTCCTGCACGAGGTCGTGGCAGGCATGGACACGACACAACAGCAGATGCGGGCACAACTCAAACACCAAGCAGCCGCGATCGAGAGCAGCGCGTCCAAGCACAATGACACCACACGCATCCTTCAAGCATTGATGATGCAGCTGAAGATCGGCGACCTGGGCACAGCGGACAGGCCTACACCAGCGGTCGAGGATCCTGATCCCGGTGTGGTGTTCAACTCCAGTTACTCTACTCTCTTCCTGATGAAGGCAAAATGTACGGCCAACACCGCTGGCGCGTCCTCGAGCGCGGGCACAGCGGAGATGGAGCGGGGTTCATAGGGTTGTCTTGGTGGAGGTGGTGGCAGTTCTGGAGGCACAGGTGGCGGTAGACCGAGCGGCGCTGCTGGTAGTGAGTTTGGGGGCGCAGGCGGTGGTAGACTGGGTGGCACTGGTGGCGGTGAATTTGGTGGCGCAGGTGGTGGTAGAAATTTCCATGGGAACTCTGAAGGTGGGGGCAGACAACAGATGCCCAAGATGTATTTTCCCCGATTCTCAAGCGAGCATCCGCGCATCTGGCGATATTAATGCATGGATTATTTTAGAGTTTTCAACATCATCCCTGCTCTCTGGATGACAACAGGCACACTTCACTTGGATGGAAACGCGGCGATCTTGTTGCAGGCATACAAACAAAGACATGAACTGCGAACAAACAAAGACATGAACTGCGAGGCTGGCCATGGTTCATCACGGCAATTGAAGTAGAATTTGGGGGAGATGGCCAGCGAAAGTTCATGAAAGCTCTGTTGCAGCTCAAACAAAGTGGTACAGTCGAAGAGTACATTCAGGAGTTTCATAAATTGGTGTACCAAGTGTCGATGTTTAACCCAAACTATGACACAATTTTTTTCATATCATAGTTCATAAAGGGGTTGAAATTTGAGTTGCGGGGTGCAGTGGAGGCACATATCCCTGATACTTTGGAGCGAGCTTATCTGATAGCAAAGGTTCAGCAAGAGATTTTTGATGCTGCTCCTAGGAAGGCTCAGAGGCAATACAATAAGTCTGACACTTCAGCAACTAGAGCAGAGGTTGTTCCCAAGGCACCTTTGAGGGTGGGCACGCGTGATCTCTGGAAAGACCGCCAACTCTGAGAATATCGCAGAACCAACGGAGAATGTTTCAAGTGTGGGCTCAAGTATGATCCCACGCACGTTTGTGGGCAGAAAAGGCTGCAACTCTTAATGCCATTGAAACTGAAGAGTGCCCAGTGATGTTATCTGAAGAGGTGCTGAACATGCTTGAGCTGCACGACATGGCGGAAGCACAACGTCTAAGTTTGTCGATCCATGCCATAGCAGGATCAGAGGGTGCGGAAACTTTGAGGTTGCACGCGCTGGTGGGTAACCGGGTTTTCATTATACTGGTGGATTCCGACAGCAGTGGATCGTTTATACATTCTAAACTCCTAGAGAAGACTCAGTGCACAATCAAAGAAGTACCTCTGGTGGCTATAAAGGTTGCAAATGGCGAATACATGCATTCCATGCAGATAGTGTCTGACTTTACCTGGTAGTCTAATGGAGCTACATTCATGACACCCATGAGAGTGCTCGATCTGGGCACATATGATGCGATATTAGGCGTTGACTGGCTCAAGAAGCATAGTCCTATGACCACAGACTGGAACAAGAAGTACGTGTCTTTTCCTTATAAGGGTAAACATGTAACATTGCAAGAGTTGCAGGAATCCAAAGCCACGTCGATTCAGGAAGTCACCGTTGAACAAGTGGCAAAATAGTCCAAAGGAAATGACATTTGGGCTCTGGCAGTGGTGCAAATCGATGGCTTAGTTCATACATCTTCAAAGGATAGCATGCCAGCACCGGTCCAACAACTCGTGGAGCAGTTTCAGGTTGTCTTCTCTGAACTAGTGGAGCTACCGCCAGCAAGAGATTATGACCATGCCATCCCACTCAAAGCAGATGCCACACCAGTAAATACAAGGCCATATCGGTACTCGCCAGCACTAAAGGATGAAATCGAGCGACAGGTGGCTAAAACGCTCAAGGTCGGTGTCATTGTGCGCAGCATGTCTCCTTTCGCATCTCCAGTGCTTCTAGTCAAGAAAAAAGACGAGAGCTGGAGGTTTTGTGTGGATTATCGAAGGCTGAACGAGCTCACCATCAAGAATATATTTCTAATGCCCACCATCGATGAGCTGCTGGACGAGCTAGCAGGGGCAAAGATATTTTCCAAGTTGGATCTACGGGCTGGATACCACCAGATTAGAATGCTGCCAGAAGATGAGATGAAAACAACATTCAAGACTCACCAAGGGCACTATAAATTCCGAATCATGCCTTTCGGATTGTGTAACGCACCTGCCATGTTCCAATGCGTTATGAATTCGGTGCTCTAGCCATGTCTTCGCAGATCCGTGTTATTGTGCATGGACGATATTCTGGTCTATAGCAAATAATTGGACGAGCATGTGCAACACTTGCAAGAGGTAGTTCAGCTACTCAAAGACAACAAGTTGTATGTCAAGGCCAATAAATGTTCATTTGCCTATGACTCATTGGAATATCTAGGCCATATAGTGTCAGCAGCAGGAGTGACCACTGATCCCACTAAGACAAAGGCTATGCAGGATTGGCCTCTGCCAACTAACATCACAGAATTGAGGGGATTTCTAGGGCTGACAGGGTATTATCAGAAGTTCGTGAAGAATTATGCAATCATTGCATGTCCCTTAACCACCTTGATGAAGAAAAAAAGGGTTTATCTGGGATGAGGCGGCTACTAAAGCTTTTCAAGCACTGAAGACGGCTATGGTAACCACCCCCGTCCTTCAACTTCCGGATTTCAATACACCATTTGTGGTGGAGACGGACGCCTGTGATTCAAGCATAGGCGCAGTGTTCGTGAAAAAGGATCATCCCCTCGCCTTCCTTAGCAAACCATTGAGCGCAGTACACAAGCATCTCTCTATCTATGAAAATGAGTTCCTTGCTCTTCTCATGCAGTTGACCGTTGGTGTCCATATCTGCAGCGAAATGAGTTTATCATCAAAACTGATCACTCCAGCCTGTGTTTCTTGGAAGACCAAAATTTACATTCCCCCTGCAACGCAAGGCAATGGCGCGACTGATGGGATTGCAGTTTAAGATAGTCTACCGTAAAAGAGGAGAGAATCATGCAACAGACGGCTCTGTCGCGAGTGGGTCACTTACTGGCCATCCAAAACTGTTCCTCAGCACAACCTGCTTGGCTCCAAGAAATAGCGAACTCCTATGCCACGGATGAGGACGCACAACGACACTAACTGAGATGGCCATCGTTAGTCCTGACGAACACGGTTATGAGCTGACCCAAGGCATCATCCGAAGAAATGGACGAGTGTGGGTAGGGGCAAACTCTGCTCTCCAAACCAAAATCATTACAGCACTGCACGAGCGCTATAGGAGGCCATTCTGGAGTTCAAGCCACGCACCAGCGTGTTAATAAATTGTTTGCCTGGCCGGGGTTGAAAGTGGCTGTCATAGAATTTGTTATTCAGTGCGATACCTGCCCGCGTGCAAAACATTCCACTGCTCACCCACAAGGCTTACTTCAGCCGCTGCCAATCCCAGATGGAGCTTGGCAGGATATCACCATGGATTTCATAGAAGGCATGCCGTTGTCCAATGGAGCGAATTCGATTCTGGTGGTGGTGGATAGATTCACCAAATACTCCTATTTCATTCCATTGAAGCACGCGTACACCGCGCCCCAGATCGCTCGAGTGTTTGTGGATCAGGTGGTCAGACTTCACGGTATGCCTCGCTCTATTACATCTGATCATGATGCCATTTTTACAAGAAAGTTCCGGAAGATGTTGTTCCACAACCTGGGAGCCAAACTTCAGTTTACTACTGCCTACCACCCTCAGACAGACGCGCAGAGTGAACGTGTGAACCAATGTCTCGAGATGTACCTGAGATGTATGGCGCAGGATGCGCCGGAAGAGTGGAGACAATGGTTGCCAACTGCGAAGTTCTGGTACAACACCACAACACATTCGGCTATTGGTTGCTCCCCGTTCAAGGCATTATATGGGCATGAACCTAATCTGGGCACAATTCTGGCGTTGTTAGAAATAACTGAACCAGGAGTTGCAGACATGGTTAGTGAGTGAGCCCTTCAAGATTAGAGGCTCAAGCAACAGCTGGCTGCAGCACAAAACCGGATGAAGTTGTATGCATATTGACAACGCACTAAGAAAACCTTCCAGGTGGGCGACAAGGTGCTGCTCAAACTTCAGCCGTATGCACAGTCGACAATAGTGAACAAACCTTATCTGAAGCTGGCTCACAAGTATTTTGGCCCTTACACCATACTGGAGCGCATGGACATGTGGCTTATAAATTAGAGCAGCCGAGTGACTGTCATGTGCACAATGTCTTCCATGTCTCTCAGCTGAAGGAGTACATAGCTGATTTTACACCAGTGTTTTCAGAGTTACCTAAACTACCGTTACTGGATTCCAAGGAGATTGAACCAGATAGGATGCTGGACAGACGCCTATTCAAGAAGGGCAATGCTGCAATAGTGCAAGTGCAAGTGAAGTGGCAAGACATTCCTATAGAGGCGGCCACCAGGGAGGATTGGAACACACTCAAGCTTTGTTTTCCTGCGGTTGGTGCTTAGGGACAAGCACAATTTCTAGAGGGGAATATGTCACGACCACGGCAGAACCTTAGGCATGTGTGCATCATCAAGGACCAATTGTGTGTCTTGGCGATGACGTGAAGAGTGTGTGCATGAGTAAATTGTGTGGGGCCATGCTGTTAGCGTGTGAGTGCTGCGTGTTATAAGCAGGGAGTTGTAAACCGGAGAAAGGCAAGTAAGAAGAATAAAAACGAAGGCGAAATTCTCTCCGTCTCCAGCTCTTGCTCTTTCTTCTTCTTCCGCACGGAATCAATTTCGTGTGTCCAATTCAGGGTGTATTACATTAAGTCCTGTTATTTTCCGTACACATTACTTTACTTTGTATATATGGGGTTATAGACACACATTACTTTGTATATTTTACAATATAATAATACTTCCTGTCTCATAATATAAGATAGTATTAAAACCAAATTTCCAATATACAAAGATATTATTACACCCGCAGTCGAAAAGATAAATTTTTCATCCGCTGTGTAATACTGTATTTGATTTACAGAGAGGGGAGGTCCTGAAAAGACGGGAGAGGGCACATATTTAGGGGGACAAGTACACAAGTGTCGTCTTGGCATTCTGCAGTATTGGGATTTGGAAATGTGTTTCTATGGTAATTCGGACTTTCATGTTCCAATGCTTGCTATCTACTCTCTGTGTTTTAAAATATAAGATGTTTTAGATTTGTTAAGAAAATATATCTAGATTTTTTTAGTGTATAGATTCATTTTAAACTTAAGTGAACCTATATACTAAAATAAGTTTAAATATATTTGTTTTATAAATCTAAAACATCTTATATTTTAAAACGGAAGGAGTATCAATAATAGCAGCAGCGCGGTTGCTTGCTAGTACTCCGGTTGTGGCAAGTTGTGCTTGTTCAATTGAGCAATGCTCTGCTTTCCTGTGAAGACAACGCACATAGCTCAATAGTAGTATCTACAACGGCAGAGTTGTTCTGTCCTAAGTATTTGAGACTTCGGTGATGTTTGTGTGTATTATGTATTCATGTTTTGGTGAAGAATTTGTATTTTATGTTACCGGTGAGGTAAAGTAACGTGCGACTGAGAACACCATATAATATAATTTCTTGTTGATTGCTTGTAATATATTTTGAATTATTATCAAGATCTAGCACTCGTTTGGCATGCACATTCTAATTTCGTCAATTTTTGAATGCAATGGCAAATTAAATGTTAGGTCAAAAATAAAAGTTGTCTTTTCAGTACATGGGCCACTCTTTACTTTAATTTTTTGGACTAGAGTACCATATTTTTTATTACAAAACAGACTTAGTTTAGTTTGTTGAAGTGTATACGTGGATTGCCTGACCTTTTTTACGAGTTCTGTGTTTTTATATTGCCTAGTGCATGAATCTTAACATGATAACATCAATGGGAATGGATATGATCTTCAAAGAGTCCACAGAAGGATTCCACCGCACCGTAGAGTTTGTGCCTGCGGGCAGGTTGCCGCTGATCGGAGGCAGACTGAAGTGTGCAGTCGCCGCCCCATGGCAGGGGTCGTCTTTTCTTCTTTTTAATTTTACCAGCTGAATCTGAATGCTCGTGTGTTGCTATGACTCACTTAACTTATTTTCTCATGTCACATGTGTATAGAAAGAAAAATTTACAAAATACATAGTGTTTTAAAAGAATTTATTTTGCTAAAATGTAATACAACAAATAGGTATAATTTGACAAAAGTACATTATTCCACAGAAATAACTAAGTCTATAAATCTTTAATTTTAATTAAAAACAATGTAGCTAACAAATCACAAAACATGCTCTATTATGTACATTTTTTGACTGTTCTACGACATTACTGTTAATCTGATATTTTGAACTAATAATTATATACTACTCACAGAGTACTGTTGGAATTTGGTGTATATTGGACTGTTGGCCCATTAGACAAATTCTGAAATTCTCTTTGGCCCACTTGTGCATGACAGCATATGGCTGTGCTAGTGGTGCTAAAGTTTAGTCCCACATTGCTAGTTGAAGGGGAGTTGGACCACCTTATATAGTAGAGTGTTGCACCACTCACTAAGGTGTGACAAGAAGAGTAGCCCTCGCGCACTCCTCCTCCGACGCCGCCCGCCTCGCCTCGCCTCGCCACGACGCGCGCGGGTTGCGGGTTGCGGGTTGCTAGGTCCGGATGAAAACCCTTGACCGTCACGGTCACGATGATGGCAGCACAATGCGTTGTTACCCTCTTGGTGGCGTCGCCGTGGAGCTCCGATTCTACCCGAGCTCGTTTCGGTTTCTTTGGTGGCAAGTTTTGTCTTTCCATTTTCTCCTTTTGTTTATCTTGATATGCCTTGTAAGGGGATCTCCTCATCACCTTATTGATTTGGCCGTGTGACTTTATTTATAAAGCGGGGCGGCGCCTGTTTGGAGGAACTCCATGTCCAAGTAGATGTCATTTAATTTTATGCCGGTAGTAAACACATTAAATGCCTTCCTAGGAAAGGACTAATTCAAATATAAGAATTGTTTTTTTGATCATAATGGTTTGAGAATATTTTTCCATCAGACCTAGACATGATTATAATTTTAAAATTATCTTGTGTCAATATCGAAAATGATAGCCAAATGATTTTATTGAAGGTCATGTTGATGCCAAAACGCGCATCTACTATGCTTTTAAGGAGGAGGAAGTACTTTGTTTAGCTAATTTCACAAACCAGACTTTTCTAAAATAAGTGGTCCTTTGATGAACTGGTTAACATGCACGAATTGTTCCACGATAACTACAGGCGGGGCCAACATCCTACAGGCTGGGTCGCCTAGGCTTACCGACGGTGCAACACTTGCGGTTATCTTTAGAGATTTTGTCAAAAATTTGTCATCTTAAACTTTCGAATTTTTCTTAGTCCGCCACTGAGTAGAATCCCCCTCCCCCACACCCGCACACACGCGCGATGCTCTGCTTTCCCTGTGAAGACAACTCACATAGCTCAATTAAACTTTCACAACTTAAGTGTCATGACCACGGCGGAACCTTAGGCGTGTGTGCGTCATCGAGGACCAATTGTGTGTCTTGGCGATGACGTGAAGAGTGTGTGCGTGTGTAAATTGTGTGGGGACATGCTGTCAGCATGTGAGTGCTGCGTGTTATAAGCAGGGAGTTGTAAACCGGAGAAAGGCAAGTAAGAAGAATAGAAACGAAGGCGAAATTCTCTCCGTCTCCAGCTCTCGCTCTTTCTTCTTCTTCCGCACGAAATCAATTTCGTGTGTACAATTCCTTGCCTGGCAATCATACCAGGAAGGGTGTATTACGGAGTGCATGGACTTGAAAAGGCAGTCTGATCTTTGCTATTGGGCATTTCATTGACAGGCAGCAGATGCGACGGACCGCTCTGGCGATTCAAATTTGAACTGCGCCGCGCGGCGCCGTCCATGCCGCCATGCCGAGGCCATCCTCCTCCAAGGCCTCCCCGCTGCGGTGGCGTGCTTCGTCGTCGTCCGTCTTCGCAGGTTGCCGCCCCGGCGGGTCGGAGGCGACGGTAGTGCTCCGGCCGGCGGAGGGCCGCCTCGTCCTCCTCTCCAAGGCCGGCGTGGTCATCGACGCTCGGGACCGCCGCCGGGCCGAGTTCATCCGCCAGGGGGCGTCCCTCGACTTCCCTTCCCACGCGGTTCGAGTCGGCTGCCGGGTTCCCTTGCCGCCGGCGGCGGCGCGTCGTCCGGCGCCCCCTCCCCCGTGCGAGTCCCCTTCCCGCCCCCCCGGCCGCTGGACCCGACGGTGGTGGCGGCGCTGGCCGACCTGCAGGGCCAGGACTGGGGCGACGTCGAGGACGAGGCTGAGCTGGGGTCTACTGTGTTCGGGGTTCGCGCCGCCGGCGAGAGCTCCGACGGGGAGCGTGGGGTGCCGACGCCACGGGTCCCTTCCTCGCTCCTGCGTCCCTCCCTGGCGGAGTTCCTCCCCCTGGCGCGGGCTGTGTCTTCGCGGCCTCGCCGGAGGGGGGGGGGGGTACCCCAACCGCGGCGGACGCCGGCGGCGCCGCAGCAGGGAGCGGGGGGGTTGGGGAGAGGCCCTCGGCGGGCGGCCTCGGGCGCTGAATGGGCCGTTGGTGGGGGTCCCCCCCGGATGGCTCGTGGGCCTCGGCCCACCGGACATCTGGCCGGGTTGACTTCCTCCTGGCAGGCCTGTTCCGCGCCGGCCCTAGTGGCCAGGCCCAACGGCCCCCGGTCCGTGTCGCCCCAGCCTTCGGGGGGTCGTGCCCTAGTGGCCGACCCCTTGTCTGTCTCGGCCGCCTCCCCCGCCGCCTCTCCCAGCGTGCTCGCCTCCGTCGAGTGCAGCCCCCCGCCTCTCCGTCCCCCGTCCACGCCGCCGTCTAGGACATTCCTTGACGCTCTCATGGCCCCTCGCCGCCCCCGGAGCCCCTCGCCTCCCCCCGCGGCCGCTCTCCCCTCAGCCGCCCCCATCTCCCCCGCGGCCGGCGCCTGCCAGAGAGGCAGCACGTCGTCCCCCAGCGCGGGTCCAGGCCTCGGCCTACCGGCCCCCTGTGCGTCGGTCCCCACGCCAGGGCCACCACTCTCCCCCCCGACCCGACGTTCCCCGCCTCTATCGCGCGCTCCTGGTCTCCAGCGGCTGGGTTCCTGTTCCCCCCCCCGCGCGCGGCGCCGCCTGGATGATGCGCCACGGTCGCCCCCTCCCCCCCGGAGTCGTCGCGTGAGGCCCGCCTCCGCGAGGAGGCTCTGCTCGCCATGCGGGCCAGTGACGGGCTGCCTCCCGCCCGCACCTCCCACAATCGGGCGGACGGTCCGTCCTGGCGCGCGGATAGGGACCTCCCGCCTCCTCCTCCGGTGGTGGCGCCGACTGCGGGTCCGCGGCAATCCGGCGAGCTTGACGACTCCACGGCCCCCAAGAAGAAGAAACGCAAGAGCAAGAAGAAGCGTAAGACTCCAGCCGCGCCTCCCGCGGTGGACCCTGCTCCTGGCCTCCTGGGTGCCCGTCCTGGGGTCCCCTTGGCTCTTGCGGGCATCTCCGCCCGTCGTCAGGAGACCCTGGAGTACTATGGCCATGGCGTGGATGGAGGATTCTACTTCATCGACATGGGGGGGTGTCCCCATGACCGTCCCTGAGACCCTGGCCATGGTGAAGATCCTCCCGGCGCAAGACCCCCCGATCTCGGTCGAGGTCACGGAGGGTCTCATCCAGGAGGAGCTGCGGGCGGTCCTCCCAGGCCACGAATGGCCGGTTCGTCGCGTCTCCGAGTCCGAGTTTGCAGTCTCCTTCCCATCGGTGGCGATCCTCCGGATGTGCGCGTGTGGCACCTCCTTCACCCTCCCTCTTCACCAGCTGCAGGTCTCCATCCAGCCCTCGTCGGCCGCTCCGGAGACGGTGGCCACGCTCTCGGAGGTGTGGGTTCGCCTCCATGGCCTACCGTCTGAGGCCAGGACCCCTGCTGTGGTGGCCCTCGTGGCTCAGACGGTCGGCAAGCTCACCGAAGTGGATGTGGGCTCTCTGTCCGGCCTCGCCCCGGTCCGCCTGCGTCTGCTCTGCCCCGACCCCTCGGTCTTCCCGGTCTCCCTCCCTCGGGTATTCTTCGACAAGGTGGGCCGGGACCTGTTGGTGGAGCTGGACGAGGGGGGCACTTCTGCGTCGAGTCCCCCTCCCCCCCTCCGGGGTCCCCAGCTGACGGGGGCTTCGGTGGCAGGGATCCCGAGGCCCGGGGCTCGGACGACAGTGACACCGGGATGGATCCGGATTCGCCACTGGCCACCGATGCCTCCCCGCCTCCTCCACCACGTCCTCAGGGCGGGTCCTCCGGGGGCCCTGTGGCTCGCTCCCTGATGTTCGACGGTTGGAGGGGGTCCCCCTCGTCCAGGATCGCCATCATCTGTCGCTGAGTGCTCCGACCAAGGTGGCCTCGGTGATCCTCCCTCACCGCCCCAGTCCTGCCCCCCGGCGCCGCCCGAGATCGACATCGCCCAGTACGGCTCCAACCTCTCTCTGATGATGACGCCGACCCCGACCCCCCCTTGTCGGTCTCCCGCCGCTGAGACCCCGGGGAGCGTGGGGCTGGTCGTCTGTGCCCCTCCCTCCCCGCGTTCGCTGGGGTGGTGTGCTACTCCCTCGCCCCCGACACTCCTGACCCGACGGTCATGGTGGGTGCTACCTCTGACCCCGACTCCCCGGCCGCCTCCTCCAAGCTCCGTCGCGCCAGGGGCCCCCGCCCACCGCCCCCTCCGCCCTCCCGCCACAGCTCCCGGCTGGCTGAGGCCAGGACTGGCATGTCTGGGCCGGAGCCGACGGTGGCCGAGCGGGCCGCTCGTCATGTCGCGGCCAGGGATGAGCTCTCAGCTACCTCCTCTACGCCGTCCTCCTCCACCCCCTCTGACCCCGGTCCGTCCGGTATCCCTGGTTCTGCTTTCTGTGTTCTTTCAGAGGTCTCCCTCGCCCACCTGGGGGAGGTTGCGGAGGATTGTGGCATTGTCTTTCGCGGTGAGAAGGGGCCCCGCCTTGAGCAGCTTGCGGCCATTCAGGCACAGGAGGGGTATGCGGGTGCGATCTCTGCGGCCCGGGCGCGTGACGCCCGGGAGCGGGAGCGCGCTCAGATCCTTACTGAGGCGGTCTGCGAGACCTGACCCCAGTGAGGACCCCCCTTCGGTGCCTGGCGTGCGGGCGGTCCCTCTGGGATCTGACCCCTCGGTTAGATCTCGGGGGAGACCCCCCAAGGCTGCTCCACGCTGCCCCTCCGCCTCTCGTGCATGTTCGGTCCCTGCTAAGGGGACCCCCCAGGCTTAAGGTCCTCTATGGACCTCCTGAGGGCCTTCCGGGTGTTCATCTGGAACATCCGGGGGTTCGGACACGAGGGCCGCCGCCGCCAGATCAAGGAATACATCCGCCTGGAAGCGCCGGATATTGTCGGCCTACAGGAAACGATTCGCCAGGATTTTTCCATCTCGGAGTTGGAGGCCCTGAGCCGTTGCAAGTTCTCTTGGTCGTGGCTCCCGGCCTCGGGCCACTCTGGAGGTATTCTCTTGGGGGTCAAGGAGGATACCTTTGAGGTTGAGGATATGGACCGTGGGGAATTCTTCGTGAGCATGACACTCACCCATAGGCAATCTCATTTCCGCTGGGAGATGATTATTGTCTATGGCCCCGCGGACCATCGGAGATCCGCTGTCTTCTTGCAGGAGCTCAAGTCGAAAGTGGAGCGGACAGGGTTACCGTATGTGATCGCCGGGGACTTCAACCTTATCCGCTATGCTGACGACAAGAGCTAGGCAAATGTGGATCTCCCTAGGATGCGTCTGTTCAATGACTGTATTGCCGATCTCGCCCTCCGCGAGATTGCTCGGGTGGGTGCTAGGTTCACTTGGACAAACAAGCAGCTGGACCCTGTCCGAAGCGTTCTGGACAAAGTCTTTGTGTCCGTCGACTGGGAGGTGGCCTTTCCCCTCTGCTCGTTGAAGGCTGTCACGCGGATTGGATCTGACCACACCCCGCTCCTTCTCTCATCCGGAGGGGGCCGGCCTCCTAGGCTCAACCGCTTCCACTTTGAGTCCTTCTGGCTGCAGAAGCAGGGATTCGTGGACGCGGTACGAGCCAAATGGCAGGCGGCGGCGGCCTCCCCCCCGTGCTTATTGTGCGGTAGATATCTGGCACCACTGTGTTAGATTGTCATGCCAATTCATGAGGGGCTGGGGGGCCAATGTGGGGGCTGCGCTCAGGGCTCAAAAGGACGCCATCTTGAGCGAGATCCAGGCCTTGGACCGAAAGGCTGATCGCTTAGGCCTCTCTGCCGAGGCCTGGTCTCATAGGTACTCCCTTGAGACCTCCATCATGGAGATCTATAAGGGAGAGGAGGCATTCTGGTGACAACGGAGTCGTCAGGATTGGACTGTCCAGGGGGAGATGAACACTGCCTACTTCCATGCCATCGCCAATGGCAGGAGGAGGCGGTGCTCAATCCCCTGCCTCTGGGAGGGGGACTCCCTTCTGGAGTCCCCCCAGGCGCTGTCCTCCCATATTTATGCTTTCTACAAGGACCTCTTCTCTTCGTCTCCCTCGTCGGGCCTTTCCTTGGCCTCCGACTTTTGGTCGGGTGGGGCCTTAGTCACCCCGGTGGAGAATGCGGACCTCACCCGTCCATTTCTCCCGGGGGAAGTGGCTGAGGACCTGAAGGCCATGAAGGCTGGCTCGGCTCCTGGTCCTGACGGGCTGCCGGTGAGCTTCTTCCAGACCTTCTGGGAGCAGCTCCAGCCGGTCATCCTGCCGATGTTCCAGGAGTTCTTCACCGGGACATTAGTCATGTCCCGGCTGAACTTTGGGGTGATTACTTTGATCCCCAAGGTGGAGGGGGCCACGGATATTCGCCAGTTTCGCCCGATCACGGTCATTAATGTCATCCAGAGGCTCTTCGTGAAAGTCTGTGCCATCCGACTTGCCCCATTCATGGAGAGACTCACGCACCCCCTCCAATTTGCATTCCTTAAGGGACGCCTCATTCATGACGATGTGCTCGCACTTCATGAGATCATTCATGAGGTTAAAGCACGACGTCAGAAAGGGGTATTCCTGAAGCTAGACTTCCAGAAAGCCTATGACCATCTGGACTGGGCTTTCTTGAGGTTAGTTTTGGAGAGGAGGGGCTTTGACGACCGCATGGTTTGCTGGATCATGCAATTCATGATGAGTGGGCGGACAGCGATCAACATCAACGACGAGATTGGCCCCTTTTTTGCTCCCTCTTGCGGGGTTCGTCAAGGGGACCCGATCTCCCCCCTCCTGTTTAATGCTGCTGTTGATGCCCTGGCAGAGATCTTGGATAGAGCCAAGACCGCTGGCCACATCTCGGGTGTGGTAGGGCACCTTATTCCTGGAGGGGGCGTCTCCCACCTCCAATATGCGGACGACACGATGATCATGGTGCAGGGTTCTGATCTGGACATCATCAACCTGAAATTCCTCCTTCTCTGCTTTGAAGACATGTCAGGGTTGAAGATCAATTTTGATAAAAGCGAAGTGGTGGTGCTAGGGTACTCGGAGGAGGAGAGCCAGCGCATTGCTGACAACCTCAACTGCAGGCTGGCCGACTTCCCCATCTCTTATTTGGGGATGCCCGTGCGGGAGACACAAGTGCTGATTCGGGACCTGTCACCATTGGTCACGAGGGTGCGTTCGAGGGCGGAACCCTGGCGAGCGCGGCTCACGACTAAGGGTAGTAAGACGGTTCTGATCAACTCCTGTCTCTCGAGCCTACCTATGTACCAGATGGGGTTATACTTGCTACCCGAGGGGACCCATGCCGACTTCGACAAGGAGTTGTCTAGGTTCTTTTGGGCAGCTAGGGACAGCCACCAGAAGTACCATATGGTGAAATGGGCAGACGTCTGCACCCCCAAATCCCTTGGGGGCATTGGTATTCTAGACTCTCGCTGCGTCAATCTCGCCCTGATGCTGAAATGGGTCTAGTGCATTCTTCGGGACGAGGGTGGCCTTTGGCTGCAGCTCCTTAAGGCCAAGTACCTCGGTGGCCGCCCTCTCTTGGCTTGCGATCGCCAGGAGGGATCCCAATTCTGGCGGGCCATCCAGGAGATCAAGCACTTCATTGGGTTGGGCATTGACTTCACTGTTGGGAACGGTCAGGGTTGCCGCTTCTGGCTGGACCCATGGCTTTCCCAGATCCCGCTAGGGGTCCGGTTCCCTGCCATCTTTGCTATTTCCGCGACTCCGTCGGCCCTCACGGCTGAGATTTTCAGCGGGGATCACTGGAACCTCCTCTTCCGCCGGGCCTTTAGCCTGCTTGAGGCAGCGGAGTTGCGGCAACTTATGGCTGCTCTTCCCACGACTCTGGCAGACGCCCCCGACACGGTCTCCTGGAGGCTCCTCCCCTCCGGTGAGTTCTCGGTCGGATCGGCTTACCGGGCCCTCTTCCAGGGCCCGGAGCTGAGGTGGACGGCCCCCCTCTGGAAAGCTCCTCTCCCGCTTAGTATTCGCATCTTCGTTTGGCAGTTGCTGCGCGACAGGCTGCCCTCCGGTGTGGAGGTGGCCAAGCGCAATGGCCCCGGCTCTGGCCGGTGCCCCCTATGTGGGACACCGGAGACGTGCGCCCACATCTTCTTCTCGTGTTCGGCGGCCCAGTCTCTTTGGTCCTTTGTCAGGGAAGCCCTTGACCTTGCCTGGCAGGCGCAGGATCTGGGGGACTTCCTCCAATCCCAGGCCACTAGGGCCGGGCGTGGCCGCCGTCTTTTTTGGCTTGTGTTTGCTGCCATGGCCTGGGCGCTCTGGAATGTCCGGAACAAGATGGTGATTGAGAAGATATACCCCACGCGCCGTCTGACTCGATTTTTGCTTTTCTTGCCTTCCTCCAGCAGTGGTCCCCCCTGGTGCGCCAGCGTGATCGGGCTGACTTCGACACCGCTCTTCGGGCCCTGCGGTCGGCTTCGCTTCCCCTCTCGGCGCCCCCACCTCCCTCGCTGCCGCTTCGGTCACCTGGTGATCGCTAGCGCCTGGTCTGGCCTCCGGGCCGTTTTTTTGCTTTCTCTCTTGGGCGTTTGTGTGCTGTTGCCCCAGCAGTGTTACACTCTTTTTATTTTCTTTGTCCCTTTGGCTGCGGCCGGCTGTGTTGTTGTACCGACTGGACGATTGTTGCTTTATTTATAAAGCGGGGCGAAAGCCTGCTTCGAGGGTGTATTACAGTGGTATCAGATTCAATCGATCCTAGGGCGCAACCGCTGTGTGTGTGCTTCCCCCTCCGATTTCGAGTTGTAATTCCTGTGCCGGGTTGCGATTGGGTGAGGATCTTTGATCCGATCTCGATCACGGTAAATCCTCACCTTGGTTGACTCGATCGTGCACGGGGACACCATGACACCGTCCAAGGCTTCCGCGCAGATGCGGACAATTGTGGCGGTGATGGGGGAGGCGTCAAAGGTGACGGCGGCCACGCTGAAACAACTTCAATCGAGCCTTGATCTCCTGCACGAGGTCGTGGCAGGCATGGACACGACACAACAGCAGATGCGGGCAAAACTCAAACACCAAGCAGCCGCGATCGAGAGCAGCGCGTCCAAGCACAATGACACCACACGCATCCTTCAAGCATTGATGATGCAGCTGAAGATCGGCGACCTGGGCACAGCGGACAGGCCTACACCAGCGGTCGAGGATCCTGATCCCGGTGTGGTGTTCAACTCCAGTTACTCTACTCTCTTCCTTATGAAGGCAAAATGTACGGCCAACACCGCTGGCGCGTCCTCGAGCGCGGGCGCAGCGGAGATGGAGCGGGGTTCATAGGGTTGTCTTGGTGGAGGTGGTGGCAGTTCTGGAGGCACAGGTGGCGGTAGACCGAGCGGCGCTGCTGGTAGTGAGTTTGGGGGCGCAGGCGGTGGTAGACTGGGTGGCACTGGTGGCGGTGAATTTGGTGGCGCAGGTGGTGGTAGAAATTTCCATGGGAACTCTGAAGGTGGGGGCAGACAACAGATGCCCAAGATGTATTTTCCCCGATTCTCAGGCGAGCATCCACGCATCTGGCGAGATCAATGCATGGATTATTTTAGAGTTTTCAACATCAGCCCTGCTCTCTGGATGACAACAGGCACACTTCACTTGGATGGAAACGCGACGATCTTGTTGCAGGCATACAAACAAAGACATGAACTGCGAACAAACAAAGACATGAACTGCGAGGCTAGCCATGGTTCATCACGACAATTGAAGTAGAATTTGGGGGAGATGGCCAGCGAAAGTTCATGAAAGCTCTGTTGCAGCTCAAACAAAGTGGTACAGTCGAAGAGTACATTCAGGAGTTTCATAAATTGGTGTACCAAGTGTCGATGTTTAACCCAAACTATGACACAATTTTTTTCATATCATAGTTCATAAAGGGGTTGAAATTTGAGTTGTGGGGTGCAGTGGAGGCACATATCCCTGATACTTTGGAGCGAGCTTATCTGATAGCAAAGGTTCAGCAAGAGATTTTTGATGCTGCTCCTAGGAAGGCTCAGAGGCAATACAATAAGTCTGACACTTCAGCAACTAGAGCAGAGGTTGTTCCCAAGGCACCTTTGAGGGTGGGCACGCGTGATCTCTGGAAAGACCGCCAACTCTGAGAATATCACAGAACCAACGGAGAATGTTTCAAGTGTGGGCTCAAGTATGATCCCACGCACGTTTGTGGGCAGAAAAAGGCTGCAACTCTTAATGCCACTGAAACTGAAGAGTGCCCAGTGATGTTATCTGAAGAGGTGCTGAACATGCTTGAGCTGCACGACATGGCGGAAGCACAACGTCTAAGTTTGTCGATCCATGCCATAGCAGGATCAGAGGGTGCGGAAACTTTGAGTTTGCACGCGCTGGTGGGTAACCGGGTTTTCATTATACTGGTGGATTCCGACAGCAGTGGATCGTTTATACATTCTAAACTCCTGGAGAAGACTCACTGCACAATCAAAGAAGTACCTCTGGTGGCTATAAGGTTGCAAATGGCGAATACATGCATTCCATGCAGATAGTGTCTGACTTTACCTGGTAGTCTAATGGAGCTACATTCATGACACCCATGAGAGTGCTCGATCTGGGCACATATGATGCGATATTAGGCGTTGACTGGCTCAAGAAGCATAGTCCTATGACCACAGACTGGAACAAGAAGTACGTGTCTTTTCCTTATAAGGGTAAACATGTAACATTGCAAGGGTTGCAGGAATCCAAAGCCACGTCGATTCAGGAAGTCACCGTTGAACAAGTGGCAAAATAGTCCAAAGGAAATGACATTTGGGCTCTGGCAGTGGTGCAAATCGATGGCTTAGTTCATACATCTTCAAAGGATAGCATGCCAGCACCGGTCCAACAACTCGTGGAGCAGTTTCAGGTTGTCTTCTCTGAACTAGTGGAGCTACCGCCAGCAAGAGATTATGACCATGCCATCCCACTCAAAGCAGATGCCACACCAGTAAATACAAGGCCATACCGGTACTCGCCAGCACTAAAGGATGAAATCGAGCGACAAGTGGCTAAAACGCTCAAGGTCGGTGTCATTGTGCGCAGCATGTCTCCTTTCGCATCTCCAGTGCTTCTAGTCAAGAAAAAAGACGAGAGCTGGAGGTTTTGTGTGGATTATCGAAGGCTGAACGAGCTCACCATCAAGAATATATTTCTAATGCCCACCATCGATGAGCTGCTGGACGAGCTAGCAGGGGCAAAGATATTTTCCAAGTTGGATCTACGGGCTGGATACCACCAGATTAGAATGCTGCCAGAAGATGAGATGAAAACAACATTCAAGACTCACCAAGGGCACTATAAATTCCGAATCATGCCTTTCGGATTGTGTAACGCACCTTCGCAGATCCGTGTTATTGTGCATGGACGATATTCTGGTCTATAGCAAATAATTGGACGAGCATGTGCAACACTTGCAAGAGGTAGTTCAGCTACTCAAAGACAACAAGTTGTATGTCAAGGCCAATAAATGTTCATTTGCCTATGACTCATTGGAATATCTAGGCCATATAGTGTCAGCAGCAGGAGTGACCACTGATCCCACTAAGACAAAGGCTATGCAGGATTGGCCTCTGCCAACTAACATCACAGAATTGAGGGGATTTCTAGGGCTGACAGGGTATTATCAGAAGTTCGTGAAGAATTATGCAATCATTGCACGTCCCTTAACCACCTTGATGAAGAAAAAAGGGTTTATCTGGGATGAGGCGGCTACTAAAGCTTTTCAAGCACTGAAGACGGCTATGGTAACCACCCCCGTCCTCCAACTTCCGGATTTCAATACACCATTTGTGGTGGAGACGAACGCCTGTGATTCAAGCATAGGCGCAGTGCTCGTGAAAAAGGATCATCCCCTCGCCTTCCTTAGCAAACCATTGAGCGCAGTACACAAGCATCTCTCGATCTATGAAAATGAGTTCCTTGCTCTTCTCATGCAGTTGACCATTGGTGTCCATATCTGCAGCGAAATGAGTTTATCATCAAAACTGATCACTCCAGCCTGTGTTTCTTGGAAGACCAAAATTTACATTCCCCCCTGCAACGCAAGGCAATGGCGCGACTGATGGGATTGCAGTTTAAGATAGTCTACCGTAAAAGCGGAGAGAATCATGCAACAGACGGCTCTGTCGCGAGTGGGTCACTTACTGGCCATCCAAACCTGTTCCTCAGCACAGCCTGCTTGGCTCCAAGAAATAGCGAACTCCTATGCCACGGATGAGGACGCACAACGACACTAACTGAGATGGCCATCGTTAGTCCTGACGAACACGGTTATGAGCTGACCCAAGGCATCATCCGAAGAAATGGACGAGTGTGGGTAGGGGCAAACTCTGCTCTCCAAACCAAAATCATTACAGCACTGCACGAGCGCTATAGGAGGCCATTCTGGAGTTCAAGCCACGCACCAGCGTGTTAATAAATTGTTTGCCTGGCCGGGGTTGAAAGTGGCTGTCATAGAATTTGTTATTCAGTGCGATACCTGCCCGCGTGCAAAACATTCCACTGCTCACCCACAAGGCTTACTTCAGCCGCTGCCAATCCCAGATGGAGCTTGGCAGGATATCACCATGGATTTCATAGAAGGCATGCCGTTGTCCAATGGAGCGAATTCGATTCTGGTGGTGGTGGATAGATTCACCAAATACTCCTATTTCATTCCATTGAAGCACGCGTACACCGCGCCCCAGATCGCTCGAGTGTTTGTGGATCAGGTGGTCAGACTTCACGGTATGCCTCGCTCTATTACATCTGATCATGATGCCATTTTTACAAGAAAGTTCCGGAAGATGTTGTTCCACAACCTGGGAGCCAAACTTCAGTTTACTACTGCCTACCACCCTCAGACAGACGCGCAGAGTGAACGTGTGAACCAATGTCTCGAGATGTACCTGAGATGTATGGCGCAGGATGCGCCGGAAGAGTGGAGACAATGGTTGCCAACTGCGAAGTTCTGGTACAACACCACAACACATTCGGCTATTGGTTGCTCCCCGTTCAAGGCATTATATGGGCATGAACCTAATCTGGGCACAATTCTGGCGTTGTTAGAAATAACTGAACCAGGAGTTGCAGACATGGTTAGTGAGTGAGCCCTTCAAGATTAGAGGCTCAAGCAACAGCTGGCTGCAGCACAAAACCGGATGAAGTTGTATGCATATTGACAACGCACTAAGAAAACCTTCCAGGTGGGCGACAAGGTGCTGCTCAAACTTCAGCCGTATGCACAGTCGACAATAGTGAACAAACCTTATCCGAAGCTGGCTCACAAGTATTTTGGCCCTTACACCATACTGGAGCGCATGGACATGTGGCTTATAAATTAGAGCAGCCGAGTGACTGTCATGTGCACAATGTCTTCCATGTCTCTCAGCTGAAGGAGTACATAGCTGATTTTACACCAGTGTTTTCAGAGTTACCTAAACTACCGTTACTGGATTCCAAGGAGATTGAACCAGATAGGATGCTGGACAGACGCCTATTCAAGAAGGGCAATGCTGCAATAGTGCAAGTGCAAGTGAAGTGGTAAGACATTCCTATAGAGGCGGCCACCAGGGAGGATTGGAACACACTCAAGCTTTGTTTTCCTGCGGTTGGTGCTTAGGGACAAGCACAATTTCTAGAGGGGAATATGTCACGACCACGGCAGAACCTTAGGCATGTGTGCATCATCAAGGACCAATTGTGTGTCTTGGCGATGACGTGAAGAGTGTGTGCATGAGTAAATTGTGTGGGGCCATGCTGTTAGCGTGTGAGTGCTGCGTGTTATAAGCAGGGAGTTGTAAACCGGAGAAAGGCAAGTAAGAAGAATAAAAACGAAGGCGAAATTCTCTCCGTCTCCAGCTCTTGCTCTTTCTTCTTCTTCCGCACGGAATCAATTTCGTGTGTCCAATTCAGGGTGTATTACATTAAGTCCTGTTATTTTCCGTACACATTACTTTACTTTGTATATATGGGGTTATAGACACACATTACTTTGTATATTTTACAATATAATAATACTTCCTGTCTCATAATATAAGATAGTATTAAAACCAAATTTCCAATATACAAAGATATTATTACACCCGCAGTCGAAAAGATAAATTTTTCATCCGCTGTGTAATACTGTATTTGATTTACAGAGAGGGGAGGTCCTGAAAAGACGGGAGAGGGCACATATTTAGGGGGACAAGTACACAAGTGTCGTCTTGGCATTCTGCAGTATTGGGATTTCGAAATGTGTTTCTATGGTAATTCGGACTTTCATGTTCCAATGCTTGCTATCTACTCTCTGTGTTTTAAAATATAAGATGTTTTAGATTTGTTAAGAAAATATATCTAGATTTTTTTAGTGTATAGATTCATTTTAAACTTAAGTGAACCTATATACTAAAATAAGTTTAAATATATTTGTTTTATAAATCTAAAACATCTTATATTTTAAAACGGAAGGAGTATCAATAATAGCAGCAGCGCGGTTGCTTGCTAGTACTCCGGTTGTGGCAAGTTGTGCTTGTTCAATTGAGCAATGCTCTGCTTTCCTGTGAAGACAACGCACATAGCTCAATAGTAGTATCTACAACGGCAGAGTTGTTCTGTCCTAAGTATTTGAGACTTCGGTGATGTTTGTGTGTATTATGTATTCATGTTTTGGTGAAGAATTTGTATTTTATGTTACCGGTGAGGTAAAGTAACGTGCGACTGAGAACACCATATAATATAATTTCTTGTTGATTGCTTGTAATATATTTTGAATTATTATCAAGATCTAGCACTCGTTTGGCATGCACATTCTAATTTCGTCAATTTTTGAATGCAATGGCAAATTAAATGTTAGGTCAAAAATAAAAGTTGTCTTTTCAGTACATGGGCCACTCTTTACTTTAATTTTTTGGACTAGAGTACCATATTTTTTATTACAAAACAGACTTAGTTTAGTTTGTTGAAGTGTATACGTGAATTGCCTGACCTTTTTTACGAGTTTTGTGTTTTTATATTGCCTAGTGCATGAATCTTAACATGATAACATCAATGGGAATGGATATGATCTTCAAAGAGTCCACAGAAGGATTCCACCGCACCGTAGAGTTTGTGCCTGCGGGCAGGTTGCCGCTGATCGGAGGCAGACTGAAGTGTGCAGTCGCCGCCCCATGGCAGGGGTCGTCTTTTCTTCTTTTTAATTTTACTAGCTGAATCTGAATGCTCGTGTGTTGCTATGACTCACTTAACTTATTTTCTCATGTCACATGTGTATATAGAAAGAAAAATTTACAAAATACATAGTGTTTTAAAAGAATTTATTTTGCTAAAATGTAATACAACAAATAGGTATAATTTGACAAAAGTACATTATTCCACAGAAATAACTAAGTCTATAAATCTTTAATTAAAAACAATGTAGCTAACAAATCACAAAACATGCTCTATTATGTACTTTTTTGACTGTTCTACGACATTACTGTTAATCTGATATTTTGAACTAATAATTATATACTACTCACAGAGTACTGTTGGAATTTGGTGTATATTGGGCTGTTGGCCCATTAGACAAATTCTGAAATTCTCTTTGGCCCACTTGTGCATGGCAGCATATGGCTGCGCTAGTGGTGCTGAAGTTTAGTCCCACATTGCTAGTTGAAGGGGAGTTGGACCACCTTATATAGTAGAGTGTTGCACCACTCACTAAGGTGTGACAAGAAGAGTAGCCCTCGCGCACTCCTCCTTCGACGCCGCCCGCCTCGCCTCGCCACGCCACGCCTCGCCACGACGCGCGCGCGCCGCGGGTTGCGGGTTGCGGGAATCAAGCCGAGCTTTATTTTGCTGGTTGGGAAAACTGACAGCCGTTTCCAGTTTTATGGACATTGGGGAGCGCTCAAGCGCGACTACTGGCAACCACGACGTCGTCCGACGACGAGTTCCCTGACGACGACTTCTTCCCGGACGCCAGCGACCTCTTCGACAACCTCAATTGTCTTTTTCGGATTATGCTAGAGTTCTTTGTTCTAGCGTTTGGTGTAGATGTGATAGGTTTATCTCCTATAGATGTAATCTGTTCATCTACTTTGTTGATCTGCATAATTGGTTTTAGTACCGTTTGTATGATCATGTTTTATCAGTTTATTATTCGGATTAAATCATATGGATTATTGCTTATATTTCCAACAATCCAAAAACCTGATTATAGGCAACTGAATTCCACTGGTGTAGCCGCGGCCACTAGGCCGCCTCCTTTTGATGGCATGCACTATAAGAGATGGCGCAAGAGAGCAGTTCTCTGGTTTGAAAACCTAAACTGCTATAGCGCCACTCTTGGCAAGCCTGAAGGAGATCTTTCTGCTGAGCAGGAAGCGAACTTTAAGAAAGCCGATACCATGTTTATGGCGGCTTTGTTCAGTGTTCTTGGGGACAACATTGTTGACCCATATATGTCATTTGATAATGGCAAGGACGCGTGGGAAGCGCTCGGGGCCAAGTTTGGGGTCTCGGACGCTGGCACTGAGCTGTATGTCATGGAGCAATTCTATGACTACAGGATGGTTGATGAGCGCTCCGTCGTTGAGCAAGCTCATGAGATACAATCACTTGCCAAAGAACTTGAGCAGTTCAAGTGTTCCTTACCGGACAAATTTGTGGCTGGTGGCATTATTGCCAAGCTTCCTCCTTCGTGGAGGAATTTTGCTACTTCTCTGAAACATAAGAGACAAGAGTTTTCCGTTACGGATCTCATTGGGTCTCTTCATGTGGAAGAGAAGGCGAGAGCAAAGGACAAAACTGCTCGAGGACTTGAGGGAGGTTCTACTGCGAATTTAGTGCAGAAGAAAAACTTCCAATCCCACAAGTTTAAGAATAAGAACAAAACTGAAGGAAAGGAAAAGTTCGATGGCAAGAACAAGGCCACGCACTCAACCAACTTCAAGAAGAAAAATGATAAGAGGAAAGGCTCTTGCCACGTCTGTGGTGATCCTGATCATTGGGCTCCTAGCTGTCCTAATCGCTTTGACAAGCGTCAACATGGGAACAGCGGCAAGACCACGAATGTTGTTATTAGCGATACTGAGATGAAGGATGTTGGGTACGGTATTTTACCTACTATCCTTTCAGTATGTCATTCTCCTGATTGGTGGATAGACACGGGTGCTAATACACATGTATGTTCTGATATTTCCATGTTCTCCTCTTATCAGGTCTCAAGGACTTCTTCCGTGCTGATGGGAAACGGCTCACGTGCTTCTGTTCATGGTGTTGGTACGGTAGATCTGAAGTTTACTTCGGGGAAGACCGTACAACTGAAGAACGTGCAGCATGTTCCCTCCATCAATAAGAATCTCGTCAGCGGATCGCTTTTATGTCGAGATGGCTTTAAGTTGGTTTTTGAGTCCAATAAAGTTGTAATTTCTAAATATGTACAATTTGTTGGAAAAGGTTATGAGTGCGGAGGTCTGTTTCGCTTGTCTCTGTCAGACTCATGTACTAAAGTTATTAATCATGTTTGCAATGATAATGAGTCCAATATTTGGCATTCACGACTCTGTCATATTAACTTTGGTTGCATGACGCGGCTAGCCAATATGAGTTTAATTCCAAAATTTACCACTGTCAAAGGTTCTAAGTGCCAAGTTTGTGTGCAAGCAAAGCAACCCCGCAAGTCTCATACGACTGCGGAACCGAGAAACTTAGCACCGCTAGAACTTATACATTCAGATCTTTGTGAGATGAATGGTGTGTTGACAAAAGGTGGAAAAAGATACTTTATGACATTGATTGATGACTCCACTAGATACTGCTATGTTTATCTTCTGAAATCTAAAGATGAAGCTTTGAACTACTTCAAAATCTATAAAGCTGAGGCAGAAAACCAACTTGATCTTAAAATCAAGCGGCTAAGGTCAGATCGTGGTGGAGAGTACTTTTCAAACGAATTTGATTTATTCTGTATGGAACACGGTATTATACATGAGAGGACGCCTCCCTACTCACCTCAGTCAAATGGGATGGCCGAAAGAAAGAACCGCACTCTAACTGATTTGGTTAACGCCATGTTAGATACATCGGGTCTCTCCAAGGAATGGTGGGGGGAGGCGCTAATGACCGCGTGTCATGTCCTAAACCGTGTTCCTGTAAAGGATAAAACCATGACTCCATTTGAGGAATGGGAAAAGAAAAGGCTTAAACTCTCTTACTTACGAACTTGGGGTTGTTTGGGGAAAGTCAATATTCCAATACCCAAGAAGCGAAAGCTTGGACCAAAAACCGTTGATTGTGTTTTTCTGGGATATGCTTTTCATAGCATTGGCTATAGATTTTTGATAGTAAAATCTGAGGTATCCGACATGCATGTTGGTACAATTATGGAGTCGAATGATGTGACTTTCTTTGAGGACATCTTTCCTATGAAAGGTATGTCTAGCTCATCAAATCAGGAGATGACTAGTTCATCTAGTCAGGAATTTTCTATAATTCCTAAACCCACTATGCCGATAGAACACTCTGATGATCCTATGGAGGATGACAATGAAGCTCCCAAAAGGAGCAAGAGACAAAGGACTGCAAAGTCATTTGGTGATGATTTCATTGTGTACCTTGTGGATGATACTCCCACTTCTATATCAGAAGCCTATGCATCTCAAGATGCTGACTACTGGAAGGAAGCTGTCCGAAGCGAGATGGACTCCATCTTAGCTAATGGTACTTGGGAAATCACTGATCGTCCTTATGGGTGTAAACCTGTAGGATGTAAATGGGTGTTCAAGAAAAAGCTTAGACCTGATGGTACTATTGAAAAGTACAAGGCACGTCTTGTGGCTAAGGGTTATACCCAAAAGGAAGGTGAAGACTTCTTCGATACCTACTCACCTGTAGCCAGATTGACCACTATTCGAGTACTACTTTCCTTGGCTGCCTCACATGGTCTTCTCGTTCATCAAATGGACGTTAAGACAGCTTTTCTAAATGGAGAGCTAGATGAGGAAATTTATATGGAGCAGCCTGACGGATTTGTGGTAGATGGTCAAGAAGGAAAGGTGTGTAAGTTAGTAAAGTCTTTATATGGTCTTAAGCAAGCTCCTAAGCAGTGGCACGAGAAGTTTGAAAGAACTTTAACTGCTGAAGGCTTTGTTGTAAACAAAGCTGACAAATGTGTGTACTATCGCCATGGTGGGGGCGAGGGAGTTATTATGTGTCTATATGTTGATGACATATTGATATTTGGGACCAACCTCGCTGTTATAGAGGAGGTCAAAGAGTTCCTATCTCGTTGCTTTGAGATGAAGGACTTGGGAGTGGCTGATGTAATCTTAAACATCAAGCTACTAAAGGATGACAATGGTGGGATTACATTGCTTTAGTCTCACTATGTGGAAAATATATTGAGTCGCTTTGGGTATAGCGACTGTAATTCTTCTCCAACGCCTTATGATCCGAGCGTGCTACTTCGAAAGAATCGAAGGACTGCTAAAGATCAATTGAGATATTCTCAAATTATTGGCTCGCTCATGTATTTAGCCAGCGCTACTAGACCTGACATCTCCTTTGCTGTAAGCAAACTGAGTCGATTTGTGTCAAATCCTGGAGATGATCATTGGCATGCTCTTGAAAGAGTTTTGCGCTATTTGAAAGGCACTGCGAGTTATGGTATTCACTATACTGGGTATCCTCGGGTACTTGAGGGTTATAGTGATTCAAACTGGATATCTGATGCTGATGAGATTAAGGCCACAAGTGGTTATTTGTTTACACTTGGTGGTGGCGCTGTTTCCTGGAAGTCTTGCAAGCAGACCATCTTAACGAGGTCAACAATGGAAGCAGAACTCACAGCATTAGACACGGCCACTGTTGAAGCAGAGTGGCTTCGTGAGCTCTTGATGGACTTACCTGTGGTTGAAAAACTAATACCCGCCATCCCGATGAACTGTGATAATCAAACTGTAATCGTCAAAGTAAACAGTTCTAAGGATAATATGAAGTCATCAAGGCATGTGAAGAGGAGGTTGAAATCTGTCAGGAAACTGAGAAACTCCGGAGTTATTGCGTTGGATTATATCCAAACATCTAAGAATCTTGCAGATCCCTTCACAAAGGGACTATCACGCAATGTGATAGATAATGCATCGAGGGAGATGGGTTTGAGACCCACGCTATGAGTTGATCCCAGTGGCAACCCACTCTATGTGATCGGAGATCCCGTGAATTAGAGCTGGGAGACAAGCTGTTGGTCAGCTGAGAGGAGAGTATTCCCATATTATATTTACATCTCCATAAAGATGCAATACTCTCTTAATCTGCATGGCAGGTTGATATTTATCTTAATGTGTTCCAAGTGGCTTTTTACAAGCGGAGATGTTGTCCTGCAGAACATCTCTTGAGGAATACACCTATATAAGTCTGACTGTCAAACGTCGCAGTCCGTGAGAGTTGGGTGCTCTCTAATAAACTCATGAAAGGCCCTGGAGTATGACGCATAAGCTCCAAACCGCGGGGAAGTCGACGGTAGCCCTGTATCGGTCTAGATTTTATGTGAAACTAGCGCGCAGGAAACTTGTAGTTCAAGGCATAGTCCACTATTCAAGTTGCAAGCTAGTGTAGCATGAAGTTTAACGTGGAAGTTCAACTTAACAGTCTCCACTACACACCGGTATATAAAACAATGTTCTGAAAGAAAAGTGATGTGATGTGCCAATGAGACTTTGTGGGGGATTGTTGGAATTTGGTGTATATTGGGCTGTTGGCCCATTAGACAAATTCTGAAATTCTCTTTGGCCCACTTGTGCATGGCAGCATATGGCTGTGCTAGTGGTGCTAAAGTTTAGTCCCACATTGCTAGTTGAAGGGGAGTTGGACCACCTTATATAGTAGAGTGTTGCACCACTCACTAAGGTGTGACAAGAAGAGTAGCCCTCGCGCACTCCTCCTCCGACGCCGCCCGCCTCGCCTCGCCTCGTCACGACGCGCGCGCGCGCCGCTGGTTGCGGGAATCTCGTCGAGCCGAGCTTTATTTTTCTGGTTGGGAAAACTGATTATGAGTCATTAACGGACGCGTTAATTACAGCCGTTTCCAGTTTTATGGACATGGACTGTTACCGACTCGGACGTGATCCTCCTAACCTGCACTATATAAGTGCCCGGGCTAAACCTAATCGGTACGGAATCAATCCACACACGCGCCTACCTCCAGAACCTTGCGCCGCCGCTTTCGTCTTCCCCATCCCGGCTTGCGGCGTGCACCGCAGATCGGGACAGTAGGCCTCCGGAACCCTGCCTCTCGTGAACCTGTACGGGTGAGGGGCGATCAGGTTTTTGGGGAGCGCTCAAGCGCGACTACTGGCAACCACGACGTCGTCCGACGACGAGTTCCCTGACGACGACTTCTTCCCGGACGCCAGCGACCTCTTCGACAACCTCAACATGGGCGACGCTGCTGCAACCGCTGCGGCTGCTATTCAGCCTACACTGTACGTGATCCTCAATTGTCTTTTTCAGATTATGCTAGATTTCTTTGTTCTAGCGTTTTGTGTAGATGTGATAGGTTTATCTCCTATAGATGTAATCTGTTCATCTACTTTGTTGATCTGCATAATTGGTTTTAGTACCGTTTGTATGATCATGTTTTATCAGTTTATTATTCGGATTAAATCATATGGATTATTGCTTATATTTCCAACAAGTACAACATCAAGATGGATAAATGTTTCACACTATTCGGTTGGGTCATATACTGGCACATCATCATGAAAAAATAGTGAGAAATCAATGCATGAGCTTACGTTTTTTCTCTTGCAAAAGTAACGCTGAATGCAACTCTGAACATCTCAAGCGAAGTATTCAATTCGCAGCAATTCTCCTTCTTTTCACGGTAGGAACAACTCTGCTTAGCTGAACTGACATAGCAAAATCAGCGAAGTGCAACATAACGATTTTAACTCCTATGGTAGAGTAATGGTTCTATTTCAGACGCGATTTTTGCCGAGATAATACCGTGCCGAGCCGAAATCGAAGGGGTAGACGCAACTGGAAGATTCACGACAATCGTTGACCAGATTTGCGAAGTTGGGGAGGACGACCGATTTCAAAATCGAAGTGCTTCTGGGAACAAGGCTGGAGGCTGGGTTAGTACTAGATCCCACGTGGGAGGACCGGTTCTGGGAGCATCTCCAATCGGATTCCCAACGGGCGATTTTTTTTGTTCAGATACCGAAATTGGTCCAGTCGCGTTCCTAGGATCTGATCTCATCCGGATTTGACTCAACTTTCGTCCGGACTTCCCAGGCCGATCCTGAGGTGCCGGGAACGCCCTGGAAACGCCGGACTGCGAAAACGGGGATGGACCAACCCTGTCGGCGAGACAACCCCATTTCCCCACTACCACTCGCCTCTTCCGCGACGAAGAGCTGCCCCTGTTGCCATGCCTTCGCCTGCGAAGCTCAACCATGCCGAACCGTATCCACGCCTCTAGATAGTTCCACCGTCGTCGCTGCACCCTTTCCTCTCGGCCTAGGCCAACTTTCGCCGCCCAAGCTTCACCTAGCTCGGCCTAGGCCAATTTTCTGCATCTTAAGTGAACAAGTTAATTGAAATGAGATGCCTATTCCAGAAATGGTGACATACTATGACCTTGCACTATATACCTGCAGTATTCAGTGGATTGTTGTGATGCAACTAAAACTGAAAAGGTCGGGGTTAGCTTTAATGCAATTTATGAAAGATAAATATGTTTAGTATCATTCTAGCATGCTAAAATGATTTGTATGAATATGTATAATCTTCATTTTTACATATGGGGTTTCAGAATATTGATGAGTGCTTGAAACTAAGAAAAAGTAACAAGATCCTTTTGTTCTCTCGTTGGATTATGTATTTTATAATTAAATAATTTGCCTTTTCATGTTACAAATAGTAAAGTGATGAATCTAAATGTCTAATCTATTCAAACTATGAGAATGTGGCCGTATTACTCTTCCAAGTGATAACATCAAATAGATTTTGGTGATCCGTCGTTAACCAATTTGAAACTTATGTTTTCAACGTGTACTGCTTGAAGTAGGTAATATTTATAGTTGATTTTGTAAAAAAATGCCCCACCATCACATCAAGACATCCTAATTCAAACATTCAAATTCGACGTTGCATCTCACTTATTTTTCAAATTTGTATCATTATTTGGAATAAGGATGGGCGTGGCAACACGCTTTTGTGGTCTAGGGAAATTACATTACGCCATGAGCAGTACTACAAAAAATGAACTACACTAGAGTGGACTGTAGCGGACGACCATATGCAAAAAATGATCTGATCTAACTGTCCTAAGTCGACCTAGAACTAACTTCATTATTGGTCAACCTAGAACTAGCAAAAGGGTTTATGGAAAAATGTTTTAAAACAAAGTGTTACACAATACAAATCCATTAAAAATATTAATAGTGCTTCCTTAAGCGTGGTGAGTGCGTTGTCAGCTTCGCTATCCCACTCGAATGTTGGGTTCTTGCGCATCAGGCGGTAGAGAGGCATTGCCTTCTCGCCGAGTCTGGGGATGAAGCGACTGAGAGCCGCCACTCGCCCTAATAGCTTATGGACGTTGCGTAGGCACTCGGGTTTTCCGAGTCGCGCGATGGTGTTGATCTTTGTGGGGTTTGGCTCAATTCCTCGTTTGGAGACTACATATCCCAACAGCTGGCCGATCGCCACGCCGAATGTGCATTTCTCCGGGTTGAGCTTTATCTTGTATCTCCGCAGATTTGCGAAGGTTTCCGCGAGATCGACGAGGAGGTCGTCATGTCGAGTCGACTTTACCACCATGTCGTCGATGTAGACATGGATGTTGTGGCCAATTTGGCTCGCCAAGCACTCCTGCATGCACCATTGGTAGGCCGCCCTAGCGTTTTTGAGGCCGAAGGTCATGGCGGTGTAGCAGAATGCTCCGAATGGCGTGATGAACGTCGTCTTGTCCTCATACTCAGTCATTTTGATCTGGTTATACCCAGAGTAGGAGTTGAGGAAACAGAGCGACTCAGACCCCACAGTCGAGTCGATGATTCGGTCGATGCGGGGCAACACGAATTCCTCCTTGGGGCAGGTGCTGTTGAGGTTGGTGTAGTCGATAGGGTTGTTCTTATTGATTATCAGGACTGGATTTTCCAGCCACTTGGAATACTTGATTGGTCGAATGAACCCAGCGGTGAGTAGCAACTGCACCTCTTCCGTGATTGCGCGACGACACTCTTCATTGAAGGGTCACAAGGGTTGCTTGACAGGTCACACCTTCGGGTCGGCATTGAGTTTGTGCTCAGCGAGTTCCCTCGGGACACCCAGCATGTCAGAAGGTTTCATGCAAAGATGTCGCGATTCTCACACAGGAACTCAATGAGCGTGCCTTCCTATGCGGGAGTGAGGTTGGTCCCCATGGTGACCCGTTGGCTCGAGTCGCCCGGGACGAGCTCGACCTAGCGAGTGTGCGTGGAAGCCACAAAGGTGGCCGGTGCAAAGCTTACCGTGGTTGTCTTCTTCAGGATGGACGCGTCATCCTTGTCGATCCCACTCGAGTACTTGGCGAGCTTTTCGATGTGATTGGTTTCCTCGGCGATGAAAGCATCAGCAAGCTAGACGCCCTTGTCCTGGCATTCCACGGACATGTCGAAGTCTCCATGTACAGTGATGATGCCGCATGGGCCCGAGAGCTTCATCATGTTGTAGGTGTAATGAGGGGCCACCATGAATTTGATGAACGCCTCTTGCCCGAGTACACAGTGGTACGGACTCCTGAAATTTACCAGCTCGAAGACGATCCGCTCCATGCAGAAGTTCGCTAGCGTGCTGAAGGTGACTGGCAGTGTCACCTTGCTAATCGGGTAAGCCTTCTGACCCGGGACGATACCGTGGAAGGTGCTAAGGGTCGACTCAATCATTGACCGCGGGAGTTGCAGTAGCTTGAATGTATCAAGGTACATGATGTTGGTGGAGCTCCCTCCATCCATTAGAGTCTTTGGTAGCGACCACTTTGGGTCTAAAGACTAGGGCAAGTCGCCCTGGGTACTCGATCCTGGGCGCGTGTTCCTCGCGACTCTAGGTAATGCTCTACTCGGACCAGTTGAGCCATCGTGGGATATCCACTTGCTGGACTGCATTGGCAGCAACGACACGGGCGAGGACTTTCTTATCGCGCTTGGTTCCCATGCCGGTGAACGTGGAGCAAGCCGGCTACATTGCCGAATGCATCGGCGTTGCCATTGTTGCCATTGTCCCACGGCTAAATGGGGTATTGTCCTTCCCTGTCGCTCCGTGCCTTTTCGATCTCCTTAAGAGAGTGGTAGTCGGGGGTTGTGTGAGTGGTGGGATTTCCCTCCTTGTTGTGGTATACATAGGGTTGGTTCAGGAGGGACGTGGGGTCGAATCTTGGCTTTGCCGTGGCGTTTCTGCGAGGACCGCTCCAGTCATGGCGGAAGTTCTTGGGGTCGCGTGGGCCATAGCCGGCGTTAGCGACGAAGTCGGGTCGGACCACATTGCGGCGCTTGCCCGTTTGGCACGTGTTGTTGTAGAGGAGCTCCTAGTTCCGATCGCTGTTGTAGGCGCTCGTCTGGTATCGCCCGAACTCATCATCCGAGTCTTGATTCAGGTCGTCCTCTGAGTAGTGCTTGGTGATTTCGAGGAGCTCGGGGATGTTGTCGAGCATTCGGTAGACCCGCTTGATCTTGGCGACCAGAGATTCGCACTCACATACATTCTTGAAGTAGTGGATCGCCGTGTCCGGGTGGATGCCGACGGGCTTGATCTACAGGTGTTGCCAAGGTTAGACCCAGTGGAGGTTTGACTCGTTGGGGCCCTGGACGAGGTCCTGGATCGTGGTTGCGCGCGTATAGAAGCCCTCGAAGTGCTGGATGAAGGCCTCACATATCTCCTCCCATAAGTCGATGCTATTCTCGGGGAGGGTGTTGATCCATTGGCGGGTTGCTCCCTCCATCATCAGGGCGAGTAGGTCGGTGTGAACCACTATCCTCATTGCCACGAGGTAGGTGTCGATCCATACTTTGGGATCAAACGTGGGGTCATACTTCTCGATGTCCCTGCCCCCCAGAAGTTTGGAGGATAGTTTTCGCCTCGGACCATTGGTCCAAAGCACCGCAGGCCGACCCGGTTGAGGTCGCCACAGTTGGAGAGCGTGTGGTGGAGATTGTACGGCTGTCGATCTCGCTAGGCCTGAGTGTTGATGATGTGATACCATGCATCAACTGGCTAGCCGTTGGCGGTGACCATGTTGTACATTGGTCACGGCTCGTTGGTGGAGTTTCATAGGGTTGGCGACTAGTGGTTGGTGCTGTCACGGCTCCGGGGACGAGAAGTTGTTGATGTTGGTGACCGTCCGCTTGCCTGGGCGGTTGGATGATGCTGCCCTGTTATTGGTGGATCGGGAGTAGAACTCGTCCCTGCGAGTCACGGCCCGCGATTTGCTATTAAATAGCTTTGGCGAGCAGGGCCTGGGCATACTTGATCTCGATTGCGCCTTCACTGGTGGGATTGAGATTTGTGACCGCCGCCTGACTCGCGATGAAATTGTACATCGGAGTCGAGTATAGGGGGAGGCCATTGGCATCGTATTCCCTTGGCACGACTAGTATCCGCAACAGCTCTAGGGGAGGTGAGCGGCGGGGTGGTGGTGGATCTTCATGCATGGTCGACCCAGGTGGCGGATGGCTGCCTACGGGTGGCGCGTTGTAGCAGATCTCGCGGTCAGCTACCCGTGCCGGGCCGTGCTTGTCATTGAAGTTCATAGTTCGACCCTGGGTGGAGAGGCTGAGTCGCCGCGTCACCAGGCGCTGGTGATACATCGAGAGCTAATGCGCAGTTTCTTTCTCGAGGCGATTCCTTTTGCGCTCGGTCTTCTCATTTTTCCTGGCCTTGTTCAAGGCCACACGATGTTTCTTGATTTCCGTCGTGGTTGCCGTTGGCGGGAGAGGGGTTGTAAATGGATCCACTGGAGGATCCTCCCCGGCCCGTTCGCCATGTAGATCCTGTGGTGGATGACGTGGTAGATCTCATCTGGGGACTCTGACCCCGAGTCAGAGTCGAAGAGTGGGAGGATCGACTAATCCGCAAAGTCCCCAGTGTTGGAGACTCGCGTGATGGATTCGGCCTTCAACGTAGGATTGATGGAACCCGCGGCCGACGCAGGCGTCGCCGAATCGGCATCGTCGTAGAGGACGGAGTCGTCTCTGGCCAATCCACTCCTGGCTGGGCCGCTTTCGACCGGAATGCTTCCGGCCGGATCACACTCGGAGGCGAGAAGAGCAATAGATCGGATCTGCTCCTACAAGATTAGATCACGCGGGGCGATCCGTTGTCGACGATGAGTCCGACGGAGTCCTTCAGGTCGACGGCGTCGGTGAAGCCGACGAAGAGGTTGATGGAGTTGATTGGCACCATAGCGTCGTGTGTGACTGGACGCGAAGCCGGCACGTAGCTACTCCGTAGGATATGGAAGAACCCGCTAGTAGAGATCAGGCGCCCAGCAGCGAAGGGCCGGTGGAAGGGAGTGTAGGATCTCGCCGCATATCTTAGGCTTTACTGACTATGCCCCACGGTGGGCGCCACTATCATGGGAATGGCCACGACAGTATCTACCAGGGATAGCGATTGAGTCAATGCGGGAAAAGAGCGAGTCGTCATTTATGGATCGAGATTGAGGCAAGACACAGAAATTTACCCAGGTTCGGCCTCCTGTAGGGTATAGACCTACTTCCTGCTTGATTGTATTGATTGCGAGTGGATTACAAGGTGGACGAACTCGGCGAGTAGGCAACGAGTCGCTTGGATGGGGGTGGCTAATAGCTCGTGAGTACAATAAGAACCCTAGGGAGGTTTATATAGGGGTACCTTACTAGGGTTTACAATACTAGAACCGAATCGGTAAGGGTTTCGGAGGTTTCGACCTAATCCGACCGAGCCTAACTATGCTCTTAGGCCTTCTGATTCGAGTCACCTAGGCTTCATTGGAGTCTTTTTCCAGTTGCCGTCCCTCCAGTGCCACTCGACATTGTCTTGCACCAATCGATGGCAGCCTCTGGGATATCCCGATTGGCATATCACCATCTGTCTAATTTAGGAAAAGAAAACCAAGGAATTAACAAAGGGAAATCCAAGTTACAAACACACGAGAAAGTAACTAAATTTGAGCTATCAAATGACCGACATAAATAAGAGGCATGTTTCGGTGCTACTCCCCCCACCACACACACGCACACCAAAGCAATCTGGTCTTTATCATTAATTGATCTCTAATCCCTTATTAATTATATTAGTCGCTTAGATTAAAACTTATACATGTATTACCCATGTGTATACCCACCTATTTCTATATGAAAATCGATATAACTACCCGCAGTCCATAGCATAAGAGCCCTGACAGATGGAGGTGAGAACAAGGACGTAGCCTCCACGAGACACGAAGGAGAGGCAGCAGCGCCACTTCCTCTACACTTGTCCCTCTCCTTTCACCTTGTACTGAATTCGTTAGTCGTCGCTAGCTTAATTATAAACCATTGTGCGCAAAATTAGAGTATTGAATTCGTGTGGCTGGTGACAACGACGCTTGATACGATATTTATAGGAGGAAACTACAACTCGTCGTCGGCAGCGCCGAGGGCGTGCGATCGATCACCGCTAGCAAGGACGAAGGCACCATGAATCATGAGCGACAAACACGTGCACACCATATGTATTCAGCTAGCTGCGTATGTGTACGTGTGGGGAACCCTAACCCCGTGCCACCTAGCTAGGCGACACAAGGGTGCGATCACCGCTGCCGGTCCGTGAGCCCCTCCCTCCACTCCCCTCTCTAATAGGCACCGTTGGAGGACCTGCAGGGCAAACCCGGGTGGCGACGGTGGCACGAGGAATTATCCACGTGCGGTGGCTGATCTCGGCGGCGAGGTACTACGGAGTCCCGTCGAATGGTGTCTCCCCGTCCTCTTTGGTGTGATGTTGTCTCCCCACGGTGGTGGCGCCCCTGCTGCTGCGCTGGGTTCTTTGTGCCCGCTCGGTCAACTGGCATGTGTGTGTCTGGATCCTAGGCTTTAGTGACGGGTTGGCGCGGTCTTGCCTATGGCGTTGGCTGCTAGGAACTATGGCGGTGTTGGCGGTTGACCAGGCGGCGGTTGGTTGGATCCCACCATCCAGTCACATTCAGGACCTTGAATAAGGTGGCGGTCCTGAGGGTTCTTCCTCCTGCCGAAATGAAGACTGTTCGGATGCATGTTCTTATTGATCTGGTTGCAGTAACGTGTTCCGGAAGGCTCCGTCGGTGACCTCCACTTGGCGACTCATGTCTGGAGATTGCTAGATCGGGAGATTCGGTCGTGCGCACCCGTGTTTTACTATGGCCGTTTGGTTTTAGAGGGAGCGCTTCGAAGCTCTGCTGGCTATTAATATCACAGGCATGTTCTCGTTCCATGGTGCTGATAGAGAAGGTTATGTAAGCCAAGATCTGAGGACTTGCAATGGTGGTTCGAAGCTATGTGGCGAAGAAGAATTGCCTTGACGGTTCTTGACTTGGAGGAGTGGCTGGAGAAGTTCAAAGTCTTGCCTTTTAGGGTGAAAGTCCAAGGTCTGGTGACAAGGTTTCGAATCGTCAATGCCCATTGTATGGGCTTGGATTTAGATAAGTAGGGGACACTAGAGATTGCGGAAAGGCTAACAGAGAAGCATCACGGGACATGATGTTTATCCAGGTTCAGGCCCCTAGAGGGAAAACCCTACTCTTGCTTGTCTGCTCTCGATTAATAGCGAAGCCGAAGGTTACAAGGGGTGCGCAGATGAGATCTGGTGGCGTTTGTGCTAGGGTTATGAGGTGTGTCCTCCTCGCCGTACCTTCCTGGCCTTTATATAAATAGGCCAGGTCTCAGGGATAGGCCGAGTCAGTTACAGGTTAGGGTTTTTCTCTTTAACTTTCTATCCTCAACTAGTCCTGTTCTCCAAGGAGTCACATCCTTTATGGGCCTGGGCCAACCGAGTTCCTCCTAGGCTTCATCATCAGAGGTACATCTTCGTATGGGCTTCTGTTGGACCATACCGGATAGGCCAATATTAGGCACCCGTGGGGCATACCCATGTCAGTATCCCCCGAGTGTTCAGTCGAATCATAGGTTCGATTGGAGACTCTTAAGTCTTCGAGTGAGCTCATTCGAATGTGTTTCGGGTCAGGATATTGGTTCATAGGGATTACTTGATATGCATGCCTGACTCTCCCAATGGATCAAGGTTAGTTAACTGCCTTTGGGCAAAACAATGCTATCTACTGATACGTCCAAAACATATTTACTTTCCCAAACACTTTTGCTATTGTTTCTCCTCTAAACTTGTGTGATTTGGATACAACTAACACGGACTGACGCTGTTTTCAGAGGAATTACCTTGGTGTCTAGTTTTTGTGCAGAAAATCAACTATCAGGAAAAATCCGGGAAAATATGCCAAAAATCCTATTTTACCAGAAGACACATGGATCCAGAGTACGAGACGGAGTGGATGCTTGGGGGACCTACACCCCTGCCAGGCGCGGGCCAGCCCTGGCCACGCCTAGGGGGTGCAGCCACCCCAGGCACCCCCTCGGACTCCCTCTGCGCCTATAAGTTACCCCTTGACCTAAAAACCGAGGGGGGTTCAACGTTTTTCCAGAAAGAGTTCCGCTGCGCCACCACCACCAGAGACCAAGATTCGGAACCAGAAACTCCGTTCTGGCACCCTGCCAGGACGGGGAATTTCAGGAGGATCATTTCCATCGTCATCACCAACGCCTCTCCATCGACCATCAATGTTTCCCTCATCCATGAGTGAGTAATTGCAGTGACCCAACATACCACTGCATGATGTAGTACACTATAGTCGTTGACATAACACCAATGAAACACCGTTCACTAGTATTACATCCCTCAGAGTGGTACAACAGAAACACAGCAGGTCCAAGACATGACTATTGGTTACAACTCAACTCTTTACACAAGATCCAGAGAACACTCTAGGTTAAAGAGAGAGAAAGAAACTTCTTACAAAGAAGAATCAGAAATAAACAACTCAAAAACTATCATACTAATAAGACTAGTATCTGAACTATTGGTTTGGCATTGCTGCTATTGCAATACACTACAGAAATAGGTCCTATGGCTAGAGATTATATTCCTATCTAATCGGTAACTTTGTCTTCACTTGAGTCGATGTATATGTTGACTTTGTTGAATAGTTTTAGCTTTTGATGATGATTCCTGGAGCATAACTTGATGTAGACGTCGTCTGTACAGGCTTTAGAACCAAGCAAGGGTTAAGAAGATACGTTGAGTACGAGCGTACTCAGCAAGTTCACTAGAAAAGGAGTGTTTGATGCACTATATCTACAGCCACAGACCATAGGTCGTAGGTAATGCAGGTTTTCGTAAACATTTCTTCAAAGGTTGCTTTTATTTTGTTCACGGGTTTACCAGAACTTTCATGGAGTTCCTTTCCCGCCGCGTTCGCAGCTCCTTTCCGGAACAGAGAGTAACATGTTATAGTTCTTACACTCTACAGAGGTGCGTTACTTTACCCATGAGAGACCTTAGCCTTGTTGCACAACAAAATCATGACTTTGTCCATACTTCCTTGGTATGGGGCCCAGTCTAAGATCCAAGCCAATCACTGCCCTCTCCGCGACCTCATATGTCTGCACGATCCTTCGGGGTCGGCTCACCTCCGTTAAGCCCCCTTTCGGGCAGGCTAAAACCCTGATGAGTTCCCGAAGACTCTATGACCTGGTGATTCCCGGGCAAGCACCATATTAAATGGACTATACCCCTAAACACCATTCATAGATGATATAGACACCAAAAGTGTGGGGCGTAAGGGTGCCCACCCATATGTTGGATCCGCACAAGGAATCACAACGTCACGTTAAGGTCGTCTTGCCACCATACGAGAGGAAAAAGATACATTTGACTTCTCCGTCCGATTCCAAATCTCATGGTTATAGCGTAATATACGTCGCAAGAATCACTGGCGACATTGGTTGTTAGGTCCTAGAATATATGTTCCTTTACCACCGGAACTTTCATAGTAGGTTATTACCTTATGGTAAATAACCGATAATCATATTATTATGAAAATAGTGTTTTCTGACCTTTTTCAAATGCAGGTGATGACAACACTGGATTTGCAAAATACTTTACAGAAAATAACCAAAGGACATGAGCAAGTGTGAACTTGCCTTTTGTTATAGCGTAATATACGTCGCAAGAATCACTGGCGACATTGGTTGTTAGGTCCTAGAATATATGTTCCTTTACCACCGGAACTTTCATAGTAGGTTATTACCTTATGGTAAATAACCGATAATCATATTATTATGAAAATAGTGTTTTCTGACCTTTTTCAAATGCAGGTGATGACAACACTGGATTTGCAAAATACTTTACAGAAAATAACCAAAGGACATGAGAAAGTGTGAACTTGCCTTTTGTGATTGCAAGATTATGCATCACGGTCTTCAAGACAATATAAGATCCAATATCTGAAATCAGCATCATTGGTCCGGTAAGGACTAATGTTTAAAGAAGCAGGATGCTTTTATGCATAAGTAATGTAATGCACTTTATAAACGCGAATCTCGTGGATAATGTTGATCTAGGGTTTGGAAACTGGAAATGGTTACTTTAGAATGTGTTGTCCTTTTTGATAAGTTTCATACTTGTGCTTCTTATTAAGGCTTGTGAGTGTGTGTGAAACAACATGTTAGTATAATAAAGCACACACAATAATGGAATACTCAAGTGGGAAATGTATCTATAGACTATGTATAAAAGATTTGTTCATCATTTAGAGCTTTCATAAAAATGCTTATGTCTTGCTTTATAATGTACCTTAAAAGAATAACTTTTGAGAAAAATTTACTTAGCTAAGGATAAGTATTTAAATTTTAAGTTAACCTTATTAGGTGTTCTTTCAAGTTATAGTCTTTAAGTAAGAAAGAATTGCTGTATTTGAATAATGATATTAGTAGTATTTGAGACTTAACTATCTTGGTTTTTAACTTGGTTAGTATGGTATTAGGATGCTTTATAACTTAATTATAATAGACCAAAATTAACTATAAAATGTTGGAGATATGCCCTAGAGGCAATAATAAAAGTGGTTATTATTATATCTTTGTGTTTATGATAAATGTTTACATTAATGCTGACGAGGTTTAGTCTCATAAATGCCCATTGTTATGGACTTGGGTTTTGGAGAAGATGGGGATGCTGGAGATCGTGGCACGGTTAACAGACAAGCAACCAGGGGACACGAGATTTACCCAGGTTCAGGCCCCCGGAGGGAAAACCCTACTCCTGCTTGTCTGCTCTTGATTACGGCGGAACCGAAGGTTACAGGGTGCGCAGATTCGATCTGGCGTGGAGGCGTGTGTGAAAGAATGAGTCGAGAGATCTAGGACGTGCCCTCCTGGCCTTTATATAGACTTAGGCAGGTCCCGGGCATAGTCCTAGTCGGTTACAAGTTCTAGGGTTTTACCCCTTTGAATTTCCTATCTACACTAGTCTTGCTCTCCAAGGATCCGAAGACGTCATGTGCCTTGGCCACCCGAAAATCTTCATGGGCCAGCGTATGTCTACCGTGGGCCTTCCTTGGGCTGAACCAGGTATGCTGAAGTCAGGTACCCGTAGGGTATAACCATGTCAGTAGCCCCCGAGTGATCAGTCGAATTGTAGATTCGGCTGAGGACTCTTTAATCCTTCGGGTGCAACTAAGTAGTAACAGTATTTGTGTGTAGGGATTGTTGATGCGCGTGCCTGACTCACCCGACGGATCAGGGCCAGTTAACTGTCTTAGGACGAAACAACACGATCTTCATCAGGTTCGAGTCCCTTAACTTGAACCCGGAACATATGCTGGCGTAATTTGACTCAGGCCGTGGAGGACTTACAAGAGTGGAATTCCAGTGTTTTTAATTGATGTACCCAACGCGTCCGTCGGGATTTTTCATCACGCCTGTTGGCATGGATTTATACTAGCAAAGCGCAGTCATGTGCGTTGCCAGGCCATCAGATGATATCTGCAGGTCTTATCTTTGCGTCGCAGACGCAACATCCAAACATTTATCACCACGGAGGTGCTTCGGGTGGCCTAGGAGATTGTCGCTCACGCGGTCGTTTTGTTGGGGCAAAGTTGCCAAAAAGTTTTTGCGTGCTGATCCGAAAGATCGCAGTCGAAGATTTCATAGGGTGCGCGACCAGCGCTCCCTATGGGAGTAGCCCCCGAGTGTCTGTTCGAGTCGTAGACTCGAGCAGAGACTTTAGATCAAGCATTGTTCAGTTGTTAAGTCCGTAGGACATGAAAAATTTCGGATGCTTAAATTCATCCTCCCTATGGGAGTAACCCCCGAGTCCGTAGTGGAGTCATAGACTCGACGTAGGACTCGAAGAAATACTTTGTCTTTATTCATCTTCCGGGTGCGCGGCCAGCTCTCCTAATAGAAGTAGCCCCCGAGTATTTAGTCGAATCGAAGATTCGAGTGAGTACTCTTAGCTGTGGAGCCGAAGAATTGTAGTTGGTGCTAGTATAGCTTTTGATGACGTCAGTGCTGATGATCGATGACCTCAAGCGTCTGCTACGCCAGAGATGACTTGACTAGACGAAGCGTGGGTCCCACTTGCTGACTTTGAATTGACCGGTCACGCGCGGCGTGGAGATAATTACGGCGTCTCCTTGATTTCCGCGCGTGGTGGGCGGCGTGGTAACGAAGGTTCGTTGTGATGCTGACACGTGTACGGCCGGATCTACCGTTGGCGTTAGGTCTTCTAGATGGACGGCTGCCGTGCGTCGTCTTCGCTGTTATAATCATTGAGGAGAGAAGCGGTTTGTTTTCACCGCACCAGTTCTTGTTTTCACTGCTTCCTTGTTCTCTAGCGATTCTTGCTGCGCGCTGGGATTTCCTTCCACATTTCCGTCGTTGTTTCTGCGTTTTCACCACCGGCGCCACCGTAGCGCAATGGGGAAGTCGAAGAAGTCCTCGTCTGCCGTTGGGACCAGCGCTGCCGGAGGACAGAAAGGCACCGCCGCTACCCGTGTCACCGACGGTGGCTGGCGGCGGTCAGAGACGCGGGAGAGCGATCTCCGCAAGCTTCACGAGCGGGGCCTGATCCCGCAAGATAGGGAGGCCATGAAACTTCCTGGCAATGAGGTAATCCCCCGTCCCCCATCTGGGTATCGGGTTATGTTTCTCGCATTCGTTATGAGTGGGTTCTCTTTTCCAGTCCACAATTTCCTCCGTGGACTGCTCTTCTTTTATGGGATTCAGCTTCATCATCTGTCTCCCAATTCTCTTCTCCACATTGCGTGTTTTGTCACTTTTTGCGAGTGCTGGCTTGGCATTGAGCCGCACTTCGGCCTCTTCCGGAAGCTCTATTCCGTGAAGAGGCAATCCGGTTCGGATGGTGTATATCCCATTGGGGGTTGCATCATTTCCCTTAGTCCCAATCTTCTGTTCTTTTCTTTTTCCATGTCCGAATCTGTCCAATACTGGCGGAGGCGATGGTTTTATATCCGCGACTCCGTAGTGCCCGGGCAAGATTTTGGTCTTGTTCCCTTTGACCCCTCCCAGATGATTGAGCCGAAAAGGTCTTGGAAAAACCAAATCTTGGACGGTGAGAAGGCGGAGATAGAGGCCCTTTACCGTCGGGTGGAGGATCTCCAGCTGATTCCGGAGAAGGAGGTGAACGGCGTGGACATCATCCGGACTTTTCTTGAGCGTCGGGTGTAACCTCTCCAAGCGAGGGCGCACCCGATGTTTCTTTATTCTGGGCGCCGTGATCCAACGAGGGTTTCGGCTGAGAAAATCTCCGAGGGGGATCTTGTCAGGGTCCTTCGTGCGCTGCTGAAGTTCAAGGCCGGAGAAGAAATCCCGGGGAAGTCGCTAACTCCTCCATTTTCTTCGACGTTGGCCGTACCGCAGGTGTAGATTTGTGCACATAGTGCTTTTTGTAGGCTGTGTATTTATTTCCTTTGTTTGCTAACAAAGTTCCTTCTGATTTTGCAGAGCTTCAAAGTGCCGGGCATGGTACCTCCATTGCCCGAATTATTTCCGGCTGCCCCGGATAATGAAGTGGTTGAGTCCGTGTCCGAGCTGCCGTCGGTGCGATCTCCGGCGGAGGATGCCGACGAGTAGAGTGAGGATCATACGCGCAAGAGAGCACAGAGCTCCAGCGAGTCTTCGGATGCTTCAACTCCTCCGACTCCCAGGAACCCTCTGGGCCTTGAACGTCATAGTGATGATCATGGAGGTTCGTCCTTTCCCCTTCTTGCCATTCCTGTGCGGGCTGTAGCCCCGCACCCGCCAGCGAAGCGGAAGAAGGAAGAGAAAAAGGAGGAGAAGAAGGAAGAGAAGAAAGAGGAGAAGAGAGTCCGAAGGACTCCTCCTGTCTTCGACCTGAGCTCGCTTGGCTCGTAAGTTTTCTTGTTGTACTATTGTCCTTTTTCCTTCATGATTGTTGTGCTTGTACTGATTGATTTGTACGCAGGCATTCCTCCCATGATTCCTCAAGTGATGGTGCGCGGGAGATGATGGGGGAGTCGAAGATTGCATCTCCTCCTCCTCAAACGGTGGCGACTTCGGGGGGCACCGCTCCGGATCCTCCTATGCAGGAGGCGCAGGTGGTTGCGCCTGAGAATTTCACAGGCGGGCCTTCGGAGTCACCATCAGAGCATGTAAGTTCCTTTATTTTATGTCACGGGGGGAGCCCCCGAGTATCTTTGTGTGCGAATTTTGTTTTTACTCCTTTGTGTTGGGCGTAGCCCCCAAGTCCTTTTCTTACTGCTATTGCTTTTTCCTCAGCCTTTTGTGCAGGAGGCCAAGCGGCTGGTGCAAGAGCGCCTGGCGCTGGAGGCGAACCTTCGGCAGCTTCAAGGTATCCATCTGTCTTTAAATGCCTTCCTTATGTATCCTGGTTCTGTTTTTTGACACTTGTTTGTCTTGAATGCAGAGGAGCATAACGATTCTCTCCGTAAGGTCGACGCTCTCAAGAAGAGCCTTGGTCAGTCGGAGCAGAAGGCCGAAGCCGCCATTGGTGCGAAAGAGTGCCTCGAGCTAGAGCTGACTAAGGCAGCCGAAGCGAAGGAGCGTCTGCAGCAGGAGGACGCGGATCGTGAGGAGCAGCTGGCCACTGTAGCGGCTGCTCGTGAAAAAGAGGTAGGAACGAAGCTCATGGCTGCTGCCAAGGCTCTTTCGGGTGAGTGCTAGTGTTGTACTTGTTTCTTTTTCTTCGGGTCTTCTTCTGTGCTGATTTTCTTCATGCTTTCCTTCTTATTTTTTGTCTCAGATGCCGCAGGCATCGAGTTCGACCGCGGTGCTCTGGAGCACGGGAGTGCTCTAGATGATGCCACTGTGGCGGTCGAAGACCGCTGCAGCACCGTCGTCAGCTCCCTTGCCAAGGCGAAAGAGGTCCTTGGTTGCTTCTACAGGGAGCTTGTCCCGAAGGGCACATCCCTTGATGATGTGGATGCTCTGGGAGAGGCTCTGTCAGCCGAAGCGCCTGCGGCGTACAAGCGCAAGCAAAAGGGCATCGACGCGTCCGTCGGGATAGCGATGGCCTTGGCGGCTGGAGCGGAGCTGGATCTGCCTCAGATCACCTCTCGGATGCCGATGGCTGCGGATGGATCCAAGGTAGCCTTTGCTGCCTATTCTGCTCGCTGCAAGCGATATGGGCCCAAGCTCATTGATTTGCTGTCTGAGTATGCACTGCGGCAGCAGGGCGGGGCCAAAGCTAGGCAGTCTGGCTCCGAGGCGACTCAGGGTCCTACATCTTAGGCGTAGTAGACGTAGGGTAGTTTGTAGTCTACTTTTGTTGTAAATATCTTGAAGAATACCATCCTTGTGCCACGTAGTGGCCTTATATATTTAATGAATTCCTCTGAGTTGCGCTCTATCCTTGGCTGAATGTCTGTATTCCTTTCTTTTTCTGCTGCTATAGGTTCCTTCGGGTGCTGACCCAGTTGACACCTCATCCGCAATGCCATTGCGACCATCGCTGGATGATTCCTCGCATCTCACTTTCCTTCGGGATCGCGTGCGTAGTCTGGAGAGGGAGTTGCTCGGGTTACGCGGTTGTGCCGACGTTTGGAAGTCCAAGGCGGATCGTGGTGCAGCCAGAGAGGAGTACTTGATGACAGAGCTGGTTCGGCTGTCCGAGCAGCTGCAATGTAAGTTGATCTTTGGTTCGAGCTGTAGCTCACTTCTTCGGATGAGCCTGCTGGCCTTAGTCTTGTTCTGTGCGATTGTCGCAGGTGCGAATCTTGCTCCGAGGGAAGAAAAAGAGCGTGTCGCTGTTCGGGTCAATTGCTTGACTCAACAGGACATGGAGGCCGGCGGCTTCTTCTGGATGGATCGCGATCGCGCCATGGCTCTGGCGACGGTGCAGGATCGTGTTTATCAAGTTTCACGGGTGCTCCGCCAAGTGCAGATATCACTTTCCTCGGTGCTGCACGTCATGTTTCCTTTGGATGCCGTACCGACGAGCCTTGCGGGTCTTCTGTCGAAGTTTCAGAGTGCGAGCAATGTCAAGGAGCTGGTGCGGCAGCAGCCCGTCGCGGGAGTGAAGGCTGCTTTGTCTCTTGTGAGGGTGCACCGTCCTGACGTAGATTTGGCTGCTGTGGCAGCTGGGCCACCTTCTCGGCCGGACGGCGGTGAGTGGGACATGCGCCCGCATTACGCAGCTGTAAGACAGTATGCCGAACAGGTCGTATATTTGTTTGAGCAGCGTGCTCGGGATATTCTTCAGAATAGGTAGGACCTGAAAATAAACAGATAGATGTAAAATTTGTATATTTCGGTTGGGCGTGTTGTGCCCTTTGTTGTAAAGGTTTGTTTTGTTGTTAGCACGCGGTGCTTTGATTGAGTACGTGTCCTTTTCGTTTGCCTGACGTTGTCAGCTACTCAGGTGTACACGTTTGAGCCTCAGTCGATGAAATCGTGAGGTGGGGGGAGCCCCCGAGTGCGTATGTAGCATGTAGTAAAGTTGCGAAAATAGCGAACTGAAGTTTTGGGGCGAGACACTTAGCTTTATTTATATCGTAATGGAGGAGGTACATTGTTCGGTTGAATAGCCTTGGCTGAAAGCCTTATTGAAAGTAAAAGGGGGTAGGCTCCTACGGATAGAATCGTCGCAGGTGCGCGATGTTCCATGGGTTGAAGTATGCGACTCCAGACTCCACGTGCTTGAGGCGATAGGCACCACCTGGGATGACTTCGGTGATGACGTAGGGTCCTTCCCATGGTGACTCGAATTTATTCGGTCGCTTTTTCTTAAGTCGCAAGACGAGGTCTCCTTCGATGAAGGACCTTGGGCGCAGCCGGCGGCTGTGGTAGTTGCGGAGACTCTGCTGGTACACCGTTGATCGAGCTGCTGCTATATCCCGTGCTTTGTCGAGTGTGTCGACGGCATCTTCGAGTGCAGCCGTGGATTCGGCTTCGCTGTAAGCGATGAATCGTGGGGCCTGGTGGCGTACTTCGGCTGGTAGCACGGCCTCAGCTCCATGCACCATGAAGAACGGTGTGTAGCCGGTGGAGCTGTTTGGCGTAGTCCGTAAGCTCCACAGGATAGATGGTAGCTCTTTCGTCCAGTTTCCAGCTTTTTGTTCGAGTGAGCTCATGAGGCGCTTCTTGATGCCGGTGCCGATTAGGTCGTTGGCCTTTTCCACTTGCCCGTTCGTTTGCGGGTGTGCCACTGAGGCGTACGTGATGTTGATCCCAAAGCCTTCGCAGAAGTCCTGGAATTCTTCGGAGATGAAGTTCGATCCATTGTCGGTGATGATGCTGTGTGGTACGCCGAACCTGTAGACAATGGACTCGAAGAATTTGACAGCGGTTTTGCCCTTCTGGTTGGTGACTGGCATGGCCTCAATCCACTTGGTGAATTTTTCGACTGCAACCAGGAGGAAGACGTGTCCCCCTTTCGAGGATTTTGGCAGTTTGCCGATCATGTCAAGGCCCCATTGAGCAAAAGGCCAGGCTATGGGTATGGGTCTGAGCTCGGACCCGGGTGCGTGCGGTTTGTCGGCGAACCGTTGACATCCGTTGCATCTTCGGACGATGTCCTTTGCGTCGCTCATGGCCGTTGGCCAGTAGAATCCTGCTCGTAGAGCTTTGGCGACAAGGGAGCGGCTGCCTGCGTGGTGGCCGCAGATGCCCTCATGGATGTCTTGGAGTATGGCTTTGCCGTCGTCGATGGTGACGCACCGTTGTAGTACACCCGTGATGCTGCGTTTGTACAGCTTGCCGTTGATGATGGTGAAGGCTTTTGACCGACGAGATATGCGCCGGGCGTCTGTTGGGCTGTCAGGCAATTCTCCGGTTATCAAGAACTAGAGGTATGGTCGCGTCCAAGTTTCTTCGACTGCCATGACCTGCATTAGGTTGACCGTGGCTACCTCTGTGTCCAGTTTTTCGGGTCCTTCGTGTCCTTCGGGTAGCATAGCTCCCGAGTGTTCTGCTTCTTCGGGTGATCCCTTGGGGAATTTCCGCTTGATGGATGGCACGCAGATCTGTTCAAGGAACACACCTGGTGGCACCTTTGCGCAAGTGGAGCCGATGTTGGCGAGTCTGTCGGCTTCCTCGTTGCTTTCTCGTCCAACGTGTCGAAGCTCGCAGCCGTCGAATTCTCCTTCGAGTGTGTTGTAGAGCGCGCGGTACGCGATCATGTTCTCGGCGTGTGCATCGCACTCATTCATCGTCTGCTGGACGACGAGGTTGGAGTCACCGTAGATGACCAGGCGCGTTGCGCCGCATATCTTTGCCATCCTCATGCCATGGATGAGGGCTTCGTATTCGGCCTCGTTGTTGGAGGCTCTGAATTTCATCCGAAGAACGTACTTCATCTTGTCGCCTTGCGGGGAGGTCAGTATGACCCCTGCCCCTGCTCCGGCTTCGCGCTTGGAGCCGTCGAAGTGCATTGTCCATGACTGCGACATATCTGGGGTGTCTGGCAGCTGCAGCTCCATCCAATGTACCAGGAAGTCCGGAAGTACTTGAGATTTAATTGCGTGTCGCTTCTCATAGACGATGTCCAAGGGTGATAGTTCGATGCCCCACAGGGCCACCCGTCCTGTGGCCTCCAGGTTATTTAGGATGCTGTTCAGGGGTGCCTCGTTAACGACCATCACCTGATGCTCCTGGAAGTAGTGGCTCAGCCGTCGAGCCGTCATGAACACGCCGTAGGCTAGCTTCTGGTAGTGAGGGTACCTCTGCTTTGTTGGTGTCAGTACCTCACTGAGGTAGTAAATTGGGCGCTGGACCCCGTGGGTCTTTCCTTCTTCGGGTCGTTCGACCATGAGTACGATGCTGACCACCTGGTGTGTGGCTGCTATGTACAGCAGCAGGGGATCGCGCTCCTTTGGCGTGACCAAAACGGGCGAGGTGGAGAGGAGCCGCTTGAGGCTTTCGAATGCGTCGTTGGCTTCTGGTGTCCACTCGAACTTGTCTTCCTTGCGCAGCAGCTGGTAGAATGGTAGGGCCTTCTCGCCCATGCGGCTGATGAACCTGCTTAGTGCCGCTACTCGTCCTGCGAGCTGCTGGACGCCCTTGAGGTTTTTCGGCTTCTCCATCGTCATGATGGCTCTGATTTTCTTCGGGTTCGCCTCGATCCCTCGTTGAGAGATGAAGTACCCGAGCAGCTGACCTGATGGGACGCCGAAGGCGCACTTTTTGGGGTTGAGCTTGATCCTGTAGCGATCAAGGTTTTCGAACGTCTCGCGGAGATCGTCGATAAGTGTCCTTGCCTCCTTAGTTTTTATTACTATGTCGTTGACATAGACTTGGACATTGCGACCGATCTGGTCCTTGAGGCAGGCCTGCATGCATCGCTGGTACGTGGCACCCGCGTTCTTTAGCCCGAAGGGCATTGTGTTGTAACAGAATACTCCGAACGGTGTGATAAACGCCGTTTTCTCCTGATCTTCGACCTTGAGCCGAATCTGGTTATAGCCTGAGTAGGCGTCGAGGAAGGAGAGTTTCTCGCAACCTACAGTCGAATCGATGATCTGGTCGATCCGTGGAAGAGGGAAGTGGTCCTTTGGGCAATGCTTGTTTAGTGACGTGAAGTCCACGCACATCCGTAGGATGTTCGTGTCCTTCTTTGGGACCATCACCGTGTTTGCAAGCCTCTCGCTTTCTTTGATTTCCCTAATGAAGTCTGCAGCGAGTAGTCTATTGATTTCCTTGCCGATAGCTTCGGCTCGTGGCTTCGACAGTCTTCGGATGGACTGCTTGATTGGCTTGGTGTCTGGAAAGACGTTGAGTGCGTGCTCGGCGAGTTCCCTGGGAACTCCTGGCATGTCCGCAGGACACCAGGCGAAGATTTCCCAGCACTCACGGAGGAATTCGACGAGCGCGCCTTCCTATGCGGCACTGAGGTCATTGGCGATCAGCGCCGTCTTGGAGGCATCCGTCGGATGGACCTGTACTTTCTTGGTGTTGACGGTGGAGTCAAAGGACATGCCGGGTGCATTTTGCCTTGTGACTGGGGGTGCCCCGTTGTCCGTCACCTCGCGGAGCCTTACAAGCTCGTCTTGCATGCTGAAAGACTGGGAGATTTTGTTGAAATCCCTGTCGCATTGGTCCGATCGGGTGAAGCTCCTGTTGACCGTGATGACGCCCCTTGGCCCTGGCATCTTGAGTAGTAGGTATGCGTAGTGTGGGACGACCAGGAACCTTGCGAATGCTACACGCCCCAGGATGGCGTGGTATTGCGACGGCCAGTCCACCACTTCAAATTCTAGGCGCTCCTGCCGGAAATTGTGCTGCTTCCCAAAGATGACGTCGAGCCCTATTTTGCCCAGGGGGAATATGCCCTTTCCTGGGACAATGTCGTGGAACGTTGTGTCTGATTGTTCCAGGCTGCATTGCGGGATCCGCATAGCTGCTAGAGTGCTTGCGAACATTAGATTGATGCCACTGCCGCCGTCCATGAAGACACGACTCATCTCGAAGCCTCCGATCTGTGCCTCCAGCACCAGGGCAGCATGACCTGGGCGAGGGACCTGGCAAGGGTGATCCGCGCGAGTGAATGTGATGCAGGACTCCGATCCGCTGAGGTACTCAGGGATTGCAGGCGGAGTTGCCACGGCCAAGTTGATTTGTCGGGTGATTTTCTTATGCACCCTGTTTGTGGGGCGTCCCTTCTGGATCATATTTAGTGCTCCCTGTGGTGGGGGGTATCCGACCCCGGCGTTGTTTTGCGCTGGTGCGACTGGTTGGTTTGGGCCTCCAATAGGTGGCGGTGGAGGAGCTCCGTGTGCTATTTCACCTGGCGTAGGTGCGTTTCCGAACGCAGGGATTGGGGCTTGTTGCCTCATCTGCACCATGCTTTCGCTGAGTTTCTGGAACTCGCGGCAGTCCTTGAGCATGTGGCTGGCTTTCTTTTTGCCATCCTGTTTGTCGATGTAGAAGTGGATGGTGCATGGACCCGAAAGTTTGTCGAATGCTGAGGGTCCGTTGTCACGGTCGCGGCGTTGCCATGACTGCGTTGGTCGTCTGTTGTCGCGGAAGTTTCCGCCACGGTATCCTCCGCTGTTGCGGCTGTTGTCGTTACGGCGGTCGGCGTAGCCGCCTGCGACCATGTCGGGTTCGTCGCGGTCCTCGTAAACGCGCGATCTCCTCTTGCTGCGGCGTTCACGTCTTCGGCCGTAGTCGTCCTCTTCATCTGATTGCGCTCGCTGGATGCAATCTTCGCCGTCTGCCCAACTGTTGGCAATTTCCATGAGGTGGTCGAGTGTCTTGGGCTTGACACGCCCAAGTTCCTCCTTGAAATCTTGGAGTTTGACGCCGTCTCTGAAGGCGTCGATGGCCCTCTCCTCGGAGATATGTGCTGCGGAGTTCTTGGTGGTAGACCAGCGTAATATGTACGAGCGAATAGATTCCCCCGTTCTCTGAGTGCAGGCTCGCAACTCTTCGATTGAGGCGGGCCTCTTGCTGGTGCCCTTGAAATTTCGGATGAAGCTGTAAGCGAGCTCCTCCCAGCTTCGGATGGATCCTGATGATAGGCTGCTGAGCCAGACCCGCGCCGCGCCTGTCAGCTGCAGCTGAAGGCATTGCATGGTGGTTTCTTTGTTGCCTCCGTGAAGCTTGACGGATGACAGATGGTCACTGAGCCAGGATTTTGTATCTTGCGTGCCGTTGAACTTCGGAGTATTCGAAGGAAGCTTGAAATTGCGTGGCATCTGTGTTCGCCGAATAGATCTGCTGAAGCATCGAGCTCCGCAGAGTTCTCCTTCGTCTTCATCCATCTCGGATTCAGACGAGCATGCGCGTTTGGCGCGTGCTTTGTTGATTTTGCGCTGTGTAAGCGCGTCTCTGGTGTCATAGTCGCGTTTGTGGCGATGCGAGCTCTTCTCCCTTCGAGGAAGGTCGTGCTCCTCTTCCTCTTCGGATGAGGGGGTGGGGCTCCGGTCGTGCCTGGCCGGAGCTTTCTTCTTCGGCTCCGCAGGAGCATCTTCGTGGAGTGCGGCTCCGACGATTCTGAGTCCGGTGAGTGCGGACTTATGCATGGCTCTTTTCGGGTCTCCCTCCGGAGGTGGGTGAGCCGCGAGATACGCAGTGGCTGCCATGATCGCAGCTTGCGGTGTCTTCGGGATGATGTTGCCGTCGGCATCCATATCGATGAACGATGTGTGGAGAGTTCGGGTTACGTCACGGCGCTCCTTGGGATCCATGTTTTCCACCCGAGAGCGGTGCTTGTTTCCCTGGTTTCCGTTTGTGCTAGAGCCAGGCGCTATGGCGGAGAGCGCAGCTCGTCGCGCGCTGGACTTGGAGGCTGCTTGCTTGCGTTTGTCGAGCGTCTCCTGCATCTTGACTTGCTTCTTGTGCTCCTCGATGAGGAGGTAGTGGTATGCCATCAGTAGATCATGTGGGGAGTCCACAGGCAGGACTATGTCGCCTGCGACGGCACGGCGTGCCTGGACCCATCCTTCTTTGCTAAGTTGGATGACGTGGCCGTTGTTTTCCCCTTCGGGTGGGGGTGACTGGCTTCTTCTGTTCCCGCCGTTTCCGCCGTTTCTGTCCTGCGGGTTGGGGTTTGTGTTGGGCGGCGGGTTAGGCGTTTGTTGCTCCTGGATGACTGCGGCGCATTGGTAGCGCTCGTAGATCGGTTCGCTGCTGCCGCAGCTTTCAGATCCGGAACCGTAGGTCCCTTCATCCGAAGGCGGATCGCACAGATCGGAGTTGCAGCTGCTGCTATTGTAGAACTCGTCTGTCGATGGTGATGTGCGTAGCACAGGGTGTGGAGCCCACGAGGCAGGCCTGATCGATGGCACGGGCACCCGCTCAGGAAGGCGGAGTGTGCCAGTTTGTCCCACCTGGAAGCAGAAGCTCCCGAACAAAATTTTGAGTCCGTCGCCTACGGGCTCGAAATCCTTCATGGTGGCCGGAGAGTGGGCGGTGAAGTCGAAAGCGCCGAAGAGGAGGTGATTCTCCGTCGCCGCGGAGTTGTAGATCGATCGGGTCGGAACCGTCACGATCGCACAATCAGCAGCCCCGATTCCCACAGACGGCGCCAATTGACGAGGTTTAATCTCATCAATGCCCATTGTTATGGACTTGGGTTTTGGAGAAGATGGGGATGCTGGAGATCGTGGCACGGTTAACAGACAAGCAACCAGGGGACACGAGATTTACCCAGGTTTAGGCCCCCGGAGGGAAAACCCTACTCCTGCTTGTCTGCTCTTGATTACGGCGGAACCGAAGGTTACAGGGTGCGCAGATTCGATCTGGCGTGGAGGCGTGTGCGAAAGTATGAGTCGAGAGATCTAGGACGTGCCCTCCTGGCCTTTATATAGACTTAGGCAGGTCCCGGGCATAGTCCTAGTCGGTTACAAGTTCTAGGGTTTTACCCCTTTGAATTTCCTATCTACACTAGTCTTGCTCTCCAAGGATCCGAAGACGTCATGTGCCTTGGCCACCCGAAAATCTTCATGGGCCAGCGTATGTCTGCCGTGGGCCTAACTTGGGCTGGACCAGGTATGCTGAAGTCAGGTACCCGTAGGGTATAACCATGTCACATGCTATAATAGTATTAACCGGAAACATTAATACTTGTGTGATTTGTAAACTAAATTAGAGTCCCTGGTAAACCCTTTTTATAATACTAGCTTGTTGATTAATAGATGATCGTGGTTTTTTCGATCATGAACATTGAGTTGTTATTAATAACAAGATCATATCATTAGGAGAATGGTATGATGGACATACTCCTATAGATAAGCGTAGCATTAAGATCAAGTCATTTCAATAGTTCGGTTGCTATAAGCTTTCTGATACATAGTAACCTAATTCCTTCGACCATGCGATCATGTTAATCACCATCACCGGAAGGATGCTTTGATGACATCAAACACCACACCGTAACTGGGTGGCTATAAAGGTGGCATTGAGTGTTTGGAAAGTATGGGTTGAGGCACATGGATCAAGAGCGGGATTTGTCCATCCATATGACAGATAGATATACTCTGGGCCCTCTCGGTGGAATGTCATCCAATTAGCTTGCAAGCATGTGACTGGCTCACAAGGTATCACATATCACGGGAACGAGAAAAGAGTACTTATCGGTAATGAGGTTGAACTAGGTATGCAGAGATACCGAAGATCAAAACCTCGGATAACTAAACTATCGTGAGACAAAGGAAAATTGGTATCGTATGTGAGTGGTTCATTCGATCGCAAAGTAATCGTATAAATATGTGGGAGCCATATGAATTTCCAGATTCCTCTATTGGTTATTTATCGGAGAAGTGTCTTGGTCATGTCCGCATAATTCACGAACCGTAGGGAGACACACTTAAGGATTCGATGTTGTTTAGTAGATATGGAATGTTAGTAGGGATACCGAATGTTGTTCGGAACCTCAGATGGGATCCAGGATATCACGAGGAGATCCGGAATGGTCCGGAGAATAAGATTCATATAAGGAAAGTCCTATTTCGGAGTTCGGGAAAGTTTCCGATGTTTTCATCGGAGAGGTTCTAGAAGGGTCTAGAAGGTTCACCGATCCGGAAGGAGAATGGTCCATGAATGTGTCATGGGTAAGTGGAATGATTGGATCATATCCTAGGTCACATGGTGTGTGCATTTGTAAGAGAGAATTGAAGCTCTAAATTGAAAGTCAAACGGGAGTTTGAAAAGTCAAACTGGAACAATGGTTTCCTAGTGGGAGAAGAAACAAGTCCTTCTCTCAATCCAACTTGGGTTTGGGTTTGGATTCAAACCCACCCCTCCCAAGGCTGCCCTCCCTCTCATAAATAGAGGGGGAGGGCTGCCCCAAAGCACACAAGCCCTAGACCCTCTCCCCGCACCTGAGCCGCCGCAGCCCCGCCACGCCGTCGCGCCGCCGCCGGTTCGTCGCCGCCGCCCTAGCCGCCGCCGACACCTCCTCCTACTCCCGGTCAACTAAGCCCTAGATCTTCGGGAAACCCTAATCCACCATAACTCGCACCGTCTTAGGCGAAGCCCTACGGGATCTTCCCTCTACTTCTGACACCACGCCGTCATACTGCCGGAATCGCGAGGGGAGAACTACAACCTCCGATGCCTGCTAGAACAAGGGAGAGGAAGGTCTTCATCGATTATCGAACGTGTGACCGACTGCGGAAGCGCTGCCGGAACACAGCGCCGGAAGGATCGTCTACGCGATCTTGAGATCGGCAAGTGTACGACTACATCACCCACGAGAATCTGCTCTCGTTAACCGCTTTTGAATCTTCGAGGGTGAGTGCTTCTATCGACTCGTTGCTACAATCTAGTAGATAGATCTTGGCTTGTTTGTGTGCATGCGGTAGAATTTTTTGTTTTCCATGCTACGAACCCCTACAGTGGTATCAGAGCCGTGTATATATGTAGATCTGTTGCGCGAGTAGAACACAATGGTCATTGTGGGCGGTGGTGCTTTTATTATCAATTGCTTTTGTGTACTTTGCATTTTGTGGTATGATGGGATGAAGCGGCCCAGGCTAACCTTACATGACATCGTTCATGAGACTTGCTCCACGCTCAACATGCAACTTGTATTGCATAAGTGGCTTTGCGGGTTTCTATCTCTCCCATTATAGTATAGATTAAATTTACAATGGGCACTTGATAGTTCAAACATCAACGTTGTGGTTCTTGTTTGTAAGTTAGAACGACACTTATTGAAATCCCCAAACCACGTAAAATATGCAAAGAAAATTAGAGGCGTCTAACTTTGTTTTGCAGGGGTGTGCTGTGATGTGATATGTGTTGGAGATATGCCCTAGAGGCAATAATAAAAGTAGTTATTATTATATCTTTGTGTTTATGATAAATGTTTACATTCATGCTATAATAGTATTAACAAGGAAACATTAATACTTGTGTGATTTGTAAACTTAATTTGAAGTCCCTAGTAAAGCCTCTATATAATACTAGCTTGTTGGTTAATAGATGATTGTGGTTTCCCTATCATGAACATTGAGATGTTATTAACAACAAGATCATATCGTTAGGAGAATGATATGATGGACATACTCCTATAGATAAGCGTAGCATAAAGATCAAGTCATTTTAATAGTTCAATTGCTATATGCTTTCTGATACATAGTAATCTAATTCCTTCGACCATGAGATCATGCATATCACCTTTACCGGATGGATGCTTTGATGACATCAAACACCACACCGTAACTGGGTGGCTATAAAGGTGGCATTGAGTGTTCGGAAAGTGTTGGTTGAAACACATGGATCAAGAGTGGGATTTGTCCATCCATATGACGGATAGATATACTCTGGGCCCTCTCGGTGAAATGTCATCCAATTAGCTTGCAAGCATGTGACTGGCTCACAAGGGATCACATATCACGGGAACGAGAAAAGAGTACTTATCGGTAACGAGGTTGAACTAGGTATGCAGAGATACCGACGATCATAACCTCGGATAAGTAACATATCATGAGACAAAGGGAAATTGATATCGTATGTAAGTGGTTCATTCGATCGCAAAGTAATCGTTGAAATATGTGGGAGCCATATGAATTTCCAGATTCCTCTATTGGTTATTGTTCGGAGAAGTGTCTCGATCATGTCCGCATAATTCACGAACCGTAGGGAGACACACTTAAGGATTCGACGTTGTTTGAGTAGTTATGGAATGATGAGAAAGAGACCGAATGTTGTTCGGAGTCCCGGATGGGATCCAGGATATCACGAGGAGATCCGAAATGGTCCGGAGAATAAGATTCATATAAGGAAAGTCCCGTTTCGGAGTTAGGGAATGGTTCCGGTGTTTTCATCGGGAATGTTCTAGAATGTTCCGGAATGTCCGGCACTCCGGAGGGGAAGGGTACATGAATGTGTTGTATCAAGTTGGTATGATTGCATCATGTACTAAGTGTCATCGCTGTTCCAAATAAAGGATTAATTCAAATCCTAGTTTGAAAAGTCAAATAGCTAAATTGAAAAGTCAAACGGCTAAATTTGGAAAGAGGAAAAGAGGAGGAAGGGGAAACCGAGTTGGGGAGGGAGTCCCTCCTCCCCAAGCCGGCGCACCACCCAAGCCAAGTTGGGGAGGGACTCCTCTCCCTCCCCTTGGCCGGCCGGCCCCTCCACCTATATAAGGAGGGGCAGGGCTCCCTCCTAGAGACACACAAGTTCCCTGCCCCAAACCCTAGCTTGGCGCCACCACCTCCTGCAGCTGCCGCCGCCTCCTAGGGTTGCCCTAGCCGCCGACTTGGGCTGCCCCAAGCCCTAGCCGCCGGCTCTAGCACCTCCTCCTTGGTGTGTCTAAAACCTAGATCGCCGAGGAGCTCTCTCATAATCCACCATACTCGCTCCGGCTTAAGGCGAAGCCCTGCGAGATCTCCCCTCTACTTCCGGTACCACGCCGTTGTGCTGCCGGAATCGCGAGGAGAGTGCTACAACCTCCGCTGCCTGCTGGAACAAGGGAGAGGAAGGTCTTCGTCGAGTACCGAACGTGTGACCGACTGCGGGAGCGCTGCCGGAACGCAGCGCCGGAAGGATCGTCTACGCGATCTTGAGATCGGGAAGAGTACGACTACATCACCCACGAGAATCCGCTCTCGTTAAACACTTTGGAATCTTTGAGGGTGAGTTATTCCATCGACTCGTTGCTACAATCTAGTAGATAGATCTTGGCTTGTTTGTTTGTATGCGGTAGAAATTTTTTGTTTTCCATGCTACGAAACCCTACAATATGGCCATGATTGTGATTATATATGATGTATGCAATGTTCCTTATTGTAAGTTGGCAATCAGCAGGAGCCATATGGTTGTCTTTTAAATTCCGTGAAGACCTGCGTGTCTATTCAAAGTAGTTGTAATAGTTAAAGCTGGTGGACGACAACCATGAAACGTCGCCATTGACCTTGACGCCATACCAGTGATGATGGAGATCATGTTCGTTCTTGAAGATGGAGATCGGAAGCACAAGAAGAAAGGCCATATCATATCACATATTATGAATTGCATGTGATGTTAATCCTTTATGCATATTGTATTGCTTAGTTTGCGATGGTAACATTATAAGATGATCCCTCAAGCACAAAATTTCAAGTTTTAAAGTGTTCATCCTTAGTAAGCACCGTTTCTAAAGCTCGTTGTTTCAAAGCACCACATGATGATCGGGTGTGTTAGATTTTGTGAGTGTATACAACGTGAGCAAGCCAGATTTGCTCATGCGAAAGCTAAGGTTTGATATTGACGAGCCTAGCATGTACAGACATGGTCTCGGAACACGGATCACCGAAAGGTAAAGCATGAGTCATATAGTAGATATGATGAACATGTTGATTGTTCGCCATTGAAGCTACATTAATTCTCGTGATGATCAGTTTTGATGTGGTGGATTTGGTTCGTGTGATCACTAAAACAATTTGAGGGATATTTTTTTGGGTGGGAGTTCACCTAGATTAATTTAACTATTAATTAGAACTCAATTTGTCATAAACTTAGTCTAAACTATTGCAAATATGTTGTAGATCAATGGCGGCCCCTACCATCAATTTTAATGCTTTTCTAGAGAAAGAAAAGTTAAAAAACAATGGAAGCAACTTCGCGGATTGGTTCCGCAATTTGAGGATTGTCCTCAATGCTGGTAATTTGACCTATGTGCTGGATGCACCGCTGGGTGACCCGCCTGCAGCTAATGCTACCGATGAGGTAAAGAACATTTTCCTCGCTCGGAAGAATCAGTACTACATAGTTCAGTGTGCTATCTTGTATGGTTTGGAATCGGAGCTTCAGAAAAGGTTTGAGAACCATGACCCACATGATATTGTCCGTGAACTCAAAATGATATTTGAGGCTCACGCGGAAGTTGAGAGTTATGAGGCTTCTGAAAAGTTCTTTAACTGCAAGATGGAAGAGGGCAGCTCCGTTAGTGAGCACGTGCTTAAGATGTCTAGGCACGCAAGCAAGCTTCAAAGCTTGGGAATAGTGATTCCTAATGCTTTGGGGATTCATCGTGTCCTCCAATCTCTACCACCAAGTTACAAGAACTTTGTGATGAACTACAATATGCAAAACATGGACAAGTCGTTGCCAGAACTCTTCTCCATGTTGAAATCTGCATAAGTGGAGATCAAGAAAGAGCACCAAGTGTTGTTGGTCAATAAGACCACCAAATTCAAGAAGCAAGGCAAATCTAAGAAAAAGGGAAACTTCAAGAAGGGAGGTAAGAAAGTTACTGCGTCGGCGAAGAAGACCAAGGCTGGGCCTAAGCCTAATACTAGGTGCTTTTACTGCAAGGGAGAAGGTCATTGGAAGCGGAATTGCCCAAAGTACTTGGCGGATTTGAAGAACGGAAACATCAAGAAGAAAGGTATATCCGATATACATGTTATTGATGTGTATCTCACTAGTACTCGTAGTAGTGCCTGGGTATTTGATACTTGTTCGGTTGCTCATATTTGTAACTCGAAACAGGTACTGCAGAATAAACGGAAGCTAGCGAAGAACAAGGTGATGATGCACGTTGGAAATGGATCAAAGGTTGATGTGATCGCGGTCGGCACACTACCTCTTTATCTACCATCGGGATTAGTTTTATACTTAAATAATTGTTATTTGGTGCCTGCGTTGAGCATGAACATTATATCTGTATCATGTTTATTGCGAGGCGGTTACTTGTTTAAGTCCGAGAATAATGGTTTTTCGATTTATATGAGTAATATGTTTTATGCACATGCACCTTTGATAGATGGTCTATTCTTATTGAATCTCGATTGTGGAAATACACACATTAATAACATTAAAGCTAAACGTTTGAAATTGAGCAATAACTCGACCTATATGTGGCACGGTCGTCTTGGTCATATTGGAGTGAAGCGTATGAAGAAACTCCATTCCGATGGACTTCTTGAATCACTTGATTTCGAATTACTTGAAAGATGCGAAGCATGTCTGATGAGTATAATGACTAAGACTCTATTTTCTGGTATGATGGAGCGAGCAACAGACTTATTGGAATTCATACATACCGATGTGTGTGGCCCAATGAGTGTAGCATCGCGCGGTGGTTATCGTTATGTTCTTTCCTTCACGGATGACTTGAGTAGATATGGGTATATCTATTTCATGAAACATAAGTCCGAAACTTTCGAGAAGTTTAAGGAATTTCAAAGTGAGGTACAGAATCAACGTAACAAGAAGATTAAATTTCTACGATTTGATTGCGGAGGTGAATATCTAAGTTACGAGTTTGGCGAGCATTTGAAGAAATGCGGAATACTTTCACAATTGACACCGCCAGGAACACCACATCGTAATGGTGTGTCCGAACATCGTAATCGAACTCTCTTAGATATGGTTCGTTCTATGATGTCACTTACAGATTTACCGCTATTGTTTTGGGGTTATGCATTAGAAACAGCCGCATTCACTTTAAATAGGGCACCATCTAAATCCGTTGAAACGACACCGTATGAATTGTGGTTTGGGAAGAAACCTAAATTGTCGTTCCTTAAAGTTTGGGGTTGCGAAGCTTATATAAAAAATTACAGCCAGACAAGCTTGAACCCAAAGCGGAAAAATGCGTCTTCATAGGATATCCGAAGGAAACTATTGGGTATACCTTCTACCATAGATCTGAGGGCAAAATCTTCGTAATGGATCCTTTCTAGAGAAGGAGTTTTTCTCGAAAGAAGTGACTGGAAGGAAAGTAGAACTCGACGAGGTTGTTGAACCTTCTCTCGAAATTGCAAATAGCGCAGCACCGGAAGTAGTTCCTGTGGCGCCTGCACCAATAAGAGAGGAAGCTAATGATGTTGATCATGAAACTTCAGTTGAATTTACTACGGAACCTCGCAGGTCAACGAGAACTCGTACCACTCCTGATTGGTATGATCCCGTTATGAGTGTCATGTTGGTGCATAACATCGATGACCCTGCGACATATGAGGAAGCGATGATGAGCCTAGATTCCAATAAATGGCAAGAAGCCATGAAATCCGAGATTGGATCCATGTACGAAAACCAAGTATGGACTTTGGTGGACTTACCGGATGGCCGGAAGGCTGTCGAGAACAAATGGATTTTCAAGAAGAAAACTGATGCTGATGGTAATGTTACTGTCTATAAAGCTCGACTTATCGCAAAAGGGTTTCGAAAAATTCAAGGAGTTGACTACGATGAGACTTTCTCACCAGTAGCGAAGCTAAAGTCTGTGAGGATTATGTTAGCAATCGCTGCATATTATGATTATGAGATATGACAGATGAATGTCAAAACGGCGTTCCTCGATGGAGACATTGATGAAGAGTTGTATATGATGCAACCCAAAGGTTTTGTCGATCCTAAAGATACTAACAAGGTATGCAAACTTCAACGGTCCATATGGATTGAAGCAAGCATCCCGAAGTTGGAATCAACGTTTTGATAAGGTAATCAAAAGTTTTGGTTTTATACAAACTTATAGAGAAGCTTGTATTTGGAAGAAAGTGAGTGGGAGCTCTGTAGCATTCTTAATACTATATGTAGATGACATATTGTTGATTGTGAATGATATAGACCTTGTTAATAGTGTCAAGGATTATTTGAATAATAGTTTTTCAATGAAAGATCTTGGCGAAGCAGCTTACATATTAGGCATAAAGATTTATAGAGATAGATCGAGACACCTAATATTATTGTCACAAAGTACATATTTGGACAAAGTTTTAAAGATGTTTGGAATAGAAGATAGCAAGAAAGGGTTCTTGCCCATGTTGCCCAATACGACCTCGAGTAAAACTCAAAGTCCTGCAACGGCAGAAGATAGAGAAAGGATGAATAAGCAGGGCCGGTTCTATATTTTTTGGGACCCTTGGGTGAAGTTGACAAAAGGGTCTCTAATGACAATATATGCACGCATAACTAGATATATAGACGATATATATATGTCAATTTCACTTGCTATTTAGTTACTTACCCTCATGATTGATATTTGTAGTTTTATCATCGTCTTGTCCGGGTTTAGATTGTTGACTTTGATTATCATCATTGACATTGACACCACTTCTTGTCGGATAATACCTTTTTAAAGCACCTTTTCGTGTCAATAAGTTCAAGCTTCCGCTTTCTTTTATTCCTTTTCCCAGCCAGACTTATGCTTAGGCGCCATATCACCTAAAATACATTACATAAAAAATTAGAGATAGAACTATTTCCTCCGATTCATATTAGTTAACTCAAATTTGTCTAGATAAGGATGTATCTAGCACTAAAATATAACTAGATACATTCATATTTAGACGAATCTAAATCAACTAATATAGGTTGAAGGAAGTAGCTAATTTTTCTCTCGTAAGATTCTCCTACACGCACGGTGCTAATGCCAAACTAATTAAACTCGTTAGCTAGCCTAGAAATTGCAACAGATTACTGATGGGATTGAGTGATTTACCATGAGAGTCAGCATGCGAGCAAGAGCAAGGGAAGAACGCACGCGCACTGGCACTGGCAGTGGCAGTCTGGCACCGCGGCACCGCGCACGCGCGAGCAGGAGTGCAGGAGCTGGACAGCTTCAGGTGTACGTGTACATCGGATCGTTACCTTGTTGACTCGTCGGAAACTGGCCACGGAATTGCCGAGATCGATTAGAACGACGAGTACAAGCGGCAACCGGCGTGCAGCGTCGATCGCGTTGTTTTGACTGCACCTCTTCGGCTCTCCGCTCTGGCTTCCGGCCTTTCTGGACGTAAAACGGTCGTTTGGGCTTCAGTTTTTTTTCTAGAATAACGGGCCCCATCAGCATGGGCCCTTAGCCATGGCACAAGGTTGCCATGGGCCAGAGCTGGCCCTGAGCAGACCATATGCAAAAAAATGATCTAATCTAACTGTCCTAAGTCGACCTAGAACTAACTTCATTATTGGTCAACCTAGAACTAGCAAAAGGGTTTATGGAAAAATGTTTTAAAACAAAGTGTTACACAATACAAATTCATTAAAAATATTAATAGTGCTTCCTTAAGCGTGGTGAGTGCGTTGTCAGCTTCGCTATCCCACTCAAATGTTGGGTTCTTGCGCATCAGGCGGTAGAGAGGCATTGCCTTCTCGCCGAGTCTGGGGATGAAGCGACTGAGAGCCGCCACTCGCCCTACTAGCTTCTGGACGTCGCGCAGGCACTCGGGTTTTCCTAGTCGCGCGATGGTGTTGATATTTGTGGGGTTTGGCTCGATGCCTCGTTTGAAGACTACGTATCCCAACAGCTGGCCGGTCGGCACGCAGAATGTGCATTTCTCTGGGTTCAGCTTTATCTTGTATCTCCGCAGATTTGCGAAGGTTTCCGCGAGATCGGCGAGGAGGTCGTCCTGTCGAGTCGACTTTACCACCATGTAGACGTGGATGTTGTGGCCAATTTGGCTCGTCAAGCACTCCTGCATGCACTATTGGTAGGTCGCCCTAGCGTTTTTGAGGCTGAAGGTCATGGCGGTGTAGCAGAATGCTCTGAATGGCATGATGAACGCCGTCTTGTCCTCATACCCAGTTATTTTGATCTGGTTATACCCAGAGTAGGAGTCGAGGAAACAGAGCGACTCATACCCCACAGTCGAGTCGATGATTTGGTCGATGCGGGGCAACACGAATTCCTCCTTGGGGCATGCGCTGTTGAGGTTGGTGTAGTCGATAGGGTTGTTCTTATTGATTATCAGGACTGGATTTTCCAGCCACTTGGAATACTTGATTGGTCGAATGAACCCAGCAGTGAGTAGACGTTGCACCTCTTCTATAATTGTGTGACGACACTCTTCATTGAAGGGTCACAAGGGCTGCTTGACAGGTCACACCTTCGGGTCTGCATTGAGTTTGTGCTCAGCGAGTTCCCTCGGGACACCCAGCATGTCAGAAGGTTTCCATGCGAATATGTCGCGATTCTCACACGGGAACTCAATGAGCATGTCTTCCTATGCGGGAGTGAGGTTGGTCCCCATGGTGACCCGTTGGCTCGAGTCGCCCGGGACGAGCTCGACCTAGCGAGTGTGCGTGGAAGCCTCAAAGGTGGCCGGTGCAGAGCTTACCGTGGTTGTCTTCTTCAGGATGGACGGGTCATCCTTGTCGATCCCACTCGAGTACTAGGCGAGCTTTTCGATGTGATTGGTTTCCTCGACGATGAAAGCATTGGCGAGCTAGGCGCCCTTGTCCTGGCATTCCACGGACATGTCGAAGTCGCCATGTACGGTGATGACGCCGCATGGGCCTGGGAGCTTCATCATGTTGTAGGCGTAATGAGGGGCCACCATGAATTTGATGAACGCCTCTCGCCCGAGTACACAGTGGTACGGGCTCCTAAAATTTACCAGCTCGAAGACGATCCGCTCCGTGCAGAAGTTCACTAGCGTGTTGAAGGTGATTGGCAGTGTCACCTTGGTAATCGGGTAAGCCTTCTGACCCGGGACGATACCATGGAAGGTGCTGAGGGTCGACTCGATCATTGACTACGGGAGTTGCAGTAGCTTGATTGTATCGAGGTACATGATGTTGGTGGAGCTTCCTCCATCCATTAGAGTCTTTGGTAGCGACCACTTTGGGTCTGAAGACTAGGGCAAGTCGCCCTGGGTACTCGATCCTGGGCGCGTGTTCCTCACGACTCTAGGTAATGCTCTACTCGGACCAGTTGAGCCATCGTGGGATATCCACTTGCTGGACTGCATTGGCAGCAACGACGCGGGTGAGGACTTTCTTATCGCGCTTGGTTCCCATGCCGGTGAACATGGAGCGAGCCGGCTACATTGCCAAATGCATCGGCGTTGCCATTGTTGCCATTGTCCCACGGCTAATTGGGGAATTGTCCTTCCCTGTCGCTCCGTGCCTTTTCGATCTCCTTAAGAGAGTGGTAGTCGGGGGTTGTGTGAGTGGTGTGATTTCCCTCCTTGTTGTGGTATACACAGGGTTGGTTCAGGAGGGACGTGGGGTCAAATCTTGGCTTTGCCGTGGCGTTTCTGCGAGGACCGCTCCAGTCATGGCGGAAGTTCTTGGGGTCGCGTGGGCCATAGCCGGCGTTAGCGACGAAGTCGGGTCGGACCACATTGCGGCGCTTGCCCGTTTGGCATGTGTTGCTATAGAGGAGTTCCTAGTTCCGACCGCTGTTGTAGGCGCTCGTCTGGTGTCGTCCGAACTCATCATCCGAGTCTTGATTCAGGTCGTCCTCTGAGTAGTGCTTGGTGATTTCGAGGAGCTCGGGGATGTTGTCGAGCATTCGGTAGACCCGCTTGATCTTGACGACCAAAGGTTCGCACTCACATACATTCTTGAAGTAGTGGATCGCCGTGTCCGGGTGGATGCCGACAGGCTTGATCTACAGGTCTTGCCAAGGTTGGAACCAGTGGAGGTTTGACTCGTTGGGGCCCTGGACGAGGTCCTGGATCGTGGTTGCGCGCGTGTAGAAGCCCTCGAAGTGCTTGATGAAGGCCTCGCATATCTCCTCCCATAAGTCGATGCTATTCTCGGGGAGGGTGTTGATCCATTGGCGGGTTGCTCCCTCCATCATCAGGGCGAGTAGGTCGGTGTGAACCGCGATCCTCATTGCCACGAGGTAGGTGTCGATCCATACTTTGGGATCAAACGTGAGGTCATACTTCTCGATGTCCCTGCCCCACGGAAGTTTGGAGGATAGTTTTCGCCTCGGACCATTGGTCCAAAGCACCGCGGGCCGACCCGGTTGAGGTCGCCACAGTTGGAGAGCGTGTGGTGGAGATTGTACGGCTATCGAGCTCGCCAGGCCTGAGTGTTGATGATGTGTCCCCATGCATCAAATGGCTGGCCGTTGGCGGTGACCATGTTGTACATTGGTCGCGGCTCGTTGGTGGAGTTCATAGGGTTGGCGACTAGTGGTTGGTGCTGTCACGGCTCCGGGGACGAGAAGTTGTTGATGTTGGTGACCGTCCGCTCGCCTGGGCGGTTGGACGATGTTGCCCTGTTGTTGGTGGATCAGGAGTAGAACTCGTCCCTGCGAGTCACGACCCGCGATTTGCTATTCAATAGCTTTGGCGAGCAGGGCCTGGGCATACTTGATCTCGATTGCGCCTTCACTGGTGGGAATGAGATTTGTGACCGCCGCCTGACTCGCGATGAAATTGTACATCGGAGTCGAGTATAGGGGGAGGCCATTGGCATCGTATTCCCTTGGCACGACTAGTATCCGCACCAGCTCTAGGGGAGGTGAGCGGCGGGGTGGTGGTGGATCTCCATGCATGGTCGACGCATGTGGCGGATGGCTGCCTACGGGTGGCGCGTTGTAGCAGATCTCGCGGTCAGCTACCCATGTCGGGTCGTGCTCGTCATTGAAGTTCAGGGTTCGACCCTGGGTGGAGAGGCTGAGTCGCCGCGTCACCAGGCGCTGGTGATACATCGAGAGCTGATGCGCGGTTTCTTTCTCGAGGCGATTTTTTTGCGCTCGGTCTTCTCATTTTTCCTGGCCTTGTTCAAGGCCACACGATGTTTCTTGATTTCCGTCGTGGTTGCCGTTGGCGGGAGAGGGGGCGTAAATGGATCCACTAGAGGATCCTCCCCGGCCCGTTCGCCATGTAGATCCTATGGTGGATGACGTGGTAGATCTCATCTGGGGACTCTGACCCTGAGTCAGAGTCGAAGAGTGGGAGGATCGACTAATCCTCATAGTCCCCAGCGTTGGAGACTCGCGTGATGGATTCGGCCTTCAACGTAGGATTGATGGAACCCGCGACCGACGCAGGCGTCGCCGTACCGGCATCGTCATAGAGGACAGAGTCGTCTCTGGCCAATCCACTCCTGGCTGGGCCGCTTTCGACCGGAATGCTTCCGGCCGGATCACACTCGGAGGCGAGGAGAGCAATAGATCGGATCTGCTCCTATAAGATTAGATCACGCGGGGCGATCCGTTGTCGACGATGAGTCTGACGGAGTCCTTCGGGTCGACAGCGTCGATGAAGCCGACGAAGAGGTTGATGGAGTTGATTGGCACCATAGCATCGTGTGTGAATGGACGCGAAGCCGGCACGTAGCTACTCCGCAGGATATGGAAGAACCCGCTAGTAGAGATCAGGCGCCCAACAGCGAAGGGCCGGTGGATGGGAGTGTAGGATCTCGCCGCATATCTTAGGCTTTACTGACTATGCCCCACGGTGGGCGCCACTATCATGGGAATGGCCACGACTGTTTCTACCAGGGATAGCGATTGAGTCAATGCGGGAAAAGAGCGAGTCGCCATTTATGGATCGAGATTGAGGCAAGACATAGAAATTTACCCAGGTTCGGCCTCCTGTAGGGTATAGACCTACTTCCTGCTTGATTGTATTGATTGCGAGTGGATTACAAGGTGGACGAACTCGGCGAGTAGGCAACGAGTCGCTTGGATGGGGGTGGCTAATAGCTCGTGAGTACAATGAGAACCCTAGGGAGGTTTATATAGGGGTACCTTACTAGGGTTTACAAGACTAGAACCGAATGGGTAAGGGTTTCGGAGGTTTCGACCTAATCCGACTGAGCCTAACTATGCTCTTAGGCCTTCTGATTCAAGTCACCTAGGCTTCATTGGAGTCTTTTTCCAGTTGCCGTCCCTCCAGTGCCACTCGACATTGTCTTGCACCAATCGATGACAGCCTCTGGGATATCCCGATTGGCATATCACCATCTGTATAATTTAGGAAAGAAAACCAAGGAATTAACAAAGGGGAATCCAAGTTACAAACACACGAGAAAGTAACTATATTTGAGCTATCAAATGACCGACATAAATAAGAGGCATGTTTCGGTGCTACTCCCCCCACCACACACACGCACACCAAAGCAATCTGGTCTTTATCATTAATTGATCTCTAATCCCTTATTAATTATATTAGTCGCTTAGATTAAAACTTATACATGTATTACCCATGTGTATACCCACCTATTTCTATATGAAAATCGATACAACTACCCGCAGTCCATAGCATAAGAGCCCTGACAGATGGAGGTGAGAACAAGGACGTAGCCTCCACGAGACACGAAGGAGAGGCAGCAGTGCCACTTCCTCTACACTCGTCCCTCCCCTTTCACCTTGTACTGAATTCGTTAGTCGTCGCTAGCTCAATTATAAACCATTGTACGCAAAATTAGAGTACTAAATTCGTGTGGCCGATGCCTCTAGCGACAACGACGCTCGATACAATATTTATAGGAGGAAACTACAACTCGTCGTCGGCAGCGCCGAGGGCGTGCGATCGATCACCGCTAGCAAGGACGGAGGCACCATGAATCATGAGCGACAAACACGTGCACACCATATGTATATATGGATAATACACACCGGTCCTATCTATCACATATTCAGCTAGCTGCGTATGTGTACGTGTGGGGAACCCTAACCCCGTGCCACCTAGCTAGGCGACACAGGGGTGCGATCACCGCTGCCGGTCCGCGAGCCCCTCCCTCCACTCCCCTCTCTAATAGGCACCGTTGGAGGAGCTGCAGGGCGAACCCGGGTGGTGACGGTGGCACGAGGAATTCTCCACATGCGGTGGCTGATCTCGGCGGCGAGGTACTACGGAGTCCCGGCGAATGGTGTCTCCCCGTCCTCTTTGGTGTGATGTTGTCTCCCCACGGTGGTGGCGCCCCTGCTGCTGCCCCGGGTTCTTCGTGCCTGCTCAGTCTTCTGGCCTGTGCGTGTCTGGATCCTAGGCTTTAGTGATGGGTTGGCGCGGTCTTGCCTATGGCGTTGGCTGCTAGGCACTATGGCGGTGTTGGCGGTTGACCAGGCGGCGGTTGGTTGGATCCCACCATCTAGTCACATTCAGGACCTCGAATAAGGTGGCGGTCCTGAGGGTTCTTCCTACCGCTGAAATGAATACTATACGGATGCATATTCTTATCGATCTGGTTGCAGTGACGTGTTCCGGAAGGCTCCGCCGGCGACCTCCACTAGGCGACTCGTGCCTGGAGATTGCTAGATCAGGAGATTCGGTTGCGCGCACCCGTGTTTTACTCTGGCCGTTTGGTTTTAGAGGGAGCGCTTCAAAGCTCTGCTGGCTGCTAATATCACAGGCATGTTCTCGTTCCATGGTGCTGACAGGGAAGGTTATGGAAGCCGAGATCTGAGCACTTGCAATGGTGGTTCGAAGCTATGTGGCGATGAAGAATTGCCTTGACGGTTCTTGACTTGGAAGAGTGGCTAGAGAAGTTCAAAGTCTTGCCTTTGAGGGTGAAAGTCCAAGGTCTGGTGACAAGGTTTCGAATCGTCAATGCCCATTGTTATGGGCTTGGATTTAGATAAGTAGGGGACACTAGAGATTGCGGAAAGGCTAATAGAGAAGCAACACGGGACATGATGTTTATCCATGTTTAGGCCCCTAGAGGGAAAACCCTACTCTTGCTTGTCTGCTCTCGATTAATAGCGAAGCCGAAGGTTACAGGGGGTGCGCAGATGAGATCTTGTGGCATTTGTGCTAGGGTTATGAGGTGTGTCCTCCTCGCCGTGCCTTCCTGGCCTTTATATAAATAGGCCAGGTCTCAGGGATAGGACGAGTCAGTTACAGGTTAGGATTTTCTCTTTAACTTTCTATCCTCAACTAGTCATGTTCTCCAATGAGTCACATCCTTTATGGGCCTGGGCCAACCGAGTTCCTCCTAGGCTTCATCATCAGAGGTACATCTTCGTATGGGCTTCTGTTGGACTATACCGGATAGGCCAATATTAGGCACCCGTGGGGCATACCCATGTCAGTATCCCTCAGTCGAATCATAGGTTCGATTGGAGACTCTTAAGTCTTCGAGTGAGCTCATTCGAATGTGTTTCGGGTCAGGATATTGGTTCATAGGGATTACTTGATATGCATGCCTGACTCTCCCAATGGATAAAGGTTAGTTAACTGCCTTTGGGAAAAACAATGCTATCTACTAATACGTACAAAACATATTTACTTTCCCGAACACTTTTGCTATTGTTTCTCCTCTAAACTTGTGTGATTTGGATACAACTAACACGGACTGACGCTGTTTTCAGAGGAATTACCTTGGTGTCTAGTTTTTGTGCAGAAAATCAACTATCAGGAAAAATCCGGGAAAATATGCCAAAAATCCTATTTTACCAGAAGACACACGGAGCCATAGTACGAGACGGAGTGGATGCCTGGGGGACCTACACCCCTGCCAGGCGCGGGCCAGCCCTGGCCACGCCTAGGGGGTGCAGCCACCCCAGGCACCCCCTCGGACTCCCTCTGCGCCTATAAGTTACCCCTTGACCTAAAAACCGAGGGGGATTCAACGTTTTTCCAGAAAGAGTTCCGCTGCGCCGCCACCACCAGAGATCAAGATTCGGAACCAGAAACTCCGTTCTGGCACCCTGCCAGGACAGGGAATTTCGGAAGGATCATCACCATCGTCATCACCAATGCCTCTCCATCGACCATCAATGTTTCCCTCATCCATGAGTGAGTAATTGCAGTGACCCAGCATACCACTGCATGATGTAGTACCCTATAGTCGTTGACATAACACCAATGAAACACCATTCACTAGTATTACATCCCTCAGAGTGGTACAACAGAAACACAGCAGGTCCAAGACATGACTATAGGTTACAACTCAACTCATTACACAAGATCCAGAGAACACTCTAGGTTAAAGAGAGAGAAAGAAACTTCTTATGGAGAAGAATCAGAAATAAACAACTCAAAAACTATCATACTAATAATACTAGTATCTAAACTATTAGTTTGGCATTGCTGCTATTGCAATACACTACAGAAATAGGTTCTATGGCTAGAGATTATATTTCTATCTACTCCCTCCATTTAGAAATTTAAGATGTTTTAGGTTTGTGAAGGAGATGTATCTAGACACATTTTAGTGTCTAGATTCATTTGAACATATACACTAAAACGTGTCTAGATACATCTTCTTCACAAACCTAAAACATCTTATATTTTTAAACGGAGGGAGTAATCAGTAACTTCGTCTTCACTTGAGTTGATGTATATGTTGACTTTGTTGACTTCATTGAAGAGTTTTAGCTTTTGATGATGATTCCTAGAGCATAACTTGATGTAGATGTCATCTGTACAGGCTTTAGAACCTAGCAAGGGTTAAGAAGATACGTTGAGTACGAGCGTACTCAGCAAGTTCACTAGAAAAGGAGTGTTTGATGCACTATATCTACGGCCACAGACCATAGGTCGTAGGCAATGCAGGTTTTCGTAAACATTTCTCCAAAGGTTGATTTTATTCTGAAAAGCTATGTCCGTCAGCCTTCACGGGTTTACCAGAACTTTCATGGAGTTCCTTTCCCGCCGCGTTCGTAGCTCCTTCCCGGAATAGGGAGTAACAAGTTACAGTTCTTACACTCTGTAGAGGTGCGTTACTTTACCCATGAGAGACCTTAGCTTTGTTGCACAACAAAGTCATGACCTTGTACATACTTCCTTGGTATGGGGCCCAGTCTAAGATCCAAGCCAATCACTGCCCTCTCCGCGACCTCATATGTCTGCACGATCCTTCAGGGCCGGCTCACCTCCGTTAAGCCTCCTTTCGGGCAGGCTAAAACCCTGATGAGTTCCCGAAGACTCTATGACCTGGTGATGCCCGGGCAAGCACCATATTAAATGGACTATACCCCTAAAGACCATTCATAGATAATCTAGACACCAAAAGTGTGGGGCGTAAGGGTTCCCACCCATATGTTGGATCCGCACAAGGAATCACAACATCACGTTAAGGTCGTCTTGCCTCCATACGAGAGGAAAAGGATACATCTGACTTCTCCATCCCATTCCAAATCTCATGGTTAACGCGTAATATACGTCGCAAGAATCACTAGCGACATTGGTTGTTAGGTCCTAGAATATATGTTCCTTTACCACCGAAACTTTCATAGTGTTTTCTGACCTTTTTCAAATGCAGGTGATGACAACACTGGATTTGAAAATACTTTACAGAAAATAACCAAAGGACATGAGAAATTGTGAATTTGCCTTTTGTGATTGCAAGATTATGCACTCACGGTCTTCAAGACAATATAAGATCCAATATCTGAAATCAGCATCATTGGTCCGGTAAGGACTAATGTTTAAAGAAGCAGGATGATTTTATGCATAAGTAATGTAATGCACTTTATAAACGCGAATCTCGGGGCTAATGTTGATCTAGGGTTTGGAAACTGGAAATGGTTACTTTAGAATGTGTTGTCCTTTTATATAAGTTTCATACTTGTGCTTCTTATTAAGGCTTGTGAGTGTGTGTGAAACAACATGTAAGTATAATAAAGCACATACAATAATGGAATACTCAAGTGGTAAATGTATCTGTAGACTATGTATATAAGGTTTGCTCATCATTTAGAGCTTTCATAAAAATGCTTATGTCTTGCTTTATAATGTACCTTAAAAGAATAACTTCTGAATAAAATTTTACTTAGCTAAGGAGAAGTATTTAAATTTTAAGTTAACCTTATTAGGTGTTCTTTCAAGTTATAGTCTTTAAGTAAGAAATAATTGCTTTATTTGAATAATGATATTAGTAGTATTTGAGACTTATCTATCTTGGTTTTAACTTGGTTAGTTTTGTATTAGGATGCTTTATAACTTAATTATAACAGACCAAAGTTAACTATAAAACACATAACAAAGTCTTTAGCATAGTATTTAAAGTATTATAGACTAAAGTTAACTTTAAAGACATAGATGGAGTTAGAGTATATTGCTTATGTTATTTTTATCTTGTTCACTTTATAATGTTTCCTTAAAGTTACTTAAAAATGGTTATACTTTTATTTGGTGTAGTGGTTTCTTGATTTTATAATGGAATAGAATCATTTATCTTTTTATAGATGAATGGTTATAGTTTGTAAACAAGGAAGTAATATTATTTAACTACTTATGGATTCACTATAGTGTTTTGATATGTTTGTAGACTTGTGGTTGAAGTAAAGGAAAAGATTTAATTTAGTCACAAATTATTCTTAAAGATTATATAATGGATAAGGATCCTTTTAGAAAATAATCTACACTTATGGTTGAAGGATAATTCAATAAAATTGTATTTAAAATGGGTTGAACCATTTTGACTTCATATTATCAATATTTAAGACTAATACTATTTATTAGACTCAATTGGCTAATTCTAGAAATATTAACAAATTTTATTTACCCTTATATGAATTATCAACTAAGGAAATAAGTTTAAATTCAAGTTATTAAAGTATTTAAATGTTTATTTAACTTAAAAATGGAATATTGTATTTTTAACACGTAGGTATTATCTTTTTGATCATTTTGGTATATTACATTTATTTTTTGTGATTAAAAAATATGACTTTTATAATATTTATTACTTTATAAATACTTAATAAATAATAAATATTTAATTAGGTGAAATAATAATACATTATTATAGTTTTAAATTATAGTTCTTATTTTTCTAAGATTTTTGGTATTTTAATTATATTTTTAACATTTACCATTATTAAAATATGAATTATCAAAGTTTTATTACTTATAAAATCTTTATTAAATAATAATTATTTAAATTATTAACATAATAATGTTTGATAATATTTTAATGTTATATATTTTATTTTTCTGAAAATTTTCATATATTAAACATATTCTTCTAAACTATAGAACAATAGTTATTGAATTTACAATGTTTAATCAATTTCTGAAAATAATAAAATGAAATACTGCATCATTGTGACATCAGCACAGAGTGTGGTTGTTTTACACCGGGGTAGAACTTACCCACAGTGAATGACAGAAGGGCCCAAGGCTACCTCTGCTGCCACGCGGGCAAGGATGGACCCACCCCGGTGTTGACGAGGACTTGGTCACACGGCGGAGTCAACTGACGCCAGCGACCCTACGGTGGCGGCGCTGCGGTGCATGCGGCGATGAGTTTCTGCATGAATCGGAAGCTCCTTGTCCTAGTCTACCTAAAAACAGCGGCGCGGCATCCTGGGAAGGCCGAAAACCTCACCGACGATGACTACAGCGGAACCGGCACAGCGGCGCTCGATGACAGGACAGTACATAGTACGAGGAGGGCCGGGAGAGGGTTCTTTCGAACCAGGAGCTTACCCTCTTTGCGATAGGATGCTCGACGAGGCCGGAGGAAGGCTGTAGCAGTAGTAATGGTGACGGCGGTGGTTGTCGGGCTCCAGGAAGATGGAGTCACAGGCATCGATTGGGGGATCCCCTCCTTAATTCAATTGGTGAGGAGGAAGATGGAGACGAGGCGGAGCTCCTAGCATCCTCGGACGGCTCCGGGGTGGTCTCTGGATGGCGGCGTGCATCGGCAGTTGAAGCTAGGGTTTGGCTCCTGAGAGGAGACAAAGAGGAAGAAGATGGGCGAGTGGGTGAGGATGAGAAGGAGCGTCGCGGTGGTGTTCTTATCCCCTAGGGTGACATCGGTGGCTACACGAATCGTAGCGCATCGGAGGCGTACAACGGAGCACTCGCCAGCGAGCTGCTTCCAGTCGACGAGGAAGACGACGACGGCATTTCGCGGAAAACCCTCTGGCGTTCTTCTAATTCACTCCATAGTCCTTCCACGGCCCTACTAGTCAGCCAGAGAGAAAGACAGATCGGGCAGGTTGTTGGGCTGCTACTAGGCTTTGGTGGAACGCACGTGAGCGACAGATACGGTAGAGGGAAATGGGCCACGGCCAGTTTCTGGACTGAGTCCATTTTTTTACTCTTTTCTGTTTCTATTTTAATTTCTTGTTTTGTATTTACACCTTTGTTTTAAGATTTGAATTGGATCATTTGATTTAAATTTCCTTATAGGGTTTATTTGCTGAATACTTGCAAAAACAAATAATATTTATTGAAATTTATTTTGTGAACCTTTATAATTTATTTTCTTTATTCCATTCATGGGAGTCAATATTTAATTAATGTTTTGTTAGGGCTTTTATTATTAAAAATTTCTTTCAGTAATAAACCATGAATTTGATTATGGAATATTTTCCTATCCATTTACAAAATTTTACTTTTAATGAATTTATAGTTTGGAGATAAGTTTGATGTAATGATCCTATACCATCATTTGAGGCATGATATCCTAAGGATTTAATATGGTTAATATCATTCCCATGAATCTAGTAAATACCAAGGTTTATATTTTGTTATAACTAGCATAAGAGTTAGGGTTTGGAATTTTATGTTTTTACCATAGGGTTTAGGGTACTTAATATATTTATATTCTTTTTTTGGTGTGAATAAAGATTAATGTTAAACATATTGTTTTTATGTTTGTGATTTTTAATGATATCACCATTTAAAGTAAAATAGTGGAATTGTTTTCTAGGCTAATTAATGAGAAAGAATTGATAAAGATAGTTCTTAAGCACCTATGATAATGATGGTTGGAAATGACAAAGATGTGCTTAAGTGAGTTGGTATAGGAAAATATTCCTATAAACCATTGTGAAAGTAAAATGATATATCCAACAGATGGGATGGATATTATGTTTGGTTAAAGATTTAGGGTTTAGTGTTTACCAAGAATTCCTATCTTCCATAATTCACAATTCTGGACTTCTAATTAAGGAATTTCTTTCCTAGATATTCTACTTCCTATTCATCATCATGCGTTAACATGATGAGCTTTTCCTCACAAGAATAGTATTATCAACACTTCCTCTTTTCTCATTACCAACATTACTCTAGTAGATGTATATATCAAACTACTCTCCTCAAAATCTTACTATCCTTTAAGAGGAATAACACTACTTCAATAACTCCTTACTACTCTAGCTTTAGCTTAATCATACTAGCTTATATTTGCTTAACTCCAGTAACTAAAACTCCAACCTCACAATATATTAATGTGACTTGTCAAGGCTAACCTAGAATAACATATCTATATTAAGGTTTTCATCATGTTCTATCCACCAATGTTACTTATACATGATATAAGCATTCAATCTTGGTGACAAAAGCATGATCATTATAATCCTGTGATCATATATGGCTTAGGTTTCCAGTTGGCTAATCAAGGTCTTCATCAATACAACATTACAGTTGTATTATAATTATCTTCTATCCATTCAGGAGTGAGTTAACTCCATCAATTATCACATTGATCCTATTCTGTTCCATCACCCCATCCTATAGATGATATTTAAATCTAGCATTACTATTTACCCCTTCTTACTTATTTATTTATAGGACTGAAGTGAATGCTATGATAAGGACAAGAGTTGATAGGTCAAGAATTGATATGTTAAGAGTTTGTGAATCAATAGTTGATTACTCAACATTGATGAACAACAGATATTAAGATAGGGTTCATTACAGATGATAAAGATTGATATGGAAAGAAAGATGTATGGTGAATGATCTTGACTTTGTTTCTTTCCTACTCAAACTCACTAAAGAGTTAAGGTTAGGTATTACCATGATACTCATGGTATAAGTAGATGAGATTAAGATAGATCAAGATTTAGTTGTTACACTCCTATTACTTAAGAATCAAATATTAACTATTAAATAATGTATTAGGGTTTAACCTTAATTACATTTGATCTACCCTTAGATCAAATCTCCCTTACCCAAATAAGGTTTTAACAAAGGTCATATTGAAACTTATCGCAGTCAACTTGATGATCTACTTCAATTCCATCAAGTTGAGAGAATCTTCAATCATTTTGACAAGTTTTGTTCAAAAGCGAGAAAATTATTCAGATTTTCTATGCATGAATGCAATGCACACATCTGTGTTCAGCTTATTTCTAGGCTCTAATGCTGGGATGTTATAGTAATCCCCCGCTGTAGGCCATGGGGATGGTAGGGATTGGATGAGTTCTATCATGTAATCGAATAAGATTGTTAGGGCATAGTGCCTAGTATCTCTTTTAGTGCTATTTGACTTTGTTGCAATTTTTTGTGCTTAATGCTTGTCACTAGGGCCCGAGTGCCATGATCTCAGATCTGAACTAATTATTGAATCATTGTCCGGATCTTATCTGCAAGTTGTGTACACATATCATTGTCCGGATCCAAAGGCCCCGAAGTGACAGAAATTGGGATAACCGGAGGGGATGGCTGTGATGTGAGGATCACATGTGTTCAAGGAGTGTTAATGCTTTGCTCTGGTGCTCTATTAAAAGGAGCACCTTAATTGCCAGTAGTTCCCTAGAGGTCCCGCTGCCACGGGCTGGCTAGAGAGAAGATGTTGTGCAAGTTCTCATTGCGAGCACGTATGACTATATATGGAGCACATGCCTATGATTGTTTAGTACTTGGATGCTTGTTCTTATTTATCTACAATTCCCTAGATCTTGAAGTTACATGTTTAGACTCGTTCATGCAACGCCCGTCCATCCATCCCTATGCCTACCACACTCGAATCCTACTATTACCGTTACTGCTACTATTGCTCTTGTTTTACTGCTACTGTTACTTTGCTTTCGCTACTACAAAACTGTTGCTACTAATAAACTTCTGTCAGCAAGAACTATTTCCAGGTGCAGCTGAATTGACAACTCAGTTGTTAAGGCTTCCAAGTATTCTTTGGATCCCCTTGTGTCGAATCAATAAATTGGGTAATACTACCAGTGAATACTGTTGCGATCCCCTATACTTGTGGGTCATCAAGAATATTTTTTGGCGCCGTTGCCGGGGAGCATAGCTTTATTTGTGAGTTCACTTGGATCTATTATTGTTCACTACTACTCCTTTCATCATGGGGAAGTCTCTTGATGAAAAGTTCCCTATTTTACCATCCACTACAAGAAGAGGTACAGTCCTAAACACCTCTGCTGCCCTCGATTCACCGTCTGTTATAAGTAAGCTTGTTACACCACCACATACACATGCTACACACACTGCTACTACTGCTAAGTCTGAAACTGCTTTTGATACTCATGATGTTACTTCTACTATGCTTGATGCGAGTGGTTCATTAGGTCCTTTCCTAGATGCTACTATGGCTAGTCTAGGAAATACTGAAACTCCTAGTGAAGACACTGTTACACCTGTTAGCTCACCTGAGTCTAGATAGAGATATGATATTAATGATGGTTACATTGAGTTTACTGATGAATTTGTTGAAGAGTGCCGAAACACACATGGTACTAGTGATATTAAGAGCCTCCTAGCGATACGAACCATTATACCTAAGTTGTCATCTGATCCTAAGTTTTCCACTTCTCCCATAGATATTAAAGATATAGATTATGATTTTATCTTGATTTATCCTATTTGGACATTGTTGAGAAAGAACCTTTTTGTGGGACTGAAAATGAGAGTGTTGTGGCTCATATGAATGAGCTTTCCACTATGAGTGCTTTATTCTCTGATGATTTTAAGATGCACAAGTACTTTGTTACTAAGATCTTCCCTTTTTCACTAAAAGGAGAAGCTAGGGCTTGGTTTAATAGATTACCTCCTGGTTCCATTGATAGCCCTCATTCTTTGATTGCTTCTTTCTTCCAGAAATATTTTCCTCCCAGTGCTAGACATGCTGCTTTGTAGAGACTTTTTGATTTTAAACAGGGAGAAAAGGAGAAATTGCCTGAGTCATGGACAAGGTTCTGTGCCTTGATTCATGCACATCCTGGATGTCCATTACCTAAAAAATGATCTTCTTGATATTTATTATAATGGACTAACTGATGATTCTAGGATATACCTAGATAGCTTTGCTGATTGTGTTTTCAGGAAAAGAACTCCTATAGATGCTGAAGAATTAATGGCTAAAATAAGCAACAATTATGATGATTGGACTTCAACTGAGCTAAATACACCTGAGCCTATTACTCCTAAACCAGTTGTGCCTGAACCAGTTCCAACACCAACACCAAAGAAGAGGGGAGTTATTGCATTAAATTATGAAGTGATGAATGAAGCTAGTAAATGTCTAAAGGAGAAAGGTATCAGAGCTGAATATGTGAAGAATCTACCTCCTATAGAATAATTATACAAGCCAATTCCTCACTCATCTACTATTGAGGTACACTCTCTCCAACACTTTGATGAAGGTGATATTCCTTATGGTAAGCCTCTTGATCAATGTTTAGAGGAACTTGACATTTTTATTGTTAAGCAAGGTAATTTTAATAAACAAGTTCATAATCATTTATTGGAAAACTCTAGAGCTATTAAAGAGTTGAAAGATATTGTGTAAAGAACTTCCAATGATATTAAAATGTTTTGTAAACACTTTCAGATGGTTCAAACCCAACTTGATCAACTTGCTAAGGTACAAAAGGACATGCTAGTTAATGCCTCTGGAGATAAACATGCTTATGGAATTAAAACTAGGAGTGGTATGGATACTCAAGATCCTATATATCCCGAAGGACACCCTAAAAGAATTGAGCAGGATTCTCAACAAGGTGAAAGTAGTGGTAGTCCTTGTAAGAGAAAGAAAAAGAAACACAAAATAGTTGAGGAACACTTGAACCTACTGTAGATCCTAATAGTATATGTGTCTCTGATGCTGAAACTGAGAGTGGTGATGATAAAAATGATGCTCCTGATAAGGAGGAAGTTGAGGAAGAACCTGAGAAGCACACTAAGAATACTAGGTACACTAAGTAAGACTTTATTGCTAATAAACATGGTAAAGAGAGAGAACCTTGGGTGCAGAACCTATGCCTTTTCCAGGTAAGAAACATAAGTCAAAGGAGGAAGAACACTATAACAAGTTTTGTGAGTGGATGAAGCCTTTATTTTTGTAAATTCCTTTGACTGATGCTATTAAGTTGCCTCCTTATTCAAAGTATATGAAGGATATTGTCTCTAATAAAAGGAAGATTCCTAATGAGGAGATTTCTACTTTGCTTGCTAATTATTCCTTCAATGGTAAGGTTCCAAAGAAACTTGCTGATCCAAGTATACCAACTATTCCTTGCTCTATTAAGAATAATTATGTTAGAACTGCTTTATGTGATTTGGGAGCTGGAGTTAGTGTTATGCCTTTTTCTCTCTATAAGAGACTCCAGCTAGAAAAGTTGATACCAACTGATATATCTTTGCAAATGGCTGATAAGTCAACTACTATTACTGTTGGTATATGTGAGGATGTTCCTGTTCAAGTAGCTCATAATTGCTTGGTTTTAACTGATTTTGTTGTGCTTGAAATGCCTGAAGATGATAATATGTCCATTATTGTTGGGAGACCTTTTCTTAATACTCCAGGTCCTATCATCAATTGTAATCAAGGAAAGGTAACATTAAATATTAATGACAAAGAGCATACTGTCTATTTCCCCAAGAAGGTTGCTAAGAGATATTGCCTGAATTCCATTGAAAATATTGAGAGCATCAAGGTTGGAGAAATATATTGTCCCATTCCATAAGAAAGTTTTGCAACCATTATGATTGGGACCATTGCTATCAGGTTTGAGGTAACATAATCACCTTGTGGAATTCAAACTTTTGTTTCATATAAGATTGTTTTGGTAACAAGACTTGATCAACCTTGTTAACAAAAGGATTTTAATGAACAAAATAATGTTTTCACTATGGTTATACTTGCTTTATTTTACTTTTCTCCTTCCTAGCCTTTGCCTTTTCTCTTGTTAGCTTTAGTTTTGCTAGTTTATTGCTTGTTAGAGTGTCTTAGAACTTCTGTAGTTTGGTTTTTGGTTTGCTTTTCCTTATTCTAAAAAAAACTGTTTCTGCGAGAAAATCAATTTTCATACCTCGAAAATTGGCCAAAAATTAAGTTTCCCGAAAAATCTCAGAAAATTCAAAATAAGTTTTTCCTCGAAAAAAGGGGCAGAGGGACACCTGGAGTAACCCAGAGGGGCACCCCAGGCCAGCACACCCCTGGTGGGCGCGACCAGCCCCCAGGTGGCGCCTGGCTGGGGTGTGGCCCACCTGGGCCCATTCAAGGTGCCTCCTTCCAGCCACCTTCTTTCTCTCTCCCGAAAAACTCCGGAAAACTTTCTCAAGCTCGAGTTCTTGCTGTTCTTGCTCGCGATTTTCGATCTCCTTGCTCAGCCCCTCTTTTCTGCTGATTTTTGGAGGGATTGCTCCTTGGTATGTGCCTCCTCCGCTTGTCCAATTAGGTTTGTGATTGGTAGATTGTATCTTGAGTATTTTGCAGCTACAGGTGTCAGGTTGTGTGAGATTACATGCTTGTTCTATGATTAGAAATTTCATTTTGATGCATGTGTAGCCCTCTAGCAAGTTCCTATAGTAGTTGCTCATCATTTATCAACTTGGAAATCACTTGGTTTGATGTTTGTCTAAAAATTTCAGAAAGGAAGATGAGTGCATACCCACTGAATCAATATGATTTGATTGTACCTGAACAAATGAAAGTTCATCGTGAGGAAGGAGTCTTCCCTTCCATATATCCATGCCATGAATTTATGAGAGCCGCGAGAATCCTCCAGGATTTCCAAACTATGATTACCAATGCAGGGTTGGAACACTTTGTAGAAGGTGAACCTTTTCAATATGTTAAGCTAACCATGGTTGTGGTGCAGGACTTCCGATTTACTTGGTCTTCAGCTAATCCCATGGTCCATTATAAAATATACAATATAGCTATCGACCTGCCGTTTGCTGATTTCTGTGCAGCTATTAGAGTGCCTCGTTGGGGATCTTGTGAGAAGATCAAGGAGAGGCCTAAGAAACTTATGGATTTATATGCTGAAATTTGCCAAGGTTTCGACTTCTCTAAGGAAAGTGGTAAAATTCGGAACATTCAGTTCCCATCTATAAGATATTTTGCTTATTTCATTACCAAGTGTGTTCTTGGTAGAAAGATTGCTAGAAAGTTATATTCCTATGATCTAGCTTTTATCGCAGCTACTTTGAATAGGGATAGATCTTATAACCTGAGTGCCTTGATAGCTTACCGTCTTACTACTAACCGCGAGAAGGGTGGAGTTTGCGGAGGTCCCATTGCCTCTAGGTTGCTAGCTTTCCATGGTTTAGAGCCTCACCATTCAGATTATCAGTTCCCCATTGAGAGACTTGATCTTGATTCCATGGTTCAGCATAATTTTGTTTCTTTGGGGGTACTGTGAGAAGTTTACCATATGAATTATCTTTTGCCAAGCGTGGTTGGAGAGGGGGTAGGACTGAGAAAGTAGTTTATTTGCTTGCACCTGTTTTGTTTAATTTTGATAACAAGCAAGGATGGTCGCTCACGGAGGAGGAGTTTGACACATATGTGGCGGAGGTCTCCCAGCATGAGGAGAATGATGGAGTGGATGCCGAAGATGATTTGGTTCAGCCTTCCAACTTGGGAGAGTCTTCATACTAGCAGCCTTCTTATGATTGGGGCGCGTATTCTTCTTCAGCTTGGGGTTACTACCTGCGCTATTGAGCCCCACTTAGGCCAAAAGCCTAAGATTGGGGGGAGTTATAACGCCATCACACTCATCTATATATCATGTTCGGTCGGTTCTTTGTATATCCATTGTTTCGCTTTCTTTTTGGTTTTTGTTGCTGCTTTCTCAAAACACAAAAATACCAAAAATATTTTCGTTGTTTCTCTTGGTTTGTTTCTTTGCTTTTTAGTTTTGGTTTGCCCTAAAATAAAAAAATCCAAAAAGATTTTTCTTTGTTTGGTTTGTTTTTTCTTTGTTTGGTTTGCTTTAAAAAAAACACCAAAAATATTTGTTGTTCTTCTTTGGTTTTGTGAGTTCTTTGCAGGGTTCAGCCGTCCTCAGTGGAGTTTGGTTTCATGTTTTTATTCAAATCACACAAGTGAAGGGCAATAATGAAGATTAAGACAACTTGAGGTGTGGTAAGAGGCTGGTAACGAACTCTATTTGTTTTCATTTTTGTACATATACTCATCATTGTGAGCATGCTTAGTCTGTTCATATAGGCTGTATGTTATTATGGACGCTTAGTAGTTCTTGCTTTCTTGTGATTGGCTCCAACTTGCTAATAGTTTGTAGCATGTTATATGGATGTTTTCTTGCATTGTTCTATTCATAACTTGGTATGACATTGTGGTATCCTCCTCTGAATGTTTCATGTGAATCGACTTGGCACATGCTCACGCATGCATATGACTAAACAATAGTCAGTAAGCCTCGATGATTTATTTTGCCTCAGAGTTCTCGTATCACTATCATGCCATAATTAGTCCTATTTTGTTGCAAGCATGATTATGACAGTTATTGCTCTCTCGTTTGTCGCTCCCTCTCTATTGCTAGCCTTCACTTGCACTGAGTATGAGCTCTACTTGTGCTTCCAAATCTCTAAAACCAATTTTGCCAACAGTGTCCACCATACCTACCTATTAGCATCATTTGCTACTTCAGTGCATATTCTATATGCCTTGTTTTCTTCCAAATAAAATGTTTGTCTGTTTTGAGAAAGTTAGTTAGTAAAGCTCTCACGAACTTGATGGCACACTTTATTCCTTGCACTTAATCCTGAACCATTGTGACCTGTCCATGAAAGTTATATGCTGGGAGTCAGCAGAACCGTGTTGTCACGGGGAATGCTTTCAACACTTTTTGGATACATATCCAGTTGATAGCTTGCTCATTTGTTTGCGGATGTCGTCAGTGTGAAATAAAAGGGGAGTCTGTGAGTTCATGGAGTCTATACATTGTGTTAGAGAAACGCCTGGGCCGCTAGACTAAGCCATGCCTAATCATGGTGTAAACTTGCAGCATCACCATAATGAGAATTCTGTGAAGCATCCTCAATAAAGAGCTATGCACATAGTAAATAAATAGATCGCTGAGATGCTCATTGTCTGCTTGCCTTGTCATTTTGATCACGGGATAGCTCCTGTATCATGTGCAAGGGGTACCCCGTTGGCGGTTCTCTATGATATTCATGTATTTACAATGACAAGAACTTACAAGTAACCAAAGTTGAGTAGCATGCGGAGCGGCCCTCGTACTCAAGGGACTTGGGATTTCCAGTTTATGGCATGTCAAGCATATAACTTAGATTGGACCTCACTTTCACCTTAACCACATGAAGATGCCTATGATAGGGGCAATGAGAGCTCAAAGCTAATGAGTACCTTTCTTTCAGTATTTGGAAGCCTTTCAAACTTTTCAAAACCTTTTCACTCCCTTGTTGAGTGACCACTTATTCTTTGAGCACCTTCTTGAGAGCATAATTGTCATTCTTGTGTTTGTCTCAAAACTTGGTTAATTATGTCATGACTTTGATGCTTGTATCTCTGATAGCTTTACTTCTAGTCTTAACTTGAACTTCAGAGGTGCCTTGGCATTTATATTGTGCTCTACAAACAAAGGCAAGCGAGATACCACTCTATCATACCTTATTATGAGCATTGCAATGTTGCTTATATCTATGTTTCATGCTACTTATTATTATTGAGTTGGTTTATCTTCATAGCTTGCAATGACTATTGAGTAAACTTAGTTGCATACTTCTTATCATGAATGGTTTAAGCATCTACTCCTGTGCTGAGAATATATACATCATATGAAGCAAATGTGTTCATGAAAGTTCTTTTATCGCACTCTGTTTTCAACTGAATTGCTTGAGGACAAGCAATAAGCTAAGCTTGGGGGGAGTTGATACGTCCAAAACGTATCTACTTTCCCGAACACTTTTGCTATTGTTTCTCCTCTAAACTTGTGTGATTTGGATACAACTAACACAGACTGATGTTGTTTTCAGCAGAATTACCTTGGTGTCTAGTTTTTGTGCAGAAAATCAACTATCAGGAAAAATCCGGGAAAATATGCCAAGAATCCTATTTCACAAGAAGACACACGGAGCCAGAGTACGAGACGGAGTGGATGCCTGGGGGATCCACACCCCTGCCAGGCGCGGGCTAGCCCTGGCCGCGCCTAGGGGGTGCAGCCACCCCAGGCACCCCCTCGGCCTCCCTCTGCGCCTATAAGTTACCCCTTGACCTAACAACCGAAGGGGGTTCGACGTTTTTCCAGAAAGAGTTCCGCTGCACCGCCACCACCAGAGACCAAGATTCGGAACCAGAAACTCCGTTCTGGCACCCTGCCGGGACAGGGAATTTGGGGAGGATCATCGCCATCGTCATCACCAACACCTCTCCATCGACCATCAATTGTAGGCCATGGGGATGGTAGGGATTGGATGAGTTCTATCATGTAATCGAATAAGATTGTTAGGGCATAGTTCCTAGTATATCTTTTAGTGCTATTTGACTTTGTTGCAACTTGTTGTGCTTAATGCTTGTCACTAGGGACCGAGTGCCATGATCTCAGATCTGAACTTATTATTGAATCATTATGATAGTATTGTTTGTGATCTTATCTACAAGTTGTGTACACATATCATTGTCCGGATCCAAAGGCCTCGAAGTGATAGAAATTGGGATAACCGGAGGGGATGGCTATGATGTGAGGATCGCATGTGTTCACGAAGTGTTAATGCTTTGCTCCGGTGCTCTATTAAAAGGATCACGTTAGTTTTCAGTAGTTCCCTAGAGGCCTCGCTGCCACGGGCTGGCTGGACAAAAGATGGTGTATAAGTTCTCATTGTGAGCACGTATGACTATATATGGAGCACATGCCTAGGATTGTTTAGTACTTGGATGCTTGTTCTTATTTATCTGCAATGCCCTAATACTTGGATGCTTGTACACATATCATTTATCTTGAAGTTACATGTTTAGACTCGTTCATGCAACGCCTGTCCATCCATCCCTATGCCCACCGCACTCGAATCCTACTGTTACCGTTACTGCTACTATTGCTCTTGTTTTACTGCTGCTGTTACTTTACTTTTTCTACTACAAAACTGTTGCTACTGATAAACTTCTGTGAGCAAGAACTATTTACAGGTACAGCTGAATTGACAACTCAGTTGTTAAGGCTTGCAAGTATTCTTTGGCTCCCCTTGTGTTGAATCAATAAATTGGGTAATACTACCCGCGAAGACTGTTGTGATCCCCTATACTTGTGGGTCATCATCTACTCAGACTCGAGTCCCCGGACTCGAATTTGGAAAATTGCTGGTGTAATTTGACTCGGGCCGTGGAGGTCATAGAGGAGTCGAATTCCAGTGTTTTGAGTTATGTACCTAACACATTCGTTAGGATTTTTCATCGTGCATGTCGAAACGGTATATTACTGGCAGAGCACATTCGGGTATGTGATGATGGCCCAGTTGATTACAGAGCTTCGTTGGGAGACCTCAAGAGTAAGGTGTGATGAGCATAGCAGCAAGTTTTCCCTCAGTAAGAAACCAAGTTTATCGAACCAGTAGGAGGAAGGAAATGACTCAAAGGTGTTGCTAGCAACTTGGAAACCTGCACAACACAAACTCAACACTTTACCCCAACGAACGGTGAGGCTGTCAATCTCATCGGTTTGCTGAAAACAAAGGGTTAACTATATGGTGTGGAAGGTAATAGTGGTTTGCAGAAAGTAAATAGTAACAATGGAAGATGTATCAATGGTAAAGATTGGACCGGGGTCCATAGTTCACTATAGGTGTTCTCCTTAAGATAAACAAACATGGCATGCTGGGTAAACAAATTACAGCAGGGCAATTGACAGAACTGAGCAAGGCATAACAATGCAATATTAGACATTCATGATCCTATGAGATTCGATTGGGCAATACAACAAGACACATAGACCACCATCCAACTGCATCTATGACTAGTAATCTACCTTCAGGTTATCATCCGAAGCCCCTCCAATATTAAGTTGCAAGCAACGGATAACTGCTTTAAGCAAAGTGTGTAAGGTAAACAATCCACTTGTTCCATGAACTAGTGACCGTTGTTTTCTCCCTAGTAGCAACAACACATCTACAACCTTAGAGATTTCTGTCACTTCCCTTAGATTAAATAGAGGCATGAACCCACTATCGAGCATAAATACCCCCTCTTGGAATCACTAGCATCTACTTGGCCAAGATAGCTACTAGAAACGGAGAGCATGCAAGATCTCAAACAACACAGACATGATAGAATCAATAAGACAAAACCATTAATCAATCTGACATAGTAATCTCAATATTCATCGGATCCCCGCAAACACAACATGCATGATTACAAATATATGATCTTGATCATGAACGGAGCTCACAAGATCTAAACATGGTAGCACAAAGGAGGAGATACAACCATCTAGCTACTACATGGAACCGTAGTCCAAGGTGGAACTACTCACACTTCATACCGGAGGCTGGCATGATGAAGAAGAAGGCCTCTGGGATGATCTCCCCTCTGGCAGGTTGCCGGGAAGAGCTTCAGACCCCTCGATCTAGGGACGATGGTGGCGGCGGCTACAGATGGTTTTGTGGAATATTGATCGGGTACTTAGGGTTTTGGTATGAGAGGGTCTTTATAGGCGAAGAGGCGAGGCAGGGGGCAGCCAGGACGGCCGCACCCCCCAGGCGCGGGCCAGGCTTGGGCGCGCGACAGGCTTGGGCGCACGACCAGGGGGTGTGGCCCCCTGGTGGCTCCCCTCCGTCTCATACTCTAGCTACATGTTCCCCACGGTAAAATATTGAATTTGGCTTTTGTCTCGTCCAATTCCGAGAATATTGATTTTCTGCCTTTTCTGGAACTAAAAACAAAAGAAAACATGGCACTGTGGCATCTTGTTAACAGGTTAGTCCAGAAAAACATATAAAAACACCCCAAAGTGTAGACAAAGCAAAGCAAAGTATATACTAAACAAGCATGGAACATAAAAAATATAGATACGTTTTCAACGTATCAATATGTTATGAGGCCATTAGATTGCATCTGTAGGTCTTACCTTTGTGTCGCAGACACATCATCCGAAAGTTTATCGCCACGGAGGAGTTTCAGGTGACTAAGGAGGCACTATCTCTCTTAGCGTTATTTTTGGGCGGATTACCAGTTGTTTTGCCGGTTACGCTTGATCTAACTGTAAATGATCCGAAGGATCAAAACCAACTAAATCATAGGGTGCACGACCACCGCTCCCTATGGGAGTTTCCCTCGGTGTCTGTTCGAGTAGCAGACTCGAGCGGAGACTTTACTTTTGCGAATGCCTTTAACAAACCGATGTAACAAACTCTCCCTATGGGAGTAGCCCTCGAGTCCGTAGCCGAGTCATGGACTCGAAGAAGGACTCAAAGCATAAACAATGATGCTAAAAAGTCATTCAATTTTTATTCGAGTGCCCCGTGGACTTGAACAATCCTTAAGGTGCCCGACCAGTGCTCCTAATGGGAGTAGCCCCCGAGTATTTGGTCGAGTCGCAGAATCGAGTAAGTACTTTGACTTGATTCAAAGATTATAGCCGTTGCAGGCCTTTGCTTTTGCGATTGGTGACATCATTGATGACACCTGGTGAGCTCAACCGTATGCGGCGACGAAGTTGATGGGACAAGACGGTCATGGGTCCCACTTTCTAACTGGGATTTGACCAGTCACGCGTAGTTTACGTGAAAGTTACCGTGTCACCTTGATTTCCACGCGTAGTGGAGGGCGTGCTCGCGACGGCTTGGGTGTCAGCCACCACGTGTGCAACGGGCTGTTTGATACGTGTTAGGTTCAGTATATCAAAGGCTTGTGTCATCGTGTTCATCCTTTTATACCATTGAAGGCTGTAGTAGAAATTTCCCCTTTGTCGCTTGTTGTTTTCATTGCATCTCTCTCTCTCTTTGCCTTTGCCATTTTTCCAGAGCTCTTTGCTTCTCCTTGCGCTGGACATTCTCCGCGCCTTTCCTTCCTCCTTCCCCCATGCACATCGCGCATCGCGCCGCTCTAAGAAGATGGGCAAGCCTAAGAAGGTCGCGGGAGCGAGAACCAGCACTGTCGGCCCTGCCAAGAATTCCACCGCCGGCCGTGTCACCAACGGCGGTTGGTGGCGGTCCATGATGAGGGAGTCGGATCTGTGCTGCCTGCGCGAAGATCATCTTATCCCACATGATATGGGTGATACGAAAATCCCTGGTTCGGAGGTAATTCCTGACCCACCCGAAGGTTTTCGGGTGATGTTCTATGCCTTCGTTATTCGGGGCCTTTCCCTTCCTGCCCACGACTTTCTTTGTGGGATTGTTTTTCTCTATGCGCTTCAACTACACCAGTTGTCACCCAATTCCCTTCTGCACATTGCGTGTTTTATCACGCTGTGCGAGTGTTGGCTCGGAATTGGGCCGCACTTTGGCCTCTTCAGAAAGCTATATGCCTTGAAGAGGAACTCTGGCCACGGAGGCACGGTATATGAGCTGGGCGGGTGTGGAGTATATATCCACCCCAATCAGCAGTATTTCTCCTTTCGTCTCTGCGGGGCCGACCAAGGATGGAGGAACAAGTGGTTCTACATCCGCGACTCTAAGCTAAATGACCAGCACTATGGGTTGGCCCCCTTCGACGCCAGCATGGTGATCTCCAAGAAATGTTCGTGGTCGAACGACATTCCTTCGGGTGAGACCGAAGTGGTGGAGAATCCGTACAAGCGAGTGGAGGCTCTGCAGTTGGTGCGAGTCAAGGAGGTCACCGACATTAACATCATCCGCACGTTCCTCAAGCGTCGGGTGCAGTCCCTCCACGCGAGGGCGTACCCGATGTTCTTGTACGCCAGAATCAACGACTCCACGAGGGTATCAGATGAGGAGCTCTCCTCGTCAGACCTGGACGGGGCCATCAGGCCGCTACTATGCTTCAAGTACAACGAGGCTCTGTTGGCGGAGTCGTCGACTGAGCCCTTCAGCGCTCTTCACGAAGTTCCTCAGGTGAGTTCTTTATTTGCACGTAGTGCGCTCTTTTGACCCGTCTTTCATTGTATTTCTGCTTGATGCGAAGTCCTTTTGACTCGCCAATGCCCATTGTTATGGGCTTGGATTTTGGAGAAGGAGGGGACGCTGGAGATCGTGGAACGGCTAGCAAAAAAGCAACACGGGACATGATCTTTACCTAGGTTCAGGCCTCGGGAGGGAAAACCCTACTCCTGCTTGTTTGGTCTCGATGAATGGCGAAGCCGAAGGTTACAAAGATGCGCAGATGAGATCTGGTGGCGTGTGTGCTAGGATTATGAGGTGTGTCCTCCTCGCCATGCCCTCCTGGCCTTTATATAGATAGGCCATGTCTCGGGGATAAGTCGAGTCGGTTACATGTTAGGTTTTTTCATTGATTGTGCCTGACAATGGTCTTGTTGAAGGCATTGTTTGAGAGCGAGTACTTTCTTCAGGATGAAAACTAAGATCTATGATCGGACGACGACAACGCTTGTGCGCCGTTTCCTTCTTGGATGTGTCGTTTTGGAGAAGCTGGACTTGTGGTGTTGTCTTGGTGGTGTTAGTTCCGTTGTTAGAAGGAATAGGTCGCTGTAGCGGGACCTTTCTTTTATTTTTTATTTTTTTGGTCGTGTGGATTAGTATTGCCGCTAGGGAGATACGTTGTTGCAGAGGCTGGATATAATTGGTATCTTCACGATATTAATATATACTCTTTATCGATATATATATAGGTAAAATGACTGGTGCACCTTGGTGCCCATGCACCAAGCGTGATACATATAAATTTACTTTGAACTAGACATACCTGAAGGTATATGTACCTAAGGTATATATATATGGACAGCATGAGTTTATATATATACTCTCTCTGACCCATATTACTTGACCCAAATTTGTCTAGATACAGGTTGACTAGATAAGATGAATATGGATCGTAGAAAATATAAGAATTAATTATTCTTTAAAGACCATCATGTCCTTAGTTATTATGAAGGGGTACAAAGTGATTTTAGCTGTTGTTGTGTTTAAATTTGGATAGGGGGAGTACTGAAGAATAAGAAGTGCAATACGAAATAGGAGTAAACAAGAAAGTAAGCACAACGAAGAATGAACAATGGAGTTCCAATAATTAAAGAACCTATAGGCCTCTGGATTTGTTTACAAATGGAGTATCTTTTATTGATAAATGTTTTAAATCAAAGTGTTACAGAATACACAAATCCAATGAAAAAATGAAGTACAACAATAGGGAAGGAAAACCAAGGAAATAACAAAGGGGAATAATCCAAATTACAAGCACACGTGAAAGTAGGGTTTTACAGTTAACCTCAAGCATAGAAAGCTTTGCCATGAAACTGATCAGCCGGTGTAGTTAGTTCAAGACACGGCAGTCCCTCCTGATCTCGCCGTTGGCACTTGTCTTGATTTCAATAGCACCCATCTTCACCATCGCCGCCATGAACTTGTCCTCCCACTGCTTGGCGTTCTTGGCGAAGGCAGACACCGCGTCGCTCGTGTCTGTGGCCGTCAAGAGCGTGGCGTCAGACGCGAAGAGCACCTCATGGCGGAGCACGTTCTTGTAGTACTGGTTGTCCAGCTTGTCAGGGGTCTTGATGTCCTGTACCACCGTGTTGTCGTTGCCAGAGCTGGACTTGCACTCCTCCTGAAGTGTGCTTTTCAGAGTGGGGTCCATGTCGGAGGAGTTGGAGGTGAGGCGGTCGGAGAAGGATGAGCAGTGGGAGATGCCGATGGTGTGCGCGCCGGAGAGGGTAACCATGTCGTCGGTGTTGAGGCCCTTGGAGGCGAAGTTGGCCTTGAGCTGAGCCACCGTGGAGAAGGGAGGGGGAAGGTTGGGGAGCGTCTCATTTATGAGGGACACACGTCCGTCGTAGCGGCCGGCGGGCATGTCGAAGAAAACCTTCTTGTTGCTGAGGAAGTAGGTGGCGTCGCGCCCGGCGAAGGCCAGAATGTCGGCGCACGACACCACGGTGCCGCACTCCTTCTCGATCTTGGCCTTCGCCACGTTGATCACCTCGAAGCCGCGCAGGCTCAGGTTCGGGATGCCAAACTTCTCCGTCGCGCTGTTAGGGTCAGCCGTCTCCAGTAACACGGAGGCGTCGCAACCCTAAAGGCAAACGAAACCATCATGAGTTCATAGGTACACACACACATAAGCACATCAACCCCATATTTTGCAACTGGTGGTGTATTATTGGGACGGTGAAATGTTGTCTTACCCTGATGAAGCAGTCATGGAAGAACATACGGATGAGCCCCGCCATGATGCCCTTGCTGGCGTCGCGCACGGTTTCTCTCACGATGTCTTCCGCACGGTAGCATGTCTTCTGGTAGTAACCAACCGCGAGCCCTGGAGCAGGTGAGCTCGGAGTGGGCGGGGGAGGGCTAGGCGTGCTCGGGGTGTATGGTGGTGGTGGACTAGACGGTGTGATCGGGCTGGGCGGAGGAGGGCTAGATGGTGTGATTGGGGCGGGCGGCGGAGGGCTAGGTGTGTTTGGAACATATGGAGCTGGACTAGGTGTGGCCGACGGAGGAGGACTCTGTGTAGTAGGGGCATACGGCGGCGGACTAGGCGACGGCATGGGGTTGGGATACCCGTAGCCTGCCTGGCACGGGCGAGCCACGCAGGCCACCAGTGCGAGGATCGTCAGGGCGGCAGCGAGCTTTGCCATGGTCACTAATTGGCAATGTAGCTCCCTTGCTTGGGCTGATCTCGGTGGTGTGTTTACTGAGCTTGTGTGATTACAAGCTGCTGCTCTCCTGCCTATTTATAGCTAAAGCTACCTTGCTCTAACGTGAGGGGGCGAAAGAGGAAGTACGCTCGCCTGTACTCTGAAGAACAATCGTGCGTGCAAGAAAGTTCATTAATGTTCCAGGAAACTGTTTTCCTGCTGAGCAGCCGCTTTGGGAACTGAACGTGCTGAGCACAATCTATCAATGGCTTGCGTTCATGTTGCAGATCAAGCCGTTGACAATCCATGCGTTAATGATGTTTTATAACGAATTTTTTTGCGATGAACCCGCACGTTAGTTAAACAGCTGCTGTTATGTACCTACCTGCGTTAAGCTGAACCTGACATGTACTAGTCGGTGAACACGACATTGTTTATAATTGACATGCGTTTTACTCCGTATTTTATTTTTTTGACCTCGAACACATGCATCTTTCATCTCAATTAGCTAGACGTGAACAAATGTTAACGACATTGCTAGGGACTAGGGAGGTTCGTCAACCACAACGCATTGTTGACGTGAACCTCCCAACTACCAAGGCCAGACAGCACATGCACCGGTTAGTTACATGCACGATACTCAATGAAACTCATTTTAAGGAGAAATGTCTCCCTAACAATGCCTGTTTAGATAAAAGTCTTTCGTCCCACTTTAAATTAATAATAAAGCCCTTAAATATCTAGAGTACAACACTAAGCTGAGATACCAGTTAAGGCAAAGCAAAGAAAGACACCCGCAAAAGATCCAATGAACTAGAGATACAAGCTAAACCAAAGTCTTGCGAGGATGTCCATAACTTAAGCTCTTTGCCTCCCGTCGATGACGCGTCAGAGGGCATCACCATATCAGTGAGAACCTTCACCGAGACTCCACCACAAGGATGACTCCACAAGTGTAACACCATCAGAACGAAGAAATCAAGAGCATGTTTATCAGTTTATGTAACAACTTTGTTTCTTTTTTTCTCGAATGAATCACCAAGACGTGTTTCATTCAATATCTCCAATTCGATAAAATAAATCAACGGAAAATTTACCATTATATAGTAATTTCCATTTGAATTCGTCCATGCCCTCAGATAGGTGTATCCTGGATAATCTTACTAAAATGATTATTCCAAGACACCAGTCTAGGACCTAAGAGGCTTCTTCTGAAAGACACATTGGGAGGATTGGTTTCCATTACCTCAGCGAGAGTATCCCTTTGTGCTACTAGGACCTAAGAGGCTTCTTCTGAAAGACACATTGGGAGGACTGGTTTCCATTACCATGTTGGTGAGTTCTGAACTATTAGGACGTTTCTGAAGTCTTTCCTCAACGAGTTTTCATTCAGCAATCGTGAGACGCCGATAATATATCGGTATACCCAGATAATTGATTGTAAATTGCCCCTGACCACAGCCAAAGAGATCGGCATACAGGTGGGCCGCGTCTTTAGCCTCGCCAAAACAATACAAGTCACTCTTATGAAAGTTTATTTTCAAACAAGAGAGCTGCTCAAATGCTGATAGTATTAATTTCAGATTTTTGGCTTTCTCCAGATCATGTTCCATAAATAGTATTGTATCATCGACATATTGAAGAATAGATAGTCTACCATCAACAAGATGTGGAACCAAACCTTCAATTTTTCCATTAGCCTTTGCTCTCTTAATAAGGATAGCCAGCATATCTACCACTATATTAAATAGTATATAGGCGATAGAGGATCCCCTTGTCGCAGCCTTTTTTTCGTCTGGAAGTAATTACCCGTGTCATCGTTGACATTTATGGTAATACTTACACCAAACATAAAAAACTGTATGAGAGCACACCACTCTTCAGAAAAACCTTTTGTACGGAGGAGTGTTTGCTGTAGGAAAGACCAATTAACTTTATCATATGCCTTTTCAAAATCAATCTTGAACAATACATCATTTAGTTTTTTGAATGCAGTTCATGTATCGTTTCATGCAGGATTATAACTCCATCTAAGATATTTCTCCCTTGCATGAAAGCAGTTTGAGAAGGGCGAACAACATGATCAGCCACTGAATTTAGTCTAATCGTAGAAACCATTGTAAAAAATTTCAAACTAACGTTAAGGAGACAGATTGGACGATACTGATGTATACGTTCTGCGTTATTAACCTTAGATAGTAAAATTATGTTCCAAAATTTAACCTAAAAAGGTTCAGCTAGCCAACTTGCAAAAACTCAAACAAGCGCATCAAATCCACCTAGATAACTTTCCAGAATTTTTGATAAAACTCCCGGAAAGCCATCAGGCCCTGGCGCTTTGTTATGTTCCATTTGGAAGACAGCTTTCTTAACCTCCTCCTCAGTATAAGGAGCAGTCAGAAAATTGTTTTCCTCAATAGAAACCTGAGGAATATCCTCCGTCCGGGACTCAACCAATGAAAAGGAATTTTTTGGTGGTGCCCCAAACAAGGATTTATAGTAGTTAGTAATATAAGGTTTAAGATGTTGTTGTCCTTCAATCGTCCCTTCATCCTGAATTAGAGAGTGAATAAGTTTCTTCTTATGCTTGTCATTTGCAACAGCATGGAACTATCTTGTATTCGTGTCTCCTTCAAGGATGAATTTAGCTTTAGAACATTGGTACCACTAGAGTTCTTCCAACCCAATATTCTAGGCGATGATAATAGTAAAATTTGGAAGATGAGGATACCCCTTAAAACAAAGATATTCGCTTGGTATCTCCGTAAAGGGGTGATTCTCACAAAAGATAATCTTGTTAGGAGGAATTGGCATGGTAGCACTGAATGCGTATTTTGTCACCATAATGAGACAATACGACATTTATTATTTCATTGTAAATTTGCTCGTGCTATATGGTCAATCATCCAAATAGCCTCTGGTTTATCTCCTCCTCGATCGGTAGTAAATGTATTTGGAAACTGGATGAATGAGATTGAGGATAAAAATTCATTTTATAGATCTTCGATCCAACCTAATATTCCATTCGATGATAATAGTAAAATTTGGAAGATGAGGATACCCCTTAAAACGAAGATATTCACTTGGTATCTCCGTAAAGGGGTGATTCTCACAAAAGATAATCTTGTTAGGAGGAATTGGCATGGTAGCACTGAATGCGTATTTTGTCCCCATAATGAGACATTACGATATTTATTCTTCCATTGTAAATTTGCTCGTGTTATATGGTCAATCATCCAAATAGCCTCTGGTTTATAGACTCCTCGATCGTTAGTCAATGTATTTGGCAACTGGATGAATGAGATTGAGGATAAATATGGGACTTTATTTAGGGTGGGAGCGCTTGCCATTATTTGCTCGCTTTGGCTGTAGGCGGTTGGAGTATACGACGCGGGATATCTTCTTCCAGCATGGATGGAAGCAAGCGCTGCGGATAGATCTTCCTTAGCTAGTTTGGAGAACCGTGTTTTTGATTTACTTTTTTTTGTAATTCCGTTTTTATTGCTTTCGTCCGAGACTGTGTGGTTGATCGGCTGTGTGCATCCTAGATATGCAGAGGCCGGGTGTAAACTTACTGTTAATTAATAAAACGCCTATTTCTAAAAAAAATCTCCAATTCGATAATAGTTACTAGATGATGAAGAATGAAGTTCGAATCAAATAAAAGGAAACACATGCCATATACTTTGTGGTGTCCAAAGCTAGAGAAATCAATAATTCACAGGAATGCAAAGCTTATTGGAATGCTTGGGTTACTAATTGTGGTAATGTCATTAAAGATCAAGCCGTTGACAATCCGTACGTTAACTAAACAGCTGATGTTAGGTACCTGCGTTAACCTGGTGTTGGTGGGCACGACCTTTTTTTGTATAATCGACATATATGTTTTATTTTATTTATTTCAGCTCAAACACATCTTGCATTTAAATTATTCTTGTTGTTGGCGGCCAGTGTAGCTACACATGAACATGGTGAATTATACTGCTAGGAAGGTTGTTAACCACAACACATTGTTTTTTTTGCGGGTGAACCGCAACGCATGACGTGAACCTCCCAACTAATAAGGGCATGCACATTGGTTTAGAAGGAAACAGTCTGTAACAAGTATCCACGTCAAGTATAGACAGAAATATAGACACCTTCTACAATGGGTTGTTTTTTCAGTTGATTGCATGCACTTGTATTAAACTAACTGCCCGTAATGCTTCTGGCCAATTAAATATGAGAGATTTGAAGGCAAACTGCCCTTGGTACCAATGGCCCCTTATGCCAGTCGATTGTCTGTTGAATAACCGACACCCTTCTTCTCTCTTCTCGTTCATTTTATAGAGCTTTGATCCAACCTAATATTCCAGTCGATGATAATAGTAAAATTTGAAAGATGAGGATACCCTTTAAAACGAAGATATTCGCTTGGTATCTCCGTAAAGAGGTGATTTTGACAAAAGATAATCTTGTTAGGAGGAATTGGCATGGTAGCACTGAATGCGTATTTTGTCTCCATAATGAGAAAATACAACATTTATTCTTCCATTGTAAATTTGCTCGTGTTATATGGTCAATCATCCAAATAGCCTCTGGTTTATAGACTCCTCGATCGTTAGTCAATGTATTTGGCAACTGGATGAATGAGATTGAGGATAAATATGAGACTTTATTTAGGGTGGGAGCGCTTGCCATTATTTGCTCGCTTTGGCTGTAGGCGGTTGGAGGATACGACGCGGGATATCTTCTTCCAGCATGGATGGAAGCAATTGCTGCGGATAGATCTTCCTTAGCTAGTTTGGAGAACCGTGTTTTTGATTTACTTTTTTTGTAATTCCGTTTTTATTGCTTTCGTCCGAGACTGTGTGGTTGATCGGCTGTGTGCATCCTAGATATGCAGAGGCCGGGTGTAAACTTACTATTAATTAATAAAACGCCTATTTCTAAAAAAAATCTCCAATTCGATAATAGTTACTAGATGATGAAGAATGAAGTTCGAATCAAATAAAAGGAAACACATGCCATATACTTTGTGGTGTCCAAAGCTAGAGAAATCAATAATTCACAGGAATGCAAAGCTTATTGGAATGCTTGGGTTACTAATTGTGGTAATGTCATTAAAGATCAAGCCGTTGACAATCCGTACGTTAACTAAACAGCTGATGTTAGGTACCTGCGTTAACCTGGTGTTGGTGGGCACGACCTTTTTTTGTATAATCGACATATATGTTTTATTTTATTTATTTCAGCTCAAACACATCTTGCATTTAAATTATTCTTGTTGTTGGCGGCCAGTGTAGCTACACATGAACATGGTGAATTATACTGCTAGGAAGGTTGTTAACCACAACACATTGTTTTTTTTGCGGGTGAACCGCAACGCATGACGTGAACCTCCCAACTAATAAGGGCATGCACATTGGTTTAGAAGGAAGCAGTCTGTAACATTGGTTTTTTCAGTTGATTGCATGCACTTGTATTAAACTAACTGCCCGTAATGCTTCTGGCCAATTAAATATGAGAGATTTGAAGGCAAACTGCCCTTGGTACCAATGGCCCCTTATGCCAGTCGATCGTCTGTTGAATAACCGACACCCTTCTTCTCTCTTCTCGTTTATTTTATAGAGCTTTGATCCAACCTAATATTCCAGTCGATGATAATAGTAAAATTTGGAAGATGAGGATACCCTTTAAAACGAAGATATTCGCTTGGTATCTCCGTAAAGAGGTGATTTTGACAAAAGATAATCTTGTTAGGAGGAATTGGCATGGTAGCACTGAATGCGTATTTTGTCCCCATAATGAGAAAATACAACATTTATTCTTTCATTGTAAATTTGCTCGTGTTATATGGTCAATCATCCAAATAGCCTCTGGTTTATAGACCCCTCGATTGGTAGTCAATGTATTTGGCAACTGGATGAATGAGATTGAGGATAAATATGAGACTTTATTTAGGTTGGGAGCGCTTGCCATTATTTGGTCGCTTTGGCTATATAGAAATGACAAGATTTTTAATAACATTGTATCTTCTCCCTTGCAGGTTATCTATCGAGCCACAGCTGTCCTCCAATCATGAACTTCTCTACAACGTATGGAGTTCCGCGACTTATTTGCGGAGGGCTGTAGGAGGTTGGAGGATACGACGCGGGATATCTTCTCCCGGCATGGATGGAAGCAAGCGCTGCAGATAGATCTTTCTTAGCTAGTTTGGAGAACCGTGTTTTTTATTTACTTTTTTTGTAATTCTGTTTTTATTGATTTCGTCCGAGACTGTGTGGTTGATCGACTGTGTGCATCCTAGATATGCAGAGGCTGGGTGTAAACTTACTGTTAAGTAATAAAGCGTTCATTTCCAAAAAAAATCTCCAATTCGATAATAGTTACTAGATGACGAAGAATGAAGTTCGAATCAAATCAAAGGAAACACATGCCATATACTTTGTGGTGTCCAAAGCTAGAGAAATCAATAATTCACAGGAGTGCAAAGCTTATTGGAATGCTTGGGTTACTAATTACGGTAATGTCATTAAAGATCAAGCCGTTGACAATCCGTACGTTAACTAAACAGCTGATGTTGGGTACCTGCGTTAACCTGGTGTTGGTGGGCACGACCCTTTTTTTTGGATAATCGACATATATGTTTTATTTTATTTATTTCAGCTCAAACACATCTTGCATTTAAATTATTCTTGTTGTTGGCGGCCAGAGTAGCTAGACATGAACATGGTGAATTATACTGCTAGGAAGGTTGTTAACCACAACACATTGTTTTTTTTGCGGGTGAACCACAATGCATGATGTGAACCTCCCAACTAATAAGGGCATGGGGTTTAGAAGGCAACAGTCTGTAACAAGTATCCACGTCGAGTATAGACAGAAATATAGACACCTTCTACAATGGGTTGTCTTTTCAGTTGGTTGCATGCACTTGTATTAAACTAACTGCCCGTAATGCTTCTGGACAATTAAATATGAGAGATTTGGAGGCAAACTGCCCTTGGTACCAACAACCCCTTATGCCAGTCGACCGTCTGTTGAATAACCGACACCCTTCTTCCCTCTTCTCGTTCATTTTATAGAGCTTTGATCCAACCTAATATTCCAGTCCATGATTATAGTAAAATTTGGAAGATGAGGATACCCCTTAAAACGAAAATATTCGCTTGGTATCTCCGTAAATGGGTGATTCTCACAAGAGATAATCTTGTTAGGAAGAATTGGCATGGTAGCACTGAATGCATATTTTTTCACCATAATGAGACAATACGACATTTATTATTTCATTGTAAATTTGCTCGTGCTATATGGTCAATCATCCAAATAGCCTCTGGTTTATCTCCTTCTCGATTGGTAGTCCATGTATTTGGCAACTGGATGAATAAGATTGATGATAAATATAGGACTTTATTTAGGATGCGAGCGCTTGTCATTATTTGGTCGCTTTGGCTATGTAGAAATGACAAAATTTTTAATAACATTGTATCTTCTCCCTTGCAGGTTATCTATCGAGCCACAGCTGTCCTCCGATCATAGACTTCTTTACAACGTATGGAGTTCCGCGACTAATTTACGAAGGGCTGTAGGCGGTTGAAGGATACAGCGCGGGATATCTTCTCCCGGCATGGATGGAAGCAAGCGTTGCGGATAGATCTTCCTTAGCTAGTTTGGAGAACTGTGTTTTTGATTATTTTTTTTGTAATTCTGTTTTTAGTGATTTCGTCCGAAACTGTGTGGTTGATCGGCTGGGTGCATCCTAGATATGTAGAGGCTGGGTGTAAACTTACTGTTAAGTAATAAATCGCCCATTTCTAAAAAAAATCTCCAATTTGATAATAGTTACTAGATGATGAAGAATGAAGTTCGAATCAAATCAAAGGAAACACATGCCAAATACTTTGTGGTGTCCAAAGCTAGAGAAATCAATAATTCATAGGAGTGCAAAGCTTATTGGAATGCTTGGGTTACTAATTGCGGTAATGTTATTAAAGATCAAGCCGTTGACAATTCGTACGTTAACTAAACAGCTGATGTTTGGTACCTGCGTTAACCTGGTGTTGGTGGGCACGACCTTTTTTGTATAATCGACATATGTGTTTTATTTTATTTATTTCATCTTGAACACATCTTGCATTTAAATTATTCCTGCTGTTGGCGTCCGGAGTAGTTAGACATGAACATGGTTAATTATACTGCTAGGAAGGTTGTTAACCATAATGCATTGTTTTTTTGCGGGTGAACCACAACGCATGACGTGAACCTCCCAACTACTAAGGGCATACACATTGGTTTAGAAGTCAACGATCTGTAACAAGTATCCACGTCAAGTATAGACAGAAATATAGACACCTTCTACAATGGGTTGTCTTTTCAGTTGATTGCATGCACTTGTATTAAACTAACTGCCTGTAATGCTTTTGGCCAATTAAATATGAGAGATTTGGAGGCAAACTGCCCTTGGTACCAATGGCCCCTTATGCCAGTCGACCGTCTGTTGAATAACCGACACCCTTCTTCTCTCTTCTCGTTCTCTCTCTTCCACTTCAACAAAATTCGCACATGGCATCTGTTATAGACAGCTGAGGTGAAACTATTTCACATGCCCATGATACTCGATGAAACACATTTGGTGGTTGGAGGTACCGAAAAAGAAAAGTTCGTGTACGTGCCAGGTTATCAAAACGACCTAAAAGAGGTACAATACATGAGGCAAATATAGAGTTTAGTTATAGGGAGTACTGTAGACATGTAGCCTTAATGCAAATTGATAAGATAAAATTGGCAACTGCAATAATTAGTTGGCAGTATGGTGCTAATTTGACAGCACTTACGACACATAGCAACAATGGTGCACACTATCATCAGACATGAGTTTCACACGATACTGAGGTTTAGAAAACCAAAGCGATCACTCTGTTAACAACGAGAACTAAGAAGGGTCTGGTTCATAGATCTAGTCGCTCTAACATATAATCAACCGCTAAAGTAGTAAGCATTTCCACGGAACAGAATACGACATGGACGCATACACAAATATGGCGTAGACAGAACCATAACTGAGATAAAACACGACAGGACGGATCCGAGAAGGTATGCCCTAGTCGTCTAGCTTACAACAAAATACTACATTGTCTTTTGGAGGCATCTACATGGTGAACTGTTAACTTAATATCCTACATGATAATCTTAGTTGGATCTATTGAAAAACTTGATTGCATGTGACATGCCATTCGGTTTGATAGGGCACCTTCTTCATATGTTTTCTCTCACCGTGTGTGTTGATGGCTTGGTCTTCTGGCTAGTCTTCTATAAACCTATGATTTTATATGGAAAATAGAGCACAATCAGTAGCCACGGCATGTAAATTAAGTGATATTTAGAAGCTGGCTATGATTCCATACCATCGCACCTTCTCTATAAGCAGCTTCTTGGTCACTTCATTGTGGTGCAACAATTTCCGTTATTGCGTGATAGCCAGGACAAAATCTCGGTAGCACGTCAGAGTTTAGTATTTGAATTTATGTGCTGGCAGAACTAAGAACTCGCTCTATTGAGTGCATACAACGTGAAGGATGTTAGATGTATATTTGTATATATGTATTTTCCTCACCTGTTAGGGGGTTTCCTGCATATTCTCACCTGTACATGTAACTATATGTTGTGGCCTTTGGCCCCCTGGGAATACAACTTGTCTATTCCTAACATGGTACCAGAGCCGGTTTTAGGGTTCTCGTGCCCACCGGTCCTCTGCTTGTAACCGTCGCCGCCGTCAGCTCGCCCCGGCCATCGCCGGTTCCCGTTCTGACCGTTTGCGTCGCCGTCGCTTCCTCCGATCTACAACCGCGTCTGCTACCGAACCGATCTACACCCCCCTGCTGCCATGCCTGCTGCCGATCGGGCCCGCACGTGGTCGATCTACACCTGCGATTGACCCTGCCGGCCGCCCGTCACTGACCGGCCGGGGTCCGCCCGCACGCGGTCCACCTGGCCGCTGTTCTCTGCGCTGTTCCGCTGTCCTGCTCTTGGCCGGTTGTCCTCTGCTCTTCTGCACATATACACATACACATCGCATGGTTTTACTTTTCTCACAAAGGCCGGTTTGACCCACTCTGTCCTCTGCTCTGGCCGGTTGTCCTCTGCTCTTCTGCACATACACACATACACATCGCGTGGTTTTACTTTTCTCACACAGGCTGGTTTGACCCACTGCCTCCTGCCCCCCGACTGGCCGGGGCCACCTCCTGCCACGCGGGCCTCCTCCACTCCACAGCCAGCCGCCGATCCGTCCTGTTTGGCTGGTTTTCGTCTGGTGACGTTAGGACCCGGTCACTGGTTCTGCCCTGTTAAAAAAAATTGCTGCTCTTGTTGTCGGGCGTTTCTTTCTCTCACCCGATGACGCCTTCCGCTGCTCCCATCTTCCACTCGGGCCTTTCTTCGGTCCTTGGTGCTTGTTTGTCGACACCGTGTATGTCGGATTGCCGCTCTACATCGCTTTCTGCGGCCTCTTCACGCGGTTATAGCTGCCCTTCGCCGACTTCGTCTACATCGGCTCGCCGCTCTTCGTCGACCTTCGCGGCCTCTTCCCCCTGTTATGGCCGCGCTTCGCCGACCCCGTCTACGTCGGCCTGTCGCTCTACATTGACTTTTGCGGCCTCTTCACGCGGTTATAGCCGCCCTTCGCCGACTCCGTCTACATCGGCTCGCCGCTCTTCGCCGACCTTCGCGGCCTCTTCCCGCTGTTATGGCCGCGCTTCGCCGACCCCGTCTACGTCGGCCTGTCGCTCTACATCGACTTTCGCGGCCTCTTCACGTGGTTCTGGCCACGCTTCGCCGACCCTGTCTATGTCGGCTTGCCGCTCGACATCGACTCTTGCGGCTTCTTCAGACGATTGTGATCGTCTTTCATCGACTCTGTTTTCATCGGCGTGTTGCTCTCCGTCGTCACCTTTGGCGGCATCTGTGTGTGTGGGTGACAGCTCCTCGTCGGCACCTGATTGTACCTCGACCTCTCCAGTCGTGCCCCTTTTTGCGCATGAGATAGCGCAGCTTCGATGTCTGCTTGCTACTTGGGATTTTTCACTGACAGGTTCTGCTGGTTCTGCGACTGAGTTTTCTGGCATTGAGCGACCACCTCCTCCTTCTCCAGGTACATCTCCATGGCTTCTTGATACTGGAGCTTCTTTTCATATGACTCCTGATTCCTCCTTGTTGCATTCTGTTCGACCTGTCGATCCTCCTGTTCGTGTTATTACTGCCGATGGTACCCCCCACCCAGTCATTAGTCGAGGCATTCTTAGTACTTCCTCATTTCATGTTCCTTCTGTTGCGCATGTTCCTCAACTTAACATGCAACTCTTTTCTGGTAGTCAGATCGTCGACTCTCGTTGTAGCATCACTCTCGACTTTGATTCCTGTTCTGTTCAGGATCGTCGCACCGGCACTATGCTTGGTGCTGGCCCCCGCCGCCATGATGGCCTCTGGGAGCTTCACTGGCTTCGTCTTCCTTCTGATGCCACCATCGCCAGTTCCTCGGCATCTGTAGTCGTCGCCACTAGCTCTTTTCAGCAGTGGCATCATCGTCTTGGACATTTATGTGGTTCTCGACTCTCGTCTTTAGTTCATCGTGGTGTTCCGGGGTCTGTCTCCGGAAACGCTTCTTTGGATTGTCAGGGCTGTCGCCTTGGTAAGCAGATTCAGCTACCGTATCCTCATAGTGAGTCTGTGTCCGAGCGTCCTTTTGATCTTGTTCACTCTGATGTTTGGGGTCCAGCTCCCTTCCCGTCGAAAGGAGGTCATCGCTACTATGTTCTCTTTATAGATGATTTTTCTCGTCACACTTGGATTTATTTCATGCGCTCTCGCAGTGAGGTGCTTTCCATTTATCAGCGCTTTGCGGCCATGGTCCGCACTCAGTATTCCTCGCCCATTCGTGTGTTCCGTGCTGATTCTGCTGGTGAGTATATCTCTCAGCACCTGTGTGGTGTTCTTGCTGAGCAGGGCACCCTTGCTCAGTTTTCTTGTCCCGGTGCGCATGCTCAAAATGGTGTCGCCGAGCGTAAGCATCATCATATTCTTGAGACCACCCGCGCTATGATGATTGCTTCTTCTCTTCCACCGCATATCTGGGCTGAGGCTGTCACTACATCGACTTACCTCATTAACATTCAGCCTTCTGCTGCCCTCCAGGGTGGCATCACTCTCGAGCGTCTCTCTGGTGGTTCTCCAGACTACTCGACTCTTCGTTCGTTTGGTTGCGTCTGCTATGTTCTTCTCCCTCCTCGTGAACTCACCAAACTGACCGCTCAGTCTGTTGAGTGTGTTTTTCTTGGCTATAGTGATGAGCATAAGGGCTATCGCTGTTGGGACCCTGTTGGTCGTCGGATGTGCATCTCTCGTGACGTCACGTTTGATGAGACGCGTCCCTTCTACCCTCGCCCCACCTCTGGTACCTACCCGGTGGATGATATCTCCTTTCTTCTGTTTCTTGATGCACCTCCTTCTATCCCTATTGTCCCTCCTCCTGGATCTCGTTCTGATGCGCCCTCTTCATCCCCGGTGCCATCCTCTTCGACTCCATTGTCCTCCTCCCCACCTAGTTCTCCTCTTTCTGCTCCTCCGCCCACCTCACCGTTGTCTCCTTTTCCATTTCATTATTCTCGTCGCACTCATGTTCTAGATCCTCCTCCCGATGTCCCTTCTTCTTCTTCTTCTTCTTCTTCTTCTTCTGATATGTCTTCTTCTTCTAACGAGCTTCCCTCTCCTCTTCCGGCGACTCGTCCACGTCGTGCTCCCGACCGTTACTCTCCTAGTCAGTACGGTCTCTCTGTTGTCTCCGAGCCGACTTCTTATCGGGATGCTGAGCGTCATCCTGAATGGCAGCTTGCTATGGCTGAGGAGATTGCTGCGCTTGAGCGCACTGGCACCTGGGATCTTGTCTCTCCCCCTCCCGGTGTTCGTCCTATCACGTGTAAGTGGGTCTATAAAATTAAGACCCGCTCTGATGGATCTCTTGAGCGCTACAAATCGCGTCTTGTGGCTCGTGGCTTTCAGCAGGAGCACGGCCGTGACTATGATGAGACTTTTGCCCCTGTGGCTCATATGACCACTGTGCGTACTTTTCTTGCTGTCGCTTATGTTTGAAACTGGTCTGTGTCTCAGCTTGATGTTCAGAACGCTTTTCTTAATGGCGAGTTGAGTGAGGAGGTTTACATGCAGCCTCCTCCCGGATATTCTGTCCCTGATGGGCTGGTCTGTCGCCTTCGGCGTTCTCTTTATGGCCTGAAACAGGCCCCTCGTGCCTGGTTTGAGCGTTTTGCCTCTGTGGTGACTGCTGCTGGTTTCTCTCCCAGCGCTCATGATCCAGCGCTGTTCGTCCACACTTCTCCTTGTGGACGCACTCTTCTCCTTCTATATGTGGATGATATGATCATTACTGGTGATGATCCTGAGTATATTGCCTTTGTTAAGGCTCGTCTTCGTGAGCAGTTTCTTATGACCGATCTTGGTCCTCTCCGCTATTTTCTTGGGATCGAGGTCTCTTCCACTTCTGATGGCTTTTCTATCTCTCAGGAAAAGTATATTCAGGATCTTCTTGCTCGTGCTGCTCATGGTGATGAGCGCACTGTTGAGACTCCTATGGAGCTTAATGTTAAGCTTCGTCCTACTGATGGTGATCTTCTTCCTGATCCGACGCGTTACCGCCATCTTGTTGGGAGTCTTGTTTATCTTGTTGTCGCTCGTCCTGATATATCTTATCCTGTTCATATTCTGAGTCAGTTTGTCTCAGCTCCTACCACTGTCCACTATAGTCATCTCCTCCGTGTTCTTCGTTATCTTCGTGGCACGATTACTCGTCGCCTTTTCTTTCCTCGTTCCAGCTCTCTCCAGCTCCAGTGCTACTCGGATGCTACTTGTGCGAGTGATCCTTCGGATCGTCGTTCACTTTCTGCTTACTGTGTGTTTCTTGGTGGTTCGCTTGTTGCTTGGAAGACGAAGAAACAGGTTGCAATTTCCCGTTTGAGTGTAGAGGCTGAGTTGCGAGCTATGGCCTTGTTGATTGCTGAGGTGACATGGTTACGGTGGTTGCTTGCAGATTTTGGGGTCTCTGTTATGACACCCACTCCACTTTTCTCTGACAGTACAGGTGCTATCAGTATTGCACGTGATCCGGTCAAGCAGAAGCTTACCAAGCATATTGGTGTTGATGCTTTTTATACACGTGCTCAGGTGCAGGCTCAGGTTGTTGCGCTTCAGTATGTGCCTTCAGATTTGCAGTTGGCGGATTTCTTTACAAAGGCACAAACTAGAGCGCAGCATGACTTCTTCCTCTCCAAACTCAGTGTTGTGGATCCACCATGAGTTTGAGGGGGGGTGTTAGATGTATATTTGTATATGTGTATTTTCCCCACCTGTTAGGGGGTTTCCTGCATATTCTCACATGTACATGTAACTATATATTGTGGCCTTTGGCCCCCTGGGAATACAATTTGTCTACTCCTAACAAAGGATATCCTTCAGATCGTCATAACTGGTATGCATCTTCTTGTCATAGTTGTTCGACACTTCTAAGGCATCTTTGTAGAGCTCGTGGTAACTTTCTACCATGGCCTTGTCTCTCCTAGAACTGACCACTTCACTGTGATTCAGGTCTAGGATTTCGACCTTCCAGCGGTTAGCAAGAAACAATAGCACCTCCTGTGTTGTGGTGAGGGATTCAGGTCTTCATTTCTGGATGTTCGAATATATCTTCCGTGAGACGGTCACCTTTATACAGCTTCGGGCCTGGCGTTGTCCTTCTTTGCCTGCCACCGACTATAATAAGCATCCCCCCAAGTGGAAACCGAGCTTTATCTAAGATATCCAATAGCTCCTACTTCCCTTTTAAAGAGGGCATTTGAGCATCTCATTATGTCGAGAACAACCAGCCCGACGTTTTTATGTGAGTGCCCTTTGACGCCAGATTCGTGGATCCTCAAAGAATAATAGTAGGTGAAGTAGGCGGACTCAGAGATAAAGGATGATATGCATTGGACGGGCTCACGCACTCGTCATAGGTGGCAGACGGAGCTAGGATGCTCCTCCACTGCGCTCATCGTGCCTCCTTCTCGGCTGTCGTAGCTCGAGGATAGAGCACCTTCCCACCAGATCCTCTCCTCTAGACTTGCCTCAACTGGTGAGGCGCTCCAGGGAGTTTCTGGGGCGGTGATGGATATTCCCATCTCCTTTTTAAGAACTTGAATTGTCTCCCCAAATATTCCTTCGACAATCACATTGAAGTCATGATCCTAGTTTTATTGTCTAGAATCTTTGGCTCTTCGTTCTTGATGTTAGCTGTAAAATAATTTCATGACACATCATTTCAGTAGTCAATTGAGAAGGCACCTATGATGCTCTATGGCAAAATAAGAATATTTGTGCATAAGTAAAGATGATAGATAAAACCTGAAAGCTGCGGTGTAATGTTTAGAAGAAGATCTATAATCAAATGAAGGGAAGATAACGAAGAAACTCACACAAAAGGTGGAAACCTGTTGGGATGCATCATGTGCATAGGAAAGTCAGGAAGATCAAATTGGAAATCTGTACCTTCAGTTGGCTTATTTACATTTGGTCATGTACTAAAAAACAACAAACACACTACCTCTGGCTAGAAAGAAAAAACTGTTTATGCATACCATCCTTAGCCTTCTATGTTGGTAGTGCTTCAGAACAGGAAAAAATACTGTATAAAACACATTTATTGTAATGGTAAACCCCAAGATTTATGTTCAGAAAGATTTAGACACCCACTATGTGCAATCGCAGGTATGCGAAAGTAAAAAAGTATACTTTATTATTTATCACACCATGTATCGAAGCTAACTCAGTTTGTTCGTGTATGAACTTGGGACAGTTGTGAAGTATAAAGTGTCTATTTACTTGATCTCTAAGAGGACAATCGTCGCTACAAATTCCTAGTTCTTCATCGATCAGGTCATTACTTAAATTATTCATATGGAGATTAGATACTATTTGGTTCCATACCAGTTGAAAAAATTATCTATGTGTAAACTTTGCTAAACAAAGACTTCTCCTTAGATTAAAAAACATCGAACTTGTGGCTGCACACCCAACAAAACCAGTATGAACTACCCACAACAATTGTCACACACGCCAGCTGCTAAAAACAATAAATCATTCAAAATTTAGCAGAGAAAACATAAATCTGAGCAACCAAGTAAGTTCACCGACACACCATCAGGAAATGAAACATTCACATCACTAAGAAATTCTTATTTGTACTCTGATAATTGCAGGAATCTTCAGAACAACTATACATGGCACAAACATAATGTCCCTAGAAAATTCGGCCTCCTTATTCAAAAGGGATGTACTTCCTTTCTTCCATGATAGATATCAGAAAGGACTGTATAATTTATCTTCTATAAATGCTCTAGAGCACAAACATAGACATGTTTGGGTGTAGGATATTGGCATCTTGTTCTGGAAAGAACCCCCTACAACATCTTTTGTCTCCCTACCGATTGGTGAACATCCGCTACCCATCACCAAAAGAAGGATAACCGGACTTAATTCATGAGAACAACTTTGGTTGAAACATGAGTAAAAGTAAAATCAACTTGGGTGAAGTCGAGCAGTAGATGGCCTGAGAGGTCTTCCTGCCATTTCACACATCATCAACTCAGCATCTCATACGGCCGACAGTTCACTGCCGCCATCTTATACGTGGATAGTCTCGGGTGCTGCCAGTACTCCACCGTCACACTCAAGTGCCAAAGATCTATTTCTACACCTCCTTACTCGCACGCTGAAAATAATGTTTATCACCAACGGGACTACCGCTGGATGGAAAATTTTATAGCTGAAGATATACAAATATGATTTTACTACAAGTGTTTTCTCTTGAGTTCAGAATATTATTAGGCTTCCGGTTAAGAATTGTTTATGTGCTTGGTTTTAAATATTTGGCGGAGTTGGCAGATATTGTTTAATTTATCTGAAAAACTGAGTATCGTTTAGTCCAGCGCATATTAAATGTATTTAGACAATGCTAGTATTTTGCAATCGATCGAATACCTATGTCACATTGGTTAAATGTCCATTCAGATGCTCTCCCATACTCTTTAATGTGCAAACTTATTATACTATTCCTTAAACATGGTGACATGCACGAGCAATGAGGCCCTCTGCCGATTTATGACTATGCCTTGTGGGCCATTGGAGAGGTCACCGTCATAGCTGTACTTAAGCCTGTTCGAGGTTTGGTTTCAAACCGGATAAACCAAGAGCCCTGGCGCACCAGACTAGATGTACGGTCTATACCAGGTTCCATGGTTTCTGGATTGAAACCGCGAGCTGCATATCTTTACCTAGGTTGAGTGGTATGGACTCAACCTGAGGAAGCTGTTCAAACCGTAGGCACACAATCCCCTTGCATCGCCCTTGGGGCATGACGGAGGCCGAGAGCGCCAGTGCCGAGGCTGCGACGAAGATGGACGAGCTACTGTTGAGGGGTTGGTGGTACCTAGCGGTGACGGGGCGTTCTCCACGGCTCCCTGATGCAGCTCAGATCACTGTAGAGCTTCGTTGGGAAACCCCAAGAGGAAGGTATGATGAACACAATAGCAAGTTTTCCCTCTGAAAGAAACCAAGGTTATCGAACCAGTAAGAGGAAGAAAACGACCCAAAGGTGTTGCTAGTAACTTGGAAACCTTCACAACATAAACTCAAGACTTTGCCCCAACGAACAGTGAGGTTGTCAATCTCATCAGTTTGCTGAAAACAAAGGATTAACTATATGGTGTGTAAGGTAATGGTGGTTTGAAGAAAGTAGACAGGAACAGTGGAAGATGTATCAATGGTAAAGATTGGACCGGTGTCCATAGTTTACTATAGGTTTTATCCTTAAGATAAACAACATAACATGCTGGATAAACAAATTACAGCGGGACAATTGACAGGACAGAGCAAGGCATAACAATGCAATACTAGACATTCATGATACTGTGAGATTTGATTGGGCAATACAACAATATACATAGACCGCCATCCAACTGCATCTATGACTAGTAATCCACCTTCAGGTTATCATCCAAACCCCTTCCAGTATTAAGTTGCAAGCAACGGATAACTTCTTTAAGCAAAGTGTGTAAGGTAAACAATCCACTTGTTCCATAAACAAGGGATCGTTATTTTCTTCCTAGTAGCAACAGCACATCTACAATCGAAGAGATTTCTGTCACTTCCCTTGGAAACTAGAGGCATGAACCCACTATCGAGCATACATACTCCCTCTTGGAGTCACTAGCATCTACTTGGCCGAGATAGCTACTAGAAACGGAGAGCATGCAAGATCTCAAACAACACAGACATGATAGAATCAATAAGATAGAATAAATAACCAATCTGACATAGTAATCTCAATATCCATCGGATCCCCGCAAACACAACATGCATGATTAAAAATAGATGATCTTTATCATGAACGGACCTCACAAGATCTAAACATGGTAACACAAAGGAGGAGAAACAACCATCTAGCTACTACATGGACCCGTAGTCCACGGCTAAGGGAGCAAGGTGTAGGGATAGGGGGCGCCCCCTCCCTTTATTTTATAGGTGGGAGGGGCGGCTAGGGCTAGCCGTGTCCGCCCCCAACTCCTATGATGGCCGGCGGTTTGGTGTAGGGAAGGGAAACCTTCTCTCCCAAGATTTCCTTCTCTTCCTCCACCTGGAAATTATTGTCCCAATTTGACTTTTTCAAACTGGCCTTTTTACTTTCAAACTAGAGTTTGATTTCTCTCTTCCAAGTGTCCAGCCAAGTGACCTAGGACATGATGCAACCATTCCACTTTGTCATGACACATCCATTTACCCTTCCCCTTCCGGATCGGTGAACCTTCTAGACCCTTCTAGAACATTCCGATGAAAACACTAGAACCATTCCCGAACTCCGGAATTAGACTTTCCTTATATGAATCTTATTCTCTGAACCATTCCGGATCTCCTCGTGATATCCCGGATCCCATCCGAGACTCCAAACAACATTCGGTCTCTTTACTCACATTCCATATATACTAAACAACATTGAAACCTTAAGTATGTCTCCCTATGGTTTGTGAATTATGCAGACATGATCGAGACTCTTCTCTGATCAATAACCAATAGAGGAATCTAGCAATTCATATGGCTCCCACATATTTCTATGATTACTTCATGATCGAATGAACCATTTACATACGATACCAATTTCCCTTTGTCTCGTGATACTTTACTTATCTAAGGTTTGATCGTCGGTATCTCTGCATACCTAGTTCAACCTCGTTACCGATAAGTACTATTTTCTCGTTCCCGTGATATGTGATCCCTTGTGAGATAGTCACATGCTTGCAAGCTAATTGGATGACATTCCACCGAGAGGGCTCAGAGTATATCTATCTGTCATATGGATGGACAAATCCCACTCTTGATCCATGTGCCTCAACACATACTTCTCGAACATTCAATGCCACCTTCATAACCACCCAATTACGAAGTGGTGTTTGATGTCATCAAAGCATCCATCTGGTGATGGTGATTAGCATGATCTCATGGTCGAAGGAATTAGGTTACTATGTATCAGAAAGCTTATAGCAAGTGAACTATACTAAATGACTTGATCTTTATGCTACGCTTAACTATAGGAGTATGTCCATCACATCATTCTCCTAATGATATGACCCTGTTGTTAATAACATCTCAATGTTCATGATCAGGAAACCATGATCATATATTAACCAATAAGCTAGTTTAATAAGAGGCTTTACTAGGGACTATTTTATGTTTACAAATCACACAAGTATTAATGTTTCCAGTTAATACAATTATAGCATGGTATGTAAACATTTATCATAAGCATGAAGATATGATAATAACCACTTTATTATTGCCTCTTGGGTATATCTCCAACAGTCTCCCACTTGCACTAGAGTCAATAATCTAGTTTCAAACCTTTTTGCATTCAACACCTATGGCTTTCCGGTATTGTATTTACATGATTGCTAGTGATCAACTGATCTCCGGATCCGACACTTTTAGGTCTGTATGTAATTGCATGTCTTTGCTACTCTACGCATCACTCAGTCTATAATTAGATGGATTTGTATAAATTTGGTCCTTTGGTGAGACCTTTAGTTCCTTAGGGTTGAACATGTTAATAATATTGTCACACAATATATCTTCATAGTACTATCCCGCTGTGAACCACACCTAGTTTGGTAACAAACTACTTGACACAAATGCCCTCTTTTGTTGCTATAATAGCAGTCATATACTTAGCCTTTTTCTGTAGTATATGTCACAATGTCTTAACTTTGGAACTCATCCAAATCCATTATCGAACTCACTTTCCATTATATTGTGCCACCCTTAGTTTGTATTGAGATAAACTTAATCTGTACTTTGTGACACAACTAGTATCAATGCAATACTTTACAATGAACTAACCATCTATTTGTCACCTCCACAAAATATAATATATTCTTAGTTCTTCCAAAAGATCATAAGAATATCCTTACTATTGTCCAATGATCATCTTTATGAATCATTCTGGTATACGCTCATAACATTTAGAGCATAGGACATATCTGGATTTGTACATATCACGGTATGATTGATAAAATACTCTTTGTGTTTTTATCTATCAGGTATCGAAAAATACATGAATCTTGATTCAATCCTTCCTGTGCAACAAGAACCTTTCTTATAGTTTCTATATTGAACTTATTCAATATCTAATCTATGTACTTCTGGCACAACCATATTAGCATCTCAATTTATCCATATAGACATTGATGCCAAATATTCGGGTTTTGCCTAACCCTTTCATCGAGATGAAATTCTTTAACATGTGTCAATAAAAGATACATAATTTATAATCAATAATATGTATTCCACATAATGTATTAGAAATATGTATTAACGCTCCCACTTAATTTCTTACAAATGCAAGCATCTTCATCGTATCCGATGAAATTAAACTCTTTTAACAGTTTCATCATGGTGAAGATTCCAACTCCGCGATGCTTACTTCAACCATTGAAGTTTGCATACGCTTTTAGCATCCTTTGAATTAACAAAACCCTTTGGACCATGTCATGTACACGTCCTAGGTAACCATTCTATTAGAAGAACTTGTTTTGTTTATTCAGCTACCACATAACAAAATTATATGTAGTAGTTGCTACATTAATCCGTCTAGACTAAATAGTGCTACGAGAGATCAAATCTTGTCATAGTCAACTACTTGAACATTGTCGTGAACTCTTTCCTGACATGTCGATTATCTCATAGATGTGAAACATCCATGTCTATTTCTATATAGATCCAAATACGACTTTAAGGTTTTTACACCTTTCCTGAGGGTCTTCCAAGTTCAAAGCTTGATTTGTCCTGAGGGTCTTCCAAGTTCAATGGCTTCAAGCCATTTGACAGAATCAGGGACCATCATCGCTTCTTTGCATGTAGTCGGATCATCATTTTCAAATAATGATCAAACTCTCAAATCTTGGTATTTGATTGTTTACCCGACCTACTTTGTTCAATAGGAACTTAGACCTTTGTGACCACAACCTTTGAGGCACGTGAGCCATGAGCATTGTTGCTGCCTCCGGGATGTTTTCCGGTGCTGCGCAACTTAGCACATATAGCTAAGGTTCTTTTAACCTTATCAAAGTTCTATTGTCCTCCCACTTAACTTTTCACGAAAAAAATTCCTTCTTAAAGAAACTTGACGTTCTAAGCAACAAACACTTTTGTCTTTGGTGTTATGGAGGAATACTCAACGATTATTCGAAATAATCTACAAAGACACGCTCATCCGACTTTGGTCGTAAACATCTTACTTATGCATATCATACAATGTTTAAGAAAGGATAACTTGGGTTTTATCCCAAACCATAACTTTATATGGTGTCATTTCAACGGATCATGATGGAGCTATTTTCAGTGAAAAAGCAGTAGTCACTAAAGCTTATAATCTTTAAAATATAATGGCGGTTTTATAAATGACACCTTTGATCTTACCATGTCAAACAAGGTTTTATTACATATCTTGAACACACCAAACTCGTATGGTGTTTCGGGAAACGCAAATTCATGGAACGATTCCTCAAATCTTAGGTGTTATGCTAAACTTGTAACTCAAATATCTCCCTTTATGATCCTATCATAAATTCTTTATTTTCTTGTTACATTGATTTTGCACTTCATCCTGAAAGTCTTCGAACTTTTTCAACTGTTTCACACTTCATCCTCATTAACTAAATATTCATATATTCACTCAAATTTTCGGAGAAAGCATATGAAGTTGAAATCCATCGCTCTTGACTACACATAATGGGCTTCATACATCTATATGTGCAAGTTCCAATAAGCTAGTCATTCGTTCACTTTTGGCCTATGAACGGAGTTTTAATTATCTCTAGGAAAGTTTCACAAGCGTCATTTGATCAAAAATCAAAATACTCCAAAATTCCATCCACATTGAGTTTCTTCATGTTTCCTTTCCAATATAATTTAAACGGCAATGTCACTTCCTAAGTGATCTTTCAATCAATTGTCTTTTGACATTTTTTGCATTTATTTTATGGATGTGATTTATCCAACAATATTTGTAAATCATCCATATTTTATGGATTACGGCAATTATTTGAACAACCCTTTTGTTCTCATAATACCCAATAAAACAAATCTTGAAGGCAAGCTTTTATGTCAACGAGTAACACATCAACACTTTATTTGTTCTCGATGAACATCATCACATATTCTCTTGCTAGTTAATTAGGCCATTGCAGTTCATGAATTGTGTTGTTTTGTATGACGATTCACACCAACAAATTCAGTATCCAATACTTAAGAACCACATTGTTTAACAAGCAAAGAATACAGCCATAACACGAATATCCTCTATATACCTAGGCTGAACAATTCTAGTCTTTTCTTTTCTGCCATATATTTTTGAGATTCTCTTTCAGTATTTACTTTTCTGTTTGAAAGAATCTATCAATGTCAATAGTGGAGCCATACACATGACACATAGTCCAAAGCATGTATAGTTAAATACTAATGTCTTTGGACTTGCACTTTGAAGTAGATCACCATCATCAAATACTTGGTGTTCTTTCAAATTCCATTCTTTAGTAATATTTTAGTGTAGTAAACATTTTACCTACATAAAATAATAACCCTTATCATGGAACTATTCATGATCAAGCTACTTTAGCTTATAACGGTGAATCACGAGTATAATATTGCTCTCCAAAACTTTTTGGAGGATTAGGACGACAAGCGTCTCCAACCTTTTGCAAATTCTCATAAAATATGAGGACATAAACTTTGCCATATGATACTCTCTCATGTTGCAACCAAAACATCGTTTCAGATATCGCAATATCTCCCACACATCATGGTTTCTGAAACAACTCTTTGAGCTACTAGATAACCTTGATATTAAAACAATCTTTTGAATATCAAGAATCATGGAGACAAACATGATACTTATATACTAACACTGGAATTGTCACTCTTGATTTAATACCAATTATTAAACTTCACGGTGTAGTCGGAACTTACTGAAAATTTGCAATAGGACTTGTAAACTTTAGATTAACAATTTAAAACAATACGATACCAGTTCGTAAAGTAACTAACCAGAATTCTATACTTCTATTATCTCAATTATAACTAAGCGTAAGGTGGTAAACGAATGCCAATAACTACAACAACTATGCATCACTTTGATTTAATTTATGATAAATAATGTTCAACTTTTAATCATATTTCTATTGAACTCCGACTCAAAACAATATCCCTCACATTGTTTTAGTGATCACATGAACCAAATCCACTACACCAAGTCCGATCATCACGTGACATGATGTAGTTTCAAAGGTGAACAATCATCATGTTCATCATATCATCTATATGACTAATGCTTTACCTTTCAGTATTCCGTGTTCCGAGACCATGTCTGTACATGCTAGGCTCGTCAAGATTCAACCTTAGTGTATGCATGAGCAAATCTGGCTTGCTCCCGTTGTACACACTCGCAGAATCTAACACACCCGATCATCACGTGGTGCTTCGAAACAACGAGTCTTGGCAACAGTGCCTACTAAGGACGAACACTTTATAACTTGATATTTTGTGAGAGGGATCATCTTATAATGCTACCGTCGCGATCTAAGCAATACAAGATTCATAAAAGGATTAACATCACATGCAATTCAAAATATGTGATATGATATGGCCTTTCTTCTTGTTCTTTTCGATCTCCATCTTCAAGCACGAACATGATCTCCAGCATCACCGGCATGGCGTCAAGGTCAATGGCACCGCTCCATGGTTGTCGTCCACCAGCATCAACTATTACAACTACTTTGAATAATAGACACGTAGGTCTTAACATAATTAAAAACAACCATAAGGCTCCCGCCGGTTGCCGAATTATAATAAGGAACATTGCATACATCATATATAATCACAATCATGGACATATCACATCACACCCCTGCAAAACAAAGTTAGACGCCTCTAATTTTCTTTGCATATTTTACGTGGTTTGGGGCTTCCAATAAGTGTCGTTCTAACTTACGAACAAGAACCACGTTGATGCTTGAACTATCAAGTGACCGTTGTAAATTGAATCTTTATTATGATGGGAGAGACAGACATGCGCAAAGACACTTATGCAATACAAGTTGCATGTTGAGCGTGGAGTGTTGGAAATATGCCCTAGAGGCAATCATGTATGATGAGATTTCCCATTGTATTCATAAAGATATTAAGTTGTCCTTGTATTAACATCTGATGTGTATCATTGAATATGTGATCCGGTTGTGGAACTATACATTCATGTTGTTGTACTAAATATCCTTGGTCATTGAGGTTGTGCTGGACACACAACTTAGACCAATGTGAAAGTTGGCTTGATGACTCGGTTCCACTTGTCATGGGCATGGAGATGCTATTACAACTTACATAGATTCGTCTAAAGAGTTTAGCGAGTCGGATTGACCCAAATTGAGGTACAACGAACAAGTTGTCATTTGTATATCTCAATCAATGTAATCCTTAGACCTGAGGTTATTGCATAGTCCGAGTTGAGGATCACCGACTTAGGTTCTGTCAAACGCTGATCCGTAACTGGGTAGTTATAAAGGCAGAGTTCGGGTCGACTGAGAATCAAGCTGCGTGATGTGAATAACCAAGATGGGATTTTGCCCCTCCACTTGGAGAGATATTCTCTGGGCCCTCTCGGATGATATGATTCGGAAAGCATGGCCATGCACGACTCAGTTAAGTGTTAACCGAGGCGATCGACTAAGAGTTAGTCAGGTGAATCACTTATCTCGGATCGAGAAGAGAGTCGGACTATTTAAGGGATGACATATATTCTCCTATAGTCTGACAAGGTATATCGTGAGGCAAAAGGGACTCGGACACAAGTCACATTGGAAAGGCAAGTCGTCATGACTCTTTGGTACTTGGGAGTCGGCACGTTCTTCTAGGAGCCGCTACCAACTGATCGATTGAGAGTCGGACTCCAATCATGTCTAAGTAGCCATGAGCCTGCGGGGTCACACACTTAAGAGCGGGAGCAAGTTCAGATTGGATCTGAACCGGTAATCTAGTTAGGTTGGACCTAAGCCGGATTAGGACTGAGTTAGTGAGTTGGACTCACGATGACTAAGTGTTATATGGGCTTTAGTGAATGGGCCGCGAGAGTGGAGCCCACGTTCACTCCCTATATATAGTGGAGCACCGTAACCCAGAAAGGTTAATCGTTGATCGGTTAGGTCATTCCATGTGTTGGAAACCCTAGCTCCACAACAGTCCTGCCGTCGTACCGAACCTAGCAGTTCGCCGCCGGTGCTCCTCCTTGCACGTGTGGATACCAGCAGAGGTGTTGTACGATCAGCACCAGGACGATAGGATCGCAAAGGACTACACTGCATCAACTAACGCGCTTCATCAGTAATCCGCAACTGCGCGTCTAGGGGTAAACGTCGTGGCCTTCTACCTCAGCTGGATCTTGGGATCACCACGTTAGAGGAAATTTTTGTTTTATCTCCCGCGTGGCCCAACAGTGGTATCAGAGCGATAGCTTCTGGATTTAGGCTCGAGATCTCGCATATGTGATATGCGGTTGGCTGTAGATGAGATCTATGTGTTGTTTGGTGGTCGATCTATGAGACAGATCGGTTTTGTACGAGGTTGATTGGATCAACTGTACTCGGGGAATGGTAGATCTGATTTCCGTGATCATACTGCGGAGGTCGTGGAATGACATACCCCTACTGGTCGGCTTCCGCCATCGGGGTAGACTGTGACACGTAAATCCAGAGGCGGTGATCAAAGATCAAAAAGTTTGATCGAATCGGAACAATGGTCGGAATCCATGTCCGGATCATAGATGAGATCTACGTTTTTGAAAAAATCGTCAGGCGCTGCCCGCACCCGTGGGGGCGCTGCCCCTTCGATTCCCGCCCGCCATCCGGCTAGCGGGGCAGCCGGCTTTGCCCTGTCGTAGGGCCTTAGATGTCGTTGCGAGTTTCACAATGCCGGTAGATATTGTATCTATGCATAACTTGTTTTTGTAGGAAGTTGTGAATGGTATGGTTCATGTGCATGTGATGTATGTGTGTAATTCATATGTGATCTGCGAATCATGGTTTTTGTCAGCCGGCTGGAGCCTAGGTGCTGTCATTTTATTGTATAACGACCTGCGTGTCGGATTCTCTATGTAATTTACTTTACTAAGCTAGTGTAGCTGTTTGGAGAACCCGGAAGGCATGCAAGGCGTTGTACATGTCGGCGACATGGAGTAAGACGGCAAGTGACAAGAGTTGGCACGAGTCGGATTACATGCTTTGTAGAGATGGAGATCGCCATGAAGAGAGCCATACCATTTCACATTATAATTGCTTTATTTTGTGTTATTGTTATCTCTCTGTTTTACCTCTATTAGATAGTCGGTAAAATTTAATCCCTCAAAGAAGGTCTAGTCGGTTTTCCCGCCAGTGTTTGCACCATCACAAGTCGGACATTTTCGGTAGTGGGCTCATAAAATTGAGGTGCTGCCAATTCTTTCCGACTAGGTGGGTTCGAGTCGGACTCTTACTGCGGAAACACTCGGTAAGCTAGACGGGTCTATCACAACGGTTGTGGGGCATTTGAAAAGTCGGATGGGAGCCGGGGCATGTGATGCCACCCGTCCAACAGGAGTCGTATGAGATACGATTGACAAGGAGTTGTCTACCTAGATCACTTGGCGGCTAGCGGTGATGCTAAAGCTCACTAGCCGACTTGCTTATTTAGGATCCTAAATCACTAAGTAACCATCGGAGGGGTGTTGGTTCTAGTGGGAGCATAAAATATTAAAGTATTTAATATGCTTGCTCTTTTATGAATAGATGTCTTAAGTGTTTTGCATATTTTCTGTTGTAGATCATGGCACCAAGTAGTAGTCACTCTCAGATATCCGGTTTTGCATTGAGAACTATCCTTGAGAAAGATAAACTGAATGACACTAATTTTACCAACTGGTATCGAAATCTGAGAATTGTTCTCAAACAAGAAAAGAAGGACCATGTCCTAGACAACCCACTTCCAGATGAGCCGAATGAGAATGCGACTGTCGCTGCCACCAATGCCTACCGTCAGGCTAAGGATGAGTCCACGGATATTAGCTGTCTTATGCTTGCTCACATGGAACCGGACTTGCAAAAGAAGTTCGAGCATGTTGAGGCCTACGATATGATCGAAAGCCTCAAAAGTATGTTCCAGGCTCAGGTGAAGACTGAGAGGTATCAAGTCTCTCAGGCTTTGCTGAGTTGCAAGCTTAAGGATGGTGATCCACTATGTCCGCATGTGATCAAGATGGTTGGTTACGTGCAGTCTTTGGAGAGGCTTGGCTACCCCATTAGCGAAGAGTTCGCTACAGATATAATTCTGAATTCTCTTCCTAGTGCATATGGGCAGTTCATTTCGAACTACCACATGCATGGTATGGATAAGAAGCTCACTGAATTACATGGGATGCTCAAGCAAGTAGAGGCGGATCTCAAGAAGGGCACCAGTCAAGTGTTGATGGTGCAGAATAAGGCTAAGTTCAAGAAGAGTTCTTGGACTAAGAAGAAGGCTAAGTCAGGAGGAAAGTAGGCTCAAGACCCGGTCCCAAGCACTTCCTCAGGGACTAAGACATCTCCTTCAGCCGGATCCACTTGCTTCTACTGCAAGGCAGATGGCCACTGGAACAGGAACTGCAGCAAGTACTTGGCCGATAAAGCCAAGAGTGGAGGTATGACTTCCGACTCAGGTACACTTGTTTGCAATGTTATAGACATATATCTTGCTGATGCACCTAATAGTTCGTGGGTATATGATACCGGATCAGTTATTCACATCTGCAACTCGTTGCAGGGACTGGTAAGAACTAGGAGCGTAGCAAGAGGCGAGGTTGATATTCGAGTCGGCAACAAAGCAAGAGTTGCTACGTTGGAATTCGGTACAATGCAACTTCATTTACCTTCCAGATTCATTATGGAACTCTCAGTCGAAACATTATTTTTTCTTCATGTTTGATGAGGCAAGGCTATGAGTCGAATATCAAGAATAATGGTTGTTCGTTGTATTTGAATGATATGTTTCACGGCTTTGCACCCGTCCAGGACGAGTTATTTATTTTGAATCTTGATGGTGAGTCGGTTTATAACATAAATGTTAAAAGGTTGAAACCAAATGATCTGAATATGACTTACTTTTGGCAGTGTCGGCTTGGTCATATAAGTTGGAAACGCATGGAGAATCTCCATGATGATGGAATCCTAACTTCGTTCGACTTGGAGTCATTCGAGACATGCGAATCTTGCCTACTCGGCAAAATGACCAAGACACCTTTTGCAAAGAGTTGCGAAAGGGCGTCCGACTTGTTGGGACTAGTACATAGTGATGTATGTGGACCAATGAGCACGACAGCCGGTTATGAGTACTTCATTACCTTCACTGATGATTTGAGTAGGTATGGATATATCTACTTGATGAAACATAAGTTGGAAGCCTTTGAAAAGTTCAAAGAATTCCAGAATGAAGCACAGAATCAACTCGGCAAGAAAATAAAGTTTCTTCTGTCGGACCGAGGAGGCGAGTACATGAGCCATGAGTTTGATGACCATCTGAAAAGTTGTGGAATGGTTCCTCAACTTACTCTGCCAGGAACGCCACAAAGGAATGGTGTTTCGGAAAGGCGGAATCGAACCTTGTTGGACATGGTACGGTCAATGATGAGTCGGAAAGATCTGCCTTTATCATTTTGGGGTTATTGTCTAGAAACAGCGGCGTCCACAGTAAACAGAGTACCATCAAAATCGGTAGAGAAGACACCGCATGAGATGTGGACAGGCAAAAAGCCGATTTTGTCTTTTATTAAGATTTGGGGTTGTGAAGCATTTGTCAAGCGACTTCAGTCGGACAAGCTTACGGCCAAGTCGGATAAGTGTATTTTCGTGGGGTATCCGAGGGAAACCTTGGGTTACTACTTCTACAACCGAGAAGAGGGCAAAGTGTTTGTCGCTCGGAATGGTGTCTTCCTTGAGAAAGAGTTTCTCAGTCGAGGAGTAGTGGGAGCACGGTGCAGCTCGAAGAAATTTGAGAGGAACCGGCTAGTAGCGAGTCGGCAAAAACCTTGGAGGTTGATCCGGTCGTGGCAGCTGAGCCGGCAGCAGCACCTGTACTACGAAGATCGGCAAGGTTATGAAGTGTTCGTGATGTGTTACTGTTAGACAGTGATGAGCCTGCAAATTATTCGGAAGCGATGGTGGGATCTGATTCCGAGTCATGGCTTGGATCCATGAGACCCGAGTTAAAGTCCATGGATGAAAATCAAGTTTGGAACTTGGTTGATCTACCAGACAGTGCAAGACCCGTCGAGTGCAAATGGGTCTTTAAGAAGAAACTGATATGGATGGAAATGTTTCCGTCTATAAAGCACGCCTTGTTGCGAAGGGGTTTCGACAAGTGCAAGGAGTTGATTACGACGAGACTTTCTCGCCCGTAGCGATGCTTAAATCAGTTCGGATCATGTTAGCTATAGCAGCCTATTTTGACTATGAGATATGGCAGATGGATGTCAAAACGGCTTTCCTTAATGGAAATTTAACCGAGGACGTGTATATGATACAACCCGAGGGTTTTGTCGATCCGGCTAATGCTGACAAGGTGTGCAAACTTCAGAAATCCATTTATGGGTTGAAGCAAGCATCTCGGAGTTGGAATATTCGCTTTGATGAGGTATTCAAATCATTTGGCTTCATCAAGAGTGATCATGATTCTTGTTTATACAAGAAGTTTAGTGTGAGCAAAGTAAACTTTGTAATCTTATATGTGGATGACATATTACTGATTGGAAATGATGTCCAGATGTTGCAAGAAACCAAGGAATCATTGGAAAGGAGTTTCTCAATGAAAGACTTGGGTGAGGCAACATACATCCTTGGAATCCGGATCTATAGAGATAGATCAAGGAGGCTCATTGGATTGAGTCAGAGTACTTATTTGGACAAAGTGTTGAAGAAGTTCAACATGGAATCGTCTAAGAAGGGGTTCTTACCGATGTCCCATGGTGTAAAACTTAGCAAGACTCAGTGTCCTTCAACAACTGATGAGCAAAGTCGGATGATTGCGATTCTGTATGCTTCTGCAGTCGGATCCATCATGTATGCCATGATTTGTACTAGGACGGATGTTTCATATGCTCTAAGTGTTGTGAGCAGATACCAGGCTGATCCTGGAGAAATCCACTGGACAGCGGCTAAAAATATCCTAAAGTACTTGAGAAGGACTAAGGATATGTTTTTGGTTTATGGTGGTGAAGATGAACTCAGTGTAAAGGGTTACACGGATGCAAGTTATCTTACCGACTCTGATGATTCTCATTCGCAATCCGGATACGTGTTTATTATAAAAGGAGGTGCTGTGAGCTGGAAGAGTTCCAAGCAAGAGATTGTGTCTGCATCTACAACAGAGGCTGAGTATATTGCCGCCTCGGAGGCAGCAAAGGAGGCTGTTTGGATGAGGAATTTCCTCATGGATCTTGGTGTGCTTCAGGGCTTCTCCAATCCGTTGGACGTGTATTGTGACAAGAATGGTGCTATTGCACAAGCCAAGGAACCTAGACAACGCCAGAAGAACAAGCACATACTCATGCGGTACCACCTGATTCGCCAGTTCGTGGATCAGGGTGATATCAAGTTATGCAAGGTACACACAGATGCAAATATTGCGGATCCATTGACAAAGCCGTTACCACAGCCGAAGCATGAGGCGCACCTGAGAGTCATGGGCATTAGATGCTTAGACATGTGATGTCAGAAGATTGACTCTAGTGCAAGCAGGAGACTGTTGGGAATATGCCCTAGAGGAAATCATGTATGGTGAGATTTCCCATTGTATTCATAAAGATATTAAGTTGTCCTTGTATTAACATCTGATGTGTATCATTGAATATGTGATTCGGTTGTGGAACTATACATTCATGTTGTTTTACTAAATGTCCTTGGTCATTGAGGTTGTGCTGGACACACAACTTAGACCAATGTGAAAGTTGGCTTGATGACTCGGTTCCACTTGTCATGGGCATGGAGATGCTATTCCAACTTACACAGATTCGTCTAAAGAGTTTAGCGAGTCGGATTGACCCAAATTGAGGTACAGCGAACAAGTTGTCATTTGTATATCTCAATCAATGTAATCCTTAGACTTGAGGTTATTGCATAGTCCGAGTTGAGGATCACCGACTTAGGTTCTGTCAAACGCTAATCCGTAACTGGGAAGTTATAAAGGCAGAGTTCGGGTCGACTGAGAATCAAGCTGCGTGATGTGAATAACCAAGATGGGATTTTGCCCCTCCACTTGGAGAGATATTCTCTGGGCCCTATCGGATGATATGATTCAGAAAGAATGGCCATGCACGACTCGGTTAAGTGTTAACCGAGGCGATCGACTAAGAGTTAGTCAGGTGAATCACTTATCTTGGATCGAGAAGAGAGTCGGACTATTTAAGGGATGACATATATTCGCCTATATTCTGACAAGGTATATCGTGAGGCAAAAGGGACTCGGATGCAAGTCACATTGGAAAGGCAAGTCGTCATGACTCTTTGGTACTTGGGAGTCGGCACGTTCTGCTAGGAGCCGCTACCGACTGATCGATTGAGAGTCGGACTCCAATCGTGTCCAAGTAGCCATGAGCCTGCGGGGGCACACACTTAAGAGCGGGAGCAAGTTCAGATTGGATCTGAACCGGTAATCTGGTTGGGTTGGACCTAAGCCGGATTAGGACTGAGTTAGTGAGTTGGACTCATGGTGACTAAGTGTTATATGGGCTTTAGTGAATGGTCTGCGAGAGTGGAGCCCACGTTCACTCCCTATATAACGTTCACACCCTATATATAGTGGAGCACCGTAACCCAGAAAGGTTAATCGTTGATCGGTTAGGTCATTCCCTGTGTTGGAAACCCTAGCTCCACAATAGTCCTGCCATCGTACCGAACCTAGAAGTTCGTCGTCGGTGCTCCTCCTTCCACGTGTGGATACCAGAAGAGGTGTTGTACGATCAACAACAGGACGATGGGATCTCAAAGGACTGCACTACATCAACTGACGCGCTTCATCAGTAATCCGCAACTGCACGTCTAGGGGTAAACCTCGTGGCCTTCTACCTCAGCTGGATCTTGGGATCACCATGTTAGAGGAAATTTTTGTTTTATCTCCGCGTGGCCCAACATGGAGATAGTCTCATGAACATTGTCATGTAAGGTTAGCCCGGGCTGCTTCATCCCACCATACCGCAAGATGCAAAGTACACAAAAGCAATTGATAATAAAAGCACCACCGCCCACAATGACCATTGTGTTCTACTCGTGCAACAGATCTACATATAGACACGACTTTGATACCACTGTAGGGGTTCGTAGCATGGAAAACAAAAAAATTCTATCGCATGAACACACAATCAAGATTTAATCTATGATCAAGCCAAGATCTATCTACAAGATCGATGCAACAAGTTGCTAGAGTACTAACCCTCGAAGATTCAAAGCGGTTAATGAGAGCAGATTCTCGTGGGTGATGTAGTGGTTCACTTGTCGATCTCAAGATTGCGTAGACGATCCTTCCGGCGCCGCGTTCCGGCAGCGCTCCTGCAGTCGTTCACACGTACGATACTCGATGAAGACCTTCCTCTCCCTTGTTCCAGCAGGCAGCGGAGGTTGTAGCTCTCTTCTCGCAATTCTGGCAGCACGACGCCGTGGTGTCGGAGATTAGAGGGGATATCCCGCAGGGTTTCTCCTAAGCCGGAGCGAGTATGGTGGAGTAGAGAGAGGGCCTCGGAGATCTAGGGATTTAAGATCCAAGGGGTTTAGAGTAACCGACGGCTAGGATTTAGCTAGACAGCGGTTTACAGGAGATCTAGGGCAGCCGCATCTAGAAGAGGGGCGGCGACTGGCCTAGGGTTTAGAGGGGGCGCCCGCTAAGGGAGCAAGGTGTTGGGAGAGGGGGCTCCCCTTCCCTTTCTTTTATAGGTGGGAGGGGCCGCTAGGGCTAGTCGTGTCCTCCCCCAACTCCTATGATGGCCGGAGATTTGGTGGAGGGAAGGGAAACCTTCTCTCCCAAGGTTTCCTTCTCTTCCTCCACTTGGAAATTATTGTCTGAGTTTGACTTTTCAAACTGGCCTTTTTTACTTTAAACTAGAGTTTGATTTCTCTCTTCCAAATGTCCAGCCAAGTGACCTAGTACATGATGCAACCATTCCACTTTGTCATGACACATCCATGTACCCTTCCCCTTCCGGATCGGTGAACCTTCTAGACCCTTCTAGAACATTCCGATGAAAACGCCAGAACCATTCCTGAACTCCGGAATTAGACTTTACGTATATGAATCTTATTATCCGGACCATTCTGGATCTCCTCATGATATCCCGGATCCCATACGAGACTCCGAACAACATTCGGTCTCTTTACTCACATTCCATATCTACTAAACAACATTGAATCCTTAAGTGTGTCTCCCTACGGTTCGTGAATTATGCAGACATGATCGAGACTCTTCTATGATCAATAACCAATAGAGGAATATATAAATTCATATGTCTACCACATATTTCTATGATTACTTCATGATCGAATAAACCATTTACATAATACCAATTTCCCTTTGTCTCCCGATACTTTACTTATCCGAGGTTTGATCGTCGGTATCTCTGCATACCTAGTTCAACCTCGTTACCGATAAGTACTATTTTCTCGTTCCCGTGATATGTGATACCTTGTGAGCTAGTCACATGCTTGCAAGCTAATTGGATGACATTCCACCGAGAGGTCTCATAGTATATCTATCCGTCATATGGATGGACAAATCTCACTCTTGATCCATGTGCCTCAACACATACTTCCCGAACAGTCAATGCCACCTTTATAACCACCCAGTTACGACGTGGTGTTTGATGTCATCAAAGCATCCATCCGGTGATGGTGATTAGCATCATCTCATGGTCGAATGAATTAGGTTACTATGTATCAGAAAGCTTATAGCAAGTGAACTATATTAAATGACTTGATCTTTATGCTACGCTTAACTATAGGAGTATGTCCATCACATCATTCTCCTAATGATATGACCCTGTTGTTAATAACATCTTAATGTTCATGATCAGGAAACCATGATCATATATTAACCAACAAGCTAGTTTAACAAGAGGCTTTACTAGGAACTCTTTTATGTTTACAAATCACACAAGTATTAATGTTTCTGGTTAATACAATTATAGCATGGTATCTAAACATTTATCATAAGCATGACGATATGATAATAACCACTTTATTATTGCCTCTTGGGCATATATCCGGGATGATGGTGGCTGGCATGGTGATGAAGAAGGCCTTCGGGATGATGTCTCCCCTCCGGCAGGGTGCCAGGATGAGATTCGGATCCCCCCGATCTAGGGACGATGGTGGTGACGGCTACGGACTGTTTCGTGGAAGATTGATCGGGTACTTAGGGTTTAGTATCGGGGGCTTCTTATAGGCGAAGAGGGGGCCGAGGGGGTGCCCGAGGCGGCTGCACCCCCCAGGCGCAGGCCAGGCTTGGCTGCGCGACCAGGGGTGTGGCCCCCTCGAGGCCCTCCTCCATCTCGTCTTCTGGCTCCGTGTTCCCCATGGTAAAATATTGACTTTGGCTTTTGTCCCGTCCAATTACGAGAATATTGATTTTCTGCCTTTTCTGGAACCAAGAATAGAAGAAAACAGACAACTGGCATTGTGGCATCTTGTTAATAGATTAGTCCTAGAAAACATATAAAAATACCTCAAAGTGTAGAAAAAGCAAAGCAAACTAGATACTAAACAAACATAAAACTTTAAAAATTATAAATACGTTTACGACGTACCACTCCTGGCCGATGTTTCTTCTTGGATATCGTTGACGTTGCCATGGGAGGGAGCGGCGGTGTGAGGAGGGAGTTTCTTGTGGCTGTAATAGCTCAGATTGCTTGGGGAACTTATGTCGCCATCAGTGACGGGTCCTTCCGCAAAGGTGCACAGCCGAGCTATGCAAGCTGGCGGCTTGGTGCACTCCACCATCTACGGCGGCTGTGACGGGTCTGGCATGATATCCGTATTGTGCTGGTACAAGGGCACGGTGCCCGACGGGTACGGCTTGCAGACGCTGGCCGTGAGCTCAACGTTGTTTAATGGCGGCTAGACGTTCAAGGCTTGCTACAAGGTCGTGGACGTCAAACGCGTATAGCTAGCCACGTGAATCTGCAGACCAATCCCATCGAGTGCCCCTGGCTTGCTCCGGCAGCGGCGGCGCGGACTGCACGAAAGCGGTGTCACGGCCTCGCGGGCGAACTCATATCTGATGACATGTCTTCCGGGAGTGGAAGAAATTACTGTTCGCCGGCATGGACAAGAGCAATGCCGACGCTCAAGTCGATGGTGTGGAATCGTTGTGCATTAGCCGGTGCAAAATTGTATACACCACCTAACCAATCCGCACCAACCCGTCGTATCTTATATCTAAATAGTCTAAACCAAACCTGCGCAATCAAAAATGGTAACGACGGGCTGGTTTAAGTAACAAGCAGAAACCGTTTAAATCCAGGAATGCCCATGCTTAGCTATATTACCAAAATCACAATAGAATACAACACTAAATAGAAGATAAAAGAGCACCAGAGAAAAGTGAAAAAAACACTCGAGTCTTTCTCCTCTTTTCCGAGCTCCCTACAAGCCTCCACCAGTAGTGGGATAGGGTTTCCGGCCAGCAGCCTCCGCCCAACTCCGTCGTGGCCTTACCTGGCGCTTCTTCTCCACCATCACGCCTCTTCGTCGCTGCCCCTCCCTACAATTCTGGTACAAAACTGAGCTTGCTCGCCTCCTATCATCCCTCTGGTCGACGGCCTCCCTGGTCTATGCAATTAGACCTATAAGTTGTTTAGAGTGTGCACATTGTAAAAAAAATTATAGCCAAACTGATTTCTGCAATTGTAATAAGGAATGAATTCTGGAATTCTGCTACCATTCAGCTATTTAGGTCGAAGTGTACAATTGCGCTCTTTCACAGCATATTTCAAAGATTTAGATAATTCATATCTCACACACGGTGCATATATATGCACCAAGAACCCAACGAACTAGACAACATTTCATCGTCTAAATGTGCCTAGCAGGGTCTAAATGTTCCTAGCAGGACCGTGGCTGGATATGCGCACTCCCCGCACTAATCCTAGCGGCAAGTGGCGGGAAGTCGCGAATAACTGAACATACAGAAACTGTCGCTACCCACGCCCTTGCATCCTGAGCGATTGATCGAACACAGAATCACCGGCTCCTGAGACAAATAGAGAAAATGGGTAAAGAAGACACTAGTGGAAACGAGGCCTTTTGTTGATCCTGGAAAAGGGCTTTAACACCGGTTCTTCTACGAACCGGTGTTAAAGGGGGGGCCGTACCAGCGTGGCCCGTGCGGCAAAAAGGAGCCCCCCTTTAACACCGGTTCGTGGCACGAACCGGTGTTAAAGGACCCTGCACCAGTGGCCCGCGTAGCCCCCCCCCTTTAACACCGGTTCGTGGCTTGAACCGGTGGTAAAGGGGGCTATATAAGACACCGCAGTCCACACCCTACTCTTTCATTTTTTCACTATCTCATTTTGGAGCCTAGCAAGAGGGTGTGAAGAGTGCTAGTTTGTGTTTTTTTCATATGCACAAGAGGTGTTCGGTGAAATGCCCGAGAGCTCAAAATAAGTTTTCTCGTTGCTCTTTCCTTCTCGGTCGAGGTCGGCAACTATCATTTCATGTGTCATTGATGTACTATATATAAATGGTCATCTCCCTATTAATTTTTGATATATACTATATATTAATGCAGATGAACCGGCAATGGATGTACGGTGACCGCCGCACTTCCGAGTACTTCCGAGACTGAAAGTGTATATTTGGATAAATGTAAGAAGGTTGTGTACCTAGGGTATCGCCGATTTCTTCCGAACCTGCATCCAGTAAGAAAGAAAGGCAAGCATTTCAAACGTCTGGCAGAACCCCGCAGGAAGCTTGTCCTCCGTACCGGTGAGGAGGTATTTGGTATGGTCAAGGACCTAGAAGTAATCTTTGGAAAAGGTCCTGGCAGTCTATCTGTTCCGAATGACGATGCCGGACACGCGCCCATGTGGCAGAAGCAATCTATATTTTGGGACCTACTCTATTGGAAAGTCTTAGAGGTCCGCTCTTCAATCAACGTGATGCACGTGACGAAGAATGTTTGCGTGAACCTGCTAGGCTTCCTAGGAGTGTATGGGAAGACAAAAGATACACCAGAAGCACGGCAGGACCAGCAACGTCTGAAAGACCCTGAAGAGCCTATGCATCCTGAGAACGCGAAGGGTAAACGATGCCACTTAACTCCTGCCAGCTACGCTCTTACCAAAGCAGAGAAGGAAATCTTTTTTGAATGTCTGAGCAGTATCAAGGTCCCGTCTGGCTTCTTGTCGAATATAAAAGGAATAATAAATATGGCAGAGAAAAAATTCCAAAACCTGAAGTCTCATGACTGCCACGTGATTATGACACAATTGCTTCCGATAGCATTGAGGGGGCTTCTACTGAAAATGTTCGAGTACCCATTGTGAAGCTATGTGCATTCCTAAATGCAATATCTCAGAAGGTAATCGATCCAGAAAGCTACCAGGGTTACAGACAGATGTGGCCCAATGTCTTGTCAGCTTTGAGTTGGTGTTCCCACCATCCTTCTTCAATATTATGACACATCTCCTGGTTCACCTAGTAGAAGAGATTGCCATTCTCGGTCCTGTATTTCTACACAATATGTTCCCCTTTGAGAGGTACATGGGAGTCTTAAAGAAATATGTTCATAACCGTGCTAGGCCAGAAGGAAGCATCTCCATGGGCTATGTAACAGAGGAGGTCATTGAGTTCTGTGTTGATTTTATTCCTGACCTTAAGGCGATTGGTGTTCCAGAATCACGACATGAGGGGAGACTGCGTGGAAAAGGCACCCTAGGATGTAAAGCAATGATATGTAGGAACGGGCATCCTCTCAATCAAGCATACTACACGGTTTTACAAAGATCTATCTTGGTTGCCCCGTATATCAATGAACACAAGAATTTAATACGTCTCAAACACCCGGGGCAGTCTGATGAATGGATTATGAGTGAACACATGGCGAGTTTTGGCGGCTGGCTAGAAAGACTTCTCACGAATAACACCACTGTTGGGGATCAGTTGTACTTGTTGGCCAGGACACCATCTTCGACTGTATGTACTTTCCAAGGGTACGAGATAAATGGGAATACATTTTACACGATAGGCCAAGATAAAAAGAGCACCAACCAAAATAGTGGTGTCCGCTTTGATGCAGCAGAAGACAATGGGCAAAAGACCACGTATTATGGGTTCATAGAGGATATATGGGAACTTGACTATGGACCTAATTTAAGGTCCCCTTGTTTCGATGCAAATGGGTCAAGCTAACAGGAGGAGGGGTTGAGGTAGACAAGAAGTACGGAATGACAACGGTGGATCTCAATAATCTTATGAAGGTAGACAAGAACTTATACGAACCATTCGTCCTAGCCAATGATGTGGCTCAGGTTTTCTATGTGAAGGACATGTCCTCCAGACCAAAAAAAAGAAAAAATATGCAAACGGATACATCATATGATGAGCCAAAGCGTCACATAGTTCTTTCAGGGAAAAGAAACATCGTGGGAATCAAGGACAAGACAGACATGTCAGAAGATTATAATAAGTTTGATGAAATTCCGCCCTTCACAGTGAAAACTGACCCAAGCATTCCGTTAAGTGAAGAAGATGATCCATGGTTACGTCTGAAGCGATCATAAGGAAGGACATATGCCAAGAAGTTGATGCTCATATTATGTAACTCTAGTTCATGTCTTTTGCGGTTTGTGGCTTGACCGAAGGATATCTTTCGCGGTTTGTGGATTGACCGGGACTATATATAGGGGGGACCGGTTTTGTAGTCTCAGTTTTTAATATTAATAAATGTTAGTCTTGTTTTGTGGCTGGACCGGGACTATGAGAAGAAGTTGTCCCGATTCGTACTTATCATTAAGATCTGATCTCCAAACGCGCGCGGTCACATATTAGGGAGTGCCTCTATGACCAGTTTCTTGGAGATGCCGGAGGACTGGGCTCCGTCGGCATCTCCCTGAAACTGACCGTAGTGGTGTCCCTGCTCTTGAAAACCATCATGCAGCTTGTAACTTCTCTAACTAGATCAATACACCTGGGAGCTAACTAATTTCACATATTAGGGAGTGCCTCTATGACCAGTTTCTCGGAGATGCCGGAGGACTGGGCTCCGTCGGCATCTCCCTGAAACTGGCCATAGTGGTGTCTCTGCTCTCGAAAACCATCTTGGAGATGCCTCAAACTGGCTGGAGGACTGGACTCACAAGGATGCCTATTTATAGTACAAGCAGCTCGGCATAGTGTTGACACTTACGAAATAATGTCGATACTCACCCCTATTATTAGTGTTGACTCGTGTTTTGTCCCGGTTGGTGTCTCCAACCGGGACTAAAGGTTCATCTTTAGTCCCGGTTGGTGACACCATCCGGGACCTCCAACCGGGACTAAAGGTTCATCTTTAGTCCCGGTTGGTGACACCATCCGGGACAAGGTACACGCCGCACGACATAATGTCGACACTCACCCCTATCATTAGTGTTGTCTGGCCCAGCCTGAAATCCCTCCAACCGTCCCATTTTTAGAACAATGTCATATTTATTCTGTTAACAGTATATGTATTAAATGAGCCATTTTTCTTCCTTCTATTTTTTCCCTCCATTTTTCTTCCCTCCATTTTTCTTCCCACCAATTTTTCCCGCCATTTTTCTTCCCGCCATTTTTATTCCCGCCATTTTTCCCCGCCAGTTCTTCCCGCCAGTTCTTCCCTCCAGTTCTTCCCGCCAGTTCTTCCCTCCAGTTCTTCCCGCCAGTTCTTCACTATATATATATGTAGGGTTGGCCTCCATTGTCACTGCACATCTCTAGACTCATATATGCAACCTCATCACTCTTTCCCATGGCTTCCACCGTAGCACTAACCCCCAGGGAGGCGGAGGCGCTTTGCGCCTCGAACTACCCCTGCCCGCCGGGCTACTGTGTCCTCGTCGGCTGGATGCTGAGCGCCGGAGGCATGCCGGTTCCTCTTGTCCCTCTAGGTGTGGCGCGCCGGATGGCCATCACGAACCACTACTACTTCGAGCTCACGCCGGAGCAGCGGAGGAATCCCAGATGGCATCCCGACTATTTCCCTACTTGGGAAGCCTTCTTCGTGGATCGGGGTGAGAGGACGCTCGCCAGGCACGAGGAGGACGGCCTACCTCCTCCGAACTTCAACGAGGCCGGCCGGCGGCTATGGTGGCGCGGTCGGACTCTCCAGAGCGTCATGGCCTATGACACTGCCGCCGACTCTAACCCCCGTCTGTGCTACCCTCAAGTCCAGCCCACGCGTACTCAGCCTTCAAGGTTCAATTACGGTGACCCCGACGACGACAGCGATGACGGCGGCGGCGAGTACGACGACTACAGTGACTAGTATTACAGGTGTAGGCAGGAGCATGACTGAATCACTCCAACATTCCGAAACAAGTTCGGCCGATTGTTACTTAATCTGGCCATGTATCTTAATTTTCAGTTCTTTTATGTATCTTAATTTTCATTCGTGCTTTATGTAACTTACTATTAGTTGCATTCTGTATTTTAATTCCAGTTTTATCTCCTTCACAAAATGACCTATCTCATTCGAGGTTTCTTGGCTTTCGCGTCAAATGACCAATGTTATGGCTAGAATCAAGGCATAGTTTGTGATAATATGGCCATATTGTGCATACATGTGCATCATGGCATGGCAAACAATGTTGCAAGAGGAAGTTTTCCTTTTTATCGCACCAAAAAGGCATTTTCCATTTTCCGAGCATAAAAAACGGACGGTTTTGTGAAGCAACCACCAAATGGCTAATTCAAAAAACCACCACCACATTTTACAAAAATACTAGACCACCTTATATGGACAATGTACCAACAGGGGGATCTGAAACCTTTCTGTCCACCTCTGGTGAAAAAGACAAATTCCTGCCGAATTGGTAGGAAGTGGGTCAGATATGAACTACAGGTACATGATACGATGCTCATGATTTTTTACAAAAATCATTTTTAGGTTCACAATATGCTATATTATCAAAAATCCAATGCAAGTTGAGCGAGGCTTTGTCAGATTCAAGTGTATACAAAAGATGCGGCATTTAAATATCCAATCAATTCAAAAATGTTAATACAAAATAAAATATGATTTTCTCTAATAAAATAGGGTTAGATTCCTTTTTAGATGCTTAATATTTCTTATGTTCAAAGTTTTAGGATTTGACAATTTATTTTTGTTTGAATTGAATAATCAAAATTTATATGTAAGTGTTTTAATCATTTTGAAAATTTTCATCTAAAGTAAATATAAAATGTTTTTACATGAATGGATAGATATTATTTTTCTGAAAATTATGATATATTATTCATATTTTTCTGAGTTGAAATGAATAAGATATGAATTTTCTAAATTCAGATCCTATTTTTTGAATTATAAATGCCCCCACCCCTTTAATGCATGAAATAAATGCCCCCCTTTAACACCGGTTCCAGCCACGAACCGGTGTTAAAGGGAGGGCGCATTTATTTCGTTTCGCGCGCGCACACCCCCCCTTTAACACCGGTTCGTGGCTGGAACCGGTGTTAAAGGGGGGTGCGCGCGCGAAACGAATTCCCCCCCTTTAACACCGGTTCCAGCCCCGAACCGGTGTTAAAGGGGGGTATTAAATGCGGGCCTTCTCCTTCCTTCTTCCCCCTAGAGCCAGATCGAAAGCCGCGCAGAGAAAACAGAGAGGAGAGCCGCCGGCGCCGTCCAGCCCTCGCCGTCACCGCCCTCGCGTCGACCGCCACCGCCAACTCGAGCGGAGCCTCCGTCGCCCCCGCGCGTGCCAACACCGCCACCGCGCGCGCGCCACCGAAGCCGACGACGACTTGGTCCTCCTGGTCCCCTCTGTTTCCTCCCTTTTGCGCTGCGTTGCTGTCCCGATGAGCACCTTGCACATGGAGGCGGCGGTGGAGCTCGCGGTGGCGCCCCTGTTTCCCGGCAGTTTTCAGTGGCGGCGACGCGGTCCTTGGTGTCTGGGCGGCAGGCAACGCCAGAGCAGTGGGGGATGGCCCAGGCCCAGGCGGTACGGGGACGGCCTCCCCTCTCGGCTGCGGGGCGCGGCCTAGGTGGTGCGAGCTCGACCAGAGCTCCGGTGGTGGCCATGGCGGTATGCCAGCGATGTCGGGGTATGCATGGTCCTTCTCGGGTTGCAGGTGTGTCCGCTGGCAACGACGGCACGGCGTCCCTCTCTTCGGTGATGCGATGTATCGTTGGTCATCGGAGTGGTGGCTAGAGTTCGCGGATGTCGGTGGCGGCCTTAGAAGGTGGATTGCCCGGGCAGCTCTTTGGCGAGCGTCGTGGCTTCTCCCCTCGATCATGTGGATGGCGAGGAGAGGGCGTCGGGAGGCTTTGCTGTTGGCGACGTTTTGGCTTTGGCAGCTCTCAAATCGTGTGCCGGAGGCCTATCTTGGGGACAACGGGCGGGGCAGAAAACGGGGAGCGGTACAGAGGTTTTTTCAGGCGAAGGCGGCGATGCCTGCGGGTACCGTTACCGCTCTGGGGCCGCCGATGCTGCTACCTTCTTCGTCACAGGGCTCTGGGTGAAAACCATTTACCATAGGTCTCGTTGGTCGTTACCCTCTTGGGGGCGTCGTTGTGGAGCTCTGACTCATCCTAATCTTGGCTCATTGACTTTGGTGGCAAGTTTATGTTCTCCGCGGTTTTTCTTGCTTATTTTGATCTGCTTTATAAAAGGGATATCCCCTCCACATTGTATATGTTCTGCCAAGTTGTTTGCCGTCGCTGTTGTCGCTCCGGTGACCATACTAAGGCGGCGCCGCCACTATAATGCTTTCCTCGGCCTCCTCTTTCGAACAACGCCCGTTTTAGGTAGGCCGCATCACGCTACCTCGCGTGCCCTAGTTCGCTCTCCAACGCCGCCAGCCGCCACTGTAGCTAGCCCCTCTCATATGCATCCAGGATTTCTCCGAATTAGGGTTTGAACCCCTCAGAACTCGTTTAAAATGATCAAGCATCCTTAGGGTTTTAATTTCATTTGTGTATTTATTTGTGTATTTTGTATGAATAATATGTATATTTGTGTATGAATCCAAGTCCACTTGAATGTTTACTCTCTTACTCTAGATAATATTATTGTTCTAGAAACTATGGATCCACTTAGTAGAAACCTTGAAGAAGAAGAAATAATGGAGAACATTATCGATGAGGACACCTCACAGTATCTGAACTTGGAGGGACATGATGACAGCTCAAGTAGTCATGGAGAAGATGAAGACTCCGGTGAACGCAATTTAGTGATTACAAAGTCCGGCGAGGTATATGCATTGATTAAGCCTCTGCTGACTTCCACCAACAGTCTTCTTCTACATGTATTAATTAACCCTTCTTTCTTCTTTTAGCCCTCTGGATCGACCAGCCAGCAACCATCTTCTTCTACGAAAAAGAGCAAGCGAGGCGCGAGCCATCGGTTGAAAGATCGTGCAAAGTTCACGATCGAAGCAGTCCATGTTGATGGCAGGCCGATGGAGCCCAAGAAGGCCACAGACAAATTTGTACGTCGGGCTGGAGTTCTTGTTAGGGACCAAATCCCAATCATAATTGAATATTGGAATAATCCAAAGAAGGGCGATGGTACCTTTGTCGATGAAAGATCCAAAGAAACGCTTTGGAATTCGTTGTTGGTAAATTTCACCCTTCCGCCAGAGGAGGATGAAAACAAACCGGTTATAAAGGAAAAGGTCAAAGAGTGGACTCTAAAGAAGATGGCTGACGCTTTCCGCAACTAGAAGACAAAATTGAACAAATTTGTCAAAGCTCGCGAGACTCCAAATTTCGAAGACGCATATTATGCGAAGATAAGACCTCACTGGCCCGAATTTGTGGCATATAAGGAAGGTGCTATAGCTAAAAAGAGGTTAGAAACCAATACGCTAAATGCCCAGAAGAAGGAATATCACCAGAGGACGGGGTAAGGTGGCTACATATCTCAGAGGCCTAAGTGGGAGGAACTTGAGAAGGCGCTGCGCGCTAGAGGGATCACACCCCAGACAGATGGGTGGGACCTACGTGCAAAGACTTGGTTCTACGGAATCAGGGCAACGTTGGACCCAGAAACAGGATTGTGTATCTTCCCAACACTCCTTGCCAAACCCGTCACTGAACTCATCATGGCATACGAGGAAACAGCCGCCAGGACCTTCCATCCCGACAGAGAGAATGACGAGCTCACACGCGCCATCGGTAAAAAAGAACACCCTGGACATGCACGAGGCACAGGGGGTATGACGTGGAAGGATGGGTTTGCCGAGTGGAGCGACTCTTACAGATGGCGCGGCAGAAAAGAAAAAGAGCGTACAGAGCGGATGACACAGATAAAACATGCACTTGTGGCGCTGCAGGCGCAAGTGAATGAACAACAGAGCCATCAAGCTACCGGCCCATCTCAGCGGCACGAAGAGCCTGCATTGGAAGCTGCCGGCGGCCCAGATTCTGCGCGGAAAAGCAGCGTGGCTTCCACAGAGAACGTGCAGCCCACGCTTGAAATGGCGGGTCCTCGATACCCCGTGGATGAGATCATGGAGAGCAAACACGCTGAGCTGCATGTGAGATTAATGGGCTTATCCATTAAGGTGGTTATCGGCTATGCCTTACCTCCTGTAGCTGGTGGAAGTTACCACTGCCGACCGATTCAAGATGGCTATGCTATTGTCGGGGTGGATGAGGTTGTGAAGGAATATGAGGAAGCACAGTTTGACCATGCTACAGGTGAAGGGGAAACTCAACTCAAATTTGCAGTGAAAACAACCATTCTTTGGAAGAAGGAACACATCGTGCTTCCAAATTGGAGGCCACTGGCACCCCCACCATCTCCGCAGCGTCAGCAGTCTGAGCCGCTTTAGCCATCTCCTGCACGGCAGCCATCTCCGGCGCTTCAGCCATCTCCTGCGAGGCAGCCATCTCCGGCGCACCAGCCATCTCCGGCGCGCCAGCCATCTCCGGCGCTTCAGCCATCTCCTCAGCGTAAGCGGAAGAGCACTGCCACGAAGAGCATCACTAGCACTACCACAAAGAAATCCGCAGGAAACCGTATGCCAAAGAGTTCAAAAAACTACGTCCCGTAGCCTTCCGCCAAGCCATTGTCGGTTTTACCGTGGAATCGTAGCGACGAGGAGACCAATAGGATCTCGGAAGAAGAGGTCAAGAAATTCTTTGCACCTAGACGGGCCGAGCCAAAGGAGAAAATAGATCCGGCGGTGGTGGAGAAGTTTTACAATAATCTTTTGAAACTTGAAACCCCACTTGTGCCGGACTACGAGTGCCATATTTTGAAGGGGGATGCAAGGCGCCGTAGGGAGACTGAAAGTAGCAGTCGTGCGGCACCCCAGAAAACAGTTCCCATGCTCGGAGAGCAGGAAAACCAATCATGCGCCCCGCTCCAAGTGTTCGACACACGGGACGCTCCTCCCGTAAATGATTACGAGGCAGAGCTACAAAGAAAGGCCAATGAGATGGGGATGACTTACATTGCATACTTGAACATCATGGGAGACAACTTGCCCAAATGCGATGCCAACCCCATACAGCCATGGATGTATGGGAAGAATCTCGTCAAGAAAGAGGAGCTCAAGAATCTACCAACAAAGATGCGAAGATTGCACAAGTGGTACCTTGATTTCTGCAAGACGAGAAAGGAAGAATGGATCACGGCGAATATAAGAGATGAGATTTTCTTGTGCGGAGACGACGAGATCGACTTCAACATTCAAGACTTGCATTTTCTATTCAATCAGAAGGAACTCGACAAAGCTGCCATCAGCCTTTATTGTGTGTAAGTACTATTTCTATAATTTCTATCTCATCTCATTCACTTCATTAATTACATGTATATATATATGCTCACCATATATGTATATACTATTATGCAGGAAAAAGGTTATGGAATGCATCAAAGGAGGCCCTTTTGACATTGGGTTCGTTGACCCAAATAGAGTTCATGAAGAAGTGGTAAGAACCAAACCCGGGCAAACAAAAGATTACTTGCTAAGGTCTTTACTGAGACAACAAACCAAAAGGGAAATACTATTGCCTTACAACTTCTCGTGAGTACTGTTACCCTCTCTTGTACACATTCTGTTTTGGCTTACTCGATGTTAAGTGTAACTAATGATGAGTTATGCGTGCGTAGGTTCCACTTTATTCTGCTAGTCATTCAACCCGACTCAGGAAAAGTCCTTGTCATGGACTCGTTACGAAAAGAAAAAGAGATATGGGCAGACTTTAGAGAGATGCTCCAGAGGTAATTTCAATCATATTATCGCACTAGATCGGCAACTTCCGTGACAACAAGTAATTAATTACTCCTTTATCCATTTTCTTTGCCGGACAGGGTTTGGAAAAGGTTCACGGGCAGGGCCGTGGGTGAATGGTCAGAAGAACTAAAATTTGTAGACCAAAATGTAAGTAATACTAGCTAGCTAGGTCTGCATATCTCTTTGATTCTGCTTCCAATTCCATTATATCATGCTTTATTGATTATTATTTTGATTGAACTCTCTATTCTCATAAAGTGCGTGTATCAGGGACACGGCAATAACTTATGTGGGTACTATGTTTGCGAGTTCATAGGCAACACGATATGTGCGATGGGCCAACCGCACTAGAACAACTTAGAGTAAGTAAACAAAGTACACAACATTATTTTATTACCATTAGTTGTGTTGAGTTTTATTCTTATATATATATTGACCCCATTCTTCATATATATTTAGATCGAACGGATGCGGGACCAACTCCTACCATTTGAACGCATACGAGTCATTCAAGAGGAATTGGTGGGGTTCATACTTGATGAGGTCGTCACGCCTGGCGGAGAACTCTTTAGATATCCACCAACATAAACGTTGTATATATGCTTCAACGTGTTTGTCTTGTACTTGATGCTTCAACGTTTACGGAGAATACCATACAATGACGATGTTGTGTATAATAATAGTTGCTTAATTATTCATGTACTTGTATGTACCGATGACGATGTATGTGTATACCGCTCCCGATCGATTCCCCCTCCCCCCCTCCCCGTCCCCGCCGTGCCACAGAAATACGCCCAGAACGGGGCAGGGGCAGAACTCTGCCGCGGCAGAGATTTAGGCCGTTTTCCTGCCGCGGCAGAAAACCTTTAACACCGGTTCGTGTTACGAACCGTTGTTAAAGGGGGGGTCCCTGAGCGCTGCGCCAGCCCCACGTGCGCCACCCTTTAACACCGGTTCGTATTAGAACCGGTGTTAAAGGGGGGGCCCCTCTAACACCGAACCCTCAACGGCGGTTCTACAACCGCTGTTAGAGGGCCCTCCAAACCGGTGTTAGAGGGGGGTGCACTAGTGAGAGTATCCAAACCTCTGGTGCCCGATGCTGAGAATAGCAGAACTACCGCGAGCAGCATGTTATAGCACGCCACAGATCTAGAGAACCAAGCGCCTTCACCAATTGCCACCAATAACTCCAAATCCAACACTTATCGATGATCTCTTCGGCTCCATCGATCCCCGGGAGGGATGCGGCCGCGATCCCGCGAGGATCCGTGCTCCTCTAGGAGAGAGGCGCTAGAAATTCGGGAAGGGTTGAATGAGGGGGCAATGGTGTGTCACGCACGGCACACCTTAGATATTCGTGTGCATCACCAGGTGTGGGTCGGGTGCACGACAACTGGTGATAGGTGTGTGTGTGTGTGTCTGGTGGGTCCTACGTACCAGAGCGTGTCAAGCTACTTAAGCCAACAAGCTATAATGTGTGCGACATGATCTGAATGAAAGAAGAAGCATGAGACGCAATCTCCACACTATCTCTCTCTCCCCTACACTGTTTCTATCGTCTTCTCCACGAAGATCATCCTGTCTTGGTAGCCATCATACTAGAGAACAATACACTTGGTATCAGATTCTACAATCCTCGCAGCTCTCTGCAGGTTCGATAGGTTTAGGAGGCCATCTTCAGATTGCTCTTCCGGTAAAATCCTCATCCCCGCCGCGGCGCGCTCGCTGTCGATCTCCCAATTCACTGTGTCGGGTTCTCTGTAAAATCCCACCAAACTTCGGGGCGTGGTTGGCACCGGCCGGTGAGGAGCATCACGACACCTTCCAAGCCCTCTCCACGAACCCTTCTCGTGCTGGAGGAGATGGGCGAGACGGCAGCAGCGGCAGGCACAACCCTCACTGAGTGCAGGCAAGCTGTTGATCTGCAGCACGGGCGCGTGGCGATGATGGACACAACTCAGCAAGGGCTCGTCGTTTAGATGGGGCTCATCTCGGAGGCGGTCCAGGCGAATTGTTGGCAATGTGTCAACGTGGGGGCGCTTCGTCGGGAAACCTCAAGAGCAAGGTGTGAAGAGCACAACAGCAAGTCTTCCCTTAGTAAGAAACTGAGGTTATCGAACCACTAGGAGGAAGGAAACGTCTCAAAGGTGTTGCAAGCAACTTAGAAACCTGCACCACAACACAAACTCAAGACTTTGCCCCAACGAACAGTGAGGTTGTCAATCTCACATGTTGCTGTAACAAAGGATTAACTGTATGGTGTGGAAGATGATGGTGGTTTGCAAAAAGTAAACAGTAATAGTTAAAGATGTATCAATGGTAAAGGTTGGACCGGGGTCCATAGTTCACTTGAGGTGTTCTTCTTAGATAAACAAACATGGCATCCTGAGCAAGGCATAACAATGCAATACTAGGTATCATGATCCTATGAGATTCGATTGGGCAATACAACAAGATACATAGACCGCCATCCAGCTACATTTACGACTAGAAGTCCACCTTTGGGTTATCATCCGAACCCCCTCCAGTATTAAGTTGCAAGCAATAGACAACTGCTTTAAGCAAAGTGTGTAAGGTAAACAATCCACTTGTTCCATGAACAAGAGACCGTTGTTTTCTTCCTAGTGGCAACAACACATATACAACCTTAGAGATTTTTGTCACTTCCCTTAGATTAAATAGAGGCATGAACCCACTATCGAGCATAAATACCCCCTCTTGGAGTCACTAGCAACTACTTGGCCAAGACAGCTACTAACAACAGAGAGCATGCAAGATCACAAACAACACAGACATGATAGAATTAATAAGACAAAACCATTAATCAATTTGACATAGTAATCTTAATATCCATCGGATCCCTGCAAACATAACATGCATGATTACAAATAGATGAGATCTTGATCATGAACGGAGATCACAAGATCTAGACATGAAAGCACAAAGGAGGAGATACAACTATCTAGCTACTACATGGACCCATAGTCCAAGGTAGAACTACACACGCTTCATACCGGAGGCTGGCATGATGAAGAAGAAGGCCTCCGGGATGATCTCCCCTCTGGCAGGGTGCCGGGAAGAGCTTCAGATCCCCCCGATCTAGGGACGATGGTGGCGGCTACTAACGGTTTCGTGGAATATTGATCGGGTACTTAGGGTTTAGGCATCGGGGCCTGCTTATAGACGAAGAGGGAGGCCGAGGGGGTGCCCGAGGCGACTGCATCCCCCAGGCGCGGGGTGGGCCCACCCACGCGGCCAGGGGGTGTGGCCCCATTGAGGCCCTCCTCCGTCTCGTCTTTTGTCTCCCTGTTCCCCACGGTAAAATATTGACTTTGGATTTTGTCCCGTCCAATTCCGAGAATATTGATTTTCTGCCTTTCTGGAACCAAAAACAGAAGAAAACATGCAACTGGCACTATGGCATCTTGTTAATAGGTTAGTACCATAAAACATATAAAAACACCTCAAATTGTAGTCAAAGCAAAGCAAAGTAGATAATAACCAAGCATGGAACATCAAAATTTACAGATACGTTTCCGACGTATCAAGCATCCCCAAGCTTAATCCTGTTCGTCCTCGAGTAGGTAAGTGATAAAAGAATAATTTTTGAGGTGACATGCACCATCAAAACCAAGATCAAATCATTTGCAAGCATTGAAAGCTGGGATCAAAGAACTCTAAACATGTGCATGAAAGATGGAGTTCTAATAGTAAGACAAAGTAACTATGCATGCAACATGAAAGGCTACAAAGAAAGATCATGAATAACATGCATTGAAAAATGTTTGTTTGTTTCACATACAGAAAACATGGCATAGTGGCATTCAGCTTGTCCCTCATGGAGTAGCAAATAGATGCATAAGACACCTTCAAAGTTCATAAGAGTGACTACATACAAATAGCACAAGAACAAGCAATATCAACAATATGCATTAATCAATAAGTTTTGGGACAATGCACATACAACTAAGAATGGCAACTATGCTCTCTTAACTGGTGCGTAAAGGTAGAAGGTGAGACTCAATATCATTGTGGAATAAAGGCCCTTCATATAGGGAAGCAGGGATTTCAAGTTTCAAAAAGAGCTTCCAAAAATTATGCTACTTGTTAGCTTTCAGCCCTCATTTCCCCTATCATAAGCATCTTGAAGTGATTAAGGTTAAAGTGATCAAACTATGGAGTATATGCTTGACAAAGTATAAGTTGGGAATCTCATGTACCTTGAATACGAGGGCCGCTCCTCATGCTACTCAACTTTAGTCACCTGTAAGTTCTTGTCATAGTGAGCACATGTGTATCATAGAGAACCGCCAACGGGGTACCCCTTGCACATGGTACATGAGCTATCCCATAACCAAAATGACAAGGCAAGCATACAATGAGCATCTAGCAATCTTCTTATTTACCATGGGAATATGGTGCTTTTTTCTCTCTTTTCTCTTTTCTCAATATGTCTCTTTTTTATAAGAAGAAAGCTTCATAGATGTCACTATGGTGATGCTGCAAGTTTCCACCATGATTAGGCATGGCTTAGGCTAGCGGCCCAGGCGTTTCTCTAACACACATACATAACTCCATGAACTTACAAGCTCCCCTTTCATTTCACACCGATGACATCTATAGACAAAAGAGCATGACATCAACTGCATACAAAGTACAAGTGCAATGTTGAAAGCGTTCCCCGTGACATCACTGTTCTGCTAATTCCAACGTATAAGTGCAAGCATATACAACATATATGACACAATGGTTCAAGTTTATTAGGGCAAGAAAATTAAAGTGTGCCATCAAGTTTGTGAGAGCTTTAATCACTAAGTTTTCATATAACAAAATACTTTTTAATTGGAAGATAGATAAAAACAAGAATATACTTGGAATGGTGTAACACACCATGAATAGGAATTTATTGTGGACACTTTGGAATAACTTGGTTTTTTGGGAGTTGGAAGCATGAGTAGATATTACTCATACAAGTGGAGGCTAGCAAAAGACTGGGAGCAACCAATTAAGAGAGCAATAATGGCCATAATCATGCAGAGCGAAAAAACATTACTATTCAAAGCATAAAGTGGTACTACAAGTCAAGGACTAAATGATTATATAGGCTATGGTGACTTGTTCATAGTCATAACATGGTGTGAGCATGTGCCAAGTCAACCCAAACAAAGCATCAAACGAGAATACCACAATACTATGCTTTTTTATGCTAAAGCAACGCATGATTCCTTCAAGGCACACTAAGCAATCCCAATTGTTTGGAACAAGCCATGCTACAGCAATAATCACTAATCATAAGGTCAAAACAACACTAGTATGACATGCTAAAGTCTAAGTCACAGTCAAAGCAAGCACCTCTTGCACTATTTCAAGCAAGAACTTTCTACTTCTTTCCAACACCAATCAACTTATTTGAAACAACAAAGCGAGAACGGGGGTCCAAACTACTTTATTCAAGCAAACTAAGCAAACCAAACGAAAACTAAGACGCTCCAAGAACAACACAACAGTGCATGAAATAATGAAAACAAAGTGTCTACAAAGACCTGAGCTTTTTATTGATGAAGAAGGGGATGCCTTAGGCATCCCCAAGCTTTGACGCTTGTATCTATTGAATATTTCTTGGGGTGACACCGGGTGGAATACCTAAGCTTGAGCTTTTGTCCATTCTTCCTCTCATTACATCATTCGTTTTCTACACCTGAAATTTTTCCTCCATACAAATCTTCACACAATCTTCATTAGCAACATTAGTGTATTCAAAAGATAATAGACCTTTGGATTTAGATTTAGAACAACAAAACTTTTACTAAAAATACAAGCTACTGTAGCAATTCCCTCAAAAAGCTCAATTTCCCAAAAAATACCCAAAAAGGAATCAATAAGAAGCAAATGCAAATAATGGCAGAAATCTGTCAAAGCAGACCAGCAGGTAGAAACCGATTTTTTAGAAGACCTTATGTTGCTCAAATCAAAAAGTGTTGAACTAACCAAAGTTATATAACATACTAGGGGGTTTATTCGTAAAATATCAGCTCAATCTGACTTACAGATATTCCTCACGAATGTTTATGGTGGAGCACAAAAATCTGTTTTGGGACAGCAACTCACTAAATCTTACTTCCCTCTCATTAGAGGTCATTCTTGGCAAAAAAAGCAAACAAAAAGGATAAGGAGAGGTCATTACTGAATTAATAACTTCCAAGACTCAAGAAAACTCTTGGGTTATCTCCCAACAAGTATTTTTCTTTAACGCCTTTAAGTTAGGCAGAAGAAACAAGAATCAAGTATTTTCAAATGAAGAAGCCTTAACATCAACTCTCTTGCTCCTACCTTTCTTAACTTTCTTATTCTCTTTAGGGAATATATGATTGCTTGATGGAGGATAAAAATGCATAATTCCTTTTCCCACATCTATTATTGCTCCAAGGTGTTTCAGCAGGGATCTTCTGAGTGTAATCTGTCCTTTTCCTACACATTCAATAACAAGATAATCAGTAGACACCATTTTTTCGGAGATTTTTGTAAACACACCTTCAGCTATTCCAATGGGTAATAAAGTTGCATTATTGGTAAGATATATTTCTTCTCCTCCTTTAGAAAGTCCCCAAAGACTCAAAGACTCGTAGATATCCTTAGACATAAGGCAAAATTCAGACATGATATCACAGCAAGCATCAAAAGTTGCACTATTTATAGAATCTTTTATTGTAGGAAACCAATTTAAAGGCTTAGAATTTATTGGCACATAACCATGGTGCTCTCTAAGTGTGTGATAGCAACTGTTCAAAGCAGTAGTACTGGACTCAAGAGTGTTCAACCTAGCATAAATGTCTATAAAAGAAGAATCAGACTTGCCAGGCATATTATAAATTATAATCAACCTCTTTATAGGATCTAAAGCTTCACCCTTAGTACAATGAAAAATATCTTTCTCAGCCACAACATCTAAAGCATATCTATAACAAAGAGCAATACCGTGATAGAAACTATTAATAACCAAGTTAAGACTCATCTTAGGCTCAGTTTCCCTTTGTAAAGAAGAGATTCTAGACCAAGCTTCTTTGAAACTCTCTCCACTTCCTTGATTGAAAGTAAAGACCCTTTCCATAGGTGACACAGAGATTGGACCAAAACCAGACATAGTAGCAACTAGAGCAGGAACTAATTTTTTTGTGATTTTGATAAGGGAAAGTAAACCAAACTAAACTAATTTTTTGGGAGTTTTTGATAAAAAGAGGAAAACAAGACCAAGCAAAAGAAACTAAGAAAAACCAAAACAAAGTAAAGAGAAAGGTTGTGGATGACTCCCCTTGTGAAGATGTCCTTAGCCTCCGCGGCAACGGCGCCAGAAAAACTTGTTGGCGCTGTGTCAACGTGGGAGCGCTTCGTCGGGAAACCCCAAGAGCAAGGTGTGAAGAGCACAATAACAAGTATTCCCTTAGTAATAAACCGAGGTTATCGAACCAGTAGGAGGAAGGGAACGTCTCAAACGTGTTGCAAGCAACTTGGAAACTTGTACAACACAAACTCAAGACTTTGCCCCAATAAACTGTGAGGTTGTCAATCTCACCGGTGGTTGTAACAAAGGATTAACTGTATGGTGTGGAAGATGATGGTGGTTTGCAGAAAGTAAACAGTAACATCGAAAGATGAATCAATGGTAAAGATTGGACCGGGGTCCATAGTTCACTAGAGGTGTTCTTAGATAAACAAATATGGCATGCTAGGTAAACAAATTACAGCAGGGCAATTGACAGGTCTGAGCAAGGCATAACAATGCAATACTAGACATCATGATCCTATGAGATTCGATTGGGTAATACAACAAGATACATAGAGCGCCATCCAACTACATCTATAACTAGAAGTCCACCTTTGGGTTATCATCCGAACTCCCTCCAGTATTAAGTTGCAAGCAACAGACAACTGCTTTAAGCAAAGTGTGTAAGTTAAACAATCCACTTGTTCCATGAACAAGAGACCGTTGTTTTCTCCCTAGTGGCAACAGCACATCTACAACCTTAGAGATTTCTGTCACTTCCCTTAGATTAAATAGAGGCATGAACCCACTATCGAGCATAAATACCCCTCTTGGAGTCACTAGCAACTACTTGGCCAAGATAGCTACTAACAACAGAGAGCATGCAAGATCACAAACAACACAGACATGATAGAATCAATAAGATAAAACCATTAATCAATCTGACATAGTAATCTCAATATCCATCGGATCCTCGCAAACACAACATGCATGATTACAAATAGATGAGATCTTGATTATGAACGGAGCTCACAAGATCTAGACATGAAAGCACAAAAGAGGAGATACAACCATCTAGCTACTAAATGGACCCGTAGTCCAAGGTGGAACTACTCACGCATCATACCGGAGGCTGGCATGATGAAGAAGAAGGCCTCCGGGATGATCTCCCCTCCGGCAGGGTGCCGGGAAGAGCTTTAGATCCCCCCGATCTAGGGACGATGGTGGCAACGGCTACAGACGGTTTCGTGGAATATTGATTGGGTACTTAGGGTTTAGGCATTGGGGGCTTCTTATAGGCGAAGAGGGAGGCCGAGGGGGTGCCCGAGGCGGCTGCACCCCCCAGGCATGGGGTGGTCCCACCCGTGTGTCTAGGGGGTGTGGCCCCCTCGAGGCCCTCCTCCTTTCGTCTTCTGGCTCCGTGTTCCTCATGGTAAAATATTGACTTTGTCTTTTGTCCCGTCAAATTTCGAGAATATTTTTGTTTTTCTGCCTTCCTGGAACCAAAAACAGAAGAAAACAGGCAAATGACACTGTGGCATCTTGTTAATAGGTTAGTACCAGAAAACATATAAAAACACCTCAAAGTGTAGACAAAGCAAAGCAAATTAGATACTAAACAAACATGGAACATCAAAATTATAGATACATTTATGACGTATCACGAATTCAAAGGTGCAAGAGGATGTGACTCGTCAAATCTTGGATCTCGACGACAAGCTATTGGCTACTCTCGAGAGCTTGGAGCACTAAATGCGGTCGCCATCACCGGACGAGGATGATCCAGATCTCGAGGATATGTGGCCTACGGGTAAGACTACGCTTCAACCCACCCCAGTTATCTGGTCAGGCGATGCTCCAGGTACTTCGGTGTCCACTCATGCACCACGGAGCACGGGAGGCATTGCCGGTGCTGTGGTTAGGGGTGCAAGCGGTGGTAGAACTGGCGGAGCAGGTGACAGTGTGCTCGGAGGCACTAGAGGCGATGGATTGGGGGCGCTGGTAGCGGAAGACATGGGCATCAGGACGAGGCTTCCCTGAAACATAATCTAAATATGTCATTCTCATGGTTTGATGGAGATTAGCCAAATATTTGGAAGGACAAATGCTTGTACTATTTCCATATGTTCAACGTCCATCATCTTTGTGGCTTGTGTCTGCGACATTGCACATGGATGGCATCGCCGCACTTCGGCGGAAAGACTATCAACTTCGCCATGAAATCAACATTTGGCCCGATCTCATGGCTGCAGTTACAGAGAATTTTGGATCAGATGACCACCGCAAACACCAAAAACAGTTACTATCTCTCAAACGGCGGGGTTACGTCACGGAATATCACCTCAAATTCGAGGAACTGTCTTATCTTATGTCTATTCAGAATCCTAATTATGATGAACAGTTCTTTGTCACACAGACCATTCATGGTCTGAAGTCTGACATTCGTGTGGTAGTAGAAGTTCAGGTCCTGCAACTCTCTTAGCACTAGTTCAAGAAGAAGTGTTTGCTTACACAAAACCATGGACACCCAAACAAGCCACCTACATGAAAGCTGAAGTTGCAATCCCTCGCCCTGAAGTGAACAAACCAGCTCTAAAACTCAGTGGAGGTGATATTTGGCGTGACAGGCAACTGCGTGATTACAGGAGAGCCAACGGGCTCCATTTCAAGTGTGGAGACAAGTTTGATCCTACACACCAATGTGGCAAGAAGCCAGGCATAGAAGTTCATGTTGTTCAGCTAGAAGAACATGTTGAGATTCTATCAGAAAAGGTGTTGAACATGATGGAAATGCAGGATATCGCACAGGCAAAGCAACTGAGTCTGTGAATTCATGCTATGGACGTTACTAAAGGGTGTGAGACACTTAAGATGCGGGCCATGATTGGCAATCAAGTTTTGGTCATCTTAGTGGACTCAGAGTAGCCACACTTTTGTGAATGCGAATCAAGTTCTCGTCAATCCTATTAACTTTTATATCATCATGCTACATGTTTGTATTTATTGAAATTACAAACAATTATTTAAGTAAACAACAATTAATAATAAAATTATTATTGAATTTAATTATTAATATAATGATTTTATTTTTTTTCTATTTAATATGGAATAATTAATATCTTTAAATCTGTAAATTGGAATTCGACAAATAATATATATAAATTGATCAAAAATGAGAGGAATCCAAATATGATATCAATATCAACTTACACAAACTATGTCATGATTCTTACCATAATTTCATTTGCCCGTTTAAAACGGCACGCATAAAGATTCTTAGATCGGGGTCGAGACTCGCTAAACTTAAAGTGGATCTCTGATTAAATAGCATGTTGTGAACCTAAAAATAATTTTTGTAAAAAATCATGAGCGTCATATCATGTACCTATAGTTCATATCTGACCCACTTCCAATGATTCGGCAGGAATTTATATTTTTCACCAGGGATAGGTGGGAAGGTTTGAGATCCACATGTTAGGAAATTTTCCATATATGGTGGTCTAATATTTTTGAAAATGTGGTGGTAGCATTTTAAATTAGCCATTTGATGGTTGCTTCACAAAACCGCCCATTTTTTGCACTCGAAAAGTAGAAAATGGCTTTTTGGTGCGACGAAAAGGAAAACTTCCTACTACAACATTGTTCGCCATCACATGATGCACATGTATGCACAATATGAACACATTATCACAAAATATGCCTTTATTATAGCCATATAATTGGTTATTTAACCCGAAAGCCAGAAAATCTTGAATGAGATAGGTCATTTTGTGAAGGTTTTTTGAGATATAATCAATATACCAAGTTTGATATTTTTCTTCTAACTATGTCACATAATATGACACCACGCGAAGGATTTGCATTGTTTGGATCATTTTTGAATTTCTTATGCATGTTTTAAACTATCGTCAAACTTTGTCGAACAGCGGGCATGGAGATTCTTAGCTCGGGGCCGAGACTCGCTAAAATTGAAGTGCATCTCTGATGAAATATCATATTGTGAACCTAAAAATGTTTTTTTTAAAAAATTATGAGCATTAGATCATGTACCTGTAGTTCATATCTGACCCACTTCCTGCCGATTCGGTAGGAATTTTTTTTCACCAGGGATAGACAGAAAGATCTGAGATCCCCCTGTTAGGACATTGTCCATGTAAGGTGGTCTAGTATTTTTTTGTAAATATGGTGGTAGCATTTTGAATTAGCCATTTGATGGTTGCTTCAAAAAACTGCCCGTTTTTTGTACTCGGAAAATGGAAAATAACTTTTTGGTGCGACGAAAAGGAAAACTTCCTTCTAAAATATTGTTCTCCATCCCATGATGCATATGTATGCACAATATGGACATATTATCATAAACTATGCTTTTATTCTAGCCAAAACATTGGTTATTTGACCCGAAAGCCAGAAAACCTCGAATAAGATAGGTCATTTTGTCAAGGTTTTTTTGAGACATAATCAATATATCAAGTTTGATATTTTTTTTCTAACTATGTCACATAATTTGACACCACGTGAAGGTTCCATATTGTTTGGATCGTTTTTGAATTTCTTATGCTCGTTGAGTGTAGATAGATAGATCTTATTTTTCTGCAAATTTTGATATATTATTTGTATTTTCATGAATTAGACTGATTTAGTTATGATGTTTTAAACAATAACGAGGTAAAAGGAAAAATAGCTATGGCTAAAATTAAATGGAAAAAAATCTAGAGGCCTACTCCCACTAGTGGAAACGAGGTCTTTTGTTGATCCCGAAAAAGGGCTTTAACACCGGTTCTTCCACGAACCGGTGTTAAAGGGGGGGGCGTACCAGCGTGGCCCCTGCGGCAAAAAAGGAGCCCCCCCTTTAACACCGGTTCGTGCCACGAACCGGTGTTAAAGGTCCCTGCAGCAGTGGCCCGCGCACCCCCCCTTTAACACCGGTTCGTGGCATGAACCGGTGTTAAATGGGGGGGCTATATAAGACACCACCCCAGCCCACACACACCCCACTCTTCCATTCTTTCACATTTTGGAGCCTAGCAAGAGGGTGTGAAGAGTGCTAGTTTGTGTTTTTTTCATATGCACTAGAGGTGTTCGGTGAAATGCCCGAGAGCTCAAAATAAGCTTTCTTGTTGCTCTTTCCGTCTCGGTCGAGGTCGGCAACTATAGTTTCATGTGTCATTGATGTACTATATATATAAATGGTCATCTCCCTATTATTTTTTGATATATACTACATATTAATGCAGATGAATCGGCAATGGATGTACGGTGACCGCCGCACTTCCGAGTACATTACGGGCCTCCAAAATTTCATCGCTGTGGCTAATGCAAACCGTGGTCACAATGGTTTTATGTGTTGTCCGTGTGTTCCCTGTCAGAACAAGAAAGACTACTCAAATACCAGAACCATTCACGCTCACCTGCTTCGATCCGGTTTCATGCCCAGCTATAATTGTTGGACCAAGCACGGAGAAAAAGGGGTTGTGATGGAAGACAACGAAGAAGAAGAGGATGATGACAACTATCATAATATGTATCCTGAATATGATGATAATGCAACGGAGGTAGATAATGAAGATCAAGAGGGAGCAGATGGGCCCGCTGATGACGATCTTGGTCGGGCCATTACTGATGCAAAGGAAGAATGTGAAACTGAAAAGGAGAACGAGAAGCTGGAGCAGATGTTAAAGGATCACAAAACATTGTTGTATCCAACTTGCGAAGATGGCCACAAAAAGCTAGGTGCCACACTGGATTTGCTGCAATGGAAGGCAGAGAATGGTGTGACTGACAGCGCATTTTCAAAGTTGTTGGTAAAAATGAAGAATCTTCTTCCAAGAAATAATGAGTTGCCCGACAGTACATACCAAGCAAAGAAGGTTGTCTGTCCTCTAGGATTAGACGTGCAGAAGATACATGCCTGCATTAATGACTGCATCCTCTACCGCGGTGAGAAGTACGAGAATTTGGATGCATGCCCGGTATGCACTGCACTGCGGTATAAGATCAGACGAGACGATCCTGGCGATGTTGAGGTCGAGGCCCCTAGGAAGAAGGTTCCCGCCAAGGTTATGTGGTATGCTCCTATAATACCACGGTTAAAACGTCTCTTCAGAAATAAAGACCATGCCAAGTTGTTGCGATGGCACATGGAAGACCGTAAGAAAGACGCGATGTTGAGACACCCCGCTGATGGGTCACAGTGGAGAAAAGTCGAGCGAGAGTACCCGGACTTCGCACGTGACGCAAGGAACTTAAGGTTTGGTCTAAGTACAGACGGCATGAATCATTTTGGTTAGCAGAGCTGCAGTCACAGCACCTGGCCTATGACCCTATGTATCTATAACCTTCCTCCTTGGTTGTGTATGAAGAGGAAGTTCATTATGATGCCAGTGCTCATCCAAGGCCCGAGGCAACCCGGCAACGACATTGATGTGTACCTAAGGCCATTAGTTGAAGAACTTTTACAGCTGTGGGCCAAACCAGGTGTACGTATGTGGGATGAGCACAAAGGGGAGCCATTTGACCTACGAGCATTGCTTTTTGTAACCATCAATGATTGGCCTGCTCTTAGTAACATTTCAGGGCAGACAAACAAGGGATACAATGCATGCACACACTGTTTAGATGATACTGAAAGTGTATATTTGGATAAATGTAAGAAGGTTGTGTACCTAGGGTATCGCCGATTTCTTCCGAACCTGCATCTAGTAAGAAAGAAAGGCAAGCATTTCAAACGTCTGGCAGAACCCCGGAGGAAGCCTGTCCTCCGTACCGGTGAGGAGGTATTTGGTATGGTCAAGGACCTAGAAGTAATCTTTGGAAAAGGTCCTGGCAGTCTATCTGTTCCGAATGACGATGCCGGACACGCGCCCATGTAGAAGAAGCAATCTATATTTTGGGACCTACCCTATTGGAAAGTCTTAGAGGTCCGCTCTCCAATCTACGTGATGCACGTGACGAAGAATGTTTGCGTGAACCTGCTAGGCTTTCTAGGAGTGTATGGGAAGACAAAAGATACACCGGAAGCACGGCAGGACCAGCAACGTCTGAAGGCCCCTGAAGAGCCTATGCATCCTGAGAACGAGAAGGGTAAACGATGCCACTTAACTCCTGCCAGCTACGTGAAGGGTTTCGCAGCATAGTAAATCAAAATTTTCTACGGAAGCGAACAGAGGGAAAGCCAAGATCTAATCTAGGAGATGCAAACAACGAGAGAGATTGGATTAGATCTTCATACCCTTGAAGATTCGCACAGCGGAACGTTCGTCGGAACGTGGGTGATGTAGTCGTACTCGCTTCTCCTCCTCGCGATCCGATCCGATCTAGCACCACAAGTGGCGGTGCCTCCGTGAGATGCACACGTGCAGCACCTCGACGTCTCCTCCTTCCTCGGACCAGCAAGTATGGTGGAGAGATGGATTGGATCTACAACACGACGGCGTGGTGTATATGGTGGAGAATTTCTGCAGCAGGGCTTCGCCCACAAACATTCGGGAGGGAGAGAGGAGGGCAGCAGGGCAACTAGGGTTTGGAGGAAAGGTGTGTGTGGGGGGGGGGGAAGGGGGCGCACCAACCCTCTATATATAGAGGGGGGGTGCGGCCAGCCCTTGCCCATCCTCCAAGCATATCTCTAGTTTAAATGATTTAAACTCTCCCTTCTAGAAACCCTATATTATCTCTAGTTTAAACGATTTAAACTTATCTAGGATCGGCTGGGCCCTATGGGGCCTTGTGCCCCTGGCCCAATGCGGCCAGGACACTCCCTCATAGGCCCATGCCCCCTCCCGGAAGGTGGGGCCACGTTGGTCCCCTTCCGGAAGGTTCTAGAAGCTTCCGGTACAATACCGATTAACCCGGAACTATTCCGAACTCCAAAAACTGCACTGCCTTATATGAATCTTATTCTCCGGACCATTCCGGAACCTCTCGTGATATCCCGGATCCCATCCGAGACTCCGAACAAAAATTCATAAACCAATTATCCAATCTATCCTAGCGTCGAGACACGTTAAGTGTGTGACCCTGCGGGTTCGAGAATATGCAGACATGATCTTCTATCAATAATCAACAGCGGGGTCTAGGCACCCATATTGACTCCCACACATTCATCGATGATCATATCGGATGAACCACGATGCCAGGATTCAATCAATCCCATATATATATTCCCTTCGTCTCGCGATATTTTACTTGCCCGAGATTCGATCGTCGGTATCGTCATACCTAGTTCAATCTCGTTCACAGCAAGTACTTTACTCGTTCCGTAATCCGATATCACTGTGTGATTAACTCCTTAACCACATGCTTGCAAGCGGTGTTGATATCGATTACCGAGTGGGCCCGAAGCATATCTCTCCGACTTGGGAGGGACAAATCCCATCTCGATACATACAACCCAACAGATACTTTCCGATCACCTGAGAGACACCTTTATGATCACCCTCTCATAGGATGACGTTTGATGACCTCAAAGCTTTCTTCCGATACCAGGGAGTTGTATTATCTCATGGTCTAAGGAATACAATATTTGACATGAGAAAAGCTTCGCAAAGACGAACATGATGAAACGATCTAATAGCTTTGCTTAGTTTGGGTCTGTCCACCATATCATTCTCCCAGTGATATGATCTCATTATCAATTGACAACTCATGTCTATGGTTAGGAAACCTTAACCATCATTGATCAATGAGCTAGTCCATAGAGGCGTACTAGGGACACGGTGTTGTTCACAAACCACACAAGTATTAAAGTTTCCGCTTAATACAATTCTAGCATGGAATATAAACTTTATCATGAACAAGAATTATAATAATAACATCTTTATTATTGCCTCTAGGGCATAATTCCAACAGTCTCCCACTTGCACTAGAGTCAATAATCTAGTTTACATTTGGCAACAATCTCACACCCATGGCATTGAGGTGCTGATCATGTTTTACACGTGGAAGAGGTTTAGTCAATGGATCTGCTACATTCAGATCTGTATGTACTTTGCTGATCTTCAGATCTCCATCTGCTATATAATCTCGGATTATATGAAACTTGCGGTTGATATGCTTGGTCTTTGGATGATATCTTGGTTCCTTAGCGAGTGCTATGGCGCCAGTGTTGTCACACAATATCTCCAGTGGGTCCAATGCACTTGGAACCACGCCAAGCTCAGTGATGAAGTTCCTGATCCAAACTCCTTCACTTGACGCTTCTGCAGCAGCCATGTATTCCGCTTCTACTGTAGACCCCGCGATCACGCTTTGCTTGCAGCTTCTCCAGCTCACAGCTCCTCCATTCAAAATATACACGTATCCTGTCTGAGATTTACAATCATCCTTGTCGGTGTCGAAACTAGCATCGACGTAACCTTTTACGACGAGCTGTTCATCACCCCCATAGACTAAGAACATTTCTTTAGTCCTATTTAGGTACCTTAGGATGTTCTTCACGGTTGTCCAGTGTTCCACTCCTGGATCACTTTGATATCTGCTCGTCAAACTAAGAGCATTGGACACATCCGGTCTAGTACACAGCATCGCATACATGATGGAACCTATGGCCGAGGCATAAGGCACTTTGCTCATAGCTTCCCTATCATTTACCGTAGCTGGACACTGAGCCTTGCTCAATATCTTCCCTGACAACATAGGCACTGAACCTTTCAATGCCTTATCCATTCTGAACCTTTTCAGAACTTTGTCTAGGTATGTACTCTGGCTTAAAGCTATCAGGCGTCTTTGTCTATCTCTATAGATCTTGATGCCCAATATATAAGCAGCTTCACCTAGGTCTTTCATTGAAAAACACTTGTTCAAATAACTCTTCACATCGTTAAGCATGTTGATGTCATTTCCAATAATCAATATGTCATCCACATATAGTACCAGAAACGTCACCGAGCTCCCACTCACTTTCTTGTAGATGCAAGCTTCGTAGCAATTTGGAACAAATCCAAATCTCTTGATCACTTGATCAAAACAAAGGTTCCAACTCCGAGATGCTTGCTTCAGTCCATAAATGGAACGCTGAAGTTTGCATACCTTATCAGCATCCTTAGGATCGACAAAACCTTCGGGTTGCATCATATACAACTCTTCATCAATGTTGCCATTGAGGAAAGCAGTCTTGACATCCATTTGCCATATTTCATAATCATGAAACGCAGCAATTGCTAATAAAATCCAAATGGACTTAAACATCGCTACGGGAGAGAAAGTCTCATCGTAGTCAACACCTTGAACTTGTCGAAAACCTTTCGCAACAAGCCGTGCTTTATAGACGGTAACATTACCATCCGCGTCCGTTTTCTTCTTGAAGATCCATTTGCACTCAACGGCCTTTCGGTCGCTAGGAGGGTCCACCAAAGTCCATACTTGGTTTTCGCTCATGGATCCCAATTCGGATTTCATGGCTTCTAGCCATTTCTCAGAGTCTGGGCTCATCATCGCTTCCTCATAGTTCGTAGGTTCGATGTCTTCTACTAACAAGACAGTCAAGACAGGGTTGCCGTACCACTCAGGAGGGGCACGCGACCTTGTCGACCTGCGACGTTCAGTAGCAGCATCATCCGAAGCTTCATGATCCTTGTCATTAGCTTCCTCTATTGTTGGCGCAGGCGGCACTGGAACAATTTCAGGTGCTGCGCTACTCTCCAATTCAAGAGAAGGTTCAACAACCTCGTCTAGCTCTACTTTCCTCCCACTCACTTCTTTCGAGAGAAACTCCTTCTCAAGAAAGGAACCGTTCTTTGCGACAAACACTTTGCCTTCGGTTCTGTGATAGAAGGTATACCCAATAGTTTCCTTAGGGTATCCTATGAAGACGCATTTCTCCGCTTTGGGTTTGAGCTTGTCGGGCATCAACTTCTTGACGTAAGCTTCGCATCCCCAAACTTTAAGAAACGACAACTTAGGTTTAGCACCAAACCACAGTTCATACAGTGTCGTCTCAACGGATTTAGATGGAGCCCTATTTAAAGTGAATGCAGCGGTTTCTAATGCATAACGCCAAAATGATAACGGCAAATCAGTAAGAGACATCATCGATCGGACCATATCTAATAGGGTTCGATTCCGGCGTTCAGACACACCATTGCGCTGTGGTGTTCCGGGTGGCGTGAGTTGTGAAACGATTCCACTTGCTTTGAGATGCGTGAGAAAATCATAACTTAAATATTCGCCCCCACGATCGGATCGTAGAAACTTAATCTTTCTGTTACGATGGTTCTCCACTTCATTCTGAAATTCTTTGAACTTTTCAAACGTTTCAGATTTATGTTTCATTAAATAGATATACCCATATCTACTTAAGTCATCGGTAAAAGTGAGAAAATAGCGATATCCACCGCGCGTCGAAACACTCATCGGTCCGCATACATCGGTATGTATGATTTCCAACAAGTCCGTTGCTCGCTCCATCATACCGGAGAACGGGGTTTTGATCATCTTGCCCATGAGGCATGGTTCGCATGTGTCAAATGATTCAAAATCAAGAGACTCCAAAAGTCCATCAGAATGGAGTTTCTTCATGCGCTTTACACCAATATGACCTAGACGACAGTGCCACAAATAAGTAGTATTATCACTATCTACTTTGCATCTCTTAGCCTCAATGTTATGGATGTGTGTTTCATCCCTTTCGAGATTTAGAAGAAATAAACCATTCACAAGAGGTGCATGACCATAAAAGATGTTACTCATATAAATAGAACAACCATTATTCTCCGATTTAAATGAATAACCGTCTTGCAATAAACACGATCCAGAAATAATGTTCATGCTCAACGCAGGCAGATAATAACATTTATTAAGGTTTAAAACTAATCCCGAAGGTAAAACTAAGGAGAGCGTGCCGACGGCCATCACATCAACTCTTGATCCGTTGCCAACGCGCATCGTCACCTCATCCCTCGCAAGCCGCCGTCTATTCCGTAGCTCCTGTTTCGAGTTACAAATATTAGCAACCGAACCAGTATCAAATACCCAGGCACTACAACGAGGGCTAGTAAGGAAAACATCAATAACATGTATATCAAATATACCTTTGATGGTGCCAGCCTTCTTGTCCGCTAAGTACTTCGGACAGTTGCGCTTCCAGTGACCCTTGTCCTTGCAATAGAAGCACTCAGTTTCTGGCTTGGGTCCAGACTTGAGCTTCTTCTCAGCAGGGGCAACGCGTTTGCCGCCTCCTTTCTTGAAGGGCTTCTTTGCACCGTTACCTTTCTTAAAGGAGGGCTTGTTGACCATCAACACATGATTATCCTTTTTGATGTCCACCTCCGCAGCCTTCAGCTTTGCGAAGAGCTCGGTGATCGTATCAGTGGAACCAATCTGATTATGAGTCACTACAAAACTTTTGTAGCTGGGAGGGAGTGATTGCAGAACCCTGTCAATCTTGAGCTCCTCTGGAATCTTGCAGTCCAGTTGCTCAAGCCGTTGAGTGTAGCCCGACATCTTTATGGCGTGCTCACTAACGGAACTCCCTTCCTCCATCTTGCAGTTAAAGAACTTCTCGGAGATCTCATATCTCTCAGAACGGGCCTGAGTCTGAAACATGGTTTTCAGCTCCTCGAGAATCTCAAAGGGCCCGGGATAGTTTTCAAAACGATTTTGAAGTTCCGGTTCCATAGAAAACAACATGGTGCTCTTAATCACACCATAATCATCTTTGCGCGACTGATAGACAGCTTTCTCATCAGCCGACGCAGTTGCAGCAGGGGGGTCACCTAACGCTTTCCCAAGGACATAGTCCTTTTGTCCGCCAGACAGAATGATTCTTAGATTGCGGAACCAGTTGGTGAAGTTAGACCCATTGTTTCTAAGCTTTTCTTTCTCAGCAAAAACGTTGAAGTTGAAGTTGGACTTGGCCATGTGATCTACAGTATTTGCAAGTACAATTTAGACTATGTTCATGATAAATAGTTCATCTTAATCAAATTACTAGATGAACTCCCACTAAATTCAACATCCCTCAAGTTGTTTAGTGAACACGATCCAAATTCACCACACCTAATCCGATCATCACGAGAAGAGATGTGGTTTCAATGGTGGACAACGAAGTGTCGATCATATCATTCATATGACTCATGCTTAACCTTTCGGTTCTTGTGTTCCGAGGCCATGTCTGTACATGCTAGGCTCGTCAAGTTAGACCCAAGTATTTCCGCGTGTGTAAAACTGGCTTGCACCCGTTGTATGTGAGAGTAGAGTCTATAGCACCCGATCATCACGTGATGCTTGGACACGACGAACTTTCGCAACAGTGCATACTTGGGGAGAACACAGTTTTTATCTTGATCTTTAAGTGAGGAATCATCTTATAATGCTACCGTCGCGATCTAAGCATAATAAGATACATAAAAGGATAAACATCACATGCATATAACTTTATGTGACATGGTATAGCCAATCTTCGCGCAATGATCTCCATCTTGTGCGTTCCGGCATGATCTCCATCACTCCACCATGATTGCCTCCACCACGAATAGCAACTACAACTATTGCTAACTACTTAGCGATAAAGTAAAGCTATTACATGGCGTATAAGAAGTTGACTCGCAGGTCATACACAATTATAAAGACAACCATATGGCTCCTGCCGGTTGTGTACTCATCGACATGCAAGTCGTGAAACATTACAAAACATGATCATCGCATACAATATACACATCACATCTTGGGCCATACCATATCACAGAAAACACTCCCTGCAAAAACAAGTTAGACGCCTCTACTTTGTTGTTGCATGTTTTACGTGGCTTATGGGAGTAGATGCTAAGAACGATTCTTACCTACGGAAAGCCACAACGGTGATATTATGGTTGCCAAACTCCGGTGTTAATCCCGTGACAACTATAGTGAGAGAAACTGACATCCACCAGCCGCATGTGTGGTACAAGCCACACGTCAAGTGCGGAGCCGGTCTCGCGAACGACGCCGCGTAAGGTTGGCCTGGACCGCTTCAATCTCACTATCCCGCGTCATAAGAAGAACACAAACAAGAGGCTTGCAACAGAAAACATCAACGCCCGCAACAACCATGTTGCGTTCTACTCGTGAATCACATCTACGGATAGATCTACCTCTGATACCACTGAAGGGTTTCGCAGCATAGTAAATCAAAATTTTCTACGGAAGCGAACAGAGGGAAAGCCAAGATCTAATCTAGGAGATGCAAACAACGAGAGAGATTGGATTAGATCTTCATACCCTTGAAGATTCGCACAGCGGAATGTTCGTCGGAACGTGGGTGATGTAGTCGTACTCGCTTCTCCTCCTCGCGATCCGATCCGATCTAGCACCACAAGTGGCGGTGCCTCCGTGTGATGCGCACGTGCAGCACCTCGACGTATCCTCCTTCCTCGGACCAGCAAGTATGGTGGAGAGATGGATTGGATCTACAACACGACGGCGTGGTGTATATGGTGGAGAATTTCTGCAGCAGGGCTTCGCCCACAAACAGTCGGGAGGGAGAGAGGAGGGCAGCAGGGCAACTAGGGTTTGGAGGAAAGGTGTGTGTGGGGGGGGGAAGGGGGCGCACCAGCCCTCTATATATAGAGGGGGGGTGCGGCCAGCCCTTTCCCATCCTCCAAGCCTATCTCTAGTTTAAACGATTTAAACTCTCCCTTCTAGAAACCCTATCTTATCTCTAGTTTAAACGATTTAAACTTATCTAGGATCGGCTGGGCCCTATGGGGCCTTGTGCCCCTGGCCCAATGCGGCCAGGACACTCCCTCATAGACCCATGCCCCCTCCCGGAAGGTGGGGCCACGTTGGTCCCCTTCCGGAAGGTTCTAGAAGCTTCCGGTACAATACCGATTAACCCGGAACTATTCCGAACTCCAAAAACTGCACTGCCTTATATGAATCTTATTCTCCGGACCATTCCGGAACCTCTCTTGATATCCCGGATCCCATCCGAGACTCCGAACAAAAATTCATAAACCAATTATCCAATCTATCCTAGCGTCGAGACACGTTAAGTGTGTGACCCTGCGGGTTCGAGAATATGCAGACATGATCTTCTATCAATAATCAACAGCGGGGTCTGGGCACCCATATTGACTCCCACACATTCATCGATGATCATATCGGATGAACCACGATGCCAGGATTCAATCAATCCCATATATATATTCCCTTCGTCTCGCGATATTTTACTTGCCCGAGATTCGATTGTCGGTATCGTCATACCTAGTTCAATCTCGTTCACAGCAAGTACTTTACTCGTTCCGTAATCCGATATCACTTTGTGATTAACTCCTTAACCACATGCTTGCAAGCGGTGTTGATATCGATTACCGAGTGGGCCCGAAGCATATCTCTCCGACTTGGGAGGGACAAATCCCATCTCGATACATACAACCCAACAGATACTTTCCGATCACCTGAGAGACACCTTTATGATCACCCTCTCATAGGATGACGTTTGATGACCTCAAAGCTTTCTTCCGATACCAGGGAGTTGTATTATCTCATGGTCTAAGGAATACAATATTTGACATGAGAAAAGCTTCGCAAAGACGAACACGATGAAACGATCTAATAGCTTTGCTTAGTTTGGGTCTGTCCACCATATCATTCTCCCAATGATATGATCTCATTATCAATTGACAACTCATGTCTATGGTTAGGAAACCTTAACCATCATTGATCAATGAGCTAGTCCATAGAGGCGTACTAGGGACACGGTGTTGTTCACAAACCACACAAGTATTAAAGTTTCCGCTTAATACAATTCTAGCATGGAATATAAACTTTATCATGAACAAGAATTATAATAATAACATCTTTATTATTGCCTCTAGGGCATAATTCCAACACTACGCTCTTACCAAAGTAGAGAAGGAAATCTTTTTTGAATGTCTGAGCAGTATCAAGGTCCCGTCTGGCTTCTCGTCGAATATAAAGGGAATAATAAATATGGCAGAGAAAAAATTCCAAAACCTGAAGTCTCATGACGGCCACGTGATTATGACACAATTGCTTCCGATTGCATTGAGGGGGCTTCTACCTGAAAATGTTCGAGTACCCATTGTGAAGCTATGTGCATTCCTCAATGCAATATCTCAGAAGGTAATCGATCCAGAAAGCCTACCAGGGTTACAAACAGATGTGGCCCAATGTCTTGTCAGCTTTGAGTTGGTGTTCCCACCATCCTTCTTCAATATTATGACGCATCTCCTGGTTCACCTAGTAGAAGAGATTGCCATTCTCGGTCCTGTATTTCTACACAATATGTTCCCCTTTGAGAGGTACATGGGAGTCTTAAAGAAATATGTTCATAACCGTGCTAGGCCAGAAGGAAGCATCTCCAAGGGCTATGTAACAGAGGAGGTCATTGAGTTCTGTGTTGATTTTATTCCTGACCTTAAGGCGATTGGTGTTCCAGAATCACGACATGAGGGAAGACTGCGTGGAAAAGGCACCCTAGGATGTAAATCAATGATATGTAGGGACGGGCATTCTCTCAATCAAGCACACTACAAGGTTTTACAAAGATCTATCTTGGTTGCCCCGTATATCAATGAAAAAAAGAATTTAATACGCCTCAAACACCCGGGGCAGTCTGATGAATGGATTATAAGTGAACACATGGCGAGTTTTGGCGGCTGGCTGCAAAGACTTCTCACGAATAACACCACTGTTGGGGATCAGCTGTACTTGTTGGCCAGGACACCTTCTTCGACTGTATGTACTTTCCAAGGGTACGAGATAAATGGGAATACATTTTACACGATAGGCCAAGATAAAAAGAGCACCAACCAAAACAGTGGTGTCCGCTTCGATGCAGCAGAAGACAATGGGCAAAAGACCACGTATTATGGGTTCATAGAGGAGATATGGGAACTTGACTATGGACCTAATTTTAAGGTCCCCTTGTTTCGATGCAAATGGGTCAAGCTAACAGGAGGAGGGGTTGAGGTAGACAAGAAGTACGGAATGACAACGGTGGATCTCAAAAATCTTATGAAGAACTTAGACGAACCATTCGTCCTAGCCAATGATGTGGCTCAGGTTTTCTATGTGAAGGACATGTCCTCCAGACCAAAAAAAAGAAAAATATGCAAACGAATACATCATATGATGAGCCAAAGCGTCACATAGTTCTTTTCAGGGAAAAGAAACATCGTGGGAATCGAGGACAAGACAGACATGTCAGAAGATTATAATAAGTTTGATGAAATTCCGCCCTTCACAGTGAAAACTGACCCAAGCATTCCGTTAAGTAAAGAAGATGCTCCATGGTTATGTCTGAAGCGATCATAAGGAAGGACATATGCCAAGAAGTTCATGCTCATATTATGTAACTCTAGTTCATGTTTTTAATATTAATACATGTCTTGAGTGTTAGTCATGTTTTGTGGATGGACCGGGACTATGAGAATAAGTTGTCCCGATTCGTACTTACCATTAAGATCTGATCTCCAAACGCGCGCGGTCACATATTAGGGAGTGCCTCTATGACCAGTTTCTCGGAGATGCCGGAGGACTAGGGTCCGTCGGCATCTCCCTGAAACTGGCCATAGTGGCGTCCCTGCTCTCGAAAACCATCTTGCAGCTTTGTAACTTCTCTAACTAGATCAATACACCTGGGAGCTAAGTAATTTCACATATTAGGGAGTGCCTCTATGACCAGTTTCTCGGAGATGCCGGAGGACTGGGCTCCGTCGGTGTCTCCATGAAACTGGCCGTAGTGGTGTCCCTGCTCTCGAAAGGAGGTAAGGCATAGCCTCAAACTGGCTGGAGGACTGGACTCACAAGGATGCCTATTTATAGTACAAGCAGCTCGACATAGTGTCGACACTCATCTTTAGTCCCGGTTGGTGTCTCCAACCGGGACTAAAGGTTCATCTTTAGTCCCGGTTGGTGACACCATCCGGGACAAGGTACACGCCGCAAGACATAATGTCGACACTCACCCCTATTATTAGTGCTGACTCGTGTTTTTTGTCCCGGTTGGTGTCTCCAACCGGGACTAAAGGTTCATCTTTAGTCCCGGTTGGTGACACCATCCGGGACAAGGTACACGCCGCACGACATAATGTCGACACTCACCCCTATTATTAGTGCTGACTCGTGTTTTTTGTCCCGGTTGGTGTCTCCAATCGGGACTAAAGGTTCATCTTTAGTCCCGGTTGGTGTCTCAAACCGGGACTAAAGGTTCATCCCGCCATTTTTTCCCGCCATTTTTCTTCCCGCCATTTTTCTTCCCGCCAGTTCTTCTTCCCGCCATTTTTCTTCCCGCCAGTTCTTCCCTCCAGTTCTTCCCGCTAGTTCACTATATATATGTAGGGTTGGCCTCCATTGTCATTGCACATCTCTAGAATCATATCTGCAACCTCATCACTCTCTTTCCCATGGCTTCCACCGTAGCACTAACCCCCAGGGAGGCGGAGGCGCTTTGCGCCTCGAACTACCCCTGCCCGCCGGGCTACTGTGTCCCCGTCGGCTGGATGCTGAGCGTCGGAGGCGTGCCGGTTCCTCCTGTTCCTCTAGGTGTGGCACGCCGGATGGCCATCACGAACCACTACTACTTCGAGCTCACGCCGGAGCAGCGGAGGAATCCTAGATGGCATCCCGACTATTTCCCTACTTGGGAAGCCTTCTTCGTGGATCGGCGTGAGAGGGCGCTCGCTAGGCACGAGGAGGACGGCCCACCTCCTCCTAACTTCAACGAGGCCGGCCGTCGGCTATGGTGGCGCGGTCGGACTCTCCAGAGCGTCATGGCCTATGACACTGCCGCCGACTCTAACCCCCGTCTGCGCTACCATCAAGTCCATCCCACGCGCTACCCTCAAGTCCATCCCACGCGTACTCTCCAGAGGTTCAATTACGGCGACCCCGACGACGACAGCGATGACGGCGGCGGCGAGTACGACGACTACAGTGGTGAGTATTACAGGTGTAGGCAGGAGCATGACTGAATCACTCCAACATGCCAAAACAAGTTCGGCCGATTGTTACTTAATCTGGCCATGTATCTTAATTTTCAGTTCTTTTATGTATCTTAATTTTCAGTTCCAGTTCGGCTTTATGTAACTTACTATTAGTTGGCTATTAGTTCGGCTTTATCTGGTATATTGATTATGTCTCGAAAAAACCTTCACAAAATGACCTATCTCATTCGAGGTTTCTTGGCTTTCGGGTCAAATGACCAATGTTATGGCTAGAATCAAGGCATGGTTTGTGATAATATAGCCATATTGTGCATACATGTGCATCATGGCATGGCAAACAATGTTGCAAGAGGAAGTTTTCCTTTTTATCGCACCAAAAAGGCATTTTCCATTTTCCGAGCATAAAAAACGGACGGTTTTGTGAAGCAACCACCAAATGGCTAATTCAAAAAACCACCAACACATTTTACAAAAATACTAGACCAACTTATATGCACAATGTACCAACAAAGGGATCTGAAACCTTTCCGTCCACCTCTGGTGAAAAAGACAAATTCCTACCGAATCGGCAGGAAGTGGGTCAGATATGCTCATGATTTTTTACAAAAATCATTTTTAGGTTCACAATATGCTATTTTATCAAAAAACAATGCAATTTGAGCGAGGCTTGGTGAGATTCAAGTGTATACAAAAGATGCGACATTTAAATATCCAATCAATTCAAAAATGTTAATACAAAAGATGCGGCATTAAAATATGATTTGATCTAATAAAAATCATTTTTTAGATGCTTAATATTTCTTGTAAAGTAAATATAAAATGATTTACATGAATGGATAGATATTATTTTTCTGAAAATTATGATATATTATTCATATTTTTTTGAGTTGAAATGAAAAAGATATGAATTTTCTAAATTCATATCATATTTTTTTGAATTAAAAATGCCCCTTTAATGCATGAAATAAATGCCCCCCCTTTAACACCGGTTCCAGACAGGAACCGGTGTTAAAGGGGGGGCATTTATTTCGTTTCCCGCGCGCACCCCCCCCCTTTAACACCGGTTCGTGGCTGGAACCGGTGTTAAAGGGGGGGGGTTGTAATAAATGCGCACGGGAAACGGATCCCCCCTTTAACACTGGTTCCAGCCACGAACCGGTGTTAAAGGGGGGTATTTATTTCACATTCCCCTTCCTTTCTTTCCAGATCGATCGAACACACCGCCACCACCGCGCGCAGAGAGACAACGAACCGCCGCCACCGCCGCCCGCGAGCGTCTCGCCGCCGCCGCTTCAGAGCTCGAGGTCCGCCGCCCCCGACCACTCTCTCCTTCCCCGCATCCTTCCCCCTCCCTCCCGCCGTCGTCGGCATGCAGGACCGCGGGCGTTTCCTGTGCGGGGCCGGCGGCGGCGGTCGGGTCTCTACCCGTGCGCGAGTCCGGCGGCAGCGCTCTACCCGGGAGAAAGTTCTTGCGGCGGTGAACCTCGGTTGGCGTCGAGTCCAGCGGCGGCGCTTCCCTTTGGAGCGGGCCATACGGCCCTGGGCGGGCCGGCCCTGCCGTGCTCAGCGATGTTCCTGCGGGATGGAGGGCGGGACTGCGTGTAGACTAGGGATGGCTATGGCGATGCACCATGCAGCGCAACGGCGGCGGCTATGACGATGGATGGCTATGACGATGGCTATGACGATGGACTAGGGATGGCTATGGATGGCTATGACGATGATGACGGTGAGACCATGGTGGCGCGTGCTGGTGGATGGCAAGTTGGGTGGAGTGCTACGGATCAAGTGGGGTCGTGGTTGTTTGGGGTCGGGAGAAATCCCTGTCGACTCGTCCGACATCGACGCGGTGACACCCCTTTTCCACTCCCCTCCGTGTATCGGGGGAAACCCTAGGACAAGTCCGGGCAACAGCGTCATCGACGTCGCATTCCTTCTTGAAGGTGTTGCTTGAAACACGGTTCTTCGAAGTGCTAGGAGTGAGGTGGGACAACTCCGGAGGGCGCAGCGGTCACGGGTCGTTTTCGTTCGTCGGTCTGCTCGATGTCGGCATTTGTTTCTTTTATTTTTCTCTTTATTTTCTTTTGGGTTAGATTGTGCTGTTGCTTTTCTGTTGCTCCAACATTATCGTTGTATCTTGTGATTGCTATATTAATATAGCGGGGCGCAAGCCTATTTCGAGGAGCCCTGACCACCTCGCTCTCTTCCCCGTGCAGGAGCGTCTCGTCGCCGCCGCTTCGGAGCTCGTAGGCCACGCCTCAACGCCGACGCCACCCGCCGCCCGACGAACCCGCCGCTAGCACCGCCGCCCGACGAGACCGCCGCATCCGTCCGACGAGCACCGCCGCCCGACGAGACCAACGTCACCCCACCGGTGAGCGCCACGTGTCTGCCACGTGTGTGATTGCTGACTTATCCTGATTAAAACTTGTTTGCTCGATAAATTGTACTACATGCATAGATTAAAACTTGTATACAAATTGGACCTCTGACTCATTTGTGTATTTATTTGTGTATTTTTGTATGAATAATATGTATATTCGTGTATGAATCCAAGTCCACTTGAATGTTTACACTCTTACTCTAGATAATATTATTGTTTTAGAAACTATGGATCCACTTAGTAGAAACCTTGAAGAAGAAGAAATAATGGAGAACATTATTGATGAGGACACCTCACAATATCTGAACTTGGAGGGACATGATGACGACAGCTCAAGTACTAGTCATGGAGAAGATGAAGACTCCGGTGAACGCAATTTAATGGTTACAAAGTCCGGCGAGGTATATGCATTGATTAAGCTTCTGCTGACTTCCACCAACAATCTTCTTCTACATGTATTAATTAACGCTTCTTTCTTCTTTGAGCCCTCTGGATCGACCAGCCAGCAACCATCTTCTTCTACGAAAAAGAGCAAGCGAGGCGCGAGCCAGCGGTTGAAAGATCGTGTCAAGTTCACGATCGAAGCAGTCCGTGTTGATGGCAGGCCGATGGAGCCCAAAAAGGCCGCAGACAAATTTGTACGCCAGGCTGGAGTTCTTGTTAGGGACCAAATCCCAATCATAATTGAAAATTGGAATAAGCCAAAGAAGGGCGACGGTACCTTTGTCGATGACAGATCCAAAGAAACACTTTGGAATTCGTTGTTGGTAAATTTCACCCTTCCGCTAGAGGAGGATGAAAACAACCCGGTTATAAAGGAAAAGGTCAAAGAGTGGACTCTAAAGAAGATGGGTGACGCTTTCCGCAACTGGAAGACAAAATTGAACAAATTTGTCAAATCTGGCAAGACTCCAAATTTCGAAGAAGCATATCATGCGAAGATAAGACCTCACTGGCCCGAATTTGAGACATATAAAAAAAGTGCTATAGCTAAAAAGAGGTCAGAAACCAATACGCTTAATGCCCTGAAGAAGGAATATCACCAGAGGACGGGGTCAGGTGGCTACATATCTCAGAGGCTTAAGTGGGAGGAAGCTGAGAAGGCCCTGCGCGAGAGAGGGATAACACCCCAGACAGATGGGTGGGACCTACGTGCAAAGACTTGGTTCTACGGAATCGGGGCAAGGTTGGACCCAGAAACAGGATTGTGTATCTTCCCAACACTCCTTGCCAAACCCGTCACTGAACTCATCACGGCATACGAGGAAACAGCCGCCAGGACCTTCCATCCCGACAGAGAGAATGACCAGCTCACACGCGCCATCGGTAAAAAAGAACAGGCTGGACATGCACGAGGCACAGGGGGTATGACGTGGAAGGATGGGTTTGCCGACTGGAGCGACTCTTACAGATGGCGCGGCAGAAAAGAAAAAGAGCGTACAGAGCGGATGACACAGATAGAACATGCACTTGCGGCGCTGCAGGCGCAAGTGAATGCACAACAGAGCCATCAAGCTACCGGCCCATCTCAGCGGCACGAAGAGCCTGCATTGGAAGTTGCCGGCGGCCCAGACTCTGCGCGGAAAAGCAGCGTGGCTTCCACAGAGAACGTGCAGCCCACGCTTGAAATGGCGGGTCCTCGATACCCCGTGGATGAGATCACGGAGAGCGAACACGCTGAGCTGCATGTGAGATTAATGGGCTTATCCATTAAGGTGGCTGTCGGCTATGCCTTACCTCCTGTAGCTGGTGGAACTTACCACTGCCGACCGATTCCAGATGGCTATCTATTATCGGGGTGGATGAGGTTGTGAAGGAATATGAGGAAGCACAGCTTGACCGTGCTACAGGTGAAGGGGAAACTCAACTCAAATTTGCAGTGAAAACAACCATTCTTTGGAAGAAGGAACACATTGTGCTTCCAAATTGGAGGTCACTGGCAGCCCCGCCGTCTCCGCAGCGTCAGCAGTCTGAGCCGCTTCAGCTATCTCCTGCGCGGCAGCCATCTCCGGCGCTTCAGCCATCTCCTGCGCGGCAGCCATCTCCGGCCTGTCAGCCATCTCCGGTGCTTCAGCCATCTGCTCAGCGTAAGTGGAAGAGCACTGCCACGAAGTGCATCAGTAGCACTGCCACAAAGAAATCCGCAGGAAACCGTACGCCAAAGAGTTCAAAAAACTACGTCCCGCAGCCTTCCGCCAAGCCATTGCCGGTTTTACCGTGGAATCGCAGCGACGAGGAGACCAATAGGATCTCCGAAGAACAGGTCAAGAAATTCTTTGCACCTAGACGGGCCGAGCCAAAGGAGAAAATAGATCCTACGGTGGTGGAGAAGTTTTACAAAAATCTTTCGAAACCTGAAACCCCACTTGTGCCGGACTACGAGCGCCAGATTTTGAAGGCGGATGCAAGGCGCCGTAGGGAGACTGAAAGTAGCAGTCGTGAGGCACCCCAGAAAACAGTTCCCATGCTCGGAGAGCAGGAAAACCAATCATGTGCCCCGCTCCAAATGTTCGACACACGGGACGCTCCTCCCGTAAATGATTACGAGGCAGAGCTACAAAGAAAGGCCAATGAGATGGGGATGACTTACATTGCATACTTGAACGTCATGGGAGACAACTTGCCCAAATGCGATGCCAACCCCATACAGCCATGGAAGTATGGGAAGAATCTCGTCAAGAAAAAGGAGCTCAAGACTCTACCAACAAAGATGCGAAAATTGCACAAGTGGTACCTTCATTTCTGCAAGACGAGAAAGGTAGAATGGATCACGGCGCATATAAGATATGATATTTTCTTCTGCGGAGATGACGCGATCGACTTCAACATTCAAGACTTGCATTTTATATTCAATCGGAAGGAACTCGACAAAGCTGCCATCAGCCTTTATTGTGTGTAAGTACTATTTCTATAATTTATATCTCATCTCATTCACTTTATTAATTGCATGTATATATATATATGCTCACCATATATGTATATACTATTATGCAGGAAAAAGGTTATGGAATGCAGGAAAGGAGGCCCTTTTGACATTGGGTTCGTTGACCCAAATATAGTTTATGAAGAAGTGGTAGAAACCAAACCCGGGCAAACAGAAGATTACTTGCTAACGTCTTTACTGAGACAACAAACCAAAAGGGAAATACTATTGCCTTACAACTTCTCGTGAGTACTGTTACCCTCTCTCTTGTACACATTCTATTTCAGCTTACTCGATGTTAAGTGTAACTGATGATGAGTTATGCGTGCGTAGGTTCCACTTTATTCTGCTAGTCATTCAACCCGACTCAGGAAAAGTCCTTGTCATGGACTTGTTACGAAAAGAAAAAGAGATATGGGCAAACTTTAGAGAGATGCTCCAGAGGTAATTTCAATCATATTATCGCACTAGATCGGCAACTTTCGTGACAATAAGTAATTAATTACTCCTTTATCTATTTTCTTTGCCGGACAGGTTTTGGAAAAGGTTCACGGGCAGGGCCGTGGGTGAATGGTCAGAAGAACTAAAATTTGTAGACCAAAATGTAAGTAATACTAGCTAGCTTCCAATTCCATTATATCATGCTTTATTGATTATTATTTTGATTGAACTCTCTATTCTTGTAAAGTGCGCGCATCAGGGACACGACAATAACTTATGTGGGTACTATGTTTGCGAGTTCATTCGCAACACGATATGTGCGACGGGCCAAGCCGCACTAGAACAACTTAGAGTAAGTAAACAAAGTCCACAACATTATTTTATTACCATCAATTGTGTTGAGTTTTATTCTTATATATATTGACGGCCCATTCTTCATATATATTCAGATAGAACGGATGCGGGACCAACTCCTACCATTTGAACGCATACGAGCCATTCAAGAGGAATTGGCGGGGTTCATACTTGATGAGGTCGTCACGCCTGGCGGAGAACTCTTTAGATATCCACCAAAATGAACGATGACGATGTATGTGCCGATGACGATGTTTGTGTATAATAATAGTTGCTTAATTATTCATGTACTCGTATGTACCGATGACGATTTATGTGTATACCGCTCCCGATCGATTCCCCCTCGCTCCCCCCCTCCCGCAGAAATACGCCCAGAACGGGACAGAGGCAGAAGTCTGCCGCGACAGAGATCTCTGCCGCGGCAGAAGAACCTTTAACACCGGTTCCAGATACGAACCGGTGTTAAAGGGGGGGCCCTGAGGCCTGCGGCAGCCCCACGTGCGCCACCCTTTAACACCGGTTCGTATAAGAACCGGTGTTAAAGGGCCCACCCTCTAACACCGAACCCTCAACAGCGGTTGGGGAACCGTTGTTAGAGGGCCCTCCCAACCGGAGTTAAAGGGGGGCCTGCACTAGTGTCCAACGGGCCAGCCGTTGGCATAGACCAACCAATCTATCTATTATATACGAAAAGCAATATAAGGATGTTTTTCGAGGCACCAGGTTGATCCACATCACCTAATTTATTTTGATAGTCGGATCTATAATCTACGGTTAGGATTTGAAATGTTACGTAACTGTGTAGTCTGTTATTTGACACGGTCTATGTTAGATATAGGCATCAAATATAAAAGGAAACTACCGTACAACATATGGGTGAAAAAAGAAGGATCGACACTTATCTCCACACGGACTCGACCTGGGTCCGTTTGAAAAAAATGCAAGACCTATCTCCACGGAACATGATCCGGGTCTGTTTGGAAAACATGCCTAGACTAGCTAGCCAGGATATGATTGTGCCCGTCTAAAAATTGCCTATACTGTAATTAACAACACGCTGATGGGATCCACTCTCTGCATGCAAATTGACAACACGAGCAACTAGCAAGACTTTATGCACATGTCTAAAACCTCGTGTATTTGAAATGTGGGTCGACGGAAACAAGAATTGTCTGCGTAAGGTTAAAAAAATAGTAAACACATTCTACACATTTCATGTCATATCCTAGGATTTTTGTGAACCCTATATTAACGACTCACATCCTGCAGGTGTTGACAATACATTTGTCGATTGCAACTGATACATCATCATAACTGTATATGGAACTAACTTATAATGGCTTAGATCTACCTATTTTTGCATGCTCATACTTCCAAACATTAATGTGACATCAGTGAATGTTAATCCAACACATAAAATGTGTTAAGTAATATATATTCTTTAAAATAATGGGGCTAGAACAATGTCATGTTATTTATATACACAAATTTGAACACATGACAATGACAAAGTGATAATGAATATGTTAATATGTGTTAGTCTCCGTAGTTTATTATCCCTTATAATTTAAAAGGATATGCCGCTGGAATTTTACACATTTATTTTATGTTGTAATCTTTTGAATTAAAAAATTGACCTAAAGTATTGTGCTACGGAGAAACTACTAATCAAGAATTATTGGTGACCAGCTAGCTTAAAATTTTGTAGTGGGACCCTGAGATCGCGATAAAAATCATGTGAGGAGAAAAGCAATTAAACCATGCACCAATTAGTTAATATGTAGAATGAATGTATCGAAGGATGTAATATACTTGTGAGAATGAGGTGAAGAAAACATAAAAAAATATGAATATTTTTGTTTCAATACACATGGCATTCTAGATGAAGAGAATAGTAAAATATATCACTAAATATGAGCTTAAAATTATTTATGGACTCCCATTATTTGGAATGTATTTAAACCTAAGTCTTCAAGATGGTGTCTCTATCTAAAATATGACATAGTTAAAAATGTAGAAACATTGTTAGTATTTCATGTTAGGGAGTAATGATGAAAGAAATTGATTGTGAGAAGATAAAATCCAAACTCTCACTATATAGTTTCCCCTATTCGTTAGCAATTTTTTTGTACACTGGGCTAATAACATGTTAACCATTACATTAGGAAGTTCTTCAATGTCTTCAGATACTTATACAAGCACCCAATGAAATTATTGTAGTTTTTAGTGTTAAATTGTTTTTCTCCATTAAAATTTTAGCATCGTGTGTGTACATAAGAAACTATAATTATCATATTAAAGAACATATGATGCACCAGAAAAAGTATATAATTTATCCAGAATATCTCAAATCTCAAAGTAGACGAATATATTTAGCCATCTGACAACGACAGGTAGTTTTCATAGAATCTATTAAAGTCTTTTCAACCTTAGTAATAACATATGTGTACCAATATGTCTTTAAATTTTTGCATTACATAATCCGAGCATAATTTCATGTATGGTCATTAATTTACCATAACTAACTTATTCTTACAACTATACAGAAAATTCATTAGGCGATACATTATTATTTACACATCAACATATAGGATATGTTTACTCAATGTCAACCACAAATTGTTAAGCATATATAAGTTTGAGTTTTAACCACACTAAACTAGCATCAAATAAAAGCTACATCATATAATCTAATATAAATTGTGTGTACAAATCGTATATCATCCCCTTACACAAGGCACTATAATCATTGATATATTATTTTATCTTTCAATATTTATTATTATGATTAAAGACGTCTCTCCCGCACAAGTGATTTTTATTTAGCATAATATGTATGGTGACTACGAAACTATGTTAGGTGTAGTCGCATAGTATTAGTTTCTATAGATTCTAAAAAGGTTTATAGACATATGCAGAGGTTGCCCTCGCAATTGCAAGGGCCACCATGCTAGTTTCTCCCAAAAAGCTACACCGATGGCCAGGCTGTCGGCACAGCCTGGGCTTCCTAACGCCGTTCTCCTCGCCGTGCCAGAACTGGGGCTACGCCGAGGGCTGGAGGTACGCCGAGGGCCACCGTTGGCAATGTCTTCTCTCCTACGTCAACGGCCGTGCTTCGCCGAGGGATACCCTCGGCACCTTACTCTACGCCGATGGCCGGGCTAAGCGGCTGGTCGGGGAAAGCCGCTACGCTGATGGCCCCGACATTTGGCCGTCGACGTCCTATAGTGCGCCTTGCCGACACTTAGGTCGTAAGGGCAGGGGCAATGTCAACCACTCTAGCGCCATGCAGCCAACGGTCTTCCAGAATTTCATCCTCTCCCCACTACCGATGGTGAAGCAGGTGGCCACCTCGAAGATAGCTCGAGCTAGCGGCGGAATCTTGAGGTTGAATTCTGCCCAAGGCCTCGTCGGGACCGCGCGTTGCAGCAACACCCATCAGCATCTGAGGGCAGGGTTCAGAAGGCAGAGGTTTGGTATGCCCAAGCCTCCATATATCTTGGGCATATCCATCATGTCCCATGCCACCGGGCAATGACCGCCGTTGATCTCCCGATGTCCCTTCCATAAGAAGGCCCTACAGATCTTTAGCAGGGCTTCCAAATTCTTCGGCTGAATGTCGAGGGACATCATAGCATGGAGTGGGATAGCGGAGAGGGTCACCCTGCCGCCACAGTTCATCAGCTTGGCGCACAACAGCTGTAGTCGGTTAGCTGCGCTATCCACCAACGGCTGTAATTGAGCAGCGGTTGACTGGCGGAGGCTCGGCTTTTCTCAGACACAGTTTTCTTTTACCAATGAAATGGCGCATCATCATAATTAAATTGGAGCTGTCAAATGACCGACGACATAGTGAAGCTTTTTTTAATTCAGTAACCAGGCAATACGAAATAGGGGTAACAAGAAAGGAAGCACAATGAACAATGAACAATGGAGTTCCAATAATTAAAGAACATGTAGGCTTCCGGATTTGTTTAGAGATATCTTTTATGAAAAAATATTTTAAAACAAAAGTTACACAATATAATACAAATCCAATGGAAAAATCAATACAACATTAGGGAAGGAAAACCAAGGAAATAACAAAGGGGAATCCAAATTACAAGCACACGAGAAACTACGGGTTTAATGTGTTAACCTCAAGCATAGAAAGCTTGCCATGAAACTGATCTAGTTAGTTCAAGACACGGCAGTCCCTCCTGATCTCGCCGTTGGCACTTGTCTTGATTTCAATAGCACCCATCTTCACCATCGCCGCCATGAACTTGTCCTCCCACTGCTTTGCGTTCTTGGCGAAGGCAGACACCGCGTCGCTCGTGTCTGTGGCCGTCAAGAGCGTGGCGTCAGACGCGAAGAGCACCTCATGGCGGAGGATGTTCTTGTAGTACTGGTTGTCCAGCATGTCAGGGGTCTGGATGTCCTGTACCACCGTGTTGTCGTTGCCAGAACTGGACTTGCACTCCTCCTGAAGTTTGGTTTTTAGAGTGGGGTCCATGTCGGAGGAGTTGGAGGTGAGGCGGTCCGAGAAAGATGAGCAGTGGGAGATGCCGATGGTGTGCGCGCCGGAGAGGGTAACCATGTCGTCGGTGTTTAGGCCCTTGGAGGCAAAGTTGGCCTTGAGCTGAGCCACCGTGGCGAAGGGAGGGGGAAGGTTGGGGAGGGTCTCGTTTATGAGGGACACACGTCCGTCGTAGCGGCCGGCAGGCATGTCAAAGAAAACCTTCTTGTTGCTGAGGAAGTAGGTGGCATCGCGCCCGGCAAAGGCCAGAATGTCGGCGCACGACACGACGGTACCGCACTCCTCCTCGATCTTGGCCTTTGCCGCATTGATCACGTCGAAGCCGCGTAGGCTCAGGTTCGGGATGCCAAACTTCTCCGTCGCGCTGTTAGGGTCAGCCGTCTCCAATAACACGGAGGCGTCGCAACCCTAAAGGTAAACAAAACCATCATGAGTTCATAGGTACACACACGTACGCACATCAACCCCGTATTTTGCATTTGTGTATTATTAAGACGGTGAAATGTCGTCTTACCCTGACGAAGCAGTCATGGAAGAACATACGGATGAGCCCCGCCATGATGCCCTTGCTGGCGTCACGCACGGTTTCTCTAACGATTTCTTCCGCACGGTAGCATGTCTTCTGGTAGTAACCAATCGCGAGCGCTGGAGCAGGTGAGGTCGGAGTGGGCGGGGGAGGGCTAGGCGTGCTTGGGGTGTATGGTGGTGGTGGACTAGACGGTGTGATCGGGCTGGGCGGAGGAGGGCTAGGTGTTCCCGGGGTGTACGGTGGTGGTGGACTAGACGGTGTAATCGGGGCGGGCGGTGGAGGGCTAGGTGTGCCTGGGATGTACGGTGAAGGACTAGGGGTGGCTGGCGGCGGAGAGCTAGGTGTATTAGGAGCATATGGCGGAGGACTAGGCGACGGCATGGGGTTGGGATACCCATAGCCTGCCTGGCACGGGCGAGCCACGCAGGCAGCCAATGCGAAGATCGTCAGGACGGCGATGAGCTTTGCCATTGTCGCTAATTGGTAGCTCCCTTGCTCGGGCTGATATCGGTGGTATGTCTCGTGAGCTTTGGGTGATTACAAGCCGCTGCTATGCTGCCTATTTATAGCTAAAGCTACCATGCTCCAAGACAAGGTGAGGGAGCGAAAGAGAGAGGACGCTCGAATGTACTCTGAAGAACAATCGTGCATGCAAGGAAGTCCATTATTGTTGCATGAAATTCTTCTCTTGCTGAGCAGAGCCGCGTTGGGAACTGAACATGCGGAGCATAATCTATCAATGCATGGATTGCGGTCATGTCGTTGAAGATCAAGCCGTTGACAATCCATACGTTAATTAAACAGCTGCGTTAACCTGCTGTTGGTGGGCACACGACTTTTTTTTTGTATAATCGACATATGTGTTTTGTTTTATTTTTTCAACTCGAACACATCTTGCATTTCAATTATGTCCTGCTGTTGGCGGAGTAGCTAGACTTGAACGCTGTTAATTACATTGCTAGGGAGGTTGTCAACCACAATGCATTGTTGACGTGAACCTTCCAACTACTAAGGCCAGACAGCACATGCACCGGTTAGTTACATGCACGATACTCGATGAAACTCATCTTTTATATCTATAAATAGTTAGACCCCACTGCCGGATTTCTCTGCAATTCTGTGCAGCCACGCCACCTCAAAAAAAGTAGTAGTTCGGTGCGCATGTACATCCCTCCTCATGATTTGTTTTTCACTAGTAGAAAACAGGCCATCTGTTCGCGCCTCCTCAGAGCATTAGTCCCGGTTGCGCGGGCACGGGACCCGGAGGCATGCGTCCCGGTTGGAGCCACCAACCGGGACTAAAGGTGTGTGCCACAGCCACGTGGCGTGGCACACACCTTTAGTCCCGGTTGGTGGCTCCAACCGGGACGCATGCTCCCGTCCTCTATAAATGCAACGCCCCAGCCTCCTCTGCCTCCACTCTGTTTTTTCTCTTGGTGGAAGGTGTGAGGGTGTGCTAGTTTTTTCTCCCTTGTGCATGCATTCAAGGTGTTTGATGAAATGTTTGAGTGAATAATTCCGTTCAATTTCTCATAGAACAAAAATATAGAAGGTGTCCGAGACGCACTTGAGCTTTCTCCTCTTTATTTCCCTCGATCGAGGTTAGCAATCTTATCTTTTCTCTGTCATTGATACAATGCATGTGTCGATGTGAATTGGTCATTTCACTATTTATGATGTCCTGTTTTTTTTATAAACTTACTTATATGATGCAGATGAACGGTCGGGAATGGATGTACGGTGACCGGCGCGTAGCCGGGTATATGAAAGGCGTGGCTAAATTTATCGATGTGGCTACGACAAACAAAGAGAATAGTTTTATACGTTGTCCATGTGTTCAATGTCGGAACAACAAGGAGTACTCTTCCTCGAAAATCATTCGCGGCCACCTGATTATGAAAGGTTTCATGCCCAACTATAATTGCTGGACCAAGCACGGGGAAAGAGGGGTTATGATGGAAGATGGTGAAGAAGAATATGATGATAACAACTATCATCATATGTTTCCTGAATACAGTGATACTGCAATGGAAGACAATGGAGAGGAAAGAGGTGAAGAACGAGCATCAGATGAGCCGGCTGATGAACTTGGTAGGGTCATTTCTGATGCAAAGCGAGACTGTGAAACAGAAAATGAGAAGTTGAAGTTACAGGGCATGTTAGAAGATCACAAGAAATTGTTGTACCCAAATTGTGAAGATGGCAGCACAAAGCTCGGTACCACACTGGAATTGTTGCGATAGAAGGCAGAGTGTGGTGTAACTGACTCCTCATTTGAAAAGATGCTGAAAATAATGAAGCCGAAGTTTCCAAAACATAACGAACTTCCCGATAGTACCTACAAAGCAAAGAAGACTCTCTGTCCTCTAGGATTAGATGTGCAAAAGATACATGCATGCATTAATGACTGCATCCTCTACCGCGGTAAGGAGTATGAGAATTTAGATAAATGCCCGGTATGCAATGCGTTGCGGTATAAGATCAGACGAGATGACCTTGGTGATGTTGAGGGAGAGCCCCTCCGAAAGAGGGTTCCTGCTAAGGTTATGTGGTATGCTCCTATAATACCAAGGTTGAAACGCATGTTCAGAAACAAAGAGCATGCCAGGTTATTGCGATGGCACAAAGAAGACCGTAAGAAAGACGGGAAGTTGAGACACCCTGCTGATGGGTCACAGTGGAGAAAAATCGAGAGAGACTTTCCAGACTTTGCAAGTGACGCAAGGAACTTATGGTTTGGTCTAAGTACGGATGGCATGAATCCTTTTGGGGAGCAGAGCTGCAGTCACAGCACCTGGCCCGTAACTCTATATATCTACAACCTGCCTCCTTGCTTGTGCATGAAGCGTAAGTTCATTATGATGCCAGTGCTCATCCAAGGCCCGAAGCAACCGGGCAACGACATTGATGTGTACCTTAGGCCATTAGTTGAAGAACTCTTACAGTTGTGGGGCAAACCAGGTGTACGTGCGTGGGATGAGAACAAACAGGAGCCATTTGATCTACGAGGGTTATTATTCGTAACCATCAATGATTGGCCTGCTCTTAGTAACCTTTCAGGACAGACAAACAAGGGATATGAGGCATGCACACACTGTTTAGATAAGACTGAAGGTACATATTTGCATAAATGCAAGAAGGTTGTGTACCTGGCGAATCGACGATTTCTTCCGACCAATCATCCCGTAAGAAAGAAAGGCAAGCATTTCAAAGGTGAGGCAGATCACCGGAAGAAGCCTGAACTCCCTGCTGGTGATGATGTATTTGGTATGGTCAAGGACATAGAAGTAATATTTGGAAAGGGTCCCGGCGGTCAGTCAGTTCCGAACGACGTTGCTACAGGACACGCACCCATGTGGAAGAAGAAATCTATATTTTGGGAGCTGCCATATTGGAAAGTCTTGCGTGTCCGCTCTTCAATCGACGTGATGCACGTGACGAAGAATCTTTGCGTGAACCTGCTAGGATTCCTAGGCGTGTATGGGAAGACAAAAGATACACCAGAAGCACGGGAGGATCAATAAATTATGAAAGACCCAAAGAACATCCATACACAGAACAAGACGGATAAACGGCGTCACTTAAGTCGTGCCAGCTATGCTCTTACCAAAGCAGAGAAGGAAATCTTTTTTGAAGTCCTTTACAGTATCAAGGTGCCGTCGGGCTTCTCATCTAATATAAAGGGGATAATAAATATGGCAGAGAAAAAGTTCCAAAACCTGAAGTCTCACGACTGTCACGTGATTATAACGCAGTTGCTTCCGATTGCATTGAGGGGGCTTCTACCGGAAAATGTTCGAGTACCCATTGTGAAGTTGTGTGCATTCCTCAATGCAATATCTCAGAAGGTAATCAATCCAGATATTCTGCCAAGATTAGAGAAGGATGTGGTACAGTGTCTTGTTAGTTTTGAATTGGTGTTCCCACCGTCCTTCTTCAATATTATGACGCATCTCCTGGTTCACCTAGTGGAAGAGATTGCCATTCTCGGTCCGGTATTTCTGCATAATATGTTCACCTTTGAGAGGTTCATGGGAGTATTAAAGAAATATGTTCATAACCGTGCTAGACCAGAAGGAAGCATCTCCAAGGGATATGGAACAGAGGAGGTCATTGAGTTTTGTGTTGACTTTATTCCTGACCTTAAGACGATTGGTGTTTCTGACTCGCGGCATGAGGGAAGACTAAGTGGAAAAGGCACGCTGGGAAAGAAAGCAATGATATGTAGGGACGGGGATTCTTTCACTAAAGCACACTACACAGTTCTACATAATTCCACCTTGGTAGCTCCGTATATCGAGGAACACAAGAATATTGTACGCTCCAAAAACCCGGGGAAGCCTGAATCATGGATTACAGATGAACACATGAAGTCTTTCGGTGGTTGGATGCGGACACATCTCTTGAATGACACCACTGTTGGAGATCATCTATACTTGTTGGCCGCATCACCATCTTCTACTGTATTGAATTTCCAAGGGTACGAAATAAATGGGAATACATTCTACACGATCGCCCAAGATAAAAAGAGCACCAACCAAAATAGTGGTGTCCGCTTTGATGCAATAGACGAGAATGGACAAAAGGACACATATTATGGTTACATAGAGGAGATATAGGAACTAGACTATGGAGTCTCTTTTAAGGTCCCTTTGTTTCGCTGCAAATGGGTCAACCTGAATGGGGAAGGGGTAAAGATAGACCAGTTGTACGGAATGACAACAGTGGATCTCAACAATCTTGGTTATAGAGATGAACCATTCGTCCTAGCCAATGATGTGTCTCAGGTTTTCTATGTGAAGGACATGTCCTCCAGACCGAAAAAAAGAAAAAATATGCAAACGAATACATCATATGATGAGTCAAAGCGTCACATAGTTCTTTCAGGGAAAAGAAACATCGTGGGAATCGAGGACAAGACAGACATGTCAGAAGATTATAATAAGTTTGATGAAATTCCGCCCTTCACAGTGAAAACTGACCCAAGCATTCCGTTAAGTAAAGAAGATGCTCCATGGTTACGTCTGAAGCGATCATAAGGAATTACATATGCCAAGAAGTTCATGCTCATATTATGCAACTCTAGTTCATGTCTTTCGCGGTTTGTGGCTTGATCGAAGGATATCTTTCGCGGTTTGTGGCCTTTAGTCCCGGTTTTATAGTCTCAATTTTTAATATTAATAAATGTCTTGAGTGTTAGTCCCGTTTTGTGGCTGAACCGGGACTATGAAGAAGTTGTCCTGATTCGTACTTACCATTAAGATCTGATCTCCAAACGCGCGCAGTCACATATTAGGGAGTGCCTCTATGACCAGTTTCTTGGAGATGCCGGAGGACTGGGATCCGGCGGCATCTCCCTGAAACTGGTCGTAGTGGTGTCCCTTCTCTCGAAAACCATCTTGCAGCTTGTAACTTCTCTAACTAGATAAATACGCCTCGGAGCTAACTAATTTCACATATTAGGGAGTGACTCTATGACCAGTTTCTCGGAGATGCCGGAGGACTGGGCTCTGTCGGCATCTCCCTGAAACTGGCCGTAGTGGTGTCCCTGCTCTCAAAAACCATCTTGCATCTTGTAACTTCTCTAACTATATCAATACGCCTCGGAGCTAACTAATTTCACATATTAGGGAGTGCCTCTATGACCAGTTTCTCGGAGATGCCGGAGGACTGGGCTCCGTCGGCATCTCCCTGAAACTGGTCGTAGTGGTGTCCCTGCTCTCGAAAACCATCTTGGAGATGCCTCAAACTGGCTGGAGGACTGTACTCGCAAGGATGCCTATTTATAGTACAAGCAGCTCGGCATAGTGTCGACACTTACGAAATAATGTCGACACTCACCCCTATCATTAGTGCTGACTCGTGTTTTGTCCCGGTTGGTGTCTCCATCAGGTTGATCTTTAGTCCCGGTTGGTGACACCATCCGGGACAAGGTACATGCCGCACGACATAATGTCGACACTCAATCCCTATCATTAGTGTTGCCTGGCCCAGCCTACCGAAATCGTCCATCCCGAGTAAAAAGGACAAATGTCTGCCGAATCGGTAGGAAGTGGGTCCGGTATGTACTACAGTTACATGATCTATCGCCCGTGATTTTTTGAAAAAATCATTTTTAGACTCGCAATATGTGGTTTCTTCAGAGATCCAATGCAAGTTCTAACGATGCTCGTCCCCTATCTTCATGCACACCGGTTCGACCATAGTTAGAAATTCAGATAATTCAAAACGGGCATAATAAATTCAAAAAAATCCGAACAATAAAAATCCTTCGCATGGTGTCATATTATGTTACATGGTTGAAAGGAAAAATACCAGACTTGGTATATTGATCATGTTTCGAAAAAACCTTCACAAAATGACCTATCATGTTCGAGGTTTCATGGCTTTCGGTCCAAATGACCGACGTTATGTGCTGAATCACGGCATAGTTTGTGATGTTGTGCCCATATTATGCATGTGTGTGGACATTGGTATGGAGAACAATGTTGCAAGAGGAAGTTTTCCTTTTTGTCGCACGGAAAAGCCCTTTTCCATTTTCCGAGCGCAAAAAACGGGTCGTTTTGTGAAGTAACCACCAAAATGCCGTTTCAGAATGCTACCGTCCCATTTTCCTAAAATAGTAGACCACCTTACATGGAATATCTCCCAACCGGGACATCTCAAACCTTTTCGTCCATCCCGGGTAAAAAGAACAAATGTCTGCCGAATCGGTAGGAAGTGGGTCCGGTTTGTACTACAGGTACATGATCTATCGCCCGTGATTTTTTGAAAAAATCATTTTTAGACTCGCAATATGTGGTTTCTTCAGAGATCCAATGCAAGTTCTAACGATGCTCGTCCCCTATCTTCATGCACACCGGTTCGACCATAGTTAGAAATTCAGATAATTCAAAACGGCCATAATAAATTCAAAAAAATCCGAACAACGAAAATCCTTCGCGTGGTGTCATATTATGTTACATAGTTGAAAGGAAAAAAATACCAGACTTGGTATATTGATCATGTTTCAAAAAACCCTTCATAAAATGACCTATCATGTTCGAGGTTTCATGGCTTTCGGTCCAAATGACCGATGTTATGTGCTGAATCACGACATAGTTTGTGATGCTGTGCCCATATTATGCATGTGTGTGGACATTGGTATGGAGAACAATGTTGCAGGAGGAAGTTTTCCTTTTTGTCGCACGAAAAAGCCCTTTTCCATTTTTCGAGCGCAAAAAACAGGTCATTTTGTGAAGTAACCACCAAAATGTCGTTTCAGAATGCTACCGTCCCATTTTCCTAAAATACTAGACCACCTTACATGGACTATCTCCCAACCGGGACATCTTAAACCTTTTCGTCCATCCCGGGTAAAAAGGACAAATGTCTGCCGAATCGGTAGGAAGTGGGTCCGGTTTGTACTACAGGAACATGATCTATCGCCCGTGATTTTTTGAAAAAATCATTTTTAGACTCGCAATATGTGGTTTCTTCAGAGATCCAATGCAAGTTCTAACGATGCTCGTCCCCTATATTCATGCACACCGGTTCGACCATAGTTAGAAATTTGGATAATTCAAAACGGGCATAATAAATTGAAAAAAAATCCGAACAATAAAAATCCTTGGCGTGGTGTCATATTATGTTACATAGTTGAAAGGAAAAATACCAGACTTGGTATATTGATCATGTTTCGAAAAAACCTTCACAAAATGACCTATCATGTTCGAGGTTTCATGGCTTTCGGTCCAAATGACCGATGTTATGTGCTGAATCACGGCATAGTTTGTGATGTTGTGCCCATATTATGCATGTGTGTGGACATTGGTATGGAGAACAATGTTGCAGGAGGAAGTTTTCCTTTTTGTCGCACGGAAAAGCCCTATTCCATTTTCCGAGCGCAAAAAACGGGTTGTTTTGTGAAGTAACCACCAAAATGCCGTTTCAGAATGCTACCGTCCCATTTTCCTAAAATACTAGACCACCTTACATGGACTATATCCCAACCGGGACATCTCAAACCTTTTCGTCCATCCCGGGTAAAAAGGACAAATGTCTGCCCGCTAGTTCAAAAAAAATCCGAACAATGAAAATCCTCTCGCCATTTTTTCCCGCTAGTTCTTCCCGCCATTTCTTCCCGCCAGTTTTTCCCGCCGGTTCTTCCCGCCAGTTCTTCCCTCCAGTTATCTTCCTCCCATTTCTCACTATATATATATGTAGGGTTGGCCTCTATTGTCATTGCATATCTCTAGACTCATATCTGCAACCTCATCACTCTTTTCCATGACTTCCACCGTAGCACTAACTCCTAGGGAGGCGGAGGCGCTTTGCTCCTCGAACTACCCCTGCCCACCGGGCTACTGTGTCCCCGTCGGCTGGATGCTGAGCGCCGAAGGCGTGCCGGTTCCTCCTGTCCCTCTAGGTGTGGCGCGCCGGATGGCCATCACGAACCACTACTACTTCGAGCTCACGCCGGAGCAGCGGAGGAATCCTAGATGGCATCCCGACTATTTCCCGACTTGGGAAGCCTTCTTCGTGGATCGGCGTGAGAGGGCACTCGCCAGGCACGAGGAGGAGCGCCCACCTCCTCCGAACTTCAACGAGGCCGGCCGTCGGCTGTGGTGGCGCGTCCGGACTCTCCAGAGCGTCATGGCCTACGACACGGCCGCCGACTCTAGCCCCCGCATGCGCTACCCTCAAGTCCAGCCCACTCGTACTCAACCTTCAAGGTTCAACTACGGCGACCCCGACGACGATAGCGGCGACGGCCGCGGCGAGTACGACAACTATAGTGGCGAGTATTACAGGTGTAGGCAGGAGCATGACTGAATTATTCCAACATTGCAAAACAAGTTTGGCCGATTGTGGCTTAATCTGGCCATGTATCTTAATTTTCAGTTCTTCTATATAACTTTGTGTTAGTTGCGTTATGTACTTTAATTCCAGTTCTATCCTAATCAAATTTTCTTTCCGCCCATTATTTTCCGTCCTTTTTTCCGCCCATTAAAAACAGAAAATGGTTTTGAATTACTTATTCAAATCCAAACACTTTTTATATTTAAAGTTTTCTAAATTCCAAATTGATATTAAAAAAATATAATTTAATTCATTGTTAATTGTAAATGGTTCATATTTTAAATGGTTACATTAATTATTTTTTAAAACAGAAAATGGTTTTGAATTATTTATTCAAATCCAAACACTTTTTATGTTTAAAGTTTTTCTAAATTCCAAATTAATATTCAAAAAATATAAGTTAATTCATTTTTAATTTTAAATGGTTACATTAATTATTTTTTAAAAATATAAAATGGTTTTGGATTATTTATTCAAATCTAGACACTTTTTATGTTTAAAGTTTTTCTAAATTCCAAATTAATATTTAAAAAATATAAGTATTTCATTATTAATTTTAAATGGTTCATAGTTTAAATGGTTACATTAATTATTTTTAAAAACAGAAAATGGTTTCGAATTAGTTATTCAAATTTAAACACTTTTTATGTTTAAAGTTTTTCTAAATTCCAAAGTAATTATTATTTAAAAAACATTACAAATTTAAACCCCAAAATAAAAAATAAGATGGGAACAGAGAGAAAATACATGAAATTTTTTGAAAACAGGGGAGTATGTCCCGGTTGGAGCCACCAACCGGGACTAAAGACCCCCTGCGCGCGCGCCCCTTCATCTGCTGAAAATTGGAGTATACGTTCCGGTTGGTGGCTCTAACCGGGACATATGACCACCCTTTAGTGCCGGTTGGAGTAACCAACCGGGACTAAAGGTCCTTCCTTCATATACGCGTGCCTCTTATTCTTCTTCTCCCCTTCTCCATTCTCTGCAACCACCCGACGCGCCGCAGGGGAGACGCTGTCCATCGCCGACGCGCCGCAGGGGAGACGCTGTCCATCGCCGTCGTCGTGAGTGCCGCCGCCGCCTCTACCTACGTCGACCAGCGCCGCCCGCGCCCACCGCCGACGCTGGTACCGTACGTGCCCGCGCCTTCCCCCTCGCCTCGCTCGCCCGCTGGGGATCACTGCCACCACCCGCTGACCGCCTCCCTCCCTTTCCCCGCAGGCCCGACGCCCGCGAGCCGCCGCCGTCGCCACCGACGCCGCCCGCCACTCCAGCCGCCGACCGCCGTCGCCTGCACACGCGCCGCCACCGCGAGGATATCCACCACCTCGCCCCCGACGCCGTCTCACCTTCCGCCGCCGCCCCGACCGTCGCCGCCGCCACCGTCGGCTGCTCTGGTGAGCTTCCCCTCGCGTGCTTCCTCTGCCCTCCGATCAACATCCAATGGTCCAGATGGACTATTGACTAGTCAGCCTAGGGCGCTGACTGGTCAGCGCCACGTCAGCGCCATGTCGGCGTGGTCAAACGGTCACGTTTGACTATTTACTTTAATTCGATTTATTTTGGCAGATTTTAGATGGAACTTGTAAAATTCATAAAAAAGAATCTACTTAGCCAAAAATTGCAAATAAAATATGTATGGAATCAGTGTCTCACGTAGAATATTGCTGTACAGTTGTTTTATTCTTTTGAAGCAAGGTTTTGTCTTGGTTAATTAAATGAGTTAATGTTCTTTTTCGAGTATTAAATCCATAGAAAAAGTTCTACAACTCCAAAAATTGCATATAAGATGTCCCTGGAATCAGTGGAACAAGATGAATCTTACAGTGAATTAAAAGGGTAGACTTGGCTAGCTCTTTAGTTTTTTAGTTAGATTTAGGTTTGATTATTTTAGGTGTATTAGTTGTTAGATGATTTAGTTGTTAGATGATTTAGTTGTATTTAGTTTGATGAATTTTAGGTGTATGTGTAGAATATGATTTAGGTGTATATGATGTAGATGATTTAGTTTGATGAATTTTAGGTGTATGTGTAGATGATTATTTAGTTGTTAGATGATTTAGTTGTAAATAATGTTAGATGATTTAAGTAGTATATGTATATTACCATATTTTTTTATATATTATCATATTTTGTATTTGTATATGTATATGTATTTGTATATGTATATGTATATTATCATATTTTGTACATACTATTTTTCGGCCCTGTCGGCCTCCACGCGCTGCCCCGCCGTCGGACTCCACGCGCTGCCCCGCTGTCGCGCCTCCACGTGCTCCTCGCCGGCGCTCCAAGCCTCGCCGACTCCGGCCACCGCCTCCACCGCTGATTCCGGCCACCCCGAACCCCTCCGTCAATGTTTTAAAATTGATTAAATAAATTTCAAAAAATAATTTAATATTGTAAAATCAATAACTTATTATTTATAAGTCAGAAAAATCTTTACTATTAAATGGGAGTTGGTGGCTCACTTTGCCATCAAACATTGGGACCATCTGAACCATTCAACATATTCATCGAAAACTGAGAGAGTTATAGCCCTTGGATTGATCACCGCCGTCCATAATCCATGCGTGTTGAACTTTTTGATAACCAGCAATTAAGTATTATGTCCACCATTCAAGGGGTGGTACAGTCATGGGAACTAAAAGAAAATGAAAAGCAAATAACATATCAGCCCAAAATAATGATTCATTGTTACTTGCCAATCATTGGTTTATAACAGGTTTGTACCTTGCATCTCGCATTTCGTTCTAAAATTAACGTACACAAACACATATGTATGAGAGCAATAACCACAATGAAAATCGTGGACATGATTTTTTTTTCTTCCGCAAGTCTCCCAAACAAGCTCGTTTTGGAAGGAAAGAAAAGATCTTGATTGTCATCATTCCAGCTAACTAGCAAAACTTTCCCAGCTATTGATTTGCTGCAACTTTCCCAGCTCTTGTCGACATATTAAGCAATGGACGTACTTTCTCTGGTTCATATTAGTGTTCTACAAATCTAGACAAAGTTGAGAATATTAATATGGACCGGAGGGAGTAGCTGAAGGCTGCGCTTGTCAGGTACATGGCCGAAACCCATCTACATGTTGCCGATGCAGCTCTATATTTTACGTGTGGCCAAAGTTGTTGGTAGCGCTCCAGAGCTCCTCCTACCGAACCCCACAGCTGGTGCGCTGGCCATAGCTCAACAACGGATAGCAGCGGCACGGTCGAAAGGGTTGTCAGAGTTCAACAGCGGGGATCAAGGAGACTAGCGCTGGCACTAGAGACTCGGAATCCTAGACACGCAATAGGTAATCTGACATCCTTTCTCTCTCTCCTTAAGACGTCTCCACCATTGCATTGGACATGACCTAAATTCATGACTACACCACCTTCGTTGTATCTCGAAATTCCAAATATGGCACCACACATCCACGCCAAAACTTCTCATGTGTGCAGTCCTTCTACCGTTCGCCGTCTCCAATAACAAACTACAGACAATAGTAGAAGTAGTATATCCCCATATGCCTTTCCAGCTTGACCCTATCTGCAATTACTAATTATGACTCATTGTACTGTTGTTGATAATTATTAATAGATTAGAGGAATTTCGCATAAAAAATCATGTAGAACATGACGACCGTTTAGAGACAGACTTCAATAATTGTTGCATGAGCTCATGTGGCTGCCTGAATCTATGAATAAGGTACATATATCTTCTTATATTGCTGCCCTGTTTTGTAGTGAAGATTGATTTCTTTTAATTTTTCATCATGTGATTGTGTTCCATATTTTGACCATTTTAGGGGAAGAGATATGGATGAAAGAGACTAGAAAGACAAATACAGATGATCACGTGCGGTCTACTCGATGTGGATGTAGTCGAGAGACGCCAAGGGCTACAACATGTTGACACAGAGAGCGGCTGAAGATGGGTATATAATTTCACTGAAGAGGATGACCTTGGAGAGAGAAGATCGTGGTCGTGGAGAGGTAGGTAGTGGACATGCACAAGCGAAACCCGACGGTGCACCATGAGTACACATGCTAATATTGGTAATGGTCGATCATATCAGCACACCCTGCTTTAGTAGCAAGTGTGTGCATAAACTACTTAGAATTTAACTTTAGATCTTCAATTATAAACATCATGTGAGTCTATGACATAGCTTTGAGATACTTGCTCACCCGAAGCACCAAACATGGCACTTCAGATGCTAGCGCACATATTTCGATATATCTGTGGCAGGCAAGAGTGAGATGGGTTTGCTTACTTTTGAGAAGCTCTTTTTTAAAATATACGAATTAAACGGATAATTATTATTCCGAATATATGAAACATATTTGTTGTTTAATCTTAAATATATTGGTAAGATCCGTAGCAAAGCACGGGCATTTAGATAGTATGTATAATATACCAAAATGTTCAGAAAAATGAAACCTACCTATTTAAGCTATAATCATGCATTGTTAAGCAACTTAAATACTATACCAAGTTTGATTAGAAGAACATAGTAACCCCTTACAGGTGATTTCGGAGTTTCCCCGACTTAGGGTTTGCGCCCCTCGGAACCCCGTTTAATTTGTCGAGCATGCTTTAGGGTTACTTTTCAATACAATTTAACTTGTCATATCATCATACTTGCTTGATCATTGCATCGATGCTTTAGGGTTTCCCTTTATTTTTGGTGTTTGGATTATTAGGTTTATTATTATTTAGGTATTATTAGGTTTATTAATTAGTTTGGTATTATTAGGTTTATATCTCTCAACACCGTACCTAACATTCTCCCTTAGCCGCTTTGACTTATCCGTTTTTGCACCTATGCAGAAAATATGGACCCAAATGCCAGAGACGAAGAAAAGGAAGAGTTGATCAAAGGTGTGATCCGCGGGGAAGAAAATTTAGATGTATCAACATTTCTGAACAACTCCGGTGAGGTGATCCTCTTTTTGCCGGAATAGACAACTTGTTTGAGGTTGAAGGTGTTGCCTTCCGCGAGGGAGAAGGCAATGCCTTGTGTAATCGAGAAGACGACCGCTCTGACGAGGTGCATGTAATATAATTAATTCATTAATTAATCATCTGCTATCTATATAGAAATAGTAACGATGATCTTTCTTCTTTTAGCCCTCCGGATCAAACAAATCTACTGAAAAGAGCAGACGAGGCCCAACCAAAAAGTTGCAAGACCATGAGAGGTTCATGATCGAAGATGTCGCTGAAGACGGCAAACCGACGGCTCCCGAAGTTGTCGCAACCAAATTTGTGGCACAATGCGGAGTAATCGTTAGGGACTTAATCCCGATCACCATTCGAAATTGGAATAGGCCTACTGATGCGGAAGAAGAGGGAACATGTTTATTTGTCCCTAACCACGCCAAAGATTTACTGTGGAAGAGGCTCATGGTTAATTTCAAACTACCGAAGATAGAGCTTGATCCAAATGCGGAGGATCCATTTGAGGACGCCTTACAACATGGGAGATCCATGGAGGCTAAGGTCAGGGAGTGGGCTTTGAAGAAGATGGCCCAGTGTTTCACCAACTGGAAGAAAAGATTGCACCTTGACTATGTCGTGAAAGAGAAGACTCCCGATTTCAAGAATATTCAGTTTGAGAAGATAAAACCATTCTGGGCTGAGTTTGTGGACTACAAGACATCAGAAAAAGCTAAGAAAATGTCTGCAACGAATAAGCTGAATGCTGCTAACAAGAAGTATCACCATACTATGGGGCAAGGTGGCTACAGGGCTGGCATTCCTAAGTGGGAGAAACTTGAGAATGAACTGCGTGCTAAAAAGATCACCCCAGAGACAGACGATTGGGTAGAACGTGCAAGGAATTGGTTTTACGGGCATGGAGGCACGTTGGACTCGGAAGGGAGGTGTATATATAACATACGACATAAAGAAGACCCCTTGCCAATCGAGAGGATGAGAAAAGCAGTAAAGGTTGTTAATGATGGGGACTTCATTCCCGATAAAGAGAATGATGAGCTCACACTCGCCCTTGGAAATAAGGAACATGATGGACGAACACGAGGCACAAGCGGCTCCATACCATGGAGGACTGGGTTTCCCGAAGAGAGGAAGAAATATCCTGATAGAAGCCGTCAGAGGAGAAAGGACAGGGCAGAAGTTGAAGCAGATAGTCAGAAAGAGCGAATGCGTATAATTGAAGAACGAATAAAGGAACAACAAGATGAAATTAACGCACTTAAAGAGCAAAGTACTACCGACCCATCTCAGCAGCACACTGCATTCGATGCTACCGGCCTCTCGAATAATCGAAAAAGCAGTGTGGCTTCCACCGAGGTCCCGGGTGATGACAATGGAGATGTCGATGGTGCACCGACGATGGCTCCTGTTGGCTACCCAGTGGATGATATCACAGAGATGACACACTGCGAGCTACATGTCAAAGTTGTGAACATATCAATGAAGGTGGCGGTCGGCTATGCCTTACCAATTGGACCCACACCAACTTACCACTGTCGTCCGGTTCCAGAGGGCTACGCTGTTGTCGGGGTGGATGAAATCATGCCCACCTTTGAAGTTTTGAAGCTTGACTACCCTGCAGGTGAAGGGGATGTGACTGAACTGGGAGACGCAAAAAATGTCACCATTCTATGGCCAAAGGAATGTATCGTGCTTCGAAATCACACGCCAAGGCTATCTTCGCCGCCGCCTCACCCGTCTCCAGCGAGGTCGTCGCCGCCGCGGCAGCCGTCTTCGCCGCCTCACCCATCTCCAGCGAGGTCGTCGCCGCCACGGCAGCCGTCTTCGTCGCCTCACCCGGCTCCGTCGCCTCACCAATCTCCGACGCAGCCATCTGTAGGGTTTCGTAGCATGGAAAACAAAATTTTCTACCGCATACAAACAAACAAGCCAAGATCTATCTACTAGATTGTAGCAACGAGTCGATGGAATAACTCACCCTCGAAGATTCCAAAGTGTTTAATGAGAGCGGATTCTCGTGGGTGATGTAGTCATACTCTTCCCGATCTCAAGATCGCGTAGACGATCCTTCCGGCGCTGCGTTCCGGCAGCGCTCCCGCAGTCGGTCACACATTCGGTACTCGACGAAGACCTTCCTCTCCCTTGTTCCAGCAAGCAGCGGAGGTTGTAGCACTCTCCTCGCGATTCCGGCAGCACAACGGCGTGGTACCGGAAGTAGAGGGGAGATCTCGCAGGGCTTCACCTTAAGCCGGAGCGAGTATGGTGGACTATGAGAGAGACCCTCGATGATCTAGGGTTTAGACACGCCGAGGAGGGGCAAGGCCGGCGGCTAGGGTTAGCTAGGCGGCGGCGACGAGTTGCCCTAGGGCGGCGGCGGCAGCAGGAGGTGGCGGCGCCGGCGGCTAGGGTTTGCGGGGTGTGAGAGGTGTGTTTGGAGGGGCAGCCCTGCCCCTCCTTATATAGGTGGAGGGGGCGTGCCAGGGGAGGGGAGTCCCTCCCCAACTCGGATTCCAAGGTGGGCCGGCGGTGGAGGGGAGGAACTCCTCCCCAAGTAGGTTTCCTACTTCCCCTCCACCTTCCAAAATAGCCGTTTGACTTTTCAAACTAGGATTTGATTAAACCCTTTATTTTGTTCAGCGATGACACCTAGTACATGATGTAATCATACCAACTTGATATAACACATTCATGTACCCTTCCCCTCCAGAGTGCCGGACATTCCGGAACCTTCTAGAACATTCCCGATGAAAACACCGGAACCATTCTCCAACCCCGAAACAGGACTTTCCTTATATGAATCTTATTCTCCGGACCATTCCGGATCTCCTCGTGATATCCCGGATCCCATCCGAGACTCCGAACAACATTCGGTCTCTTACTCATCATTCCATAACTACTCAAACAACGTCGAATCCTTAAGTGTGTCTCCCTACGGTTCGTGAATTATGCGGACATGATCGAGACACTTCTCCGAACAATAACCAATAGAGGAATCTGGAAATTCATATGGCTCCCACATATTTCTACGATTACTTTGCGATCGAATAAACCACTTACATATGATACCAATTTCCCTTTGTCTCACGATAGTTTACTTATCCGAGGTTATGATCGTCGGTATCTCTGCATACCTAGTTCAACCTCGTTACTGATAAGTACTCTTTTCTCGTTCCGGTGATATGTGATCCCTTGTGAGCCAGTCACATGCTTGCAAGCTAATTGGATGACATTCCACCGAGAGGGCCCAGAGTATATCTATCCGTCATATGGATGGACAAATCCCACTCTTGATCCATGTGTCTCAACCAATACTTTCCGAACACTCAATGCCACCTTTATAGCCACCCAGTTACGGTGTGGTGTTTGATGTCATCAAAGCATCCTTCCGGTGAAGGTGATATGCATGATCTCATGGTCGAAGGAATTAGGTTACTATGTATCAGAAAGCATATAGCAATTGAACTATTAAAATGACTTGATCTTTATGCTACGCTTATCTATAGGAGTATGTCCACCATATCATTCTCCTAACGATATGATCTTGTTGTTAATAACATCTCAATGTTCATGATAGGGAAACCACAATCATTTATTAACCAACAAGCTAGTATTATAAAGAGGCTTTACTAGGGACTTCAAATTAAGTTTACAAATCACACAAGTATTAATGTTTCCTTGTTAATACTATTATATCATGAATGTAAACATTTATCATAAACACAAAGATATAATAATAACTACATTTATTATTGCCTCTAGGGCATATCTCCAACAGTCTCCCACTTGCACTAGAGTCATCTAATCTAGATTACATGGTAATATACCGAACACCCATGGCAGTTTGGTGTTGGTCATGTTTTGCCCTCGGGAGAGGTTTAGTCAACGGATCCGCCACATTCAGATATGTGTGTACTTTGCAAATCTTTATGTCCCCATCTTGGACATGTTCTCGAATAGCGTGAAAACGTAGCTTGATGTGCTTCAGCTTCTTGTGTGACCTTGGTTCTTGCGCATTGGCTAGGGCGCCCATGTTATCACAGTAGATAGACATTGGGTCCAGCACACTAAGAACCACACCCAGCTCTGTAATGAACTCTTTCATCCATATCGCTTCTTGTGAAGCCTCCGAAGCAGCCATGTATTCCGATTTAGTTGAAGATCTCGCCACAACGCTTTGCTTTGCACTCCTCCAGCTAACTGTTGCACCATTCAAAGTAAATACGTATCCAGATTGTGATTTAGAATCATCCGGATCGGTGTTCCAACTAGCATCGGTGTAACCATTAACAACGATTTGTTCATCACCTCCATAAGAAAGAACCATATCCTTAGTTCTTCTCAAGTACTTAAGGATGTTTTTGACCGCTGTCCAATGATCCACTCCTGGATCACTTTGATATCTGCTAGTTAAACTAACAGCATATGCAATGTCGGGTCTAGTACGTAGCATGACATACATTAGAGATCCTATGGCTGAGGCATAGGGAGTTTTACTGATCCTATCTCTATCTTTTGCCATTGTCGGACTTTGAGTTTTACTCAACGTCGTATTGGGCAACATGGGCAAGAACCCTTTCTTGCTGTCTTCCATTCCAAACCTCTTTAGAACTTTGTCCAAATATGTACTTTGTGACAATGATATTAGGCGTCTCGATCTATCTCTATAAATCTTTATGCCTAATATGTAAGCTGCTTCGCCAAGATCCTTCATTGAAAAACTATTATTCAAATATTCCTTGACACTATTAAGAAGGTCTACATCATTCCCAATCAACAATATGTCATCTACATATAGTATTAAGAATGCTACAGAGCTCCCACTCACTTTCTTGTAAATACAAGCTTCTCCATAAGTTTGTATAAAACCAAAACTTTTGATTACCTTATCAAAACGTTGATTCCAACTTCGGGATGCTTGCTTCAATCCATAGATGGACCGTTGAAGTTTGCATACCTTGTTAGCATCTTTAGGATCGACAAAACCTTTGGGTTGCATCATATACAACTCTTCATCAATGTCTCCATTGAGGAATGCTGTTTTGACATCCATCTGCCATATCTCATAATCATAATATGCAGCGATTGCTAACATAATCCTCACAGACTTTACTTCGCTACTGGTGAGAAAGTCTCATCGTAGTCAACTCCTTGAATTTGTCGAAACCCTTTTGCGACAAGTCAAGCTTTATAGACAGTAACATTACCATCAGCATCTGTTTTCTTATTGAAAATCCATTTGTTCTCGACAGCCTTCCGGCCATCCGATAAGTCCACCAAAGTCCATACTTGGTTTTCGTACATGGATCCAATCTCGGATTTCATGGCTTCTTGCCATTTATTGGAATCTGGGCTCATCATCGCTTCCTCATATGTCGCAGGGTCATCGGTGTTGTCCACCAATATGACATTCATTACGGGATCATACCAATCAGGAGTGGTACGAGTTCTCGTTGACCTGCGAGGCTCTGTAGCAACTACAACCGAAGTTTCATGATCATCATCATTAGCTTCCTCTCTTACTGGTGCAGGCACCACAGGAACTTCTTCCGGTGCTGCGCTACTCACAAGTTCGAGAGAAGGTTCGACAACCTCGTCGAGTTCTACTTTCCTTCCAGTCACTTCTTTCGAGAGAAATTCCTTCTCTAGAAAGGATCCATTCTTGGCAACGAATTTTGCCTTCGGATCTATGATAGAAGGTATACCCAATAGTTTCCTTCGGGTATCCTATGAAGACGCATTTTTCCGCTTTGGGTTCAAGCTTGTCCGGCTGTAACTTCTTTACATAGGCTTCGCAACCCCAAACTTTAAGGAACGACAATTTAGGTTTCTTCCCAAACCATAATTCATACGGTTTCGTTTCAACAGATTTAGATGGTGCCCTATTTAAAGTGAAAGCGGCTGTTTCTAATGCATAACCCCAAAATGATAGCGGTAAATCTGTAAGTGACATCATAGAACGAACCATATCTAAGAGAGTTCGATTACGACGTTCGGACACACCATTACGCTGTGGTGTTCCCGGCGGTGTCAATTGTGAAAGTATTCCGCATTTCTTCAAATGCTCGCCAAACTCGTAACTTAGATATTCACCTCCACGATTAGAACGTAAAAATTTAATCTTCTTGTTACGTTGATTCTCAACCTCACTTTGAAACTCCTTAAACTTCTCGAAAGTCTCGGACTTATGTTTCATGAAATAGATATACCCATATCTACTCAAGTCATCCGTGAAGGTAAGAACATAACGATAACCACTGCGCGATGCTACACTCATTGGACCACACACATCGGTATGTATGATTTCCAGTAAGTCCGTAGCTCGCTCCATCATACCAGAAAATGGAGTCTTAGTCATTTTTCCCATCAGACATGCTTCACATCTTTCAAGTGATTCGAAATCAAGTGATTCAAGAAGTCCATCGGAATGGAGTTTCTTCATACGCTTCACTCCAATGTGACCAAGACGACAGTGCCACATATAGGTCGAGTTATTGCTCGATTTCAAACGTTTAGCCTCAATGTTATTAATATGTGTATTTCCACTATCGAGATTCAATAATAATAGACCATCTATCAAAGGTGCATGTGCATAAAACATATTACTCATATAAATCGAACAACCATTATTCTCGGACTTAAACAAGTAACCGTCTCGCAATAAACAAGACCCCGATATAATGTTCATGCTTAACGCAGGCACCAAATAACAATTATTTAAGTATAAAACTAATCCCGATGGTAGATGAAGGGGTAGCGTGCCGACCGCGATCACATCAACCTTTGATCCGTTTCCAACGCGCATCGTCACCTTGTTCTTCGCTAGCTTCTGTTTATTCTGCAGCACCTGTTTTGAGTTACAAATATGAGCAACCGAACCAGTATCAAATACCCAGGCACTACTACAAGTACTAGTGAGATACACATCAATAACATGTATATCGGATATACCTTTCTTCTTGATGTTGTCGTTCTTCAAATCCGCCAAGTACTTTGGGCAATTCCGCTTCCAGTGACCTTCTCCCTTGCAGTAAAAGCACTTAGTATCAGGCTTAGGTCCAGCCTTGGTCTTCTTCGTCGGCGCGGTAACTTTCTTACCACCCTTCTTGAAGTGTCCCTTTTGCTTAGACTTGCCTTTCTTGAATTTGGTGGTCTTATTGACCAACAACACTTGGTGCTCTTTCTTGATCTCCACTTCTGCAGATTTCAACATGGCGAAGAGTTCTGGCAACGTCTTGTTCATGTTTTGCATATTGTAGTTCATCACAAAGTTCTTGTAACTTGGTGGTAGTGATTGAAGGACACGGTAAATCCCCAAAGCATTAGGAATCACTATACCCAAGCTTTGAAGTTTGTTTGCGTGCCCAGACATCTTAAGCACATGCTCACTGACGGAGCTGCCTTCTTCCATCTTGCAGTTAAAGAACTTTTCAGAAGCCTCATAGCTCTCAATTGCCGCATGAGTCTCAAAGATCAATTTGAGATCACGGACAATATCATGTGGGTGTGAATTCTCAAACCTTTTCTGAAGCTCCGATTCTAAACCATACAAGATAGCACATTGAACTGTGGAGTACTAAGTCTTCCGAGTGAGGTAAACATTCTTTACTTCATCGGTAGCAGTAGCTGCAGGTGGGTCACCTAGCGGTGCATCCAGCACATAGGTCAAATTACCAGCTGTGAGGACAATCCTCAAATTGCGGAACCAATCCGCGAAGTTGCTTCCATTGTTTTTCAACTTTTCTTTCTCTAGGAACGCATTAAAATTGATGGTAGGGGCCGCCATTGATCTACAACATATTTGCAATAGTTTTAGACTAAGTTTATGACAAATTGAGTTCTAATTAATAGTTAAATTAATCTAGGTGAACTCCCACTTAAAACAACATCCCTCACATTGTTTTAGTGATCACATGAACCAAATCCACCACATCAAAACCGATCATCACGAGAGTTGATGTAGCTTCAATGGCGAACAATCGTCATGTTCATCATATCTACTATATGACTCATGCTTTACCTTTCGGTGATCCGTGTTCCGAGACCATGTCTGTACATGCTAGGCTCGTCAAGATCAAACCTTAGCTTCCGCATGAGCAAATCTGGCTTGCTCACGTTGTATACACTTGCGGAATCTAACACACCCGATCATCACGTGGTGCTCCGAAACAACAAGCTTTAGCAACGGTGCTTACTAAGGGTGAACACTTTAGGACTTGAAATTTATATGCATGAGGGATCATCTTATAATGCTACCGTCATTAACTAAGCAATACAAGATGCATAAAGGATTAACATCACATGCAATTCATAATATGTGATATGATATGGCCTTTCTTCTTTGTGCTTCCGATCTCCATCTTCAAGCACGAACATGATCTCCATCATCACCGGCATTGCATCAAGGTCAATGACGCTTCTCCATGGTTGTCGTCCACCAACTTCAACTATTACAACTACTTTGAATAGACACGCGGGTCTTAACAAAATTAAAGACAACCATATGGCTCCTGCCGGTTGCCAACTTACAATAAGGAACATTGCATACATCAAATATAATCACAATCATGGCCATATCACATCACAGCACACCCCTGCAAAACAAAGTTAGACTCCTCTACTTTGTTTGCATGTTTTACGTGGTTTGGGGCTTTCAATAAGTGTCGTTCTAACTTACGAACAAGAACCACAACATTGATGTCAATCACCCGTTGTAAATTGGATCTTAACTATGTTGGGAGAAACAGGCACCCGCAAAGCCACTTATGCAATACAAGTTGCATGTCAAGCGTGGAGCAAGTTTCATGAACGATGTCATGTAAGGTTAGCCCGGGCCGCTTCATCCCACCATCCCGCAAGATGCAAAGTACACAAGAAGCAATCGACAATAAAAGCATCAATGCCCATAATGACCATTGTGTTCTACTCGTGCAACAGATCTACATATAGACACGGCTCTGATACCACTGTAGGGTTTCGTAGCATGGAAAACAAAATTTTCTACCGCATACAAACAAACAAGCCAAGATCTATCTACTAGATTGTAGCAACGAGTCGATGGAATAACTCACCCTCGAAGATTCCAAAGTGTTTAACGAGAGCGGATTCTCATGGGTGATGTAGTCGTACTCTTCCTGATCTCAAGATCGTGTAGACGATCCTTCCGGCGCTGCGTTCCGGCAGCGCTCCCGCAGTCGGTCACACGTTCGATACTCGATGAAGACCTTACTCTCCCTTATTCCAGCAGGCAGCGGAGGTTGTAGCACTCTCCTCGCGATTCCGGCAGCACAACGGCATGGTATCGGAAGTAGAGGGGAGATCTCGCAGGGCTTCGCCTTAAGCCGGAGCGAGTATGGTGGACTATGAGAGAGACCCTCAACGATCTAGGGTTTAGACACGCCGAGGAGGGGGCAAGGCCGGAGGCTAGGGTTAGCTAGGCGGCGGCGGCAAGTTGCCCTAGGGCGGCGGCGGCAGCAGGAGGTGGCGGCGCCGGCGGCTAGGGTTTGCGGGGTGTGAGAGGTGTGTTTGGAGGGGCAGCCCTGCCCCTCCTTATATAGGTGGAGGGGGTGCGCCAGGGGAGGGGAGTCCCTCCCTAACTCGTCTTCCAAGGTGGGCCGGCGGTGGAGGGGAGGAACTCCTCCCCAAGTAGGTTTCCTACTTCCCCTCCACCTTCCAAAATAGCCGTTTGACTTTTCAAATTGGCGTTTGACTTTTCAAACTAGGATTTGATTAAACCCTTTATTTTGTTCAGCGATGACACCTAGTACATGATGCAATCATACCAACTTGATATAACACATTCATGTACCCTTCCCCTCCGGAGTGCCGGACATTCCGGAACCTTCTAGAACATTCCCGATGAAAACACCGGAACCATTCTCCAACCCCGAAACAGGACTTTGCTTATATGAATCTTATTCTCTGAACCACTCCGGATCTCCTCGTGATATCCCGGATCCCATCCGAGACTCCGAACAACATTCGGTCTCTTACTCATCATTCCATAACTACTCAAACAACGTCGAATCCTTAAGTGTGTCTCCCTACGGTTCGTGAATTATGCGGACATGATCAAGACACTTCTCCGAACAATAACCAATAGAGGAATCTGGAAATTCATATGGCTCCCACATATTTCTACGATTACTTTGCGATCGAATGAACCACTTACATATGATACCAATTTCCCTTTGTCTCGCGATAGTTTACTTATCCGAGGTTATGATCGTCGGTATCTCTGCATACCTAGTTCAACCTCGTTACTGATAAGTACTCTTTTCTCGTTCCGGTGATATGTGATCCCTTGTGAGCCAGTCACATGCTTGCAAGATAATTGTATGACATTCCACCGAGAGGGCCCAGAGTATATCTATCCGTCATATGGATGGACAAATCCCACTCTTGATCCATGTGTCTCAGCCAATACTTTTCGAACACTCAATGCCACCTTTATAGCCACCCAGTTACGGTGTGGTGTTTGATGTCATCAAAGCATCCTTCCGGTGAAGGTGATATGCATGATCTCATAGTCGAAGGAATTAGGTTACTATGTATCAGAAAGCATATAGCAATTGAACTATTAAAATGACTTGATCTTTATGCTACGCTTATCTATAGGAGTATGTCCACCATATCATTCTCCTAACGATATGATCTTGTTGTTAATAACATCTCAATGTTCATGATAGGGAAACCACAATCATTTATTAACCAACAAGCTAGTATTATAAAGAGGCTTTACTAGGGACTCTATTTCAGTTTACAAATCACACAAGTATTAATGTTTCCTTGTTAATACTATTATAGCATGAATGTAAACATTTATCATAAACACAAAGATATAATAATAACTACATTTATTATTGCCTCTAGGGCATATCTCCAACACCATCGCCGCGGGAGCCATCGCCGGCGCCTAAGGATAAAAAGCGTAAGCGTACCGCTACTCTGTGTCTTGGTAAGCGATCACCGAAACGTAAACAAGAGCCTCTTCCAAAAGTACCAAAGGTTCCTCCCAAGAAAGCTTATGACTGTATTGAAGAGGAGACTTCGGCGATCGTTGATGCGGAAACTACATTGTTTTTCGCTAAGCTGAGGCGGCCGAAAGAGCCAGAGTTCCCCAGCACCAAAGAAGAAAAAGCCAAAGTGTTGAAAATGCTAAATTCTCTTCATCAACCCGAGCCAAAGCTGTCATCAAACTATGAGCGTTCTATTATCAAGTCACATGCGGCACAAAAAGCCTCGAAGAGCAGTACTGATGCAAGCGAGAAATCTGTTGCCCAGCTCGGAGAACAAGCAAAACAGTCTTGCGCCCCTCTCAAGGTGATTTCCCAAACCAATGTGGGGTCGAGCAAATATGGGGCCAAAGAGCAGTATGATCCAGAGGTAGTTGCACAATACGGAGAAGTTGCCGCTGCTCAAGGTATGAGTATTGCCCAGTACTTATCCCAGTTAGATTACTTCCCCGTGAGTGAAGTAGCATACAAATACCACTACGACAAACCTCTCGTCAAACCTGAGGAGGTAAATAATCTTCCAACAAAAATGCGAAGATTGCATAACTGGTACTTGCATGCCACAAAGGCCGGGGCTAACTGGATAGTGCTGAAGGTTACAAAAAAGCATTATGGGAAAGATATAGATGACATGATTTCCATTGAATTTGATGAACTATTTCAATTATTCAATCAAGATGCCTTGGACAAATCGATCATCAGTGCCTATTTTCTGTAAGTACTAATTCTGTAATTAATTTAGTCTCCAGCTATCTCACCTTATTTATTGCATGTATATAATCATACTGTAATATGCAGAATGAAGATTCTCGAATGCAGCAGAGGACAAATCTATGACATTGGCTTCATTGATCCATATTGGGTTCATCAAGCTAATCTCAAAACAAACCCCCAGGATACGGAGGATAATATAGTACACGCGTTAAGGTTTCAAGAAACCAAAAGGAAAATACTATTTCCTTACAACTTCGAGTGAGTGTTATTATCTTGTATACACTTTCTATTTCGCTTACTCGATGTTAAGTATATAATTGATTAGTTATGCATTCACAGCTACCACTATATTCTGTTAATCATTCAACTTGACAAAGGGCGTGTACTAGTCATGGACTCGAAACATAAACCCCTTGAGACGTGGAAGGACATGCAGATACTTCTCCAGCGGTAATTCTAATCATTACGATACTATATCGGCAACGTTCGTGAATTTTATGATATCAAGTAATTAATAACTTATTTTATTCGTTTTCTTCGCCTGACAGCGCTTGGAAAAGGTTCACCAAAAAGGCTAGGGGTGTTTGGAAAGAGGAGCTTACATTTGAAGCACTAGATGTAAGCACCACTAGCTATATCCGTGCATCTCTTTGATTCTAGTTTTGATACAGTTATTATCATGCTTGATTATTATTTTGATTGAACTATGTTCTCGTAAAGTGTCTGACGCAGGGACCAGGTAACAATCTATGTGGATATAATATTTGCGAGTTCATCCGGCAGACGTGCGATGAGAAGGGCAGAAATTTAGAGCAACTCCACGTACGTAAACAATTTCTATAGTTTTTAATTACAATCAAATTGTGTTTAGTTTCATTCATGATATGCTGACTCCTTTTTTAAATCAGATCGAACGTCTACGGGACGGTCTTCTGCCAAAGGATCGCCTACGAGCAATTCAGGAGGAATTGGCGGGATTCTTGGATGCAGAAGTCCTAGACCCAAAAGATGAATACTATTCGGCTTTGTATAGACAATAGGGATTTTGTAAAAAGAGCAACTTTTGTATGTAGTGCATGAACTCGATCCGTGTATCGAATGTAATATTGTCATGATGATTTTGTGTAATATAACGGTTCCTTCATTGATAAGTGCAAAACACTAAATCAACAATAAAACAACCTAAATGAATTCTCTGCCGCGGCACAAAAAATGGCGAAAATGCTGCCGCGGCAACAAAATGTGCCAAAATGAATTTTCTGCCGCGGCAGAGAAATGGGTCAAATCTCTGCCGCGGCAGAAGGTTATTTGTCCCGGTTCGTGCTACGAACCGGGACTAATGCTCCACGCCCCTCGCGCTCTGACGCCACGACGTGTACCACCATTTGTCCCGTTGGGTGGGGCAACCGGGACTAAAGGTTAGGGCTTTAGTCCCGATTGCCCCGTCCCGGTTGGGAAACCGGGACTAATGCCCCTTACCAACCGGGACCAATGGGCCTCTCTGCACTAGTGTTTTCCCGTCTGTAACTGAAAGCTTAAAGCCATCAATTCTCTCATTATTCTCTTCGGTTACCTGTAATCAATCTCAGCTTCCATCCATCGCTCCACCTAAGGTCCCATTTATCTCCTTTGATTTGTGTCTTGGATCTGTTTCCCCTTCCTCCTCCATGCACTATCGGAAGCAATTCCAAATAGTTCCTCACCATGTCATGCGACTTCTACAGCAGTGCAGCGACATTGTCAACGAATTCCTCTCCCGCATCAATGCCGCTTGATTGGACATGATGATCTCCATCCGCAGGTCTCTCCACACAGACTTATTCCGTTTGATTTCTTAATGATTAACACCCTACACTCAATCCTTGCAAGTGGTGGATGTACCAAAAAGAAGTAGAGCGCCGGCGGTCGATGAAATTCGTCTGGTCATAGAGACGGGCCGTGGCGTGGACGCCCAGCTCACCTACATGTGTCGTTAGGCAAGCCACACTCTAATATAAGGCCCAACCTTGAGATCATTCACTGCTGCTGCTGAGTGACTTTGATCGTGTTTGTAGATATCTGTCAACATGTTGGATGATGCGTAAGATAAGGTGTATATTGGCTTTCTTTCAAATCTGAATCTCTTTCTCCTGGGGATTTTGATTCGGTTTATGGCTCATGGCAGATTGATTTTATCTATGGTACGGTAACCTACAATTCATTCCTCCACTACAGGAATGAACTAAGGCGCCGACGGCCGGCCGGCAAAGCCGACGGCCAAATGTCGGGGCCGTCAGTGTAGCTGCCTTTTCTGGCCAGCCGACCAGTCTGGCCGTTGGCATAGGGGCGGCCGTCGGCGTAGATAACGGTGCCGAGGGTAGCCCTCGGCGTAGCGTGGTCGTCGGCGTAGCAGCGAGGGTTGTGCCGACGATGGCCCTCGGCGTACGTACAGTCCTCGGCGTAGCCCCAGTTCAGACAAGGCAACAGAAACGGTGTTAGGCAGCCAGGATGTACCGACGGTCTGGCCATCGGCACAGCTCTTTGGAAAATTTTGTTTGGTCTGTGCGGACAGCTAGGCCTCCAGATTTTTTTCCTTTTATCTCATTATTTTTTTGAAAAAATCATAATAAAATCATTCTAATTCAGACAAATACAAATTATATGTCAAAATTTGCGGAAAAATAAAATCTATCTATCTATACTTAAATATTACACATTTATAAATAAAAATTAAGTGAAATATAAAACATTATATAAAATTTAAAACGGGCATTATAAATTCAAAAACGATCCAAACAATGGGAAACATTCGCGTGGTGTCATATTATGTGACATAGTTAGAAGGAAAAATATCAAACTTGGTATATTGATTATGTCTCATAAAAATCTTCACAAAATGACCTATCTCGTTCGAGGTTTCTTGGCTTTCGTGTCAAGTGAGCAACGTTATGGCTAGAATGAAGGCATAGTTTATGATAATATGTCCATATTGTGCATAAGTGTGCATCATGAGATGGCGAACAATGTTTCAGGAGGAAGTTTCCTTTTCGTCGCACCAAAAAACCGTTTTCCATTTTCCGAGTGCAAAAAACGGACAGTTTTGTGAAGCAGCCACCAAATGGCTAATTCAAATGCTACCGTCACATTTTTCAAAAATACTAGACCATCTTACATGGATAGTTTCATAATAGGGAGATCTCAAAGATTTTTGTCTATCCCTCGTGAAAAAGACAAATTCCTGCAGAATCGGTAGGAAGTGGGTCAGACATTACTACAGTTACATGATCAAATGCTCATGATTTTTTACAAAAATCATTTTTACGTTCAAAATATGTTGTTTTATCATAGATCCACTAAAAGTTTAGCGAGTCTTAGCCCCGAGCTAAGAATCTTCATGGCCGCCCTTTGACAAAGTTTAACGATGGTTTAAAACGGGCATTATAAATTCAAAAATGATCCAAACAATGCGAAATCTTCGCGTGGTGTCATATTATATGACATAGTTAGAAGGAAAAATATCAAACTTGGTATATTAATTATGTGTCAAAAAAACCTTTATAAAATGATCTATCTCGTTCGAAGTTTCTTGGCTTTCGGGTCAAATGACCAACACTATGGCTAGAATGAAGGCATAGTTTATAATAATGTGTACATAGTGTGCATAAGTGTGCATCATGGGATGGCGAACAATGTTTGAGGAGGAGGTTTTCCTTTTTGTCGCACCAAAAAGCCGTTTTCCCATTTCCGAGTGCAAAAAACGGACGGTTTTATGAAGCAACCACCAAATGCCTAATTTAAAATGCTACCGTCACATTTTTCGAAAATACTAGACCACCTTACATGGATAATATCATAACAGGAGGATCTCAAACATTTCCTTCTATCCCTGGAGAAAAAGACAATTTCCTGCCGAATCGGTAGGAAGTGGGTCAGATATGAACTACAGGTACATGATAGGATGCTCATGATATTTTTAAAAAATCATTTATAGGTTCAAAATATGTTGTTTCATCATAGATCCACTTCAAGTTTAGCGAGTCTCAGCCCCGAGCTAAGAATCTTTATGCCCGCCCTTCGACAAAGTTTAACGATGGTTTAAAACAGGCATTATAAATTCAAAAACGATCCAAACAATGTAAAACCTACGCGTGGTGTCATATTATGTGACATAGTTAGAAGGAAAAATATCAAACTTGGTATATTGATCATGTCTCAAAAAACCTTCACAAATGACCTATCTCGTTCGAGGTTTCCTGGCTTTCGGGTCAAATGACCAACGTTATGGCTAGAATAAAGGCATAGTTTGTAATAATGTGTCCATATTGTGCATAAGTGTGCATGATGGGATGACGAACAATGTTTCAGGAGGAAGTTTTCCTTTTCGTCGCACCAAAAAGCCGTATTCGATTTTCTGAGTGCAAAAAATGAACGGTTTTGTGAAACAACCACCAAATGGGTAATTAAAAATGCTACCATCATATTTTTCAAAAATAATAGACCAACTTACATGGATAATATCATAACAGGAGGATCTCAAACATTTCCATCTATCCCTAATGAAAAAGAAAAATTCCTGCCGAATCGGTAGGAAGTGAGTCAGATATGAACTACAGGTACATGATCAGATGCTCATGATTTTTTACAAAAATCATTTTTAGGTTGAAAATATGTTGATTCATCATAGATCCACTTAAATTTTAGCGAGTCTCAGCACGGAGCTAAGAATCTTTATGCCCGCCCTTCGATAAAGTTTAACGATGGTTTAAAACGGGCATTATAAATTCAAAGACGATCCAAACAATGCGAAACCTTCGCGTGGTGTCATATTATGTGACATAGTTAGAAGGAAAAATATCAAACTTGCTATATTTATTATGTATCAAAAAATCTTCACAAAATGACCTATCTCGTTCGAGGTTTCTTGGCTTTTGGATCAGATGACCAATGTTATGGCTAGAATGAAGGCATAGTTTGTGATAATGTGTTCATATTGTGCATAAGTGTGCATCATGGGATGGCGAATAATGTTTTAGGAGGAAGTTTTCCTTTTTGTCGCACTAAAAAACCGTTTTCCATTTTCCAAGTGTAAAAAACGAACGGTTTTGTGAAGCAACCACCAAATGGCTAATTCAAAATGCTACCGTCACATTTTTCTAAAATACTAGACCATCTTATATGGATAATGTAATAATAGGGGGATCTCAAACATTTCCGTCTATCCCTGGTGAAAAAGACAAATTCCTGCCAAATCGGTAGGAAGTGGGTCAGATATAAACTACAGGTACATGATCAGATGCTCATGATTTTTACAAACATCATTTTTAGGTTCAAAATATGTTGTTTCATCATAGATCCACTTCATGTTTAGCGAGTCTCAGCCCCGAGCTAAGAATCTTTATGTCCGCCCTTCGACAAAGTTTAACGATGGTTTAAAACAAGCATTATAAATTCAAAAACGATCCAAACAATGCGAAACCTTCGCGTGGTGTCATATTATGTGACATAGTTAGGAGGAAAAATAACAAACTTGGTATATTGATTATGTCTCAAAAAACATTCACAAAATGACCTATCTCGTTCGAGATTTCTTGGATTTCGGATCAAATAACCAATGTTATGGCTAGAATAAAGGCATAGTTTGTGATAATGTCTCCATATTATGCATAAGTGTGCATCATGAGATGGCAAACAATATTTAAGGAGGAAATTTTCCTTTTCGCTGTACCAAAAAGCCGTTTTCCATTTTCTGAGTGCAAAAACGGACGGTTTTGTGAAGCAACCACCAAATGGCTAATTCAAAATGCTACCGTCACATTTTTCAAAAATACTAGATCACCTTACATGGATAATGTCATAATAGGGGGATCTCAAACATTTCTCCCTGGTGAAAACGACAAATTCCTGCCGAATCGGTAGGAAGTGGGTCAGATATAAACTACAGTTACATGATCGGATGCTCATGATTTTTTACAAAAATAATTTTTAGGTTTAAAATATGTTGTATTATCATAGATCCACTTCAAGTTTAGCGAGTCTTAGCCCCGAGATAAGAATCTTCATTCCCGCCCTTCGACAAAGTTTAACGATGGTTTAAAACGGGCATTATAAATTCAAAACTGATCCAAACAATGCGAAACCTTCGTGTGGTGTCATATTATGTGACATAGTTAGAAGGAAAAATATTAAACTTGGTATATTGATTATGTCAAAAAAAAAACTTCATAAAATGACCTATCTCGTTCGAGGTTTTTTGGCTTTCGGGTCAAATGACCAACGTTATGGCTAGAATAAAGGCATAGTTCATGATAATATGTACATATTGTGCATAATTGCGCATCATGGGATGGCGAACAATGTTTCAGGAGGAAGTGTTCCTTTTCGTCGCACCAAAAAGTCGTTTTCCATTTTCCAAGTGCAAAAAATGGACGGTTTTGTGAAGCAACCACCAAATGGCTAATTCAAAATGCTACCGTCACATTTTTCAAAAATACTAGACCATCTTATATGGATAATGTAATAACAGGGGGATCTCAAACATTTCCGTCTATCCCTGGTGAAAAAGATAAATTCCTGCCAAATCGGTAGGAAGTGGGTCAGATATAAACTACAGGTACATGATTAGATGCTCATGATTTTTACAAACATCATTTTTAGGTTCAAAATATGTTGTTTCATCATAGATCTACTTCAAGTTTAGCGAGTCTCATCCCCGAGCTAAGAATCTTTATGTCTGCCCTTCGACAAAGTTTAACGATGGTTTAAAACGGGCATTATAAATTCAAAAACGATCCAAACAATGCGAAACCTTGGCGTGGTATCATATTTTGTGACATAGTTAGAAGAAAAAATATCAAACTTGGTATATTGATTATATCTCAAAAAAACCTTCATAAAATGACCTATCTCGTTCGAGGTTCTTTGCTTTCGAGTCAAATGACCAATGTTATAGCTAGAATAAAGGCATAGTTTATGATAATGTGCCCATATTGTGCATAGGTGTGCATCATGGGATGGCGAACAATGTTTCAGGAGGAAGTTTTCTTTTTCGTCGCACCAAAAAGGCGTTTTCCATTTAACGAGTGCAAAAAACGGACTCTTTTGTGAAGCAACCACCAAATGGATAATTCAAAATGCTACCGTCACATTTTACAAAAATACTAGACCTCCTTACATGGACAATGTCGTAACAGGGGGATCTCAAACATTTCCATCTATCCCTGGTGAAAAAGACAAATTCCTGCCGAATCGGTAGGAAGTGGGTCAGATATAAACTACAGGTACATGATCGGATGCTCCTGATTTTTTACAAAAATCATTTTTAGGTTCAAAATATGTTGTTTTATCATAGATACACTACAAGTTTAGCGAGTCTTAGCCGTGAGCTAAGAATCTTCATGCCCGCCCTTCGACAAAGTTTAACGATGGTTTAAAATGGGCATTATAAATTCAAAAAAAATCCAAACAATGCGAAACCTTTGCGTGGTGTCATATTGTGTGATATAGTTATAAGTAAAAATATCAAATTTGTTATATGATTATGTCTCAAAAAACCTTCACAAAATGACCTATCTCGTTCGAGGTTTCTTGACTTTTGGGTCAAATGACCAATGTTATGGCTAGAATGAAGGCATAGTTTATGATAATGTGTCCATATTGTGCATAAGTGTGCATCATGGGATGGCGAACAATGTTTCAGGAGGAAGTTTTCCTTTTCGTTGCACCAAGAAGCCGTTTTCCATTTTCCGAGTGCAAAAAACGGACTGTTTTGTGAAGCAACCACCAAATGGCTAATTCAACTACCGTCACATTTTTCAAAAATAGTAGACCATCTTACATGGATAATGTCATAACAGGAGGATCTCAAACATTTCCTTCTATCTCTGGTGAAAAAGACAAATTCCTGCCGAATCGGTAGGACGTGGGTCAGATATGCACTACAGGTACATGATCGGATGTTCATGATTTTTTACAAAAATCATTTTTAGGTTCAAAATATGTTGTTTTATCATAGATCCACTACAAGTTTTGCGAGTCTTAGCACCGAGATAAGAATCTTCATGCCCTCCCTTCGAAAAGTTTAACGATGGTTTAAAACGGGTATTATAAATTCAAAAATGATCCAAACAATTAGAAACCTTCGCGTGGTGTCATATTATGTGACATAGTTAGAAGGAAAAATATCAAACTTGATATATTAATTATGACTCAAAAAACCCTTCACAATATGACCTATCTCGTTCGAGGTTTCTTGGCTTTCGGGTCAAATGACCAACATTATGGCTAGAATAAAGGCATAGTTTATGATAATGTGTACATATTGTGCATAATGGTGCATGATGGGATGGCGAACAAGTTTTAGGAGGAAGTTTTCTTTTTCGTCGCACCAAAAAGTTGTTTTCCACTTTCCGAGTGCAAAAAACGGACGGTTTTGTGAAGCAACCACCAAATGGCTAATTCATAATGCTACCGTAACATTTTTCAAAAATACTAGACCACCTTACATGGATAATGTCATAATAGGGGTATCTCAAACATTTCGGTCTATCCCTGGTGAAAAAGACAAATTCCTGCCGAATCGGTAGGAAGTGGGTCAGATATGATCTACAGGTACATGATCGGATGCTCATGATGTTTTGGAAAAATCATTTTTAGGTTCAAAATATATTGTTTCATCAGAGATACACTTCAAGTTTAGCTTCTCTTAACCCCGAGCTAAGAATCTTTATACCCGCCTTTCGACAAAGTTTAATGATGGTTCAAAACGAGCATTATAAATTCAAAAACGATCCAAACAATGCAAAACCTTCGCGTGGTTTCATATTATGTGACATAGTTAGAAGGAAAAATATCAAACTTGGTATATTGATTATGTCTCAAAAGAACCTTCACAAAATGACCTATCTCGTTCGAGGTTTCTTGGCTTTCGGGTCAAATGACCAATGTTATGGCTAGAATGAAGGCATAGTTTGTCATAATGTGTCCATATTGTGCATAATTGTGCATCATGGGATGGAAAACAATGTTTCAGGAGAAAGTTTTCCTATTCGTGGCACCAAAAAGCCGTTTTCCATTTTTTCTATTGCAAAAAACGGACGGTTTTGTGAAGCAACCACCAAATGGCTAATTCAAAATGCTACCGTCACATTTTTCAGAAATACTAGAACACCTTATATGGTTAATGTCATAACATGGGGATCTCAAATATTCCCGTCTATCCCTGGTGAAAAAGACAAATTCCTGCCGAATCGGTAGGAAGTGGGTCAGATATGAATACAGGTACATGATCAGATGCTCATGATTTTTTACAAAAATCATTTTTAGGTTAAAAATATGTTGTTTTATCATAGATCCATTTCAAGTTTAGCGAGTCTTAGCCCCGAGCTAACAATCTTCATGCCCGCCCTTCGACAAAGTTTAAAAATGGTTTAAAACATGCATTATAAATTCAAAAATGATCCAAACAACACCAAACCTTCGCGTGGTGTCATATTATGTGACATAGTTAGAAGGAAAAAATATCAAACTTGGTATATTGATTATGTCTCAAAAAAACCTTCACAAAATGACCTATCTCGTTCGAGGTTTCTTGGCTTTCGGGTCAAATGACCAACGTTATGGCTAGAACAAAGGCATGGTTTATGATAATGTGTCCATATTGTGTATAAGTGTGCATCATGGGATGGCTAACAATGTTTTGGGAGAAAGTTTTCCTTTTCGTCGCACCAAACAGCCGTTTTCCATTTTCCGATTGCAAAAAACAGACGGTTTTGTGCAGCAACCACCAAATGGCTAATTCAAAATGCTACCGTCACATTTTTCAAAAATACTAGACCAACTTACATGGATAATATCATAACAGGGGGATCTCAAACATTTCCGTCTATCCCCGGTGAAAAAGACAAATTCCTGCCGACTCGGTAGGAAGTGGGTCAGATATGAACTACAGGTACATGATCAGATGCTCATGATTTTTTACAAAAATCATTTTTAGGTTCAAAATATGTTGTTTTATCATAGATCCACTACAAGATTAGCGAGTCTTAGCCCCGAGCTAAGAATCTTTATGCCCGCCCTTCGACAAAGTTTAACGATGGTTTAAAACGGGCATTATAAATTCAAAAACGATCCAAACAATGCAAAACCTTCGCGTGGTGTCATATTATGTGACATAGTTAGAAGGGAAAATATCAAACTTGGTATATTAATTATGTCTCAAAAAACCTTCACAAAATGACCTATCTCGTTCGAGGTTTCTTGGATTTCGGGTCAAATGACCAACATTATGGCTAGAATGAAGGCATAGTTTATGATAATATGTCTATATTGTGTATAAGTGTGCATCATGGGATGGCGAACAATGTTTCAGGAGGAAGTTTTCCTTTTCGTCGCACCAAAAAGCCGTTTTCCATTTTCCGAGTGCAAAAACGAACGGTTTTGTGAAGCAACCACCAAATAGCTAATTCAAAATGCTACCTTCACATTTTTTAAAAATACTAGACCACCTTACACGGAACATGTCATAATAGGGGGATCTCAAACATTTCTGTCTATCCCTGGTGAAAAAGACAAATTCCTGCTGAATCGGTAGGAAGTGGGTTAGATATGAACTACAGGTACATGATCGGATGCTCATAATTTTTTAGAAAAATCATTTTTATGTTCAAAATATGTTGTTTTATCATAGATCCACTTCAAGTTTAGCGAGTCTTAGCCCCGAGCTAAGAATCTTCATGCCCGCCCTTCGACAAAGTTTAACGATGGTTTAAAACGGGCATTATAAATTCAAAAACGATCCAAACAATGCGAAACCTTCGCTGGTGTCATATTATGTGACATAGTTAGAAGGAAAAATATCAAACTTTATATATTGATTATGTAAAAAAACTTCATAAAATGACCTATCTCGTTCGAGGTTTCTTGGCTTTCGGGTCAAATGACCAACGTTATGGCTAGAATAAAGGCATAGTGTATGATAATGTGTATATATTGTGCATAAGTGTGCATCATGGGATGGCTAACAATGTTTCAGGAGGAAGTTTTCCTTTTCGTCGCACCAAAAAGCCGTTTTCCATTTTCCGAGTGCAAAAAACGGACGGTTTTGTGAAGCAACCACCAAATGGGTAAATCAAAATTCTACCATGACATTTTTCAAAAATACTAGACCACCTTATATGGATAATGTCATCACAGGGGTATCTCAAACATTTCCTTCTATCCTTGGTGAAAAAAGCCAAATTCCTCCTTAATCGGTAGGAAGTGGGTCAGATATGAACTATAGGTACATGATCGGATGCTCATGATTTTTTACAAAAATAATTTTTAGGTTCAAAATATGTTATTTCATCATAGATCCACTTCAAGTTTAGCGAGTCTCAGCCCCGAGCTATGAATCATTATGCCCGCCCTTCGACAAACTTTAAGGATGGTTTAAAACGGGCATTATAAATTCAAAAACGATCCAAACAATGTGAAACCTTTGCGTGGTGTCATATTATGTGACATAGTTATAAGAAACAATATCAAACTTGGTATATTGATTATGTCTTAAAAAAACTTTCGCAAACTGACCTATCTCGTTCGAGGTTTCTTGGCTTTCGGGTTAAATGACCAATGTTATGGCTAGAATGGAGGCATAGTTTATGATAATGTGTCCATATTATGCATAAGTGTGCATCATCAGATGTAGAACAATATTTCAGGAGGAAGTTTTCCTTTTTGTCGCACCAAAAAGCCGTTTTCCATTTTTCGAGTGCAAAAAATGGACGGTTTTGTGAAGCAACCACCAAATGGCTAATTCAAAATGCTACCGTCACATTTTTAAAAAATACTATACCACCTTACATGGATAATGTCATAACAGGGGGATCTCAAACATTTCCGTCTATCCCTGATGAAAAAGACAAATTCCTGCCGAATAGGTAGGAAGTGGGTCAGATATGACCTACATGTACATGATCGGATGCTCATGATTTTTTACAGAAATCATTTTTAGGTTCCAAATATATTGTTTCATCATAGATCCACTCGAAGTTTAGCGAGTCTTAGCCCCGAGCTAAGAATCTTTATACCCGCCTTTCGACAAAGTTTAATGATGGTTTAAAACGAGCATTATAAATTCAAAAACGATCCAAACAATGCGAAACCTTCGCGTGGTTTCATATTATGTGACATAGTTAGAAGGAAAAATATCAAACTTGGTATATTGATTATGTCTCAAAAGAACCTTCACAAAATGACCTATCTCGTTCGAGGTTTCTTGGCTTTCGGGTCAAATGACCAATGTTATGGCTATAATGAAGGCATAGTTTGTCATAATGTGTCCATATTATGCATAAGTGTGCACCATGAGATGTAGAATAATATTTCAGGAGGAAGTTTTCCTTTTCGTCGCACCAAAAAGCCATTTTCCATTTTTCGAGTGCAAAAAACGGACGATTTTGTGAAGCAACCACCAAATGGCTAATTTAAAATGCTACTGTCACATTTTTCAAAAATACTAGACCACCTTATATGGATAATGTCATAACATGGGCATCTCAAACATTCCCGTCTATCCCTGGTGAAAAAGACAAATTCATGCTGAATCGGTAGGAAGTGGGTCAGATATGAACTACAGCTACATGATCGGATGCTCAAGATTTTTTACAAAAATCATTTTTAGGTTAAAAATATGTTGTTTTATCATATATCCATTTCAAGTTTAGCGAGTCTTAGACCCGAGCTAAGAATCTTCGTGCCCGCCCTTCGACAAAGTTTAACGATGGTTTAAAACAGGCATTATAAATTCAAAAATGATCCAAACAATGCGAAACATTCGTGTGGTGTCATATTATGTGACATAGTTAGAAGGAAAAATATCAAATTTGGTATATTGATTATGTCTCAAAAATCCTTCACAAAATGACCTATCTCGTTCGAGGTTTCTCGGCTATCGGGTCAAATAACCAACGTTATGGCTAGAATGAAGGCATAGTTTGTGATAATGTGTTCATATTGTGCATAAGTGTGCATTATGGGATGGCGAACAATGTTTCAGGAGGAAGTTTTCCTTTTTGTCGCACCAAAAAGCCGTTTTCCATTTTCCGAGTGCAAAAAATGGGCGGTTTTGTGAAGCAATCACCAAATGGCTAATTCAAAATGCTACTGTCACATTTTTCAAAAAAAGTAGACCACATTACATGGATAATGTCATAACAGGGGGATCTCAAACATTTCTGTCTATCCCTGGTGAAAAAGTCAAATTCGTGCCGAATCGGTAGGAAGTGGGTCAGATATGAACTACAGGTACATGATCGGATGCTCATGATTTTTAAAGAAAATCATTTTTAGGTTAAAAATATGTTGTTTTATCATAGATTCATTTCAAGTTTAGCGATTCTTAGCCCCGAGCTAAGAATCTTCATGCCCGCCCTTCGACAAAGTTTAACGATGGTTTAAAACAGGCATTATAAATTCAAAAACCATCCAAATAATACCAAACCTTCACGTGGTATCATATTATGTGACAAAGTTAGAAGGAAAAATATCAAACTTGGTATATTGATTATGTCTCAAAAAACCCTTCACAAAATGACATATCTCGTTCGAGGTTTCTCGGCTTTCGGGTCAAATGACCAACGTTATGGCTAGAATGAAGGCATAGTTTTTGATAATGTGTCCATATTGTGCATAAGTGTGTATCATGGGATGGCGAACAATGTTTTAGGAGGAAGTTTTCCTTTTTGTCGCACCAAAAAGCCGTTTTCCATTTTCCGAGTGCAAAAAAGGACGGTTTTGTGAAGCAACCACCAAATGGCTAATTCAAAATGCTACCGTCACATTTTTCAAAAATAGTAGACCACCTTACATGGATAATGTCATAACAAGGGAATGTCAAACATTTCCGTCTTTTCCTGGTGAAAAAGACAAATTCCTGCCGAATCGGTAGGAAGTGGTCAGATATGAACTACAGGTACATGATCGGATGCTCAAGATTTTTTACAAAAATCAATTTTAGGTTCAAAATATGTTGTTTTGTCATATGTCCACTTCAAGTTTCGCGAGTCTTAGCCCCGAGCTAAGAATCTTTATGCGTGCCGTTTTAAATGGGCAAATGAAATTATATGATAAGAATCATGACATAGTTTGTGATAAGTTGAGATTGATATCATATTTGGATTCCTCTCATTTTTTTAATCAATTTAGACATATTATTTTCGAATTCCGATTTACAGATTTAAAGATATTAATTATTCTATATTAAATAAAAAATACAAAATAAAATAAAATTATTATACTCCCTCCGTTCCAAAATAGATGTCTCAAATTTGTCAAAATTTGAATGAATCTAGACACTATTTAGTATATAGATTCATCCAAAATTTGAAAAACCTAAGACATCTATTATGGGACGGAGTGAGTATGTTTATTTGAATTAAATAATATTTTTACTTATTCATTGTTATTTACTTAAATAATTATTTGTAATTTTAAAAAATATAGCCATGTGACATGATGATATAAGAGTTAATAGAATTGATATCATAGTAATGACAACAATGTGTAAATTTTTTTGCGGAAAGAGATTCTGAAGGCACGAGGAAGTTAAGCGTGCTAGAGCTGGAGTAGCGCTAGGATGGGTGACCGACTGGGAACTTTGACTAAGACTGTAATTTAATCAATTATTAACTATAAATAGTGTTAAAAATGATTAAATCGAGAGATTAACGAGTCAAATAATTCAAAGATAAAAAAATTTAAAAAATTTAAAAAATATTTTCGGCTATGCCGACGGCCAGGCCGTCGGCTTAGCTCCATTCCTATGCCGATGGTAGGCCGTTGGCGTAGCTCCAGGCTGGACCGTTATCGGAGACGACCGTTGCCTGACACGCGGGTCCTGCTGGAAGACGCTATGTCGAGGGGGAGGGGCTGTGCCGACGAGGACGTACGCCGAGGAGGCTACGCCGACGGCCACCGTCGACACATCCTGTGCCGACAGCAATTTGGCGCTATGCCGACGACGTATCAATTCTTTCCTGTAGTGCTCTTTACGCCTACCTCACTTTGTTTGTCGAAAGATACTGATTTGTGACTTTTTACAATATATTACTATAACAAGGTAAGAGAGATAATGCAAAACGCCAATATAATTTATTTTGTGAACCACTTAAACCTTGCCTGGTTCCACTTCTTTTTCTGTATCCATTATCACTACAGAAAACAGGCCAGGCGGCGATGGCCAGACCTTGTCGGCGTAGCCCCTGATTGCCGTCGGCGTATGATCCCGTAGGCGTAGGCCGTTTGCCCATCGGCGTAGAGGGATGTGGGACCCACATCATACGGTTGACGGTCGTTTGCCCTGGCGGCAGATACGCTAACGGCATTGCCGTCGGCCTATCTTTTTTCAATTTTTTTATTTTTTTTATAAATTTTTTGTTTTAGTTTTGAATTATTAATCTCATAAGCATTTTTTTTATTATTTGACTCATTAATCTCACAAGCATTTTTTAATTCTAAGTATAATTAATTTCTGGTTAAATTATACTAATGGTGAAACTTCTCCATTGGTCACCCATCCTAGCACTACTATATCTCAAACCTTTCCGTCCATTCCAGATGAAAAAGACAAAATCCTGCCAAATCGGTAGGAAGTGGGTCAGATATGAACTACATATACATGATCTGATGCTTATGATTTTTTTACAAAAATAATTTTTAGGTTCACGATATGCTATTTCATCATATATCCAATGCAAGTTTAGCGAGGCTCAGCCCCGAGCTAAGAATCTTCTTGCCCATCGTTCGACAAAGTTTGACGATAGTTTAAGACGAGCATAAAAAAATCAAAAATGATCAAAACAATGCAAAACATTCGTGTGGTATCATATTATGTGATATATTTGTAAGGAAAAATATTAAATTTGGTATATTGATTATGTCTCAAAAAACCTTCACAAAATGACCTATCTCATTTGAGGTTTCCTCGCTTTCCGGTCAAATGACCAATATTATGGCTAGAATCAAGGGATAGTTGGTGATAATGTGCCCATATTGTGCAGAAGGCATTCGTCGCACCAAAAAACCATTTTCCATTTTCCGAACCCAAAAGGGGGTTTTATGAAGCAACCACCAAATGGCTAATTCAAAATGCTACCACCACATTTCTCAAAAGATTATATGGATGTCATATTTGGATTCCTAACATTTTTTTGATCGATTTAGACATTTTATTTGTCGAAATTCGATTTATGGATTTAAATAAATGAATTATTCCATATTAAGTAAAAATAAAAAAAATCATTTTATTTTTTATTTGGATTCAATATTATTATTATTTATTCATTGTTGTCTTCTTAAATAATTGTTTAGAATCTAAAATTGATATATGTGACATCATGGTCCAAGAGTCAATAGAATTTATATAAAAGTATTATCGACAAGGTATGATTTCTTTCTCGAAAGCTCATTCGAAAGGAACGAAGAAGTTAAACGTGCTAGCGTTAGAGTAGTGTTAGGATGGATGATCGAAGAGAAAATTTCATTATAAGTGCAATTTGATCTAATATTAAGTATACTAAGGGTTAAAATATCCTATATGAGATTAACAAGTAAAACATATTCACAAAAGTTTGAAAAACAATTGCATTTTTTTTAAAATGCAGCATTGTCGTGGTATTGCACGGCAGATGCTACTGGGGGTAGCTTACGTAGAGGGAGCAAGGCGACGTAGGAGAATCCGGGAGCGAGATTGGCATACGATGTATCCAGGTTCACGTCCCCTCGATGGAGGATCGCTACGTCCTGCTATCAATCCAGTATGAGTATAGATTGGTTTACATGGGAGCCGTCGTAGGCGGAGGGAGAGACTAGATCTAATATGACGTGCCCCTTGGGGGTGCCCTTGGTGGCTTTATATATGCAACCAGTTAGGGTTTACAAGTGCTTTGGTGGGATTTCTATTAGAGTCGCCGTCTTGGGCCTCCAGTCGGCGCCAGTCGTTTGGGTCCAGCATGCGCCAGTCGCCGTATTGGGCGAGTCGACCCGCTCAGGGCTAGGTTCTAGTCGGCTCGATCCAGCTGGCGAATCCGCTTCGTGGGTATACCCCGATTGGTATTCCCCCATCAGTAGTCCCCGAGCGCGTTGTCGATTCGACGCGGGCTTGAGGCATGGCGCGGAGAGTCTTGACGATGGGTCGTGGCGAATCGGCGACGAGCTCCTGAACAAAGAAAATAACCGTGAAGCGGGAGGCGGTCGGCGTGAGCCAGTCGGTGATGGACAGTTGGTATAAGACGCAGGGAGTCAGTGAAGTCGCCAGTTGCACGAGTATCCGATCGCGGAACGTGCCGAGGCCCCGAGTGCGGCGAGTGCGCGAGGGCGAGTCCGCGGTGGCAAGTCCCCGAGCGCGTTGAGTACGCGAGTGGAGAGTCCGCGGTAGAGAGTCCCCGAGCGTGTTGAGTACGCGAGTGGAGAGTCCGCGGTGGAGAGTCCCCGAGCGCGTTGAGTACGCGAGGGCGAGTCCGCGGTGGCGAGTCCCCGAGCGCGTTGAGTACGCGAGTGGAGAGTCCGCGGTAGAGAGTCCCCGAGCGTGTTGAGTACGCGAGTGGAGAGTCCACGAGGGAGAGTCCCCGAGCGCGTTGAGTATGCGAGGGTGAGTCCGTGGCGGCGAGTCCCCGAGCATGAGTACGCGAGGGCGAGTCCGCGGTGACGAGTCCTCGAGCGCGTTGAGTACGCGAGGGCGAGTCCATGGTGGCGAGTCCCCGAGCGCGTTGAGTACGCGAGGGTGAGTCCACGGTGGCGAGTCCCCGAGCACGTTGAGTACGCGAGGGTGAGTCCACGGTGGCAAGTCGATGAGGGCGAGCCGCGGTCGTGGAACCACGCGTACATGCATCATGCCTAGGAGTAGTCCCCGGGGCTCGAGTTGGCTTGTAGAGGCGACTTATGGCTCATATTTTTGAAAATAGTAGTGGTTGTTGCCGAGCGTGGCGAGTGGCGAGGTCGAGCGACCGGCAGGCGCCGAGTCCGCGATGATTGCGAGTCCGCGAGGGGAGAGTCCCCGAGCGCGGCGAGTCCGCGATGATGTTGATTGCGCTGTTTTGTTAGCGAGTCTCTCGTCTTGGCCCGGGGGGCCAGTCGCATGGCGACTCCAAAGATGGCTCTCGACTTGGCGTTCTTCCTGGACGATCCGAGGATCGGTTTGCGAGTCCTCGTCCGCAGTACTTGGCCGTGCGAGTCGCACTGTCTAAGGTTGAGGAGGACATGGTGCTGTTTGTGTAGCACTACCATTTGTCTTGGCCCGGGAGGCCAGTCGAGCAAGGCGACTCCAATGATGGCTCTCGGTTAGCGTTTTTCGTGGACGATCCGAGGCTCGGTTTGCGAGTCCTCGTCCGCACTACTTGGCCATTGCGAGTCGCTCCATCAAAGGTTGACGAAGGCGAATTGATTTTTCCCGGAGGGAAGAGAAGCCCAGTGGTGAGTCCATGCGGCGTCGCACGCGACCCTCTCTGGCGACTCGGACAATGAAGGTCCCTTATCAGGCGCGGCATACGCATTCGACGTAGCGGACGGGGTCTCACGACTTTTAGCTGGAAAAGTCGATGCGGCGGACAAGGAGTCGACGCAGCGGACATATGGTCGCTCGTTGGCGAAGTCGACGCGGCGGACACATGGTCGACGCGGTGGACGGAGGTCGCGCTATGGCGAGATCGACGCGGCGGACACAGGGTCAACGCGACGGACGGAGGTCGCGCTGTGGCGAAGTCGACGCGGCGGACACGGGGTCGACGCGGCAGACGGATATCGCGCTATGGCGAAGTCGACATGGCGGACACGGGGTCGACGCGACGGACGGAGGTCGCGCTATGGAGATGTCGATGACGGTGAGGCTGCGAGGCCGAGGCCGGAATGGCGATCCAGTGGCAGGCGATTCCGCGCTGGGCGAGTCCCCGAGTACGGCGTTTAGCCAAAAAGGAGTGTGGGCGGCAGCAAGTAGTGGTAGCGAGCTCGATCGGACCATTGGTCGGACGGAGTCGCGTGGCGGAGTTGCTTTGGTGCAGACGTGCATTAGCCGGTAGCACGGCGAGTCACCGAACATGGCGAGCCCGTGATGTCGAGTCCGCCAGTGTCCAATATGACGGGGTCGGCGAGGCCGACATGGTCTATGCGACGGACGGAGATCGCGCTGCAGCGGAGTCGACGCGGCGAATATCATCGGGTAGGCACGCTGCATGCATCCGAGCCACGAGTGCATAGTTTGCTTGTTCTCCATTTATATGCATAAAACGTATTCAGTTAAAGCACCATGACTATATAAATAATATTTAAAACAAGATTGAGTGGGAGAAAGTTATTGGTCATTGCCGACTCGTTGGTACCGAAGTTATAGGCAGCTGCGGGGCGAAAATTCGAGGTAGTTTGCGAAGCCGCTGTCCAGGCGCCAAAGAGATTGCCGTCAAGGACCCAGAGCAGTCATAGGATACCCTAACGAATCATACCATGGCATATTCTGAGCTGATTTTGCCCCTAGGACCCGGTCCTCCAGACGTTATGTACATGTCAAATGTAGGCAAGAGATGAGATCAATAAAAATAATTAATTGGTAGAAAAAACATGATTGGAATAATAAGCTTATGAAACATGCGGAAGGAATTGCGTATGTCCGTGTGCCGGAGGTTTTCCGAGTCGATATTCATGCGCGTGCTCACAACTGCCGTGTTGGACGCTAGGCAGAACAGATTGATCGGTCCTGTCGTCGTGTGCTGAAAGCTAGCTTCATTGATCGCGAGCAGCAGAGAGGCTGGCAATACAACGGATCAGGCAAACTCTTGCAGATTGTATGCGCGAGGTTGTGCTCCGGACTGATGTAGCATCAATGATTCAATTCTCCAAGCAATCCGTACATGTAACGCATGCAATATATTAGATTCAAATAAAATAATGAAAGTGAAAACGAGAGTGAGTAGAAAATTTAGCAGCTATGCAACCGATCGTGTGTCTGCATGTGCACGGTTATTTCTTCAGGGCGGCGCACGCCTCTGCCGATCTCTCGACGGGCGGCGACCAGACGGCGCACCAGATACGATTTGGCTGCTCTCGATGGTAGGGGATCCCGCCCAGATTATCACCCTCCAAGCACCGCTGGCCTCACGGTGGACGCCAACTGTCGTGGTATTGCACGGCAGATGCTACTGGAGTAGCTTACGTAGAGGGAGCAAGGCGACATAGGAGAATCCGGGAGCGAGATTGGCACACGATGTACCCAGGTTCACGTCCCCTCGATGGAGGATCGCTACGTCCTGCTATCAATCCAGTATGAGTATAGATTGGTTTACATGGGAGCCGCCGTAGGCGCGGGGAGAGACTAGATCTAATATGACGTGCCCCTTGGGGGTGCCCTTGGTGGCTTTATATATGCAGCCAGTTAGGTTTACAAGTGCTTTGGTGGGCTTTCTATTGGAGTCGCCGTCTTAGGCCTCCAGTCGGCGCCAGTCGTTTGGGTCCAGCATGCGCCAGTCGCCGTATTGGGCGAGTCGACCCGCTCAGGGCTAGGTTCCAGTCGGCTCGATCCAGCTGGCGAATCCGCTTCGTGGGTATACCCCGATTGGTATTCCCCCATCAAGCATCTTTACCGTGTATTTTTCCACGAGACACACGGCAAAGGAAGATTTTTTATCGTGTACTTTTCGAGGAGACGCACGACAAAAAATAGACACCATCATCTCCACGGAAACCGTTATCTTACTTTACTGTCTACGTACGCGTAAGACACATGCCGTATCTTATTTAAAAAACACACGGCAAAACGGCATTTGCCGTGGAGAATGTTGTCGTGTGTATACGCACACGCACGGCAAAAGCTTTGCTGTGTTCCGGATGGCATTTGCCATGTACGAATGCCCACACGGCAAAGAACCTTTGTGCAGTAGTGGCACATCAACATCATCCTGCATTGAGGTATTCTTGTCAAGCTTGGCAGTGCCACAACTACGGCGCCTCACAACAACCAACAAGATTTCTTCCTCGACAAATCCAAGACCTAAGAAAGCAAGACTCTTTGTCGTTGCGATCCCAACGAGCACTGACTTGGGCAAGGGGAGAAGGAAGGAGAGCGAATGGAGACCACCGTCGGCGCAAGTGGAAAGAAGGTCAGGGCTATCCTAGACCTTTGCACGGTGCGCACTATACCACTCTCCAACCTATACACCCGACCAAAGACATCACCACACGACCCTAGAAAATTGAATCTAATGTGTTTTTATCGGTAAAATCTATGTATGAAGATCTTGTGAACAATCATAAGGTCAATAATCCCATTTAATATTAAAATATTTATGTGATTTCTTAATAATAAATTCTTACTCACAAAAGATAATTTTAAAAACAAATTGTGCGGGATGTATGAAAATATAGTTTTTGTGAGTCATAGTAAACAATAGAACATTTGTTCATATCATGTCCTTTTGCACCTCTCTTATGACGCATTATAAAATTAACTTATAATCTCACTTCTCCAATTAATATAATAAATATGTTTGGGAATTGGTTGAATGGAGTTGATACTACATCTAAGGTTAGAATTCGCATATGTTTCTACCTTATGTTCATTATTTGAAGATGTCGGAGTGACATAATCTTTAACATCACGAGAATTTTTAATCTTTTGCAGGTTATTCACTCGGTGACGCGTTGAGTGGAGCTATAAGCACCTCTACTACTGGAGGCTCAGCGAGATTTTATGATTACTTGATGCAACTGCCTCATGATGATTGCTTCGAATATCTTCGAAAACACTGACCGGCAGCATACAAGTCGACTAGAGGATGCATTTGCGTATTATTTTTTGCTAGTTGATTCATGTGTCAATTATGAGAAATCCTTAATTCATTAATATTTTTGGATGATAAACTTCCCCCTCCTTGCCTCTGCCCCCTCCCTTGCCGCCATCGGATACCGCTGGCAGCAAAGCTGCTCGGCCTCAGTGGCGATGGGGCTTGCCTCCCCCTGCTCTTGGTGGCCGGCGCGGGCTGGACAAGACGAGCGGCGAGACGCGCTTTTCGTGAAGCGTGGCAGCACGTGGTGCGGCATCCTGGCGGCGGGGCTTTGGTCACGGCGGCGGCGTGGTGCGGTGGCACGGAGATGCTCGCGTGGATCAGGTGCGGCTGGCTCTGGCCCTAGCGGTTGTGGCAGGCCCGACCCGGTGCTCCGACTGGCTCGGCAGGCGGCGTTCCGGCGTGGGTCGGGGGGCTTCACGGCGGCGGACGCCACCCTTGGCGGTGCAGGCGGCGGGGTTTGGGACTACTAGGGGTTGTTCCCCCAGATCTAGGCCGGCTAGGCCCAATCTGGGCCTTTGCGGGCCGGATCGATCCCTTCTGTGCTGGATCTGGTTGGACCTAGCTGGAATTTGTGGTAAGGGTGGTTGCGCTAGCGTCGCGCCTGCTGCAGCAAGGCGGCGAGAGCTTCACGGGCCCGCTCGGCCCAGCCTAGGGTGCTGAACATGGGAAGCGGCGACTGTCCTACGTGCTCCAAAGTGGTGTCGAGGGCTTTACGGACCCTTTTTGGGTCTAGCCGGGCCTTCGTCCTGGTGTGCCCTTGCTGCCGCATATGTCGGCACCCGCTTTATAGCGGTGGAGAATGCCCTCCGGTTGTCTTTGTGGTTGCCGCCCTCCGTCTCCCAATGGCCAGGTATGCTCTTGCCGTTGAGTCCGGCCGGCTACCGTCTATGGCGGTGGAGGCTGTTCCCTCCCATGGGATTGCGGTACGGTCGCTTCTTGCCTACGGTTCTTTTCTTTTGGTCCAGTCGTCCTTGCAATGTTTGCCTCAGGGAGACGGCAATGGTGCCCTCAAGACCGTGGTGGTGCATGTTGGTGGGCGGCAAGCTTGGTGGAGCGCTTCGGTCTTTTGGGGTCGTGGGTTCTATGGGTCGGGAGCGGTGACGCCTGCGGGCGCCACCTTCCTAGTGCAGTGTGTTGGGTGTACTCCCCTGAAGGGAATATGTCCTGAGAGGCAATAATAAAGTTGTTATTATGTATATTCCAAGTATATGATAGATGTTTATTTTGCATGCTATAATTGTATTAATACGAAAACGTTAATACATGTGTGTTCAATAAACAAATGTAAAGATCCTAGTAATGCCTTTCTTATAAACTAGCTCGTTGATTAACAAGATGATCAAGGTTTCCTAATCATGGACATTGGATGTTGTTAATAACGAGGTCACAACATTATTGGAATGGTGTGATAAACATTCATCCAAAGTATAATATTACGATCAAAGTCATTGTGTTTATATTGCTATAACATCATACGAAGTAATCCTAATCCTTAGAACATAAGATCATGTCAATCACTAACACTAGAAGAGTATCTTGATAACATCAAATGTCACACCGTAACAGGATGACTGTAAAGATGGGTTCAGTTTTACGAATGTGTTACGTTGAGCCTCATGGATCAAGAGTGGAATTTGTCCACCCCGATGACAGATAGATATACTCTGGGCCCTCTCGGTGATATCACATTAGTTAGCTTGCAAGCATGTGATTTGATCACTAGAATTTTATATCATGGGAACAAGAAAAGAGTACATGTCGGTAACGATATCAAACTAGGTATGAAGATACCGATGATCGAATCTCGGACATGTAATATATCGCGAGACAAAGGGATTAAGGTTCTAGCTTAAAAGGTTCTCACGATCACAAGAAGTCATCGTTGAATGTGTGGGAGTCAGTATGGATCTTCAGGTCCCGCTTCTGATTATTGATTCGAGTGGGGTCTCGATCATGTCCGCATTATTCGCGAACCATAGGGTGACCCACTTAAGAGACACCGAAACCATTTGGAACAAATAGTTTCTTGTAGAAAATATTTACAAAGTGCAGAAGTGTTTCGGGTGAAATTGCTAAAAGTGTTTCTGCATGTGAAATAGAATACTAGCAATGGGTTTTTATGTGAATGTTTGTCCATTAAAGTAATTAACAAAATTCTGAATAAATAAATAAAAGGAGTTTTATTTAAAGAGATATTACATTAAATTTGGTGGAAATTTAATGGAATATGAGTGGGATTTTGAGTGGAGAAGTGAGGGGTCATCTTTATGTGAGTGGATCTCCCTCCACATGAATGAAGGAGGGAAGGGTCACCCTCCATGGTGCGCCGGCCATGGGGAGGGGATGCCCCCCTGTCAACACCCGGATTTTTAATCCCAGATGCCTGTTATGCCATACATCGCAATCCCGGGATTACCATTTTTGCGAGACATAACAGAATTGGATACCACAGTACATCATCCATTACAAACCATACATAAGATCTTACACAAATAGGGATCTCATGATCTAGTTCTTAATACAACTCAAGCAGCGGAATACGTAATAATAACGGTAGCGTAGGCGAAGATCCATCTTCGGGGTCACAGGCAATGCTGACGATGGGAGATGATCCTAGTTGTCGTAACCTTCCTGGGGTCCATCCTCCAGGTACTCCTCTTCATAGTCTGGCCACGGGAATAGCCAGGGGCATAGCCATGAGTACTCTTTAAGTACTCGCAAACTAATACTAACAAGTGCAGGGGTTTTTTGATGATAGGACACTAAGCTCTAGGGTTGTTTTGCAAAAGCAAGATTTATCTCTACTAAGTTCAGAAGCAAGAGAGCTAGTTGAAGTTTATAACACCTAAGTGGGAACTTGTATTTCATATCACAACCCTGTTGTGGTCAAGTCAAAGTCTCAATTCATTTCACAAGTCATTTTGAAAACATCTGACTTGGGAACAGTATGGCCACTCCAACTGTCCATAACCACGGACGCGGCTATTCGAATAGTTTGACACTCTGCAGAGATTGTACACTTTCACCACAACATTCGATACATCCGTCAGGAACAAATCTTGAATTCACCATACTCAGTATGCGGATAATCAATCCTAACCTTTCAATTACACGCCCTAGTATAAGCACCTCTCCTGTGAGTTTGGCCTCCCAACCATAACCAACTGTCATCTTGAGTACTGCACAGGTGGAAAATTTTCACAAGGTAGCCTCAGCTCAGACCTTGGCCGTGAGGGAACTAATACTAAGGTATATAAGTTTCCAGTCAAGCCCTACCCAATCTTCAGGTATTGTGGTTGTACGGTAAAAATTGGAATGGTATCGCATCCAGACAACCATCAGTTTTATAAAGGGGCTAAGGCTCATGCCTCAACATTTTCATCACCAAAATCATCTGGTGTTCGGAAACACATGTCAAAACATATCAGTAGAATGATCCATCATTCTAAAGTTTTCATAACCATTTTCACCAAGTATTCCCATCTAAAGTTGATCAAGTTTTATGCTTAGCACTAGCATCTACAAGTGGGGGTAAGCACTAATGAGGGGTGGTAAACAAGTGGAGTTTCAACTAAGTTCAGTCTCATGCCTTAGGATGACATCAAGATTATCTAGCTTAGGCCAAATTTTATGCTCTTTATGCAACCTTCAAATATCTTTCTAGAATCTATAAGTCACTTAAGTACATTCTATAAAAAAGCTTGGATAGAGAAACAAAGGTAGAAAGCTTGCAAGTAAAACTAGGATTGGGGTATCAAGTGGGTATAACCACATATGCTTTAAGACATATGGTTGGCATGGTAAGGCTTGCTAAAGTATAATATCTTGCAAGTGTTAGCTTGCACATTCAACTAGTAGTATTAGGCTTGCATCAGTATCAATATATGCTTGCCTTGTGTAGAGCAGTGGTTGAAGTTCTCCTCGGTTTCTTCTTCGTAGTATCCTCCTTCCTCCTCGTATCCTTGGTCGGTAATAGCGTATATAAATAAATACGATGTACACAATCACCAAACAATACTTAACTACTTGCAATCATCACACAAAAAGTCCTATAGATGATCTAGCATCATCACTAACATTACAAGATTAAAGCTTGGTTTAATTCCTTTTATTTTTAGAAAAGTAATTTCTACTCATTGAAAAACTACTTAAGATTTAATATTCTCCAAACCAAACATGGGATCATGTTGACACATGTCATCACCACATGTTTTAGTCCATTGGAATGTGATTTAAAGTGGTGTCACAATTTAATAAGGTTTTACCCTTTTATTTTAATTAAATAAATGACTAGAAATGCCTATGTGGCATTCTTTTATTACTTGGTCATTATTTCTGTAAGTAAACCTATATATTTTTATATATTCTGAAAGGTATGGTTAAATGCGATTTTTGAGAGTTGTAATCAACTCAAAAGCTAATATGGTTTATATTTGAAAAATGTTTGAATGCAGAAAAGCTTCTGCCTTGTTATTTTTGCCAAGGATGATCTACATATCCAAATGACTTGAATCCAATGGGCTTGGATTCAGCATTCCCAGACCTTTCTAACAAAATTGGTTTCATTCAATTTGGTTCACTGAATCGACCTGGGTTGATTTCTGAATCTAGGTGCAAAAGTGTGTTTGAAATAAAATGGAAAAGGTTAAATTCAAATGACTGAGCTGCGCGGGAAGCGATACTGGGCCGGCCTGCTAAGCACAGCGCTTACACGGGCTGGTTAAGTCGCTGTCCCCACACATCAGTGAGACATGGGGGTGCGAAGCGGTATGGGGCGATGTGAGCCGTGGGATCTTGTTCTAATCTAACGGCTGAGGGTCATCGTCGACGTTGGGCAACGCCGGTGAGACTGAAACCTAACGCGGTAGGTGGGGGTTGTTGGGGGCTCACCGGGGCTCAGGCGAGGGTCGGCGAGGCGGGCGAACGACGAAGTCGACAACGGCGAACCTCCTGGTACCGGCAGCTTCTCCTGGGGCGGCTCCAATCGCTGGCCCCCTTCTTCTCCAGCGGCGGCAGGCTCCGGTGAAATTCCGGCGAAGTGCTGCGCTCCTTGCTCCGGGAACAGGGTGGAACGATCAGTGAAGAGAGGGGAGTGAGATGGTGTGCTCAATTCGGCTGGGGGTGGCCTCTATTTATAGTCGCTACGACGAGACCGAACGGGATGGGCAAGCGACGGTGGCGACATGGCTACGGGCTGCTAGAGGCATGGCCGGCGATGGCGATCGCTTGGTGGTCTCCTGACGAGGCTCTACGGCTTTAATGCGCTTGTAGGGGCGGTGGAAAATGGTCTGGAACGTGCGATGCTCTGCGGGGCAGAGGCGGCGTCTCCAACGGCGAGCGGTGGCTGTGAGGCATGGGACGGCGAACGGGGATGTCTGGCGGTCTCCTGGGTCGGTGGTGATCGTGTATGCACGCGGCGAGGGCGGCGCGTGGTCTGTGGGCGTGTGTCGAGGGCGGCGCTCTGGCGCATGCTCGGCATGGTTGACAGAGGCACGGGCGCGGCGTTCCTGGGTGCTCTGGTCGGTGTCTTTGAGGCAGGGCTAGTCGAGAGGGGGCCGTGAGGCATGGGTGATCTCCCAGACAAGGTTGGCACGGCTAGTTTCTCTCCTAGCTTGTTGTCCACACTGGGGTGACATGGTGAGCTTCGGCTGTTCACCACTGATGGCATTGCCAAGCTTACAGTGGTGCTAGTGCTTGGTTTAACTTGCTAGATGATCTACTGAGGTTGCTGCGAGCTAGAGAGGGAACAAGTTAGGCTCTAATCACTGCTCAAAATAGTGTTTAGATTTTAGAAGATTTGTGTCTACAAGGTGTTTGATGAAATGGCCGCAAGAATTCAAGTTTTGAATTTTGAAAAGATTTTTGGTGGGTGTGCTAGGTTGGTGCTGGTGAGTCTGCAGATGCTTGGGTTTTGAAAGTTGAGCTTGTTTGAGTGGTTTTCGAAAAAGTGGGATATTCCCATATGATAAAGATTCAATTTTGAACTGTCCTTTAAACTCTGCATTTGAATGTTTCTGGATGATCACAAAGTGGGCCTTGATACTTTGTTATGAGTACAATCAAGGGGTGCAAAGATCCAAACAAGTTTTTGTTAAGTTCTGAAAGTTGGGGACAGCCAAAGTAGGCATGGGAGTTAAATTGGTCAAAATGACCATTCATTCATTTAGCTTTGTTTTGATTTATTTTTCTTTGGGAAAAGTGTGGGGATTGTTTAGATGATGTTTATTTCACCTAAGAGTCCATTTACAAGCAAAGAAACACACAAACAAGGCAATTCAAAATAATTCAAATTGGAATGCATACACACATGCATGCTTTCATATTTTTATTTAGAAAAGTTTTTGTTAACCCTAATTTTGATGATTAGAGTTTGATGATCCAAGTTAGTATTTTTTGGATGTTACAAACCTTCCCCCCTTAAACAAAATCTCGTCCCGAGATTTGAAAAAGGATGAAAAAGATTACCTAGGATTTGAAGAGATCGGGAAACTCCGTCCTGATGTGATCTTCGCGCTCCCAGGTAGCTTCCTCTTCTGTGTGGTTGCTCCACTGAATCTTGAGAAACTTGATGCTTCGGGTTCGGGTAGTTCTAAAAGGTTCTTCGAAAATACGGATGGGTACTTCGGGATAGGTCAGGTCATCGTTGATCTCTATGGTCCGATGATCGATATTCTTGAACACTTCGGTCTTCTCTGGGACTTCGAGATACTTGCGAAGTAATGAGATATGGAACACATTGTGCACGGCTGACATTTCTTCGGGCAATTCCAATTGATACAACACTTCTCCTCGACGATTCAGAATCTTGAAGGGTCATGAGATATGGGGGCTACCTTTCCTTTGAGTTGGAAACGCTGCATTCCCTTCAATGGCGACACCTTCTGATAAACAAAATATCCTATGTTGAAGGCGAGGTCTCTACGTCTCTTGTCGGCGTAACTCTTCTGTCTGGACTAGGCTGTCTTGAGGTGCTCACGAATCTTGTGAACCTTCTCTTTTGCTTCTCGTAGGATGTCGGGTCCGAAGATCTGACTCTCTCCTACTTCCGACCAGTTCAAAGGGGTGCGACACTTCCTTCCGTACATGAATTCAAATGGGGCCATTTGCAAACTAGCTTGATAACTGTTGTTGTATGAAAATTCTGCAAACTGCAGACAATCTTCCCACTTAGATCCATATTCTAACACACATGCTCTCAGCATATCTTCGAGTATTTGATTTACTCGCTCCGTTTGTCCATCGGTCTGAGGGTGATATGCGGTGCTGAAATCTAGGCGGGTTCCTAAACCTTCTTGGACTTTCTTCCAGAATCTCGAGGTAAATTGAGTTCCTCGATCCGATACGATGTTCTTGGGGACTCCATGCAAACTAACTATTCTAGCGATGTATAACTCCGCTAGCTTCGAACTTTGATAGGTGGTCTTGACGGGTAAGAAATGGGCGACTTTGGACAATCTGTCCACTATGACCAAGATAGAGTCATTTCCCCTACTAGAAGTAGGCAATCCGGTGATAAAGTCCATTCCAACGGAATCCCATTTCCATTCCGGAATCTGCAATGGTTGCAACAATCCAGCGGGTCTTTGATGTCCCGCCTTGACTCGCTGACATATATCACACTTGGCGATATAGCTTCCGATTTCTCTCTTCATCTTATGCCACCAAAATTGCTCTTTCAAATCTTGATACATCTTAGTTCCTCCGGGGTGGATAGAATAAAGAGTATCGTGAGCTTCCTTCAGAATCACTTCTTTCAACTCAAAATCTGCTGGTACACAAAGGCGTCCTTTGTACCACAGAACTCCTTCTTCGTCTTCGGTGAATCTGGGTACTTTGCATGTACCAATACGACGCTTGATTACGTCGATACTTGCATTTCCCTTATGCGCCTCTTTGATCTGACTGATCAAAGTGGGCTAGAGTTCTATGCTAGCCAAAAATCCTTCACTTACTAATTCTATTTGAAAATCTTCCATCTCTTTGTGCAAGCTTGGTTGCTCCTTCAAGATCATAGAGTTCAAGCGGCACGGCAATCTGCTAAGGGCATCCGCTACCACATTGGCTTTACCAGGGTGATAGTGAATGTCCAGATCATAATCCTTGATTAGCTCAATCCATCTTCTCTATCTCATATTCGGCTCCTAAGTGAATATATACTTCAGACTCTTGTGATCCGAATAAATCTCGCAACGGTTTCCCATCAGGTAATGCCTCCATGTCTTCAGGGCTAGAACTACGGCTGCGAGTTCGAGGTCATGGGTTGGGTAATTTTGCTCATGTTGCTTCAGTTGTCGAGATAGATAAGATATCACTTTGCCTTCTTGCATTAGCACACACCCGAGACTGATCTTGGATGCATCACAATGCACGTCGAAGGGCTTCGTGATATCCGGCATGATCAAGATTGGGGCTGAAATTAATCTCCTTTTGAGTTCTTGAAAACTTGCTTCACATTTATCCGTCCATTCAAACTTCTTGTCCTTCTTCAGCAATTGGGTCATGGGTCTGGCGATACTAGAGAATCCTTCTACGAATTTGCGGTAGTATCCCGCCAATCCGAGAAATGCACGAACTTGGGTTTGAGTGACTGGGGCTTGCCAATCTTCTACATCTTTCACTTTTGCGGGGTCAGCGGCAATTCTTCCGGCTGATACAATGTGACCGAGGAATCCTACCTCCTGTAACCAGAATTCGCATTTGCTGAACTTGGCATACAACTGATGCTCTCTAAGGGTTCCAAGAATGGTCCTTAGGTGTAGCTCTTGTTCTTCTTCTGATTTGGAATAAATCAGAATGTCATCGATGAAAACAACGACAAACTTATCCAGGAAGTCCATAAAAATCTTATTCACGAGATTCATGAAATAAGCAGGGGCATTGGTTAATCCAAAAGACATGACAGTATACTCGTATAATCCATATCTGGTGATAAAGGCAGTCTTTGGAATATCCTCTGTGCAAATTTTGAGTTGATGATAACCAGTCCTAAGATCAATCTTAGAAAATACTTTGGCACCGGTCAACTGATCAAACAGATCTTCTATCTTGGGCAAGGGGTATTTGTTCTTGATGGTGACATCATTCAACTTCCGATAATCCATACACAAACGGTTACCTCCATCTTTCTTGTCCACAAACAAAACAGGTGATCTCCATGGTGACGCACTTGGTTGAATCAATCCAATTTCCAGCATGGCATCCAGTTGCTTCTTCAGTTCTGCTAGTTCAGACGGGTTCATACTATATGGTCTCTGGGCTATGGGTCCGGTTCCAGGGATTAGTTCTATGATAAACTCGATATCCCGATCTGGGGGCATACCGGGCAAAACATCTGGAAATACATCGGGGTATTCACAGACTATCCGGACTTGGTCAATGGTAGGTTGGGCTATACTCTTGTTGCACTTGAATTGACGAGGTAAGGTTTCGGATATATGCTCGACTGATATTCCGGCGGTACTGGTCATGGTTATGCCTTACTTGGCACAGTCAATCAACCCTTTATGTTTGGACATCCAATCCATTCCTAGTACTACTTCCAAACCTTTAGTTCCGAGTACTAACAGATTAGCATAAAAATCTATGCCATGGATTCGGATAGGGACGGCTTTGCAAATTTGCCTAGCCTTGGTGGTTGATCCGGGAATTTGAACAATCATGACATGCTTCAGTTTGGTTGGTTGAATTTTACTAGTGCATGCAAATTCTTCGGTGACAAATGAATGCGATGCACCAGAATCAAACAACACTCTTGCAAGTACTGAATTAACAGAAAACATACCCAGCACGACGTCTGGCGCTTCCTGAGCTTCTTCAGCATGCATAAGAAAAAGACGGCCGTTGCGGTTGAGTGAATTCCCTGGGGCAAACCTTCTTCCGGGCTGAACACAACGTTGCTGCTGAGCTGGGGCATTGGTATTGGGGGTTGCGGCATTCTTCTTGTTGGGGCACTCGTTCGAGTAGTGGCCCTTATTTCCACAGTCATAACAAGTTACCTGCGACTTGTCCTTTGCTGCTACAGGCACAACATTTCTTCCAGTCCTCGGGGCAGTGTTGGTGTTGGCGGTAGCATTGTTGTTGTGGAACTTGGGTGGGGCACGGTTGAAATTGTTAGAGTTGCCGGGGTTGTTGTGATTTCCTCTGGGCCTAGGGTTTGCACGGTTGGGATAAGTCGGACGGTTCATCGGGGGTCTGTTGGTTCTTGGGGCAAATCCTGGAGATGGGTTAGGGCAATACTTTGGGGTCTGATAGGTTCCTGGCTGATGCATCATGCGACGCTTGCGGTTCTCATTGGCTTGGTTGATCTTTCCTTCCATCTAGATGGCAGAGTCGACAAGAGCTTCAATATCCGCAAAGGGGATATTGACTAACACAGTCTGCATCTCATTGTGCAGACCATTCAGTAATCTCTCTTTCTTCTTGGCTTCCGTGTCGATCTCATCCGGGGCATACCTTGCTAATGACAAGAATTTGTCACGGTATTCCACTACAGTCATCCTTCCTTGCTTCAGTTCTCTGAACTTGTCTCTCATCCTCTTGATCAAACCCGGTGGAACATGGGTTCTGCTAAACTTGACCTTGAATTCCTCCCAGGTCATCATCTGGCCTCCGGTCATTGCACGAACACTGTTCCACCATGATCTGGCATCTCCGGCTAGATAGTGGGTGGCGAACAGAACTTTCTCGTTGGCTTCCACTCCGGCGACTTCCAGGTTATTTTCCATGGTTTGCAGCCAATCGTCGGCGTCTAGGGGCTCTTCTGACTTAGTGAAAACAGGTGGGTTGATATTCTGGAAATTCTTGAGCTTAGATCCATGGTTGTCCTGATTTCCGTTGCCTTGATTATTGTGAGCAAGCTGAGATATCTGTTGCAGGGTGGCTAGGTTGGCGTGACGTTCCGCTCTTTCAGCTTCGCGGTCAAAAACCAACATTTGTAGGATCTGCAACATCGGGTCCGGGGATGAACCACTTCCTCCGCGTGGCATCTGAAGATTGAGATAGATCATGAGAAAAGAGGGAAATTTCTAAGGTTCTGGGACTTGGAAAAGTTTTTAAAGTTTGACTCAGATTTTCTAGCAACTTGCTTTTCATTCATTCATTCATAGCACACGATACAAACACACACCACAACAAAGGAAAACAGATGGTTTTAAGAACCATTCTGGAAACTACGATACAGTGGGACCGAATACTACTCACTACGCTAGTGCTCAAGTGCTACTACTCCTCGGAATCGGTGGCTTCATCATCCTCATCATCATCGATGAAGGCGAAATCATCCTCATCGGTGAAGAAGTCCATAGCCTGATCCTCCAGAAAATCATCATCGTTGAGATAGGAGTAGCGGTCTCTACGAAGATCCTCTCTGGCATTCTCCCTTTCCTCCAACTGCATGTCTCTCTCGTGGATGGTCTCCTCCAAAGATGAGATGCGGTGGCGAAGACGGGAAATGATGCACTCCTTCTTGTCGAGCTGACAGCGGCGAGACTTGCGATCCTTTGCTAGCATGGCGATGGTTTGGTCTTCGTCTTGATGATGGCGGACTTGTGGTTGGAGTATTCACGGCAATTGTCCAATTCCTGCTGACAATCGTACATCATGAAGCTAAGGTGGTCCAATTGAGTCTTCAGCTCAGGGTGGTATGGGGATTCCAGTGGTTGTCCATTAGCATCACGCCTTGGGCAAAACTCAAAGCGGGTTCCCTTGATCTGATTGATACTTTGCCCACACAGACGGGAAAGAGCTTCCTGCATGGCCCTGTCAAGTCCATCGAGCCAGTTGTTCTCTCTTAAGGTAAACTGAATTCCCTCAGCAGTGGGAGGTTCAATCTTTCCTCGGAGACTTGCAACAATTAGCCACTGCAGATCTTCTCCTCCTTGATCATTGAGCTGAGCTCCAAAGAACTCGGGGTGCGGACGCTCCAGAAGTTCCGAAAGTTGGTCCAAATCCCTCTCAAAGATAAGGTCTCCTCCATTCCCCAACTGATAAAACTTGCTGTACTTCATGTCCATCTATTAAGATTATAGGATGAGTAAGTTAGTAGAGTGATCAAGTGTGTCAAATTTTATGGATTTTGCAAGAGTTTTTGAGGAACATGAATCTTTATGAAAGAATCAAGGTGGTAAGAATGGGAATAAGTTTTTGTAAATATTTGCTTCATTTGGTTTTGAAACTAAGTTTTTGATTCAAACGTCCAGTCTAACTAGGGTCTCCTATGGTCAGGATGGCTCTGATACCAACTTGTCAACACCCGGATTTTTAATCCCAGATGCCTGTTATGCCATACATCGCAATCCCATGATTACCACTTTTGCGAGACATAACAGAATTGGATACCACAGTACATCATCCATTACAAACCATACATAAGGTCTTACACAAATAGGGATCTCATGATCCAGTTCTTAATACAACTCAAGCAGCGGAATACGTAATAATAATGGTAGCGTAGGCAAAGCTCCATCTTCAGGGTCACAGGCAATGCTGACGATGGGAGATGATCCTAGTTGTCATAACCTTCTTGGGGTCCATCCTCCAGGTACTCCTCTTCATAGTCTGGCCACGGGAATAGCCAGGGGCAAAGCCATGAGTACTCTTTAAGTACTCGCAAACTAATACTAACAAGTGCAGGGTTTTTTTGATGATAGGACACTAAGCTCTAGGGTTGTTTTGCAAAATCCATATTTATCTCTACTAAGTTCAGAAGCAAGAGAGCTAGTTGAAGTTTATAACACCTAAGTGGGAACTTGTATTTCATATCACAACCCTGTTGCGGTCAAGTCAAAGTCTCAATTCATTTCACAAGTCATTTTGAAAACATCTGACGGGGGAACAGTATGGCCACTCCAACTGTGCATAACCACGGACGCGGCTATTCGAATAGTTTGACACTCTACAGAGATTGTACACTTTCACCACAACATTCGATACATCCATTAGGAACAAATCCTGAATTCACCATACTCAGTATGCGGATAATCAATCCTAACCTTTCAATTACACGCCCTAGTATAAGCACCTCTCCTGTGAGTTTGGCCTCCCAACCATGACCAACTGTCATCTTGAGTACTGCATAGCTAGACAATCTTCACAAGGTAGCCTCAGCTCAGACCTTGGCCGTGAGGGAACTAATACTAAGGTATATAAGTTTCCAGTCAAGCCCTACCCAATCTTCGGGTATTGTGGTTGTACGGTAAAAATTGGAATGGTATCGCATCCAGACAACCATCAGTTTTATAAAGGGGCTAAGGCTCATGCCTCAACATTTTCATCACCAAAATCATCTGGTGTTTGGAAACACATGTCAAACATCTCAGTAGAATGATCCATCATTCTAAGGTTTTCATAACCATTTTCACCAAGTATTCCCATCTAAATTTGATCAAGTTTTATGCTTAGCACTAGCATCTAAAAGTGGGGGTAAGCACTAATGAGGGGTGGTAAACAAGTGGAGTTTCAACTAAGTTCACTCTCATGCCTTAGGATGACATCAAGATTATCTAGCTTAGGCCAAATTTTATGCTCTTTATGCAACCTCAAATATCTTTCTAGAATCTACAAGTCACTTAAGTACATTCTAGAAGAAAGCTTGGATAGAGAAACAAAGGTAGAAAGCTTGCAAGTAAAACTAGGATTGGGGTATCAAGTGGGTATAACCACATATGCTTTAAGACATATGCTTGGCACGGTAAGGCTTGCTAAAGTATAATATCTTGCAAGTGTTAGCTTGCACATTCAACTAGTAGTATTAGGCTTGCATCAGTATCAGTATAAGCTTGCCTTGTGCAGAGCACTGGTTGAAGTTCTCCTCGGTTTCTTCTTCGTAGTATCCTCCTTCCTCCTCGTATCCTTGGTCGGTACTAGCGTCTATAAATAAATACGATGTACACAATCACCAAACAATACTTATCTACTTGCAACCATCACACAAAAAGTCCTATAGATGATCTAGCATCATCACTAACATTACAAGATTAAAGCTTGGTTTAATTCCTTTTATTTTTAGAAAAGTAATTTCTACTCATTGAAAAACTACTTAAGATTTAATATTCTCCAAACCAAACATGGGATCATGTTGACACATGTCATCACCACATGTTTTAGTCCATGGGAATGTGATTTAAAGTGGTGTCACAATTTAATAAGGTTTTACCCTTTTATTTTAATTAAATAAATGACTAGAAATGCCTATGTGGTATTCTTTTATTACTTGGTCATTATTTCTATAAGTAAACCTATATATTTTTATATATTCTGAAAGGTATGGTTAAATGCGATTTTTGAGAGTTGGAATCAACTCAAAAGATATAATGGTTTAAATTTGAAAAATGTTTGAATGCAGAAAAGCTTCTTCCTTGTTATTTTTTCCAAGGATGATCTACAGATCCAAATGACATGAATCCAATGGGCTTGGATTCAGCATTCCCAGACCTTTCTAACAAAATTAGTTTCATTCAATTTGGTTCACTGAATCGACCTGGATTGATTTCTGAATCTAGATGCAGAAGTGTGTTTGAAATAAAATGGAAAAGGTTAAATTCAAATGACTGAGCTGCACGGGAAGCGATACTGGGCCGGCCTGCTATGCACAGTGCTTACGCGGGCTGGTTAAGTCACTGTCCCCACGCGTCAGTGAGACATGGGGGTGCGAAGCGGTATGGGGCGATGTGAGCCGTGGGATCTTGTTCTAATCTAACGGCTAAGGGTCATCGTCGAGTTGGGCAACGCCGGCGAGACTGAAACCTAACGCGGCAGGTGGGGGTTGTTGGGGATCACCGGGGCTCAGGCGAGGGTCGGCGAGGCGGGCGAACGACGAAGTCGATGACGGCGAACCTCCTGGTACCGACAGCTTCTCCTGGGGCGGCTCCAATCACTGGCCCCCTTCTTCTCCAGCAGCGGCAGGCTCCGGTGAAATTCCGGCGAAGTGCTGCGCGCCTTGCTCCGGGAACAGGGTGGAACGATCAATGAAGAGAGGGGAGTGAGATGGTGTGCTCAATTCAGCTAGGGGTGGCCTCTATTTATAGTCGCGACGACGAGACCGAACAGGATGGGCAGGTGACGGTGGCGACATGGCTACGGGCTGCTAGAGGCATGGCCAGCGATGGTGATCGCTTGGTGGTCTCCTGACGAGGCTCTACGGCTTTAATGCACTTGTAGGGGCGGTGGCAAATGGTCTGGAACGTGCGATGCTCTGCGCGGCAGAGGCGGCGTCTCCGACGGCGAGCGGTGGCTGTTAGGCATGGGGCGGTGAACGGGGATGTCTGGAGGTCTCCTGGGTCGGTGGTGATCGTGTATGCACGTGGCGAGGGCGGCGCGCGGTTTGTGGGCGTGTGTCGAGGGCGGCGCTCTGGCGCATGCTCGGCATGGTTGACAGAGGCACGGGCGCGGCGTTCCTGGGTGCTCTGGTTGGTGTCTTCGAGGCAGGGCTGGTAGAGAGGGGGCGGTGAGGCATGGGTGATCTCCCAGACAAGGTTGGCACGACTAGTTTCTCTCCTAGCTTGTTGTCCACACTGGGGTGACATGGTGAGCTTCGGCTGTTCACCATTGATGGCATTGCCAATCTTACAGTGGTGCTAGTGCTTGGTTTAACTTGCTAGTTGATTTACTGAGGTTGCTGTGAGCTTGAGAGGAAACAAGTTAGGCTCCAATCAATGCTCACAATAGTGTTTAGATTTTAGAAGATTTGTGTCTGCAAGGTGTTTGATGAAATGGCCGCAAGAATTCAAGTTTTGAATTTTGAAAAGATTTTTGGTGGGTGTGCTAGGTTGGTGCTGGTGAGTCTGCAGATGCTTGGGTTTTGAAATTTGAGCTTGTTTGAGTGGTTTTTGAAAAAGTGGGATCTTCCCATATGATAAAGATTCAATTTTGAACTGTCCTTTAAACCATGCATTTGAATGTTTCTGGATGATCACAAAGTGGGCCTTGATACTTTGTTATGAGTACAATCAAGGGGTGCAAAGATCCAAACAAGTTTTTGTTAAGTTCTGAAAGTTTGGGACAGCCAAAGTAGGCATGGGAGTTAAATTGGTCAAAATGACCATTCATTCATTTAGCTTTGTTTTGATTTATTTGTCTTTGGGAAAAGTGTGGGGATTGTTTAGATGATATTTATTTCACCTAAGAATCCATTTACAAGCAAAGAAACACACAAACAAGGCAATTCAAAAGAATTCAAATTGGAATGCATACACACATGCATGCTTTCATATTTTTATTTAGAAAAGTTTTTGTTAACCCTAATTTTGATGATTAGAGTTTGATGATCCAAGTTAGTATTTTTGGGATGTTACACCCCCTCCTCCTATAAAAGGACCCCCTCTCCCCCTCTCATACTCACACGTCCTCGTGAAGAATCTCTCTCCCCCTCTAGTTTATCCCCCATGGTCTTGGACTAGCGAGATACATATTCCCGGTGGCTTTCGGCAAGAAAGAGTTGTTGCTTACGCTACATCGCTGGAGCGAGGAGGCGGAGGTTGCTCGGTAGCTTGGAGGTGTGTGCGAGCACGGATGCGCTGCTGATTTGCGGCGCTGGACTTCTTCTCGATCTTGAGATAGGCAAGCGTTCCTCTACATCACCCACGAGTACAACCTCATTAAACTTTGTCGGTCTACAAGGGTATGTTCTCTATGGATGTATATCCACCTGTTGTTTGTATCTAGTAGATACATCTTGGTACATAGTTGTTCCCATCATAGGAATTTTTTTGTTTTCTATGCTGCGACCCCTCTAGTTTATCCCCCACGGTTCTATCTTTGAAAGCCCTAAGCCACGTAAAACTTGCAATGGATAAATTAGAAGCGTCTAGTTTATTGTTGCTGGGCTAGTGTCATGATATGTTAATGTTGTAAGTAAATGTATAATTGATACTTCTACAACACACCTAACGTGTAAGTTCCATAGACCTTGTCCTTACACACAAAGGAATGATAGAGATCATACCACGATACACATGATGATGATCAAGTGCAAGAACCATATCTTTTCACTTTTCACATGTGATGTTTGTTGCATCTTATATTGCTTGTTTGGCATTTTATTAGCATAATAAGATGATCCCTCATTTAGATATCAAGATAAAAATGTGTTCTACCTTAAATATGCACCGATTATGTTTTGCTGCTTCAAGACATCACGTGATGATCGGGTGTTTTTGAATTCATGATCATATTTCGGGTGTAAGACAGTTTTACACAAGCAAATACTAAGGTTCTTACTTGGCAAGCCTAGAATGTACAGACATGACCTCGGAACACAGACCGAACGGTTAAGTATGAGTCATATGTTGATATTATGCCCATATAGATGCTCGCCTTTGAAGATACACCGACTCACATAATGATCGGACTTGGTGTAGTGGATTTGGTTCATGTAATCACCAAAAATGCACGAGGGTGATACGTCGTAAACATATATATAATTTTTGATGATCCATGCTTATGTTGTACCAACCATCTTATGTTTTGTCTATACTTTGTGGCATTTTTATCTATTTTCAGGAACTAACCTATTAACAAGATGTCGCAGTGCGAGTTTCCTGCTTTCTTCTGTTTTTGGGTTTCAGAAAAGCTAGTAAAGAAATATTCTCGAAATTGGACGGAACAAAAGCGGAAGTCAATATTTTACTGTAACAAAGACGGGGTCTAGAGGGGGACGAAGAGGCGCCACAGGGCGGCCAAACCACCCCATGGCACAGGTCCACCCTAGGCCGCCAGGGCATGGTGTGGGCCGCTGGCCCTCAACCGAACTTGCCCCTTCGCCTATATAAACCCCCCGAGGCAGAAACCATAAGCACCCGATCAGAAATCCACAAAAAAGTCCGTAGCCGCCATCGTCCCTATATCGGGAGGGATCCGAAGCTCTTCCCGGCACCTTGCCGGAGAGGGGAGATCACCCTAAAGGCATTCTTCATCACCATGCCAGCCTCCGGAGTGATGCTTGAGTAGTTCATCCTTGGACTATGGGTCCATAGCAGTAGCTAGATGGTCGTTTCTCTTCTTTTGTGCTATCATGTTTAGATCTTGTGAGATGCCTATCATGATCAAGATCATCTATTTGTAATCCTACATGTTGTGTTTGTTGGGATCCGATGGATATTGAGTACTACGTCAAGATTGATTATTGATTCTATCATGTCTATGTTATTTGTGATCTTGCATGCTCTCTGTTGCTAGTGGTTACTCTAGCCAAGTAGTTGCTTGTGACTCCAAGAGGGAGTATTTATGCTCGATAGTAGGTTCATGCCTCTAGTAATCTGGGGAGTGACAGGAACCTCTAAGGTTGTAGATGTGCTATTTCTACTAGGGAGAAAACAACAATCCTTTGTCCAAGGGAAATTGTATTGTTTACTTTATACACTTTGTTTAATGCAATTATATGTACATGCTAGGCTTCACTGTAAGTTGACAACTTCACTGTAAGTTGGGGCAAAGTATTGTGGTTGTGTTATGCAGGTTCCACATTGCTAGCAACACCTTGGGAGCTGGTTCTTTATCCTACTGGTTCGATAACCTTGGTTTTATAACTGAGGGAAACTTGCTGTTGTGCTCATCATACCTTCCACTTGGGGTTCCCAACGAGCTCTGCATCATTTGAGTCATCAAGCAATTTTTGGCGCCATTGCTGGGGAGATAAAGGATAGTTTCTGCAAGGGGAGTCTCTCACAACCAATCTCTTTACTCTGTTTTTATTTTGCTTTGTTTTTTTTGTTTTATCAAAAACACAAAAAAATTAGTTTCTACTTTAGTTTCTGTTTCTGTTGGCTTGCTTTAATCTTGCAAAAATGACTACTCCTAAAAACACTAAGTTGTGTGACTTCACTATCACAAACAAAAATGATTTCATTTGCACACCTATTGCTCCACATGTTCCTGAAGCTACTTTCTATGAAATTAAGCCTACTTTACTGAATCTTGTTAGGAAAGAGCAATTCTCTGGTGCTAGTACTGATGATGCTGCTGCTCACCTTAATAATTTTGTTGAACTCTATGAGATGCAAAAATATAAGGATGTAGATGGAGATATTATTAAGCTTAAATTTTTTACTTTCTCTCTAAGAGGAAGAGCTAAAGATTGGTTGTTATCTTTTCCTAAAAATAGTATTGATTCTTGGATTAAATGCAAAGATGCTTTCATTGGAAAATATTATCCTCCTGCTAAGATTATATCCATGAGAAGTGACATAATGAAATTTAAAAAATTTCATAATGAACATGTTGCTCAAGCTTGGGAAAGGATGAAATCTTTAGTGAAGAATTGCCCCACTCAAGGACTAACTACTTGGATGATTATCCAAACCTTTTATGCAGAACTGAATTTTTCTTCAAGAAATCTGTTGGATTCGGCTGCTGGAGGTACCTTTAAGACCATCACTTTGGGTGCTACAATAAGGCTCTTGGATAATATGATGATAAATTATTCTGAATGGCACACTGAGATAGCACCACAAGGTTAGAAGGTAAATTTTGTTGAAGAAACCTCCTCTTTGGGTGATAAGATTGATACTATTATGTCTATGCTTGTTAGTGGAAAAGCTCATATTGATCCAAATAATGTTCCTTTAGCCTCTTTGGTTGCTCAAGACGAGCAAGTTGATGTGAACTTCATTAGAAGTAATAATTTTAGCAACGATGCTTATAGGAGTAATTTTGGTAATAATAATTATAGGCCATATCCTCCTAATAATAGCAACAGTTATCATGGTAAATCTGGACTGCCTAGTGAAGAAAGGATTTTGGAAGTTGAAAGATCCACTAAAAACTTCATGCAAATGCAATATGAGCAGAATAAGTTATTCGCTAAAACCATGGAGGAACAATCTGCCATTTTGAAAAATATTAGTTGTCAACTTGAGAATTTAAATAGGGAAATTCCTGGTTTGCAAGCCAAAATTTCGAATGCTGCAAAAAAATATTTCATATTTGTCTGAAGCACAATCTTCTTTGATTAATAAAATGGCTGCTAAACCTGAAACCATGGAAAACCCCTTTGCTGCTACTAATGCCATACAATTTAGGATTGATGAAAATGTTAGGATGTTAGTTGAATTGCATGCTAGGTGGGAAAGAGAAGATGAAATTGGTAGAAATAATAATATGACTAAAGTTTGTACCATTACCACCACTAGTAATGTTGATGCTAGCAAACCACCTAAAGTCCCCATTCCATTTGCAAAATTGCCTAAACCCAATGGAACCGTTTCCAATAAAAATGCTGAAATTTTTCAAAATATGGGAAACAATAGTTCTACTACTTTGAATAATAATATTGATTTTTATCTTGATGGTTGCAATATTTCTGAAGTAATTATGTTCTTGCAAAAGCTTGCTTGAAGTTCTAATGCTAGTGCTATAATATGGCTTTTACAAACCATATTACAAATACTCTCATGAAAATTTAAAAAGAAAAATTAAAACATAAAGCTTCTATTCCTATAAAATTAGAAGATGGTTGGGAGCCCATCACTAATATGAAAGTGAATGATTTTGACTTCAAAGCTTTATGTGATCTTGGTGGTAGTGTCTCTATTATGCCTAGAAAAATTTAGGGGTAATTTTATTTTCCAAATTTTACTATTATTATCGACCAGAATATCAGGTTGAATCAATTTCTCTATATAACGAGTCAACTAAAAAATTACCATTTTCTAGTAATTTCCATTTGAACTCGTCTATCCTGTCCGAAAGTTGTATCGTGGATAATCGTAATAAAAGATTATTCCAAGATACCAGTCGAGAACCTATGAGACTTCGTCTGAAAGACACATTAGGATGATTATATTCTATTATTATAAAAATTATATCCCCTTTGTGCCCAATTATTGAATATAGAGCAGGATATTGTTCGTGAAGAGAAGTTTGGCCAAGCCACTTATCTTTCCAGAATCTAATTCGTGATCCATCCTTAATATTGAAAGCACCAAACAGAAGAAATGTTTTTGTACGCCATCAGTCCCACCCAAAAATGTGAGTCACTAGGTTTCCAAACCACTTGAGACACATCTTTGGAACCCACATATTTCCTCCATAAATTTTTTTTCCAGACACCATGTTCAGTCAGTAGCTTGAAAAGCCATTTACCTAAAAATGAAGTATTTTTTACTTGCAAATCATGTATGCCAAGTCCACCGTATTCTTTCGGTCGACATACCACATTCCATCTGGCCAGTCAATATTTCTTTTTGTCACTATCCCCCTGCCAAAAGAATCTTGATCAGAAATAATCCACTTTATTTAAGACTACTTTTGGTAGCTGGAAAAACGAGATCATATACAGTACCATATTTGTGAGTACTGAATTTATGAGTACAAGTCTGCCCCCAAGGGATAGCAATTTTCCTTTCCAACTATTTAGACGTTTTTGGAGTCTTTCCTTAACAAGTTTCCATTTAGCAATTGTGATACGCCGATAATGAATCGGTATTCCGAGATAGTAGTTAGGAAATTGACCCTAACCACAGCCAAAAAGTTTAGCATACATGTGGGCCTCGTTTTGAGCCTCGCCAAAACAATACAAATTACTCTTATGGAAGTTAATTTTCAGTTCAGAGAGCTGCACGAGCGTTGATAGTATCAACTTCAGATTCTTAGCTTTCTCCAGATCATGTTCTATAAATAATATTGTATCATTGGCATATTGAAGAATAGAGAGTTCGACATCAACAAGATGTGAAACTAGTCTTTCAATTTGGCCATTGGCCTTGGCTCTCTCGATAAGGATAGCCAACATATCAGCCACTATATTAAATAGTGTAGGCAATAGTGGGTCCCCCTATCTCAGTCCCTTCTTGGTTTGGAAGTCATTGCCAATGTTATCATTGACTTTTATGGCAACACTATGCCTAGACACAAATGACTGTATGAGAGCACGCCACTCCTTCGAAATACCTTCATGCAGAGTGTTTGCTGGAGGAAATACCAATTAACTTTGGCATACTCCTTCTCAAAGTCAATCTTGAATAGTACACCATTTAGTTTTTTTAGTATAGTTTATAGATTGTTTCATGCAAGATTACTACATTATCTAGGATGTTTCTACTTTGCATGAACGCAATTTGAGAAGGACTGCCAACATGATCAGCTATTGAATTTAGTCTAATCATGGCAACTTTTATAAAAAAATTAAAATTAACATTAAGAAGGCAGATTGGACGATACCATTGTATATGTTCTATATTATAAACCTTAGGCAGTAAAATTATGTTGCCAAAAATTAGTCTAAAAATATCCAGCTGGCTGACTTGTAAAAACCAAACAAATTCATTAGGTCCTCTTTAATGACTTCCCAAAACTTTTGGTAAAATCTTTTTTATGTTTTATTTGAAAAACAACTTTATAAACCTCCTCCTTAGAGTAGGAAGCGGTTAGATTATTTTCCTTAACAGAAACTTGTGGGATATCCACCGTTTGGGACTTATCCATAGAAAATGAGTTTTTTGGTGGATCCTCAAATAAGGATTTATAATAAGAAGTAATATAAGACTTTAGTTGCTCTTGTCCCTCAATCATACCTTTATCCTGATTCAGAGAGTGCATCAATTTATTCTTATGCTTGACATTAGCAACAACATGGAATTATTTTGTATTCACATCTCTTTCTATAATGAATTTCACTTTAGAGTGTTGGTACCATTTGAGTTTCTCCTCACGCAGCATTTGGGCTATCTTTGCATTCGATTGGCTTTTAAGCTTAATTTCTTGTACAAATAACGGCCCGACTTTCGCAGAATCTTCTAAGTCATCAATAATAGATGAAAGTCGTATTTTTTTATTTTTAAGGATTCCAGCAGTATGTCTAGCACAACCTCGAAGGAATTTATGTAAAGCACACATTTTATTATTCTATCATATTATAGACGTTTGACCACTAACAGGTTTCTCCCAAATAGTCTTCACCATCTCATAGAAACCATCACGAATCATCTATCCAAGTTCAAACTTGAACTCATGCTTAGATTTTCATGGCAGTAATCCAACAGATAACAGTAAAGGAGCATGATCTGACAAAGCTTCAATACGCTCTAGAGCACGAATAGCTACCATCGGGAACTTCTCTTCCCACTCGGTATTCATAATCACTCTATCTAGTTTTTTGTATGTTGGCTCTGGAAGACTATTGACCCAAGTGAACCGTCTTCCTAACATTGTAATCTCTCTTACCAAGCTATCAATAAAAGCATTAAACAAGAAAGGCCAATGTTTATCGAAACGGTCCTGATTTTTCTTATGAGGGAATCTTAGCAAATTAAAATCGCTACCTATGAGAATAGGATATGGATTATCCTTTGCCAGATTTACTAGCTCACGCAAAAATTCAGATTTATAGACATCCTGGCGGTCCCATAAATGGAGACTAGAGACAATATAAAATCATCAACCTTGTTATGGATATAGAGTTTTATAAAAAAAATCTCCCACCGAACTAGTTAAAACTTGCATAGTCTCATCTCGGACGCCTAACATGATCCCTCGGGATCGACCACGCGGCGGACATGATATTCACGTAAAGTCCACTCCACCAGACAGACGATTGAGTAGGTCTTGTGAAAAGTCACGTCTACCGGTCTTAGAAATACCCAGAAAATCAGACTTATAGTATCTCACACAATTGGCAAGAACAAATGTTTAGCCAAGACCTGAAGACCTCTGCTATTTGAAAACATTCCATTCATTGAGAAACTATAATTTTTTGGATACACGGGGTCTCCTGCGAGACTTCTGGCTCTTTGATTTTCGACTAGATGCTGTTAGCTCATACATAGAAGCAAGCCTGGTCTCATCAAATTGCACATCTGACACTTCACCAACTAAGTGAAAAATAAATTGACCATCTACTATAGCATGCAACTCCTTCTTCTCCATTGGTGAAGAATTAGGAACAACAATGATCTTAGGAGTAACCATTAGACGGTTAATCTCCATGTGTCGTAAAATATTAGAAGAAAAAAGAACCTCCTATACAGAACTGCCCAAACTAACACAAACATTGGCCATCTTAGAAGTAATAGCAGGAGTAGAAAAAGAAAAAAAGGATTTCAAAGAGCTCACGACGCATCGCCTTGACCAAAGAGTCTTCATCCGTCGCGAACGCACGAGCGACATAAACCCCATGGAGAGTGCTCCGCCTGAAAGGAGTACCACCTCCCTGTGCAGCGGTCGGTGTAGCAGCCGGAATAGTCGAAGCGCACGCTGGAGACAGGACAGCCCCAACCCCTCCTGGGTCTGGCCAGCCCCGTCCACCACCGACCCAGGATGGGCCGCATGAGCCACGGAGGGAGACCCCTCGTCAACATGCGGCCCCTGGTCTTCCCTGACCGCACCTGGCAGCCTAGTAGAGCCGGCATGCACACGCCCAACACCGCCGTCACGGGCAGCCGACTCCTCTTGGTTCAGCTCCGCCACATCCTCGTCCATGCGCCCGTCTCCAACGTTGCGGACAGCCGACCCCTCCAGGACCGGCTTTCGTGAACACGCCATAGGGACAACCTCCTCGAGCACCAGCTGAGGACGGTCGCGAGGAATAGATCTACCCATAACATGTGTCCCGGACCTCGCTGGAGAAGCAGAACGATCCCTCTGCATAGCCACAGAGGCTGCCTGGATAGCCTCCTACAACTGAGCCTGCGAAACACGTGGTGAAGACGAAGAACCCCTTCCACAAAGGGGAGAGTCCACCGGCAACGCTGCTACCAGTTCCCTTCCACGAGGAGTGGTCGGGTTAGCATTGAACGGAGTGACGGTTATATGTTGATCCAAATTCTACAAAGTATAGGCCAACTTCTAACGAGTGGAGCGAGGCCCATCGCCGGAGGCTTGGATAGTACGGATCGTCGAAGACCTAGGTTTCCACCGATATATAAACCCCTTGTAAGCCGTCGGTTGGGAAGAGTTGCATCTGTAAAATCCCCGGCATTTGTAAACACTCCCCGATATAGTGAAGTTTCGCTGGCTGGCGCCCATGGTTTTTTCCCTTCTTTGTTGAAGAGGTTTTTCCACGTTAAATCTATGTCCCCTTGCTGTGATTTCGTTTTTTTTCTTCGTTATACTTGGATGAGTTGGATCCTAATTTCTATCTGAATTTCCTGACACTGTGATATCCTGAATGACTCGTTCATCATTCTGTTCTTCCTCGGCTGCAGGTAGCGAAACCCATCTTCAGTTTACACGGGTCACTCATTGATCGGAAATTTCTGAGATGAGTATCTAACAAGGGTGCAATCGATAAGTTGCGGACAAAGAATAGACCGTGAATGAGGCGGTAGTGGATGGGGCTATGGGTTGCTGCGCTGGTGGAGAATTGAGGGTGAGGGTTTGACAGTCAACGAATGCTGCACGGCGGCGTCGTGATGTAGAAGACCCCATCGTTGGACTGGCAATAGAAGGTCCAAGATATCATCATCAAGAAGGAACCAAGGTGCCGTTTAGTGCAATTTAGGATGGTTTCTCAGTTTCTGGTTATTTTTTAGTAGTTTGCCAACCGGTTGTAGTATACTTGTACCTTGCAATAGTTTCATAAAATTGCTTCTGAAGAATTTAGTCAGTACACACATGCAACGTTGAAATATTGGATGCAGATACTCTTCTTTTTTCAGGAGAACGGCTGGCACTCCGCCGATTTCATTAAGATAAGAAAGTGTAAAGCAGGTTATTTACAAGATTTTGGTCATGCAAGAATCTATTCTCCCAACAAGTCCAACAACTAAGGATTTTGCATCCTTGTCAATAAGCAAGGAAAAAAAGTCAAGGATTCCAGCCTCATGAAAGTTGACATTGCTGCAAAAGGGTTAAAGGGGTGAAAGGAGCAAAGAAATCTGTGCTCAGTTGAGAGGATAAAATTGAGATTTTTAATAATGATTGGTTCATAGAGTAGCAATATCATCTATGCGCAACCTGCACACCCAGGGCTCTTTGGATGGAATGAATCATCACCAAAAGCAAACATCACTAGTTCACTACCGACACATAGTGCTATAATACTAGGATTCATTATGATCCAAGAAAAAAATCTAATTAACCACCATAATTACACTAGCAGCATAGCCAGCTCATCGGGGACCTTTTCCTCTTCCAGCTCGCCAGCAGGAACCATGAAACCTTCTGTTGCTCTCCTGCTCCAACTTCCTGCCTCCTTCATCCTCCATGCAGCTGCTGCCGTAGCAATACAACGGCAGAGCACCGTCACCACCACCATCAACGTCAATGGCCTTCTGCACCATGTCCAGCACCTCGCCCATCCTGGGCCGCGCCTTGGGCATCCTGGCGAGGCAGCGGTTGGCGATGGTTGCCAGCTTCGCTACCGACTTGATGCTGTAGTGCCCCTCCAGCCTCGGGTCCACTATCAGCCTCAACCTGTTGGCATCAGAGAGGTATGGCTTCACCCAGTCCAGGAGCTTCTGCTCACCCCTCGGCCGGTCGCTGTCGATGGGTCGGCGCCCCGTGATGAGCTCGTACAGCACCACGCCATAACTCCATATATCGCTCTTGGCATTGAGACGCCCTGTGTGGAGGTACTCCGGCGCCGCATACCCTAGGGTGCCAACAACCTACCAATGCATGACAGTCAGTCCATACTTCACACTGCCAACATAACTATATCTGAATATACAATGTTCCTTGTCATCTAGAAAATATATATCTGAATGCAAAAAGCATCATTCTGATACTTCCATCCAGCTAACATGTATCTAAATATCCACCTAGAAAACATTGATATCTGATCTTACCGCTGTTGAGACATGCGTGAGGCCCTCTGTTGGGCCTTGCCTGGCCATGCCAAAGTCTGACAGTTTCGCATTCCAATTCTCATCCAGAAGAATGTTTGATGTCTTGAGGTCGCGGAAAATTATCTGAGCAAGATAAAAGTTACTTCCATACATGCCGGAGATGGAGCTTCAGTTTCACCTTTTTAACACATCAGTCAGATATTTGGGGAACTGATACCTGGAAGTCCATATCTTCATGCAGGTACTTGAGCCCCCTGGCGGTGTCGAGAGCCACCCTGAGCCGCATAGGCCATGACAGGGTCGTTCCAATCGCTCTGCCAGACAAGTGGTCGTCGACGCTCCGGTTGGGCATGAACTCGTACACAAGAAGCCTCTGCGCGCCTCGCTCGTCGTCCTGGGCGCAGTAGCCTATCAGCTTCACCAGGTTGGGATGGTCCACGATGCCGAGAACGTTCACTTCTGTCAGCCACTCCTTGTGCCCCTGAAGATCAGAATCAACATGATTTTACAGATTGACCAAACAGAGATATATGAAGCTAGCAGAGTTAGCAAGCAAGCAATTTATATGGAGAATCTTGCCTGAAGCCCGTTCCGGTTGAGGTGCTTGACAGCGACCTCCAGGGTGGTGGCTTCTTCCTCGGGAGAGGCATCGACCTTGAGGGTGCCCCTGTACACGCACCCGAAGCCACCTTCGCCAACCAGGAGCGAACGTTTCAGGTTGCCGGTGGCGCTCCTCAGCTCGGAGTAGGTGAAGACCCTGAGGTTGGCCGCGGGCTGGTCGGAGAAGCTTGGATACTGCTGCAAACGCTGCATCGACTCGGCGCTCATGTCAGAGATGTTGACAGAACTCGTGAGGTCCGAGCCAGACGGGACAGTCGACGATGTCGCGGTGCTCATGGAACGTGCCGAGTACGCGGCTGAGGACGTGGGGATGGGATCAGTGCGGTCTTTTTCATTTTCATCCATGGGTACGTCTCCATGGAAGCAAGTCAGCAGGCACCGCATCCTCGATCGCAGCTTCATAAACTGTGGTGGAGATCAACGAAATGCTAGTTTAGTTTGGGAAAAAAAATACGAGCATGCATCAGTAGTATGGGGATACATAGTACAAGGATATTGAGTGTGTCCGAATTCTGCAGCATGATTTCCACACCTAGGAAGTAAAATTGGTGGCATCATGATGAAGAAAGCTTTGCTACACTGCATGCTGAATTGGTACCCAAAAAAAATGATAAACCGGCACCAGGTAGCATGATCCCAAGTAAACTGGGGTGTAATGTAGTGTGGCATAATTGTTTCTGAAGTTAAGATTTTGAGCATGTACTAATTGCGGTGGCAGACTGAATTTGTACCAGAAGTGATAAATTAGGTACTAGCCAGTATAAGTCTATGACCCCAAAGTCCAGAGAACATGCTATGGCTCCGGAGGCCAGAGTAGAGGCACAGGACATGACCGATGAACACAAGCAAAATGAGGAATGAATGTATGAATCAATGCGTAATAGTGAATGGAACAACTTGTTATACTATCTTTTTTTTTTTGCAATCTAGATGAGAGAAGGACCAGATGCAACAAAGGTATGTCAACTACAAATGGCGGTGTGGTCAAACTGTGGTGGGCTGCACTGTAGCGTAGTAGGTGGTGGAAGGGGATTTCATATTTAGCAGAGCAGAGCAGAGCAGATGTGGTTGCTGAGTGGAGGTTCACCACTACTAATTCATCCCTCCATTGCTCGCCTCAGCTGGGATTCATGGATTCACCGCATGGCAGGTAAGCGCAGCTAGATTAAGTAAGCAACTAATTCACTGCAGGGCGGACATGCGTGCTTACCTTGGGGCCAGGCCGGTGGTAGCAGCAGAAGGGGGGAGGGAGACCGGCGGCGCCGGGGAAGACGAAGTCCGGCGGCCTCCTCTTTCTTCGATTCTACTCCAGTTTGCTTGTTACTTGTAGAATATTTCAAGGGTTGGGGGAGGGGGGAAAGCATGAAAGGGATGGATAGGGAAGAGTAGGAGACGCTGCGTCGCTGCCCTCGCACTGTGGGAGGATGGTCGCTGTTGGTGTTGACGACTGACTTGTTGAACTCGCCGACAAGTCAAGCCGGGCAGCGCGAATGTTAACCACTACTCCACTCGTCGACCTGAATTCAACAAAGCTGCGCCAACCCCAACTCCGCCGACTAACACCAACAAATTCTTTCCTTTTCTTTTCGTTTCTTTTCTACTAGTATACTTCCTTTGATCCACAATAAGTGTTTAAAACTATGACACTTATTATGGATTAGAGATAGTAGCATTTTTTATTTCTTTCTTTCTCAAAAACAGATTGCTGCGCCTGGACACTAGTGAGCCCCATTTTTTTTTTGGCAAAAATCGAAACTCAAATTTCTAGGTCTTCAAAATATGCCCAATATATAGGTAGATATATATTCATCCAGAATGTAAAATAGAAATGTAGTTTTAAAACATCGTTATATTTTGGGCATTAAAAATACAAGTTTCTAATAAAATAATAGTTTTTTGCTACTATGTATGGTCAAAATTTTGTGTTTTCGAAACAAGGATTTCTGTCAACCCTGACCCCCCACCCCCACCACCACCACCAGGGCGACGGGGGCCATCTCCCCCACCGCCGACCTTCTCCCTCCAGCCCCCTTCCCTCGTCGCCGTCGTCGGCTAAGGTCGTGGCCTCCTCCTCCTCCCATGGAGACAGCGGTGGCCCTTCTATCCCTGCGTCATGGAGGCAGGTCAGGGCCTCCTCCTCCCATGGAGACAGTGCTCAGCGGAAGCGTCTGGTCCGACGCGGACGGGGGAGCTGGAGGCGGCGTCTCGCGCGGCGGGACGGGCCCCTTGTCGGCGGTGCTCGCCAGCTGCCGCCCCGACCTAGATCTGGGTGCCCTGGCCCTAGATGGGTTTCGACGGACCTTAGATGGGCTCGGGCGGCCGAGCGCTGCTGCTGCGGGGATGCCCGGAGGTGGCGGTGGCGGCTAGTTCAGGTACGAGAATAGCTCAGATGGGCTCAATTACTATGGTAGAGTCGAGGGTATATATGAGCTAAATTATGGTTTCGGCAAAGGGATAAATCCCATTGTATTCAAGTGCCATTGGTTCGACCCACACCGGGTGAAACAGAAACCTGATATTGGGTGGGTCGAAGTTGAACGAAGCTTTGTTTATGAGGGTGATGATGTATATATTTTGGCTACCCAGGCCTTTCAAGTATTCTATCTCCCGTACCCGTGAAAAAGCCCGAAAAAATGGTCGTAGGGATAGGATGTTATGATCACGGTGCCAATGCACAACATACTGCCTAAGTTTGATAGTGAAGATTACAGACGCCTTGACCCCTCGACATATGATGGCGAGTTTTTTCAAGAAGAAGGGCTCCCTGGAAATTTCATTATCAACTTGCGGACTGATGATGACATGGTCGTAGAGGGTGAAGAAAACAAAAGTCTAGAAAAAGACTGATACCTTTGATCTGGATTATGGATGCAATATAATAGTTTTTTTCTTAAAAGACCTAGGTTTAATCAAACCTTGGGAAACAACGCTAATAGGAATGAAAATAAGGACACATCTACAAGATTTTTTTGTTTTATCTTTGTTTATCGGACCAATCTAGTTTACTTTATATTGTGTGTTGAATCAATGGATAGAGATATGCTAGGATTGAAGATCCCCTGCAGCTGCACATCATGTGGGATAAAAGATAATAATAAGCATAGTCATGCATAAGGTTCCAATATAGATAATCTTTTGTGGGTAACACATTCTAATATACTAGAACCCCTGACAGGCCACAGGCATAGCAATAGTCTTTTGATCCAACGGAGTGTATCGCGAAGCATTGGGCTACAAACGATTATTAAGTATAAAACACAGATCAAAACATTAAATGGTGATGTTGTTGTGATCTCGAATGGATTGCTAAGCGAAGAGCGTACATTCCTTTCTGTCACTGGGTTTTTCTATGAGATCGCCGCTACTCAAGTATCTCACCTCAAGCCTTGATCGATCTCGGGGGTCTTGGGTACCTACAAGTCCAAAGATTGAGACAAGAGACAAAGAAACAAAATATACAAATTCCTCTTTCAAACAATACACAATTCTCCCATAGATTAGATGCACATAAACACTACGAGGTTTGTCCCCAATTCGTAGCCCGTGAGGACTACTCACTCATAACAATAAGATCAAGGATAGAAAACATTATGCAAAATACTTAGATTGAAATCGAATATTATTATAATGGTCGCCGAATCACCAGGAGATCTTAAGTACAAATTAATGACTATGGCTAATGGAGAGGATGGGGGATGAAAGGGATGAACTATGGTGTGGATCTGGTGTCGTGATGCAATCTGAAAATGGCGGTTCTTTGCATGACGGTTGGGACCTCAAAATATATAGACGCCTTCACGAGAGTCGTAGGGTTTGACGAGACGAAGGCCCCCTTCTTTTCAGCTTCTTGGCCAGCTTCTCCCAGAAGCTACCCTCGACCAGCTTCTCTCAGAATCTAATTTTCAAAATTCGTTCAAACTTCTTAACTAGTAGTTTCAATATCAATTTAAAAGTATAAACAATTTTGGCAGATGAGATTCTGGGAGAAGCTGGTCGAGGGAAGCTTCTGGGAGAAGCTAGCCAAGAAGCTGAAAATAAGGGGCCCGAAGCCACCTCCACCCCGTACTGGCGGGCCGTACGAACGGGATGCACCCGTACCAGTGCTCGTTATGTTGAATGGCGCCTGAGATTAGCTCCAAACATACTTGGTCGTCAAAACTTTCTCAAAATCTTTATTTATGACTCCAGATTTCGCAATAAAAGTGTGATTTCCTGCATAACATAAATCAAAGGAAAGTTTTGCATATCTTTGCAATAATTAATCATTAGTGGCAAATCAAGAGAGATTAATGTCAATTACTTGATGAAAAACAATATTTAAACACGAAGAAAGATGGCGATTTTTGGAGCCATCAAAGACAATGCGCAAGATGAAGTTGAGGAGATTCAGAATGAACAAGACTTGAATTTCCTTGAGAGGTTCCACGCAGGCGTTGACACCGATGAGCCAATAGGACCACCTCAAGGTTACATGGATCCTAGGTGGGGCGAGCCTGATAGTGATGATGAAGTATGTGGCCCGTCGATTGTTCGGAGTGATCTCGAAACGGGCTACTAAAGTTTGTAGCAACTCTATGTAATAGTGATTTGTCAAACTAGCCTATTTTGTGAGAACTCTATGTAATAGTGATATGTCAAACTAGCCTGTTTTTGACAACTCTATGTAATAGTGATTTGTAAAACTAGCATATTTATGAGAACGATATGCTATGTTTGTATGCTCGACTTGTGTATGTATATTGTTTGCATTCTAAATATTTGCTTTACTTATTGTTTATTTTATCTACATCATTTTGTGTCATTGAGTAATAATGGAGATAGTATTTTTGTGAATGCAGGCGATTCAAACATGCTCGGAGGAAAGAGAGGTGGAGGAGAACGAGGAGGAGGAGGAGGAGGAGAAGGAGAAGGAGAAGGAGAAGGAGAAGGAGAAGGAGAAGGAGGACGAGGAGGATCACTCAAGAAAGTCTACAAGAAGGTTAGGGGCTTGAACAACATCTTGGGTACTAGTTGAAGGGAATATGCCCTGAGAGGCAATAATAAAATGTTTATTATGTGTATTCCAAGTATATGATAGATGTTTATTTTGCATGTTATAATTGTATTGATACAGAAACGTTAATACATGTGTGTTTAATAAACAAAAAGAAAGTTCCTAGTTATGCCTCTCTCATAAACTAGTTCGTTGATTAACAAGATGATCAAGATTTTCTGATCATAGACATTGGATGTTGTTAATAACGAGATCACAACATTAGTGTAATGGTGTGATGAACATTCATCCAAAGTATAGCATTACGATCAAAGTCATTGAGTTTATATTGCTATAAACAAACTACGAAGTAGTCCTAATCTTAGACCATGAGATCATGCCAATCACTAACACCGGAAGAGTTTCTTGTTGACATCAAACGTCACCCCGTAACTGGGTGATTATAAAGATGGCTTCAAAGCTACTAAAGTGTTATGTTGAGAATCATGGATCAAGAGTGGAATTTGTTCATCCTGATGACGGATAGATATGCTCTGGGCCCTCTCGGTGATATCACATTGGTTAGCTTGCAAGCAAGTGATTTGATCACTAGAATGTTATATCACGGGAACGAGAAAAGAGTGCATGTCAGTAACGAGATCAAACTAGGTATGGAGATACCGATGATCGAATCTCGGACATGTAATATATCGTGAAATAAAGGGATTAGATACAAGCGTAAAAGGTTCCGACGATCACAGGAAAAGTCATCATTGAATGTGTGGGAGTCAGTATGGATCTCTAGGTCTCGCTACTGATTATTGATCGGAGAAGGGTCTCGATCATGTCCGCATTATTCGCGAACCGTAGGGTGACACACTTAAGGGACACTGGCATCTAGTTGGAGCAAATGTTTCATGCCGAAAGAATAAATAAGCGCATGAATTTATTTCACTAGATACTGAAACGGGTTTTCAGGTGAAATTGCATAAAGTGGTTATGCATGTGAAATGGAATTCTAGCAAGGGGTTATTTGTGAATGTTTGTCATTAAAGTAATTGACAAAATTCTGAATAAAATAAAAGAGTTTTATTTAATGACAGTTTGCATTAAATTTGGTGGAAATTTAATGGGAATTTGAGTGGACTTTTGAGTGGAGGGAATTTAAAGGAATTTTGTGAGTGGAGTTTCCATCCACATGAAGAGGGGAGGGCAAGGGGCAGCCCCATGCGCCGTCCACCCCCTTGGGGTTCCCCCCTCCTCTCACTTGTCTCTCACACCTCCTCGTGAAGGATCTCTCTCCCCCTCTAGAATTTATTCCCCATGGTCTCGGACTAGCGAGATACATGTTTCCGGTGGCTATTTGGCAAGAAAGATTTGTGCTTCCACTACATCGCTGGAGCGAGGAGGCGGAGGTTGCCCGGTGTCTTGTACGTGTGTGCGAGCACGGATGCGCTGCTGCTTTGCGGCGCTAGGACTTCCTCTCGATCTTGAGATCGGCAAGGGATCGTCTACATCAACCACGAGTTGAACTCATTAAGCTTTGTCGGTCTTCAAAGGTATGTTCTCTACAGATATACATCCGCCCGTTGTTTGTATCTAGTAGATAGATCTTGGTACATAGTTCCCATCGTAGGAAAATTTTTGTTTTCTATGCTGCGAACCCTACAATGGTATCAGAGCCGGATCTATGCATAGATACTTTACACGGCTAGTACACATATGAGTATGTGGGCGATGATGATCATGTTGTTGCTCCTTTGTTGTAATTTTGTATATTGGTGGCATAGTGGGATGAAGCGGCCCGGACAGACTTTACATGTCCTTGCACATGAGACTTGTTCCACGCTTGACATGCAACTAGTTTGCATAAGTGGCTAGCGGGTGTCTGTCTCTCCTACTATAGTCAATATCTATTTTGCAAGCGAGTTGTCCACAATTTGGTTATCCTCGTTGTGGTTCATGTTTGTAGGTAAGAACGGTTCTATCTCGAAAGCCCTAAGCCACGTAAAACTTGCAATGGATAAATTAGAGGCGTCTAGTTTAGATTGTTGCTGGGCTAGTGTTATGATATGGTGATGTTGTAAGTAGAAGTATGAGATGATACTCTTACAACATACATAACGTGTAATATCCATAGACCTTGGACTTACACATATAGGTATGATAGTGATCATACCACGATGCACATGATAGAGATCATATGCAGGAACCATATCATTTCACTAATAAACATGTGATGTTTGATAGCATCTTATATTGCTTGTTTAGCGCTTTGTTAGCATAATAAGATGATCCCTCTTTTAAATATCAAGATTGAAATGTGTTCTTCCTTTAGTATGCACCGATTATGTTTTCGTCGCTCCAAGACATCACGTGATGATCGGGTGTTCTTGGATCCACGACCATATTTCGGGTGTAAAACAGTTACACACGCGAATACTAAGGTTCTAACTTGGCGAGCCTAGCATGTACAGACATGGCCTCGGAACACGGACCGAAAGGTTAAGCATGAGTCATATAGTCGATATGATGCCCATTTGATGCTCGCCTTTGAAGCTACGCCGACTCACGTGATGATCGGACTTGGTGTAGTGGATTTGGTTCATGTAAACACCAAAAAGGCACGAGGGATGTCATTTTTGAGTGGGAGTTCATTCGTAATATGGATTAGTTGAACTCAATCTATCATACACTTAGTCTAAACTTTACAAATTCTGTTGTAGATGGCACCACCTGCTTTTAATTTCAATGTGTTCATGGAGAAAGAGAAACTTGCAACAAACGGTAGCAACTTTACCGAATGGGCCATGAATTTGAGGATTCTCCTCTCTGCTGCACAAAAGCAATATGTGCTAGAAGCGCCGTTAGGCCCCCCACCTTTAGATGATGCCCCTGACGAGGAGAAGAATGTCTATCAGACTCGTCAGGAGGACCACAACTTAGTTCATTGCGGCATATTGTATGGGCTAGAGCCGGAACTTCGAAAGCGTTTCGAAAATGGCAATGCATTTGATACAATGGGTGAGTTGAAAATTATTTTCGACACACATGCTGCTGTAGAGAGCAACAATGCTTAAGAAAAGTTCTTTAGCTGCATGATGGAAGAGCACAGCTCCGTTAGTGAGCATGTACTCAAGATGTCGGATTACGCCGATAAGCTTGTGTCCTTGGGAATATCGATTCCCATTGACTTAGGCATCCATCGTGTTCTGCAGTCTCTGCCACCTAGCTATAAGAGCTTCGTGATGAACTATAATATGCAAGGCATGAAGAAGTCTCTCCCCGAGCTTCTATCAATGCTTAAAACTGCAGAAGTGGAGATCAAAAAGGAACATCAAGTGTTGATGATCAGTAGGAACACTGGTTTCAAGAAAGACAAGAAGGGAAAATGGAAGGGAAGTAAGGGCGGCAAGCCTGTTGCCGTGCCTGAAAAGAAACCCCGAGTTGGACCTAAGTCTGATACCGAGTGCTACTATTGTAAGGGGACTGGCCACTGGAAGCGCAACTGCCCCAAGTATTTGGCAGACAAGAAGGCCGGCAAGGCAAACAAAGGTATATATGATATACATGTTATTGATGTGTACTTGACTAGTGCTCGCAGTAGCACCTAGGTATTTGAAACCGGTTCAGTTGCTAATATTTGTAAACTCGAATCAGGTGCTGCGGAACAAGCGACCGCTAGCAAGGGGTGAGGTCAAGATGCGTGTCGGCAATGGATCAAGTGTTGATGTGATCGTCGTCGGAACGCTGCCTCTCCACTTGCCATCGGGATTAGTTATAAACTTGAATAACTGTTATCTGGTGCCTGCACTGAGCATGAACATTGTATCTGGATCGTGTTTGATGCGAAGTGGTTATTCATTTAAATCCGAGAACAATGGTTGTTCCATTTATATGAATGAAATATTTCATGGTCATGCACCGATGATGAATGGTTTATTTCTTTTAGATCTCGATAATAATGTTACACATATTCATAATGTTGATGCTAAAAGGATTAAACTAAATGATGATATATCCGCATATATGTGGCACTGTCGTCTAGGTCATATTGGCGTTAAACGCATGAAGAAGCTCCATTCGGATGGACTTTTGGAATCACTTGATTATGAATCATTTGATACATGTGAGCCATGCCTTATGGGCAAGATGACTAGAACGTTGTTTTCCGGTTCAATGGAACGGGCGATAGATTTATTGGAAATCATACATTCTGATGTATGTGGTCCAATGAGTGTGTCGGCGCGAGGTGGATATCGTTATTTTGTTACTTTCACGGATGATTTGAGTAGATACGGTTATATCTACTTGATGAAACACAAGTCTGAAACCTTTGAAAAGTTCAAGGAATTTCAGAATGAAGTGGAAAATCATCATAATAAAAAGATCAAATTTCTACGGTCTGACCGTGGAGGTGAGTATCTAAGTTACGAGTTTAGCACTCACATGAAAGAGTGTGGAATTGTTTCACAACTCACACCTGCCGGAACACCACAGAGAAATATTGTGTCGGAACGTCGTAATCGTACTTTACTAGATATGGTTCGATCTATGATGTCTCTGACGGACTTGCCATTGTCATTTTGGGGTTATGCACTAGAAACTGCTGCATTCACTTTAAATCGGGCACCATCTAAATCCGTTGAAAAGACACGTATGAATTGTGGTTTGGAAACAAACCTAAGCTGTCATTTCTTAAAGTTTGGGGATGCGATGTTTATGTGAAGAAACTTCAACCGGATAAACTCGAACCCAAAGCGGAAAAATGCATCTTCATAGGATACCCTAAGGAAACTATTGGGTATTCCTTCTATCACAGATCCGAGGGCAAGGTTTTTGTTGCCAAGAATGGATCCTTTCTAGAGAAAGAGTTTCTCGCGAAAGGTGTGAGTAGTCGGAAGGTAGAACTCGAAGAGGTTATTGAACCTTCTCTTCAAAGTATGGCGAGTAGCGCAGCGCCGGAAGTTGTTCCAGAGTTGGCTCCACCTATTGAAGAGGGAACTAATGATAATGATCATGAAACTCCGAAAGAGAGTACTACCGAACCTCGCAGGTCAAGCAGGACGCATGCAGCTCCCGAGCTGTACGGAAATCCTGTCATGAATTTCATGGTTGATGAAAATGATGACCCCGCGACGTATGAAGAAGCGATGATGAGCCCGGATTCCAACAAATGGTTAGAAGCCATGAAATCCGAGATGGAATCCATGTATGAAAATCAAGTTTGGAACTTGGTGGACTTACCTCACGACCGAAAGGCCGTGGAGAACAAATGGATTTTCAAAAGGAAAACTGATGCTGATGGTAATATAACCGTCTATAAAGCTCGACTTTTCGCAAAGGGGTTTCGACAAATTCAAGGAGTTGACTACGATGAGACATTCTCTCCCAGTGATGCTAAAGTCAGTTAGGATTATGTTACCAATTGCTGCATATTTCGATTATGAGATATGGCAGATGGATGTTAAAACCGCGTTTCTCAATGGTAATATTGAGGAAGAGTTGTATATGATACAACCAAAGGGTTTTGTCGATCCTAAGGATGCTAACAAGGTGTGCAAGCTTCAGCGATCCATCTATGGATTGAAGCAAGCATCACGAAGTTGGAATCTCCGCTTTGATGAGGTGATCAAAGAGTTTGGATTTGTCCAAACTTATGGAGAAGCTTGTATTTACAAGAAAGTGAGTGGGAGCAATGTGGCATTTCTGATATTATATGTGGATGACATATTATTGATCGGAAATGATATAGATCTTTTAAACAGTGTTAAAAGTTATCTAAACAGCAAATTTTCAATGAAGGACCTAGGTGAAGCGTCATACACATTAGGCATAAAGATCTATAGAGATAGATCTAGGCGCCTAATAGGGCTATCGCAAAGTACATACCTTGATAAGATTTTAAAGAAGTTTAAAATGGAGGATAGTAAGAAGGGGTTCTTACCTATGACACAAGGCACGACATTGAGTAAGACTCAAAGTCCGGCTTCGGCGGAAGAAAGAGAGATAATGGACAAGGTCCCCTATGCTTCAGCCATAGGCTCTATAATGTACGCCATGCTATGTACAAGACCGGATGTGGCACATGCTATTAGTTTGACTAGTAGGTACCAATCGGATCCAGGTTCAGAACACTAGAAAGCGGTCAAGAATATCCTTAAGTACTTGCGAAGAACTAAGGATATGTTTCTTGTATACGGAGGTGAAGAAGAGCTCGTCGCTAAGTGTTATGTCGACGCTAGCTTTAAGACCGATCCGGATGACTCTAAGTCTCAATCCAGATACGTATTTCTCATGAATGGCGGAGCGGTTAGTTGGAGGAGCTCCAAACAACCTGTGGTGGTGGGATCAACAACGGAGGCCGAATATGTTGCTGCTTCAGAAGCGGCTCAGGAAGCAGTTTGGATGAAGGAGTTCATATCCGAACTAGGTGTGGTTGCAAACGCGTTGGACCCAATGGTGATCTATTGTGACAACAATGGTGCCATTGCCAATGCCAAAGAGCCAAGGTCTCACAAGCATTCCAAGCATATTAAGCGCCGGTTTCACTCCATCCGCGAGCATGTCAAGGATGGAGATATAAAGATTTGTAAAGTACATACGGATCTCAATGTAGCAGATCCGTTGACTAAAACTCTCCCTAGAGCAAAACATGATCTACACCAGAACTCCATGGGTGTTAGATACATCACTATGTAACTAGATTATTGTCTCTAGTGCAAGTGGGAGACTGAAGGGAATATGCCCTGAGAGGCAATAATAAAATGTTTATTATGTGTATTCCAAGTATATGATAGATGTTTATTTTGCATGCTATAATTGTATTGATACAGAAACGTTAATACATGTGTGTTTAATAAACAAACAGAAAGTTCCTAGTTATGCCTCTCTCATAAACTAGTTCGTTGATTAACAAGATGATCAAGGTTTCCTGATCATAGACATTGGATGTTGTTAATAACGAGATCACAACATTAGTGTAATGGTGTGATGAACATTCATCCGAAGTATAGCATTACGATCAAAGTCATTGAGTTTATATTGCTATAAACAAACTACGAAGTAGTCCTAATCCTTAGACCATGAGATCATGCCAATCACTAACACCGGAAGAGTTTCTTGTTGACATCAAACGTCACTCCGTAACTGGGTGATTATAAAGATGGCTTCAAAGCTACTAAAGTGTTATGTTGAGAATCATGGATCAAGAGTGGAATTTGTTCATCCCGATGACGGATAGATATGCTCTGGGCCCTCTCGGTGATATCACATTGGTTAGCTTGCAAGCAAGTGATTTGATCACTAGAATGTTATATCACGGGAACGAGAAAAGAGTGCATGTCAGTAACGAGATCAAACTAGGTATGGAGATACCGATGATAGAATCTCGGACATGTAATATATCATGAAACAAAGGGATTAAGATACAAGCGTAAAAGGTTCCGAAGATCACAGGAAAAGTCATCGTTGAATGTGTGGGAGTCAGTATGGATCTCCAGGTCCCGCTACTGATTATTGATCGGAGAAGGGTCTCGATCATGTCCGCATTATTCGCGAACCGTAGGGTGACACACTTAAGGGACACTGGCATCCAGTTGGAGCAAATGTTTCATGCCGAAAGAATAAATAAGCGCAGGAATTTATTTCACTAGATACCGAAACGGGTTTTCGGGTGAAATTGCATAAAGTGGTTATGCATGTGAAATGGAATTATAGCAAGGGGTTATTTGTGAATGTTTGTCCTTAAAGTAATTGACAAAATTCTGAATAAAATAAAAGAGTTTTATTTAATGAGAGTTTGCATTAAATTTAGTGGAAATTTAATGGGAATTTGAGTGGACTTTTGAGTGGAGGGAATTTAAAAGAATTTTGTGAGTGGAGTGTCCACCCACATGAAGATGGGAGGGCAAGGGGGCAGCCCCATGCGCCAGCCACCCCCTTGGGGTTCCCCCCCTCCTCCTATAAAAGGAGCCCCTCCTCTCACTTGTCTCTCACACCTCCTCGTGAAGGATCTCTCTCCCCCTCTAGAATTTATTCCCCATGGTCTCGGACTAGCGAGATACATGTTTTCGGTGGCTATTCGACAAGAAAGGGTTGTGCTTCCGCTGCATCGCTGGAGCAAGGAGGCGGAGGTTGCCCGGTGTCTTGTACGTGTGTGCAAGCACGGATGCGCTGCTGCTTTGCGGCGCTAGGACTTCCTCTCGATCTTGAGATCGGCAAGGGATCGTCTACATCAACCACGAGTTGAACTCGTTAAGCTTTGTCGGTCTTCAAAGGTATGTTCTCTACGGATATACATCCGCCCGTTGTTTGTATCTAGTAGATAGATCTTGGTACATAGTTCCCATCGTAGGAAAATTTTTGTTTTCTATGCTGCGAACCCTACACTAGTGACGCGGGAACTTCAGGATCCACTTCGAGATGGCCGCAGACACCTACTCCTCCCCCACCCCATTCGAGGCATGGGAGGGGTAGACGAGCAGCTAGTCCTTCCCCACCCGAGGTGGATGAAGAGGAGGACGAGGAGGAGAACAAGGAGGAGAGTGAGGAGGCGGACGAGGAGGAGGAGCACGAGGAGGAGGAGAACTCTAATGAGTTGTACGCGTTAGACTCAACGGAAGGTGACACAAGGATCTAGGATCCTCCGGACGAGTATGCTGAGACTCGGCAGGGGATGCCTCTTGAGCCTGGGGTCCTTCATCCATACTAGTTTCGGTATGCACACATCCTGGATATCGATGTGTGTTTCTCATCGGGTGGGGTTAGAGTGCTCAAACCCTCCGGGGATAAGTGAGTGTACTAATAAGTTTTTGATATTTTAATGTTGATCTTTTCATCATCATTCTAATTTTGGATTTTAATTGTGCAGACATTTCATTTATAAGGATGAGGCCAAGGAGCTACGCACCTACTCGAGCATCCTTGGATGCCTCATCCGGAAACACTTTTCTGAGATTGTGACCATGCCTTCTGGTTGCAAGGAGGTAGCTTGGAGTTTGAGGCACCACAGGTACGCCGAGGATTCGGAGGGCACGAGTGATTTTTCCCTCCCGAATCTCTAGGCGAGCATGATCTCCGATTTCTGGGTAAGTTTCTTTGACTTCTCATCATTCAGTAACTCTGAGGATGATAATATTTGAACTAATGTCTTATCACCTATGTGCATCCTTGTAGACATACTTTACCATGGACCCAAACATGCGACAAAGGGATTACATACTCATGGCTAGCATATGTGTGGCTAGGTAAATCCAGGACATGCACTACGATGCGTGTGTGGCTTGCGTCGGTAATTGGTACGCCGAGAAACACAAGATCAGAATGACAAGGCCAAAGCCTAGGAGATATTTATGCAGCCATGGAAGTACTTGCAGTAGTTTCATTTTCATACTATTGACTTGTTAACCGTCATATGTGTTTTTACTAATATGTGTATTTTCTCTATGTAGTGCCCTCCTCAGTACGTAGGTCGGGCATGTTGGAAATATGTGCTAGGAGCAATCATGTATGATGTAATTCCCATTGTATTCATAAAGTTATTAAGTTGTCCTTGCATGAACATATGACGTATATTATTGAATATATGATTCAGTTGTGGAACTATATATTCATGTTGTTTATACTAAATATCCTTGGTCACCGAGGTTGTGTTGGACACACAACTTAGACCAATGTGAAAATTGGGTGATGACCCGGTTGCACTTGTCATGGGCATGGAGATGCCATTCCGACTTATATGGATTCGACTAAAGAGTTTAGCGAGTCGGATTGACCCATATTGAGATACAATGAACAAGTCGCCATTTGTATATCTCAATCAATATAATCCTTAGACCTGAGGTTATTGCACAATCCGAGTTGTGGATCACCGACTTAGATTCTGTCAAACATTGTTCCGTCATAGGGAAGTTATAAAGGAAGAGTTCGGGTTGACTGAGAATCAATATGCGTGATGTGAATAACCAAGATGGGATTTTGCCCCTCCACTTGGAGAGATATTCTTTGGGCCCTCTCGGATGATATGATTCGGAAATCATGACCATGCATGACTCGGTTAAGTGTTAACCGAGGTGATCGACTAAGAGTTAGTCAGATGAATGACTTATCTCGGATCGAGAAGAGAGTTATACTACATAAGAGATGATGATTATTAGCCTATAGTTCAACAAGGTATATGAAGGAAAAAGGAACTCGGACGTAAGTCACATTGAAAAGGCATGGCATCATGACTCTTTGGTACTTGGGAGTTGGCACATTCTGCTAGGAGCCGCTACTGATTGATCGATTGAGATTCCAACTCCAATCGTGTCCAAGTTGCCCTGAGTCTACGGGGTCACACACTTAAGAGCGAGAGCAAGTTCAGATTGGATCTGAACCGGAAATTTGTTTGGATTAGACCTGAACCGGATATAGACTAAGTTAGTGAGTCAGACTCATAGTGACTAATAAGGCCTTTAGTGAATGGGCCACGAGTGAGTGGAGCCCACTTTCACTCCCTATATATACTGGGGCACACATATCTAGAGATCAGATGCGATTAGGTCATTCCATGCATTGGAACCCTAGCTCTAGTTAAGTCATGTCGCCTTAACGAACCTAGCAGTTCACCGTCAGCGCTCCTCTTTGTACATGTGGATACCAGCAGCAATGCTATACGATCAACACCATGAGGATCGTGATTGGATCGGATGATGAGGACTTAATTGCATCAGCTGATGCACTTCATCAGTAATCCGCAACCGCGCGTCTCGTGATAATCCTCGTGGCCTTCTATCTGAGCTAGATCTTGGGTAAACCGCGTAGGGGAAAAGGTTTTGTTTTATCTCTACATGGCCCAACAGTGGTATCACATCGATAACTTCTAGTTTTAGGCTCAAGATCTCACATATATGATATGCGGTTGGCTATAGATTGGATCTATTTGTTGTTTTGATGTTCGATTTATGAGATAGATCGGTTTTATACGAGGTTGATTAGATCAATTATACTCGGGGAATGGATGATCTGGTTTCCGTGATCATACTGCTGCGGTCATGGAATGACATACCCCTATGGGTCAGTTTCCGCCATAGGGGTATACTGTGACACGTAAATCCAGAAGCGGTAATCGAAGATCAAAAGAGTTTAATCGAACCAGAACAATGATTGGAATCCATATTTGGAATGTAGATGAGATCTATGTTTTTGGAACCACCAGATTTTCCCTGTCATAGCGTCTTAGATGTCATTGCGAGTTTCACAACGCCGGTAGATATCGTATCTATTCATATCTTGTTTTTGCAATTAGTTGTGAATGGTATGGCTTATGTGCATGTTATGTGTGTAATCCATACGTGCGAATCATGGTTTTTGTTAGACGGCTGGAGTCTAGGTGTTGTCATTTTATTGTATAACGACATGTGTGTCGGATTCTCTATGTAATTAACTTTACTAAGATAGTGTAGCTATTTGGAGAACCCGGATGGCATGCAAGTCGATGTACAAGTCGGCGATATGGAGTAAGACGGCAAGTGACAAGAGTTGGCATGAGTTGGATTACAGGCTTTGTGGAGATGGAGATCGCCATGAAAATAGCCATACCATTTCACATTATAATTTCTTTATTTTATGTTATTGTTATGTCTCTGTTTTACCTCTATTAGATAGTTGGTAAAATTTAATCCCTCAAAGAAGGCCTAGTCGGTTTTCCCGCCAGTGTTTGCACCATCACAAGTCGGACATTTTTGGTAGTAGGCTCATAAAATTGGGATACTGCCAATTCTTTCCTACTAGGTGGGTTCGAGTCGGACTCTTACATCGGGAACACTCGGTAAGCTAGATGGGTCTATCACAACTGTTGTGGGATTTGAGGAAAAGTCGGACGTGCGTGAGCCGAGTCATGTGATGCCACCCGGCCAACAAGAGTCGTATGAGATGCGATTGACAAGGAGTTGTCTACCTAGATCACTTGGCGGCTAGCGGTGATACTAAAGCTCACTAGCCGACTTGCTTATCTAGGATCCTGAATCACTTAGTAACCATCGGAGGGGTGTTGGTTCTAGTGGGAGCATAAATATTAAATTGTTTAATATGCTTGCTCTTTTATAAATACATGTCTTAAGTGTTTTGCATATTTTTTGTTGTAGATCATGGCACCAAGTAGCAGTAACCCTCAGATATCCGGTTTTGCATTGATAACTATTCTTGTGAAAGATAAGCTAAACGACACTAATTTTACTATCTAGTATTGAAATCTGAGAATTGTTCTCAAACAAGAAAAAAGGACCATGTCCTATAAAACCCACTTCCAGATGAGCCGAATGAGAACACGAATGTCGCTGCCACCAATGCCTACCGTCAGATTCGGGATGAATCCACAGAAATAAGTTGTCTTATGTTTGCTCACATGGAACCGTACTTGCAGCAGCAGTTCAAGAATGTTGAGGCCCACGATATGATCGAAATCCTCAAAAGCATGTTCCAGGCTTAGGCAAAGACAAATAGGTATCAAGTCTCTCAAGCTTTGCTAAGTTGCAAGCTTAAAGATGGTGATCCACTGAGTCCGCATGTGATCTATATGGTTGGTTATGTGCAGTCTCTAGAAAGGCTTGGCTACCCTATTAGTGAATAGTTTGCTACGAACATAATTCTAAACTCTCTACCTAGTGCATATGGTCAGTTCATTTCAAACTACCACATGCATGGTATGGATAAGAAGCTCACTGAATTACATGGAATGCTCAAGCAAGCAGAGACATATCTCAAGAAAGGCGCCAGTCAAGTGTTGATGGTACAGAATAAGGCTAAGCTCAAGAAAATTTTATGGACGAAGAAGAAGGCTAAGTAGGGAGGCAAGAAGGCTCAGGACCTAGTCCCAAGCGCTTCCTCAGGGATAAGCGATCTCCTTCAGCCGGATCCACTTGCTTCTACTACAAGGCGGATGGCTACTCGAATAGAAACAACAAGTATTTGGCCTGCAAAGCCAAGCGCGGAGGTGTGACTTTCGGCTCAAGTACGCTTGTTTACAATGTTATAGACATTTATCTTGCTGATGCACCTAATAGTTTTTGGGTATATGATACCAGGTTAGTTATTCACATCTGCAACTCGTTGTAGGGACTGGTAAGAACTAGGATCGTGGCTAGAGGCGAGGTTGACATTCGAGTCGGCAACAAAGCAAGAGTCGCTGCGTTGGAAGTTGGCACGATGCAACTTCATATAGCTTCTAGATTCATTATGAACTGAATAATTGTTATTATGTTCCAGTTCTTACCCAAAACATTATTTCTGCCTCATATTTGATGAGACAAGGCTATGAGTCAAATATTAAGAATAATGGTTGTTCTTTGCACCCCTCCATGACGGGTTATTTATTTTGAATCTTAATGGTGAGTCGGTTTATAACATAAATGGTTAAAAGGTTAAAACCAAATGATCTAAATATAACTTAATTTTGGCACTATCGGCTTGGTCATATAAGTTGGAAATGCATGAAGAAGCTCCATGATTATGGACTCCTAACTTCATCCGACTTGGAGTCGTTCGAGACGTGCGAATCTTGCCTACTCCGCAAAATGACCAAAACATCTTTTGCAAAGAGTTGCGAAAGGATGTCCGACTTGTTGGGACTTGTACATAGTGATGTACATGGACCAATGAGCATGACAGTTGTCACATCCCAAAATTCTCCTAATTTTGGAATGTGAAATAAATAAATAAGTTTGATTGATTGTTTGACTATGTTTAAAATTCTCAAAGAGAAGAAACTTTTTGAATAGAAAATCCTCTCAACCTTGAATTTAAAATCTTATATTCTTTTGTTATGACCTAAGTAGCCATATAGGCAAAAGGGCATGGATTGATTATGGATTGTAGAATTGGTGTGCAAGATTTCAAAATGAAAATCATGAAGCATTCATAAGCATTTCATTACATCCATGCAAAGTTCTCACAAACTGAATCCAAATCCTGGTATCTAAATCCTATAGTTGATTTGCCCAAATGTTCCTAAAGGAAATTAAATTGACTTTATAAAACCCACTGTTGCTAAGGAATAAATTATTGATAATTATATCCTAAAAAGATCCAATTAATATTACAAAATTTTAGAAACAAAATTGAGCTCATTTGGAGCTATTATGAAAAAGTTATGGAATAAATACAAACAAATAAAGATATAAATAAAATGGAATATACAAGGTTTTATAAACCCACTATTTTTAAACTAGTAAAAAGATTATAAATATGATCCTACAATGATCTATTCGATTTTAGAAAAATTTAGAAACAAGAATCATATCATTTGGAGTTCGTATGCAAAAGATATGAGGAAAACAAGTAAATAGAAAAAGAAAAAGAAAAAAAAACCTAACGGGCCGGCCCACCGGACCGAGCCAGCCGGCTGGACGCGGTACACACAGCGATCGATCCCATGGGATCGCTTTAAAAAGCGTGCGAAACAGTTTTTGACAAACCTACCTCTATTCAAACTGCTATATCTTTTTATCTACAACTCCGAATCGACTTCCGTTTGTTCCTACTTGTTCCCTACTCCAAGACCTATCTCTACACCATCCTAAATCTCCATATAAACTCGTGGAGCCACAGCTGTACGAGTTTCTTTTCTCGAAATCCCGAATCTACACATGCCCGAATCTTATTTCGCTTTTTAACCCATCTAGACTTTGTTGTTTGCCTTCGGCCAAAAAACAAAAGTTGTAGATCTCGTCGAAATATTTCAATCTAGACAAACCTCACCTCTTTTCATCCACCACAGCCGGAGAATTTTGCATCGCAATATTTCAGATCTGACGGTGTAAATCCAAGATGTACTCGCGCTCGTTCCTTCAAATCCAAATTCCTTTGGTGAGAAGGTAGGACTAATGATTACCCACAACTTTAATGTTCTAAGTTTTTCAATTTGACCTACGGATTTGTCTCTCTAACACAGATCTCTTTCTTGTCTATTCTGAGCCAAAAATCCGGTCGATCTCTTCTTCTAGCCACCGGATCCTATCGAGACGGTCGAGATCCAATCAAACCGGTGCGTGCCATGTCGTCATTCTGGTCAGCTTCCTCATCAACGCCACTTCATCGTCAGGTCAGCATCTAGTCCCAGTTAGCATGCAAAGTCAACATGTCCAGTCAGCGGAATATTCTCTGGAATATTCCATTCGAATTTAAAATTGCACATTATTGATCTAACTTGTAAAATTCATTAGAAATTCATACAACGTCTAAAAATTGCGTATAATATATCAAATTGAAGATAATTTTACGTAGAATAATCTTATCATAATAAATCCAATCTTTACAGTACGTACTTACTGTAATGATTTAATTAGTTTTAATAGTCTTTTAGGTTAATAAATTCATAGGAAATTATCTATAACTCCGAAAAATATGAACAATATATAAAATTGAAGCTACTATAATGTAGATTAATAATATCTGGTTGGATCCAGCCTTTGCAGATTATTTACCACGTAGTGATTTAATTAGTTTTAATGGCTTTAGAAATCATTAAATTCATAGAAATTATTTGCATATCACAAAAATATAAATAATATACGATGGAAAGCCGGTTCCATGTAGATCATCAATATGCAATTAGTTCAGCCTTTGACTGTAAGGTTTTGCTGTGAAAATTTAAATGGTTTAATGTCCTATTTAGAGTAATAAATTCATAAGAAAATAAATACTACTCAGAAAATTACAAATAATATGTCCCTGGAATCACAATTCCGTGGAGATTTCAGATATAATTTTAGTTTGATTTTTAGGCAACAGAAACTATATGAATCATTTAAACCCATTAAACACTATTTAAATCATACAAAAAGATCTATAACTCCGATTAGGGTGAATCCAACGCCTACTGGTTCGTATTAACGTCCTCTATCCAGTAAACCCAAGAAACAAATTTAATTCGACAGTTAGAACAGTCATTACAACAGAACTATTAAAAACCCTATATTGGCAAGTAATTATTAATAACAAGTACTCCATTGCATTAATTGGCCTCTTGCATGCATCATATACTTCAATATTGTTGAGAGAACTAAAGTAACAACCATTGTGACTTATTAAATTGTCATGCATGCATTTGTTGCATTTGTTTGATCTCTATGTGCTATTGTTTATGATTGTATGCAATTGTTTGCTCGATAGATTGCGAGGAGTGCAACGTGTGTGATTGCAACTACTATGATTGCAAGTATTGTGGTTATGATGAGTGCAACCATTATATCTATGAGGATTGTGAGGTTTATCTAATCGACTACATCTACATCAAAGGCAAGTGGTGCTATGTTGGTCATAAATGTCCTACTGTTTTCCTATGCATTGTAGATGTTTTTGTAGAATTGCATATGTAGGAATTGATGTGTATATGCTATGCTATGTCCCATATTATTCCCTAGCATTCCTTGTTTATGAGCCATCGTTGGTAGATGTGCTTAGCCATGCTATGATGAACGAGGGCTGGGTTACATCACTGATGTTGATTCTAAATGTGTTGGTTTGTGAAAACTAAAACAACTTAATCAATGAATCTCCTGGGTGTGATGGGATTGATAATTTTTTTGGTGGTATCATTGCGGAAAGGCACCCAGGACACTGAGAAAGGATTGGTTTCTTTATTTGGTAACTTACGTGTACAACCATGTGCCAATAATGGAATGGGCGGTTGGTTGGACTCAGTAGGTTGTGGTAACTCGAACCCAAGTATCCAGAGATGTAGATAGTGTAGGTTGGACCGGTGCGTGTCGGGTTTGGGGAGCTACTTCCCGAATGGTTCCTTCTTGGACTTCTCCCTATCATCACCCAATATGAGAGTGGTGGTACGAGCTGGGCTGGCCAAGTCACATGGGTAAAGTGTACTAACCCCTGCAGGGTGTATAAACTAATCGATTAGCCGTCTCCCCGGTTATGGACAATTTGAGCGACCTGATACTAATGCTATGATATTTCTCACTCATCCTTATTTCTTAATTACTTAAAACTTGTTGGGTGAACATAATTGGGTAGGAGCACCTGGGAGTGAATCAGAGTGTCCTATTTATCGTATTGGAAAACTACTTTGTTACAAATGTTAGGATAAAACTGTTGCTTTATGCAAATGAGCCTGAACTCCACTTGGTCAAATAAGCATGTAGTTGATAGATCTGTTGTTAACCACTTTAGCCTACTTGCCATACATTCAATGTATTGACCATTCGTGGCTGCAACGTTTCATGTTGCAGGTTATATCGTATCTGAGTGATCGTTCATAGGTCGCGAGACTCCACTCAACAATTGTTCGCCTGTGGCACATTTGGAGGATGGAGATCTATCTTGTATTCGTTTTCTGCTATGTACTTAAATAAATAATGTAAATTCTGGATCATATTCGTTGTATTTATAATGCACAGTAATATTTGGTATCATTTTGTATTGTGTGTGCCAGTGAACCGATCCAGGGATTGGCACTATACACATGAACTCAGCCTTATCAGGCGAGGGTGTTACAACAGTGATGACCCACAAGTATAGGGGTGTATCGCAGTACTTTTGATAAATAGGAGTGTCGATCCCAACGAGGAGCAGAAGGTGTTGACTAGTGGTAAGGAGCAGGAAATCTCTGTAAATACTTAGCAAATGGATTTTAGGGGTTTTCTGATAAATCAACAAAACAAAGTGCAATTAATAAACACAACGAACAACTGCAGCAAGTGGCCCAATCCTTTCTTAGCAAAGGACAAGCCTGTGGAAATACTTATAAGGACAAAACATTCTCGAGGACACATGGGAATTCTGTCAAGTGCTTTCGCTTCAAATAGCTGAGTACCCTTCTTTAGTGTTGTAAGTGTTGTGTGGGTGAACCTGTGCTAATGTACCGACCTTACTTCGACTAATACATACTTGTGATTAAACCCCCTACAAGCATCCGCAACTATAGGAAAGTAATTAAGATATAAACCTAACCACAGCCTTAAACTCTAAGATCCTACACTCCCTTGTGCAAAGGTGTCCTAACGGGGGTTCAGGTTTATGTCACTCCAACAACCCCACAATTAGTAGCCAAATACACAATGTGTTCCCCTAGGCCCATAAATGGTGAAGTATCATGTAGTCGACGTTCACATGACACCACTAGAAGAATAGAACCACAACTTAAATACTAAACCATTGAATAATAACTCAACACAAATCCACTACTAACAACATGACTTCTCCCATGTCCTCAAGAACTAGACGAACTACTCACAAGACATCATATGGATCAAGATCAAAGATGATATGGTGATGGATAACAATCTGAACATAAACAATAATCCAATGGTTCCACTCACAAGCATCAAATACAATAGTAATTAACACCGGGAAAGTTTCCCCTAAGAACTAATTGCAAGATTCAACATAATTGTTACAACGGGATGGAGTGGTGATGATGGTGCTGGTGGATATGCTGGTGTGGATGATGATGATGATCCCGATGAAGTCTAGCTTGATGACGGTGTTGATGGCGATGATCTCCCCTCTCCAGGAAGGAATTTCCCCGGTAGAAATCTGTCTAGTGGAGAGCTCTTTATCTCTCGGTGTTTTCTGCCCCGCAGAGGCGGTGGAAATCTTTCTGTGGTAGCCCCCTTGGTATTAGGGTTCCGAGAGGAAGATATAGGCGAGAGGGCGGAGTCGGAGGCTGGCCAAGTGGGCCACATCTGCCCTAGGCGCGGCCCAGGGGGGACCCGCGCCTAGGGGGTGGGCCCCCTATGGCCCCGCTACGCGTCCCCTTCTAGCTTCCTTCGTCTTCTGGGAAAATATAAATTTCCAATATTTTTCTGGTATTTTTCTGATCTTCACGAAATTGCATCAATACACCTCTTTTTCCATAAGAAACCTTACTCCGGCAGTCCATCCTCCAAGAATCATCCAACATGCAAAAATAGAGGAAAAGACATAAGTAACACCTCATAATAATAAATATATCAATGAATAGAGGCAAATTATGATATAGAAAGGTGATGCAAATTGGACGTATCAACTCCCCCAAGCTTAGACCTTTGCTTGTCCCCAAGCGAAAACTGAGCTCAGTAAACATGTCCAAAGGTTTATGGAGTGAAGTGTCGATAAAATAATACGGACAAGAAGCATCACACTTACCATTACACAACTCATAGAAGAAAGCCACTCACCATTATATAACTTAGCTTGCAACAAGTACATGATTCACAATAGAGATGCATAAAGATAAAACATAATTGGAATTGGAAAACTCTTATTCTTGGTCAGAGAACAGCTGGCAAACAGTTTCACAAAAAACTTTTTGTAGAAGTCAAAACAGGAGTACTCTTTGCTCAAAAAGGTTTTTCACAATGAAGGCTTTCAAAGTAATACTCAATAGATAAGATTCTTGTGCAAACAAGGAAGATAAAGAACATGATTGAATAAATCACCATATGAATGCTTGCAACACAACAACTCAGATGCTTGCTGGCGATAGAGAGGAAGTAGGTTTACTAACTAAACTTAGAAAATAGAAGAAAGGTCCCTTCATAGAGGGAAGCAGGGATTTCAAGTCATAAAGAGCTTTCAAAAGATTATGGTACTTACTAGCTTTGAGCCCTCATTGCCCCTATCATAGGCATCTTGAGATGATTAAGGTTAAAGTGAACAAGGATGGAGTATATGCTTGACGAAATATAAGTTGGCAATCTCATGTCCCTTGAGTACGAGGGCTGCTCCTCATGCTACTCAACTTTGGTCACTGGTAAGTTCTTGTCATTGTAAGCACATGAGTATCTTAAAGAACCGCCAATGGGGTACCCCTTGCACATGGTACAGGAGCTATGCCATAAACAAAATGACAAGGCAAGCAGACAATGAGCATCTCGGCGATCTTTTTATTTACTATGTGCATAGATTTTTATTGAGGATGCTTCACAGAATGCTCATTATGGTGGTGCTGCAAGTTTCCACCATGATTAGGCATGACTTAGGCTAGCGGTCCAGGCATTTCTCTAACAAACATACATCACTCCATGGACTTACAAGATCCCTCTTTATTTCACACCGACAACATCCGCAAACAAAAGAGCATGATATCAACTGTGTACAACATACATGTGCAATGTTGAAAGCGTTCCCCGTGACAGCACAGTTCTACTAATTCCAACGTATAGATGCAAGCATATACAACTTCGATGACACAATGGTTCAAGTCTATTAAGGGCAAAAAATAAGGTGTGCCATCAAGTTCGTGAGAGCTTTACTAACTAGTTTTCACATAACAAAATACTTTTTAATTCGAAAGATAGATGAAGCTTGATAATTTTCTTGGAAAAGCAATAATGCTAATAGGTAGATATGGTGGACACAAATGGCACATGTTTTGGTTCAAAGGGTTGGAAACATGATAAGTATGCCTTCTCAAAACAATTTTTTGGCTAGCAAGGCTGGGTAGCAAGCAAAACAATTGAAATAAACAAGCAAACCTACAAGTGATAAAGCCAAACATGAAATCTTCCTTGAAGACACAAAAGATCTTAAATAAAGAATACTAAGCTTATGAGCCAATCAAGAAAGAAAATAAATGATACATAATACCTGTAAGCTTTTTCTCTTTTCCTTTCAAACCTCAAAAAGTGTTGCTACTGACTAGAGCTCGGTTTGCCAAAACCAATTTAGATTTACTTGATGCTCCCAAAGTGATTCCAATACTGATCAACAAGATCAATCATATAATAGAGATTGCCAACTAAAGGCACTCACAAGAAGTACAAAAAGTAAAAGATGAAACTTCTCATTAATATTCCATAAAGGCACTCACACCAAGGGATACATAGATAATCAACTAAAGGAGAGATACTTCCACATGCAAAATAACCTATAATATAACTTCTCTACCAAAGATATGAATCCACTAAAAAGGTAAAAGATAAAAGATAATGATGTGATACCGCGGCACTCCCCCAAGCTTGAAACAAGCCAAGGGGATGCCAAACCCGATGACAAATTACTCCTTTGGTGGTCGTGGTGTTCTCTTGTTTAGGTTAAGGAAACCCTCTAGCATCTTACGAAGCCTGCCATTCTCCTCTTAAAGTATATCCACCTTCATCCTCAAAGCACAATACCTATCACAAAACTCGTCAGTGGTTCGAAGGGCTTCCACTACCTCAGGGCAGGATCTGAAGTCTGGAACGAAGGCTATGATCCCCTGCATGTTACAAGAAAAAGCACATCCAGTGTTAATTTCTCCTACGAAAGTAGGTTTCCTTTCCCTTGACCCTGCGGTGGTTTGTTCCTCCAACTTTACTTTCTCCACGGGCTTCTTGCCTTTGTCGTTGGCGGAGACCATGGTGCCCTAAACTTGAGAAGAATTCCTGACAGAAACAGATCAAAACGAAAACACGACGAGAATACGATGCACGAACCTCGGGGGATCCGGGGGGTTATATATTATGAAGTTTCAATGCATAAGGAAGGTACTGGTATGAAAACGAGGCGGAGACAGAGCTCGGGGGGCTCACACCCCCTCTAGGCGCGACTAGCTGGGGCCTACGCCTAGGGTGGGTTTGGCCACCCCGGCCTTCGTTTCCTCCTCTGTTCCGTCTCATAACCTTCCTTATGTAATAAAAACATCAAAAATATAAAAATATTGGGTTTTTTATGAACCTTCTGTTTCACCACTTTTACCTATTCAAAGACGAACTCTACAGACTCCTTTCCTCCTTCTCCTAGAAATTTATTTCATGAAAGGCATTACACAAACCTGAATGGAAACATTAGTGTAAGAAAAAACAATAAACCTTTAGGTTCACACTTCAACTGAAATCCATCAAAACAAAGGCTTCTTTAAGAGGCAAATGCAAATGATGACAGAAATCTGTCAAAATAGACCAGCAGGTAGAGATTGATTTTTTCGAAAACCTTCTGTTGATCAAATCAAAAAGTGCAAAACTAATGAAAGTTGCGTAACAACTTGGAGAACAAGCACAGAAAAATACAGCTTCATCCGAAGTACTGAGATCCCTCACGAATTTTTACAATGCAGCACAAAAATCTGTCCCAAGACAGCCACTTTTCACAACTTCTCTACTTCTCAAAAGTAGTTGAACTTGACACAAAACCAAAACAAAAAGGATAAGTAGCATTTATTACAGAGGTAATAACATCCAAGACTCAACCAAACTCTTGGGTTATCTCCCAACAAGTACTTTTCTTTAATGCCTTTAAGTTAGGCTTGAAAGTTTCAAAGACGCTCACAAAGGAGATATATATTTGAAGTGAAAGAGAGCATCAAGAAGCAAATAACCAACACATTTGAGTCTAACCCACTTCCTATGCATGGGGGTATCATGAGAAAACAAATTGTTGAGACAAAAAGCCACTAGCATAGGAAGACAAAACGAATGCAACTTCAAAGCTTTCAACATAAACGGGGAAACTTAACATTATTGAGATGCATAAAACCATGTTTCCCTCTCTCATAATAACTTTCAGTAGCACTTTGAATAAAGTTGACAATATAACTGTCACTGGCAACAACTTTATCATTAGAATGAGCATACTTACAGTCATCAAAAAGAGGTCCTAGGTCATACACTAGATCAGTAGAAGCAAGTTGTTCCATCCTGAAATCTTCATTAGGCAAGCTATTTTCACAAGGAGCTTTAGAAAATTTGGAAAAGTTAAACTCATAAGAATCTCCATCAAACTTAGTTAAAACTTTCTCCTTATTACAATCTATAATAGCTCCACAAGTGTTCAAGAAAGGTCTACCAAAAATGACAGGACAAGTTTTGCTAGCTGTTGAATTAAGTACTAGGAAATCAGCAGGATACTTAATCTTACCGCAGAGAACCTCCACATGTCTTACAATAACAATGGGGCAAATGGTTTCCTTATTTTCAAGGTGAATAACCACATCAATGTCCTCAAGCTCACAAGGACCAATTTCATGCATAATTTCCCTGTAAAACTCATAAGCAATAGCACTAGAACTAGCACCAATATCACATAAACCATAGTAGCAATGATCACCAATTTTAACAGAAAGCACATGAACACTAGCTTTTCTAGCCTTACTAGGATGGGAGATAATATTAGAAGCGTCTTCACAGAAGACAATGTGCTCATCCTCTATTTTTCTAGTGACAGGGTCTTTCACAATAGCTATCACAGGTTTAATATTCAATTGCTCATCAGGATCCACAGTTTTCTTTGCACTTTTGCTATTTGCACTAATCATTATATAATACTCCTTCACCGTAGCTGGGAAAGGAACTTTCTCAACATGAGGTTCAGGCATAATATGATTAGTAGTACAAACTTCAGTGCTTCTAAAAGGAACATGACTAACAACATCTTTATAAGGAGCATGGTACTTATTCCACTTCTTCTTGGGAATTTCTATGTAAGAGGCAAAGGCTTCAAAACAATTGGTAATACTTTGGGAATCAAGACCAAACTCATTACTAATATCACGGAAGTCATCAGTTCCCATAAAAGATTTTATACATTCATAATCATAGTTTATACCTGACTTTCTTCCTTTGTCATTCTCCCAAGCTTCAGTGTTCTCTTGAATACGGTCTAGGAGATCCCATTTAGCTTCTTCCTTCATACGTGTGAATGATCCAGCACAAGAAGCATATAATAAATCTTTATCATGAAGAGAAAGCCTAGCATAAAAATTATTGATAATAATATTGTTAGGGAGTTCATGAATAGGACATTTAAGCATCAGTAACTTCAATATCCCCCAAGCTTGAGCTCTACTCTCTCCATCACGAGGCCAAAAGTTATATATCATGCTCCTATCCTTATGAATCTAACTGGGAGGATATAATTTAGAATAAAAGAGAGATGTAATTTCCTCCCATTCCATGGATTGCCCATTATTCAGCAACTTATACCATTCTTCAGCTCTCCCTTTCAAGGATATAGAGATGAACTTCTTCTTCATCTGTTCAGTCGTGATACATGCACACTTAAACAACCCGCATAATTCATGGATAAAAAGAAAATGATCACCAGGATGGACAGTTCCATCCCCAAAATAATAATTATCCATGACACGACTTGTAGGTATCTTAAAAGGATCTATCTCAACAGGTGGTGGTTCATCTACTACCCTGACAATGGTAGTAGTTTTCCCAAACAGAAAACCAAGTGGGTTATCCATATTGGAAATAAAGTAACAAATAGAAACAAAAAGCAATACTCACAGTAGAAGTTTCCTTTACTAGTTCCACTCTTCAATAGCGCTTCACTCCTCGGCAATGGCGCCAGAAAATAGTCTTGATGACCCACAAGTATAGGGGGTGTATCGCAGTACTTTCGATAAATAGGAGTGTCGATTCCACGAGGAGCAGAAGGTGTTGACTAGTGGTAAGGAGAAGGAAATCTTTGTAAATACTTAGCAAACGGATTTTTAGGGGTTTTCTGATAAAGCAACAAAACAAAATGCAAGTAATAAAGACAACGAACACTTGCAGAAAGTGGCCCAATCCTTTCTTAGCAAAGGACAAGCCGGTGGAAATACTTATAAGGACCAAACGTTCTCGAGGACACATGGGAATTCTGTCAAGTGATTTCGCTTCAAATAGCTGAGTACCCTTCTTTGGTGTTGTAAGTGTTGTGTGGGTGAACCTGTGCTAATGTACTGACCTTACTTGGACTAGTACATACTTGTGATTAAACCCCCTATAAGCATCCGCAACTATAGGAAATTAATTAAGATATAAACCTAACCACAGCCTTAAACTTTGAGATCCTACACTCCCTTGTGCAAAGGTGTCCTAACGGGGGTTCAGGTTTCTGTCACTCCAGCAACCCCACAATTAGTAGCCAAATACACAATGCATTCCCCTAGGCCCATAAATGGTGAAGTATCATGTAGTCGACGTTCACATGACACCACTAGAAGAATAGCACCACAACTTAAATACTAAACCATTGAATAATAACTCAACACAAATCCACTACTAACAACATGACTTCTCCCATGTCCTCAAGAACTAGACGAACTACTCACAAGACATCATCTGGATCAAGATCAAAGATGATATGGTGATGGATAAAAATCTGAACATAAACAATAATCTAATGGTTCCACTCACAAGCATCAACTACAATAGTAATTAACACTAGGAAAGTTTGCCCTAAGAACTAATGCAAGATTCAACACAATTGCTACAGCGGGATGGAGTGGTGATGATGGTGCTGGTGGAGATGATGGTGTGTATGATGATGATGATCCCGGTGAAGTCTAGCTTGATGACGGTGTTGATGGCGATGATCTCCCCTCTCCGGGAAGGAATTTCCCCGGCAGAAATCTGTCTTCCGGAGAGCTCTTTCTCTATCGGTCTTTTCCGCCCCGCAGAGGCGGCAGAAATATTTATGTGGTCGCCCCCTTGGTATTAGGGTTTCGAGAGGAAGATATAGGCGAGAGGGCGGATTCGGAGGCCGTCCAGGTGGGCCACACCTTCCCTAGGCACGACCCAGGGGGGACCCGCGCCTAGGGGGTGGGCCCCCTATGGCCCAGCTACGCCTCCCCTTCTGGCTTCCTTCGTCTTCAGGGAAAATATAATTTTCCAATATTTTTCTGGTATTTTTCGTGAAATTTCATCAAAACACCTCTTTTTCCATCAGAAACCTGACTCCGGCATTCCATCCTCCAAGAATCATCCAACCTGCAAAAATAGAGGAAAATATATAAGTAACACCTCATAATAAGAAATATATCAATGAATAGAGGCAAATTATGATATAGAAAGGTGATGCAAATTGGATGTATCAGACAGCTAGGGGTGGTTATGAGTACTTCATTACCTTCACCGATGATTTGGGTCGATATGGATATATCCACTTGATGAAACACAAGTCAGAAGCCTTTGAAAAGTTCAATGAATTATAGAATGAAGTACATAACCAACTCGGCAAGAAAATAAAGTTTCTTTGGTCGGACCAAGGGGGCGAGTACATGAGACATGAGTTTGATGACCATCTGAAAATTTGCGGAATAGTTCCTCAACTTACTCCATCGGGAATGCCGCAGAGGAACAGTGTGAAGGAAAGGCAGAGTCGGACCTTATTGGATATGGTACGATCAATGATGAGTTGGATAGATTTTCCTTTATCATTTTGGGGTTATTTCCTAGAAACTGTAGCGGTCTAAACATAGTACCATTGATGACCCACAAGTATAGGGGACCACAACGGTCTTCGAGGGTAGTAAAGCCCAATTTATTGATTCGACACAAGGGGAGTCAAAGAATACTTATAAGTCTTAACAACTGAGTTTTCAATTTAGCTGCACCTAGAAATAGTCTTGCTCACAGAAGTTTATCAGTAGCAACCGTTTTGTTGTAGAGATAGCAAAGTAGCAGCAGCAGTAAAACAAAGGCAGCAGTAACAATAGTAGCAAACAGTAGGATATGAGTGCGGTAGGCATAGGGATGGATGGACGGGCGTTGCATGGACAAGACTATTCATGTAACTTCAAGATCTAGGGCATTTGCAGATAAATAAGATAAAGCATCGAAGTACTAAACAATCATAGGCACGTGTTCTATATATAGTCATACATGCTCGCAATGAGAACTTGCACATCTTTTGTCCTGCCAGCCTGTTGCAGCGGGGTCTCAAAGGAATCTACTGGCAATTAAGGTACTCCTTTTAATAGAGTACTGGAGCAAAGCATTAACACTCCGTGAACACATGTGATCCTCATATCACATCCATCCACTCCGGTTGTCCCAATTTCTGTCACTTCGGAGCCTTTGGATCCGGACAATGATATGTGTACGCAAGTTGCAGATAAGATAACAAACAATACCATCATTATGAATAAATAAAAAGTTCAGATCTGAGATCATGGCACTCGAGACGTAGTGACAAGCATTAAGCACAACAAGTTGCAACAAAGTTAAATATCACTAATAGAGATACTAGGCACCATGCCCTAACAATTTTATTCGATGACATGATATAACTCATCCAATCCATACCATACGCATGGCCTACAGCGGGGGATTACTCACTCATGGATGGGGGAAACATGGATAGTTGATGGAGAGGCATCGATGATGATAGCGATGATCTCCTCCAGAACCCCGTCCAGACAGGGTGCCAGAACGGAGTTTCTGATTCCGAAGCGCGGTTTCTGGTGGTGGCGGCGCATCGGAACTCTTTCTAGAAAAACGTTGAACCCCCCCAGAGTTTTTAGGCCAGGAGGCTTTAAGTAGGCGAAGAGGGAGACCGAGGGGGTGCCCGAGGTGGCCACACCCCCACCAGGCGCCACCTGGACTGGCCCGCACGACCAGGGGGTGTGGGCCCCTCGTGGCCCACCTCTGCCTCATATTTTGGCTCCGTGAGTCTTCTGGGAAAATAGGATTTTTGGAGTATTTTTCAGGATTTTTCCGGAAAGTTGATTTTCTGCACAAAAACTAGACACCAAGGCAATTATGCTGAAAACAGCGTCAATGCATGTTAGTTGTATCCAAATCACACAAGTTTATATGAGAAACAATAGAAAAAGTGTTCCGGAAAGTAGAACGTTTTAGACGTATCAAGTACCCCCAAGCTTAGCTTATTACTTGTCCTCAAGCAATTTAGTTGAAAACTGAGTGCGATAAAAGAACTTTTATGAACACATTTTCTTCATATGATGTAAATATTCTCAGCACATGAGATACTTAGACAATTCATAATAAGGAGTATGCAAATAAGTCTACTTAATAGTCATTGCAAGCTATGAAGAATTCCAACTCAATAATAATATGTAGCATGAAACATAAACATAAGCAACATTGCAATGCTCATAAAAAAGTATGCTAGAGTGGTATCTCGCTTGCCTTTGATGGTGGAGCAAAACATGAATGCCCAAGCACCTCTGAAGTTGAAGTGAAGACTAGAAGTAAAGATACCAAAGATACAAGCATCAAAGTTATTACATAATTAACCAAGTTTTGAGACAAGCACATTACACTAAGAATGACAACTATGCTCTCAAGAAGGTGCTCAAAGAATAAGTGGTGACTCAACAAGGAAGTGAAAAGGTTTTGAAAAGTTTGAAAAGCTTCCAAATGCTGAAAGTATGGTACTCATTAGCTTTGAGCTCTCATTGCCCCTATCATAGTCATCTTTAGATGGTTAAGGTGAAAGTGAGGTCCAATATGAGTTATATGCTTGACAGACCATAAACTAGAAATCTCATGCCCCTTGAGTACGACGGCCGCTCTCATGCTACTCAACTTTAGTTAACGGTAAGTTCTTGTCATAGTAAGTACATGTATATCATAGAGAACCGCCAACGGGGTACCCCTTGCCCAATGATACAAGAGCTATCCCATATCAAAATGACAAGGCAAGGAGGCAATGAGCATCTCACCGATCTTTTTATTTGCTTTTTCATAGGTTTTTATTGAGGATGCTTCACAAATTGCTCATTACGGTTATGCTGTAAGTTTCCACCATGATTACGCATGGCTTAGGCTAGTGGCCCAGGCGTTTCTCTAACACATATACATAACTCCATGGATTTACAAGCTCCTCTTTTATTTCACACCGACAACATCCGTAAACAAAAGTGCATGATATCAACTGGGTAAATAATTACAGGTGTCGAAAGCGTTCCCCGTGACAGCACGGTTCTGCTAACTTCCAACCTATAATTTGCAAGCATATAACTTTCATGGACAGTCACATGGTTCAGGTTTATTAAGTGCAAGAAAATAAAGTGTGTCATCAAGTACGTGAGAGCTTTACTAACTAACTTTCTCATAACAAGAAAACATTTTATTTGGAAGAAAACGAGGCATAATGAATATGCACTGAATAGTAAATGATGCTAGTAGGTAGGTATGGTGGACACTTTTGGCAATATTGGTTTTGGGGAGTTGGATGCACAAGTAGAGCTCATATTCAGTGCAAGTGAAGGCTAGCAGAGAGGGAGCGACAACCAAGAGAGCAATAACTGTCATAATCATGCTTGCAACAAAACAAAATTAATTATGGCATAAAACTGATACAAGAACTCTGAGGCAAAATAAATCATCGAGGCTTAACTGACTTTGGTTCAGTCATATGCATGCGTGAGCATGTGCCAAGGCGATTCAAATGAAACATTTAGAGGAGGATACCACAATATCATACCAAGTTATGAATAGAACAATGCAAGCAAACATTCATATGACATGCTACAAACTATTAGCAAGCTGGAGATAATCAGAAGAGAGCAAGAACTACTAAGCATCCAATAAATACATACACCTTACATGAACAGACTAAGCATGCCCATGATGATGAGTATTTGTACAAAAATGAAGACAAATAGAGTTCATTACCATCCTCTTACCACACCTCGAGTTGTCGTTAATCATCAAAATTACCTTTCACTTGTGTGGCTTGAATAATAACATGAAACCAAACTCCACTGAGGACCGTTGAACCCTGCAACGAACTTCACGAAACCAAAGAAGAGCAACAAATATTTTTGGTGTTTTCAATTTTTTAAAGCAAGCATGCAAAGCAAAAACAAACAAAGCAAAATCTTTTTGGATTTTTATTAAGGCAAACCAAAGCTAAAAATGAAAGAAACAAACCAAGAGAAACAACGAAAATATTTTTGGTATTTTCGTGTTTTGGGAAAGCAGAAACAAAAACCAAAAAGAAAGCGAAACATGGATATACAAAGTACCGATGGAACATGATATATAGATGAGTGTGATGTCGGTATACCTCCCCCAAGATTACGCTTTTGGACTAAGTGGGGCTCAATCCCAACCTGGCCAAGAAGGAGCGCCTCCGTAGTGTGACGAAGAGGTGCCTTTGTCCTGGTACGTGCTCGAGGAAGCCCCTGTGTAGTGCACAGAGTGGTCATAAGAGGGCGCATCCCCCTAGTAGTGTCCGTGGAAACCACGAATGCGCAGTTACTCGTCTATCTCCTCCTTGGAGCGTGACCAAGGCCCCCTGCAAATACTGAACAAAGTGGTTTGTGGCAAAGGAATTTCCCTCTCTTCCCCCATTATCCTGTAAACTAAATTCTCAAGGATAGAGCTAGCAGTAACAAAGTGATGCACTTTTATGGCAGCTAAATCAAGCCTCTGTGGAGCCAAAATTGTATCATTTGGATCAACAGAAAGTTCTAAGGCAGCAACTACACATGCAACAATAATACCCCCATAAATGGGTCCTTTAACAGCTAGGCGACAAGCAATGAGAGAACCAAGATTATACCTGGTTTCATTGTTGAGTGCAACAACTAGAAAGCCAAATGATAGTTGGGAATATTGCTAGTGTTCTCCCTACCAAGAATACTAGTGGCAAGATAATAAGAAAAATATCTAATAGCTGGGAGTTGAATATTTCTTATCTTCCCGCGCTGGGCTCATCTGTAAGATCCCTCCTTTGTAAAGGAAAAGGATCCCTGTGATTGCAATGCTAGTCCCTGGATCATTGCTAGCATCCACAGTTTAAGATGAAGTACACAGATACAAAGGTCATTTATTACATCCATTCCAGAGATAAAACATAGTCTTTTACAACTCAAGGCCACAGGCCTACTACAAGAGTTTGGAATAAGTAAATAAACATAAGTCTTCATCTTCATGTGCCACAGGCAAGCATGTTGAGTGTAGACTCATGACACCTAATCATCATCAGAATAACCTGCAACATCACAAGTTACAGCCACAGTGGGTCAATACTTTGGAATAGTATTGGCTAGTGATACCTTAGTAAATTTTTAAGTGGTCTATATTACTATATGCAATTTGGCTAAGTGTAGCTTGGCTTGCTTTGCTCAAAATAGGTTTTTCCTATTAGTTGAAATCACTAAGTTTTTCTTTGTCAAAAACTTTTCCCAAGAAACCATCAATAGACATTGAGGTCCTTCACCCTTGTTCACCCACAAGTTTTACTTAGAAGTTGGAGTGATGAGATTCTAGCTTCCATGCCTTGATGCTCAAGTTGTCCATTGCCATGGACTTGGCTAAGTACTTAGATTTTCCATCTGCAGAGGTTGTGCACTTTCCCCACCAGACTTGGTTTCCCAAGACAGGACCTTTCAGAAGCCTTTCCTTAGACCAAATGGACGCGCTCCAACCTATCAATCCCACTACCACCAACTGTCCAAATGGCTAAGTTCTAGCAACCTATGTGATCCAGGCAGAGCCCATATTGCCAAGTGGCTGCACTATAAGCTTCTCAACACTTGGCCTCTAAAATCCCTTTGTTTACAGAACGTAGCCAATCATTGGCCACCATGGGATCAGTTGTCCCCGAGAACTTAGCTGGCCTCAATCTCAAGAATCTGGTGAGCATATCAAAGCCCGGAGGGTTGTTGTTGTTGTTATTGTTGTTTTGGTTTTGGACGAACGTTGTCATCATCTGCATCAACTGAGTTTGGGCAGTCATCATTTGCTGCATTTCTGGAGTGATGTTGTTGGGGTTGGGGTTTGCACGACGGGGAGGCATCTGTGGTTTGTTCAAATAGAGATAAGAATGAGATACCCATAGATGTTTTTCATGCACATTACATCACATAAACAATCACAAGCATGCAACCAGGTAAAAGATCAACAACAAGATAAATATGTTCATGAAGTAAACACACAAGTAGCAAGCCATCCACATGTCGGATGGTCCAATAACAAGTTCTCAACATAATCAGTCTGATAATAAAAGATAAACGAGTAGTCACGTCTACTCATCAGCATCAATCTCCTCCTCGACAAAGGTAAGACCTGCGTTCTCCATCGCGGTCTTGTTCTCCTCAATAGTAGTGGTCAAGGTCTCTATCTTGGCCTTGAGAGCCCTCTTCTGGGAACGAAGCCTCTCAATCACCGTCTGCTGCTGCTCTAACTCGAAGTCCTTGGACTGCAGTTCCCCAGTCATATCCCGGATCTTCTTGTTCCTATCCTGGACACGCTTCTCCTGACTCTTGAACTTCCTGTCCTGGGTCTCGAACTTCGCCTCCATTTCCTTGACTATCTCGTCCTGCTGCGCGAAGAGCTTGTCCTTCTCACGAAGCTGCACCTGGAGCTCGTCATTACTGAGCATGACATTGGTCCTGTCAGTGTCCACATGCCTAATGAGAGACTCTAAGTCCTGGAGGTACAGGCGTATCGGCTCTGCTGCGTCCCTCGAGTCGTCCTCGAAGTCGATGGACTCTCTGTCATCATCACGCCTTCCGAAGACGTGAAAGTGAGTGCCTCGAACCTGTCGGGAGTGTCGTCCTAGCAGACGCCCTATCAGGTCCTGCATAACTACCTCCATGCCTCTCTCCCTGTCATCGTGCATAAGCTTGAAGACGATGGCCTCCGTAGTAGGCTCTGTCTAGCGCCCGGGCTGGTTCACCTTGAAGCCCCAGAGGTCCTTCTTCTAGAACTTGGTGAGTGGGTGCACCATGATGGTGGGAAGTGGGAGATTGAGAAAAGTGGTAAGCTCAATAATACGAGGACCAAAGCGGGTAGCCTGGAACTCCTCAACAGTGCTGATGGTAATAGGCATCTATTTATAAGATAGAAAAGTTAGAACAACACAATTCAAGATAAACAAAAGACAAAACACCACATACGTATCCTTGGAAAACAAAACACACAAGTCATGCATACATGAAGTCATTACCTCAATCAAGGTTCATTCTTATTTTAAGACAACATTTTGGAAAATAGGGTGATAGGTGGTGGTCCAACTAACGAAGTACGTTCACAATCCTATCTCACTGGATCTGTTGGATAACACAATGTTCCTAGAAGCAATCAGCCTATCTTGCTCACATGATTCCATCACTAAGTCTATAATGTCTCCTTTTAAGGTTTGGTTGGTATCTTCCAACTCTTGGGTATGTTCCTTCTCTTTCTCTAAGTCTTTTTGGAGATTGAGCATTCTGCACTTGACTCTAGCACTAAGTTCTTTGATAGTTCTCCAAGCTGCTTCTCTTGCTGACTCAAAGAATGTGGTGTGCACCACAGTGTTGGTGTACATGCAGAATCCTTTTTCTTTGTGGTTGTCTTCCTTGTTTTTGTACAAGTGAAGTTGCACCCACCAGTACTCAACTCCTTCATCCATCACTGGGAAGCCTTTGTACACCGCTGCACCATGTATTTCCATTGCCATCATGAGATCCTTGAGAATTTTGGGAAACTCTGTCTCACATTCCAAGGTCATGGTCATGAGTGGTCCTTTCCTTACGTCTTCGTTGATGGAGTTCATCTACAAATAGAGATGAGAAAGAAGATTAGAAAAGTTTACGAGAAGAATAGACAAGTGTAGGAGTAATTGAATTTTTTTTCCTTAGTGGTTTCCAATCCTAGGGTCATAATCCTACAGGCAACACAATGCTCTGATACCATCTGTAAGATCCCTCCTTTGTAAAGGAAAAGGATCCCTGTGATTGCAATGCTAGTCCATGGATCATTGCTAGCATCCATAGTTTAAGATGAAGTACACAGATACAAAGGTCATTTATTACATCCATTCCAGAGATAAAACATAGTCTTTTACAACTCAAGGCCACAGGCCTAGTACAAGAGTTTGGAATAAGTAAATAAACATAAGTCTTCATCTTCATGTGCCACAGGCAAGCATGTTGAGTGTAGACTCATGACACCTAATCATCATCAGAATAACCTGCAACATCACAAGTTACAGCCACAGTGGGTCAATACTTTGGAATAGTATTGGCAAGTGATACCTTAGTAAATTTTTAAGTGGTCTATATTACTATATGCAATTTGGCTAAGTGTAGCTTGGCTTGCTTTGCTCAAAATAGGTTTTTCCTATTAGTTGAAATCACTCAGTTTTTCTTTGTCAAAAACTTTTCCCAAGAAACCATCAATAGACATTGAGGTCCTTCACCCTTGTTCACCCACAAGTTTTACTTAGAAGTTGGAGTGATGAGATTCTTGATAGTTTCCATGCCTTGATGCTCAAGTTGTCCATTGCCATGGACTTGGCTAAGTACTTAGATTTTCCATCTGCAGAGGTTGTGCACTTTCCCCACCAGACTTGGTTTCCCAAGACAGGACCTTTTAGAAGCCTTTCCTTAGACCAAATGGACGCGCTCCAACCTATCTATCCCACTACCACCAACTGTCCAAATGGCTAAGTTCTAGCAACCTATGTGATCCAGGCAGAGCCCATATTGCCAAGTGGCTGCACTATAAGCTTCTCAACACTTGGCCTCTAAAATCCCTTTGTGCCTGGGTGGCATACCACAAGTGAGATACACAAGGTAAACCATGTCCATGGGCCTTGTGTAACCACTCAACCAAAAACCACCATTCAAGTCCCATTCCACCCAGTAGATTCATTAACTTAGTTGTTTTATTAGGAAAAGCATAAGTCCAAAGACTTAGTGATATTTTCATCATAGCATGTAAATACTTTACCAATCCTTGTTTGCTACTAGCTAGGCTAAGCATGGCATAGTAATTTAACTTAGGAATTTCCTAGCAATTCTACACTACTTAGGATTTCCCAACATGGCATTTGGCAAAACATTAACACATGCAAGACTTAGCAAAAATACTTCTAATGCTTGTATGAAACATAGGAATGAAATATTCATGAAGTACCACTTGCCTTGGTAGTTGGGAGAGTAGCACTCTTCACAATCACAATCACTAGCACCAAAGTCTACACAAAAATGGTAGCACAAAATTACACACAATTCATATACAAACATAAATATATGCATGCATGCAAAATGCTAAGTGATGATTTTTGAAACTCAACCAAGCAAGTGCATAGTACTGAACCATAAACAAGGCAAAAACTTGCTAAACCAATTTTTATTTGACACTAAACAATTCCTAAACAAATTCTATACTCAAAATAGTCCTAAACAAGTTTCTGCAAATAAAACTATTTTAACAGAAACTAAACACTAAACACATTGCATAAACAGAAAGGGCTTGTCTCCCTGATTCCAACGGTATAAAATTTGCAAAAATATAACGTGGGAATCAAAAGTTATAGCCATTTCAAAATTGAACCTAAATCTGATTTCAAATCTGTTTTTGAATCAAACCCTAGCCACGTGTGATATTCCTACTACCGCGTACCGCTTTGCTCCGGATCACGCACGCGAGCCGTAGGATTTAAGTGACGATGCACGGTTCTGATCTAAACATAACGATTCGTTAAATGATCTAATCCTATACGCTGGATTCAGATCTGACGGCTACAAATCGCTTGACCAAAACTAAGCGGCGCTAGCGGCGGCGACTGGCGGTGGCGCGTCAGTCAGCGGCGGCGCTGGCGTTCTAGGTCGCATGCGAGAGGGGGAAGGGGCTTACCAGAACCGCGGTGGTGTGCTAAAGCTCAACGTGGCGCTGGTTTGGGAAGGGGCGCACGGCAGGGACTGTTGGAGCTCGCCGGAGTTGTGCACGGCGTCAGGTGGTTGCTGTCGAGGTTGTTGCCGAGGTTTGGCGTCGCCCTAGCACGAACCAGAGGGATCAGGAGATGCACAAGACGAAGGTGAACGTCCTCGTATGCAAGAGGGGGCAAGGGGCGCTCGGGGTTTACCTCAATTGGTCACCGGAGTTGGGTGGCAGCTCAGTCGGTTGCAGGCACGAATGGAGATGGCGTTCTGGGTCACGAGAATGCAAAAGAAAGGTGTCAGGGGATTCACAAGACCATGCTGGGCACGATAGCTTGAACCAGAGAGAGGGGGGCGGTCGAGGCTGCGAGGTTTCGAGGTCAAATGCGCGCAGCCTGGTGGCGGAGTGAGCGAGGAGGGTGGGGGGAAACGACCGCGGCGGGGTGTGGTTTAAATAGTCTCAAGCGCGACAGGAACTTGTGGCATCAAGGCTAATTACGCCGCGCCATTACCGGCATCAACAGCAGCAGCGACGTGGTCTGCAGGCGCGATTTGGGGAAGACGAGGGTGACGTGGAGAGGGCCACCAGACAGCGAGTGATACGGAGAGGGGGTGGGGTCCGAGTGTCAGCGTCTGTGTGGGTGCGTCTGCGCGTGCGAGCGAGCGAGAGAGTGGCCGCGTGGGCTAGCTGGGCCGGTTCTGCTGCTGGGCTAGAATAGGAGCGCCTGGCCCTTTTCTTTTCTTTCACTCTTTTCTTTTTCTGTTTCGGATTTTTGAAGTGGTTTTCAAATGAATTCAAGTCTCATTTGAATTCAAATCAATTTGAGATTTTTGCAGTGTGCAATAGTCTCAAATATAGGCATAGTAACATATGGTTACTTGAAAGAGGCTTGGTCATTTTTGAAGATACAAGATAACAGGGACTTTGCACTTGATTTGCAAATGTTTGAAAAATGGTTTTTGAAACCATTTTCATTTTGTAAAGTTTGGTTCAAATTCCACACTCAATCCAATCAACAAGGAAGACAAACAATCTAGGTTTAAAACATTTCAAACTCTCAAATGGGAATGGCCATTTGATTTAAGTTTGCTCACATAAAATGTTAGCACTATGTGCTTCTGTTTTCTGAAATGAGTTTTGAAATTGATCTCAATTCTATATGCATGCATGAATGATATGCAATCTTTGAAATCATGATTTTAGGGATGTTACAGCTGTGCGGTCATCATCATTAGTTACCCCGCGGTAGAGCTCCAACAAATCAGCGGGTCGAGCTTGAATCTTCTTCACCGTCCTAGCCATGCCAATACCTACAATGCCGCGGAATTTCTACAATGTCATGGTGACAGGCCTGCCATAAATTTTGAATGAAACATCTGTAGTGAAAGAGAAACTCTCCACAAAAGTTTTAGTGAGCATAGCATATTGCTCACTCTCATCCTGCATATAATCAGTTATTCCAACCCTCCGAACAAGAGTTAGGAAATCATCAAGAATCCCTGCAGCTTGCAAAAAGATAAAACAAGGGAAGGTAGAAGGGTGCGCATCCCCCTCATCTCCCTCGTTGCCAAAGCACGGCGCAATAAGGTCTTCATTGTATGATGGCCTAGCTCGAGAGGATGATCTCGAAGGCCTTGTTATCCTAGGTGCATCACTCTCAAACACTTCTCCAAAGGTGTGGTTATCCATGACCCTTTTTATGAAAATTGTAGACAAACATCAAACCAAGTGATTTCCAAGTTGATAAATGATGAGGAACTACTATAGGAACTTTCTAGAGGGCTAAACATGCATTAAAATGAAATCTCTAAGCATAGAACAAGCATGAAAGCTCACACAAACAGTCACCTACAGTAGAAAAATACTCAAGATACAATCCACCAATCAAAAATCTAATTGGACAAGCAGAGAAGGCACATACCGGAGAGCAATCCCTCCAAAAATCAGCATCAAAGATGGGTTGAGCAAGGAGATCAAAAATCGGGAGCAAGAACATTAGGAACTCAAGCTTGAGAAAGTTTTCTGGTGTTTTTTGGGAGAGAGAAAGAAGTGTCTAGGAGGAGACAACTTGGAGGGCCACAGGTGGGCCCCACCGAGGCTAGGCGTTCCCTAGGGCTGTCCGTGCCACCAGGGGGTGTGCTGGCCTGGTCGGTCCCCCTAGGCCAATCCAGGTGCCCCTCTGCCCCTTTTTTCGAGGAAAAATTTAATATGAATTTTCTGGATTTTTTTGGGAAACTTTATTTTTGGCCAATTTTAAGGTTATGAAAATTGATTTTCTCGTAGAAAAAGATTTTTTTAAAGACACAAAAATTAAACCAAAACCAAAACTATAGAAGTTCTAAGACACTCTAAAAACCAAACAACTAGCAAAACTAGGACTAACAAGACGAAGAGCAAGGATTGGAAGGGAGAAAAAGTGAGCAAGTATAGCCATTGTGAAAGCATTGTTTTGTTCATTAAAATCCCTTTGTTAACAAGGTTGATAACGTCTTGTTACCAAAACAATATTATATGAAACAAAACTTTGCATTTCACAAAATGATTATGTTACCTCAATCTTGACAGCAATGGTCCCAATCATAATAGTTTCAAAACTTTCTTATGGAATGGGACAATATATTTCTCCAACTGTGATGCTCTCAATATTTTCAATGGAATTCTGGCCATAGATCTTATCAATCTTCTTGGGGAAATAGACAGTATGTTCTTTGTTATTAATATTAAAAGTTACTTTTCCTTGATTACAATTGATGACAGCACCTGCAGTATTAAGAAAAGATCTCCCAAGAATAATAGATATATTATCATCTTCAGGCATCTCAAGCACAACAAAATCAGTTAAAACCAAGAAATTATGAGCCACTTGAACAGAAACATCCTCACATATACTAATATGAACAATAGTAGACTTATCAGCCATTTGCAAAGATATATCAGTTGGTATCAATTTCTGAAGTCTCTTGTAGAGAGAAAACGGCATGACACTAACTCCAGCTCCCAGATCACAAAAAGCAGTTCTAACATAATTATTTTTAATGGAGCAAGGAATAGTTGGAATACATGGATCACCAAGTTTCTTTGGAACCTTACCATTGAAGGAATAATTAGCAAGCAAAGTAGAAATTTCCTCATTAGGAATCTTCCTTTTATTAGGGACAATATCCTTCATATACTTTGAATAAGGAGGCAACTTAATAGAATCAGTCAAAGGAATTTACAAAAATAAAGGTTTCATCCACTCACAAAACTTGTTATAGTGTTCTTCCTATGGTTCTTATTAGGAAAAGACATTGGTTTCTGCACCCAAGGTTCTCTTTCACTACCATGTTTATTAGCAATAAAATCTTCCTTAGTGTACCTAGTGTTCTTAGTGTGCTTCTCAGGTCGTTCTTCTTCAATTTCTTCCTTATCAGGAGCATTATTTTTATCATTACCACTTTCAGTTTTAGCATCAGAGACAAATATATTATTAGGATCTACAGCAGGTTCAGAGGGTTCCTCAACTGTTTTATGTTTCTTTTTCATTCTCTTATGAGTACTACCACTATTTTCATCTTTTTGAGATTCCTGCTCAATTCTTTTAGGATGTCCTTCAAGGTATAAAGGATCTTGAGTGGATGTACCACTCCTAGTTCTAATTCCATAAGCATGTTTATCTCTAGAAGCATTAACTAGCAAATCTTTTTGTACCTTAGCAAGTTGATCAATTTTGGTTTGAACCATTTGGAAGTGTTTAACAAGCATTTTAACATCATTAGAAGTTCTTTCCACAATATCTTTCAACTCATTAATAGCTCTAGAGTTTTCCAATAAATGATTCTGAACCTGTTTATTAAAATTACATTGTTTAATAATAAAAATGTCAAGTTCCTCTAAGCATTGATCAGGAGGTTTACCATAGGGAATATCACCTTTATCAAAGTGTTGGAGAGAGTGTACCTCAATAGTAGATGAGTGGGGAATTGTCTTACATAATTCTTCTATAGGAGGTAAATTCTTCACATCGTCAGATCTAATACCCTTCTCCTTAAGACATTTCTTAGCTTCTTTCATCACTTCATCATTTAATTCAATCATTCCCATCTTCTTTGGTGTTGGTGTTGGAGTTGGTTCAGGCACAATTGGTTCAGGTGTAGTAGGCTCGGGTGTAATTGGCTCAGTTGAAGTCCAATCATCACAATTCTTGCTTATTTTAGCCATTAATTCTTCACCTTCTGCAGGAGTTCTTTTCCTGAAAACACAATCAGCAAAACTATCCAGGTATGTCCTAGATTCATCAGTTAGTACATTATAATATATATCAAGAAGCTCATTTTTAGGTAATGGACATCCAGGATGTGCATGAATCAAGGCACAGAACCTTGTCCATGACTCATGCAATTTCTCCTCTTCTCCCTTTTTAAAATCAAAAAGTTTCTGCAAAGCAGCATGTCTAGCACTAGGAGGAAAATATTTTTTAAAGAAAGTAGAAATCAAGAAATCAGGGCTATCAATAGATCCAAGAGGTAAACTTTTAAACCAAGCTTTAGCTTCTCCTTCTAGTGAAAAAGGGAAGATTTTAGTAACAAAGTACTTGCGCATCTTAACATCATCAGGAAATAAGGCACTCATAGTGGAAAGCTCATTCATATGTGCCACAGCACTTTCATTCTCAGTCCTACAAAAAGGTTCTTTCTCAACAATGTTTATATAGGATAAATCAAGAGAGAAATCATAATCTTTATCTTTAATGTGTATGGGAGAAGTATCAAACTTAGCATCAGGAGACAATTTAGGTATAATAGTACGTATCTCCAGGAGACTCCTAATAGCCCTAGCACCACGTGTGTTTTGGTACTCTTCAGTAAATTCATTAGTCATTTCAATGTAACCATCATTAATATCATATATCTCTATAGACTCAGATGAGCTAACATGTGTAATAGTGCCTTCACTAGGAGTTTTAGTGTTTCCCAATTTAGTTCTAGCAATAGTAGCGTCTAGGAAAGGACCTAATGAACCACTCTCATCAAGCACAGTAGAAGTAACATCATGAGTATCAGAAGTAATTTCAGATTTAGCAGTAGTAGAAGTGTGTGTAGCATGTGTATGTGGTGGTGGTGTAACAAGCTTACTTATAACAGATGGTCAATCAAGAGCATCAGAGGTGTTTAGAACTGTACCTCTTCTTGTAGTGGATTGTAAAATAGGAAACTTTCCATCACGAGACTTCTCCATGATGAAAAATGATAGCAGCGAACAATAATAGATCCAAGTGAACTTACAAAGAAAGCTATGCTCCCCGGCAACAGCGCCAGAAAATAGTCTTGATGACCCACAAGTATAGGGGATCACAATAGTCTTCGAGGGTAGTAAAGCCCAATTTATTGATTCAACACAAGGGGAGCCAAAGAATACTTATAAGTCTTAACAATTGAGTTGTCAATTCAGATGCACCTGGAAATAGTCTTGCTCACAGAATTTTATCAGTAGCAATAGCAGTAAAACAAAGGCAACAGTAACAATAGTAGAAAACAGTAGGATATGAGTGCGGTCGGCATAGGGATGGATGGACGGGCGATGCATGGACAAGACTATTCATGTAACTTCAAGATCTAGGGCATTTACAGATAAATAAGATAAATCATCCAAGTACTAAATAATCATAGGCATGTGTTCCATATACAATCATACGTGCTCGCAGTGAGAACTTGCACAACATCTTTTGTCCTGTCATCCCATTACAGTGGGGCCTCAAGGGAATCTACTGGAAATTAAGGTACTCCTTTTAATAGAGTATCAGAGCAAAGCATTAACACTCCATGAACACATGTGATCCTCATATCATAGCCATCCCCTCCAGTTGTCCCAATTTCTGTCACTTCGGGGCCTTTGGATTTGGACAATGTTATGTGTACACAACTTGCAGATAAGATCACAAACAATACTATCATCATGAATCAATAACAAGTTCAGATCTGAGATCATGGCACTCTGGCCCTAGTGACAAGCATTAAGCACAACAAGTTGCAACAAAGTCAAATAGAACTAATAGAGATACTAGGCACCATGTCCTAACAATCTTATTCGATTACATGATAGAACTCATCCAATCCCTACCATCCCCATAACCTACAGCGGGGGATTACTCACTCATGGATGGGGGAAACATGGATGGTTGATAGACAGGCGTCGATGATGATGGCGATTATCTCCTCCAAATCCCCGTCTAGGCAGGGTGCTAGAGCGGAGTTTCTGATTCCGAAACACGGTTTCTGGTGGTGGCGACGCAACGGGACACTTTTTGGAAAAATGTCGACCCCCTCCCCCCCGGAGTTTTTAGGTCAGGAGGCTTTAAGTAGGCGAAGAGGGAGGCCGAGGGGGTGCCCGAGGTGGCCACATCCCCTCTAGGCGCGGCCTGACCTGGCCCGCATGGCCAGGGGGTGTGGGCCCCTTGTGGCCCACCTCTGCCTCATCTTCTGGCTCCGTGAGTCTTTTGGTAAAATAGGATTTTTGGAGTATTTTCCGGGATTTTTCCTGAAAATTGATTTTCTGCACAAAAACTAGACAACAAGGCAATTCTGCTGAAAACAGCATCAGTCCGTGTTAGTTGTATCCAAATCACACAAGTTTAGAGGAGAAACAATAGCAACAGTGTTCGGGAAAGTAGATACGTTTTGGACGTATCTACTATCAAAGTCGGTAGATAAGACACCGCATGAGATATGGACAGGAAAAAAGCCAAGTTTGTCTGTTCTTAAGATTTGGGGTGTGAAGCATTTGCCAAGCGACTTCAGTCGGACAAGCTCACGACTAAGTCAGTTAAGTGTATTTTCCTGGGGTATCCGAGGGAAACCTTGGGTTACTACTTCTACAACCGAGAAGAGGGTAAAGTGTTTATCGCTCGGAATAGTGTCTTCCTTGAGAAAGAGTTTCTCAGTCAAGGAGTCAGTGGGAGCACAGTGCAGGTCGAAGAAATTCGAGAGGAACCAGCTAGTAGCAAGTCGGCAAAAACCTTGGAGGTTGATCCAGTCATGGTTGCTAAGCCGGTAGCAGCACCTGTACTACGAATATCGGCAAGATTACAAAGTGTTTGTGATGTATTACTGTTAGACAATGATGAGCCGGCAAATTATTCAGAAGTGATGGTGGGATCTGATTCTGAGTCATGGCTTGGGTTAACCACGCAGGGGAAAAGGTTTTGTTTTATCTCTACGTGCCCCATGGTAAGATATTGGACCGACACCAAGTTCAATAAGAAGCATGACCTTGGAGTGCTAAAGTGAGCCGCGTTGAAAGGTGGAACACACACGCAAGGCAGTGTCACCCTTGCCTATTGCATCCATAAGAAGGTGAGGAAATGAATTCTCTAATCTTAGTCATCATGTGGTTCCTTACTCCGTGTTCCTCTACATGTATCTTTGTGCTCTCTTTTGCAAAAAAGAGAGACATGCGTGGTTCCCACCTTGTTCGAGGTTTGGACCAAGAAGTGTAAGATGATGAACAAAGAGGATGGGACAAAGGAGTGGGTGAGTTCTTGTGCCGAGGTCCAGAATAAGGGCTACCGAGACAAGCATGCCCAGGTAAAAGGCAAGGAGGTGGACCCTCTCACCGCTCCCTTTGACCCCGAGGTGGCCATGCTAGCAGGAGAAGACAAGAAGCACGACCGCTTGTGTATTAGAGACGGCTCTATCGATCCTTTGATCGTCCCGTCTATGAGACAGGTCCGTCATGGTAGGACGAGCAACATGCCTCAGGTAGAGACCTGCCCGATGGTTTCTTCCATAGCTATCGACCAAATCCGGGTATATTATTCTTCCTCGGTCATCCACACTTCATGACATGTTTTCCATTGCAATATTCATGACATTCTGATGACAAAATGTAGGCTGAGGTGGCCGCTGAGAGGATTCAAAGGGAGGAGGCCTAGGCCAATGCTCGGCGGATGGAGGAGCAGATGAGATAGCAGCAGGAGATGCTGACTCAACGGATGGATAAGAATGGTAAGATTATGGAGTGGATGTCAAGAAGATATCAGCCTATGGTTCCCACTTTATGGTGAGTTCTTGCTCATATAACCTAAGAGAATCCAAACTCCATTCACCTTCCTGCATGCTTGATTTGCAGGCCTCTCAGCCAAGTGGAGTGACTCTTTCAGATCTTGGTGATCCTCCTTTCACCTTTCCCACATGGGTAAGTTGTCCTGCGTATTAAGTACCAATCTCTATATATCTATGTCTACTACCTATTGACTAAGAATCAACTTTTCATCTTGTAGATACAACCATTAGCTGCATCCAACAGTGCGGAGCTCGGTGGGTCGGCATGTACGGATGACACCCTGATGGCGACTCCTATGACGAGTCAGCCTATCGTCAACAACCTACACGTCGCCTGCCGGCTTGGACTCTAGGTTAGGGCTCTATGATCCTTATAGCTAGAACACGTGTGGAAATCTAGACATAGAGCAAAACATTATCTTGTCCATATACCTTGTCAAAATGTGTAAACTATGAATTCTGGCTTGCTATGTTCCTTTACTTGGAAAAATTTACTTGCTATGTTTTATGAACTTGCCAAAATTTACTATGACTTGTAGAATCACTTCGAACATAGGTATCCATACATAGCTTCTTTACTTGTCAAGAATCTCATGTCTTTGTTTTCGAACTTGTAGAATTTACTCTCATATGAGCCACTTATAGAATTGTACATCGTACATGTTTTCCATATTGCTACATAGCTTATGTTGTCTAGGTTCCCTTAGTTATATAATTTCATTTCATGTTTCTTGTGATTCTCATGTCCTTCCTTTCAAATGTGTAGGATATCTACGTTGTATGGATTGTGTTTTGGAACTTGTATGGTTGCTATGTAAACTTGTATGTATGGAACTATTGACTCTATGTTGCTATGTATGGACCACACACTAATGTTGTTATAGATCTTGTGCTAGATCCTTGTTGATGATGGTATTTATTTTCATGGATATTGATCTGGTGCTAGATATGCTGTTTTGCAACAATATATGTATATTTTGTGTTTAAACTTCATGAATGAAACAAAAATAAACAAAAAACAGAAAATGTTGGGCTTTCGACGTTTGTTTCTTGAGAATGCCACACGACAAAGGTCCTTTGCCGTGCGTTTTCCAGAAATGCGCACGGCAAACGATCACCGATACATAAGCGTACCACGAGAAAAGAATGCAATCAATACACTAACTAAAACATAAAACAAATTTGAATATAGAAGGTAATATTCAAACAATTTAAAATTAGAAATGTGTACCTGCAAGATAAAAAGGCAAGCCTGCGTATGAGTACTCTTAGAAAGCTCCTCGTGCAGCTGGTCAGTGAAAAACTTGCACCACTAGAACTTGCACACATTTCCAATGTTGTGTTGAAATTAGATAATGGAAAATAAGCTATCAACATAACATCAAAACTTACACATATATTACACACCACCACAAACCTAAAACAAATTTGTTACCACCCCTATAACACACTAGTTATCATCACAACAAATAGAAAGTTATCAACACAATAACATATAAGTTACCAACCAAGACAGATATTAAAAAGAATAGACACCACAAAGGAAACTAACCATGATAGGGTAGCACTTATGGCAAACATGGTTCCGGGTAGTCGGTAACAGAAGTGCGGACACAATATACATGACATATACTTGCTTAAACTCATCGCCATAAGAACTCATATCCTTCAAGATTTCAAAAACTCGAATTCTCAAAGGGGTGCCACTATCATCAGGAAAAAATAGGGGCAAGGGCACCCTGAATTTCTAGATCAGCATAAATATGGGACCGGCTCTTCACCAAGCGGCAACCCTAAACAACTGAATACAGTATCCTCATTAAGGGGTATCCTTCCTCGAACCGGCACAACAAATTCACGTGTGTGCTTATAATATAAACTACTGAACTAAGTCATAACTGTGTCGTGTAGTGATGAGCACTTGATATCTAGCAAACTGTCAATATCCATTGCTTCAATTGATGCCTTCTGTTCATTTGATAAAAAATCCAATAAACTGGTCATAGCACAAGGAGATGCCCTGTTATGTTTACGGTCAGGCTGTTTTTCACCCTCGACAACATCACCAGCAGCCTTCCGTTTTCTTGGCATCGTGACCACTACAAACAATTTAAAATTAAAACATTAATACAAAACTCAACCACAATGGTACACAAAAACTCATAGAAAAATAGGAAAACAATACCAAAAATTAACATAGAAATGAAATAATGTTAAAATACCATACAAAATAAGAAACACAAAAAGAGATAATATAATGTTATCCAGCCATCAGTACATAAGTTACACATGATCATAAACTAATGTTATCATACAAAAAGCTAACAACTTATCAACATAGATAAACAAAAAGTTAACAATTGCACCACCAACAAAATGTTATCCATGAGCATACATCAATGTTATCATGCATTTTTCTCAAAAGTGACCAACAGATATAAGTAAAAGTTATGGATTACACTACCAAAATCATGTATAGTGCTACTGTTATCAAGGAATTCATTACAATGGTACCCATAGAGGATATCCTACATTACACACTTGAATTTAATATATCATGCAACAATCACACATTTCAAAAATACAAAAAAAAAAATCAAAAGCCTAAAACAACTAGAGCAGTGCATCATGCTTAATAAATGATTTGTTATGTGCACCCCAGGTAATCTAATGTTATCATGCCAACAGAACATAAGTTATCCATGCCCACTGCACATATATTATCATGCACTCTGCTCAAAAGTTACCAACAAAATATAAACAAAAAAGTTAGCAGATACATGGCTAGTACTGTTGTTATCAATAAATACTCTCCAATGTTACCCATGGCTAGTGCAATTGTTATCAAGGGATCCTATACAATCTTACCCACTTCATAAACAAAAAGTTAGAAGATACATAGCTAGTACTATTATTATCAAGGGATCCTCTCCAATGTTACCCATGGCTAGTGCTATTGTTATCAAGGAATCCTAATTTCAAAAGCGTAAAACATCCAAAGCAGTGCATCATGATTTATAAATGATTTCTTATGGTCACACCAGCTAGTCTAATGTTATCATGCCATCGGTATACAACTTACCCATACCATTACACATATGTTATCATGCAATTTGCTCAAAAGTTACCAACAAATCATAAACAAAATTTAATAAATACATGGTTAGTATTGTTGGAATCAATGAATATACTCCAATGTTACCCATGGCTAGTGCTACTGTTATCAAGGCATCCTATACAATCCTACCCACTTCATAAAAAAATGTTAGCACATACATGGCTAGTACTGATGTTATCAAGGGATCCTCTCCAAATGTTACCCATGGATAGATCTGTTGTTATCAAGGAATCCTATGCAATGTTATCCATGACTAGTGCTATTGATATCAAGGAATCCTATACAATCTAACCCACTTCAAATAGAATGTATCATAGATCAAGTCATAGGAGGCAACACGGGGGAATTAATAATTAGATCATGGGGGAAACAACTCACATGACTACATCATCGGAACATCATAACTACATCACACGGTAGATCTGGTTAGGGGATAGTACTCAAAACTATAGGACCAAACAGAATCAGGGGGCAATACTCAAACCATTTCAAAAATGGGGGGTTCAAGCATGAAGGAGCGCGGCGAAATTAGGGGCAAACCACACACATTACAACTTCCAAGCAACCCTAAACTATAGGACCAACCGGAATTAACGCCAACAATAAAACCGACAAAATGGAACCGCCGGAAACAGAGTAGGAGAGAGGAGAAGGGTCAAAGCGGCCGTGGAGATAAATCAGAGGAGGATCGAACCTGCGAGCACACCTAGAGGGAGTCAACGCGTCGCCAGCGGCAGGGACAAGCAGAATCGATGGAAACGGACGGGAATCGCCGTACCACGAGCGAAATCGCCGGAGAAGAAGGGGAGAGAGCAGCGGGATTCTCAAAACGGTCGGGAGAAGTGGGAGGGGTGGGTGAAGATGATAGGTGGGGCCCCAAGTGATGGGGGTGTTCGGATCAGGTTTGGCGCATTAAACCGCCACCCACCGCGCGGGGTTGTCCGCGTCTGTTAGATGGCGATCGAACGGCTGTTGCCAGCCCGCCGAGTTTTGACAAAAATCGACCGGTCTAAATCTAGGAATTCCAAAAATTTATCCCTAAACCTTTAGGGGCATTTCTTATAGTTGTCACTAAAGTGTTTTAGGGGCTTTTTTTATAGTTCCACTAAATGGATTTAAGGGCATTTCTCTTAGTGTCATTAAAGTGTTTTAGGGGAATTTCTTATAGTGCCACTAAGCGGATTTAAGGGCATTTTCCTTAGTGTCACTAAAGTGTTTTAGGGGCATTTTTTATAGTGCCACTAAACGGATTTAAGGGCATTTCTCTTAGTGTCGCTAAAGTGTTTTAGGGGCATTTTTTATAGTGCCAATAATGGATTTAAGGGCATTTCTCTTAGTGTCACTAAAGTGCTATAGGGGTATTTTGATCAGAGTGCCCCTAAAACTTTTACCGACATGAGTATTAGTGTCATATTTCAAAGTGTCTCTAAAACTCTCTCCCAAACACTAAAAAGTGCACGGTGGCCAGTTTGTCCTCCTGAGCCACCGATTCATGGCCGTCCGATCGAGTTGATCGAGCACTGCAGCCACATCGCTTCCGACAGGTTTGCACCTGGATGTCCCGTGTCCGACAATCATGTCCCTCACCTTTGACCAGTGCGCCGCCAACCCCGTCGGCTAGCGCCGCCCTCCACTCCCGACCACCGTGTAGCCTCCCCCACTGTCACGCGCCCTCCACCCACTACTGGAAAAACCATCTTCGGTTCGATCAGAACAAGCCCAGCAGTCCCGGCCCGTCACGAACCGCGACTAGTGCTAGCACTAGTCCCGGTCCGTGAGGCCTCCAACGGCTAGAAATGGCCATAAGCATTAGTCCCGGGCCGGACCAGAGCATTAGTCCCGGTCCGTAATACGGCCTCGGGACTAATAAGCTGGAGCGGGGCAACAGCTCTTTTTGGGGACTATTAGTCCCGGGTCGTATCACGGCCCGGGACTAATTGTCCATCACTATATATACAGCTCCCTGGCCAGCTGCCCTAAAGCATATGGTGGCCATTTTTCTCAAAGAAAGCAAGAGAGTTCATGCCATTTTTTTCTCAAGATTTGTCAAGATTTAGTTTGCAACACCTAAATCCAAAGCTTTAAAAGGTTGGAACTTCATTCTTTCATCTCTTATTGCTACTTTAGCTCTATATAATGCTCTAGAAGTATAGAGATATGGATCAAATGCATGCATGCTCTAGAAGTAGCTAGAAGGATTTTGATATATATGTGTAACAAATTTTGATTAGGCACATAGTTACTGAAAATTGAACTGTGTAATTTTAGAGTTTCAGAGCTTAGAATGGAATGAGGTTTTCACTGATAGAACAATAATAAAAAACTCCACATTTATCATGTTGATTGTTTTCTCCAATTCACAAATTGGTGCATGTAAATTTTTCAAAATTCAAAATTAATGCTCTAGAAGCTCTCAATATAACTTGTAATAATTTTATCATGTTGTGTAATGGTTTTTGATATACTTTTACTATAATGCAGATGGTCCGGGAATGGATGTACGGTACTGACCGACGCTCTGGCGAGTTCATTAATGGCGTGCATGAATTCATCTGTGTTGCTGATGCAAACAAGAACAATGGTTTTATATTCTGTCCATGTAATGGATGTAGGAATCAGAAGGATTACTCTGACTCAAAAACCCTTCACAGCCACCTGTTGAAGTACGGCTTCATACCCAGTTATAATTGTTGGACCAAGCATGGAGAGAGAGGGGTTATAATGGAAGACAATGAAGAAGAGGAGAAGGATGACAACTATCATGGTTTCCCTGAGTACGGAGATACTTCCATGAGGGATGCTGAAGGGGAGGATGAAGAAGATACACATGATGAACCCGCTGATGATCTTGGTCAGACCATTGTCGATGCACGAAGAGATTGTGAAACTGAAAAGGATAGGGAGAAGTTCAATCACATGCTAGAGGATCACAAAAAGTTGTTGTACCCAAATTGCGAAAATGGTCTGAAAAAGCTGGGCATCACACTGGAATTGCTGCGATGGAAGGCTGAGTGTGCTATACCTGACTCCTCATTTGAAAAGTTGTTGAAAATGATGAAGAATATGCTTCCAAAAGATAATGTATTGCCCGCCAGTACATACGAAGCAAAGAAGGTTGTCTGCCCTCTAGGTTTAGAGGTTCAGAAGATACATGCATGCCCTAATGACTGCATCCTCTACCGCGGTGAGGAGTATGAGAATTTAGATGCATGCCCGGTATGCACTTCACTTCGGTATAAGATTAGACGAGATGACCCTGGTGACGTTGAGGGAGAGCCCCCCCGGAAGAGGGTTCCTGCGAAGGTGATGTGGTATGCTCCTATAATACCACGGTTGAAACGCTTATTCAGAAACAAAGAGCACACCAAGTTGTTGCGATGGCATAAAGAGGAACGTAAGTCAGACGGGATGTTGAGACACCCCGCTAATGGGTCGCAATGGAGAAAAATCAATAGAAAGTATCCGGACTTTGCAAATGACGCAAGGAGTTTAAGGTTTGGTCTAAGTACAGATGGCATGAATCCCTTTGGGGAGCAGAGCTCCAGTCACAGCACCTAGCCCGTGACTCTATGCATCTATAACCTTCCTCCTTGGTTGTGCATGAAGCAGAAGTTCATTATGATGCCAGTGTTGATCCAAGGTCCGAAGCAACCCGGCAACGACATTGATGTGTACCTAAGGCCATTAGTGGAAGAACTTTTACAGTTGTGGCACGAACCCGGGATACGCGTGTGGGATGAGCACAAGCAGGAAGAATTTAACCCCCGAGCATTGCTTTTCGTAACAATCAATGATTGGCCTGCTCTTAGTAACCTTTTAGAACAGTCAAACAAGGGATACAATGCATGCACACACTATTTAGATGAGACTGCAAGTATATATTTGGAACATTGTAAGAAGAATGTATACAATGAGCATCATCGATTTCTTTTGGCCAACATCCCTTAAGAAAGAAAGGCAAGCATTTCAACGGTCTGGATTGTCACCAGACGAAGCCTAAGGAGCGTACTGGTGCTGATATATTTGATATGGTCAAATATTTGGATCAACTGGTAACCTTTGGAAAGGGTCCTGGAGGAAAATCTGTTCCGAAAGACGCTGAAGGACACGCACCCATGTGGAAGAAGAAATCTATATTTTGGGAGCTACCATATTGGAAATTCTTAGAGGTCCGCTCTGCAATCGATGTGATGCATGTGACGAAGAATCTTTGCGTGAACCTGCTAGGCTTCTTGGGCGTGTATGGGAAGAAAAAAGATACACTGGAAGCACGAAAGGACCATCAACGTATGAAAGACCCAGATGGCCTGCATCCAGAATGGTTTCAAGGTCATGCCAGCTACGCTCTTACCAAACAAGAGAAGGAAATATTTTTTGAATGCCTAAGCAGTATTAAGGTCCCGTCTGGTTTCTCGTCGAATATAAAGGGGATAATAAATATGGCAGAAAAAAAGTTCCAAAACCTAAAGTCTCATGACTGCCACGTGATTATGACGCAAATGCTTCCGATTGCATTGAGGGGGCTTCTACCAGATAATGTTCGAGTACCCATTATGAAGCTATGTGCATTTCTCAATGCAATCTCTCAGAAGATAATTATGCCCTAGAGGCAATAATAAAGATGTTATTATTATAATTCTTGTTCATGATAATGTTTATATTCCATGCTAGAATTGTATTAAGCGGAAACATTAATACTTGTGTGGTTTGTGAACAACACCGTGTCCCTAGTACGCCTCTATGGACTAGCTCATTGATTAATGATGGTTAAGGTTTCCTAACCATGGACATGAGTTGTCAATTAATAATGAGATCATATCATTGGGAGAATGATGTGATGGACAGACCCAAACTAAGCGAAGCAATTAGATCGTGTCATCGTGTTCATCTTTGCGAAGCTTTTCTTATGTCAAATATTATGTTCCTTAGACCATGAGATAATACAACTCCCTGGTATCGGAAGAAAGCTTTGAGGTCATCAAATGTCATCCTATGAGAGGGTGATCATAAAGGTGTCTCTCAGGTGATCGGAAAGTATCTGTTGGGTTGTATGTATCGAGATGGGATTTGTCCCTCCCAAGTCAGAGAGATATACTTTGGGCCCACTCGGTAATCGATATCAACACCGCTTGCAAGCATGTGGTTAAGGAGTTAATCACAAAGTGATATTGGATTACGGAACAAGTAAAGTACTTGCTGTGAATGAGATTGAACTAGGTATGTCGGTACCGACGATCAAATCTCGGGCAAGTAAAATATCGCGAGACGAAGGGAATATATATATGGGATTGATTGAATCCTGGAATCGTGGTTCATCCGATATGATCATCGATGATTGTGTGGGAGTCAATATGGGTTTCCAGACCTCGTTGTTGATTATTGATAGAAGATCATGTCTGCATATTCTCGAACCCGCAGGGTCACACACTTAACGTGTCTTGACGCTAGGATAGATTGGATAATTGGTTTATGAGTTTTTGTTCGGAGTCTTGGATGGGATCCGGGACATCACGAGAGGTTCCGGAATGGTCCGGAGAATAAGATTCATATAAGGCAGTGCAGTTTTTGGAGTTCGGAATTGTTCCGGGTTAATCGGTATTGTACCAGAAGCTTCTAGAACCTTCCGGAAGGGGACCAACGTGGCCCCACCTTCCGGGAGGGGGCATGGGCCTATGAGGGAGTGCCCTGGCTGCATTGGTCCAGGGGCACAAGGCCCCATAGGGCCCAACCGGCCAGCTAGGGTAAAACCCTAGATAGAGCTTCTAGAAGGGGGGGGTTTCCTTGCCCCCCACTCCTCCTCCTTTGGCCGCCGGCCTAGGGCTTGGGGGAGGGGTTAGGGCTGCGCCCACCCCTCTATATATAGAGGGCTGGGGGCGCACCACCCCCCCACACCTTCCCCTCCAACCCTAGCCGCCCTGCTGCCCTCCTCTCTCCCTCCCGACTGCTTGTAGGCGAAGCCCTGCTGCAGAAATTCTCCACCAATTGCACCGCGCCGTCGCGTTGTAGATCCAACCCATCTCTCCACCATACTTGCTGGACCAAGGAAGGAGGAGACGTCGAGGTGCCGCACGTGTGCATCTCACGGAGGCATCGCCACTTGTGGTGCTAGATCGGATCGGATCGCGAGGAGGAGAAGCGAGTACGACTACATCACCCACGTTCCGACGAATGTTCCGCTATGCGAATCTTCAAGGGTATGAAGATCTAATCCAATCTCTCTCGTTGTTTGCATCTCCTAGATTAGATCTTGGCTTCCCTCTGTTCGCATCCGTAGAAATTTTTGATTTACTATGCCGGGAAACCCTTCAGTGGTATCAGAGCTAGATCTATGCGTAGATGTGTTTCACGAGTAGATCGCAACATGGTTGTTGCGGGCGTTGATGTTTTCTGTTGCAAGCCTCTTGTTTGTGTTCTTCTTATGACGCGGGATAGTGAGATTGAAGCGGTCCAGGCCAACCTTACGCGACGTCGTTCGCGAGACCGGCTCCGCACTTGACGTGTGGCTTGTTCCACACATGCGGCTGGTGGATGTCAGTTTCTCTCACTATAGTTGTCATGGGATTAACACCGGAGTTTGGCAACCATATCACCGTTGTGGCTTTCCATAGGTAAGAATCATTCTTAGCATATACTCCCATAAGCCACGTAAAACATGCAACAACAAAGTAGAGGCGTCTAACTTGTTTTTGCAGGGAGTGTTTTCTGTGATATGGTATGGCCCAAGATGTGATGTGTATATTGTATGCGATGATCATGTTTTGTAATGTTTCACGACTTGCATGTCGATGAGTACACAACCGGCAGGAGCCATATGGTTGTCTTTATAATTGTGTATGACCTATGAGTCAACTTCTTATACGCCATGTAATAGCTTTACTTTATCGCTAAGTATTTAGCAATAGTTGTAGTTGCTATTCGTGGTGGAGGCAATCATGGTGGAGTGATGGAGATCATGTCGGAACACACAAGATGGAGATCATTGCGCGAAGATTGGCTATACCATGTCACATAAAGTTATATGCATATGATGTTTATCCTTTTATGTATCTTATTATGCTTAGATCGCGACGGTAGCATTATAAGATGATTCCTCACTTAAAGATCAAGATAAAAATTGTGTTCTCCCCAAGTATGCACCATTGCGAAAGTTCGTCGTGTCCAAGCATCACGTGATGATCGGGTTCTATAGACTCTACGCTCACATACAACGGGTGCAAGCCAGTTTTTGCACACGCGGAAATACTTGGGTCTAACTTGACGAGCCTAGCATGTACAGACATGGCCTCGGAACACAAGAACCGAAAGGTTAAGCATGAGTCATATGAATGATATGATCGACACTTCGTTGTCCACCATTGAAACCACATCTCTTCTCGTGATGATCGGATTAGGTGTGGTGAATTTGGATCGTGTTCACTAAACAACTTGAGGGATGTTGAATTTAGTGGGAGTTCATCTAGTAATTTGATTAAGTTGAACTATTTATCATGAACATAGTCTAAATTGTACTTGCAAATACTGTAGATCACATGGCCAAGTCCAACTTCAACTTCAACGTTTTTGCTGAGATAGAAAAGCTTAGAAACAATGGGTCTAACTTCACCAAATGGTTCTGCATTCTGAGAATCATTCTCGCTGGCGGACAAAAGGACTATGTCCTTGAGAAAGTGCTAGGTGACGCCCCTGCTATAGATGCGCCGGCTGATGAAAAAGCTGTTTATCAGTCGCGCAAGGATGATTATGATTTGATTAAGATCGCCATGTTGTATGCTATGGAGTCGGATCTTCAAAATCATTTTGAGGAGTTCGCCGGGCCCTTTGAGATTCTCGAGGAGCTGAAAAACATGTTTCAGACTCAAGCCCGTTCTGAGAGATATGAGATCTCTAAGAAATTATTTAACTACAAGATGGAGGAAGGGAGTTCCGTTAGTGAGCACGCCATTGAGATGACGGGCTACACTCAACGCCTTGAGCAACTGGACTGCAAGATTCCAGAGGAGCTCAAGATTGACACTCCTAGCTACAAAAGTTTTGTAGTTGATCACAATCAGATTGGTTCCACTGATATGATCACTGAGCTCTTTGCTAAGATGAAAGTAGCAGAGGTGAACATCAAAAAGAATAATCATGTGTTGATGGTCAACAAGCCCCCCACCTTCAAGAAAGGTAAGGGTGCAAGGAAGCCCTTCAAGAAAGGCGGCGGCAAGCGCGTTGCCCCTGCTGAGAAGAAGCTCAAGTCTGGTCCTAAACTGGACACTGAGTGCTTCTATTGCAAGGACAAGGGTCACTGGAAGCGCAACTGTCCGAAGTACTTAGCGGACAAGAAGGCTGGCACCATCAAAGGTATATTTGATATACATGTTATTGATGTTTTCCTTACTAGCCCTCGTTGTAGTGCCTGGGTATTTAATACCGCTTTAGTTGCTAATATTTGTAACTCGAAACAGGAGCTACAGAATAGACGGCAGCTTGCGAGGGATGAGGTGACGATGCGCGTTGGCAACGGATCAAGAGTTAATGTGATGGCCGTCGGCACGCTCTCCTTAGTTTTACCTTCGGGATTAGTTTTAAACCTTAATAAGTGTTATTATGTGCCTGCGTTGAGCATGAACATTATTTCTGGATCTTGTTTATTGCAAGACGGTTATTCATTTAAATCGGAGAATAATGGTTGTTCTATTTATATGAGTAACATCTTTTATGGTCATGCACCTATTGTGAATGGTTTATTTCTTCTAAATCTCGAAAGGGATGAAACACACATCCATAACATTGAGGCTAAGAGATGCAAAGTAGATAGTGATAATACTACTTATTTGTGGCACTGTCGTCTAGGTCATATTGGTGTAAAGCGCATGAAGAAACTCCATTCTGATGGACTTTTGGAGTCTCTTGATTTTGAATCATTTGACACATGCGAACCATGCCTCATGGGCAAGATGATCAAAACCCCGTTCTCCGGTATGATGGAGCGAGCAACGGACTTGTTGGAAATCATACATACCGATGTATGCGGACCGATGAGTGTTTCGACGCGCGGTGGATATCGCTATTTTCTCACTTTTACCGATGACTTAAGTAGATATGGGTATATCTATTTAATGAAACATAAATCTGAAACGTTTGAAAAGTTCAAAGAATTTCAGAATGAAGTGGAGAACCATCGTAACAGAAAGATTAAGTTTCTACGATCCGATCATGGAGGTGAATATTTGAGTTATGATTTTCTCACGCATCTTAAAGCAAGCGGAATTGTTTCGCAACTCACGCCACCCGGAACACCACAGCGCAATGGTGTGTCTGAACGCCGGAATCGAACCTTATTAGATATGGTCCGATCAATGATTTCTCTTACTGATTTGCCGTTATCATTTTGGGGTTATGCATTAGAAACCGCTGCATTCACTTTAAATAGGGCACCATCTAAATCCGTTGAGACGACACCGTATGAACTGTGATTTGGTGCTAAACCTAAGTTGTCGTTTCTTAAAGTTTGGGGATGCGAAGCTTACGTCAAGAAGTTGATGCCGGACAAGCTCGAACCCAAAGCGGAGAAATGCGTCTTCATAGGATACCCTAAGGAAACTATTGGGTATACCTTCTATCACAGAACCGAAGGCAAAGTGTTTGTCGCAAAGAACGGTTCCTTTCTTGAGAAGGAATTTCTCTCGAAAGAAGTGAGTGGGAGGAAAGTAGAGCTAGACGAGGTTGTTGAACCTTCTCTTAAGTTCGAGAATAGCGCAGCACCTGAAATTGTTCCAGTACCGCTTGCACCAACAATAGAGGAAGCTAATGATAAGGATCATGAAGCTTCGGACGATGCTGCTACTGAACGTCGCAGGTCGACAAGGTCGCGTGCCCCTCCTGAGTGGTACGGCAACCCTGTCTTAACTGTCTTGTTAGTAGATGACAGTGAGCCTTCGAACTATGAGGAAGCGATGATGAGCCCAGACTCTGAGAAATGGCTAGAGGCCATGAAATCCGAATTGGGATCCATGAGCGAAAACCAAGTATGGACTTTGGTGGACCCTCCTAGCGACCGAAAGGCCGTTGAGTGCAAATGGATCTTCAAGAAGAAAACGGACGCGGATGGTAATGTTACCGTCTATAAAGCACGACTTGTCGCAAAAGGTTTTCGACAAGTTCAAGGTGTTGACTACGATGAGACTTTCTCTCCTGTAGCGATGTTTAAGTCCATTCGGATTTTATTAGCAATTGCTACGTTTCATGATTATGAAATATGGCAGATGGATGTCAAGACTGCGTTCCTCAATGGCAACATTGATGAAGAGTTGTATATGATGCAACCCGAAGTTTTTGTCGATCCTAAGGATGCTGATAAAGTATGCAAACTTCAGCGTTCTATTTATGGACTGAAGCAAGCATCTCGGAGTTGGAACCTTCGTTTTGATCAAGTGATCAAGAGCTTTGGATTTGTTCCAAATTGCTACGAAGCTTGTATCTACAAGAAAGTGAGTGGGAGCTCGGTGACATTTCTGGTACTATATGTGGATGACATATTGATTATTGGAAATGACGTTAACATGCTTAACGATGTGAAGAGTTATTTGAACAAGTGTTTTTCAATGAAAGACCTAGGTGAAGCTGTTTATATATTGGGCATCAAAATCTATAGAGATAGACAAAGACGCCTAATAGCTTTAAGCCAGAGTACATACCTAGACAAAGTTCTGAAAAGGTTCAGAATGGATAAGGCAAAGAAAGGTTCAGTGCCTATGTTGTCAGGTAAGATATTGAGCAAGGCTCAGTGTCCAGCTACGGTAAATGATAGGGAAGCTATGAGCAAAGTGCCTTATGCCTCGGCCATAGGTTCTATCATGTATGCCATGCTGTGTACTAGACCAGATGTGTCCAATGCTCTTAGTTTGACGAGCAGGTATCAAAGTGATCTAGGAGTGGAACACTGGACAGCCGTAAAGAACATCCTAAAGTACCTAAATAGGACTAAAGAAATGTTCTTAGTCTATGGGGGTGATGAACAGCTCGTCGTAAAAGGTTACGTCGATGCTAGTTTCGACACCGACAAGGATGATTCTAAATCTCAGACAGGATACGTGTATATTTTGAATGGAGGAGTTGTGAGCTGGAGAAGCTGCAAGCAAAGCGTGATCGCGGGATCTACAGTAGAAGCGGAATACATGGCTGCTGCAGAAGCGTCAAGTGAAGGGGTTTGGATCAGAAACTTCATCACTGAGCTTGGCGTGGTTCCAAGTGCATTGGACCCACTGGAGATATTGTGTGACAACACTGGCGCCATAGCACTTGCTAAGGAACCAAGATATCATCCAAAGACCAAGCATATCAACCGCAAGTTTCATATAATCCGAGATTATATAGCAGATGGAGATCTGAAGATTAGCAAAGTACATACAGATCTGAATGTCGCAGATCCATTGACTAAACCTCTTCCACGTGTAAAACATGATCAACACCTCAGTGCCATGGGTGTGAGATTGTTGCCAAATGTAAACTAGATTATTGACTCTAGTGCAAGTGGGAGACTGTTGGAATTATGCCCTAGAGGCAATAATAAAGATGTTATTATTATAATTCTTGTTCATGATAATGTTTATATTCCATGCTAGAATTGTATTAAGCGGAAACATTAATACTTGTGTGGTTTGTGAACAACACTGTGTCCCTAGTACGCCTCTATGGACTAGCTCATTGATTAATGATGGTTAAGGTTTCCTAACCATGGACATGAGTTGTCAATTAATAATGAGATCATATCATTGGGAGAATGATGTGATGGACATACCCAAACTAAGCGAAGCAATTAGATCGTGTCATCGTGTTCATCTTTGCGAAGCTTTTCTTATGTCAAATATTATGTTCCTTAGACCATGAGATAATACAACTCCCTGGTATCGGAAGAAAGCTTTGAGGTCATCAAACGTCATCCTATGAGAGGGTGATCATAAAGGTGTCTCTCAGGTGATCGGAAAGTATCTGTTGGGTTGTATGTATCGAGATGGGATTTGTCCCTCCCAAGTCGGAGAGATATACTTCAGGCCCACTCGGTAATCGATATCAACACCGCTTGCAAGCATGTGGTTAAGGAGTTAATCACAAAGTGATATCGGATTACGGAACGAGTAAAGTACTTGCTGTGAACGAGATTGAACTAGGTATATCGGTACCGACGATCAAATCTCGGGCAAGTAAAATATCGCGAGACGAAGGGAATATATATATGGGATTGATTGAATCCTGGCATCGTGGTTCATCCGATATGATCATCGATGAATGTGTGGGAGTCAATATGGGTTTCCAGACCCCGCTGTTGATTATTGATAGAAGATCATGTCTGCATATTCTCGAACCCGTAGGGTCACACACTTAACGTGTCTCGACGCTAGGATAGATTGGATAATTGGTTTATGAGTTTTTGTTCGGAGTCTCGGATGGGATATGGGACATCACGAGAGGTTCCGGAATGGTCCGGAGAATAAGATTCATATAAGGCAGTGCAGTTTTTGGAGTTCGGAATTGTTCCGGGTTAATCGGTATTGTACCGGAAGCTTCTAGAACCTTCCGGAAGGGGACCAACGTGGCCCCACCTTCCGGGAGGGGGCATGGGCCTATGAGGGAGTGCCCTGGCCGCATTGGGCCAGGGGAACAAGGCCCCATAGGGCCCAACCGGCCAGCTAGGGTAAAACCCTAGATAGAGCTTCTAGAAGGGGGGGTTTCCTTGCCCCCCACTCCTCCTCCTTTGGCCGCCGGCCTAGGGCTTGGGGGAGGGGTTAGGGCTGCGCCCACCCCTCTATATATAGAGGGCTGGGGGCGCACCACCCCCCCACACCTTCCCCTCCAACCCTAGCCACCCTGCTGCCCTCCTCTCTCCCTCCCGACTGCTTGTAGGCGAAGCCCTGCTGCAGAAATTCTCCACCAATTGCACCGCGCCGTCGCGTTGTAGATCCAACCCATCTCTCCACCATACTTGCTGGACCAAGGAAGGAGGAGATGTCGAGGTGCCGCACGTGTGCATCTCACGGAGGCATCGCCACTTGTGGTGCTAGATCGGATCGGATCGCGAGGAGGAGAAGCGAGTACGACTACATCACCCATGTTCCCACGAACGTTCCGCTATGCGAATCTTCAAGGGTATGAAGATCTAATCCAATCTCTCTCGTTGTTTGCATCTCCTAGATTAGATCTTGGCTTCCCTCTGTTCGCATCCGTAGAAAATTTTGATTTACTATGCCGCAAAACCCTTCAGTACTCTAGGAAGGAAATCAATAATATGTAGAGACGGACATTCTTACACCGAAGCACATTACACCGTTCTACAGAATTCTATCTTGGCAGCCCCATATATCGAGGAACACAAGAAAATCTTACGCTCCAACAACCCTGGAAAGAATGACTCTTGGATTAGAGATGAACACATGAAGAGTTTTGGCGGTTGGTTGCAACATGCCATCAAAAACAACACTCTTGGAGATCAGCTATACTTGTTGTCTAGGTCACCATCTTCGACTATATCGACTTTCCAAGGGTACGAGATAAATGGGTATACATTTTACATGATAGCCCAAGATAAAAAGAGCACCAACCAAAACAGTGGTGTCCGCTTTGATGCAACAGACAACAATGGGTCAAAGACCACATATTATGGGTACATAGAGGAGATATGGGAACTTGACTATGGACCTACTTTTAAGGTTCCCTTGTTTCGATGCAAATGGTTCAAGCTGACGGGAGGAGGGGTTGAGGTAGACAAGAAATACGGAATGACATCGTTGGATCTCAACAATCTTGGGTACTTAGAGGAACCATTCGTCCTAGCCAATGATGTGGCCTAGGTTTTCTATGTGAAGGACATGTCTACCAAACCTAGAAAACAAAAAATAAGAAAAAGAATACATCAGACGATGAGCCAAAGAGCCACATAGTTCTTTTAGGAAAAAGAAACATCGTGGGAGTGGAGGACAAGACAGACATGTCAGAAGATTGTGATAAGTTTCATGAAATTCCGCCCTTCGCGGTGAAGGATGACCCAAGCATCATGTTAATGAATGAAGATGCTCCATGGATACGACGGGATCAGAAAGGAACACATGCGAAGAAATGATATGTAATAATTGTAACATTTTATGAGTGAAGATGTTCCATGGATGTGTCCATTTTTATAGTGTTGTATGCAAACAATCTTGAGTGTGTTAGTCCCGTTTTGTGGCTGGACCGGGACTAAAGGAGGGCCTTTAGTATCGATTCATACTTACCATTAAGATCTGATCTCCAAATGTGTGATGTCACATATTAGGGAGTGCCTCTATGACCAGTTTCTCGGAGATGCCGGAGGACTGGGCTCCAACGGCATCTCCCTGAAACTGGCCGTAGTGGTGTCCCTGCTCTCGAAAACCATCTTGCAGCTTGTAACTTCTCTAACTAGATCAATACGCCTGGGAGCTAACTAATTTCACATATTAGGGAGTGCCTCTATAACCAGTTTCTTGGAGATGCCGGAGGACTGGGCTCCGTCGGCATCTCCCTGAAACTGGCCGTAGTGGTGTCCCTGCTCTCGAAAACCATCTTGGAGATGCCTCAAACTGGCTGGAGGACTGGACTCACAAGGATGCCTATTTATAGTACAAGCAGCTCGACATAATGTCGACACTCACCCCTATTATTAGTGCTGACTCATCTTTAGTCCCGGTTGGTGTCTCCAACCGGGACTAAAGGTTCATCTTTAGTCCCGGTTGGTGACACCATCCGGAACAAGGTACAAGCCGCACGACATAATGTCGACACTCACCCCTATTATTAGTGTTGCCTGGCCCAGTCTGCCGCAATCCCTTCAGTCGCGGTTGGTTTCTCCAACTGGGACTAAAGATCAACCCTCTCTTTATATAGGCATTTCCCTCTATTTACTAGGTAACACTCAAGACATTTATTAATATTAAAAACCGGGACAAACCGGGACTAGCTAACACTCAGGACTAAAGCCGCCCCCTTTAGTCATAATCATGCCTAGTCCTATAGTACGCAGCTTCAGGGTCATCATCGTCATCATCATCGTCATCGTCACCTGCCACTCTGGGGATCCTCAGCCCATCCATGGCATATACCAGGGGCCATTCCAGCCTCGGATTCACGGCGGGCAGGAGAGGGGTCTCCTGGAAGACGATGCCGCTACCGCCGGGCCGGTGTGGGGCCTGTGGCGGGTGGACTCGTGGGCACCGTAGGCGAGGATGGTCTCCCCCGGTGATGTAGCGCATCACTCCGATGATAGTACGGTTCGCCCACCACAGACGACGGCCGGCTTCGTTGTGGTTCACCGGTGGCGGGCCATCACCCTCGTACCTGGCGAGCTCTCTTTTCGGCCTATTAGCGAAGAAGGCATTCCAGGTGTCGTAGTTGTCGGGATCCCAGTGGGGATCCATCCGCTGCTACGGCGTGAGCTCGTGGTAGAAGTGGTTTGTGATGGCCGCCTGGCGTGCGGAACCTTGAGGGACAGGAGGGACATGAACCCCTCCAGCGCTCAGCATCCAGCCGGCGGGCGGCCGGTAGCCCGACGGACAAGGGTAGTTGGAGGCGCACAGCGCCTTGGTCTCCTCGAGGGTCAGAATGGCCCAGTAGGCATTGTCCATTGTTCTAAGAGAGGAAGGTGTGGATGTGTGGATAGCCATGGCACGATCGCCCTAAATATAGAGGGAAAGGGCGGGAAAACTTGGCGTGAAGCTTTGGGAAATGGCGGGAAATATCTTTAGTCCCGGTTAGTGACTACATCCGGGACTAAAAGCTCTCGTAGAAAGGAAAGGGCGGGAAAACTTGGGGGGAAGAGGTGGGAAATGGCGGAAAATAACTTTAGTCTCGGTTTGTGACTACATCCGGGACTAAAAGCTCTCGTAAAAAGGAAAGGGCGGGAAAACTTGGCGGGAAGAGGTGGGAAATGGCGGAAAATATCTGATTTGAGTTAAAAAAAGATATATTACAAATGAAATAACTTATAAATGATGCAAACAGATAAATGGATATTATATTAAAATTCTTTATATTTTTTTGATAGTAATAGACATATTATTTGTTTTATTTGGATTATTACAATAAAAGATATGATTTTTCAAAGTTTTTATATTTGATTTGAATTAAAAAACAAAATTTACAAATGAAATAACTGATAAATGATGCAAACAGATAAATGGATATTATATTAAGATTCATTATATTTTTCTGATAATTATAGACATATTATTTGTTTTATTTGGATTATTACAATAAAATATATGATTTTTCAAAGTTTTTATATTAGTTTTGAATTAAAAAAGAAAATTTAAAAATGAAATAATTTATAAATGATGCAAACAGATAAATGGATATTATATTAAGATTCATTATATTTTTCTGATAATTATAGACATATTATTTGTTTTATTTGGATTATTACAATAAAATATATGATTTTTCAAAGTTTTATATTAGTTTTGAATTAAAAAAGAAAATTTAAAAATGAAATAATTTATAAATGATGCAAATAGATAAATGTATATTATATTAAGATTCATTATATTTTTTTGATAATTATAGAAATATTATTTGTTTTATTTGGATTATTACAATAAAAGATATGATTTTTCAAAGTTTTTATATTAGTTTTGAATTAAAAAAGAAAATTAAAAAAAAACAAATAGTCACGGGTCGTGGCTGGACCCAGGACTAAAGGGTGAGTGCGCGCACGAAAACGAAGCGGCCGAAAAAGCCCTTTAGTCCCAGGCCGTGGCTTAGCCCGCGACTAAAGGGGGGTCTTTAGTTGCGGGTTAAGCCACGGCCCGCGACTAAAGGGTCTTTAGTCGCGGGCGGTGGCTTAGCCCGGGACTAAAGGTCCATCCCTTTATATTCTGGCGCTAGTGGAGGTGCTGCGCCCCAACACTTCGCATTTCTCGTCGACGACGAAGCACGGACGAAGACGAAGCACAGACGAAGAAAGGGGAGGTGTTGTCCGATTCCGCCACCGCTCCGCCGTGCATACGTGCTCCGTCGTGCCGCCGCTGCTCCGCAGGTGAGATGGTTCTCCAGGACGTGGCGCCGCTCTGTCGTGCCGCCGCCACTCCGCAACGACAAGAGAGAGGGAGCGAGCCTGGGGGGAATGAGAGGATAGGGGAGAGGGAGGAGAGGCGTGCTCTCCATGGCGGCGGCGGCGCGGATCGGCGACGAACACCGCCGGCGAGGGCGTCGCGCGCGCGCCACACCGACGCTTTGGCCAGAGGACGGGGAAGGACGGCCGGCGAGGTGGGTCGTGTTGGGCTGCTGGCCTAGTAGGGGAGAGGGAGAGATGGGCCGGCCTGGTTGGGGTCGGGCTACTGTTTTTTTTTTCCAAAATTTTTTATTTTTCTGTTTTTCCTTTTCTCTTCGTATTTTTTAAATACAAATCTGTTTTATATTATTTTTTAATTATTGTTTTAATTATAATTAGCTAGGATTAGGATTATATTGATAGCTAGGGTTATTTTAATTATAATTAGCTATGCTTATTTTTTTAATTATTGTTTTAATTATAATTAAGTAGGGTTATTTTTTTAATTATTGTTTTAATTATAATTAGCTAGGGTTATTTTTTTTGTTTTAGTTATTAGCTATGATTATATTGTTTTACCACAATTAATATTAGCATTATTAATTAGCTAGGGTTATTTTAATTATAATTAGCTAGGGTTATTTTTTTAATTATTGTTTTAATTATAATTAGCTAGGGTTATTTTTTAATTATTGTTTTAATTATAATTAGCTAGGGTTATTTTTTTAATTATTGTTTTAATTATAATTAGCTAGGGTTATTTTTTGTTTTAGTTATTAGCTATGATTATATTGTTTTACCACAAATAATATAAGGTTTTACCATAATTAATATTAGGAAATGTTATAGTTTTTTTTCTATAATTTTTTATAGTTTTTTTTATATTAGGGTTTTTTGTTTTCGTATTAGGATTATTGTTTTTTCTAACCTGTTTAACTCTCTTTTTGTTATAGATAATTAAGTCATGGATCCATCCGAAGATCCTGGTCGCATCGGTGAAGGTTTTCTTCAGGGCATGATAAGAGGTGAAATTCCTCTTAATATTACTACCGGCGCCGAAGATATTTTGCTCGAGGAAGAGATATCCTCATATATGAATCCATCCAGTGATGGACTAGAGGAAAACCAAATTTACCAAGGGGAAGACTAGATGGACGAAGGCAAATAAATAACAACAATAATGATGGCCCCTCGACAGGATCCGGCGAGGTATATAGATATATAGATATATATTAACTGATCTAGATATATATAAAGTCTCGTGTTACCTCTATTCATTAACTGATCTAGATATATATTAATCACTCTCTCTTCTTTTAGCCCACCGGATCGAAGCAATCGATAGCTCGAACGAAATGAGGGCCGAACAAAAAGTTGGATGGTAATCAGAGGTTCACCATCGAAGAAATAGATGATGATGGTGAACCGATTGCTCCAGAGAAGCACCAGAGGATGTTTATATATCAATGCAGGGTGCTTGTTAGGGACAACCTGCCGATCACCATCGAAGAATGGAATAAGTCAAAGAAAGCCGGTGAAGAATCCAACAGCTATGTCACCGATGATGCCAAAGATGACCTTTGGCAAAAGCTCATAGCGCATTTCATAGTACCTCCAGAGTATGAGGAATTTGAGGTAGATGGTATTACCCCAAGGCCGGGTGGGCTTGAAAATAGAGCGAAAGTCAAGGAGTGGGCACTAAGCAAGATGGCTGAACTGTACCGGAACCACAAGAAAAATTTATACGCGAAATATGTCGCAAAAAAGAAAACTCCAGACTTCAAAGGAGTAAATGAGAAGTTGAGAGAACAGTGGCCCAATTTTGTGCAGTACAAGAAATCTGATAAAGCAAAGGCAAAGTCGGCAAAGAACGCGTTAAATGCTGCCAACAAGAAATACCATCATAAAATGGGGATAGGTGGCTACAAGAGTGTCGTCCCTAAGTGGGAAACTATGGAGAGGGATATGAGGGCTAGAGGCGTCACTCCTGGTACAGATAGATGGCTCGAGAGGTCAAAGCACTGGTGGTACGGGCACGGGGGATCCTTGGACCCAGAAACAGGGAAGACATTATTTCATGATAAAATTCTAAAACCCTCCCAAGACATTATTCAAGCAATGAACGATGCTCAATTGGGATTGTTCCGTCCCGAGAGAGAGAACGACGAGCTGACACGCGCCCTAGGGAATCCTGAAAAGGGAGGACGAACACGAGGCAAAGGCGCCGGTGTCTCGTGGAAGAAAGGGTTTTCCTCTGTACGATGCCAGTTACAGAAGCCGTCAGAGAAAGAAGGACCGGGAGGCAGACCGGATCTCCAGGGTAGAGCAGGACCTAGCTGATCTGAAGAACCTCATGCATGAAATTAGCCAAAGGCTGCCGTCGTCAACTCACCCGCGCTCTGATGATCCTGCATTGGATCTTAGCCAACGGAGAAGCAGCGTGGCTTCCACGGAAGTCCGTGCTGATGATCAAGCACTGCTAGATGATGCACCGGCTCCTCACTACCCCGTGGATGATGTCAGAGAGATGGCACAATGTGAGCTACATCAGCCAATGAACAACCTGTCCTTCAAGGTGGCGATTGGCACTGCTTTACCTTGTCTACCTGGAGCACTCCACCATTCACTTCCGATTCCACCAGGCTATGCTCGTGTCACGGTGGATGACATAGTGGAGGATTTTGCGGACCTAGAGATTGAAATTGCTACGCCTGAAGGCCTTACGAAACTAGGAGATGTCAAGCGCAACATCATTATATGGAATAAGAAGTACATCAAGTTTCCAGGCTCGGCGCCAAGGCCACCGACTCCAAGGAATCCAAATCCACCCCGCATCGAATATCGTCAACCTCCAAGTCCACCCCAACCCGATTATCGCCAACCTCCAAGTCCACCCCAACCCGATTATCGCCAACCTCCAAGTCCACCCCGCCCCTCTAATGATCGCCGCAGCAGGAGTACATCAACGCGATCTCCGCCTCCGCCTCCGTGCAATACTACTACCTCGTCGAAGAAACGGAAGTTCGACGGTCCCCCGCGCCCCACATCAAAGAAAGGTCAAACGCCGAAGATAGTCGATATCCCGCCGGCTCTTCCAAAGAGACCTTATGACAAGACCGATGAGGAAACTAACGCGGATGTGGCTGGCCAAGTTAAGGCGCATTTTGCACCCAAAAAGCCTGAGCCAAAGCCGGTATATAACGAAAAAACCAAAAAGTGGGCTAAGTCCTTTCTTGAGCAACCATCCCAGATATCGATGAATCTGGAATCAGACTATGACCGGGAGATTATTAAGCAAGCATAGAAGAAAAAAATCATAAGTGCAAAAAGCGGGAAGCAAGTTGCCCAGGTCGGAGCACAGAAGAATCAATCGATCGCCCCGCTCAAAGTCATTTCAGACCTCGACAAGGCCTTCAGAGCTGAAATGGATATGGACATGCAAATAATGGACCCTAGAGCCCGTAATAGTACTGCACTTATGGGAATCACTATATCGCAGGCCAAAGCACTTGCTAACGAAGCAAATATGTCTCTTGGTCAATATTTAGGCTATGAAGATACGCCAGTGGGTCAGATAGTATGATAGTATGTCCAAGGGGCGCCTCTAGTCAGTAATGAGGAGCTCACACGTCTATCCACACATATGCGAAATCTGCACGAATGGTACATGTCGCAAGCACAAAAAAAGCATCAGAAATATTGGTTTCCGGTGGACGTTAGAACGGAGCATCACTTCAAACCATACTCGATACAAGTTCAAATGACCAAACTGTTTCAGTTATACAACCAGCGCGCCCTCGACAAATCTATCATTGGTTGCTACTGTCTGTAAGTTATTTATTTCTATAATTAAGTTTGTAGCTTTAGCTCGTTCATTGCATTTAATATATTATCCTAACTATATATATCCTTTTGTATGATGATATTATATTCTGCAGAATGAAGATGCTTGAATGCAAAAGAGCTAGAAGATACGACGTTGGGTTCATTAACCCATATATCATTAATGAATATACGTTAAATAATCACCCCAAAGACGTGGAGGAAGACCTGTCCAGGTTCTTAACCGAGAATAATTTTGTTAAGGAAATACTATTTCCTTACAACATCAAGTGAGTGTTTATATCTTGTACACATTTTATTTTTGCTTACTCGATGAGCTATATATGCATGTATGCTTATGTAAACGTCCGCAGATTCCACTGGATCTTGCTAAACATTCAAGTTGACAACTCTCTAGTTGAAGTTCATGACTCATTAAGTTGGGACCAAGAGAAGTGGAGCGACACGAAAGCAATGCTCCATAAGTAATTTCAATCATTATCGCATTATATCGTCCTCTTTCATTCATTTCCTGATATCAAGTAACTAATAACTCCTTTATTTATTTTCTTTGCCGAGCAGGTGTTGGACACGGTTCAGACAGAAAACAATACCAGGTCCATTCAAAGAGGAGCTAACTTATAAAATGACGAAGAGTTTACAGCAGCCACCGGGAACTCATTTATATGGATACTACGTCTGCGAGTACATCCGAGAGTTGACCAGTGAACGGAAAGTTGACTCACATTATATTTATGATTTACGGGAGAAACTAGAGCCAGACCAGCGCATAAGAGCAATTCAAGAGGAGCTGGCGGGATTTATGATGAAGGAAGTCCTTGATGTACATGGAGAGCATTATGCGGATGACGTGGTACTCGATTTGCCTTAGTCATCTCCATGTAGCTCATATGATATATATATTTATCAATGACCATATAATTTCAAAACATTTCTTTTTTTTGATATGATTGATTATATGTATGCTTGCAAGGGATCGATTAATTATATAAATGCATCGACGTGTAGTGTGTATGTAGTAGCGTATAATATGTATACTGAAATATATGTTTGTTATAGTGAAACACAAAACGAAAAGGAACAAAATGGCAAAAAAAGGAAATACACAATCTCTGCCGCGGCAGAGAAATGTGGTGTTTCTCTGCCGCGGCAGGAAACCTTTTAGTCCCGGGTGGTGTTACAGCCCGGGACTAGAGGGTTTCCGCCCCCTTTCCGCCCCCCGCGGCGCTGAAACAGCCACGTGGCTGTTATCAGTCGCGGGCCGTTGCAAACCGGGACTAGAGGGGGGCCTCTAGTCCCGTTTTCGCAGTCCCGGGTCCAAAACCGGGACTAGAGCCCGTTGCGGTCCAGGACTGGAGGCCGTTTTTCCACCAGTGACCCCCTCCCGCCGCCGCATGGAGGCCGAGCACTTCGCCGTCGAGGTCCTATCCCAGACACTGGTCCAAGCCTCCGACCGATCGCGGGGCTTCCCGGCGGAGCTCCCGGTCTCTAATCTCGGCCCCTCCTACTAACTGCTGCTAGGAGGCCGTGAGCAGTCCGCCAGATTTGCCCGTTTTGGTGTGCTATGCTATAATCAGTTTCCATTGGGGATCTAGGGAATATGACTTTGGGATGTGGTGTGCCTTTTTGTAGTTCGTGTAGGTCACACAAGGGAGACCATAGGCTAGGGTCCAGGGAGCTGAGGCAGGTCTCGCCAGCCATCTTTGGCTCGTCGGCCGGCGGCCACTTCACCAAGAGACGGTGATGGTCCAAAGGGCCTGGCGGCAGGGGCAGTTTCAAAGGGAGAAAGTGGAGGCAGTTTTGTTGGTTCAGTTCAGAAATCGGGAGGGTTGAAAAGGTAGAGCTGGAAGTGGATAGAACAAAGGCCAGCTACAAGCAGTGGCGGAGCCTGCCCGCTCAAGGAGCCTGGGCAAGGTTCATTGGGTGTGATGCTGCCGTATGTTTGTCCCAGCAAAAAATGATACTAATCACTGTGCCACGTCATTATTTACCGGAGAGTGGCCGGAGCAGCCCGGGCAGCTGCCCGGGGTCGCCGGGCCCTAGCTCCGCCACTGGCTACAAGATGCATGCGAGACCAAGCATCGCAAAGACATGTACGAGGCAGACCAGGAGATCCACTTCTCAAGCAAGGGCCTACTAAAACGTGAGACGATGAAAGAGAAGTGTGGTGCAGTTAGTGAACCTATAAGGTATATAAGTAGACCAACAATTAGATGTGATATAATTTTAGCTGTTTCAGGATACAAAGAAAATTAAATTGGCTTAGTAAATTTTGGACGACCATGACCACAATAGCTCATGGCCCGAGCTATACCTCACGGCGGCAACGGCCACGAAGACAGTAAATAATTGCTTTAGACATGTAGTAAGTTGTATTTCACAGGTTGTATTATTGTTGTCACACATGGGCTAAGTTTGCATTTTGTAACAGTAAATTGTCTCCTACATATTTACCAAGTTACATTTGTCGTTAATAATTTGTTGCTTCCCACATGTGCTAAGTTGCATACCCACTCGTGTTAAGTTGTATACTCACTATTGCTAAGTTATATAACCAATAATACTTAGTTGATACACATTATTGCTAAGTTGTATACCTACCAGGCTTAAGTTGCATCTATTTTCCAACATAGTTATAGAAGGAACAAACACAATTGCATTTGATCTCTATTTAGTGTTTATTAAGTATTTTTTTTCATTTGTTAAGTTGCATCTATTGTCCAACATAGTTGTAGATGGAACATACAGTTGCATTTGGTCTCAATTTTGTGTGTTTTGGTTAGCTTTTTTATTTGTTAAGTTACATCCATTGACGCATTATAATTTTTTTAACTTGCTTATCGTTGCGTCTAAGTTGCCTACCATTAGTACCAAGTCGGCTAGCACCACGGTTAACCATGGTTATGGAGTTGTGCACCGTTATCGGAAAGTTGCCTACTAAGTTTGGCCACACCTAAGTTTTTTATGCGCACCATTTTTGTGAACTTGAATATCTCTATGCCTAAGTTGCATATAATTAGTGCTAAGTTGGATAGCACAATTATTATGAAGTTGCGCACCATTGTCTAGAAGTTGTCTACTACTATGCCTATGTTGTGCATAATTTTTTATGAAGTTTTATATCGTTACTACTAAGTTGATTACCTCTGAAAGAAACTAACCAGTGATACTAGAAAATATGGTATGTAACTAGTTGTGCAAAGTTGTGGGTTTCACTACTATGAAGTTGATGGATGTTGTTGCTAAATGACTATCTCGAAAACTAAGTTGGTTATAAAATATAGAATAAAATCGTGTAATCAACTCTTTGTATGAAGTTGCTTTGCTACAACACTATAGTTGTTTCTCAAAAAAAAAAGTTTGTCGAAACCTATACAAATGGGGTCTAGTTTTAAAGATCTCGTCGCGAGAAGCCCAACGGTGAAAACAAACAGCAATTCCGACATACAATTTAAAAGTTATGACTTTTGTCCCTAAAAAGTTATGAATTTTTAATTCTTCCCCGTATGGAACTAAATGTACCTGTTGCATGTTCGTGTATTTCCAAAAGTAGTAACGTGCGATTTTTGGGATCAGAAGATACTTCCTTTTTTAAACGAGGACTTGTTAACACTGACCGGCCACCGGTGGCCAACTAGACGTACCCAACTCTTTAGAGGCATTTTGATCATATATATATATAGGACATTTTGAAGTGCCCCAAAATAACTACCATGTTGTAGTGCCTGGGCTTGTGTTTCTATCTCCTGCGTCACCAGGTACTGATCATGGTGTCTTGGTATTCAAATATATACGAGAGTAACAGACTAACAATTGACAAGCATGTGAATTTTTAGTTCCACCGTAGAATAATGCAGTAGCAGCAATTAACAAATATCATTAGTAAAGAATGCTGGCGTCCACGCAGTGGCAGAACAGGGATTACAACATGGTACAGATTGAGTGAACACATAGAAGTTTAGTTGAAAGAAAGTAAACTAGAAATGAAAAGTAGGAGCACGAGCAGCTAGCACACGGAAGAGCACATATAGTATAAGTAGTACGAGACATATACATATTATTCTGATCATCAAGATGGCCAGATCATGAACTAGTAGGGGTTGGGAGGAGGTTTGATGAACGCGCACTCCTCCCTGATCTGGCCATCTTTGCTGGTCTTCACCTCGATGTCCCCCATTTTCACCATGGCTTTTCCGAAGTCATAGTACCACGGCTGTGGGCCAAAGAAAAAAGTCTCAAGGGAGCCACGGTCACGGGCATAGGTCTCCACCAAGCTCTTGGTCCGCGGGGATGTCGTGAGGGACGCATCAGAGTTGAAGAGCACATCGTTGCTCAACACGTTCTTGTAGTACTGTATGTCCAAGGCGTCAGCGGTCTTGTAATCCATCGGCACCGTGGTGGCCGCGTTGACGGGCATGCCGCATGTCTCGTTCAGTTTCTTGCCGAGCACGGGTTCTATGGTAGCCGTGCTGAAGGAGGAGCACCCTGACTGGCCGATGGAGTGCGCGCCGGAAAGGACGACCGTGTCCTTCTCGTCGAGCCCCTTGGCGGCAAACATGGCCGTGGTTAGGCTGAGGTCGCCGAAGGGCGGGGGCAGCTCCTCGAAGGTTTCGGAGGCGTTCGACTTGAACCCGTCGTAGCGGCCGGCCTTGACGTCGTAGTTGATGTAGCCGCCACTGAGGATGTAGCTGGCGTCGCGAGCGGCAAAGGCGAGGATGTCGGCGCAGGAGACGACGCCCTTGCACTCTTTCAGGGCCTCGAGGGTTGCCTTTGCCGCCTCAATCACTTCGAAGCCACGCAGGCTCAGGTTGGGGCCACCCTCCCTCTCCGTGCGGTATGCCGTCGTCGGTCTCAGTCAGCAAGACGGAGGCGTCGCACCCCTGAAGAAAACCACATGTACATCAGTACATGCACGGACAGTTAGCTATCCACCCGAGAACGGCCAAATACAATAGTATAGTAATACTTCCTCCGTTTCAAAATATAAGATATTTTAGCTTTATGAAACATTTATTTAAAAAAAATAATATCTAGATTCACTGAGGTTTGAAATGAATCTATACATTAAAACAAGTCTAGATACATTTTTTTTATAAATCTAAAACATCTTAAATTTTAAAAAATGAGGGAGTAGTACTATACTACCAGTACTATTGCACTATTCTCCTGAAAGGAAGAAGGAACTGCATATTGCATACGTACCCGGACGAAGCAGTCATGGAAGAAGAGGCGGATGAGCCCGGCCTGGATGCCGGCGGTAGCATTCTTCACGGCATTCCTCACGATCTCCTCCGCCTTGGGGCACGTCGTGCTCTTGGCATAGTAGCCGACCTGGAGCTGAGGGGCGCTCGGCGCGGGAGAAGGCGGTCGGATCGGATACGGGCGCAGGATCGGTGTTGTATAGCCGTAGAGCTTGTAGATAATGGAGAGTGAGAGTGAGAGTTCGCAGGACACGCCGCCGAGCAACGACGCGAGCACGGCGAGGGCCACAAGCTTGTTGGCCATTTTAGACAAGATGGGGTGAAGCGAACTTGCTCTTCTCCATGTGTATTTATAGTCCCTGCCGGCACGTCGTCAGGAGGTACGTAGACTTTTTGCACGTCGGGTTAGTAGTCAACCGGCCAGCCGGGATCGATCAATCGAACGTGGTGAGCACACAAGTTGGGATTGCTACCTCTCCATCATGCATACCTGGCCATGATCCACCGATTTCCATATATGCGCTGATGGTTTATTTGCTGCAAATTGAAGGGGTGTGCATCGCATGGCCACTTGTTTTATCATCATCCTATCTAGTTGGAAACTAGAGAATAATGATGGGATATATGGAGACACAAGTGGTTAATGAACTAGCATGAACTTCACCCTGCGTGTGATCATTTTCTTAATTTGGCTACTTAACTAATAAAATAAACAAGTAACTCGGTTTCTTTCTCTATGTGCACCGAGGGCGCACGTAAAGACTTGATCCCGCGAAATACATTGCGGTAACTTTTGCGAGGGAGGACAGAAATTCTGACAAGACTCCGAAACTATCCCTGGCCCCCGCGTTTCTCCCTCGGGGGCGACTCGAGTGGCGCTTGAAACCCTAGCACCGCCACTCTCTTTTCTCAGTAACCCTAGGTTCTGGAGATTTTATAAGTCGGCCTGCGAGAGCCTTTAGAGCAACATAAGCTTTACCCAACACAACTCGTAGAACGTGAACCTTATGATCTCTGTAAACCTGATATATTGCCATTATAGTGATGTATAGTAGAAGAAGGATCTCACGACCGTCATGAGTGTTAGAATGCGTGACTACGGGAGGGAAGAGAGGCACTAGAAGGCGAAACAGTCATCGCCCCTAGTCATGATCATGTCCACGCAGGTGATGATGGCAAAAAGAAGAAGAGATGAAAGCGCAGGACTTCAAATCCAGTCGCAAACGTCCGCTTCTCTTCCTCTACGACTGAGGGGGAATGTTAAAATATGTATATGACACGAGTTAGAGATAGACTAGAATTTTAGACAACCTTTTTGTACTCCAAGTCTATCCTCTCCATGTACGTCTATATATATCCCCCGAGGGTCACCAAATCAATACAACAAAATATTTAGGGTTCTATATATATATTCCATAATGAGATCTGAAAATGGGTCAACTATGCCATCTTGATCCAGGTAGCTCACCACCTTGATCCTTCTAAACTCCTTGTGAGAACCCTCTTATGGCGTATTCCACGATAGTTATAGAAAATATAAAAAAAAAGTTTTGTGTTCATATTGTCACCGTCAAATTTTACAAAAACTGTATGCATCCGTAGGAGTAATTGATTGGTATTGTACATGTGCAATGCGGCGGAGATCCATTTAGTCCTTGCAGGATGATATATAACCTTATGAAAAGGGAGAGATATATCGCAGCATATAGTATTAATTATTCCTCGAAATGAATGGAAGGGTACAGCCAGCCACGGAAACTCGCAAGTCGCAACCCATACATGTGCAACTGATCGACTCGACGCGGAGACCCGTTTTTAATTATTTCCGAGAGCAGTATATCTCCGTATCAACAGGGATATCGTAGCATGTACTACTTGGCGTGCATGGAACGAGACAGCTAGCCCACGGAGAAACTCGCAACCAGTACATGTGCAGCTGTAGGAGAAAGATATTTGCCACACAATGATTTCCATTGATTGAGGATAGATTTATACACTCGTACAGATGTGCCCGTTGGTAATTAACTCAAACTAACTCAGCTATTTACAAGTACAAGCCGTGATACCAGGGCAGAGAGGAACGTGTGCTATCTATAGTGGCCATGTTCTGATCGTGTCCACTGACACCCCGCCGCAGTCGAATCGTCGTCGCCGTCGACGATGCAGAGACTGGACCGAAAGGACTTGAAGGACGCCGTAGGGAGGCCTTTAGTCATAACATCAGCAAATTGTTGGTCCGTAGGAACATGAAGAACACGCAGCTCACCCAAAGCAACTTTCTCCCGAACAAAGTGGATGTCAAGTTCGATGTGTTTCGTGTGCTTGTGATGGACTGGATTTGCAGCCATGTACACCGCCGAGATGTTGTCGCAGAATACGATCGTCGCTTTTGGCAAGGGACAATGCAGCTCGCCAAGCAACTGCCGGAGCCAACAGCATTCGGCCACGGTGTTGGCGACGGCCCGGTATTCCGCCTCGGCGGAGGAGCGGGAGACGGTAGCTTGGCGCTTGGACGACCATGAGACGAGAGAGCCCCCGAGGTAGACGCAGTAGCCTGACGTGGAACGCCGCGTGTCCGGACAGCCCGTCCAGTCGGCGTCAGAATACGCCATGATCTCTTCCGGTGAGGCCGACGAGAGTTGTAAGCCGAGCGATGGAGTGCCACGCACATACCGCAACACACGCTTGATCAAAGTGAGATGACCGGCGCGGGGAGCATGCATGTGTAGACACACCTGTTGAACGGCATAGGCGATGTCCGGCCGGGTGATGGTGAGATATTGCAAGCCGCCGGCAAGGCTGCGATACTCTGAGGGGTCATCAACCGGATCACCAGCATCAGCAGGAAGCTTTGGCTTTGTGTCAACTGGAGTGTCAGCAGGCCGGCATCCGAGCATGCCAGCACGTTGCAAAAGTTCTTCAGCGTACTTCTGCTGGCACAAGAAGAATCCACGAGCTGAACGTGTGACCTGTATGCCAAGAAAAAAATGCAGGGCACCAAGATCCTTCATGGAGAAGACGGAGCTTAGGCTGAGGATGATCTCGTTAAGCAGTGTCGTGTCTGAGGCGGTGAGTACGATATCGTCGACGTACAGCAGGAGGTAGGCCATGGATACACCCCGCTGGAGTACGAAGAGCGATACATCAGACCGCGCTTGCTGAAAGCCGATGGACCGGGCGTGGGCGGCGAACCGGTTGAACCACGCGCGAGGGGCCTGTTTCAGTCCATAGAGGGACTTCGACAGACGGCAGACGTGATCCTTGCGGTGGTTGTCGATGAAGCCGGCCGGCTGGTAGCAGAACACTTGCTCGTCGAGGATGCCATGCAAGAATGCGTTTTTGACGTCGAGTTGATGTACAGGCCACCGACGCGCAGCTGCAAGAGTGAGAACCGTGCGGATGGTACCTGGCTTCACGACGGGGCTGAAGGTCTCATCGTAGTTGATGCCGGGGCGTTGAGAAAACCCCCGCACGACCCATCGGGCCTTGTAGCGGTCGAGGGAGCCATCGGCGTTCCACTTGTGCCGGAAAATCCACTTTCCGGTGACCACGTGCGCATGACGAGGACGCGGCACAAGATCCCAAGTGTGATTGGAGATGAGGGCATCGTACTCCTCACGCATCGCAGCAAGCCAGTGAGGATCACGGATGGCTTCCCGAACAGAGGACGGGATCGGCGAGGGAGGTGCAGCAATGACGATGTTGGCATAACGTGGGTTGGGTCGAAAGATGCCTCGTTGGGCACGGGTCACCATCTGATGGGAGCGAAGCACCGGTGGCGGTCGAGGGACGACCGGGTCCATGCTGGAGGCGGCGACCCGATGATCCGTGGTGCCGACGGGAGTGCCTGATGTTGTAGCAGCAGCGATGGGAGGAACGCTTGATGCCGCGGTCGCAGGCGTGGCGGAAGATGCAGCAGAGTCTGTTGCCGCGGTCGCAGAAGATGCAGCAGAGTCCGTTGCCACATCCGAGGCTGTGTCGTCGGACAGCGGCACGCTGGAAGGACCAGCGGGCATGGATGGGGCGGGCGTCGAGGGGACGCCCCTCATGCACGGTGGTGGAGAGTGCCGTCGGGGTGCACGACCTTGAGCAGCACGAACGGGCAGCAGAGGCGCTGCAGGTGTACTGTCGTCGACCACAGGAGGTGCCGTTGTGGCAGGAGGCATCTCCATGGCGAAGGGGAAAACCTGTTCATCAAAATACACATGGCGGGAGATAATCACACGGCCTGTGGCCGGGTTATAGCAGCGGTAACCACGGTGGTCAGGTGGGTAGCCGAAGAAAACGCAGGCGGCCGAGCGAGGTGCTAGCTTATGAGGAGATTGAGAGGCCGAAGTAGGCGGTAATGGAGGTGTCCCCTTGGTACAGGTTGTGGAACTCCTGGAGGGCGTAGACGGCGCGCTGGTTCCGGTTGCCGAGGAAGATGTTGTGGATGGCCGTCCACACGCCGAAGGCGGTGTCGTCCGGCTTGAGGATGATGTCGACGATCTCCTGGGACACGCTGGTGTAGAGCCACGAGACGATGCTGTAGTCGATCTGGATCCACTCGGCGTCGTACTGCCGATGGCGCGCGTCGACGGTGCCGTCGATGTGGTCCTGGACGCCGAATTTGCGGAAAGCCACCATGAAGAAGGTGCTCCAGGTGGAGTAGTTGGGCTGGGTGAGATCGAGAACAACAGGAACATGTTGCTTGATGTTGATCAGCTGGATGGTGGCCGCCGGGAGCGTCACAGGAGAAGAGGAGGTGGCGAAGGGGTTGGACGTGACAGAGGACGGGCTGTCCATGGCCGGAGAGAGAGAGGTGGTTGAGCGGAAGCGAGAAAGGTGGATCGAGAGTTTAGAGAGACTCGGTATCTGATACCATGTAGGAGAAAGATATTTGCTACACAATGATTTCCATTGATTGAGGATAGATTTATACACGTACAGATGTGCCCGTTGGTAATTAACTTAAACTAACTCAGCTATTTACAAGTACAAGCCGTGATACAAGGGCAGAGAGGAACGTGTGCTATCTATAGTGGCCATGTGATCGTGTCCGCTGACAGCAGCTAATATAATTGACTACCGGCTGGTGCATTACGAGATGATGAATTTCCGGCCATGCATCCATGTGCATGGAACTAATAACTACCGGTTGGTGCATTGCTATATTTGACATTAGCATACACCGTGAGCATCCATGGTTATCTTGGCCGGCGAATCCAGCTTCAGGCAACTTTTGATTAATTATCTCTTTTTTCAAGAAGAAAAAACATCAAGAGTGATCGATCGATGGAGTCCAACAATAAAATTTAGATGTTTCACTGAAGATTTGCTATGAATTGAACATCGTTGGCACAACAGCCGAGTGCGCATCGGTAGCTCGGCAAATATAGGACCCAACATCAATGGGGGAGAAGGCTGATGGCCATGGCACTCCTGGTCGGCGCCAGCCACAATCAGCAGATCGCTGGCATCATCAGGGACAGAGGCACCTCAGGAGTATGGCCGGAGCGGGGGCAAGTTCTGGGCGGTCTACGATCAACCGGGAGACGAACACTCGTAGAAAAATAGCCTCTAGATCCGGTTGTGGATGACCTATAGTTCTGATTATACAACTAAGACTAGAGGTCTTATCCTTTAGTTTCGCTTGCCCATAAACTGGAACTAAAGGCCCTTTATGTGGCTGTTATCGAGCGCTGGGGGCTGGAGCACCAATCGGAACTAAAGATCTTCACGTGGCTGCGTCTCAGCGCTGGCTGGGACCGGAGGCCCGGACTAAAGAGTTTTTTTTCATTTACTCATATTAATGTTCTCTAAACACTTAACTAGATACATACGAATCTAGACAAAGTTGAAAACATTAATATGGACCGGAGGGAGTAATGTAGAAAATATTGAATCCCTAATATTTCTGTGTATTGATTTGACCCTTGTGGGTTTTATATAGAGTTACACGGGTAGGTAGAGATTTGGAGTACAAGTTGTAGAGTCCTAGTCTATTTCTAGCTCATACACGTATACGTACTCTAACATCCCCCTCAGTCAGAGCGGGAGTGAAGCGGACGCTTACGACTGGATTTGAAGTCTTGCGCTTCCGTCTTCACCTCCTTGTCACCATCATATGCGTGGACATGATCATGGCTGGCGCCTAGGGGCGGTGACTGCGTCCCCTTCTAGTGCCTCTCTTCCCTCCCGCAGTCACAGCGGGAGTGGCATGAACGCAAGTGACGACGCGGACGCTGTTGACTGAAGTTCTTGAGTTGCTGTAGACGTTATTTTTGATGTTGATGTCGATGTCGAGGTAGCCGATCATGATATAGCCTTGGTCGATGTAGGTGTGGTCGATGTCGTAGTCGTCGTAGTGGTGTGACCGCCATTGCCGGAGGCGCAAAAAAATGCGCGTTTTTTTTGTTGTTGTTGACGAAGCTGCAGTTGTGGACGTTTTGCACCTTATAGAGGTACCGTCGGCGCGTCTCGTGGACGCGGTCATAGATGAGACCTCCAATTTTGCCAGGACTGGAGGAAGTCACCGAGCATACACGGTTTTGCCAGAACCATATGTGCGGTTATAGGGGCGTCACAATTGTGATGCCAGTTTGTTGATGCAGTCGTCGGGGTCATGGACGCGGCGATGCCGTCGTCGTGCCTTGCAGTTATATACTGTCAGAGGGCGTCGTAGTTGTATGTCCATCATGTGGACGGGTATAGGGGCGGCGGCGATGTGTCGACGAAGATGTTGATGAAGACCACGTAGATATAGACCTTGGCGATGATGTGTCGGCGATGAAAGAGTATGTGTGTCGACGATGATCGTCGCTTAAAGGCGTCCCTTGTGGCGGCGATGATATCGAAGCCTTGATGTTGGAGAAGTTGGTGAAGTCGTGTTCCAAACCGGCCTGGCGTGTGGATGTTGTTGATGTCGCTTCTCTGTGAACGTGTTCGACGAAGATCTTGTATTTTGTAGTGGCGATGTAGTCGTACAGCTGATGTCGTTGTTTGCCTTGATGATATGTGGTGTATTGTCCGGCTCGGCGAAGATGTTTTGTCCTGCGTGTACAGATCCTGCTGCTAGGTACCGCCGGGGCCGTCGCGTGTGTGTATGGTACGTACTGATGGCGATGATACGTGCTGAAGCAAGCTAGGTCATGTCCAAATATCTGAATACCTGAAATCCAAGTATCTGACTTCATGGGAGCACGTGAGTGCCTGGACAAGAGTAGACATGCACTGTATGCGCTCTACGCGCTGGCCGGGGAGAGTCGCCACCGCCCCACGGTCACACGCGGGCATGCATGTGTGTGGCGTGTTGAAGCCTGGAGCAGTACGTACGTGTTGACGCAGGTAGGATCGAAGGCGAACAGCGCTACCGGGTCGCCAAATCGCAGATCGGATCACAGTGGAGCCAAGGGCGTCCCGTTGATGTCGGGCCTGCCATCATGCTCGACGGCGAGTGTGACGCGCGTAGGCTGCTCGCAGGGCCTGGCTGCTCGGCGATGCTTGGTGCTGATTGCCGAACAGATCTTCGCCGGAGTTTGAGGGTCGTGGGGATCTGAGATTTATTTGGCTGGATCTAAATCTGTGTAACCGGAAATTTCGAAAATCTAATCTAATCTAGAATTGAAATTGGATCTAATCTAATCTAAAGATCCGATCCGATCTTTGATCGAAAACGAGTGCCGCGCCCCCGAGGAGTAATCTCCGGGGGCGGCGCGTTGCGGAAGTGGTGGAAGAACCTAAGATCGGCACCGTGAGGCTAACCGCTCTGATACCATGTAGAAAATATTGAATCCCTAATATTTCTGTGTATTGATTTGACCCATGTGGAGAGTATATATAGACGTACACAGGTAGATAGAGACTTGGAGTACAAGTTGTAGAGTCCTAGTCTATTTCTAGCTCACGTATACGTACTCTAACATCCCCCTCAGTCAGAACGGGAGTGAAGCGGACGTTTACGACTGGATTTGAAGTCTTGCGCTTCCGTCTTCACCTCCTTGTCATCATCATATGCGTGGACATGATCATGGCTGGCGCCTAGGAGCGGTGACTGCGTCCCCTTCTAGTGCCTCTCTTAGTTGTAGAGTCCTAGTCTATTTCTAGCTCATACACGTATACGTACTCTAACAAGTAATTCTTTTTCATTTTTGTGTTTTCCTTTTTATTTTGTGTTTTTCATTCAATTATTTTTCATTTTCTGTTTTCCATTCAATTCTTTTTCATTTCAAACAAGTTTTCCGCCACTACATACTGTACACGTTGATGCATATATAATATAATTTCTCTTATAAGCATACATATATATATATACACAACTTGATATATACATCTATTTAATTACATGGACATCTTTAAATTACATGGAGGTATTAGCGGCAATAGTGTTCTCTGGTTTTAGATATGACCTCCCTAAGGAAAAATCCTGCTAATTCCTCTTAAATTGTTAGTAGGCGGTCCTTTGGTAGAAGCATCTCTCGCATGTCTTCGACCTTTAATGAATAAGATCAATATGAATATATATAGCAGAATAGTTATTTTGCACCCAACATATTTTTACGTTGTTAGATTGAAAATATTATGTTTTATATACGAATAATTATGTTCATATATTTACCAGAACCCAAAAATTTGACACAAGAATAAATTTTATGAGTTATTATAGTGTAAAAAACACCAAAAATACTTATTTTACATCGTAATTTTATACGGCATGTAAACAAAAAAATTATGTCATTTCTAAATTTTCTTATGTTCTTCTCAACTTACGAAGTAAAACAAAATTTACGTAACGTAAAAATAATATACGATTTTAAAGATAGAGCGTGGGTGTAGAATATGTCAAATAGTAGAAATCCTATTTAGCACCCAAGGCGCAGAATAGTTATTTTGCACCCAACATATTTTTACGTTGTTAGATTGAAAATATTATGTTTTATATACGAATAATTATATATATATATATATATATATATCAATCATCATAAAAAATGAATAAAACTCAACACAATTGATGGTTATAAAATAAAATTGTGAATATATTGTTAACATACTTGAAGTTGTTTTACACCCTGTGTCGCTCACTAATCGACATGCCAATGAACTCACAAATATAATATTTATATAAATTAGTCTCCTTTAGCTACCTCGAGCACTATACGAGAATAGAATTTAATTAAATAATAATCAAGCATGATGATGATATTAAAACTAGAATTAAAGAGATGCACAGAACTAACTAGTACTACTTACCGAGCTCCGATTACAACGCAGCTCATGACTTTATTGACCGGCAGTATCCTTGGTGAACCATTTCCAAATCCTGACCGATAAAGAAAATAAATAAAGAAATTATTAATTACTTGATATCAGGAAATAAACAAACGAGAACAATATAGTGTGATAATGATGGAAATTACTTCTGCAGCATAATAATCAGGTTGTTGTACTTTTTATTTAATTAGTCCATGATATCAACTCTTCCAGCTTCACTTGAATGATTAGCAGAATCCAGTAGACACTGCGCACGTTTATATACATCAGTAACTTATCAATTACACTTAACGTCGAGTAAGAAAAAGTGAACATGTATAAGATTGTAACACTCATTTGAAGTTATAAGGAAATAGTATTTCCTTTTTATAATGTTGCCTCTTTAAAAACATTAGCAAGTTATCCTCCGAGTCATTGGCGAAATCTCGTATCATAGCAAAATTAACGACATATGGATCAACGAACACAACGTCAACGATTCCCCATTTTCTATATTCGAGAATCTTCATTATGCATAATAGCGTACAAAAGAATATATTAAGAATAATTACAGGCAAGAAACGAGCTGAGCTAGAGACGTAAATATAGAAATAAATTAATCACTTACAGACAATAACAAATGACGAGAGATTTGTCAAGGACGTCTTGATTATATAAGTGAAAGAATTCTTCAATTATAATACATATTTCATCTTCATAGAAGTAATGCAAGATTTTAACTTCCACCATGAGCATATCTCACCCTTCCTTCGAGACTTTTATGTACCAGTCATGCAATCTTCGCATATGTGTTGATAGATGCGAGACCTGCTCAGGTCTGACTAGAGACTTCCCATGGACAAATTTCCATGCTATATCAGCCTTAGGGATCTCTGCGTCGCCTCGCAGTTGAGAAACACTCATACCAGCGTCCCTAACAAAGTCCTCATAGTTCTGATCGGGAACCTTGAGCGGGGACGGGGGGTCGATTTTATTGCCTGTTCTCCGAGCTAGGGAACTTTTTTCCCGCTTGCAGTACTAGTACTCTTCCGCCGCACTTCGTTATATGTCTTCCCAATACCGCGGTCATAGTCTGATGGCCTATTTACCACATGTGACGGTGGTTTCTCAAGCTGTAGGGGTTCGTAGCATGGAAAACAAAAAAATTCTACCGCATGAACACACAATCAAGATATAATCTATGATCAAGCCAAGATCTATCTACTAGATCGGCGTAACAAGTTGATAGAGTACTAACCCTCGAAGATCCAAAGCGGTTAACGAGAGCAGATTCTCGTGGGTGATATAGTCGTTCACTTGCCGATCTCAAGATCGCGTACACAATCCTTCTAGCACCGCGTTCCGGCAGCGCTCCTGCAGTCGGTCACACGTACGGTACTCGATGAAGACCTTCCTCTCCCTTGTTCCAGCAGGCAGCGGAGGTTGTAGCTCTCTCCTCGCGATTCCGGCAGCACGACGGCGTGGTGTCGGAAGTAGAGGGGAGATCTCGCAGGGCTTCGCCTAAGCCAGAACGAGTATGGTGGAGTAGAGGGAGCCCCGGCAATCTAGGGTTTAGAGGGCCGAGGTTTAGAGGTAGCTAGAAACTAGAGTTTAGCTAGTCGGTAGCGGTTTAGAGGAGATCTATATTGGTCGCAACTAGAGAGGGGGCGGCGGCCAACCTAGGGTTTCTTGGGTGCCTAGGGCAAGGGGGATACCTTGGGGTGCGCCCCTACCCCTCCTTATATAGATGGGGGCGTCCAAGGGTGTTCCCAACCCAGGTGGAAACCCTCCCTAACTCAGAAACCCTCCCTAACTCGGAAACCATGTTAGGATTTGACTTTTTCAAACTGCCTTTTTGACTTTCAAATTAGAGTTTGATTTCTCTCTTCCAAGTGTCCAGCCAAGTGACCTAGGACATGATGCAACCATTACACTTTGTCATGACACATCCATGTACCCTTCCCCTTCCGGATCGGTGAACCTTCTAGACCCTTCTAGAACATTCCGGTGAAAACACCGGAATCATTCCCGAACTCTGAAATTGGACTTTCCTTATATGAATCTTATTCTCCGGACCATTCCGGATCTCCTCGTGATATCCCGGATCCCATCTGAGACTCCGAACAACATTCGGTCTCTTTACTCACATTCCATATCTACTAAACAACATCGAATCCTTAAGTGTGTCTTCCTATGGTTCGTGAATTATGCAGACATGATCGAGACTCTTCTCTGATCAATAACCAATAGAGGAATATGGAAATTCATATGGCTCCCACATATTTCTACGATTAATTCGTGATCGAATGAACCATTTACATACGATACCAATTTCCCTTTGTCTCACGATACTTTACTTATCCGAGGTTTGATCGTCGGTATCTCTGCATACCTAGTTCAACCTCGTTACCAATAAGTACTCTTTTCTCGTTCCCGTGCTATGTGATCCCTTGTGAGCCAGTCACAGGCTTGCAAGCTAATTGGATGACATTCCACCGAGAGGGCCTAGAGTATATCTATTCGTCATATGAATGGACAAATCCCAATATTGATCCATGTGCCTCAACACATAATTTCCAAACACTCAATGCCATCTTTATAGCCACCCAGTTATGGTGTGGTGTTTGATGTCATCAAGGCATCCTTCCGGTGATGGTGATTAGCATGATCTCATGGTCGAAGTAATTAGGTTACTATGTATCAGAAAGCTTATAGCAAGTGAACTATATAAAATGACTTGATCTTTATGCTACGCTTAACTATAGGAGTATGTCCATCACATCATTCTCCTAATGATATGACCTTGTTGTTATTAACATCTCTATGTTCATGATCAGGAAACCATGATCATATATTAACCAACAAGCTAGTTTAACAACAGGCTTTACTAGGGACTCTTTTATGTTTACAAATCACACAAGTATTAATCTTTCCGGTTAATACAATTATAGCATGGTATGTAAACATTTATCATAAGCATGAAGATATGATAATAACCACTTTATTATTGCCTCTTGGGCATATCTCCAACACAAGCAACTCCACAAAGTGCTTCCTGACTTTCAGATCTACTTTCTCCTTTGGCTGGGGTTGTTTCGGTGCTAACTGGCATTTCACGTCGGCAGCCACGACCTTGTCGATTTTAGCATCAGTCATATCATAAGGTAAATTAGGAGGAGCCTTCTTGTCTTTCTTACGAGTAGTAGTCGACGGAGCGGTGGTACTCTTCTGCTTTTGCCCCTAGGAGTTATTAGTGGGCTCAGTTGGCTGAGGCATTGGAGATCGATATAGACTCCCGCTAGGGTCCCTCACGGGGAGGGGTGGAGATAGAGGTGGATAGCTACTCGGAGGAGTCGGTGGCCTTGACGCCGAGTCTAGAAACTCGATGTTTTCCTTTTTTCATAGAATGAAACCATGCGTTACTTCTTCCATTGTTGTCTCCCCTTCACCTACAGGGATGTCAAGCTCCAGTGACTCAAATGCCTGTAGAACTTCATCCACCCCGACATGAGCATAGCTAGTTGGAATCTGACTGCCATGGTAGAATGATAACCCACAAGTGTAGGGGATTGCAACAGTCTTCGCGGGTAGTATTACCAAATTTATTGATTCGACAGGGGAGGCAAAAAATACTTGCAAGCCTTAACAACTGAGTTGTCAGTTCAGCTGCACCTGGAAATAGTTCTTGATCACAGAAGTTTATCAGTAGCAACAGTTTGTAGTAGCAACAGCAGCAGTAACAACAACAGTGAAACAGTAGCAATAGTAAAAGTAACGGTAACAGTAGGATTCGAGTACGGTAGGCATAGGGATGGATGGACGGGTGTTGCATGGACTAGTCTAAACATGTAACTTCAAGATCTAGGGCATTGCAGATAAATAATAACAAGCATCCAAGTACTAAACAATCCTAGGCATGTGCTCCAAATATAGTCATACGTGCTCGCAATGAGAACTTGCACACCATCTTCTGTCCAGCCAGCCCGTGGCAGCGGGGCCTCTAGGGAACTACTGGCAATTAAGGTGCTTCTTTTAATAGAGCACCGGAGCAAAGCATTAACACTCCGTGAACACATGTGATCCTCACACCATAGCCATCCCCTCCGATTGTCCCAATTATTGTCATTTTGGGGCCTTTGGATCTGGACAATGATATGTGTACACAACTTGCAGATAAGATCACAAACAATACTATCATAATGATTCAATAATAAGTTCAGATCTGAGATCATGGCACTCGGGCCCTAGTGACAAGCATTAAGCACAACAAGTTGCAACAAAGTCAAATAGCACTAATAGAGATACTAGGCACTATGCCCCTAACAGATCTTATTCGATTACATGATAGAACTCATCCAATCCCTACCATCCCCAAGTCTACAGCGGGGTATTACTCACTCATGGATGAGGCAAACATCGGTGGTTGATGGAGATGCGTTGGTGATGACGATGGCGATGATCCTCTCCAAATTCTCTGTCCCGGCAGGGTGCCAGAACGGAGTTTCTGGATCCGAATATTGGTTTCTGGTGCCGACGACGGAGCGGAACTTTTTCTACAAAACTATCGAACCCTCCTTTGTTTTTAGGTCAGAAGGCAACTTATATGTGCAGAGGGAGGCTGAGGAGCTGCATGGGGTGGCCAAAACTCCCCCAGGCGCGGGGTCCGTGGGCCCGCGCCTGGGGTGGGTCTGGGCCCCCAGGCCTCTCCTCTGTCTCCCCTTCTGGCTCCGTGGATCTTCTGGTGAGAAATAGTTTTTGGCATATTTTTCGGAATTTTTCCTGATAGTTCATTTTCTGCACAAAAACAAGACACCAAGGTAATTCTGCTGAAAACAGCGTCAGTCCATGTTAGTTGCATCCAAATCACACAAGTTTAGAGAAGAAACAATAACAAAGTGTTCGAAAAAGTAGATACGTTTTGGACGTATCATGGAACTTCATCCGCCCCAACATGAGCACACCCTCAGCCGAGTAGTAGTCGTCCTATAAGTATCGAGTGTCATTGTCGCCAGAAGCACCGGCCAACGCGAATTCAATACTCTAATTGCGCGCGCAATAGTTTATAATTGAGCTAGCGACTGCTAACAAATTCGGTACAAGGTGGAAGGGGGAGTGTAGGTGGCGCTGCTGCCTCTCCTTCGCGTCTCGTGGTGGCCATGTCCTCATCCTCACCTGCGTCTATCATGGTGCTTATGTTAAGGATAACATGTAGTTAGATCGATCCACATATATATGAATAGGTGGGTATACACATGGGTAATATTGGGTCTAAGCGACCAATATGATTAATAAGGAATAAAAGATTAATTAATGCCAAAGTCCATATTGCCTTTTTAAGTTTGGGAAGGAAGGAGCACAGAAGCAAGCCTCTTATTTATGTTGGTCATTTGATAGCTCAAATTAATTTACTTTCTTGTGTGCTTGTAATTTGGATTCCCCTTTGTAATTTCCTTGGTTTTCCATTCTTAATCTTATACTATTAATTTTTCCAATGGATTTGTATTGTGTAACACTTTGTTTTAAAACATTTTTCTATAAACCCTTTTGCTAGTTCTAGGTTGACTAATAATCAAGCTAATTCTAGGTCCACTTAGGACAATTAGATTAGTTCATTTTTTGCATATGGTCTGCTACAGTTCGGCAAAACTTGCATCACCAGACAAGTTAGCTTTGCTCAAGGCAACAAGAAAGCAGCCTCCGAGACTACCTACATGATCTGAATATCAAGATCCACAACCATGGCCGCATATACAAAGTAAAAAAAAAAACAGTTTGTAAAATGTTGTGGAGAGGTGCTAATTACCAAATACAACTCTATAAATATTGTTTTAAAAATAAAAGTAATACGAAGAGAAGACAACCTGGCAACCTGCCGTGGGGCGACTGCAGCCTGCCTTTGATCAGCGGCAGCCTTCTGAAGGCACAAACTCTGCCGTGTGGTAGAATCCTGTCATGGACTCTTTGAGAGATGACATCCATTCTCATTGATGTTACCATGTAAAGATTCATACACTAGTCAACACAACAACAAAAAACTTGTAAAAAAGGTTAGGCAATCCACACATACACTTCAACAAACTCAACTAGTCTGTTTTGTAATAAAAAATATGGTACTCTAGTCCAAAAAAATTAAAGTAAAGAGTGGCCCATGAACTGAAAAGACAACTTTTATTTCCCACCTAACATTTAATTTTCCATTGCATCAAAAGTGACGAAATTAGCAAAATTATGCATGCCAAACGAGTGCTAGGTCTTGATAATACTTCAATAGATATCAAGCAATCAACAAGAAATTATACTATATGGTGTTCTCAATCACACGTTACTTTACCTCACTGGGAACATAAAATACAAACTCTTCACCGAAACATGCTTAAGTAAAGCAACATGAATACATAATACACGCAAACATCACCGAAGATTCAAATACTTAGGGCAGAACAACTCTGCCCTTATAGATAGCAAGCAACCGCGCTGCTGCTATTATTGGTAGATAGCAAGCATTGGAACATGGAAATCCGAACTACTATAGAAACAGTTCCAAATCCCAATACTGCAGAATGCCAAGACGACACCCTCACTGTTGATGTATACTTGTCCCCCTAAATATGTGTCCTCTCTTCGTCTCTTCAGGCCCTCCTCTTTCTGTAAATCAAATGCAGTGTTACAAAGCGGATGCAATTTTATCTTTTCGACTGCGACAAGGCAGTTGACTACGTTGGGTGTAATATGTCTACAATCCCAAATATGCAAAGTAAAGTAATGTGTGCGAAAAATAACAGGACCAGTAAGTTGTGGTAGTTTAATTGAGCTATGTGCGTTGTCTTCACAGGGAAAGCAGAGCATCACGGGGGGGTGCTTCTACTCAAAAAATCTCTAAAAGAAAATCAAAAATCGCAAGCGTTGCACCGTCGACAAGGCTGGGCAGCCGCGCGGCAATAATAAAGATGTTATTATTATAATTCGTGTTCATGATAAAGTTTATATTCCATGCTAGAATTGTATTAAGCGGAAACTTTGATACTTGTGTGGTTTATAAACAACACCGTTTCCCTAGTACGCCTCTATGGACCAGCTCATTGATTAATGATGGTTAAGGTTTCCTAACCATAGACATGAGTTGTCGATTAATAATGAGATCATGTCATTGGGAGAATGATATGATGGACAGACCCAAATTAAGCAGAGCAATTAGATCGTGTCATCGTGTTCATCTTTGCGAAGCTTTTTCTTATGTCAAATATTGTATTCCTTAGACCATGAGATAATGCAACTCCCTGGTATCGGAAGAAAGCTTTGAGGTCATCAAATGTCATCCTATGAGAGGGTGATCATAAAGGTGTCTCTCAGGTGATCGGAAAGTACTTGTTGGGTTGTATGTATCGAGATGGGATTTGTCCCTCCCAAGTCGGAGAGATATACTTTGGGCCCACTAGGTAATCGATATCAACACCGCTTGCAAGCACGTGGTTAAGGAGTTAATCACAAAGTGATATCGGATTACGGAACGAGTAAAGTACTTGCTGTGAACGAGATTGAACTAGGTATGCCGATACCAACGATCGAATCTCGGGCAAGTAAAATATCGCGTGACGAAGGGAATATATATATGGAATTAATTGAATCCTGGCATCGTGGTTCATCCGATATGATCATCGATGAATATGTGGGAGTCAATATGGGTTTCCAGATCCCGCCATTGATTATTGATAGAAGATCATGTCTGCATATTCTCGAACCCGTAGGGTCACACACTTAACATGTCTCGACGCTAGGATAGAATGGATAATTGGTTTATGAGTTTTTGTTCGGAGTCTCGGATGAGATCCAGGACATCACGAGAGGTTCCGGAATGGTCCAGAGAATAAGATTCATATAAAGGAAAGCAGTTTTGGGATTTCGAAATTGTTTCGGAATGTTCGGTATTGTACCGAAAGGTTCTAGAAGCTTCCGGAGTGGGACCAACGTGGCCCCACTTGTCGGAGGGGGGCATGGGCCTACGAGGGAGTGCCCTGGCCGCATTGGGCCAGGGGCACAAGGCCCCATAGGCCCAGCCGGCCAAACCCTAGGGGATCTTCTAGAAGGGAGGGAGACTTGCCCCCCACTCCACCCTTGTGGCCGCCGGCCCTAGGGCTTGGAGGAGGGGCAAGGGCAGCCGTCCAGCCCTCTATATAAAGAGGGCAAGGGCGCACCCTCCTCCCACACCCCAAAAACCCTAGCCGCCATACTGCTGCCCTCCTCTCTCTCTCTCCCGACTGCGCGTAGGCGAAGCCCTGCCGCAGAAACTCTCCACCTTTGCACCACGCCGTCGTGCTGTAGATCCAATCTATCTCTCCACCACACTTGCTGGACCGAGGAAGGAGGAGACGTCGCTGTGCCGTACGTGTGCATCTTTTGGAGGCGTCGCCACTTGCGGCGTTGGATCGGATCAGATCGCGAGGAGGAGAAGGCTAGTACGACTACATCAACCACGTTCTGTTGAACGTTCCGCTGTGCGATTTCTTCAAGGGTATGAAGATCTCATCTATCCCCCTCGTTGATTGCATCTCCTAGATTAGATCTTGGCTTTCCCGTACGCATCCGTAGAATTTTTTTGATTTACTATGCTGTGAAACCCTTCAAGGTCCGGTTCTGGCCTCCGTCTGTGCCGCGATCAATCGGAGGATATCCTTCATCCTCCACCGCGCAACTGTAGGGTCTATTAGGCCCCTTAGGCCTGACGAGTCCCTCCACCGCACGGCAGCACCAAGTTTGTCGCCGCCATCCATCAGTGATTCCATGCCATCTCGCATCCGAGCCAACCGAGGCCATCCACCGTTGTGCTGTTGTCGGAAAGCAAGTAGGCAAAAGGCGCAGCATGCCAGGCCACCCTGTCGCAGGGCCCTGTGTTGGAGATATGCCCAAGAGGCAATAATAAAGTGGTTATTATCATATCTTCACACTTATGATAAATGTTTACATTCATGCTATAATAGTATTAACAAGGAAACCATTAATACTTGTGTGATTTGTAAACTTAATTTGAAGTCCCTAGTATAGCCTCTATACTTCACTAGCTTGTTGGTTGATTGATGATTGTGGTTTCCCTATCATGAACATTGAGATGTTATCAACAACAAGATCATATCATTAGGAGAATGATGTGATGGACATACTCCTATAGATAAGCGTAGCATAAAGATCAAGTCATTTCAATAGTTCAATTGCTATATGCTTTCTGATACATAGTAACCTAATTCCTTCGACCATGAGATCATGCATATCACCTTTACCGGATGGATGCTTTGATATCATCAAACACCACACCGTAACAGGGTGGCTATAAAGGTGGCATTGAGTGTTCGGAAGGTATTGGTTGAAACACATGGATCAAGAGTGGGATTTGTCCATCCATATGACGGATAGATATTCTCTGGGCCCTCTCGGTGAAATGTCATCCAATTAGCTTGCAAGCATGTGACTGGGTCACAAGGGATCACATATCACGGGAACGAGAAAAGAGTACTTATCAGTAACGAGGTTGAACTAGGTATGCAGAGATACCGACGATCATAACCTCGGATAAGTAACATATCGTGAGACAAAGGGAAATTGGTATCGTATGTAAGTGGTTCATTCGATCGCAAAGTAATCGTAGAAATATGTGGGAGCCATATGAATTTCCAGATTCCTCTATTGGTTATTGTTCGGAGAAGTGTCTCGATCATGTCCGCATAATTCACGAACCGTAGGGAGACACACTTAAGGATTCGACGTTGTTTGAGTAGTTATGGTATTATGAGAAAGAGACCGAATGTTGTTCGGAGTCTTGGATGGGATCCGGGATGTCACGAGGTGATCCGGAATGGTCCGGAGAATAAGATTCATATAAGGAAAGTCCCGTTTCGGAGTTGGGGAATGGTTCCGGTGTTTTCATCGGGAACATTCTAGAAGGTCCCGGAATGTCCGGCACTCCGGAAGGGGGGAAGGGGGGTACATGAATGTGTCATTGCATGTTGGAATGATTGCATCATGTACTAAGTGTTCTCGCTGTCCGAAATAAAGGGTTAATTCAAATCCTAATTGAAAAAGTCAAACTGCCAGTTTTCGGTCAAACTGCCAGTTTTCGGAAAGAGGAGAAGGAGGAGAAGTGGAAGCCGACTTGGGGGAGGAGTCCCCTTGGCCGGCGCGCCTCCCAAGGCCGACTTGGGGAGGGACTCCTCCCCTTGGCCGCCGGCCCTCCCACCTATAAAGGGAGGGGCAGGGCTCCCCTCTCTAGAACACTACTAGTTCCTATCCTCTAAACCTAAACCCTAGATCTAGACCCCGGTTTAGAGCTATTCGGTTTAGAGCCTTCTAATTGGTTTAGAGCCCTCTAATTGGTGTGTCTAATTACTAGACCACTAATAGCCTCTCTCATAAGCTCCACCATACTCGCACCGGCTTAAGGCGAAGCCCTGCGGGATCTCCCCTCTACCACCGGTACCACGCCGTTGTGCTGCCGGAATCGCGAGGAGAGTGCTACAACCTCCGCTGCCTGCTGGAACAAGGGAGAGGAAGGTCTTCGTCGAGTACCGAACGTGTGACCGACTGCGGGAGCGCTGCTGGAACGTGGCGCTGGAAGGATCGTCTACGCGATCTTGAGATCGGAAAGAGTACGACTACATCACCCACGAGAATCTGCTCTCGTTAACCGCTTTGGAATCTTCGAGGGTGAGTTCCACTATCGACTCGTTGCTACAATCTAGTAGATAGATCTTGGCTTGTTTGTTTGTATGCGATAGAAAAATTTTGTTTTCCATGCTACGAACCCCTACAGTGGTATCAGAGCCGTGTCTATATGTAGATCTGTTGCACGAATAGAACACAATGGTCATTGTGGGCGTTGATGCTTTTATTGTAGATTGCTTTGCGTGTACTTTGCATCTTGCGGTATGTTGGGATGAAGCGGCCCGGGCTAACCTTACATGACATCGTTCATGAGACTTGCTCCACGCTTGACATGCAACTTGTATTGCATAAGTGGCTTTGCGGGTGCCTGTTTCTCCTAGCATAGTAAAGATCCAATTTACAACGGGTAATCAACAATGCTAGTATCAATGTTGTGGTTCTTGTTCGTAGGTTAGAACGACACTTATGGAAAGCCCCAAACCACGTAAAATATGCAAAGAAAGTAGAAGCGTCTAACTTTGTTTTGCAGGGGTGTGCAGTGATGTGATATGGCCATGATTGTGATTATATTTGATGTATGCAATGTTCCTTATTGTAAGTTGGCAACCGACAGGAGCCATATGGTTGTCTTTAATTTCTGTTAAGACCTGCGTGTCTATTCAAAATAGTTGTAATAGTTGAAGCTGGTGGACGACAACCATGAAGAAGCGTCATTGACCTTGATGCTATGCCGATGATGATGGAGATCATGTTCGTGCTTGAAGATGGAGATCGGAAGCACAAAGAAGAAAGGCCATATCATATCACATATTATGAATTGCATGAGATGTTAATCCTTTATGCATCTTGTATTGCTTAGTAGACGACGGTAGCATTATAAGATGATCCCTCATGCACATAAATTTCAAGTCTAAAGTGTTCGCCCTTAGTTAGCACCGTTGCTAAAGCTTGTTGCTTCGAAGCACCACGTGATGATCGGGTGTCTTTGATTCCACGGGTGAATACAACGTAAGCAAGCCAGATTTGCTTATGCGGAAGCTAAGGTTTGATCTTGACGAGCCTAGCATGTACAGACATGGCCTCAGGAACACGGATCGCCGAAAGGCAAAGCATGAATCATATAGTAGATATGATGAACATGATGATTGTTCGCCATTAAAACTATATCAGCTCTCGTGATGATCGGTGTTGATGTAGTGGATTTGGTTCGTGTGATCACTAAAACAATGTGAGGGATATTGTTTTGAGTGGGAGTTCACCTAGATTAATTTAATTATTAATTAGAACTCAATTTATCATAAACTAAATCAAAGTGAATTTGCATAGTTGTTGTAGTCATTGGCATCAGTTTACCACCTTGCGCTTAGTTATAATTGAGATAATAGAACTATAGAATTCTGGTTAGTTACTTTACGAACTGGTATCGTATTGTTTTGAAGTGTTAATCTAAAGTTTAAAAGTCCTATTGCAAACTTTCAGTAAGTTCCGGTTACTCCATGAAGTTTAATAATTAGTATTAAATCAAGAGTAACAATTCCAAGTGTTAGTATATAAGTATCATGTTTGTATCCATGATTCTTGATATTCAAAGGATTCCCTTAATATCAAGGTTATCTAGGATCTGAAAGAGTTATTTCAGAAACCATGATGTGTGGAAGATATTGTGATATCTGAAACGAAGTTTTGGTTGCAACATGATAGAGTATAATATGGCAAAAGTCATGTTCTCATATTTGATGAGAATTTGCAAAAGGTTGGAGACACTTGTTGTCCTAATCCTCCAAAAGGTTTTGGATAGCAACATTATACTCATAATTCATCGTTATAAGCTAAAAGTAGCTTGATCATGGACAATTCCATGATAAGGGTGAATATTTGATGTAGGTGAAATGTTTACTACACCAAGAGATTACTAAAGAAAGGAATTTGAAAGAACACCAAATATTTGATGATGGTGATCTACTTCAAAGTGCAAGTCCAAAGACATTGGTATTTAATTATACACGCTTTGGACTATATGTCATATGTATGACTCCACTATTGATGTTAATAGATTCTTTCAAACAGAAAAGGAAATACTGAAAGAGAATCTCATAAGTATATGGCAGAAAAGAAAAGACTAGAAATGTTCAGTTTAAGTATATAGATGATATACATGTTATGGCTATATTCTTTGCTTATTAAACAATGTGGTTCTCAAGTATTTGATACTGAATTTGTTGGTATGAATCGTCATACGAAACAACAGAATTCATGAACTACAATGGCCTAAGTAACTAGCAAAAGAATATGTGATGATGTTCATCAAGAACAAAATAAAGGGTTATTGTGTTGCTTGTTAAACATCAAAGCTTGCCTTCAAAGATTTGTTTTATCAGGTATTATGAGAACAAAAGGATTGTTCAAATAATTGCCGTAATCCATAAAAGATGGATGATTCGCAAATCTCGTTGGAGACATCACATCCATAAAACTAGTGCTAAAAATGTCGAAAGACAAATTGATTGAAAGATCACTTAGGAAGTGACATCGCTGTTTGAATTATATTGGAAAGATAACATGAAGAAACTCCATGTGGATGGAATTTTGGAGTCTTCTGATTTTTGATCAAATGACGCTTGTGAAACTTTCCTAGAGATAATTAAAACTTCGTTCATAGGCCAAAAGGGAACGAAAGACTAGCTTATTGGAACTTGTGCATATTGTTGTACGAACTCCATTATGTGTAGTCAAGAGCGATGGATTTCAACTTCATATGCTTTCTCCGAAAATTTGAGTGAATATATGAATATTTACTTAATAAGGATGAAGTATGAAACATTTGAAAAGTTCAAAGACTTTCAAGATGAAGTGCAAAATCATTGTAACAAGAATATAAACAGTTTATGATAAAGATCATAAAGGAAGATATTTGAGTTACAAGTTTAGCATAATACCTAAGATTTAAGGAATCGTTCCGTGGATTTGCATTTCCCGAAACACCATAAGAGTATGGAGCGTTCGAGATATGTAATTAAACCTTGTTTGACATGGTAAGATCAAAGGTATAATTCATAAAACTGCCATTGTATTTTAAAGATTAAAAGCTTTAGAGATTACCGTTTTTCCACTGAAAAGAGCTTCATCATAATCCGTTGAAATGACACCATATAAAGTTATGGTTTGGGATAAAACCCAAGTAGTCCTTTCTTAAACATTGGTATGCTATGCATAAGAAAGATGTTTGCAACCAAAGTCGGATAAACCTGTCTTTGTATTACTGTTAAGTATTCCTCCATAAAACACCGGAGACAAAAGTGTTTGTTGCTTAGAACGTCAAGTTTCTTTGAGAAGAAATTTTTCGTGAAAAGTTAAGTGGGAGGACATTAGAACTTTGATAAGGTTAAAATAACCTTAGCTGTATGTGCAGAGTTGCGCAGCACCGAAAAATGTTCCGGAGGCGGCAACAATGCTCATGGCTCACGTACCTCAAATGTTGTGGTCACAGAGATCTAAGTTCCTATTGAAACAAGTAGGTCGGATGAACAATCAAATACCAAGATTTGAGGGTTGAAACATTATTTGAGAATAATGAACCGACTACATGCAGAGAAGCGATGATGGGCCCTGACTCCGTAAAATGGCTTGAAGCCATAAAATCCGTGATAGTTCCATACACGAGAAATCAAGTTTTGAACTTGAAGGACCCTCGAGAAAGGTGTAAGACCTTACAATTGTGTCTGGATCTATAAAGAAATAGACATGGATGTTTTACATCTATAAAATAGTCGACATGTTGGGAAAGAGTTCACAACAAGTTGTATATGACAAGATTTGATCTTTCATAGCGATTTTTAGTCTAGACGGATTAATGTAGCAACCAATACATATAATTTGTTATGTGGTAGTAGAATAAACAAAACAAGTTCTTCTAATAGAATGGTTACCTAGGACGTGTGCATGACACGGTCCAAAGGGTTTTGTTAATTCAAAGGATGCTAAAAACATATGCAAACTTCAATGGTTGAAGTAAGCATAGCGGAGTTGGAATCTTCACTATGATGAAACTGTTAAAAGAGTTTAATTTCATCGGAGACAATGAAGATGCTTGCATTTGCAAGAAATTAAGTGGGAGCGCTAAGACATGTTTCTAATACATTATGTGGAAGACATATTGTTGATTGGAAATAATGTATCTTTTATTAACACATATTAAGAATTTCATCCCGATGAAAGACTTAGGCAAAACCCAAATATTTGGCATCAATAGACGCTAATATGGTTGTGCCAGAAATACATAGACAAGATATTGAATGAGTTCAATATAGAAACTACAAGAGAAGGTTCTTGTCGCACAGAAAGGATTGAATGAGTTCAATGTTGATGATATATTCAAGTGTATTGACATTTGGTAAAGTGAAACAAATAATCAAGTATAGATTGATACTTGATGTATGAAATCACAAAGAGTATTTATATCAATCATACTGTGATATGTACAAATCCAGATATGTCCTATGCTCTAAATGTTGTGAGCATATACCAGAATGATTCGTAAGATGATCATTGGACAATAGTAAGGATATTCTTATGATCTTCTGAAAGAACTAAGAGTATAATATTTGTAGAAGTGACAAATAGATGGTTAGTTCATTGTAAAAGTACTACATTGATACTAGCTTTGTCACAAAGTACAAATTAAGTTTATCTCAATCTAAACTAAGGGTGGTACAATATAATGGAAAGTGAGTTCCATAATGGATTTGGATGATTTCCAAAGTTAAGACATTGTGACAGATACTACAACAAAAGGCTGAGTATATGACTGCTATTATAGCAGCAAAAGAGGGCATTTGTGTCAAGAAGTTTGTTATCAAACTAGGTGTAGTTCACAGTGGGATAATACTATGAAGATATATTGTGCGACAATATTATCAACATGTTTTAACCCCAAAGAGCTAAAGGTCACACCGAAATACCAAATTTATACAAAGCCATCTCATTAGAGAATGAGTGATGCGTAGAGACGCAAAGACATGCAATTACACACGGACCTGGAAGTGTCAGATCCGGAGATCAGTTGACCACTAGCAATCGTGTACATACAACACCGGAAAGCCATAGGTGTTATATACACAAAAGTTTGAAACTAGATTATTGACTCTAGTGCAAGTGGGAGACTGTTGGAGATATGCCCAAGAGGCAATAATAAAGTGGTTATTATCATATCTTCACACTTATGATAAATGTTTACATTCATGCTATAATAGTATTAACAAGGAAACCATTAATACTTGTGTGATTTGTAAACTTAATTTGAAGTCCCTAGTATAGCCTCTATACTTCACTAGCTTGTTGGTTGATTGATGATTGTGGTTTCCCTATCATGAACATTGAGATGTTATCAACAACAAGATCATATCATTAGGAGAATGATGTGATGGACATACTCCTATAGATAAGCGTAGCATAAAGATCAAGTCATTTCAATAGTTCAATTGCTATATGCTTTCTGATACATAGTAACCTAATTCCTTCGACCATGAGATCATGCATATCACCTTTACCGGATGGATGCTTTGATATCATCAAACACCACACCGTAACAGGGTGGCTATAAAGGTGGCATTGAGTGTTCGGAAGGTATTGGTTGAAACACATGGATCAAGAGTGGGATTTGTCCATCCATATGACGGATAGATATTCTCTGGGCCCTCTCGGTGAAATGTCATCCAATTAGCTTGCAAGCATGTGACTGGGTCACAAGGGATCACATATCACGGGAACGAGAAAAGAGTACTTATCAGTAACGAGGTTGAACTAGGTATGCAGAGATACCGACGATCATAACCTCGGATAAGTAACATATCGTGAGACAAAGGGAAATTGGTATCGTATGTAAGTGGTTCATTCGATCGCAAAGTAATCGTAGAAATATGTGGGAGCCATATGAATTTCCAGATTCCTCTATTGGTTATTGTTCGGAGAAGTGTCTCGATCATGTCCGCATAATTCACGAACCGTAGGGAGACACACTTAAGGATTCGACGTTGTTTGAGTAGTTATGGTATTATGAGAAAGAGACCGAATGTTGTTCGGAGTCTTGGATGGGATCCGGGATGTCACGAGGTGATCCGGAATGGTCCGGAGAATAAGATTCATATAAGGAAAGTCCCGTTTCGGAGTTGGGGAATGGTTCCGGTGTTTTCATCGGGAACATTCTAGAAGGTCCCGGAATGTCCGGCACTCCGGAAGGGGGGAAGGGGGGTACATGAATGTGTCATTGCATGTTGGAATGATTGCATCATGTACTAAGTGTTCTCGCTGTCCGAAATAAAGGGTTAATTCAAATCCTAATTGAAAAAGTCAAACTGCCAGTTTTCGGTCAAACTGCCAGTTTTCGGAAAGAGGAGAAGGAGGAGAAGTGGAAGCCGACTTGGGGGAGGAGTCCCCTTGGCCGGCGCGCCTCCCAAGGCCGACTTGGGGAGGGACTCCTCCCCTTGGCCGCCGGCCCTCCCACCTATAAAGGGAGGGGCAGGGCTCCCCTCTCTAGAACACTACTAGTTCCTATCCTCTAAACCTAAACCCTAGATCTAGACCCCGGTTTAGAGCTATTCGGTTTAGAGCCTTCTAATTGGTTTAGAGCCCTCTAATTGGTGTGTCTAATTACTAGACCACTAATAGCCTCTCTCATAAGCTCCACCATACTCGCACCGGCTTAAGGCGAAGCCCTGCGGGATCTCCCCTCTACCACCGGTACCACGCCGTTGTGCTGCCGGAATCGCGAGGAGAGTGCTACAACCTCCGCTGCCTGCTGGAACAAGGGAGAGGAAGGTCTTCGTCGAGTACCGAACGTGTGACCGACTGCGGGAGCGCTGCTGGAACGTGGCGCTGGAAGGATCGTCTACGCGATCTTGAGATCGGAAAGAGTACGACTACATCACCCACGAGAATCTGCTCTCGTTAACCGCTTTGGAATCTTCGAGGGTGAGTTCCACTATCGACTCGTTGCTACAATCTAGTAGATAGATCTTGGCTTGTTTGTTTGTATGCGATAGAAAAATTTTGTTTTCCATGCTACGAACCCCTACACCCTGTCTAACCAAATCTGCCCCAGTTGGCCCAGATCTAGGCCAGAGGAAGCGCCGCCGCCAGGGGCCATGGAACCCTAGCCAGCCACCTCGTTGCAACAATAAACCCGCATCAGGATGCCGTCAACACCCCTAGGTAACACGCTCCCCACACTGCCAACTTGCCCAAGCCACCATTTTCAGAAACACCGCCGCTTGGCATGACCTGCCACATCATTTGCCCAACCACCGGGGAGTGGTAGTCCCACCACAGCTGACACGACACAGGCTTTGGCTGGCGGTGACCATTGACGGCGGCGGCGAGGGAAGGGAGAGGCTACCATTGATGGCGGCATGTCTCCTATAGCCTTTTCTGTAGTAGTGAGGGGTACAAACCATGGTGGTAGGTTGGTAGAGCTCCGCCCGACATGGAGTTTGAACAAGTACAATTCAATACAGCGTTTTCTTCACGTAACCATAACTAGGCTAGACAGATGAAAAGGTTAATGAACTAAAAAAAATATTCTTTTTTGAAATGTGATATAGTATATAATAACAAGATTAACATACAGTACATCAATCTAAGGTTTAACATACAAATGCTGTGCATACGGTAATTAAATAGCACAACATTAATTTTAGATACCTGCGATTGAATGGCTATTGTATATTCTTGAGCTCGAAACACCCCGATATTAACACCTCCTTTATTTCATCAATAACGGTGGTGGTACCAATAGATTTGAGACCTAGACAGTCCAGAATCCTCAGGTACTCCAATTCCGAAACACTCCCTAGCTGGCTATTCTTGACGTCGATGGATTCTATGCCTTCACAAGATACCAAAACGAGCTTCTTAAGAGAGGACGGAAATGTCATTACCCTCTGCGATTTCAACCTGAGACACGTTTTAATTTCCAGATCTTGCAATCCATCAAGCCTATAAACTGACAGGGATGTCAACCCGAAACACGAATCAACAGAAATACTTTTCACGACAGGTAGATAGTCTGGCGTCAGGAATTCATCAAGACTCAACAATCTGTGGCACCACCGAATACTTATCTTAGCGAGGGATGAGAATCCTTTAACTCCACAGACGCCTATTATTGTTGTAAGAGAGTCGCAATGACCAATATTTAGTTCCTCCAGGGATGGAAGATTGCTACTCCATAAAATAGATGTTAACGACCTGCAGCCATCAATATATATCCTAGTGAGGGATGAGAATCCTTGAACATACTCTTCAGGACGATTAAGATTGTCTGACCCTGCTGCATCATCAGGTGGTCCCTCTAGCGGGTCAAAGAACGGCACGCTCTTTAAGTTGTTACACCCACAAAGTGTAAGTGAACACAACCTTGGCAGGAGGTTGGGTCGGAACAAGCTAGGACAAGATTCACCTCCATAATGATTTAATTCCAAATGCTGGAGATTCCAGTGGCGTATAGCTAAAAGTTCCATCTGGTTAACCATCATCTCTTGACTTCTTGCCAAAGTTGCCGAGGAAAACCATCTCATGATGAGTTTCCCAGAGGAGTGGTCCTTGCTAAGAGCTTTGCAAAGCTCTTTGATATGATTTTCTGTAAGCTGATAGCACCACTGAAGCCTGGCGGAATTATTTGAAACTGAGAATTGGCACTTATCATAATTTTGAGATGATGCAGGCGACAAAACGATGAAGGAAGGGTGACAAAATTAGAACTCCCCTGTAAACAAAGGTAACGCAGATGCTTTGAGTTGCCCATGCTCTCAGGTAGCCGTTCTAATTTGCAAACCTTAAATCTCAATACTCGGATTTTCAACAGTTCCTTGAACCAACAGTCAATCAAGAGAGCAAAATCTCGTGTCCTACTATACGATTCATCGCATACCAGGGACCTCAATTTTTTCTTGTGGCAAATTCTGTTCAGTTCAGCACACTCAACATTTCCATTTGCGAATATTGTGAGATGGCGGACATTTGAGGGAACTTTGTCTATGTCACTCACATGCTTTATGGTGAAGCACTCATCCTTTGAGACAAGTTGTGCCGTATCATGCATTAGATCATGTATTACATACATCTGACTGTATGGAGATGCTTTCTGAAAGAATGATCGATTTGCAAGGGCATCAAAGCACAGTGATGCATCTTGGGGATCCACCACATATCCTTGTGCGACCCAAATATCAGCTAGAAATTCCTTCTCAAATTTGTGATCCTTGGGATACATTGCACAGATTGAGAAGCATCTCTTCAACTTCTGCGGTAGGTACAAATAGCTCAGTCGAAGGGCTGGCAAAATGTCAGTATGTGTTTGTTCTAATCGCCAGAGTTCACTTTGCAATATATTTTCCCAATGTGATGTACTTAGCTCCATTCTCAATAAGCGCCCTATAGTCTTGGCAGCCAATGGGGAACCCTTCAACTTTATAAGTATATTTTTACCAATGCACTCCAATGACTCGCGGTTGTTGCAAGAACTAACTGATCCAAATGCACATAATTTGAAGAAATTCCAAAATATAGCATCTTGTAAGCCCTTTAACTCATAATGATTCATAAGGCCAACAAGATTAGCAACCTCGGGAGATCTAGTGGTGACCAAAATCCTACTTCCATGAGCACCATTTTTCAAAGGTTCACAAAACCTCTTCCATCCTGCTCCATCTTGTTCCAATACATCATCCCACATGTCATCAAGGACAAGCAAGAACCTTTTGGACTCGACACAGTCTTCTAGTTTTCTCATAAGACCATCCAAATTATCATAGGGTGATGTATTTCCTCCCAAGCGCTCTATAATCTCTTTGGTTAACCTTTTTGTGTCAAAATCATCTGACACACATGTCCAAATTATGCGGTCGAAGTGCTTCTTCACTTTCGCATCGTTGCAGATTTTTTGGGCCATTGTGGTCTTTCCAACACCTCCCATGCCAACTATTGGCAACACATGCAACTTTGTTTCAGCCCTTTCCCTCTTTCGTGCACGAACTCCCAGTGTTTCCACTAACTGCTTCAGTTCTTTTTCACGACCAAATATTTTTGGCTCGTGAAAGAAAGAACTTGTTTCGGGCCTAACTGATCTATCAAACTTCTGTAGTGCTAGGTGCAAGCCCATAGCCATGGATTGTCCATGAACATGATCTAATTTTGCTTGAATTTCATTGATTTTTATGATGTAATCGTTGGAGCCAACACTGTCAAAGAACTCTAGAAAGGTATCACGCAAATGATCCTCTCCTGAACTTTTGGTCCATTCAACCTTCAACTTGAGCGCATAATAATCAAACTCATCAAGCAGATCCTCTGCATCGTACACTGCATCCTTGATATCTGGGAGGAGATCAGCCGCTTGTTTCTTATGGCTTCGCCACTCAGCCCGATCAATGAGGTCAAGCATCTTGGGCATAGTTGTCTTTAGTTTCCAAAGACCATTCTTGAGCTGCCCAAGCTTGGTGTCCAGCTTCTCAGTTTCATCTTCGTCTGGCAACTGTGTAGCATTGCTATTACGTAAGGCCGTTCTGATGCCTGATGTCATCCAGCTGAAGAATTCACGACATGCATTGATGTTGGAAAGTACCTCAGCATAATCCATGAATAATGCCAAGGCCATGGCCGCAAATAGCCGAGCACTGATGTGTACGTACAAACGAAAGTTTAGTTGAGAGGGTACCATGTCAAAAACAGGCTAATATTTAGAATGGGGAGACACAGGACATGAAGATGTAGCTTTACCTTATTTCTTTGATAAATGATAATTCAACGTCGTGTTAGTAGAGAGATGTTTCTTGTTTGATCAGTGAGTGACTGGATAGTGGATACCCAGGGGATTCACTTCGGCAGAAACAAGGCAATGACAATAGCATGCTCCGAATCTCACATGCCTAGTGCATTTACCTGGTCGTTAAGGGAAAACTTGTGATGTACGAAGTGTGAACTTAATTACTAAACACATATGTAAACAGCCTAGCTATTTATTTCACTGTTCTCTATACAGTGGTACAAAAACAAGACTTTTGCTTCGGTGCGCCCCCCTCCCTCCCCGCTAAACTTATGAAACAGAAACCACAAGGACGGCCAGGATTGGCCGATATACCTCCAGTTCGAAATTATGAAGGCGTATCAGCCCATCCTAACTGTCCTTGTGTTTTTAGTTTCATAAGTTTGGGAGAGGGGAGAAACACCGGACCACACCTTAACAAGAACAACAAAAAGCTACAACCAACCTAATTTCCTTCTCCTTATTGGCCTTTTACTTTTTAGGCCCACATGTTAGCGAGACAAACATGGCAAAGAAAGATATGTGTGCAAACCTAGTGAAAAAAAGGCTACTAGTCCTATATGAAATGCGGGGATACCTGTTTTCTTCATGATTCATTATCTGTTTTTTATATAGATACCAGGCATACAAAGCACACATCATCATAGCTCAGTATAAGCAAAGGAAGTTTGAAGTTCCTGACCTCTTTCATTTTTTTATAGTAGAACAATTTAAGAAGAAAATCATGAAAGGTGAGGTTGATATACATGTACCACCTAATAGAATACGACATGGAAAGTATTGTGAACTATAGGAGAAAGATAAACACCATTATAAGTAAGAAAATATGTCTCACGGAATGGAATATTATGTTGCCTAAAAGATCAGGGATGCCTTGGTATTGACGTTTTATGACTGGAAAACAAGTGTTTAATTTACTTGGTAGATGGTTGTTTAAACTACTTAGAGAGAAAGGTATGTGGCAAGAACTTCGGAGTGTGCTGGATCAGATCGTAGTATTAGTTGAGTGAGAACTTGCTTTCCCACTTTTCTCCCTTAGGGCGATCACTAGGGTTGGCTCAGATCACCCCCTAGCTCCCTGCCTTTGGGGGGCGCACGCCAAGGCTAAATCTGTTCCACTTTAAAAACTTTTGGCTGGACCAGCTTGGTTTCATGGAAACGGTTCGCCTCAAATGGGAAATAGCAGCATCTTCCACATCCCAGGCATTTAACGGGGTAGACATTTGGCACAACTTTGCTAAAATTTCTAGGAAATTTATGCGGGGGTGGGGAGCAAACCTGGGCACCAAGTTTCATACAAAGAAGAGATCACTCCTAGGCAAGATTCAGACTCTCAATCAAGCTTCTGACTCTATAGGTCTGTCTGCTAATGAGTGGCTCCAACTCTATGCTCTTGAGCACTCCCTTATGGAGATCTACAAGAACGAGGAGGTATTCGGGCGCCAGCAAAGCCGCCATAATTGGCTCCTAAAAGGGGATGTGAACACAGTCTATTTCCATGCCATTTCTAACATCCATCGTAGGAAGTGTTCCATCTCGTGCCTCTGGGAGGGAGATGTTCTTCTCAAGGATGCTAGAGACATCTCTGCTGTATCTACTCCTTTTATAAGAAGATATTCACGGTGCGACCCTGGTTAGGGGTTGTGTTATCTAGCGTTTTTGGCCAGCTAGGGCCATGGTCTCGGACAACAAGAATGCAAACCTTACCCTCCCATTCCTGCCAGAGGAGGTGAAGAAGGCGGTTATGGATATGAAGGCCAACTCGGCACCGGGACCTGACAGATTCCTGGTAATCTTCTTCCAAAAGTTCCAGGGAAAAATCCACCAAACATTCATTTTTCCAATGTTCTAGAAATTTTATGCCGAAACGTTGGTCATGTCGCGTTTGAACTTTGGTGTTATAACTTTTATCCAAGGTTGTGGGGGGCACTAATATAATCTAGTTCAGGCCGATTACAGTTGTTAATGTCATCCAATGGATCTTCTCAAAGGTGTGCGCCCTGAGGTTGGCGCCAATTATGGAACGCCTAACACACCCTTACCAATTTTCCTTCCTTAAAAGCCGGTATATCCATGACGGAATTATGGCACTTCATGACATCATTCATGAGGTCAAGGTTATACGCCAGATGGGCATCTTCTAGCTAGATTTATGGAACGCATATGACCATTTGGATTGGGCCTTTCTCCATCAAGTTCTCTTACCGAAGGGTGTAGACAAGCGATGATTGGATGGATCATGCAAATTTTTATGAGTCAAAACACCGCCATCAATGTAAATGGGGAAGTGGGTCCCTATTTTAGGCCATAGTCTTGAGTTAGGCAGGGTGGCCCTATCTCCCACTGCTGTTCAACGCGGCCGTGGATGCCCTCACGAAAATCTTAGAGAAGGCTAAGAATTATGGCCACATCACCGGTGTGGTAGGGCAGCTCGTCCCTGGAGGTGGGATTACACACCTCCAGTATGCAGATGATAGCATGACCATGGTAGAGGGTTCGAAGCTTGATATCATAAATCTCAAGTTCCTCCTCGTCTGCTTTGAAGCGATGTCAGGATTGACAATTGACTTTGATAAGAGTGAGGTCTTGGTTATGGGCTACTTACCTGAGGATCAACAGCGGATTGCGGATAACCTAAATTGTAGGTTGTTTGTGTTCCTTGTCTCTTACCTTGGGATGTCCATCCGAGAAACGAGGATCCTTATGAAAGATCTTGAACCCCTAGTTGGCAAGGTTAGGACGAGATCTGAGCCGTAGAAAGGAAGGTTTACCTCCAAAGGGAGTAAGACCGTCCTTATTGACGCGTGCTTATCTAGTCTTTCAATGTCGATCATGGACTTATACATCCTCCAGGAAGGGGTGGATGGCAGTTTTGACAAGGAAGTATCGTGTTTCTTCTGGCAGGCGGCCAACAGACATCAAAAGTACCACATGGTTCGATGGGCTAATATTTTTGCCCCCAAATAGCTTGGGGCATAGGCATCATGTCATCCCTCCATATGAATATGGCTTTGATTCTATGATGGGTCTAGCGTATTTTCTCACAGGTGACGGGGGCCTCTAGTTACAGCTTATTAAGAAAAAATACTTTTGAGGCATTCCCCATGGCTTGTAAGTACCGGGAGGGATCTCAGTTTTGGAGATCTCTCCAAGACATCAAGCATGAAATTGGGCTGGGTGCTACAATCTCCATAGGCGATGGAGCAAGTACCTTGTTATGGCTAGACTCATGGCTTGGTGATCGACCAATCAGGTTTGAGTACCCGCACGGCCCGGCAGCGCCCAAAACTTTGCCTACATCCCATGTCTGGCGCGCTGTAGTTTCCTGCCCTGTGGAGATCTCGCACGACGCCGAGCTCCTACCGCCTCAGTCTCTGCCTCCATCTCCTTTTCTGGTGGCTCCAGCACGCGGACAAGCCTCCATCGACAGTCCAGTGCATGGAATTTCGTGTTGGAATTTTGCCCTCTTCTTGAACAATGATGCTGGAACTATGGAGGGACGGCGAGGAGCAACAACACTCAGATTTTATGAAGTGGTGGCGAGGTAGTCGATGGCAGTGGCAAGGGTGATGGTGGCAGGCAGTCAATTGGGGCATTAGAGGGCAAGGACGGACCATACCGTGCGCCTCGCAGGCGGGGCGACCTTTACTCGTCCAAACGTGCACACATGCGATGTGACCTTGATGAGGAACAAGATGACGCAGATGGGTAGGTGGAGCCTCGCTCCGCCGTGCGCGGCATGACTGGAGGAGCTCGGGGGCGACAGAGCGGAGCTTCGTCGGGGCAAGGCAACGATGACCATGTCCTCGATCAGTTCTGTGATAGATCAATTTCACGGACTCGGGCATAGAGGAAGACAAGGTAGAGCGACTCCTATGTTCATCTTGGCTTGGTGGCGTTCATGGCAGCGGGGTGGCGACGGATCGGAGGTGCGGGGAGAAAGACCGGGGCAGTGGGGAGGAAAGTAGAGGTCGAATCGTTTTCTCCGGGATGGCGTAGGTCAAGCATATTCAGGATTCAGGGAGGTTGACTCTTATAATTTTTACTCCTCTAACTGTTTTGAGGATTCGTTAGGTCCGTTTTAGAAGAGTAAATCTTTTACTCCCTAACATGGTTTTTGGGGATCGACTAGAGATGCCCTCAGAGCTTGGAAGGTGGTCGGTGTGATGTGCAAAGGTGTAATTAGAGTTCTCATGGGGAAGATTTGGGTAAAAATCTTGCTCTTAGTCATGATCGGAGCTAGTGATGGTGATGCCTTGGGCGCAACCTCCTTTTGAAGGCATCACCGAGATGCCGCTCTCACCTTCTGTCGCTACCTTTAGGCGAAACCTTAGATCGATGGATTGGATGATGGCTGCGATCATGTGTCATCCCCTCCCTCCTTGGGGCATCATCCTTGGAGTTGTGCATCAACCGGAGGGACCAGTGACTTGCTTTGGTGGTGTGTGTAGGGTTCTGTGTGGTGGCTAGCGCGACAATGATGATGGTGATGAGCGAAGATTTGGTTGTGGCAAGACCTTGTTAGTTGGCTTCTTGTTCCTTGGAGTAAACTCATCTTCATGTTAGTGTTCTACTATTGCAACTCATAGTTGCTTCCTCAAGCGGCGTGTGGCGACAATGACCTATGTGTGGTGTCTTAGCTTAAAAGACCTGCGCGGGTCCTACCCATCTCCTCTTCCGAGCTTGTCTTCAGTGTCGGAGCTTCCTATCGGCGGTGCGAGGGTCATATATATGGCATGGGATGACATGGGCTTGTGAGGCCTCTTCATCACAGGACATGGGCTCGCGAGGCCGCTACGACGATATCTTTCTTAGTGGTCGTTTCTTTGGTGAAGTCGGAATCGTTGGCTCATGGAGTGATGATGTCGGTGAGCAACCTCGATGACGACCTTCGTCTTCTGTGGTGTGTGGTGCGCGTTTCGTAGCTAGGGTGGCCGTGTGTTCCCTGGCAATGTCTTTTTCATTGTTTCAAGAAAATATTATTGGGGATGGATTTTTTTTATTCTACTCATGTGTTCCTCTACCACCGATTCCCATAATGAGAACTTTATACTCGAGCTAGCATGAATTTTAAACATTTGGAATATGGTTCTACCAGGTTAATTTCATGGTTAAATTTAAAAGCTAAGAAGTTGCTAAACCAATTGAATTTCAAATATAGATTTGTATGCGGTTTGGATATGGTCCTACCCGATTAATTTGAACGTTTAGCTTATAACGAAACTATATAAGTTGTTGAACAAATCAATACTAAATTCAGATTGTTTAGATTTAGATGTATCTAGCACTAAAACATAACTAGATATATTTGAATCTAAAAAAATTAACAGTCCATTAATTTGAATCAGAATAAGTATTATATTTCTCTAACCGGATTGAGAAGTTGCTGAACCATCTAATTTACAAAACCGGATTTGCATGTGTCATTTGTCTAGATCCGTACGAATATATACACTAAAACATTGCAAAACGTGTACGAATCTAGACAAATCTACACTTATTTATGGACGGAGAGAGAGTAAAACGGATTTTATAACCCTTGAATTCATGGACTTCCCCAAAACAAATACTACTCTTGCGCTGCCCACGAACACCAAAGCTCCAATCCAAGAAAGCAGCAAAACCAGCTCAAATAAAAAGGCAGCAAAACTCGTACCTCTCGCGGCAGCGCAGGCGACCTCGGCTTCCCCCTCCTCCCGTGTCTTCAAGCACGGCGTCAGGTGTTTTGCGCTGCGCGGCACGGCCGCAGTGTTTCACCGGAGGCACGGGCCGGAAGGTGCTCCACTTGGATTGGAACAGGAGGGCGGCTTCTAAATGGAGGAGTGGAGTACTAGACTTTGAGTCGTTGCTGGGTCAAACTAACTTGACGAGATCAGCGAGTTGGTTGGGCAGGGAGGCAGTACGTATTTTCCCCGCTAGCCGATCAGGGAGAAAGAGACGCGCAATTTGAAAGTGCACCGCGGAACCTGCCAGATTTCAAAGCGGAAATGATTCACTGCCCCCGGGGGGATGGGATCGCACACTTTGCATCGTCCGGATCGTCGCACGTCCAGCCCACCTTTTATCCCCGCTTTTTTCTCCAACCGCCTTATCCCATGTGGTTTCCAACTGCACAAGTGCGCACGAGTAAGGGCATGTACACTCGTTTAGACGAGTGCCGTCTGCCGCGTCACATCTAGACCGTGTTACAGACACCCTTTGCAATAAACTGTCTATTTATTGTCTATATATACTCCTTAAAATCTGGCTGGATCCTCCTTAAAAACCGGATCAGGTGGTGGTGGACGTGGGACGGAAGAGAAAGAAAAAAAATGGTAAGTCTAGACGCGTATCATACAACAGGAATTCAGCCGTCGTTAGGAGCGATTTTGCTGGGACTAGACCGTCTTTAATTTTACAGACGGACTACCACATCCTTGTTATTCTCGCTCCTCCACGATATCTTACGTGGGTTGTATTACAGACAGCTGATTAGACAGCGCTGTACACGCCCTAATGCTACATCTACAGAGTGGTTTTAAAAAAACAGCTTACGGACTTATCAGGCAAGGGCAGGGATAGAAAACGTGGTCCGGTTTTCAAGAAAAGCACGAGAATTCATCCAACGAATGTCCGTAAGGTTTTTCGTAGCCTAACAGCCTGTAGGTCTAGGATATCCGAGTGCGCACACACCCACCACCGCTCGCCGTCTAATGCCGTCAGCGTCCGCGCCGCCGGGGCCTTTACTGTCGCGCGCCTCCGCCGCCACGCACCATCTGCTGCTGTGCGTGCCCCCACTGCCGCCACATCCCTGCTGAGAGCCATGAGGCTGTCGCGCGTCGGACACCGCACCACGGATTTATAGCTCCCATGCGACATCTTTACGTGGAATTGGAAGGAAAGCGATATCGTTGCAAAGAATAGCTCGCATGCGACACTTCTGAGGCGAAAAATAGCTCCCGTGCGACACTTCTACTTAACCCCACGAGACCGTCAACAAATTCGAATCAGCTGAGCACAGTAGGACCCACAGCCTCTCCACGTCACGGCGGAACTCACCTGATGTCCACCTCATATCGTGGGACCCACCCTGTGGTTGAAGAGAGCCGTTGGCCCCGATCCGTCCCCACACCCGAGCACTTCCTCCACCGTTCCAGCATCTCATCCCCTTCCGTTTTCTTCTCCGGCGAGCAAGTGCGGCAACGCCGGTGAGGGATGTCGAGCTCTGCTTCCTCCCACCGCTCATGGCCTCGGTATGGTGCGGTGCCGATGAGGAGGTGCCCCGATTGCCCTCGTACCGCGCCCCTGAAGCGGCTTGTCACATCCACCGACAAGAACGACAACATTGGCCAGGAATTTGTGAAGTGTGAGAGCAAGCCCAAGCCAGGAAAGGTGAGATCTGAGTGTTCCGAGCGCCAATTTCTCGCTTTTCTTTCGAAATTTCATGCATTTCATCGAATTTGGGATTTAGGGTTCATCTCTGCGATTTCAGGAACTGCCAAAATGTGGGCATTTTGAGTGGCTTGATGAGTACATCGAGCGAATTGGGATGGAGGTAGCATCCTGGGAGCTCGAAAACCCGTCCGTGGTGGAGCAATTGGGATGTGGCAACCCCACTTTCGCTGGTACTACGGTGGATGCGGAAGTGAAGGCCGAGCTGAAGAAGATGAACAAGCAGCTAAGGCAAATCATCGAATTGAAGAAGCAGGACAATCTGATGGCCGGTTTTTTTATTTTTGTGTAATTTCTCTCGGATTAGTTTATCTCCTGATCGTTAGTCATTAGACAGCGCAGTCAGTGTTCGAGTGATGCTTTGTAATGGATGTAATGGTCTATGTCTTTGGCTTGAATAAAATGCAACACAAATTCAGGCTAATTTTGAGCTGCTCTGTTTTCGAAATCAGTGTTCCTTCAGTTTCGTCAGTGTTCCTTTTATTAGTGTACAGGGGGCGCCCGTGTGCAGGGGAGGGGGAGGGGTTGAAAAGTTAAAAAAAAAAATTAACGAGGATTGAAAAAGGCCAGGCCCAAATAGAACTTAGCCAGGCTAAAATGGTCGTATCCAGGCCCAATAGTAACTATATGTTGATTGGGCAAAAAAAATGGTACTCACTTTACAACCTAAATAGGGACGTGTGGATCTCCAGATACTCGTGCTCAGGTCGTAATCTTTTTTTTTGTGAAAGTAAATATATAAATGAAGTCCAAGGGCATCCATTTAACTAACATAACTTGAGTGCTCCTTTAACTTATGTAAATATATAAATGTCTTGTTTGAAAATGAACCATGTGTTGTTTGAAAATAATCAACCATCATTACGTTAACTTATTCTTCATTTTGAGCTTTTCTAATTTCACTCATTTTATAAATATTGCACGAGTATTATATGAGAACTTGTTTTTGTGTCTTTTGTTTTATGCACTTGTTGTTTTGGGTGTTTTGACAAATGACAATACAATAAAACACAGATTACAATAAAATAAGGGGATAGATAATATTGGGATAACATTCATTATATTAGATAGCCCGATCGATAACATTGGGATAACATTACAATAAAAATAAAAAAGTACAATAATATAGAAGGGAATAGGCGCCCCGCCTAAACCCTGGGTTAGCCCCTAAACCCTAACCCTAGCTACCATACTCCATCGGAGGTGGAGGCGGTGCCGGTGCCGCCGCCCGCCCCCGAGCCGTCGCGGCATTCCAGTCCGCCAGCCTCTCCCGGTGCTCCTTCCGCCGCTGCTCCTCCTGGAAGGCCCAGCGATTGGCCTTCCGTCGTTCCTCATCCTCCCGTCTGCGCCTTTTCTTCAAGGCGCGCTTGGCCTGCTTTGAAGGGAATATGCCCTGAGAGGCAATAATAAAGTGTTTAATATGTGTATTCCAAGTATATGATAGATGTTTATTTTGCATGCTATAATTGTATTAATACGGAAACATTAATAAATGTGTGTTTAATAAACAAACAGAAAGTTCCTAGTTATGCCTCTCTCATAAACTAGCTCGTTGATTAACAAGATGATCAAGGTTTCCTGATCATGGACATTGGATGTTGTTAATAACGGGATCACAATATTAGTGTAATAGTATGATGAACATTCATCCGAAGTATAGCATTACGATCAAAGTCATTGAGTTTATATTGCTATAACAACTTACGAAGTGATCCTAATCCTTAGACCATGAGATCATGTCAATCACTAACACCGGAAGAGTTTCTTGATAACATCAAACGTCACACCGTAACAGGGTGATTATAAAGATGGATTCAGAACTAATAAAGTGTTATGTTGAGGCTCATGGATCGAGAGTGGAATTTTTTCATCCCGATGACGAATAGATATACTCTGGGCCCTCTCGGTGATATCACATTGATTAGCTTGCAAGCAAGTGATTTGATCACTAGAATGTTATATCACGAGAACGAGAAAAGAGTGCATGTCAGTAACGAGATAAAACTAGGTATGGAGATACCGATGATCGAATCTCGGACATATAATATATCGTGAAACAAAGGGATTAAGATACTAGCGTAAAAGGTTCCGACGATCACAAGAAAGTCATCGTTGAATGTGTGGGAGTCAGTATGGGTCTCCAGATCCCGCTTTTGATTATTGATCCGAGAGGGGTCTCGATCATGTCCGCATTATTCACGAACCGTAGGATGACACACTTAAGAGACACCGACATCCAATTGGAGCAAAAGTTTCATGCCGAAAGAATGAACAAGCGCAGGAATTTATTTCACTAGATACTGAAACAGGTTTTCAGGTGAAATTGCATAAAGTGGTTATGCATGTGAAATAGAATTCTAGCAAGGGGTTATTTGTGAATGTTTGTCATTAAAGTAATTGACAAAATTCTGAATAAAATAAAAGAGTTTTATTTAATGAGAGTTTGCATTAAATTTGGTGGAAATTTAATGGCATGTTTGAGTGGGATTTTGAGTGGAGAGAATTTAAAGGAATTTTGTGAGTGGAGTGTCCACCCAGATGACGAGGTTTAATCTCGTCAATGCCCATTGTTATGGACTTGACTTTTGGAGAAGATGGGGATGCTGGAGATCGTGGCACGGTTAACAGACAAGCAACCAGGGGACACGAGATTTACCCAGGTTCAGGCCCCCGGAGGGAAAACCGTACTCCTGTTTGTCTGCTCTTTTATTACGGCGGAACCGAAGATTACAAGGTGCGTAGATTCGATCTGGCGTGGAGGTGTGTCTGTCGTGTGTAATCGTCGTCCCCTCGTTGGACCCTTCTAGCCTTTATATATGAGGAGGCTAGGTCTCGGGTGCCAATACGATTAGGTTACAAGTTGTACTCAAACTCTAGTCTTGCTCTCCAAGGATTCGAAGGCGTCATGGGCCTGGGCCACCCGAAAATCTTCATGTGGGCCGGCGTATATCTGCCGTGGGCCTTCCTTGGGCTGGACCAGGTATGCTGAAGTTACGTACCCGTAGGGTATAACCATGTCAGTAGCCCCCGAGTGTTCAGTCGAATCGTAGATTCGGCTGAGGACTCTTCAATCCTTCGGGTGTAGCTCTGTCTTTCAAGAGAATGTGTAGGGATTGTTGATGCGTATGCCTGACTCTCCCGACGGATCAGGATCAGTTAACTGTCTTAGGACAAAACAACACGATCTTCTTCAGGTTCGAGTCCCTCAACTCGAAACTGGAACATATGCTGGCGTAATTCAACTCAGGCCGCGGAGGACTTACAGGAGTGTAATTCCAGTGATTTTAATTGGTGTACCCAACGCGTCCGTCGGGATTTTTCATCATGCATGTTGGCATGGATTTATACTAGCAGAGCGCGCAGTCGTGTGCGTTGCCAGGCCATCAGATGATATCTGTAGGTCTTATCTTTGCGTCGCAGACGCAGCATCCGAATGTTTATCACCGCGGAGGTGTTTCGGGTGGCCAAGGAGGTCGCTGCTCACTTAGCGTTAATTAGGGCAGAGTTGCCGAAAAAAGTTTGTATGCTGATCCGAAGGATCGTAGTCGAAGAGTTCATAGGATGCGCGACCAGCGCTCCCTATGGGAGTAGCCCCCAAGTGTCTGTTCGAGTCGTAGACTCAAACGGAGACTTTTAGTTCAAGCATTGTTTAAATAATTAAGTCCGAAGGGCTCGAAAATTTTCGGATACGTGAATCCATCCTCCCTATGGGAGTAGCCCCCGAGTCCGTAGTGGAGTCGTAGACTCGACGTAGGACTCGAAGATCTTGTGTGTGCGCGACCGGCGCTCCAGTTTGGAGTAGCTCCCAAGTGTCTGTTGGAGTCGTAGACTCGGGCAGAGACTCGAGTCTGGTATCGTACAGTTTTAGTAGGAAATCTCGCGGGCGTACCGCTGACCCGGAAGTACATCGGGTGCGCGACCAGCGCTCCTGATAGGAGTAGCCCCCAAGTATTTAGTCGAATCGTAGATTCGAGTGAGTACTTTTAGCTGTGGAGCCGAAGTGGTGCTAGTATAGCTTTTGATGACGTCAGTGCTTATGATCGATGACCTCAAGCGTCTGCTACGCCAGGGGTGACTTGACTGGTCGAAGCATGGGTCCCACTTCCTGACTTTGAATTGACCGGTCACGCACGGCGTGGAGATGATTACGGCGTCTCCTCGATTTCCGCGCGTAGTGGACGGCGTGGTAACGACGGTTCGTTTTGGTGCTGACACGTGTACAGCCAGATCTACCATTGTCGTTAGGTCTTCTCGATGGACGGCCAGCGTGCGTCGTCTTCGCTGTTATAATCCGTGGTGAAATCGTGGTTTATTTTCACCGCGCCAGTTCTTGTGTTTTACTGCTCCCTCGTTCTTGAGCTGTTCTTGCTGCGCCAGAGAATTTTCTCCACATTGCCCTTGTCTTTCTTCGTTGGCAACGCCGGCGCCGCCGTAGCGTGATGGGGAAACCAAAGAAGTCTTCATCTGCGGTTGGGACCAGCGCCGCCGGAGGCAAGAAGGGCGCCGCCGCTGCTCGTGTCACCGATGGTGGCTGGCAGCGATCAGAGACGCGGGAGAGCGATCTCCGCAAGCTGCGCGAGCGGAGCCTGATCCTGCAAGACACGACGGCCGTGATACTCCCCGGCAATGAGGTAATCCCCCGCCCCCATCTGGGTTCCGGGTTATGTTCGTTGCCTTCGTGATTCGCGGGTTTTCTTTTCCTGTCCATGACTTCCTTCGTGGACTGCTCTTTTTCTATGGGGTTCAACTCCATCATCTGTCTCCCAACTCCCTTCTCCACATTGCGTGTTTTATCACGCTTTGGGAGTGTTGGCTTGGCATTGAGCCACATTTTGGCCTCTTCCGGAAGCTTTATTCCGTGAAGAGGCAGTCTGGTTCGGATGGTGTGTATCCTATTGGGGGTTTCATCATCTCCCTCAGTCCCAATGTGCAATTCTTTTCCTTCTCCATGTCCGAATCTGTCCAGTACTGGCGGAGGAAATGGTTTTACATCCGTGACTCCGTGCTGCCTGGGCAAGATTTTGGTCTCGTTCCTTTTGACCCCTCCCAGTTGATCGTGAAGAAAAGATCCTGGAAAAACCAAATCTTGGATGGTGAGGTGGCAGAGATAGAGGCCCTGTATCGTCGGGTGGAGGATCTCCAACTGATTCCTGAGAAGGAAGTAAACGGTGTCGACATCATCCGGACGTTTCTTGAGCGTCGGGTGCAGCCCCTTCAAGCGAGGGCGCATCCGATGTTTCTTTACTCTAGGCGCCGTGATCCGACGAGGGTTTCAAGTGAGAAAATCTCCGAGGTGGAACTTGACAAGGATCTTCGCGCGCTGTTGAAGTTCAAGGTCGACGAAAAAATCCCGGGGAAGTCGCTGACTCCTCCGTTTTCTTCAGCGTTGGCCGTGCCAAAGGTGTAGATTTGCGCACGTAGTGCTTCCCTTTTTTGTTTGGGTGTTTATTTGTGTCCTTTGTTTGCTAACAAAGTTCTTTTTCCGTTTGCAGATCTTCAAAGTGCCAGGCATGGCACCACCATTGCCCGAAAGGTATCCGAATGCCCTGGATAATGAAGTGGTGGACTCCGTGTCCGAGCTGCCGTCAGCGCGATCCCCAGCGGAGGATGCTGATGAGTCGAGTGAGGACCATACGCGCGAGAGATCACGGAGCTCGAGCGAGTCTTCGGATGCTTCAACTCCTCCGACTCCCAGAAATCCTCTGGGCCTTGAGCGTCATGATGATGTTCCTGGGGGTTCTTCCTCTCCCCTTCCTGCCATTCCTGTGCGAGCTGTTGCTCCGCACCCGCCAGCAAAGCGGAAGAAGGAAGAGAAGAAGGAGGAGAAGAAGGAGGAGAAGAGGGCCCGAAGGGCTTCTCCTATCTTCGACCTGAGCGCACTGGCCTCGTAAGTTGTTCTTGTTGTACTGTTGTTCGTCTGTTCTTATGACCTGTGCTGATTGGTTTCGTATGCAGGCAATCCTCCGACGGCTCTAGTGATGGTGCGGGGGAAATGATGGGGGAGTCGAACATTGCGTCGCCTCCTCCTCAGACGGTGGTTACTTCGGGTGACGCTGCTCCAGATCCTCCTGTGCAGGAGAGGCTGGTGGTTGCGCCTCAGAATTTTGCAGGCGGTCCTGCGGGTTCGCCTTCGGAGCACGTAAGTTTTTCTGCTTGATGGGGGGAGCCCCCGAGTGTCTTCGTATCCTGATGTTGTTTATGCTTATTTGTGTTGGGCGTAGCCCCCAAGTCCTGCTCTTACTATTATTGCCTGTTGCTGCAGCCTTTTGTCCAAGAGGCCAAGCGGCTGGTGGAGGAACGCCTGACGCTGGAGGCGAAACTGCGGCAACTTCAAGGTATTCGTCTGCCTTGTAGTACTTGGCTTATTTATCCTGGTCTTTCTCTTTGACACTTGCTTGTTGTAAATGTAGAGGAGCATAACGACTCTCTCCGTGAGGTTGATGCTCTGAAGAAGAGCCTTGGCCAATCGAAGCAGAAGGCCGAAGCTGCCGCTGAGGCGAAAGAGCGCCTTGAGCTGGAGCTGACGAAGGCAGCCGAAGCGAAAGAGCGTCTGCAGCAGGAAGCCGCAGGTCGTGAGGAGCAGCTGGCCACCGTTGCGGCTGCTCGTGAAGTAGGGGTGGCGGAGAAGCTCATGGCTGTTGCCAAGGCTATTTCGGGTGAGTGCTAGTTTTTGTACTTGCTTCTTTTTCTTCGGGTCTTCTTCTACGTTGCCTTTCTTCATGTTTTCTTCTGTTTTGTCTCAGATGTCGCAGGCATCGAGTTTGACCGCGGTGCTCTGGAGCACGGGAGTGCTCTGGATGATGCCACTGTAGCGGTCGAAGACCGCTGCAGCACCGTCCTCAACTCCCTTGCCAAGGCGAAAGAGGTCCTTGGTCGCTTTTACCAGGAGCTCTTCCCGAAGGGCGCATCCCTTGAAGACGTGGGTGCCCTGGGAGAGGCTCTGTCAGCCGAAGCGCCTGCAGCGTACAAGCGCAAGCAGAAGGGCATCGGCGCGTCCGTCGGGCTGGCGATGGCCATGGCGGCTGGGGCGGAGCTGGACTTGCCCCAGATCACTTCTTGGATGCCGACGGCTGCGGATGGATCAGAGGTAGCCTTCGCTGCCTACTCTGCTCGCTGCAGACGATATGGGCCCAAGCTCATTGACTTGCTGTCTGAGTACGCGCTGCGGCAGCAGGGCGAGGCCAAAGCTAGGCAGTCTGGCTCTGAGGCGACTCGGTGTCCTACGCCTTAGGCATAGGAGATGTAGGGTAGTATGTAGTTTACTTTTGCTATAAATATCTTTTGTAGCACCATCCTTGTGCCACGCAGTGGCCTTATTTTAATGAATTCCTCCGAGTTGAGCTTTTCCCATGGCTGAATGTCTGTGTGCTTTCTTTTTTCTGCTGCTATAGGTTCCTTCGGGTGCTGACCCGGTTGACACGTCATCCGAAAGGCCCTTGCGAGCATCATTGGATGATTCCTCGCAGCTCGCGTTTCTTCGAGATCGCGCGCGCAGCTTGGAGAGAGATTTGCTTGGGTTGCGCGGTCGCGCTGATGTTTGGAAGTCCAAAGCAGATCGTAGTGCAGCCAGAGAGGAGTACTTGATGGCGGACCTGGGTCGGCTGTCCGAGCAGCTGCAATGTAAGTTGATCCGTCTTTCGGGCTGTAGCTCAGTCCTTCGGGTGAGCCTGCTGGCCTTACTCTTGTTCTGTGCTGTTGTCGCAGGTGCGAATCTTGCTCCGAGGGAAGAAAAGGAGCGCATTGCTGTTCGAGTCAATTGCTTGACTCAACAGGACATGGAAGCCGGCGGCTTCTTCTGGATGGATCGCGATCGCGCCATAGTTCTGGCGACGGTGCAGGATCGTGTCTACCAGGTTTCGCGGGTGCTCCGCCAGGTGCAGACATCGCTGTCCTCGGTGCTGCACGTCATGTTTCCGTTGGATGGCGTGCCGACGACCCTTGCAGGTCTTCTGGCGAAGTTTCGGAGTACCAGCAATGTCAAGGAGCTGGTGCGGCAGCAGCTCGTCGCAGGGGTGAAGGCTACCTTATCTCTTGTGAGGGTGCATCGCCCTGATGTAGATTTGGCTGCTATGGCGACTGAGCCACCTCCTCGACCAGATGGTGGTGAGTGGAATATGCGTCCGCATTACGCGGCTGTAAGGCAGTATGCCGAACAGATTGTAGATTTGTTTGAGCAGCGTGCCAGGTTATTCTTCAGAATAGGTAGTACCTGAAAATAAACAGATAGGTGTAAAATTTGTATATTGCGGCTAGGCGTGTATGTGCCCTTTGTTGTAAAGGTTCGCTTGTTAGCGAGCACACAGTGCTTTGATTTAGTACGTGCCCTTTTCGTTAGCCTGACGTGGTCAGCTACTCAGGTGTACACGTGTTGTCCTCAGTCGATGAAATCGTGAGGTGGGGGGAGCCCCCGAGTGCTTTGATGTAGTACGTGCCCTTTTCGTTTGCCTGACGTGGTCAGCTACTCAGGTGTACACGTTTTGTCCTCAGTCGATAAAATCGTGAGGTGGGGGAAGCCCCCGAGTGCGTAGGTAGCATGTAATAAGGTTGCAGAGAAATAGTCAACCGAAGGTTGGGGGCGAGACACTTAGCTTTATTTGCAGCGTAATGGAGGAGGTACATGGTTCGGCTGAGTAGCCTTGGCTGTAAGCCTTATTGAGAGTAAAAAAAGGGGTACATTGCTATGGTTAGAATCGTCGCAGGTGCGAGATGTTCCATGGGTTGGAGTATGCGACTCCAGACTCCACATGCTTGAGGCGATAGGCGCTACCTGGGATGACCTCGGTGATGGCATAGGGTCCTTCCCATGGCGACTTGAGTTTATTCGGTCGCTTTTGCTTAAGTCGCAAGACGAGGTCTCCTTCGACGAAGGACCTTGGGCGCAGCCGGCGGCTGTGGTAGTTGCGAAGGCTTTGCTGATACACCGCTGATCTAGCTGCTGCTATATCTCGTGCTTCGTCGAGTGTATCGACGGCATCTTCGAGTGCAGCCGTGGATTCGGCTTCGCTGTAAGCGACGACTCGTGGAGCCTGGTGGCGTACTTCGGCTGGTAGCACGGCCTCAGCTCCGTGCACCATGAAGAACGGTGTGTAACCGGTGGAGCTGTTTGGCGTAGTCCGTAAGCTCCACAGGACAGATGGTAGCTCTTTCGTCCAGTTGCCAGCTTTGTGCTCGAGTGAGCTCATGAGGCGTTTCTTGATGCCAACGCTGATTAGGCCGTTGGCCTTTTCCACTTGCCCGTTTGTTTGCGGGTGCGCCACTGAGGCATACGTGATATTGATCCCGAGGCCTTCGCAGAAGTCCTGAAATTCTTCTGAGATGAAGTTCGATCCGTTGTCGGTGATGATGCTGTGCGGTACGCCAAATCTGTAGACAATGGATTCGAAGAATTTGACGGCGGTTTTGCCCTTCTGGTTGGTGACTGGCATGGCTTCGATCCACTTGGTGAATTTGTCGACCGCGACCAGGAGGAAGACGTGTCCTCCCTTCGAGGATTTTGGCAGTTTGCCGATCATGTCGAGGCCCCATTGGGCAAAAGGCCAGGCTATGGGTATGGGTCGAAGTTCGGACCCAGGTGCGTGCGGTTTGTCGGCGAACCGTTGGCACCCGTTGCATCTTCGGACGATGTCCTTCGCGTCGCTCATGGCCGTTGGCCAGTAGAATCCTGCTCGCAGAGCTTTGGCGACGAGGGAGCGACTGCCTGCGTGGTGGCCGCAGATGCCCTCGTGGATATCTTGGAGTATGGCCTTGCCGTCATGGATGGTGACGCATCGTTGTAGTACGCCCGTAATGCTGCGTTTGTACAGCTCGCCGTTGATGATGGTGAAGGCTTTCGACCGACGGGATACGCGCCGGGCATCTGTCGGGCTGTCTGGCAATTCTCCGTTTATCAGGAACTGGACGTATGGACGTGTCCAAGTTTCTTCGACTGCCATGACCTGCATCAGGTTGACCATGGCAACTTCGGTGTCCAACTTTTCGGGTCCTTCATGACCTTCGGGTAGCGTAGCCCCCGAGTGTTCTGCTTCTTCGGGTGATCCCTTGGGGAATTTCCGCTTGATGGATGGCACGCAGATCTGTTCGAGGAACACACCTGGTGGTACCTTTGCACAAGTGGAGCCGATGTTGGCGAGTCTATCGGCCTCCTCGTTGCTCTCTCTTCCAACGTGCCGAAGTTCGCAGCCGTCGAATTCTCCTTCGAGTGCGTTGTATAGCGCGCGGTACGCGATCATGTTTTCGGCGTGTGCGTCGCACTCATTCATCGCCTACTGTACGACAAGGTTGGAGTCACCGTAGATGACCAGGCGCGTTGCGCCGCATATTTTTGCCATCTTCATGCCATGGATGAGGGCTTTGTATTCGGCCTCGTTGTTGGAGGCTCTGAATTTCATCCGAAGGACGTACTTCATCTTGTCACCTTGCGGGGAGGTCAGTATGACTCCTGCCCCTGCTCCGGCTTCGTGTTTGGAGCCGTCAAAATGCATTGTCCAGGACTGCAACATGTCTGGGGTGTCAGGCAGCTGCAGCTCCATCCAGTGCACTAGAAAGTCCGGAAGAACTTGAGATTTGATTGCGTGTCGCTTCTCGTAGATGATGTCCAAGGGTGATAGTTCAATGCCCCACAGGGCCACGCGTCCTGTGGCCTCTGGGTTATTTAGGATGTTGTTTAGGGGTGCCTCGTTGACGACCATCACCTGATGCTCCTGGAAGTAGTGGCTCAGTCGTCGAGCCGTCATGAACACGCCGTAGGCCAGCTTCTGGTAGTGCGGGTACCACTGTTTTGTTGGAGTGAGAACCTCGCTGAGGTAGTAAATTGGGCGTTGTACCCCGTGGGTCTTGCCTTCTTCGGGTAGTTCGACCACGAGTACTGTGCTGACCACCTGGTGTGTGGCTGCTATGTACAGCAACAGCGGCTCGCGCTCTTTTGGCGTGACCAAAACTGGCGAGGTGGAGAGGAGCCGCTTGAGGTTTTCGAATGCGTCGTTGGCTTCTGGTGTCCACTCGAACTTGTCTGTTTTGTGCAGCAGCTGGTAAAATGGTAGGGCCTTTTCGCCCATGCGGCTGATGAACCTGCTTAGTGCCGCTACTCGCCCTGCGAGCTGCTGAACGCCCTTGAGGTTTTTCGGCTTCTCCATTATCATGATAGCTTTGATTTTCTTCGGGTTTGCTTCTATCCCTCGTTGAGAGATGAAGTACCCGAGCAGCTGACCCGAGGGGACGCCGAAGGCGCACTTTTCTGGATTGAGCTTGATCCTGTAGCGATCGAGGTTGTCGAACGTCTCGCGGAGATCGTCGATAAGTGTTCTTGCCTCCTTGGTTTTGATGACTATGTCGTCGACATAGACTTGGACGTTGCGACCGATCTGGTCCTTGAGGCAGGTCTGCATGCATCGCTGGTACGTGGCACCCGCGTTCTTTAGCCCGAAGGGCATTGTGTTGTAGCAGTATACTCCGAACGGTGTGATGAACGCCGTTTTCTCTTGATCTTCGACCTTGAGTCGAATCTGGTTATAGCCTGAGTAGGCGTCGAGGAAGGAGAGTTTCTCACAACCTGCAGTCGAATCGATGATCTGATCGATCCGAGGAAGAGGGAAGTGGTATTTAGGGCAGTGTTTATTTAGTGACGTGAAGTCTACGCACATCCGCAGGATGTCCGTGTCCTTCTTCGGGACCATCACCGTGTTTGCCAGCCACTCGCTTTCCTTGATTTCCCGGATGAAGTCTGCTGCGAGTAATCTGTTGATCTCCTTGCCGATAGCTTCGGCTCGTGGCTCTGACAGTCTTCGGATGGACTGCTTGACTGGCTTGGTGTCTGGGAAGACATTTAGTGCGTGCTCGGCGAATTCCCTGGGAACTCCTGGCATGTCCGCAGGACACCAGGCAAAGATTTCCCAGCGCTCACGGAGGAATTCGACGAGCGCGCTTTCCTATGCGGTGCTGAGGTCGTTGGCGATCAGCGCCGTCTTGGAGGCATCCGTTGGATGGACCTGCACTTTTTTGGTGTTGATGGTGGAGTCGAAAGACATGTCAGGTGCATTCTGCTTGGTGACTGGGGGTAGCCCATTGTCTGTTACTTCGCGGAGCTTTACAAGCTCGTCTTGCATGCCGAAAGACTGGGAGATTTTGTTGAAATCTCTGTCGCATTGGTCCGATCGGGTGAAGCTCCCGTGGACTGTGATGACGCCCCTTGGTCCTGGCATCTTGAGTAGTAGGTATGCGTAGTGTGGGACGGCCAGGAACCTTGCGAATGCTACGCGTCCCAGGATGGCGTGGTATTGCGACGGCCAGTCCACCACTTCGAATTCTAGGCGCTCCTGCCGAAAATTGTCCGGCTTCCCGAAGATGACGTCGAGCCCTATTTTGCCTAGGGGGAAGATGCCCTTCCCTGGGACAATGCGTGGAACGTTGTGTCTGATTGTTCCAGGCTGCATTGCGGGATCCGCATAGCTGCTAGAGTGCTTGCGAACATTAGGTTGATGCCGCTGCCACCGTCCATGAAGAAGCGACTCATCTCGAAGCCTCCGATCTGCGCCTCCAGCACCAGGGCAACATGACCTGGGCGAGGGATCTGGCAAGGGTGATCCGCGCGAGTGAATGTGATGCAGGACTCCGATCCGCTGAGGTACTCAGGGATTGCAGGCGGAGTTGCCACGGCCATATTGATTTGTCGGGTGATTTTCTTCTGCACCCTGTTGGTTGGGCGTCCCTTCTGTATCATATTTAGTGCTCCCTTTGGTGGGGGGTATGCGGCCCCGGCGTTGTTTTGCGCTGGTGCGACTGGTTGATGTGGGCCTCCAATAGGCGGTGGTGGAGGAGCTCCGTGTGCTATTTCACCTGGCGCAGGTGCGTTTCCGAACGCAGGAATTGGAGCTTGTTGCCTCATCTGCATCATGCCTTCGCTGAGTTTCTGGAACTCGCGGCAGTCCTTGAGCATGTGGCTAGCTTTCTTTTTGCCATCTTGTTTGTCAATGTAGAAGTGGATGGTGCATGGACCCGAAAGTTTGTCGAATGCTGAGGGTCCGTTATCGCGGTCGCGGCGTTGCCACGACTGCGTTGGTCGTCCGTTGTCGCGGAAGTTTCCGCTGCAGTATCCTCCGCTATTGCGGCTGTTGTCGTTACGGCGGTCGGCGTAGCCGGCTGCGACCATGTCGGGTCCGTCGCGGTCTTCGTAGACGCGTGATCTCCTCTTGCTGCGGCGTTCGCGTCTTCGGCCGTAGTCGTCCTCTTCATCTGATTGCGCTCGCTGGATGCAATCTTCGCCGTCTGCCCAACTGTTGGCAATTTCCATGAGCTGGTCGAGTGACTTGGGCTTTACACGTCCAAGTTTTTCCTTGAAGTCTGGGCGTTTGACGCCGTCCCTGAAGGCGTCGATGGCCCGCTCTTCGGAGATGTGTGCTGCGGAGTTCTGGGTTGTAGACCAGCGTAGTATGTATGAGCGAATAGATTCACCCGTTCTCTGAGTGCAGGCTCGCAACTCTTCGATTGAGGCGGGCCTCTTGCTGGTGCCTTTGAAGTTTCGGATGAAGCTATAAGCGAGCTCCTCCCAGCTTCGGATGGATCCTAATGATAGGCTGCTAAGCCAGACCCGTGTCGCGCCTGTCAGCTGCAGCTGAAGGCATTGCATGGCGGTTTCTTTGTTGCCTCCGTGAAGCTTAACGGATGACAGATGGTCACTGAGCCAGGACTTTGGATCTTGCGTGCCGTTGAATTTCGGAGTATCCGAAGGAAGCTTGAAGTTGCGTGGCATCTGTGTTCGCCGGACGGATCTGCTGAAGCATCGAGCCCCGCAGAGTTCTCCTTCGTCTTCATCCATCTCAGATTCAGACGAGCATGCGCGTTTGGCGCGTGCTTTGTCGATCTTGCGCTGTGTAAGCTTGTCTCTGGCGTCATATTCGTGTTTATGGCGGTGCGAGCTCTTCTTCCTTCGAGGAAGGTCGTGTTCTTCTTCATCTTCGGATGAGGGAGTGGGGCTCCGGTCGCGCCTGGCCGGAGCTTTCTTCTTCGGCTCCGTAGGAACGTCTTCGTGGAGCGCAGCTCCGATTATTCCTAGTCCGATGAGTGCGGACCTATGCATGGCCCTTTTCGGGTCCCCCTCCGGAGGTGGGTGAGCCGCGAGATACGCAGTGGCTGCCATGATCGCAGCTTGTGGCGTCTTCAGAGTGATGTTGCCGTCGGCGTCCATATCCATGAACGATGTGTGGAGGGTTCGGGTCACGTCACGCCGCTCCTTTGGGTCCATGTTTTCCACCCGAGAGTAGTGCTTGTTTCCCTGGTTTCCGTTCGTGCTAGAGCCGGGTCCCATGGCGGAGAGCGCAGCTCGTCGCGCACTGGACTCAGAGGCTGCTTTCTTGCGTTTGTCGAGCGTCTCCTGCATCTTGACTTGCTTCTTGTGCTCCTCGATGAGGAGGTAGTGGTATGCCATCAGCAGATCACGTGGGGAGTCCAGAGGTAGGACTATTTCGCCTGCAACGGCACGGCGTGCTTCGGCCCATCCTTCTTTGCTAAGTTGGATGAGGTGGCCCCTGTTGTCCCCGTTTTCGCCGTTTGTGTCCTGCGGGTTGGGGTTGGGCGGCGGGTTAGGCGTTTCCTCGTCGGTTTGGATGATTACGGCGCACAGATAGCGCCTGCAGATTGGTTGGCTGCTGCCGCAGCTTTCGGATCCGGAGCCGTAGGTCCCTTCCTCTGAAGGTGGATCGCACAGATCGGAGTTGCAGCTACTGCTGATGTAGAACTCATCTGTTGATGGTGACGTGCGTAGCACGGGGTGTGGAGCCCACGAAGCGGGCCTGATTGGCGGCACGGGCATCCGCTCAGGGAGGCGGAGAGTGCCAGTTTGTCCCACCTAGAAGCAGAAGCTCCCGAACAGAATTTCGAGTCCGTCGCCTACGGGCTCGAAATCCTTCATGGTATCCGGTGAGTGGGCGGTGAAGTCGAAAGCGCCGAAGAGGAGGTGATTCTCCGTCGCCGCGGAGTTGTAGATCGATTGGGTCGGAACCGTCACGACCGCACAATCAGCAGCCCCGATTCCCACAGACGGCGCCAATTGACGAGGTTTAATCTCGTCAATGCCCATTGATATAGACTTGGGTTTTGGAGAAGATGGGGATGCTGGAGATCGTGGCACGGTTAACAGACAAGCAACCAGGGGACACGAGATTTACCCAGGTTCAGGCCCCCGGAGGGAAAACCCTACTCCTGCTTGTCTGCTCTTTTATTACGGCGGAACCGAAGATTACAAGGTGCGCAGATTCGATCTGGCGTGGAGGTGTGTCTGTCGTGTGTAATCGTCGTCCCCTCGTTGGACCCTCCTAGCCTTTATATATGAGGAGGCTAGGTCTCGGGTGCCAATACGATTAGGTTACAAGTTGTACTCAAACTCTAGTCCTGCTCTCCAAGGATCCGAAGGCGTCATGGGCCTGGGCCACCCGAAAATCTTCATGGGCCGGCGTATATCTGCCGTGGGCCTTCCTTGGGCTGGACCAGGTATGCTGAAGTTACGCACCCGTAGGGTATAACCATGTCACCAGATGAAGAGGGGAGGGCAAGGGGGCAGCCCCCATGCGCCGGCCATCCCCTTGGGGTTCCCCCTCCTCCTATAAAAGGCACCCCTCTCCTCACTTCTCACACACCTCCTCGTGAAGGATCTCTCTCCCCCTCTAGAATTTATCCCCCATGGTCTCGGACTAGCGAGATACATGTTCCCGGTGGCTATTCGGCAAGAAAGAGTTGTGCTTCCGCTGCATCGCTGGAGCGAGGAGGCGGAGGTTGCTCGGTTCCTCGAACGTGTGTGCGAGCACAGATGCGCTACTGATTTGCGGCGCTAGGACTTCCTCTCGATCTTGAGATCGGCAAGAGATCGTCTACATCAACCACGAGTTGAACTCGTTAAGCTTTGTCATTCTTCAAGGGTATGTTCTCTACGGATATACATTCGCCCGTTGTGTGTATTTAATAGATAGATCTTGGTACATAGTTCACATCGTAGGAAATTTTTTGTTTTCTATGCTGCGAACCTTACAGTGGTATCAGAGCCGGATCTATGCGTAGATGCTTTACACGGGTAGTACACATATGAGTATGTGGGTGATGATGATCATGTTGTTGCTCCTTAGTTGTAATTTTGGATATTGGTGGCATAGTGGGATGAAGCGGCCCGGACAAACTTTACATGTTTTCGCACATGAGACCTGTTCCACGCTTGACATGCAACTAGTTTGCATAAGTGGCTAGCGGGTGTATGTCTCTCCTACTATAGTCAATATCTATTTTTCAACGAGTTGTCAACAATTTGGTTATCCTCGTTGTGGTTCATGTTCATAGGTAATAATGGTTCTATCTCGAAAGCCCTAAACCACGTAAAACTTGCAATGGATAAATTAGAGGCGTCTAGTTTAGATTGTTGTTGGGCTAGTGTTATGATATGGTGATGTTGTAAGTAGAAGTATGAGATGATACTCTTACAACATACATAACGTGTAATCTCCATAGACCTTGGACTTACACATATAGGTATGATAGTGATCATACCATGATGCACATGATAGAGATCATATGCGGGAACCATATCATTTCACTAATAAACATGTGATGTTTGATAGCATCTTATATTGCTTGTTTAGCGCTTTGTTAGCATAATAAGATGATCCCTCATTTAAATATCAAGATAAGAATGTGTTCTTCCTTTAGTATGCACCGATTATGTTTTCGTCGCTCCAAGACATCACGTGATGATCGGGTGTTCTTGGATCCACGACCATATTTCGGGTGTAAAACAGTTACACACGCGAATACTAAGGTTCTAACTTGGCGAGCCTAGCATGTACAGACATGGCCTCGGAACATGGACCAAAAGGTTAAGACTGAGTCATATAGTAGATATGATGCCCATTTGATGCTCGCCTTTGAAGCTATACCGACTCACGTGATGATCGGACTTGGTATAGTGGATTTGGTTCATGTAATCACCAAAAAGGCACGAGGGATGTCGTTTTTGAGTGGGAGTTCATTCGTAATATGGATTAGTTGAACTCAATCTATTATACACTTAGTCTAAACTTTACAAATTCTGTTGTAGATGGCACCACCTGCTTTTAATTTCAATGTGTTCATGGAGAAAGAGAAACTTGCAACGAACGGTAGCAACTTTACCGAATGGGCCATGAATTTGAGGATTCTCCTCTCTGCTGCACAAAAGCAATACGTGCTAGAAGCGCCACTAGGCCCCCCACCTTTTGAGGATGCCCCTGACGAGGAGAAGAATGTCTATCAGACTCGTCAGGAGGATCACAACTTAGTTCATTATGGCATATTGTATGGGCTGGAGCCGGAACTTCGAAAGCGTTTCGAAAACGGCAATGCTTTTGATACAATGGGTGAGTTGAAAATGATTTTCGACACACATGCTGTTATAGAGAGCTACAATTCTTCAGAAAAGTTCTTTAGCTGCATGATGGAAGAGCATAGCTCCGTTAGTGAGCATGTACTCAAGATGTCGGGTTACGCCGATAAGCTTGTGTCCTTGGGAATAACGATTCCCATTGACTTAGGCATCCATCGTGTTCTGCATTCTCTGCCACCTAGCTATAAGAGCTTTGTGATGAACTATAATATGCAAGGCATGAAGAAGTCTCTCCCCGAGCTTCTGTCAATGCTTAAAACTGCAGAAGTGGAGATCAAAAAGGAACATCAAGTGTTGATGATCAATAGGAACACTGGTTTCAAGAAAGACAAGAAGGGAAAACGGAAGGGAAGTAAGGGCGGCAAGCCGGTTGCCGTGCCTGAAAAGAAACCCTGAGTTGGACCTAAGTCTGATACCGAGTGCTACTATTGTAAGGGGACTGGCCACTGGAAGCGCAACTGCCCCAAGTATTTTGCAGACAAGAAGGCCGGCAAGGAAAACAAAGGTACATATGATATACATGTTATTGATGTGTACTTGACTAGTGCTCGCAGTAGCACCTGGGTATTTGATACCGGTTCAGTTGCTAATATCTGTAACTCGAATCAGGGGCTGCAGAACAAGCGACCGCTAGCAAGGGGTGAGGTCAAGATGCGTATCGGCAATGGATCAAGCGTTGATGTGATCGCCGTCGGAACGCTGCCTCTCCATTTGTCGTCGGGATTAGTTATAAACTTGAATAATTGTTATCTGGTGCCTGCACTGAGCATGAACATTGTATCTAGATCGTGTTTGATGCGAAGTGGTTATTCATTTAAATCCGAGAACAATGGTTATTCTATTTATATGAATGAAATCTTTTATGGTCATGCACCGATGATGAATGGTTTATTTCTATTAGATCTCGATGATAATGTTACACATATTCATAATGTTGATGCTAAAAGGATTAAACTAAATGATGATATATCCGCATATATGTGGCACTGCCGTCTAGGTCATATTGGCGTTAAACGCATGAAGAAGCTCCATTCAGATGGACTTTTGGAATCACTTGATTTTGAATCATTTGATACATGTGAGCCATGCCTTATGGGCAAGATGACTAGAACGCCGTTTTCCGGTTCAATGGAACGGGCGACAGATTTATTGGAAATCATACATTCTGATGTATGTGGTCCAATGAGTGTGTTGGCGCGAGGTGGATATCATTATTTTGTTACTTTCACAGATGATTTGAGTAGATACGGTTATATCTACTTGATGAAACACAAGTCTGAAACCTTTGAAAAGTTCAAGGAATTTTAGAATGAAGTGGAAAATCATCATAATAGAAAGATCAAATTTCTACGGTCCGACCATGGAGGTGAGTATCTAAGTTACGAGTTTAGCACTGACATGAAAGAGTGTGGAATTGTTTCACAACTCACACCTGCCGGAACACCACAGTGAAATGGTGTGTCGGAACGTCGTAATCGTACTTTATTAGATATGGTTCGATCTATGATGTCTCTGACGGACTTGCCGTTGTCATTTTGGGGTTATGCACTAGAAACTGCTGCATTCACTTTAAATCGGGCACCATCTAAATCCGTTGAAAAGACACCGTATGAATTGTGGTTTGGAAACAAACCTAAGCTGTCATTTCTTAAAGTTTGGGGATGCGATGTTTATGTGAAGAAACTTCAACCGGATAAACTCGAACCCAAAGCGGAAAAATGCGTCTCCATAGGATACCCTAAGGAAACTATTGGGTATTCCTTCTATCACAGATCCGAGGGCAAGGTTTTTGTTGCCAAGAATGGATCCTTTCTAGAGAAAGAGTTTCTCGCGAAAGGTGTGAGTAGTCGGAAGGTAGAACTCGAAGAGGTTATTGAACCTTCTCTTCAAAGTATGGCGAGTAGCGCAGCACCGGAAGTTGTTCTGGAGTTGGCTTCACCTGTTGAAGAAGGAACTAATGATAATGATCATGAAACTCCGACAGAGAGTACTACCGAACCTCGCAGGTCTAGCAGGACGCGTGCAGCTCCCGAGCTGTACGGAAATCCTGTCATGAATTTCATGGTTGATGAAAATGATGACCCTGCGACGTATGAAGAAGCGATGATGAGCCCGGATTCCAACAAATGGTTAGAAGCCATGAAATTCGAGATGGAATACATGTATGAAAATCAAGTTTGGAACTTGGTGGAATTACCTCACGACTGAAAGGCCGTGGAGAACAAATGGATTTTCAAAAGAAAAACTGATGCTGATGGTAATGTGACCGTCTATAAAGCTCGACTTTTCGCAAAGGGGTTTCGACAAATTCAAGGAGTTGACTACGATGCGACATTCTCTCCCGTAGTGATGCTAAAGTCAGTTAGGATTATGTTAGCAATTGCTGCATATTTCGATTATGAGATATGGCAGATGAATGTCAAAACCGCGTTTCTCAATGGTAATATTGAAGAAGAGTTGTATATGATACAACCAAAGGGTTTTGTCAATCCTAAGGATGCTAACAAGGTGTGCAAGCTTCAGCGATCCATCTATGGATTGAAGCAAGCATCACGAAGTTGGAATCTCCGCTTTGATGAGGTGATCAAAGAGTTTGGATTTTTCCAAACTTATGGAGAATCTTGTACTTACAAGAAAGTGAGTGGGAGCAATGTGGCATTTCTGATATTATATGTGGATGACATATTATTGATCGAAAATGATATAGATCTTTTAAACAGTGTTAAAAGTTATCTAAACAACAAATTTTCAATGAAGGACCTAGGTGAAGCATCATACATATTAGGCATAAAGATCTATAGAGATAGATCTAGATGCCTAATAGGGCTATCGCAAAGTACATACCTTGATAAGATTTTAAAGAAGTTTAAAATGGACGGAAGTAAGAAGGGGTTCTTACCTATGTTGCAAGGCAAGACATTGAGTAAGACTCAAAGTCCGACTTCGGCGGAAGAAAGAGAGATAATGGACAAGGTCCCCTATGCTTCAGCCATAGACTCTATAATGTACGCCATGCTATGTACAAGACCGGATGTGGCACATGCTATTAGTTTGACTAGTAGGTACCAATCAGATCCAGGTTCAGAACACTGGATAGCGGTCAAGAATATCCTTAAGTACTTACGAAGAACTAAGGATATGTTTCTTGTATACGGAGGTGAAGAAGAGCTCTTCTCTAAGTGTTATGTTGATGCTAGCATTGACACCGATCCGGATGACTCTAAGTCTCAATCCGGATACGTATTTCTCATGAATGGCGGAGCGCTTAGTTGGAGGAGCTCCAAACAACCTGTGGTGGCGGGATCAACAACGAAGGCCAAATATGTTGCTGCTTCAGAAGCAGCTCAGGAAGCAGTTTAGATGAAGGAGTTCATATCCGAACTAGGAGTGGTTGCAAACGCGTTGGACCCAATGGTGATCTATTGTGACAACAATGGTGCCATTGCCAATGCCAAAGAGCCAAGGTCTCACAAGCATTCCAAGCATATTAAGCGCCGGTTTCACTACATCCGCGAGCATGTCAAGGATGGAGATATAAAGATTTGTAAAGTACATACGGATCTCAATGTAGCAGATCCGTTGACTAAAACTCTCCCTAGAGCAAAACATGATCAACACCAGAACTTGATGGGTGTTAGATTTATCACTATGTAACTAGATTATTGTCTCTAGTGCAAGTGGGAGACTGAAGGGAATATGCCCTGAGAGGCAATAATAAAGTGTTTATTATGTGTATTCCAAGTATATGATAGATGTTTACTTTGCATGCTATAATTGTATTAATACGGAAACATTAATACATGTGTGTTTAATAAACAAACAGAAAGTTCCTAGTTATGCCTCTCTCATAAACTAGCTCGTTGATTAACAGGATGATCAAGGTTTCCTGATCATGGACATTGGATGTTGTTAATAATGGGATCACAACATTAGTGTAATGGTGTGATGAACATTCATCCGAAGTATAGCATTACGATCAAAGTCATTGAGTTTATATTGCTATAACAACTTACGAAGTGATCCTAATCCTTAGACCATGAGATCATGTCAATCACTAACACCGGAAGAGTTTCTTGATAACATCAAACGTCACACCATAACAGGGTGATTATAAAGATGGATTCAGAACTAATAAAGTGTTATGTTGAGGCTCATGGATCAAGAGTGGAATTTGTTCATCTCGATGACGGATAGATATACTCTGGGCCCTCTCGGTGATATCACATTGATTAGCTTGCAAGCAAGTGATTTGATCACTAGAATGTTATATCACGAGAACGAGAAAAGAGTGCATGTCAGTAACGAGATCAAACTAGGTATGGAGATACCGATGATCGAATCTCGGACATGTAATATATTGTGAAACAAAGGGATTAAGATACTAGCGTAAAAGGTTCCGACGATCACAAGAAAGTCATCGTTGAATGTGTGGGAGTCAGTATGGGTCTCCAGATCCCGCTTCTGATTATTGATCCGAGAGGGGTCTCGATCATGTCCGCATTATTCACGAACCGTAGGGTGACACACTTAAGAGACACCAACATCCAATTGGAGCAAAAGTTTCATGCCGAAAGAATGAACAAGCGCAGGAATTTATTTCACTAGATACCGAAACAGGTTTTCGGGTGAAATTGCATAAAGTGGTTATGCATGTGAAATAGAATTCTAGCAAGGGGTTATTTGTGAATGTTTGTCATTAAAGTAATTGACAAAATTATGAATAAAATAAAAGAGTTTTATTTAATGAGAGTTTGCATTAAATTTGGTGGAAATTTAATGGCATGTTTGAGTGGGATTTTGAGTGGAGAGAATTTAAAGGAATTTTGTGAGTGGAGTGTCCACCCACATGAAGAGGGGAGGGCAAGGGGGCAGCCCCCATGCGCCGGCCACCCACTTGGGGTTCCACCCCTCCTCCTATAAAAGGCACCCCTCTCCTCACTTCTCACTAACACCTCCTCGTGAAGGATCTCTATCCCCCTCTAGAATTTATCCCCCATGGTCTCGGACTAGCGAGATACATGTTCCCGGTGGCTATTCGGCAAGAAAGAGTTGTGCTTCCGCTGCATCGCTGGAGCGAGGAGGCAGAGGTTCCTCGGTGCCTCGAACGTGTGTGCGAGCACGGATGCGCTGCTGATTTGCAGTGCTAGGACTTCCTCTCGATCTTGAGATCGGCAAGAGATCGTCTAGATCAACCACGAGTTGAACTCGATAAGCTTTTTCGGTCTTCAAGGGTATGTTCTCTACGGATATACATCCGCCCGTTGTTTGTATCTAATAGATAGATCTTGGTACATAGTTCACATCGTAGGAAATTTTCTGTTTTCTATGCTGCGAGCCCTACATGCTTCTCCTCCCACCTAGCGTAAGCAGCCTCCTGCTTTGCCTCATGCTTCTCCGCCGCCTTCCAGTATGCTTCGGAGGGGCCGTCGTTGGGGAGGTTGCCGCCGCCGGGGACTGGGTTGTGGACGAAGGGGCCATCCGCCCAGGGGCAGGGCGGGGCTTTGCGTCACCCCCTCCTTTTTGCCACGCTTGGGGCGCGTGGGCGCCTCCTGCTCCCAGACCTTCTTGTGGTCCGGGTGGTTCACTACTAGGAAAACGGCCTTTAGTGGCGCACCTGAAAACATCATCTGTGGCGCACTAGCAGTGCGCCACGTGCCTTGCGCTACGGCTATCTCTCAGCCGTGGCGCACTGCCTAGTGCGCCACGGTTGTGTAGAGACAGGCGTAGCGCACCTGCTAGTGCACCACAGATGTTTGGACAGGTGCGCTACCCCTAGGATCTTCTGTGGCGCACTACCTAGTGCACCACTAAGCTTCCATAGTGCGCTTTAGGTATAGTGCGCCACAGAAGGTAGACCATGTGCGCCACAGATGTGTTTTTTGTTTTTTTTTAATTTCCGAGCCAGATTATATACAATACAGATTATATACAATATTACAGCAGATATACACACACAGATACAAGATATACAATTATATATATAAATACACAATATGAAAAACAAGATTGAAACAAATACATATAGATAAGTCTCATACATGAATACATAGTCTAAGTTACATTGTTTCGATCAAGTTACAAAGTAGTAGTTGGTGACATGCGAATACATGTGTCGATCGAACGAATTAGAGCTCGGAAGCTCGCCTAGACATCTAAACTAGCTAGACACAAACGCGGGATAAATAACCAAAAAAAATAAGCATGATCACCGCCGCGACGAAGGTGTAGGTCTTCATCCGGTTTCTTGTCCTAACTCCCGCTAGATAGCGCGTGTATCTAGCTTCCGCCTCCGCCATAGTGTTGTACCCTTTGTAGCTATTGCCGCTGAAATGATGCACCTGTCTCCGGCAGTCTTCCCAATCATCGTAGACTCCGGAAACCCGTCCCTTGTACATGACGTACCACGTCATCTATAAGTTGACAATAATAATTAACCGGTGATTGAAAAAAACATATATAATTAAAGTCGCATATGAAGATACACTTATAGAAAGTACTCCTAAATCAAAAAGACCAAACTCAAAAAGCATGCCTCATATATAACTAGGTTGTTCGACACAGGAATATGCTACGATGGAACTGTTCGCCAAGTAGGATGCACAACACCTGGACCTATGCATAGCACAAGGCGAACAATCCCATCGCAGCACATTCACATATAGTGTGCCACGACATTTCAATCATCAGCATTATTCTCGAAAAAGACCAAAGTAACTCAAAAAACATGCCTCATATATATACATAGGTCGTTGGACACAGGAATATGCTACGATGGAACCGTACGCCAAGTAGGATGCACAACACCTGGACTTGTGCATAGCACAAGGCGTACAATCCCATCGTAGCACATTCACATATATATTGTGCCACGACATTTCAATCATCGGTATTATTCTCGAAAAAGACCAAAGTAGCTCGAAAAGAATGCCTCATATATAACTAGCTAGGTCGTTGGACACAGGAATATGCTATGACGGAACAGTTAGCCAAGTAGGATGCACAATTCCTGGACTTGTGCATATCACAAGGGTAACTATCCCGTCATAGCACATTCACATATATATTGTGCCACGACATTTCAATCATCGGCATATTCTCGAAAAAGACAAAAATAACTCGAAAAGAATGCCTCATATATATACATAGGTCGTTGGACACAGGAATATGCTATGATGGAACCGTGAGCCAAGTAGGATGCATAAGACCTGGACTTGTGCATATCACAAGGCTCACAATCCCATCATAGCACATTCACATATATAGTGTGCCACGACATTTCAATCATCGGCATTATTCTCGAAAAGACAAAAATAACTCTAAAAGAATGCCTCATATATATACATAGGTCGTTGGACACAGGAATATGCTACGATGGAACGGTGAGCTAAGTAGGATGCACAAGACCTGGACTTGTGCATATCACAAGGCTCACAATCCCATCGTAGCACATTCACATATATAGTGTGCCACGACATTTCAATCATCGGCATTATTCTCGAAAAAAGAGTAAGGAAAAAAAGAAGGACCAAAGTGAGCAAAGGACCAAAGAGTAAGCAAAAAAACCAAGCATTGATTGATATATAATAATAATAAGCAAAATAAGTAAGCGATGATTCATAAACCTAATAAGATAAGTACACTTGTCCACACACACACAAAGGTCATCTATAGTTTGTAACTACAACTAGGCCAACATCAAGCCTTCTGGCTCGGCTTAGGGAATGGGAGGACGCCTTGTATCGTCATGAACTTCCTATAGTCACCCTGCATCTCTAGGCGATCTTCTATGTCACGGTTATTCGGGATATTTCCTCCGTAGAAGATCTCCCCCGAAGTCATGACATCACGAAAGATGATTGCCCCAAACTGCTGCTGGATGCCATACATCTCTTGTCTAATATCCGAATCATTGATCTTGGCCTTTGCTTCGGCCCACTGTTTGAGATGATCTGGCAGCGTAGAATTCTGCTGGTCAAGTAGGAACGCCCTCATGTGATGGAGTGCGTAGTAGGCTTCCTTCTTACTGTTTTCCGGCTGCTTCATGCAGGGGAACTCCGTTACGTGGTTGAAGACGTGCCTGCCAAAATTGACCTTCGTACGCACGAAGGTGGTGCCTTCCGTCGAGGCAAAGCCAGTGAGAGCATCATCCAGAACTTCCTTGATCTTGTCGTAGTTTTTCTTCTTTTCTAGACTCCCCGAGACAAAATACGTGGCGTGGGAATGCTTCAGCGATAAGGAGATGAGCGTGCAGTGTTCATCTCTGCGCAAAAAATTCAAATGGAATGTGTTGGAAAAAGAATGATGATGATCTAATAAAGCCAATCGACGGTGGCGAGTGAATAATGACTTACTCGGGAAAGTAAGGCACGAGAATGTATTCCTTTGTCTTGTTCGCCACGAGGATTCTTTTTAGGTACGAGGCCACGATACGTCATTCGACGGGGGAACCCAAGCAGTCGTCACGCATGTAGTAGGGGTCCACTATAGCGATGCCCGGTGTGTTCTCTCTAATGATCTGCATGGCCAGGTTGAGAGAAAACAGACGGACCATGGTATAGTGCAGCGGGTATAGGTGGAACATATTGAAGATGTCGTCGAACCGCAGGAAGAACAGATCCGCAGGGGCATTGTTGACGAAGCCCAAGCCTGGTGGCACCTTAACCACGAATACCGGGTGCGAGGGATCTTTCTCCGAGAAAAGGCGTCTCTCTATCGTCAGCATGCCGTCATGCACACTCTGCAGTTCCGAACTGGCGAGCTTCCGCAAATTCTTAGGTAGCATGGGCTCACCCTCCACATGAATCCTCCACATAATACCCTCGGGTCTTGGTGGCCCATCCTGAAACCTGATCGGATTCGCAGTTGTTGACGCCACCGGCTGGCTCGAGCTGCTAGATTTTCTTTTCCTGCCCTTTTTTCCTTTTGGAGAGCGGGCAGGCACCGCAATCTGAGCACCGGCCGCCCTATGTAGTGTGTCAGGGCTTAGAATAAAGGGCCGGTTGGTTGTATCAGTTGGCTCTGTAAAGGCGCAAGCTGGAGGCGTCTCCTGAGAACCAAACAGACGCTTGGTGATAGTGGCTTTCTCTGTGGGGCCACTAGCTAGGTCTTCTTCGTTGCCAAACTGAGTGCTGAAGAAGTGATCATTCCAGTCTTCGTCGTCCTCGGCCGGATCCTGCGCCATGTGCATATAATCAACATGATCATCCGACCCACCGCGTGGAGGTGACGGCGAGGGCGGTAAGGGGGCCTTGCCACTGCTTGTCGCTGGCACGACAGGCAGTGTTGTTGTCTGTGGCGTGATGGCCCCCGCCGTCCCCAAACGGATCATGCTCTTTGGCCATAGCAAGAATAAGCCGAAGCAAGTTCTGAGGACAGACGGCTCTTCTTCATCCGCTCCTGGGGGTTGAATGGGAGGTTCCAGGTCGTCGCAGCCCCTTAGCACCCGACTAATTTTAACCCTGTGCACGCTATCTTACATCGGCCTTGAGTGGAACGTGTGCTACAAGGGTTGAACGATGGTACCCTTGGCAACATCCCTCAGCTCGTTGTTCACGTAGCATAAGAGAGTGCAAGGAACATCCGTCTGCGGAAAACATGTAAGGAGTCGTCAGAGATGCCATAAGAGTAATAGATGGCATGAAAGGCGGTAATTAAAGCAATTTGTTTACCGTGATGGCGTCGAGATCGGCTAATGTCGACGCACCGCATACGGCGACGGGCGTGCAAGAGACGGAAGGGCTGCTTGATGGCGCGGTGCTAGCCGCCGGTGTATTCTCCCTACCGACGGGTGCTTGGAGCTCCGGTGCCGCCACGACGATGGCAGGGGGCACCAACATGTACTCCGGCGCCGCGGTGATGGCAGGAGGAGTCACCAACACTTGCGGCGCCGCGGTGCTAGCGGGCGGAGTCACGAACAGGTAGTTCGCCTGATTCGTCGGCGCCGCGTTGTTTGAGTGGCTGCTGACCATGCTTGGAATCGGGCACGGCCCTACTCGACCACCCGCACTCCAGTTCGCTATTGACTCCACCAAGGTAGGCAGGAAGGACGTGAGGGTGATTGTCAGGTTGTCTTGGACGATCTGCGGGATACGCGCCACTTGTGCCTTAAGTTCTTGAACCTCGCGGTTTTTCTCCTCGCTCCTTCCCGACGGCGCCACATGCGTCCTCGGCGGTGGACCAAAATGATCCACCCAATTCTTACCCCCGAGGCCGGCCAGACGGCCAGCCGACGACGGCTTCTTCATAACCGGCTCTATTTTCTTGGCCTGGTTCATCGCCCTGTTAAAAGGGTTATCCCACCGGGTGGCCGCCATCGACCCCTGGGATGAGGAACCCTGGGATCCATGAGTAGCAACAATTTCCTCCTCCTGCAGAAGAAGTAACAGTGAATCATTTAGATCATCGATTAGATTGCAATCGAGTTGATCCGCGGTAATTAGATTATACTTACCACAATTTCCTCGAATTCCTTCACCGCAGGATCCGCGGTGAGTTGTTTGGTTTTTGGGTCCACATGGTAACGGGCCCTGATGAAGTTTAGCAAAGGGGTTTTCTATCCCCTTGGATCTATACTCTTCGTCCTACTTATTCCATTTGGCCTCCGCGGTTCTGTATCCACCAGATCCGAGATGGTGATGACCTATATTCATCGCCTGTAGCACCTTTCCCCGATTACTATTGGCCAGGGATCTTTCGGATTCACACCTCTCCTTGAACTCCCGGAACTAATCTTCGGTGATCTGCGGGTCAATCTTCTGGATCTCCTCGAGACTTTTGCCTTCTTTATAGATCTTCTTCTTTATCCGGGTTCTCTAGCTGGCCAGGGCGGTGCTCATCTTTGTGAGGGCGGATTTGTTTACTTTGTTCCCATGATAATTTGTGTTCTGATACTTAGCGGGGAACTTGTATCTTGCGTGCAGCTTCTCGAAGAGGAGTGTGCGTAAGTGGCCATTATCTTTATGCCGGAGATTATCGGTGTTGATCGAGATGGTTGTCCGGGTGATCGCCGCCACTTGCCCACCGTACCCTTTGACGACAAGGTCGGGCTCCAAAGGAACCCCTGATGGGCTCACTTCGGTAATTTCCTCCCTGACCGTGCCGACCGTGTTCGGGCGCCAGTCCTTCGGCTTCTTCTTCTTCTTCTTCTTCTTCTTCTTAGGAGGATCGCTACCACTCCCTGTGCCCTCGCCGCCATCAGTGGTTTCATCGTCCGCCGTTCCTTTTCCTCCGCGTCTTCCATCTCATCATCCTCGCTCTCCGAAGGATGGTATTCTTCATCGTCTTCTAGCCGCTGGGCCACCTCCCAAAATGTCAATTGTTTATTCGGAGGTCTGAGTTCTCCTTCAACGCTGATGCGCTTAGAACATCCAGCCTCGTCGTTGTCACACATCTTCGCACTAATAAAAGACAAATAATTGGTTAAATGCACGGAAAAATCCGGCATGACCTTTGCTAATTTTCTTAAACTAGGAGTGCCCGATTTCTGCCGAAACGGAACTTAATCAACATTCCGACAAAAATCGGGACTCATTTCATACAAGAACCTGCATATATATGGCCAACATAGCTAGCACACAATAAATGGCCATCATAGCCAGCACAACCAGCATAAATGGCCCAGTATAGCCAGCATAACTGCACAACCAGCACACAATAAATCTGTTTCAGGCAAAAATGGAGCAACTAGAATAAATGGCCAACACACAAACAATACATCAAGCATAAATGGCTAGGTTTCAGGTTTGGACTTAGCAGTTTCAGGTTTTAGGTTTGGACTTAGCAGTTTCAGGTTTGGACTTAGCAGTTTCAGGTTTCAGCAAGCATAAAGAGTGTAAAAATGCAAATAGTATACACAGCTAGCTACTGTCTTGTTTTTGTTAGCATTTCATCACTAAAGCAAATAAGAAAATAAGCATTTCACAGCATTACACAGCTAGCTACTGTCTTGTTTCAGTTTCAGCTAGCATTTCATCACCAGGAGCATTTCATCACTAAAGCAAATAAGCAAATAAGCAAGCAACACCTACTGCCTAAAGATGGTTCAGCACTAAAACTACTACCTAATCCAGAGCACATGGGCCATTACTGTGAGAGTCAGCAGTTATAATAAATAGGAAAACCAAACTCATAGCGGTCCATGCAGAGTAGCTAGGAAGAATGTGGCCTGTAAAATAGACATTTTATTTACTGTTGTGTAAGAGCTACACCTCAGACTGAATTAGCTACAACACACAGCACACTTGTTCAAGTGTGATAACAGATTCTTACTCTTACGTTAGAGATTACAGATCGCTAACTAAGAACGATTCTACAGTGTCGCATGATGACACTTCTGTGTACACTATACATTACAAGCAGGCAAGCAGTGGACACACAAGACTGCGGCGCAAGTTGTACAAGGAGTCTTCTTCACGAATAAATAAGACCAGTCAGAAGAAAGAAAACTACGGTGACATAGGATGATAGGAGTACATGCCCTGGCTACATAGCATCCTAATTAATCACGTACATGTTCGTCCCTGATGTTTGAAGGGCTCTAGGGCTTAATAGAGGAAGGATAAGGAGATGTTCTTCACATGGAATTTCTTTTATCAAAGAAAGCAGAGGAAGGACCAGGACACGTTCTTACCACTTAAAGCATCAAAATAGAAAATATACTAACAAGCAAATGTTTCATTTGGAGATGGTCATCCAATTATACAATGCTCAAGAACATATTGGAAAAATAAATAGGTCCTGCACCGCAGGCAATGTACTATTCTAGCACTTGTGGTCTTAATCAAATTCCGTGCAACATTGAAACTACACTTCATATAACACAAACTTACATATCGCAATGGTTCCGGACGAGGAGATAAGTGGAGTAGGTTCTTGCCATCCCATCAATTTTGATGTTCGACGTAATGAACCAGACTGACTAACTAAAGCAACACGATTGAGCAATGACTAGAGCACCATGTAGTGCCTTCTTGCAAAGAAACTGGGGATGGTAAGGAGTAATGACTAGAGCATCATGTCTATTATCTTGTTATTATGCTCTCAATTTCTCAGGACGTTTTCTCTTGGCAACAAATCAGATGTTAACAAATCTGACAAACTCCCTTCCTTCCCTGTCCACTACACGGCCACCAAATCCCAACTTGGGTTGGATAGATTCGGCATGTGTGCATCCATGTCGACTACGCTAAAGGCAGAGCCGTCGGCATTGCCCCTGGCGTGCGCATCGCCGTCTACAAAGCATGCTGGAAAGGCTGCGCGAGCTCAGACATCCACTCCGGCGTGTCCGAGGCCACCATACAGAGGGAGAGAGAGGGACAGAGGGAGAGAGGGAGAGAGAGGGACAGAGGGAGAGAGGGAGAGACAGGGGAGGGGCGACGCTCACCTCTGACGGGCGGACGACGGCGGCCTCTACCTCCTCGAGCGGCGCGAGATCCTCCTCCTCCACAAGCGGCGCGGGCCTCCTCCTCCTCGAGAGCGCAGCGCGGCGGTGGGGGATCGAGAAAGCAGCGGCGCGGTGGCGGATCGAGAGAAAGCAGCGGCGGTGGCGGTGTCTGTGAGATGCGGGGATGAGAGAGGTGGACGTGGCACGCGCGGTTGACTAGTCCAACACACATAGGCGTAGCGCACCCTGGCCAAGTGCGCTACGGATAACCGTAGCGCACTTGGCCAGGGTGCGCTACGCCTATGTGGGTTGGACTATCAGATAAGAGGGCGGCCACCCCACTAGTTAACACTAGTACTGTCTTATTCCACTGGTTCTGCCCCTTAGCTCTATTCTAAACTATGAGTACCCAGGATCGAATCCTGGTGCTCCACTTTTTTATTTTTATTTTTAAAATACTTTTAAATGTTCCAAAAAATGCCCAAAAGTGATGATATATGCCATACAAGTTTGTTTTGTTTTTAAAATACTTTTAAATATTCCAAAAATGCCCAAAAGTGGTGATATATGTCATAAAAGTGTTACAAATATGATTCAAAGTATAACTAAATTTCATAATAATTTATCCATGAATATTACAATCTTTTTCGACCACGCGTTTTACAATGTTTTTTGAGCTAGCGTTTTACAATCTTTTTTCCCTTCTTTGTCGCGGTTGAATAATTTAGCCCCGGCACTTTAATGTTTCTTCTTTCGAACGGGCTACCTTTTTTTGGATAGGGTTGTCCTTTTTCTTCTTGTGATGTATGTTGCTGCATCGTAGTCGTCGTCATCTTCAATCTTTGGATCGCCGTACTGGTCGAAGTCTTCCTCATTGGCGACTCCATCCATTCCGATGATGTTTCTTTTTCCTCTCCTCACGACAACACGGCTAGGCTTTGTCGGGTCAGTAATGAAAAAACATTGGTCCACTTTGGTAGCCAGTACCCACGATTCATTTTTCACGGCCACATTTGCACCAGCGGCCTTGGATTTGGCTGCTTCGGGTATAACCATGGTTGTGAAATACCGGTCTTCTCTTTCGACGCTCTTTGCCCATCTGACATGGAACATCGGCACCTTTTCTCCATAGTAGTTGAGCTCCCAGATCTCCTCGATTCTTCCGTAGAATCTTTCCTTCACGTTGTCATCGGTGTAGAATTCCGACGTTACGCCTGAGTTCTGACAATCACACTTGTTGTCCTTTTCCTCCGTGTAGAATGTGTAGTCGTTGATATCATACGCCTGATAGGTCACCAGGTTTTGCATCGGTCCCTGCAACAAGGTGAATATGATCTTTTCCGTGTCAGAAGAATGCGATCGCGGGGGATTATCAAGGAGCGTCTGCCTAAACCAACGCGTGAAATCTGAGTTGTGCTCTTTGATTATTAATCCCTGCGTCCTCTGTATGCCCTGGTCACTGTACTTCTTCTCGATTAACCTTTTGTGCTTCTGTACCCAAGGATCGACCAGTTCTAAATGCTGTAGTGCGACAAGGTTTGCTCGATCAAAGTCTGCGCGTCGAAAATCGAAGTCTGCATGCAGTATGCGACGACCCTCTCGGTGACCAGATCCGTCGAGCTTGCCAAGGTGCCTGTTGACGGGAAGACCGACAGGGTTCTCGATGTCTAGATAATTCGTGCAGAAAGAGATGCACTCTTCGGCCAGAAAGCCCTTGGCTATGCTTCCATCTGGACGGGACCTGTTGCGAACGTATCCTTTGATGTGTCCGTTCATCCTTTCGAACGCCATCATGCTGCGGAGGAACATCGGCCCGAGTTGTACGATGTCCTCCACGACATGGACCAGCAGATGAACCATAATGTCGAAGAATGCGGGTGGGAAGTAGACCTCAAGCTCACATAGTATCACCACGATCTCCTCCTGTAGCCTCCTGAGCTGATTCACGCCAATCGACTTCCTAGAGATGACGTCAAAAAACTTGCATAGGCCAAATAACGTTTCACGGACGTGCTCGTCCATTATCCCTCTTAGTGCGACCGGAAGTACCTGCGTCATTAGCACGGCACAGTCGTGAGAATTCATGCCACTAAACCTCTGCTTCGCCTCGTCGAGGTATCTGCTTATCTTGCCCGCGTAGCCGTAAGGAAATTTGACTCCTAGAAGGCATTTGAAAAACTGTTTGATCTCATCCTGGCTTAGAGTGAAGCAAGAAGGAGGGCAGTAATATTCGTTCTTCTTGAACTTTTTACCCTTCCGACGACCTTGTGTCGTCTCCGACTCATGATCATCGTCATCTTCCTGATCATCAGGAGTAGTGCGTCCTCCGTGAAGCTCCTTCCGGATACCCAAGCATATCAGGTCGTGCCTTGCTTTCGGACCATCTTTCGTCCTATCTGGCATGTTGATTATGGTGGCGACCAGACTCTCGCACACATTTTTCGTGATATGCATGATGTCGAGGCTATGAGGCGTGCGGAGAAACTTCTAGTATGGCAACTCCCAGAAAACAGACCTTGTTTTCCATACCTTCATCAGCGGCTTGTCTTGTTGCTGCCTCTTTCGCTTCTTTCCAGGCTTAGGACAATCTTTCCAGTTTTTCAGCAACTCTTCCACTTCTTCGTTGCTCCTGTCTCCACGTTTTCTCCATGGATCATTCTTGCCGAGCCACCTCTGGTGCGCCATGAACACGGTTTTCGATGACCCTGGATCTTTCTCTAGTTGGAGATAGCTTGTGTTATCCATGCACCTAACGCATGCGCAGAATCCTTGGATAACCTGCCCCGAGATATACCCGCAACCTGGATAGTCTTGCACCATAGTGACCAACGCGGATCTCATAGTGAAATAATCTTGTGCGACGGCGTCGTAAGTATTGGCTCCAGATTCCCATAACGTGGCTAGCTCCTCCTTCAACAGCCCGAGATACAGATTGATGTCGGTACCAGGTTGTTTCGGCCCTTGAATTAGCATACTCATTTGTATGTACTTCTTCTTCATGCACAACCATGGAGGGAGGTTGTACATCCATACAAACACGGGCCAAGTGCTGTGCGTGCTGCTCTGGCTACCGAACGGATTGAGTCCATCGGTGCTCGCACCAAGCCTGATGTTCCTCGAATCTCCACCGAATTCTGGGAATTCGAGGTCCAATGCTTTCCACTGGCTAGCATCTGAAGGGTGCGTCAGCAGCTCATCCTTTTCGGGGTCATCATCATCATCATCATCATCATCTCCTGGCTTCTTCCTTTCCGCATGCCATCGCATGAGCTTCGCTTCCTTAGGGTCCGCGAAATAGCGCTGCAGACGAGGAGTGATAGGAAAGTACCATACCACTTTTCGAGGTGCTTTCTTCCCTTTCTTGTATCGATTCACGCCGCACACCGGACATGTGGTTTTCTCCGCGTCCTCGCCCCGATAAATGATGCAATCGTTGATGCATACGTGATATCTAACGTGCGGTAGATCGAGAGGACAGACGATTTTCTTGGCATCCTTGATACTAGTTGGACATGTGTTCCCCTCCGGGAGACGATCGTGCCAGAATGCCATTATATCGTCGAAGCTTGCATCGCTCAATTTGTGTTTTGCCTTCATCTCCATAGCCTTGAGCGTTACATTCAACCGGGTATCATCGGGCCTGCATCCTTCATACAATGGAGTAACCGCGTCTTTCTCAAGTTGCGCAAGCTTGGCTTTCTCTCTAGCGGCAGCCCTTGCGTTACTCGCCTGCTTGAGAAGCAGCTCTTGCACATAAGGGTCCCGTACCCAGCCTAACGTTGTTCCATCATCGTCTAATCCTCTGGCATCTAGATCATCATCATCCCGGTCTGCTTCCGCACCTTCACCATCTCCAGGAGACTCTTCATCATCTCGCCCGTTCTCGCCGTGATGATGATCATCTTCATGTTGTCCACCTTCATCGTCTCCATTGTCTAGGTCATCGCTTATCCAACGAGTGTATCCATCCATGAAACCATGGCGGAGCAGGTGCACCTGCAGATTTCCGGAATCTGGGTCGATCACCCAGTTGAGTTTGCATCTTCTGCACGAACATCTTATATCTGTCTTGTTATTTCATATCATGTCAGCCGTCGCACATTTCAAAAATCTAGCCACAATGCCTTCGCTCATTATGCGGACCATTTTTGCCTGCACGGTGTACACGGTACAATTTTGAAGTCTATTAGAACCACATAATGAATGCATGCATGCAATGGTCGATAGAAAATTTTGGCATGACCTATCCTAAAATTAGGACCTTTGCGAAATGCCAAAGTCTTGCCAAAATGGAAATGAATCAACATTTTGGCAAAACAAATGGCAACTTGTTCACATACAAACACAAGATAGAGAGACCGATCCATACACACATGAACATATCATTATCCTCTCCATACACACATGCATGAGCATCATCGATACTCTCCATATACACACACATATATGACCATCGATCCTCTCCATACACACATCATGAGCATCGATCATCTACATAGATATGAGCACATCATCCATATACACATGAACACATCCTTACATGGACAACTTACCGATATGACAGACCGATCGCGAGAAAGATGGAAAGGAGAGGTGCGCGCGTCGACCGGAGAAGGAGATGAGAGACCAGAGACCTTCCTCTATTACTTATGTAACATCCAAAGCAAGTTTTACATGCTAAAAATGGTGAATGGGTGGAGAAATTGAGGTGGGAAGGAGAAGATCCCGACTAGATCTAAGGAGGAAGAAGAAGGGGAAAGTGAAGTGTGGGGTGGTGGATGTGGTCACACATGCACATAAAGTGCTGTCCTAAAAAAATCGACACATTCGTGGCGCACACGGCCCTAGTGCGCCACAGGGAGTAGAAACATCCATGGCGCACTATGCCATGTGCGCCACGGATGTTCCTACTCCCTGTGGCGCACTAGCAGAGGGGGGCATGCGCTTAGGCGTAGCGCACCCCCCATGTGCGCCACGGTTGACACTAACAACCGTGGCGCACATGACTATAGTGCGCTACAGATGTTTGGCGTGCGGCCAACAGGGCCATGGCCCACACATATTTGTGGCGCACTATAGTCATGTGCGCCACGGTTGTTCTAGTTACTAGTAGGGCACTGCCCACAGGTGAGCCACACCTGTTTTAGCCGTGGGGCACTTCAACCATGAGCCACGGATGTGCTGATTACCTATAGCCGTTTTCCTAGTAGTGGTTGTCCTCATCGCTCACTTCGCTCTCGGAAGGGAAGCGGAGGGGGGAGGTCGCCATGGTCGAGTGTTTTGGGGGCTAGGAGGAGGCAAAGGGACGGGCTCGAGAGGTTGAAGATGAGAGGGGCAAGATGAGATGAGGAGGCAAAGGCGTTTTGCCTATTTATTAAGGGCGGGGCGTGAAGGGCGGCGTGGGAATCCAGCGTTGGCGCAGCCACGTGCGCTGTGTTGCGTGTGGGCAGCGGGCGTAGCCGCGTGCATGATCAATGCGAAAGAGAGAAAAAAATTGCTAGGATGCGACGTGACCTCTGCACCGTCGCCCCCGCCCCTGCATGCATGCATGCATTAATGCGAAAGAGATAAAAAACGTCCAAGGTAGTTGTTCATTGGCAGTGAAAAATAAAATAGAAAATAGAATTTGGCCTTGATTTACTCGGTAATAAATGCAGGAATCTAGTACCAAGGTACTCGTTCGTTTTTACACACCGCATGCAACAAACTCGTTCGTTTTTACACACGCAAGAAAAATCGGTGGGAGTAATCAGAGGGATGTCAATTGGAGGGAATAGAGGGAGTATGAAACTAAGTTTATAATATTTTAGATTTTGATTTTTTTTCTTATATATGTAGTCAAAGTTGATATTTTAGATTTATAAATATTGACTTTTTGTATGGCGCATGAACCGGACGGGAGTAAGTTTGACTGAAGAAAGTTGTTCGACGTACACTTATTTAATGCGACGGAGGGAGTAAATACACTGTAGCACTGTTGCACGCAAAATAGCTAGACTGCGACGCGAGAGGCAGCTGCATAGCATGCATGCATGATCCAGCCCGCCCCGCCCAGCGCCCTCGCATGCCATGCTCGGTCCAACGGTCCATTTTTTCTTAGGCTGGTCATAGTGACATGCATACTCCCCCTGTCCACAAATAAGTGTACGTTGGGCTTTAAAATTTGTCCATAAAAATGTACTTCTATCTTTCCAATGTACTTTAAAGTAGAAAAAATTGCTTCATGGAAATCAAGTCCAATAACATTTAGCAAATGGTCTCTTCAATTTATTTGCGGACGGAGGGAGTATGTGGGAGTAACTTAGATGTGGTATCATGCATATGTTAATAGTCTAAGTTACTACTCCATAGTGCAAAATAACATAGATGTGGTATCATGCAAAGTCTCATTTATTACAATGAACCTGAGGGGAGTAAGTTTGACTGAAGAAAGTTGTTAGACGTACACTTATTTAATGCGACGGAGGGAGTAAATACGCTGCAGCGCTGTTGTACACAAAATAGCTAGACTGTGACGCTAGGGGCAGCTGCATGCATGGTGCAGCCCGCCCCGCCCAGCGCCCTCGCATGCCATGCTTGGTCCAACGGTTAATGGAGTGTGCCACGCTGTATCTTATCTGTTCATGGAAAAACGATGAAGCCAATCAGATTCCAGAATCATCCATCCCACGGATCGCCAAGAGCTAGCCGCGAAATCCTTCTAAGAGACGCCAACCAATCAGGTTGCAGAACAAGCCCTTCCACGGATCGCCCAGAGCCACCCGCGGAATCCTCCTAGAAGACGAGATCGGACGTCCACAGTGTCGCGCTAGGGTTAGATCTACGTTCCTCATTCGGCCTTAGGGTTAGCTGGGTTTAGGATGCAGTCAACGGGGTTTCACAAGTTTGACCAGACATTCAATTGTGCATAACTAATTCAAAAAAAATCAAAAAATACAAAACCTTCGCATGGTGTTATGTTATGTGACATAGTTGTGAGGAAAAAATATCAAACTTGGTCTATTGATCATATTTCAAAAAACCCTTCACAAAATGACCTATCTCCTCCGAGGTTTTCTGGCTTTCGGGTCAAATGACCAATGATATGGCTAGAATCAAGGCATAGTTTGTGATAATGTTCCCATATTGGGCAATTCATGTCTATAATGGGATGACTAACAATGTTGTAGCACAAAGTTTTCCTTTTCGGCGCACAGAAAATCCATTTTCTATTTTCTGAGTGCCGAAAGAGGGGGGATTTGTGAAGCAGCCACCAAATTGAAGTTTCAAAATGGTAACATCCTATTTTTCAAAAATACTAGACCACCTAGAATGTACAATTTCCCAACTTGAGTATCTCAAACCTTTTATTCCATCCCTGGTGAAAAAGACAAATCCTGCCGAATCGGTTGGAAGTGGGTAAGATATGAACTACAGGTACATGATTTCATGCTGATGATTTTTTGTAAATATAATTTTTAGGTTCACAACATGTTATTTCATCAGAGATCCAATGCTATTTTTGTGAGCCTCAGCCCCTAGCTAAGAATATTTATGAAAACCCTTCAAAAAGTTTGACCAGACATTCAAATGTGCATAACTAATTCAAAAAAATCAAAAAAAATACAAAACCTTCGCATGGTGTCATGTTATGTGACATAGTTCTGAGGAAAAAAATATCAAACTTGGTTTTAGAAATGGTCGAAAAAAACTTGCTTAGAAATGGGGTGGTTTACCCTAGCTTTGGAGCCCATTTCTACCACATTTTGGGTGAGGGTGAGTTGTACTTAACAAAAGGGATCAGGGTGAGGATGAGTTGTATTATACATATGTGAAAAACGTTGGAAGCTCATACAAACATAGAAAAGTGACATAGCTACATTTGTTGAAATTCAAATTTACCATCATATTTGAATTTTGTCCAAATTATCAACAAGTGACAAATTATTATAATAACAAATGTTTACAACATCAACTGCCAAATTATTACAATAACAAATGTTTACAACAACAAGTGCCAAATTCAAAGTCTATTTCTTTTGGCTCTTCTTACCCCTCGTTTTCTTCTCCTTCACAAGTTTCACACCACACAACAGGTTTATGATCTTCTTTTTTCTTACCATTACCATCTGGCCTCCCCACAGCACGTCCAAGAGTCTCCTTCACCTCCTGCACCTCCTCAACAACCTCATGATCATGATCCAGAGCCTCATCAACATGGTCACTTTGCACTAGAGCCTCAACAACATGGTCAGTTTGCACCAGAGCCTCAACAACAGGCTCATTTTTCACCAGAGCCTCAACAACAGGCTCATTTTGCACCAGAGCCTCAACAACAGGCTCATTTTGCCCCTCATTTTGCACCAGAGCTTCCAAATCAGAAACGGTGTGCCCTAAAGCCTCAACAGTTTGCACATCATCCTCCAAAACAAGTTCAGATTGCACCTCAGTAGCACCAAACATGATCTGGTTAGTTCTCTTCTTTCTTTAGCCATTGATTCTTGCCCTTTTCACTGGCCAGCATTCGTCAACAACAAGAGGTGGGCCTTTTTCTCCACGCTTCCTCCTGAAATCAAGCAAGTTAGCTGGGGGAGAAAAATCATCAACAAGAAATGGGATAGATTTTGGATGAACATACTTTGGATTTTCAGCAGTGTATCTGCACTTGGTAGAGCCATCTCGGTGTCCAAGTTCTTCACAGAGTTTGCATCTATTCTTGTTACCTTTTTGGGCCCTTTTTGGCTTGGCATCTTTCTTTTCATCTTTCTTTCCCTTCTTGCTGCTCCCACCTTTCTCAAACCAAGCCTTAAATCTACTCTGCTTGGGCCTGCCAGCCTTTCTTTTCATCAAAGGAGGACACAAGGAGAACTGAATGTCCACTTCAGGCCACTGAGACTGATCTGTAAGTGCTGGAATTGGTGTTCCATATGCAGCCTTGAATTTTGCTATAGAATAATACTCATGCAAATATGGGTGCATATTTAGCTTGTGTTTGGAGGCCAAGAAAAGTATAGCATGCTCACAAGGCTTCTCAGTGTGTTGCCACTCAAGGCATGTGCATTCATGCAATTGAGTGTCAACAACATGCCTCCTGCCAGTCTTTGTATCTCTGACTTCAGCACCCCACAATGAGGATTTCTCAACACGCAAATGTGCAAGATTTCTTCTCCTGTTGACCACCTGCTGCACAACATCAGGAAGCTTATCTCCTTGAAGAACATCACCAAGCCTTCTTCTCAATTCCCACAACCTCATGATCATGATCCTGATCTGGTCAACCATGTCATGGACAGGCAAGTCTTTTAACTCCTTCACTTTGTTATTGAAACTTTCTGCCAAATTATTGTTGATATGATCACATTTGATGGCAGTGTTAAAACCAGACCTGTACCATGAAAGATAATGGTAGGTTTCCAACCATATACAAAACTTGACCCTATCCTCCTTAGAGCATGTCGCCTTAATCTTCTCAAGGTGATATGAATGTGTCTGCCTTGTGTAAGATCTTGCTGCTGGCCACATGCGTCCAAAATCATCTCCTCTGAATTTTTTGATCAAATTCATCCACATATGGCCGAAGCACTCCCTCTGCTCAGCATGAGGGAAAACAATCTTCACTGCATTTTCTAAACCTTTACATGCATCTGTGTGCACTGCCAATGGAGAGACTGGCCCTATGCATTTTTTCAACTGCATCATGAACCATGTCCATGATGCCTCTGTCTCAGACTGAAACATGCCAATAGCCAGAGGGAACATCCAATTATGTCCATCTAAAGCATTGCATGCTGCTAGTTGACCATTCCACTTTCCAGTCAAGAAAGATGAGTCTATACTCAAATATGGACGACACCCTGCTTTGAAGCCATCGATGCAAGGCTTTAAATCCATGAAGAATTTAGAGAAGAGGACTTTACCATCAGCTGTTACCTCAGTATCTATCTCCACAACACTGCCAGGTGACCTCTTCTCTACTTCTGCTTTGAAGTTATAAAGCATTCGAAAGGTATTTGCCCAATCACCATATAGCTCTTTCATTGCCCTTTGCTTTGTCTTCCACACTGTAGTATAATTTAGCTTAATGGGGTACTGCTTTTCCAAGTCTATTTTCAGTCTCTTTGCAGTGCTATTTGGTGTTGTGGCTAAAATGGGCTTGATCTTTTCTGCAACCCATAATTGTGATGTCATCTTTGTAACTGTTTGAGAACTTGTAATGCAAGTATGAGGTTTTGGAATTTGATTCACTCTTATTGTCCTTCCATCAGGTTGGCGTCTAGCAGATATATACCACTTGCAAGGCTTGGCACCACCATCATAACCTATGCATTTTGCATAGAACTTCTTTTTATCAGTCCACATAGTCTTGGTAGCAAACTCATGTTTGACTGCATATGTCCTGAAACACATCCTGAATTCATCCATGCTTGGAAACAATCTCCCAACTTCAATAACTGGGTCCTCTTTGTCATAAACTATTACTAGCTCATCATCATGTGGATCATCTACATGAACTACAGCATTTTCCAACAACTCTAGATCTATATCTGCCTCTTCATTTCTTAAATGGCTGTCACCATCATTTGCAGCTTCATCCCTCTTCTTATCCTTGTCTCTGTCATCTATAGGAATGCCAAAAAGCTTTGCCATTTCAATGTCATCTATTGGTGCAATGACCAAATCAGTCCGGTCATGTATCTCAACTGAATTCCAGTCAACAGTTACAATCCTTTGTGCATTACCATCTGCAGCCTCCCCTTGTGCATTAGCATCATCATCCTCCACGGTTAACACTTCCAACTCAGTAAGTATAGGCATTACTTGCCTTTGTGCAGCCCAATCATCCTCGACCATCTGAGCAGCCAGCTTCGAGGCCACATATCCAACCCTCGAATCAGGTTCCAGATCAATGAGTTGTGCTAAAATAGAACAGTTTTGCTTGACCAACCGTTTCGCTCATCGATTTCATCAACTATATGTTCACCTGTCTCAACCCTAACATAGTCACATTTGTAATCATCAAATCGTAACAAAGAAACTTCTTGCTCTGGCCCCCAAACCACACTATCCCCAATTTTTTACACCATTTTCCTCACCGCCTCCTCTCCCATGTTTATTAGCTCTTGGGGATCAACATGTTCTAATTCCACATCCCATTTAACAACCGTGTCTCTCTCAATGATCTGCGTGCTGCCATTAACTAAAACAGCCCTAGAGGGAAAGAAATTGATGCGAAATTCGAAGGTTTGGCGCGCAACATTGTCTCTCCTGTTTTTGGCGGGCACTGTGAGCTAGCGGAAGCGAACAAAGAGCTCAACCTTAGAGAAATTAAGTGCAGAGATACGGGATATACCGATTAGAAGTCCCCTCTCTATGCTCCATATCGTTCCCCCTCGCCCCGTTCAGCACATCCTCGCCTCCACAATCTAGCATTAATGGGCACGCTCAGATCTCGAGTTGAGAAGAATGGGAGAGGAATTAGCTTTCAAATGGCACTCACCACCTTCGCCGTCGAACGAAAGCGCCACCGCCTAAATTAATTGCCGTGCCGCCGCCGGCGCCGAGAACGATGGGTGAGGTCCGCCGCCGCCGTCGGGGAAGCTACAGTCAGTGTGACGCGCGCTCTCGGTCGAAAGCGGTTGGTTTGACTGGCTTGACTGGCTGTCCCAACCAACCGGTTTGGCTTAACCCTAATCTTGGAACAAAGTTAATGTTGGAATTATGCCCTAGAGGCAATAATAAAGATGTTATTATTATAATTCTTGTTCATGATAATGTTTATATTCCATGCTAGAATTGTATTAAGCGGAAACATTAATACTTGTGTGGTTTGTAAACAACACCGTGTCCCTAGTACGCCTCTATGGACTAGCTCATTGATTAATGATGGTTAAGGTTTCCTAACCATGGACATGAGTTTTCGATTAATAATGAGATCATATCATTGGGAGAATGATGTGATGGACAGACCCAAACTAAGCGAAGCAATTAGATCGTTTCATCGTGTTCGTCTTTGCGAAGCTTTTCTTATGTCAAATATTGTATTCCTTAGACCATGAGATAATACAACTCCCTGGTAGTGGAAGAAAGCTTTGAGGTCATCAAACATCATCCTATGAGAGGGTGATCATAAAGGTGTCTCTCAGGTGATCGGAAAGTATCTGTTGGGTTGTATGTATCGAGATGAGATTTGTCCCTCCCAAGTCAGAGAGATATACTTTGGGCCCACTCGGTAATCGATATCAACACCGCTTGCAAGCATGTGTTTAAGGAGTTAATCACAAAGTGATATCGGATTACGGAACGAGTAAAGTACTTGCTGTGAACGAGATTGAACTAGGTATGACGGTACCGACGATCGAATCTCGGGCAAGTAAAATATCGCGAGACAAAGGGAATATATATATGGGATTGATTGAATCCTGGCATCATGGTTCATCCGATATGATCATCGATGAATGTGTGGGAGTCAATATGGGTTTCCAGACCCCGCTGTTGATTATTGATAGAAGATCATGTCCGCATATTCTCGAACCCGCAGGGTCACACACTTAACGTGTCTCGACGCTAGGATAGATTGGATAATTGGTTTATGAGTTTTTGTTCGGAGTCTCGGATGGGATCCAGGACATCACGAGAGGTTCCGGAATGGCCCGGAGAATAAGATTCATATAAGGCAGTGCAGTTTTTGGAGTTCGGAATTGTTCCGGGTTAATCGGTATTGTACCGGAAGCTTCTAGAACCTTCCGGAAGGGGACCAACGTGGCCCCACCTTCCGGGAGGGGGAATGGGCCTATGAGGGAGTGCCCTGGCCGCGTTGGGCCAGGGGCACAAGGCCCCATAGGGCCCAACCGGCCAGCTAGGGTAAAACCCTAGATAGACCTTCTAGAAGGGGGAGGGGTTCCTTGCCCCCCACTCCTCCTCCTTTGTCCGCCGGCCTAGGGCTTGGGGGAGGGGTTAGGGCTGCGCCCACCCCTCTATATATAGAGGGCTAGGGGCGCACCCCCCCACACACCTTCCCCTCCAACCCTAGCCGCCCTGCTGCCCTCCTCTCTCCCTCCCGACTGCTTGTAGGCGAAGTCCTGCTGGAGAAATTCTACACCAATTGCACCGCGCTGTCGCGTTGTAGATCCAACCCATCTCTCCACCATACTTGCTGGACCAAGGAAGGAGGAGACGTCGAGGTGCCGCACGTGTGCATCTCACGGAGGCATCGCCACTTGTGGTGCTTGATCGGATCGGATCGCGAGGAGGAGAAGCGAGTACGACTACATCACCCATGTTCCGACGAACGCTCCGCTGTGCGAATCTTCAAGGGTATGAAGATCTAATCCAATCTCTCTCGTTGTTTGCATATCCTAGATTAGATCTTGGCTTCTCTCCATTCGCATCCGTAGAAAATTTTGATTTACTATGCCGCGAAACCCTTCAGTGGTATCAGAGCTAGATCTATGCGTAGATGTGTTTCACGAGTAGAACGCAACATGGTTATTGCGGGCGTTGATGTTTTCTGTTGCAAGCCTCTTGTTTGTGTTCTTCTTATGACGCGGGATAGTGAGATTGAAGCGGTCCAGGCCAACCTTACGCGACGTCGTTCACGAGACCGGCTCCGCACTTGACGTGTGGCTTGTTCCACACATGCGGCTGGTGGATGCCTGTTTCTCTCACTATAGTTGTCATGGGTTTAACACCGGAGTTTGGCAACCATAATATCATCGTTGTGGCTTTCCGTAGGTAAGAATCATTCTTAGCATGCTACTCCCATAAGCCACGTAAAACATGCAACAACAAAGTAGAGGCGTCTAACTTGTTTTTGCAGGGAGTGTTTTCTGTGATATGGTATGGCCCAAGATGTGATGTGTATATTGTATGCGATGATCATGTTTTTAATGTTTCACGACTTGCATGTCGATGAGTACACAACCGGCAGGAGCCATATGGTTGTCTTTATAATTGTGTATGACCTGCGAGTCAACTTCTTATACGCCATGTAATAGCTTTACTTTATCGCTAAGTAGTTAGCAATAGTTGTAGTTGCTATTCATGGTGGAGGCAATCATGGTGGAGTGATGGAGATCATGCCGGCACGCACAAGATGGAGATCATTGCGCGAAGATTGGCTATACCATGTCACATAAAGTTATATGCATGTGATGTTTATCCTTTTATGTATCTTATTATGCTTAGATCGCGACGGTAGCATTATAAGATGATTCCTCACTTAAAGATCAAGATAAAACTATGTTCTCCCCATGTATGCACCGTTGCAAAAGTTCGTCGTGTCCAAGCATCACGTGATGATCGGGTGCTATAGACTCTACGCTCACATACAACGGGTGTAAGCCAGTTTTGCACACGCGGAAATACTTGGGTCTAACTTGACAAGCCTAGCATGTACATACATGGCCTCAGAACACATGAACCGAAAGGTTAAGCATGAATCATATGAATGATATGATCGACACTTCGTTGTCCACCATTGAAGCCACATCTCTTCTCGTGAAGATCGGATTAGGTGTGGTGAAGTTGGATCATGTTCACTAAACAACTTGAGGGATGTTGAATTTAGTGGGAGTTCATCTAGTAATTTGATTAAAAGTTGAACTAGCTATCATGAACATAGTCTAATTTGTACTTGCAAATATTGTAGATCACATGGCTAAGTCCAACTTCAACTTCAACGTTTTTGCTGAGAAAGAAAAGCTTAAGAACAAATGGGTCTAACTTCACCAATTGGTTCCGCAATCTGAGAATCATTCTCTCTTGCGGTCAAAAGGACTATGTCCTTGAGAAAGCGTTAGGTGACGCCCCTGCTGCAACTGCGCCGGCTGATGAGAAAACTGTCTATCAGTCGCGCAAAGATGATTATGGTGTGATTAAGAGCACCATGTTGTTTGCTATGGAATTGGACCTTCAAAATCGTTTTGAAGATTATCCCAGGCCCTTTGAGATTCTTGAGGAACTGAAAACCATGTTTCAGACTCAGGCCCGTTCTGAGAGATATGAGATCTCTGAGAGATTCTTTAACTGCAAGATGGAGGAAGGGAGTTCCGTTAGTGAGCACGCCATAAAGATGTCGGGCTACACTCAACGCCTTGAGCAACTGGACTGCAAGATTCCAAAGGAGCTCAAGATTGACAGGGTTCTGCAATCACTCCCTCCCAGCTACAAAAGTTTTGTAGTGACTCATAATCAGATTGGTTCCACTGATACGATCACCGATCTCTTCGCAAAGCTGAAGGCTGCGGAGGTGGACATCAAAAAGGATAATCATGTGTTGATGGTCAACAAGCCCTCCTTTAAGAAAGGTAAAGGTACAAAGAAGCCCTTCAAGAAAGGCGGCGGCAAGCGCGTTGCCCCTGCTGAGAAGAAGCTCAGGTCTGGTCCTAAGCCGGACACTGAGTGCTTCTATTGCAAGGACAAGGGTCACTGGAAGCGCAACTGTCCGAAGTACTTAGCGGACAAGAAGGCTGGCACCATGAAAGGTATATTTGATATACATGTTATTGATGTTTTCCTTACTAGCCCTCGTTGTAGTGCTTGGGTATTTGATACTGGTTCAGTTGCTAATATTTGTAACTCGAAACAGGAGCTACGGAATAGACGGCGGCTTGCGAGGGATGAGGTGACAATGCGCGTTGGCAACGGATCAAGAGTTGATGTGATGGCCGTCGGCATGCTCTCCTTAGTTTTACCTTCGGTATTAGTTTTAAACCTTAATAAATGTTATTACGTGCCTACGTTGAGCATGAACATTATTTCTGGACCGTGTTTATTGCAAGACGGTTATTCATTTAAATCGGAGAATAATGGTTGTTCTATTTATGTGAGTAACATCTTTTATGGTCATGCACCTGCTATGAATGGTTTATTTCTTCTAAATCTCGAAAGGGATGAAACACACATCCATAACATTGAGGCTAAGAGATGCAAAGTAGATAGTGATAATACTACTTATTTGTGGCACTTTCGTCTAGGTCATATTGGTGTAAAGCGCATGAAGAAACTCCATTCTGATGGACTTTTGGAGTCTCTTGATTTTGAATCATTTGACACATGCGAACCATGCCTCATGGGCAAGATGATCAAAACCCCGTTCTCCGGAATGATGGAGAGAGCAACGGACTTGTTGGAAATCATACATACCGATGTGTGCGGACCGATGAGTGTTTCGACGCGCGGTGGATATCGCTATTTTCTCACTTTTACCGATGACTTAAGTAGATATGGGTATATCTATTTAATGAAACATAAATCTGAAACATTTGAAAAGTTCAAGGAATTTCAGAATGAAGTGGAGAACCATCGTAACAGAAAGATTAAGTTTCTACGATCCGATCGTGGGGGCGAGTATTTGAGTTATGATTTTCTCACGCATCTTAAAGCAAGCGGAATTGTTTCGCAACTCACGCCACCCGGAACACCACAGCGCAATGGTGTGTCTGAACACCGGAATCGAACTTTATTAGATATGGTCCGATCGATGATGTCTCTTACTGATTTGCCGTTATCATTTTGGGGTTATGCATTAGAAACCGCTGCATTCACTTTAAATAGGGCACCATCTAAATCCGTTGAGACGACACCTTATGAATTGTGGTTTGGTGCTAAACCTAAGTTGTCGTTTCTTAAGGTTTGGGGATGCGAAGCTTACGTCAAGAAGTTTATGCCGGACAAGCTCGAACCCAAAGCGGAGAAATGTGTCTTCATAGGATACCCTAAGGAAACTATTGGGTATACCTTCTATCACAGAACCGAAGGCAAAGTGTTTGTCGCAAAGAACGGTTCCTTTCTTGAGAAGGAGTTTCTCTCGAAAGAAGTGAGTGGGAGGAAAGTAGAGCTAGACGAGGTTGTTGAACCTTCTCTTAAGTTCGAGAATAGCGCAGCACCTGAAATTGTTCCAGTACCGCTTGCACCAACAATAGAGGAAGCTAATGATAAGGATCATGAAGCTTCGGATGATGCTGCTACTGAACGTCGCAGGTCGACAAGGTCGCGTGCCCCTCCTGAGTGGTACGGCAACCCTGTCTTAACTGTCTTGTTAGTAGATGACAGTGAGCCTTCGAACTATGAGGAAGCGATGATGAGCCCAGACTCTGAGAAATGGCTAGAGGCCATGAAATCCGAATTGGGATCCATGAGCGAAAACCAAGTATGGACTTTGGTGGACCCTCCTAGCGACCGAAAGGCCGTTGAGTGCAAATGGATCTTCAAGAAGAAAACGGACGCGGATGGTAATGTTACCGTCTATAAAGCACGACTTGTCGCAAAAGGTTTTCGACAAGTTCAAGGTGTTGACTACGATGAGACTTTCTCTCCTGTAGCGATGTTTAAGTCCATTCGGATTTTATTAGCAATTGCTACGTTTCATGATTATGAAATATGGCAGATGGATGTCAAGACTGCGTTCCTCAATGGCAACATTGATGAAGAGTTGTATATGATGCAACCCGAAGGTTTTGTCGATCCTAAGGATGCTGATAAAGTATGCAAACTTCAGCGTTCTATTTATGGACTGAAGCAAGCATCTCGGAGTTGGAACCTTTGTTTTGATCAAGTGATCAAGAGCTTTGGATTTGTTCCAAATTGCTACGAAGCTTGTATCTACAAGAAAGTGAGTGGGAGCTCGGTGACATTTCTGGTACTATATGTGGATGACATATTGATTATTGGAAATGACGTTAACATGCTTAACGATGTGAAGAGTTATTTGAACAAGTGTTTTTCAATGAAAGACCTAGGTGAAGCTGTTTATATATTGGGCATCAAAATCTATAGAGATAGACAAAGACGCCTGATAGCTTTAAGCCAGAGTACATACCTAGACAAAGTTCTGAAAAGGTTCAGAATGGATAAGGCAAAGAAAGGTTCAGTGCCTATGTTGTCAGGTAAGATATTGAGCAAGGCTCAGTGTCCAGCTACGGTAAATGATAGGGAAGCTATGAGCAAAGTGCCTTATGCCTCGGCCATAGGTTCTATCATGTATGCCATGCTGTGTACTAGACCGGATGTGTCCAATGCTCTTAGTTTGACGAGCAGGTATCAAAGTGATCCAGGAGTGGAACACTGGACAGCCGTGAAGAACATCCTAAAGTACCTAAATAGGACTAAAGAAATGTTCTTAGTCTATGGGGGTGATGAGCAGCTCGTCGTAAAAGGTTACGTCGACGCTAGTTTCGACACCGACAAGGATGATTCCAAATCTCAGACAGGATACGTTTATATTTTGAATGGAGGAGCTGTGAGCTGGAGAAGCTGCAAGCAAAGCGTGATCGCGGGATCTACAGTAGAAGCGGAATACATGGCTGCTGCAGAAGCATCAAGTGAAGGAGTTTGGATCAGAAACTTCATCACTGAGCTTGGCGTGGTTCCAAGTGCATTGGACCCACTGGAGATATTGTGTGACAACGCTGGCGCCATAGCACTTGCTAAGGAACCAAGATATCATCCAAAGACCAAGCATATCAACCGCAAGTTTTATATAATCCAAGATTATATAGCAGATGGAGATCTGAAGATTAGCAAAGTACATACAGATCTGAATGTCGCAGATCCATTGACTAAACCTCTTCCACGTGTAAAACATGATCAGCACCTCAGTGCCATGGGTGTGAGATTGTTGCCAAATGTAAACTAGATTATTGACTCTAGTGCAAGTGGGAGACTGTTGGAATTATGCCCTAGAGGCAATAATAAAGATGTTATTATTATAATTCTTGTTCATGATAATGTTTATATTCCATGCTAGAATTGTATTAAGCGGAAACATTAATACTTGTGTGGTTTGTAAAAAACACCGTGTCCCTAGTACGCCTCTATGGACTAGCTCATTGATTAATGATGGTTAAGGTTTCCTAACCATGGACATGAGTTGTCGATTAATAATGAGATCATATCATTGGGAGAATGATGTGATGGACAAACCCAAACTAAGCGAAGCAATTAGATCGTGTCATCGTGTTCGTCTTTGCGAAGCTTTTCTTATGTCAAATATTGTATTCCTTAGACCATAAGATAATACAACTCCCTGGTATTGGAAGAAAGCTTTGAGGTCATCAAACGTCATCCTATGAGAGGGTGATCATAAAGGTGTCTCTCAGGTGATCGGAAAGTATCTGTTGGGTTGTATGTATCGAGATGGGATTTGTCCCTCCCAAGTCGGAGAGATATACTTCGGGCCCACTCGGTAATCGATATCAACACCGCTTGCAAGCATGTGGTTAAGGAGTTAATCACAAAGTGATATCGGATTACGGAACGAGTAAAGTACTTGCTGTGAACGAGATTGAACTAGGTATGACGATACCGACGATCGAATCTCGGACAAGTAAAATATCGCGAGACGAAGGGAAAATATATATGGGATTGATTGAATCCTGGCATCGTGGTTCATCCGATATGATCATCGATGAATGTGTGGGAGTCAATATGGGTTTCCAGACCCCGCTGTTGATTATTGATAGAAGATCATGTCCGCATATTCTCGAACCCGCAGGGTCACACACTTAACGTGTCTCGACGCTAGGATATATTGGATAATTGGTTTATGAGTTTTTGTTCGGAGTCTCGGATGGGATCCGGGACATCACGAGAGGTTCCGGAATGGTCCGGAGAATAAGATTCATATAAGGCAGTGCAGTTTTTGGAGTTCGGAATTGTTCCGGGTTAATCGGTATTGTACCGGAAGCTTCTAGAACCTTCCGGAAGGGGACCAACGTGGCCCCACCTTCCGGGAGGGGGCATGGGCCTATGAGGGAGTGCCCTGGCCGCATTGGGCCAGGGGCACAAGGCCCCATAGGGCCCAACCGGCCAGCTAGGGTAAAACCCTAGATAGACCTTCTAGAAGGGGGGGGTCCTTGCCCCCCACTCCTCGTCCTTTGGCCGCCGGCCTAGGGCTTGGGGGAGGGGTTAGGGCTGCGCCCAGCCCTCTATATATAGAGGGCTGGGGGCGCACCCCCCACACACCTTCCCCTCCAACCCTAGCCGCCCTGCTGCCCTCCTCTCTCCCTCCGGACTGCTTGTAGGCGAAGCCGTGCTGCAAAAATTCCACAACAATTGCACCGCGCCGTCGCGTTGTAGATCCAACCCATCTCTCCACCATACTTGCTGGACCAAGGAAGGAGGAGACGTCGAGGTGCCGCACGTGTGCATCTCACGGAGGCATCGCCACTTGTGGTGCTAGATCGGATCGGATCGCGAGGAGGAGAAGCGAGTACGACTACATCACCCACGTTCCGACGAACGTTCCGCTGTGCGAATCTTCAAGGGTATGAAGATCTAATCCAATCTCTCTCGTTGTTTGCATCTCCTAGATTAGATCTTGGCTTCCCTCTGTTCGCATCCGTAGAAAATTTTGATTTACTATGCCGCGAAACCCTTCAGTTAAATGTGTTCTTACGACCGTTTTATGGCCCGTGTGGCCCTGGGATATTAGCTGCCTCACAACCGCCGCATGCGAGCTATTCTTTTCAACGATATCGCTTTCCTTCCAATTCCACGTAAAGACGTCGCATGGGAGCTATAAGCCCCCGCACCACCCTCCTGGACAAGGACATGTAGCTCCCTGTGCCCCTCCACCGCCGCGTCTGAGCTCGAGCGCAGCCATGGTCAGGCCTCAGCGGCGCCGGTGCTCCATCCTCCACGGCCCGCAAGGACGACGGCTGGCACCACCGCTCAGCGACGCCTCCTGCGGCGCCCTGCAGCGCTCCCTGCGGTGCTGCCAAAGACGGGCGGGGCGACGGGGCTGGAAGTGCTTGCTAGTTTTGCTACCAAGGGTGGTTGGGTCTTCTACAAATGGCATTGCAATAATAGGCGGGGCGACACTGCTACAACGGCAGGGCGGCGCTGCACAATAGTTCGCCGATTTTTTTCTATGACCGTTCTACATTTTTGCTACAATGGTGCAAGTTTTTTTTGCCACGGTGTCTCTAGCTATGTCATCGGCGAAGTTGTTTTTTTTTGCTACAATTGCTGAATTTTTTTGCTGCAACCGTTTTCAGGTTTTGCTACAATAAAGTAAAGCTTTTGCTACTACTAGAACTTCGAAGCTGTCTCTCGGCGAAAGTCTATGGCGATATCAGTTTTTCTACATTGACACAATTTTTTTTGCTACAGAGTCTCTTCCTATGTTTCCATCAAAGCCTCCGGTGAGGATAGCCTTTTCTGAGACAAAACCTTTTTTTGCTACAATGCACTAAATGTAGCAAAAACGAGACATTTTGTAGCAAAATCAAAATATTCTATAGCAAATCTTGAAATTTAGGCAAAAGAGAAAGAACACGTGGTTGGCTCGGATCCCAGAGGATAAAAACTCCTGATCCCCCCTAGGGGACGCCTAGTAGCGTCCACGACGGTGGCCGCATGTCGACGCAAGGAAAGGACTAAGTGTCCCATGGACGATTGCAAATTTCCATAGTCGTCCTAATCCTTTGGCCGATTCGTGTCCTTCTTTTGTCCAAAAATCCTGCTTTGGCTACAAACGGTATAATTTTGCTATAAAATATCCTTCTTCTGCTATATGTAGACATGTAGTAAAAAATTGTCCGGACAAGAAATAGAATAAAAAGACTAGATCTTGGGGAAGAATTCGCTGGAGACCTCGCCATGAATTTTGTAGCAAAAAAAATTCTAATATAGCCCTAGAGGTTTTCTATCTAGTCTTGTATTGTTCGTCAAGGAGTCGATGCCTTCGTAGGCTTGGTTGCACCCGATGGCTATGGGCATCAGGGATCTCAGCAGATCGTCATGTTGGCCTCTAGCTGGACCGGACCAGATAGGCTAAGGGCGGATACTCATTAGCCATACATTTTTAGTAGCCCCTGATGACACTCTATCCGGTTTGTAAATTTGGGTGGAGACTTAAAAGTCTTGAGACTTGATTTTGGTAGTTGGTGTCAATGGCCCTAAGGTGTGAAGCACTCTCTTGAAAGATTATCCGGCCAGATGAATTTGTGGTATTTTATAGGAATGTTGGTTAACATGTCTAGTGTTCTCGACGGATCGGGACCAGTTAATTGCTTCAGGATAAAAACAACGTTACCTACTCAGATTCGAGTCCCCGGACTCAGATCCGGTTTAAGCTGGGGTAATCTGACTCATGCAGCGAAGAACTTACTGAGCCGAATTCTAGTCGATAAGTATATACACTTTAGTTAATTAAACCGCAGAGTGATCTAACATCATGCATGGTTCTACTATTCAACTAATATTACTTAGAAGAATACACGTGGGCAGCGTGACAGATGACATAATAATCATTATTCCAAAAATTCATGTTGTTTAAAGTTGTTACTTGCATATGTGATACTTTATTTATTGTAACTTTTTATAGTAGATTAGTATCGTTTCTTATCATAAAAGGTCCATGAAACCATTACTTCATTTCTTGGACACTCTATCAACTAAAGAGGATACTCTAGCAATTCACGTGGAGGGAGGAAAGACTGAACATGACAGGGATGGATGCAGTAGGTTTTGGTTCGGTCGTTGGCAAGAGGGCCTGGCATGGCCTATTTCAGCGTGACAGGCGTTGCCGGCAACCCCAGCTCGTTAACTACATGCCGAGGGTAGCGAGGTGGTGCCGGACAGATTGCTAGGCGCGGCCCAATCTGCTGCAACGGTTGAGACGCTAATTAATGAGGCATTGCATGCACAACCTAATTAATGACACATACCAAAACTAGACAACCTAATTAATGAGGCATTGCATGTACTACTACATCTAAGTTATTTCCCACTATAAAGATATTAACTTAAACTAGTAACATATGCATGTTACTACTCTAAGTTACTCTCCACTATGACCAGCCTTAGACGAAAGAAATTAAGTAATCTAAGAATAAGGTCCAGGACACCACAACATACCAAAAAGCACGTGTGTGCTAGTACTAAGTAACATTATTTTAAACGTCAAGATGGCCATGATCAACTAGTTGGCCTTTGGAGGGTTGACGAACCCGCACTTATTCCTGATCTCGCCCTCGCCCTTGGGCGGGCCGGTCTTGACCCCGATGTTACCCATCTTCATCATGGCTAGTCCGAAGTGTCGGTACCATTCCAATGCTCCGGAAACATCACCGGCATACCTTTTCACCAACTCGCGCGTGTCTGTCGAATTAAGTGCCGCATCGGAGGTGAAGAGCACTCTGCCTAATAGCACATTCTTGTAGTACTGGATGTCCAAGTCGTTTTCGGTCACATCATCCTGCGGCACCGTAGTGGTGGCGTTGTCGGGCGTGTCACAGGTCTGGTTCAGCCTCGCGGCGAGCGCGGGGTCCATGGACGGGGAGGGGCTATTGGGCGGCTGGACACGGTCGATGGAGGGGCAGTGGGAGCGGCCGATGGAGTGCCTGCCGGAGAGCACGACCATGTCGGTCTGGTTGAGCCCCTTGTCGGTGAACATCTGCGTGAGCGTGGCGAGGTCTGCGAAGGGCGGCGGGAGGTTCTTGCCGAGGACGTCGGACTCGAGCGACATGTTCCCGTCGTAGCGGCCGGCCGGCACAGGGTAGTACTCGATCTTGCCGTGGCTGAGGATGCTGCTGGCGTCACGCGCGGCGAAGGCGAGGATGTCGGCGCACGAGACGACGCCCGGGCATTCCTTCTCGAGAGCGTCCTTTGCCGCTTCGATCACCTCGAAGCCACGTAGGCTCTGGTTCGGGAAACCCTGCCTCTCCGTCCTTGGGCCATCGGGGGTCTGTTCCAGCAGGACGGAGGCGTCACACCCCTGGAGGAATTGGAGGATAACATGGTTAGCAACCAAATTTAAACAAACTTTTGATATCTATTTTAACACGGAGGGAGTACAAAATACTACCGTACCGTAATAGTTTACTCCAACTATATAAGCAGAAATGAATTGTATTGTACAGCACACGTGCTTACCCGAACGAAGCAATCATGGAAGAAGAGGCGGATGAGGCCGGCCTGGACGCCGGCGGTGGCATTCACCACGGCCTTCCTCACGATCTCCTCCGCGTTGGAGCAATTCTTCCCGGCGTAGTATCCGACCTTGAGGTCATTGCGAGGTGGAGGCTGGGTGGAGGCCGTCCTCCCTGTGGGGGTCCCCAAGGACCCCAACTCGGATAACCGTAGCCGATGTAGATTGACCACTTCGACAACGACAACGACTGGCAGGAGACGGCAGCGAGCAACGAAGCGAGCACGGCGAGAACGGCAAGCTTGGCCATTTCGTCGGATCAGCTGTGCGTGTCTGCTCGCGAGGGATGAAGCGAACTTGCTGCTTTTGCATGGGGGTTTATAGCGCCACCCAGCCGAGAACGTGGAGTGCGCACAAGTTGAGAAACTTCAGATGCATACTGCTGCGACGACTATGTACGTGGCCATGTTCACTTTGCGTGTATGCGTTGGTTTGATACTCAGAACCCGCATTATAAAAGGGGTGCGTGCAGTGCATCGAGATCTATCTAGCTAGTAGGGAATTAGAGAATGTATATAGAGAAGATATTTTAATAGGAATTGCATGTAGGATTACTATATATAGGTACAGACAGAAAATATATAGTGTAATAAAACTGCGTGATCACATTCTCTGGCGGGTTAATCGTTGTAAAAATCTAACTCGACCAGTTTCTTTCTCTGCGCACGACTGTGTAAAACACATGGCGGAAATAAATGCGGCAACTGCTTACATTGGCTGGTTACATGATCTCTTGTGCCCTCTATTTTTTTTGTATTTAGTCGTGAAAAGTACGTAAATGAAAATAGGGTGAGGTGAAACTGCTCTGCATAACAATTCTCGTAACAGTATCTGCGTATGAAAAATACTTCGGTTTGTTCATATTCTTCCCGTCAAATTTTGCATAAAAACTGTATAAATCCGTAGGGCTAATTGATTGGTGGTGTACATGTGCTACGAGGCGGAGATCTATTTTGTTATTGCAGGGACATATCACCGCCGTATCAAAAGGAATATCGCAGCATATGTATATGTATAATCGACATGGATGGGAGGATATGCAGCTAGCCACACGGAACTCGCGCAACTAACCCATACATGTGCAACTAATTGACTCGACGCGGAGGCCCGTTTGAGGTAGCATGCTTGTATTATACTCGGCGTGCATGGAACGATACAGCTAGACTAGAGAAACTCGCAACCATTGCATGTGCAACTAATTGACTACCTGACATGATGACTTTTACGGCCATGCATGTGACAGTCATAGGAGAGGAGGGTTGATGCGGAAGAAGACGTTGTTGATATCAATGCTGAAAACAAGATGCGAGTCCAAGCTTGCTTATTTGGGGACGCATCAGGGACGAAGTTACAAACCGGTATTGTGGATACACAATAGAAAGGAGGTCTAGAACAGCAAAGCAAAAAGCACGTAACTACTATGCTGCGACCCGAGAAGGGGCATCGCTGTATGTGACACCCTCGGGATCAGGGCTAAAAAATTCTAGACCTCCGTTTGACATAAGCTTAACCTTGAGCTCGAAGATATCCAGTGGAGAATCGGTAACACAGCAGTGACCCTACGACACAAAATTTATTACAGCAAGCTTATAACTCAGCAGAGAACCAAATTATTACAAGCAGAGGTCACTGACCACAAACATCAAACAACGGAAGTTAAATTATGCTATTAAGTATAGCAAACTTAACAAATGTCCTAAGAGGACTGAAGCATAACGATGACGTCCCAGCCCATAGATTCCAGGCTGCCGGCCGGAAACCCCAAGCTACTTGTCGATGTCGATGTAGTACCAAACTGATCTTCAGAGGAACACTAACTCTGCCAAAAGTATCAACAAAGCAAGGATGAGTACAGGGTGTACTCTGCAAGACTTCTAGTTGGTGGAGTTGTTTTGCATAAAGCCATTCTTGTTTATAAAACAAGGGAGAGAAGAAGCTCGTCTAATCAGTACATTTTAAAAAGAGATAAGAGAGCGACGTCTCCAAAATATTGATCATCATCTTTTGATATCCACCAAGTCATCATCAACTACCAACTGGGATCACCCCTCGTACCCATGAGGAAGCATCCTTAAACACACGTTGATCTGCCAAGTTTTATGATTAGGTTCAAGTTCTCTATGATCTTAGAATCTGGTCACCAAGTGTTCATAGCCATGAACACGGCTTTTCGAAAAGATTTAACCCTGCAGGGGTGTACAACTTTACCCACACGTACCAACCGACTCTTAATGCCAAGCTATTAGCCCTCTTCCTTGGAAGGCTGGCAGAGCGTGGTTGGCCACGACCTTTACCTTGCTTTCGCCGAGACCATTAGTCACGCAATAAGGATGGTTCCGCCGTAACGGGTCAAATCTCGAAGCCGGTCCTTAAAGATGTGAGGCGAGGTTGGTTTACCAGGAGCACCATCTACCCGAAGCAACCCGGCCACGCTTACCTAGCTGTTATGAATGCACCTCCTTCACCGCCTTCGAGAAGATCCAGAATGCATTTCGAATGGAATGCCCGAACTATGTGACTGATATGTCCAAAACGTATCTACATTTTCGAACACTTTTGCTATTGTTTTTCCTCTAAACTTGTGTGATTTGGATACAACTAACACGGACTGACGCTGTTTTCAGCAAAATTACCTTGGTGTCTAGTTTTTGTGCAGAAAATCAAATATCAGGAAAATTCCAGAAAAATATGCCAAAAATCCTATATCACCAGAAGACTCATGGATCCATAGTACGAGACGGAGTGGGGCCCTGGGGGGCCCACACCCTCCAGCCGCATGGGCTAGGCCTGGCCGTGCCTGGAGGGGGCGTGGCCACCCTAGGAACCCCCTGGGCCTCCCTCTTCGTCTATAAGATGCCTCTTGACCTAAAAACTCAAGGGGTTCAACGTTTTTCCAGAAAGAGTTCCGATGCGCCGCCATCACCAGAAACCGCGATTCGGAACCAGAAACTCCGTGCTGGCACCCTGCCAGGACGGGGAATTTGGAGAGGGTCATTGCCATCGTCATCACCAACGCCTCTCCATCAACCATCCATGTTTCCCTCATCCATGAGTGAGTAATCCCCCGATGTAGGCTATGGGGATGTTAGGGATTGGATGAGTTCTATCATGTAATCGAATAAGATTGTTAGGGCATGGTGCCTAGTATCTCTATTAGTGCTATTTGACTTGTTGCAACTTGTTGTGCTTAATGCTTGTCACTAGGGCCCGAGTGCCATGATCTCAGATCTGAACTTATTATCGAATCATTATGTTAGTATTGTTTGTGATTTTATCTGCAAGTTGTGCACACATATCATTGTCCGAAACCAAAGGCCTGGAAGTGACAGAAATTTGGACAACCTGAAGGGATGGCTGTGATGTGAGGATCATGTGTGTTCACGGAGTCTTAATGCTTTTCTTCGGTGCTCTATTAAAAGGAGTGCCTTAATTGCAAGTAGTTCCCTTAAGGCCCCGCTGCAACGGGCTGGCAGGACAAAAGATGTTGTGCAAGTTCTCATTGCGAGCACGTATGACTATATATGGGACACATGCCTAGGATTGTTTAGTACTTGGATGCTTTATCTTATTTATCTGCAATTTCCCTAGATCTTGAATTTACATGAATAGACTTGTCCATGCAACACCCGTCCATCCATTCCTATGCCTACTGCACTCCAATCCTACTGTTTACTACTATTGTTACTACCGCTCTTGTTTTACTACTGCTGTCACTTTGCTATTGGTACTACCAAACTGTTTCTACTGATAAACTTTTGTGAGCAAGAACTATTTCCAGGTGCATTTGAATTAACAACTCAGTTGCTAAGGCTTGCAAGTATTTTTTTGGCTCCCCTTGTGTCGAATCAATAAATTGGGTAATACTACCCGCGAAGACTATTGCGATCCCCTATACTTATGGGTCATCAATGACTCATGGAACCTACTAGGCAAGCTAGTCAATCGAGGGTTCCCCATAAACCCCGTGTTGTTGTACGCTCGTCTCGGTTCCAAAGGAAAGAACTCGGGTCCTAGTGGTGGCGAGCATGAGACTAGAAAAAACCACATCCCACTGTGGCCTCCCATACAAGCCTTAGCATGTTTAACTCATATAACCTCTGATATCATCTCATCACGTTCTCCTGTCATACTAGATTCTCTGCATCCGATACATCATCTGGACCAGCACTGACAACTATGCATGGCTAAGCAAGACACATGTATAATCTCTAGCAGTGCACACAAGCCAAACCTAGTTATGCTAGGAGCAGTGGATCAGGTAATATAAGCTCAAAGGGAGTAATACAATAAATAGGATACTCTATCTATCGATAAATGCCATAGTAGAATCGTATGCATCATGTCAAGAATTGAAATACTTTCATAAACATAGGATTGTATCATGGTGGGGCTATGCTTGCCTTTGCCTGTTGATAACCAGAAAGCAGAGCTTCGGACATCTGGTACTTGACTTTGTTACAGTTGGCCAATTATTGTTCTTTGATCTTCAACGTTCTTGATCTCGATGTTCGATCTTGATCTCGATCTCGATATCATATTCTACCGAGAAGAACCAAATACTGGAAAGAAAGGAAAACAATCAACACATGGCATCGATGCAATGCTCAAGCAAGGATGATGATATGAAAAGTTAGATTGTATCGAAATGTAACCCTAAGGTATGCTCGACAATTTAATCGGGGTTCCGAGAGGTGAAAGCCCTAACTCGGGGAAACTCCAGAATCACCTGTGAGGGGTTACTATGTTGTTCTAATTAAAATTGTCATTGAAGTTGTTGATAAATGCATGGTTATAATTCTATTAGATAGTTCTCATTTTTCTGATCATTTTGATATATTATTTGTATTTTTTTGACTTATAAATAATTAGTTATTGAATTTACAAGTTCTATTCATTTTCTAGATTCATTAAACCATTTTAAAAAAGGTTTACCGCGTCACTATGACATCAGCACAGGGGTGGGGGTCATTTTTTACCGAGGCAGAACCTAGCCACAGTGGCTGACGTGTGGGGCCAAAGCCACATCAGCATACACGCGGCCAAAGTGGGGTCGGGGCTGGTTTGACCGGCTTACCCGCGCTCGCTGGCTTCACGGTGACGTCACCGATAGCGGTGAGCCACAGATCGGCGGCGAGGCAGCGATTTGCGGCCGCGCGGGGTTGCGAGACTACGCTCGTTCGAACCAGTGGAACTAGGCGAACACAATAGAGGCGGCGCCGCTGCGGGGTGGTCACCAGAGACGCGGCTATGGCGAGCGACGGTGGCAGAGCTCACAGGTCGAGGGCGCGGACCAAATCAAAGCAAGAGGGAGGTAGAGAGATCGTCCACAAGGACCGTGGGCTCACCTAGAAGAGATTGGCAGAGTCGGGGATGCTTGGCATGGTCCGAGGGCGCCGACCGGCATCAGGGAAGACAACTGACATGGTTATATCCTGCGGGTACATGACATCAGCATACCTGGTTCAGCCCAAGGAAGGCCCACGAGAATATACGCGGCCCATGAAGATTTTCTGGTGGCCCAAGCCCAGGACATCTTTGGATCCTTGGAGAGCAAGACTAGAACAAAGATAGAATATTCAAAGGGGCAAACCCTAAACCTGTAACCGACCCGATATGTGCTCGGGACCTGCCTACCTCTATATAAAGGCTAGGAGGGCACGACGAGGAGGATCTCTCACACCACCGCATACACACCACCATGCCAGATTACATTTGCGCACCCTTGTAACTTTCAGTTCCGTCGTAATCAAGAGCAGACAAGCAGGAGTAGGGTTTTCCCTCTGGGGGCCTGAACCTAGGTAAATCTCGTGTCCCCTGGTTGCTTGTTTGTTAACCGTTCTGCAATCTCCAACATCCCCACCTTCTCCAAAACCCAAGCTCATAACAATGGGCATTGATGAGATTAAACCTCGTCAACAACCTTGTTGGGGAGAACCGGGGCTCGGCGGCTCGATTCCTTTGGCAGGGCCATGCTACTAGCAAGCTCGGCTAGGCAAGAGGGGCTCTGGAACAATGACAACGAGTGGCGTCTGCACGAGCTACGGTTCGGGAAGCTCGTAGAAGAAGGGGAGAGAGCGCTGGGAAAAAGGGAGAGGATAGGGGTGAGAGAGGCGACGTGGTGGTCTTATCATCGTCCAGGGGCAGCGCGAATCACAGCGCGGGAGGGCGACGGCGGCACCAGCGACACGCAGGAGCTTCGCCTCATCCTTCTGGAAGAGGAAGAAGAAAGGGAAAAGAAGTGAAGAGGTAGCGGGCCAGTAGCAGGCCACGCTGGGCCACTGGCTTGCGCGCACGGGCGGCAAGGAGAGGAAAGAGGAGAGATGGGCCGTCCTGGAATGGTCTGGCTCTGTTTTTCCGTGAAACCTCTTTTTCTTTTTATGTTTCCACTTTCCTGTTTATATTTTCAAATTCAAATATTGTTTTGAACATTTCAAAATACGAGAAGGTTTACAAAATATATAAAATAATGAGGGGCCATTTTATTCAATTTGGGCTCCAACTATTTTGATACTTTTCAAAAATATTCAAAACCATTTTGAATTGCTTTCAAAGAGAGAGGGGAAACTAGGGTTTTAGGGTTTTATTTTTTTTCTCTTTGCATGCATTTTAAATATGATGCTCATGAATGCACCAAGAAAACCCTAATTTAGGATTAACTAAAACCTGGGGTGTTACAGCTCTATCCCCCTTACGAGAATCTCGACCCGAGATTCCAAAGGTAGGAAGAGAGACAGAGAGAGAAAGAAATAGGGCCACTCTAAATATAAGAGGGAAACACACTAAACAACATACATAGTATCTCATGGTCAACTCATGGATGGAGTGTTTAGAAACAACTCGGAGATGACAAACATGAAACACATCAAGATAACATAGGAAACAAGAGGAGAAGGTTTCAAATTGTTAGATAGATGGTCTTCATAAGGGTTGAGACCATGGAACTCATTGAAGAGTTTTGAAGCTTCTGAGAGGAAGGCTTCTAATAGAAAGAACATGACCACAGACTTCGATAGGGAACCTCTACTAAATGACTTAAGTAGAGATTTTAGGTTGCAAAGATATAGATCAACAAAACCAAGTTGTTTAACTACTTTTGACACAGAAGGATCACTCTTTCATTCAACAGAAGGCCAAGGAAGAAAAGTGTTTTGTGTAGAGGACTCAGAAGAGCCACAAAGGACATGTAACAAGAGGAACTCTTGATTACCAAAATCATAGTCACTCTTATAACATGGTCAAGAAAACGAAGGAAATTCTTTATTCATCCAGATTGATCAAAATCATTGACAAATATCATGATATCACTTGGCACCACTAAGATGAATAAGTAAGAAGGTTCCTGATGACACGATAATAAAGAAACTTCATCCTCAGACTTCAAGTACTTGGCACAACAAATGATTGCCAACATAAAAGGATTTGGAGGGTCGACCGAGAGACATTTAGCAACACTAATAAGACATGAAGCATCAAGTAAAGGTCAGACTTTGTAGACAAAGGAAACCATGAGCACAACTCCTATAATAAATTATAGAAGAAGCCTCATGAGGAAAGGTTGTTATTGCTGATTCAAGAGAATATGGCAAAGGTCTTTCCGGTTAAGTGTGTCAACCATTACATCAATCTTGCCAGATTTACAAAGAGACCTATGTCAAAACTTTGAAGAACACCAACCATCGTTGCTGCTTGATATTCAGCTTTCGTTAGGTGTGAGGATACTTCAGACTCAGCATGTCCGAATAGAAAGTTTGCAACATTTACTGCTAAGGTAAAGTTACTAGATTCTCAAGATATGGACTATAGTGTAAAGCTCCAGAATATGAGCTAGGTTGCTATGCCCATGTATTAACATCTTGTCGAAAGACAACTGCATACACATAAGGTATTGGCAATCAAACACACATGTGTCCTTACGGAATGGAGTTAACTCTACTCGAATCCACGGCGACATCTTTCAACAGTAGCACATGAACCAGAGAAGGTTACTTCTAACATCCAGAACTCATACTTCGAGATGACCCGAAGATGGTTCTCAAAAGTTTACAACATTCATGACATATATTCCATATGAATCCAATCTAACATGGAGAATATAAATATATTGTCGATGGGCTCAACAAAAAATTTACAGGGACATTCCAAGAAGATGGACTCATATGTTGCGTGAACAAGGCTAAAGTATTGGTCAGACCAAAGACATGAAGATGTACTCAAGTGGAACATCACAAGTAGGAACACCATCAAGATAGTCCTTGGAACTGAGTTTGATTTAACGATAAAACAAATCAAATCAAAGGTGGGGAAGATAACATATATACGAAGGAAATACTATCTTTCTTCAGCACGAATAAAACTAGAAATCCCTTTACAAAGGAACTGAGTCGGATAGAACTTTTGTCTTTCAACTCTCCATGTTGTTGTATAAGCTCAACCAACTAGTTCAGGGGTATCCGGTTCGGATCCTTGGAGAAAAGAGCAGTTCAGAGAGCTTGCTTGCTCAAGAAATTGACAACACGGTCATGTGGCAACATGGTGATACTTCTAGTAAGACTTCTAGAATATCACGAAGCACCGATATGTCACTTAGTTCGAGAGGAAACTTGCTTCGTGAGGCAAGAGAACATAGTCTTAGAGCTTCAGCACGAGCCTAACTCTTTGACGGAGGAGAGTGTACCAGAACAACGGACTTGGTGGTAAAGTCAAACTTCGCTTAGTGATAGGGTTAACCAACCACACTAAGAATAACTCAAATGTCCTTTGAGTTCAAAGCATTCAAAATTGCTACGAATCTCAGATGGCCACATTATTACGCACACGCATCACTCACGAGCGTGAAAGCTCGAGGAAGGGTGGGTAAAGATGTGTAAAAGCATCACTTCATTAAGAAGGTTATGAAACTCAACACGACCTCTTAGTACGAAAGGTTGTGATGCTTTAAGGTAGAACATACATAAGCTAATCAATGCTTCTTGATCTGCGTATTACAACACTTTGACCTGGTCCTAGATACGACGAGGTACTGGAGTTTGTTTCTCCTAGACATTCCGAAATGGTTTGCCTTGACGGACCACAAGAGTATCTTGCATCGGAAGACCCCAAGGCACATTTACTACTTGGATACCAACTGGTAGACAAAGGTTAGAAAACAACAAGGGAAAAAGGAACATGCTAAGGATGGAATCCCGAGATGTGGATACATAAGTCAACAATATTCCAGAAACCAATGCATAGAAAAGGTACGATGTGGCAGAGTCATGAGTATAGATGCAGAACTCTCGAGGAGTACTCTTGTCATGATCTATTTGATTCCATTAAAGAACATCTGCCATAGCATGTGGTAGGGGAACTCCTTGGTTGTCACAATTCAATCGCGTCAAAGACCACAAGATTGAAGGCTAGAATTGTATTACTAGCCATCCTGAGGTAATGTGTGAACATTAACAACAGGGTCAAAAAAAGGTCTTGGGTTAAAGTTTAGCTTCATGTACAAGATTCACAACACTAGAATCCGGCACAATCCGGGATCTTAGGTTCAAGTCCAAGGGTTAAAACCCAAAGAAAGGAAGTAACTAATACTTGAGTGACATAGAGTACACTTCAAGGTAATAGTCACAAGGTAACTTCCAAAAGAAGAAATGAATTCCGAAGTACCCAAACAAATAAAAAGGAGACACACGAGGCGAAAGAAAACCTCGAAGCCTAGAGCAGAATAACGTGGATCATTATATTGTAGGATCCATAAAATAGAGTGATCATGATGAGAAGGAATCTCTCATTGTGAATGATACGCCCAATTTGCATCACCATTCTATATCATAATTTACCTCTATTCATTGATATATGTCTTATTATGAGGTAATACTTATGTCTGTTGATCTGTTTATGTGTGTTGGATGATTCTTGGAGGATGAAATGCCGTCTGGATTCTGATAGAGAAAGAGACATTTTGATGCAATTTCGCGAAGATCAAAAAAATACCAGAAAAATATGGGAAAATAATATTTTCCCAAAAGACTGACGAAGCCAGAAGGAGGGGCGAAGAAGGGCCGCAGGGGGCCTACACTCCCCTAGGCATGGGTCCCTCTGGGCGCGCCTAGGGTAGGTGTGGCCCACCTGCCCGGCTCCCGACTCCGTCCTCTCGCCCATATCTTCCCTACGGAACCCTAACACCAGGGGGGCCGACCACAGATATATTTCCGCCGCCTCTGCAGGGCGGAAAACACCGAGAGAGAAAGATCTCTCTGGCAGACAGATTTCTTCCGGGGTAATTCCTTCTCAGAGAGGGGAGACCATCGCCATCAACACCATCATCAAGCTAGGCTTCATCGGGATCATCATCATCCACACCATCATCTCCACCAGCACCATCATCATTACTCCATCCCACTGTAACAATTGTGTTGGATATTGCTTTAGTTCATTAGGGGAAACCTTCCCGGTGTTGATTACTATTGTAGTTGATGCTTGTGAGTGGAACCATTGGATTATTGTTTATGTTCAGATTGTTATCCAGTATCATATCATCTTTGATCTTGATCCATATGATGCCTTATGAGTATTTTGTTTAGTTCTTGAGGACATGGGAGAAGTCATGTTGTTAGTAGTGGATTTGTGTTGAGTTATTATTCAATGGTTTAGTATTTAATTTGTGGTGCTATTCTTCTAGTGGTGTCATGTGAACGTCGACTACATGATACTTCACCATTTATAGGCCTAGGGGAATGCATTGTGTATTTGGCTACTAATTGTGGGGTTGTCGGAGTGACAGAAACCTGAACCCCCGTTAGGACACCTTTGTTCAAGGGAGTGTAGGATCTCAGAGTTTAAGGCTATGGTTACATTTATATCTTAATTACTTTCCTGTAGTTCCGGATGTTTCAGGGGGTTTAATCACAAGTATGTATTAGTCCAAGTAAGGTCGGTATGTTAGCACAAGTTCACCCACACAACAGTTACAATACCAGAGAAGAGTACTCAGCTATTAGAAGCGAAAGCACTTGACAGAATTCCCATGTGTCCTCGAGAACGTTTGGTCCTTATAAGTATTTCCACTGGCTTGTCCTTTGCTAAGAAAGGATTGGGCCAATTTCTCCATTTGTTCGTTGTCTTTATTACTTGCTCTTTGTTTTGTTTCCTTACCAGAAAACCACTAAAAATCCGTTTGCTAAGTATTTATAGAGAGTTCCTGCTTCATACCACTGTTCAGCACCTTCTGCTCGTCGTTGGGATCGACACTCCTATTTATAGAAAGTACTGCGATACACCCCCTATACTTGTCGGTCATCAAGACTATTTTCTGGTGCCGTTGCCCGGGAGTGAAGCGCTATTGAAGAGTGGAACTGGTAAAGGAAACTTTTATTGTAAGTATTTCTTTTGTTGCTGTTTGTTGCTTTGTTTCCAATATGGATAACCCACTTGGTTTTCTGTTTGGGAAAACTAATACCACTGTTAGGGTAGTAGATGAACCACCACCTGTTGAGATAGATCCTTTTAAGATACCTACAAGTATTGTTGATCGTGTTATGGATAATTATTATTTTGGGGATGGAACTGTCCATCCTGGCGATCACTTGCTTTTTATCCATGAATTATGCGGGTTGTTTAAGTGTGCAGGTATCACAACTGAACATGTGAAGAAGAAGTTACTCTCCATATCCTTGAAAGGGAGAGATGAAGAATGGTATAAGCTGCTAAAGAATGGACAATCCATGGAATGGGAGGAAATGACATCTCTCTTTTATTCTAAATTTTATACTCCCAGTGAGATTCATAAGGATAGAAATCTTATATATAACTTTTGGCCTCGTGATGGAGAGAGTACAGCTCAAGCTTGGGGGAGATTGAAGTTACTAATGCTTAAATGTCCTATTCATGAACTCCCTAACAATATTATTATCAATAACTTTTATGCTAGGCTTTCTATTCATGATAAAGATTTACTAGATGCTTCTTGTGCTGGATCATTCACACGTATGAAGGAAGAAGCTATATGGGATTTTCTAGACAATATTCAAGAGAACACTAAAGCTTGGGAGAATGACAAAGGAATAAAGTCAGGTATAAACTATGATTATGAATGCATTAAATCTTTTATGGGAACTGATGGTTTCCGTGATATTAGTAATGAGTTTGGTCTTGATTCCCAAAGTATTGTCAACTATTTTAAGGCCTTTGCCTCTTACATAGAAATTCCCAAGAAGAAGTGGAATAAGTACCATGCTCCTTATAAAGATGTTGTTAGTCATGTTCCTGTTAGAAGTGCTGAAGTTTATACTACTAATCATATTATGCCTGAACCTCATGTTGAGAAAATACCTTTCCTAGCTAAGGTAAAGGAGTACTCTATGATAATTAGTGCAAACAACAAAGGTACAATGAAAACTGTGGATCCTGATGAGTAATTGAATATTGAACCTGTGGTAGCTATTGTGAAAGACCCTGTCACTTGAAATATAGAGGATGAGCACATTGTCTTCTGTGAAGACGCTTCTAATATTATCTCTCATCCTAGTAAAGCTAGAAAAGCTAGTGTTCCTGTGCTTTCTGTTAAAAATGGTGATCATTGCTACTATGGTTTATGTGATATTGGTGCTAGTTCTAGTGCTATTCCTTATGAGCTTTAGAGGGAAATTATGCATCAGATTGGTCCTTGTGAGTTTGAGGACATTGATGTGGTTATTCACCTTGCTAATAAGGAAACCATTTTCCCCATTGGTATTGTAAGAGATGTGGAGGTTCTCTGTGGTAAGATTAAGTATCCTGCTGATTTTCTAGTGCTTAATTCAGCAGCTAGTAAAACTTGCCCTATCATTTTTGGTAGACCTTTCTTGAACACTTGTGGAGCTATTATAGATTGTATTAAGGAAAAAGTTTTAACTAAGTTTGATGGAGATTATTATGAGTTTAATTTTTCCAAATTTGCTAAAGCTCCTTGTGAAAATAGCTTGCCTAATGAAGATTTCAGGATGGAACAACTTTCTTCTATTGATCCAGTTTATGACCTTGGACCTCCTTTTTGTGACTATAAGTATGCTTATTCTGATGATAAAGTTGTTGCCAGTGATAGTTATATTGTCAAATTTATTCAAAGTGCTACTGAAAGTTATTATGAGAGAGGGAAACATGGTTTTATGCATCTCAATAATGTTAAGTTTCCCTGTTTTATGTTGAAAGCTTTGAAGTTGCATTTGTTTTGTCTTCCTATGCTAGTGGATTTTTTGTCAAAAATTCGTTTCCTCATGCTACCCCCATGCATAGGAAGTGGGTTAGACTCAAATGTGTTGGTTATTTGCTTCTTGATGCTCTCTTTCACTTCAAATATTTATCTCCTATATGAGCATCTTTGAAAGTTTCAAGCCTAACTTAAAGGCATTAAAGAAAAGTACTTTTTGGGAGATAACCCAAGATTTTTCTCGAGTCTTGGAAGTTATTGCTTCAGTAATAACCGCTCCTTATCCTTTTTGTTTTGGTTTTTGTGTCAAGTTCAACTACTTTTGTGAAGTAGAGGAGTTGTGAAAAATGGCTGTCCTGGGACAGATTTTTGTGCTGCATTGTAAACCTTCGTGAGGAATATCAGTACTTCGGATGGAGCTGCATTTTTCTGAGCTTGTTCTCCAAGTGGTTACCCAACTTTCATTAGTTTTGCACTTTTTTATTTGAGCAACATAAGGTTCTCAAAAAAAATCAATCTTACCTGCTGGTCTGCATTGATAGATTTCTGCTATCATTTGCATTTGCCTCTTACAGAAGCTTTTGTTTTGATGGATTTCAGTTGAAGTGTGTACCCAAAGGTTTATTGTTTTTACTTACACTAATGTTTCCATTGAGGTTTGTGTATTGCCTTGTGAAGAAAGGAATTTCCAGGAGAAGGAGAAAAGGAGTCTGCAGAGTTTGTCTTTGAATAGGTAAAAGTGGTGAAAACAGAAGGTTCATGAAACCCCAATTTTTTTACATTTTTGATGTTTTTAATACATAAGGGAAGTTATGAGACAAAACAGAGGAGGAAACGGAGTTCGGGGTGGAAAAACCCACCCTAGACGCGGGCCCCTGCCTGGCCATTCCAGGAGGGGGTGTGCCACCCCGAGCTCCGCCTCCGCCTTGTTTTTGTATCAAAATCTTCCTTATGCTTTGAAACTTCGTAATATATAACCCCACCAGATTCCCCGAGGTTCGTCCATCATGTTCTCGTCGTGTTTTCGTTTCGATCTATTTCTGTCAGGAAATCTTCTCAAGTTTAGAGCGCCATGGTCTCCGCCAACAAAAAGGCAAGAAGCCCGTAGAAGAGATAAAGTTGGAAGAACAAACCACCACAGGAACAAGGGCAAGGAAACCTACTTTTGTAGGAGCAATTAACACTGGGGATGCTTTTCTCGTAACATGCAGGGAATCATAGCCTTCGGTCCAGACTTCAGATATTGCCCTGAGGCAGTGGAAGCCCTTCAAACCACTGATGAGTTTTGTGACAAGTACCGTGCCTTAAGGTTGAAGGTGGATATACTCCAAGAGGAGAGTGACAAGCTTCGTAAGATGCTGGAAGACTTTCTTACCCTAAACAAGAAAACACCACCACCACCGAAGGAGTAATTCATCATCAGGTTTGGCATCCCCTTGGCTTGTTCCAAGCTTGGGGGAGTGCCACGGTATCACCACCATTATCTTTTATCTTTTACCTTTTTAGTGGATTCATATCTTTGGTAGGGAGGTTATCTTATAGTTTGGTTTGCATGTGGAAGTATCTCTCCTTTAGTTGGTTATCTATGTATCCCTTGGTGTGTGTGCCTTTATTGAATATTAATGAGAAGTCTCATCTTTTACTTTTTGCACTTCTTATTTTAGTTTGCAATCTCTATTATATGATGGATCTTGTTGATCAGTATTTGGCATCACTTTGGGAGCATCAAGTAAATCTAAATTGGTTTTGGCAAATCGAGCTCTGGTCAGTATCAACACGTTTTGAGGTTTTGAAAGGAAAATAAAAATCTTATAGATATTTGTATCATTTATTTTCTTTCTTGTTTGCTCATAAGCTTAGTATTCTTTATTTAAGATCTCTTATGTCTTCAAGGAAGATTGCATGTTTGCCTTTATTACTTGTATGTTTGCTTGTTTCTTTCAACTCTTTTGCTTGCTACCCAGCCTTGCTATCCAAAAAACTGTTTTGAGAAGGCATACTTCTCATGTTTCCAATCCCTTTGAACCAAAACCTATGCCATTTGTGTCCACCATACCTACCTAGTAGCATTATTGCTATTCCAAGCAAATTCTCAAGGTTCATCTATCTTTCGAATTAAAAAGTATTTTGTTATGTGAAAACTAGTTAGTAAAGCTCTCACGAACTTGATGGCACACCTTATTTACTTGCCCCTAATAGACTTGAACCATTGTGCCATCGAAGTTGTATATGCATGCTTGAACCTATACATTGGAATTAGCAGAACCGTGCTCTCATGGTGAACGCTTTCAACATTGCACTTATACTCCGTACACAGTTGATATCGTGCTCTTTTGTCTGTGGATGTCACCGGTGTGAAATAAAGAGGGAACTTGTAAGTCCATGGAGTTTGTATTTTGTGTTAGAGAAACGCTTGGGCCGCTAGACTAAGCCATGCCTAATCATGGTGGAAACTTGCAGCATCACCATAGTGAGCTATCTATGAAGCATCCTCAATAAAAAGCTATGCACATAGTAAATAAAAATATCGCTGGGATGCTCATTGTCTGCTTGCCTTGTCATTTTGGTTATGGGATAGCTCCTGTACCATGTGCAAGGGGTACCCCGTTGGCGGTTCTCTATGATATGCATGTACTTACAATGATAAGAACTTACCGGTAACTGAAGTTGAGTAGCATGAGGAGTGGCCCTCATATTCAAGGGACATGAGATTGCCAACTTATATTTCGTCAAGCATATACTCCATCTTTGTGCACTTTAACCTTAATCATCTCAAGATGTCTATGATAGGGGTAATGAGGGCTCAAATCTAGTAAGTACCATAATCTTTTGGATGCTCTTTATGACTTGTATTCCCTGCTTCCCGCTATGAAGGGACATTTATCCTACTTCCAAGTTGAGTCAGTAAACCTACTTCCTCTCTATCTCTAGCAAGCATTTGAGTTGTTGTGTTTCAAGCATTCATATGGTGATGTATTCAATCATGTTCTTTATCTTCATTGTTTGCACAAAACTCTTATCTATTGAGTATTACTTTGAAAGCCTTCATTGTGAAAAACCTTTTTGAGCAAAGAGTGCTCTTGTTTTGAAGACTTCTACAAAAATCTTTTTGTGAAACTGTTTGCCAGCTATTCTCTGACCAAGAACAAAGTTTGCTAATTCCAATTATGATTTATCTTTATGCATCTGTATTGTGACTCCTGTACTTGTTGCAAGCTAAGTTATATAATGGTGAGTTGCTTTCTTCTATGAGTTGTGCAATGGTAAGTGTGATGCTTCTTGTTCGTATTCTTTTATTGACACTTCACTCCATAAACCTATGGACATGTTTACTGAGCTCAGTTTTTGCTTGGGGAAAAGCAAAGGTCTAAGCTTGGGGGAGTTGATACGCCCAATTTGCAACACCATTCTATATCATAATTTACCTCTATTCATTGAGATATGTCTTATTATTAGGTAATACTTATGTCTTTTCATCTATTTATGCGTGTTGGATGATTCTTGGAGGGTGAACTGTCAGAGTCTGGATTGTGATTGAAAAAGAGGTGTTTTGATGCAATTTCGTGAAGATAAGAAAAATACTAGAAAAATATGGGAAAATAATATTTCCCAAAAGACTGAGGAAGAAGGAGGGGCGAAGAAGGGCCGCAGGGGGCCCACACCCCCCTAGGCACGGTCCCTCCTGGGTCGCGCCTAGGGCAGGTGTGGCCCACCTGTCCGGCTCTCGACTGCGCCCTCTCGCCTATATCTTCCCTACGGAACCCTAACACCAGGGGGGCGACCACAGATAGATTTTCGCTGCCTCTACAAGGCGGAAAACACCAAGAGAGAAAGATCTCTCAGACATACAGATTTTTGCTGGGGGAATTCCTTCCCGAAGAGGGGAGACCGTCGCCATCAACACCATCATCAATCTAGGCTTCATCAGGATCATCATCATCCACACCATCATCTCCACCAGGACCATCATCATTACTCCATCCCGTTGTAACAATTGTGTTGGATATTGATTTAGTTCATTAGGGGAAACCTTCCCGGTGTTGATTACTATTGTAGTTGATGCTTGTGAGAGGAACCATTGGATTATTGTTTATGTTTAGATTGTTATCCATTACCATATCATCTTTGGTCTTGATCCATATGATGTCTTGTGAGTAGTTCGTTTAGTTCTTGAGGACATGGGAGAAGTCATGTTGTTAGTAGTGGATTTGTGTTGAGTTATTATTCAATGGTTTAGTATTTAAGTTGTGGTGCTATTCTTCTAGTGGTGTCATGTGAACGTCAACTACATGATACTTCACCAATTATGGGCCTAGGGGAATGCATTGTGTATTTGGCTACTAATTGTGGGGTTGCTGGAGTGACAGAAACCTGAACCCCCGTTAGGACACCTTTGCACATGGGAGTGTAGGATCTCAGAGTTTAAGGCTGTGGTTAGATTTATATCTTAATTACTTTCCTGTAGTTACGGATGTTTCAGGGGGTTTAATCACAAGTATGTATTAGTCCAAGTAAGGTCGGTATGTTAGCACAGGTTCACCCACACAACAGTTACAATACCAGAGAAGAGTACTCAGCTATTTGAAGTGAAAGCACTTGACAGAATTCCCATGTGTCCTCGAGAACGTTTGGTCCTTATAAGTATTTCCACCGGCTTGTCCTTTGCTAAGAAAGGATTGGGCCACTTGCTCTGTTTGTTCGTTGTCTTTATTACTTACTCTTTGTTTTGTTGCCTTACTAGAAAACCACTAAAAATCCATTTGCTAAGTATTTACAGAGAGTTCCTGCTCCATACCACTGTTCAACACCTTCTGCTCCTCGTTGGGATCGACACTCCTATTTATCGAACGTACTGCGATACACCCCCTATACTTGTGGGTCATCAGTGAACAAGAGGAAGGGGCACAAGGAATTCACAACACACACAACTCTAGAGGAGTCAACACTAGGTCAACTGGCTTAGAAACGACATGCTAAGAAGGCACCTAAGCTTTGAAAGACTAGAAGAGATATCAAAACTTTTCATAAATCAACACCAGATAAGATAACCCAGAGTTAGAGCGAAACTGGATAAGGAGTAAAAGAAGCATACTAGAGTTCTCGCAAATACTTTTTAGCATTTAAAATAGTTTTCACAAGAACTATAATCAACATCGACCAATATCAAGGTTTTCCTATGATCGGTACTGCTCTCTTACCAAAACCTGTGACACCCCCGGGATCAGGGCTAAACAAATCCCAGACCTCCATCTGACATAAGCTTAACCTTGAGCTCGAGGATATCCAGTGGAGAATCGGTAACACAACAGTGACCCTACGACACAAAATTTATTACAGCAAGCTCATAACTTAGCAGAGAACCAAATTATTACAATTAGAGGTCACTGACCACAAACATCAAACAACGGAAGGAAAATTATGCTATTAACTATAGCAAACTTAACAAATGGCCTAAGAGGCCTGAAGCATAAGATGACGTCCCAGCCCATAGATTCCATGCTACCGTCCGGGAACCCCAAGCTACCCGTCGATGTCGATGTAGTACCAAACTGATCTTCAGAGAAAAACTTACTCTGCCAAAGTATCAACAAAGCAAGGGTGAGTACTGGGTGTACTCCGCAAGACTTCTGGCTGGTGGAGTTATTTTGCATAAAGCCATCTTTGTTTATAAAACAAGGGAGAGAAGAAGCTCGTCTAATCAGAACATTTTAAAAAAGGGATAAGAGAGCGACGTCTCCGAAATATTGATCATCATCTTTTGATATCCACCAAGTCATCATCAACTACCAACTAGGATCACCCTCTCATACCAATGAGGAAGAATCCTTAAACACACATTGATCTGCCAAGTTTTATGATTAGGTTCAAGTTCTCTATGATCTTAGAATCTGGTCACCAAGTGTTCATAACTGTGAACACGGTTTTTGGAAAAGATTTAACCCTGCAGGGGTGTACAACTTTAGCCACACATACCAACCGACTCTTAATGCCAAGCTATTATCCCTCTTCCTTAGAAGGCTGGCAGAGGTTGGTTGGCCACGACCTTTACCTTGCTTTCGCCGAGACCATGAGTCACGCAATAAGGATGGTTCCGACATAATGGGTCAAATCCCGAAGCCATTCCTAAAGAGGTGAGGCGAGGTTGGTTTACCAGGGGAGCCATCTATTCCAAGCAACCCCGGCCACGATTACCTAGCTATTATGAATGCACCTCCTTCACCGCCTTCGATAAGATCCAGAATGCAGGTAACATCCCAAAAATGTTGAACAATGATTATGAAATTCAAATCACCAAAATTAGGGCCAACAAAAACTTTTGTCAATCCAAATCATTATGAATGCATGTGTGTATGTGATGATTGTATGAATGAGGAATGGACTTGTGTGATTGATCTAAATAGCAAGGAATGGTTTAAAGGTGAAAACAACATCATCTAAAACATTTCCAAGCAGAAATAAATCAAGATAAAATCAAAAACAAAACAAATAAAGCAAATGGTCATTTTTGCCAATCTTGCTCACTAGACCACTTTGAGTGTTTCTAGTCCAAGATTTCAAACAGAAACAATTCTATTTCTTTTCACCCCTTGCTAGACCAAGTAAAAGTGAATCAAAGCCTTCCTTTGAAACTTGCAGAAACAGTTGGCAACTTGATTCAAATCACATTCCAAAATTGAATCTGATTCATGTGTGAAGACCACCCCTTTTTCAAAAACCAACCAAACCAGTACCCCTTGACCAATCCCACTAACCAGAGACTCCCTAGTATGTAACCAACACACCCACCAAGTTTGAATCCAAAATTCAAATTTGAATCTCTTTTGGCCATTTCATCGAACGCCTTGTGATCACCAAACCAACAAACATCAAACATTATTAGGAGAAGTGATTTTGGCCTAACATGTTCCCTCTCTGGTTCACAACAAGCTATTAGTAGATCATCTAGCCCATTTAACAAGCTTTAGCACCACTGTGAGCTTGCCATAGCCATCAATGGTGACCATGCCGAGCTCAACTTGCCACCTCTCAGTCGACAGCAAGCTAGGAGAAGCAACAAGCCCAGCAACCATGTCTGGGACACTCTCCACTGTCCATCGCCACCCCCTGTCCAAGCCTAGAGCGTAGCCAGCCCCTGGACCACACAGCCCGAGCATGCCAAGCCTCTCTACGAGCGAGCCGAGAGCGCGCCAGAGCGCAAACTGCGACACACGCCCACAGACCATGCGCCGCCCTCGCCGCATGCAATAAGGATCGCCACCGCCCTAGGAACACCCCAGACACGCCCGTTCGCCGCCGTGCGGACCGTAGATGATGTGCGCCATTAAAACCACCGTCGGACCCGCTCAGAGCACCGCGACGTTCCAACCATTTCGCACCACCCCACGCCACGTAGCCACGCCGTTGAGCTTCGCCAGGGAACACAACACCGCCCCCTATCGACGCCCATGCCATTAGCCCACTGTGCCAACGACCACGACGAGCTCAGCCCGCGCCCGTTGGTCCCCTTCAGGCACTATAAATAGAGGCCACCCCAGCCCAAATTCTTCACACCATCTCACTCTCCTCTATCTCAGAAGCACCCCACCTCACCCGCGGAGAAAGGCGAGTAGCACATCGCCGGAATTTGGCCGGAGTCTGCCGCGAAGGAGGAAGAAGGGCGCCGTTGATTGGAGCCACACCAGGAGGAGCTACCCGTACCAGGAGGATCGCTGTCGTCTACTTCGTCGTTCGCCCCCATCGTCGACCATCGCCTAAGACCTAGTGAGCCTCCCACGACCCCCACTGGCTGCGCTAGGGTTCTGTCTCGCCGGCGTTGCCCGACGTGGACGATGAATCGTAGTCGTAGGATTAGAGCTTGATCGTGCGGTCCACATCCCCCCATACCGCTTGGCACCCCTCTATCTCACTAACTGGTGTGGTCGTTCACTTAAACCCACCCGTGAGTGTGCTGTGCATCGTGGGCCGGCACATTTAACATCCCCCGCGATCCAATAATTCAAATTTAGGTTTATTCTTTTAGTTTCAAACCCAGTTCTGTACCTAGTTTCAAAAATCAACCCAGCTTGAGTCACTGAACCAAATTGCATGAAACCAATTCTGTTAGAAAGGTACTAGAATGCTTAATCCAAGCCCGTTGGATTCAAACCATTTAGATTATTAGATCACCCACGGTAAAAATAACAAGGCAGAAGCTTTTCTGCATTCAAACATTTTTCAAAATTCAACCATGATAGATTTTGAGTTGATTCCAACTCTGAAAAATCACATTTAATAAGACCTTTCTGAATATATAAAAAAATATCTAGGTTTACTTGCAGAAATAATGGACGAGAAATAAAAGAATGCTCCATAGGCATTTCTAGCCACTTTAATTAATCAAAATAAAAGGTTAAATCTTATTAAATTGTGAGACCACTTTAAATCACATTCCCATGTACTGAAATATGTGGTGATGACATGTCTCAACATGATCCCATGTTTGAGTTGGAGAATATTAAATCTTAAGTAGTTTTTCAATGAGTAGAAATTACTTTTCCAAAAATAAAATAAATAAGACAAGTTCTTTGATGATTGTAATTCTGGTGATGATCCTTTATCATCTAGTGAAAACCTTGGTGTGATAAATAGAAATAGTTAAGTATTATTTGGTGATTGTGTACCTCGTATTTTTTTATAGACGCTAGTACGGACCAAGGATACGAGGAGGAAGGAGGATACTACTAGGAAGAAGCCGAAGAGAACTTCAACCACTGCTCTGCATAAGGCAAACTTATACTTATATCTTAGCAAGCCTAACACTACCAATTGACTTAGCAAGCATATACTTGCAATTATGCAAGCTAACACTTGCAACTATGAAAGTTAGATATCCTATGCAATGCATTAAGCATGCTTAGTTAGATACATTTGATGATACCAAATCCCAGTTTTACTTGCAAGCTTAGTATTTTTGTTCTTTTTCAAAGCTCATTAGTTTGGTTTACTTAGTGACTTGTAGATCCTAGAAAGATGTTAAAGGTAGCATAAAGAGCATAAAACTTGACCTAAGTTAGATAAATCTGGATGTCATCCTGAGGCATGAGATTAAACTTAGCTAATTCACACTTGATTTCCACCCCTTATTAGTGTTTACCCCCACTTGTAGTTGCTAGTGCTAAGCATAAAACTTGATCACTTTAGATGGGAATACTTGGTGAAAATGATTATGAAAACCTTAGAATGATGAGTCATTCTAATGAAATGTTTTGACATGTGTTCTTGAACACCAGATGATTTTGATGATGAAAATGTTAAGGCATGAGCCTTAGCCATTTATAAAACTGATGGTTGTCTGGATGCGATACCATTCGAATTCTACCGTACAACCACAACACCCGAAATTTGGGTAGGGCTTGACTGGAAATTTATATACCTTAGTATGGGTTCCCTTGCGGCCAAGGTCTGAGCTAAGGATACCTTGTGAAGATTGTCCACCTGTGCAGTACCCAAGATGACACTTGGTCATGGTTGGGAGGCCAAACTCACAGGAGAGGTGCCTATACTAGGGCGTGTAATTGAAAGGTTAGGATTGATTATCCGCATACTCAGTATGGTGAATTCAGGATTGTTCCTGATGGATGTATCGAATGTTGTGGCGAAAGTGTACAATCTCTGCAGAGTGACAAACTATTCGAATAGCCGCGTCCGCGGTTATGGACAGTTGGAGTGTCCATACTGTTCCATCGTCAGATGTTTTCAAAATGACTTGTGAAATGATTCATGACTTTGACTTGACCACAACAGAGTTGTGTTATGAAACTCAAGTTCCCACTTAGGTGTTTTAAAACTTTCAACTAGCTTTCTTTGCTTCTGAACCCAGTAGAGATAAATATGGATTTTTGCAAAACAACCTAGAGCCTAGTATGTCCTACTCAAAACCTCTTCACTTGTTAGTATTAGTTTGTAGTACTTAAAGAGTACTCATGGCTTTGTCCCTGGCTATTCCTATGGCCAGACTATGAAGAAGAGTATCAAGAGGACGGACAACAGGAAGGTTACGACAACTAGGATCATCTCCCATCGTCAGCATTGCCTGTGACCATGAAGATGGAGTCTTGCCTACGCTATCGTTATTATTACGTTATTCTCCGGCTTGAAGTGTATTAAGAATGGATCATGAGATCCTTATTTGTGTAAGAACTTGTGTATGGTTTGTAATGGATGATGTACTGTGATAGCCAATCTGTTATGTCTCGCAAAAATGGTAATCCTGGGATTGCGATGTATGGCATAAAAGGCATCTAGGATTAAAAATCTGGGTGTTGACAATGCACATCGAATGGAATGCGCCGAACTATGTGACTCATGAAATCTACTAGGCAAGTTAGTCAATCGAGGGGTCTCTATAAACTCTGTGTGGTTATACGCTTGTCTCGGTTCCAAAGGCAAGAACTCGGGTCCTAGTGGTGGCGAGCATGGGACTATAAAAAACCACATCCCACTATGGCCTCCCATACAAGCCTTAGCATATTTAACTCATATAACCTCTGATATCATCTCATCACGTTCTCCTGTCATACTAGATTCTCTGCATTCAATACATCATTTGGATGAACTAGCACTGCCAACTATGCATGGCTAAGCAAGACACATGTATAATCTCTAGCAGTGCACACAAGCCAAACCTAGTTATGCTAGGAGCAGTGGATCAGGTAATATAATCTCAAAGGGAGTAATGCAATAGATAGGATACTCTATCTATCGATAAAAGACCACTGTAGAAATCGTATGCATCATGGCAGGAATTGAAATACTTTCGTAAACATAGGATTATATCATGGTGGGGATATGCTTGCCTTTGCCTGTTGATAACCAGAAAGCAGAGCTTCAGACATCTAGTACTTGACTTGGTTATAGTTGGTCAAGTATTGTTCTTTGATCTTCAACGGTCTTGATCTTGGCCTTCGATCTTGATCTCGATCTCGATATCATATTCTACCAGGAAGAACCAAATACCGGAAAGAAAGGAAAAAATGAACACACGACATCGATGCAATGCTCAAGCAAGTATGATGATATGAAAAGTTAAATTGTATCGAAATGTAACCCTAAGTCATGCTTGACAATTTAATCGGGGTTCCGAGAGGTGAAAACCCTAACTTAGGGAAACTCCAGAATTACCTATGAGGGGTTACTATGTTGTTCTAATTAAACTTGTCATTGAATTTGTTGATCAATGCATGATTATAATTCTATTACATAGTTCACATTTTTCTAAACATTTTGATATATTATTTGTATTTTTCTGACTTATAAATAATTAGTTATTGAATTTACAGTTTTTATTCATTTTCTAGATTTATAAAACCATTTAAAAAAATGTTTACTGCATGACTATGAGATCAACACAGGGGTGGGGGTCGTTTTTCACCGAGGCAGAACCTAGCCACAGTGGCTGACATGTGGGGCCAAAGCCACATGAGCATAGACGCGGCCAAAGTGGGGTCGGGGCTGGTTTGACCGGCTGACCCGCGCTCGCTGGCGTCACGGTGACGTCACCAATGGTGGTGAGCCATAGATCGGCGGCGAGGCTGCAAGACTACGCCCGTTCAAACTAGTGGAGCTAGGCGAACACAATAGAGGCGGCGCCGCTACGGGGTGGTCACCAGAGACGCGGCTATGGCGAGCGACGGCGGCAGAGCTCACATGTCGAGGGAGCGGACCAAATCAAAGCAAAAGGGAGGCAGAGCGATGGTCCACAAGGACCGCAGGCTCACCTAGAAGCGATTGACGAAGTCGGGGAGGCTTGGAATGGTCCAAGGGCGCCGAATCGATGGCGACCGATGTCGGGGAAGACAACCTTGTTGGGGAGAACCGGGGCTCGGCGGCTCGATTCCTTTGGCAGGGCGACGCTTTGAAGCACGACGACCTTAGTAGCAAGCTCGGCTAGGCAAGAAGGGCTCTAGAACAGGGACATCGAGCGGCGTCTGCACGAGCTAGGGCTCGAGAAGCTCGCAGAAGAAGGGGAGAGAGCGCTGGGGGAAAAGCGAGAGGATAGGGGTGAGAGAGAGGCAACATGGTGGTCTTATCATCATCCAGGGGCGGCGGGGCAGCGCGAATCACAGCGCGGGAGGGCGACGGCGGCGCCAGCGACACGCAGGAGCTTCGCCTCGTCCTTCTGGCCGAGGAAGAAGAAAGGGAAAAGAAGTGAAGGGGTATCGGGCCGGTAGCGGGCCGCGCTGGGCCACTGGCTTGCGCGCGCGGGTGGCAGGGAGAGGAAAGAGGAGAGATTGACCGGCCTAGAATGGTCTGGCTCTATTTTTTCCCAGAAACCTTTTTTTCTTTTTCTGTTTCCACTTTCCTGTTTATATTTTCAAATTCAAATACTGTTTTGAACATTTCAAAATACCAGAAGGTCTACAAAATATATAAAATAATGAGGGGCCCTTTTATTCAATTTGGGCTCCAATTATTTTGATACTTTTCAAAAATATTCAAAACCATTTTGATTTGCTTTCAAAGAGAGAGGGGAAACTAGGGTTTTATTTTCTTTCTCTTTGCATGCATTTTAAATATGATGCTCATGAATGCACCAAAAATACACTAATTTAGGATTAACTAAAACCTGGGGTGTTACACTGCAGGCCGTGAGTCAGTGCACTAGTAGAAAACAGACCTCCAGTCATGGTTTGTAAAGGTCTCTAGTCTCGGATGTCCATCTGGGACTACGGAATCGGGACTACCTTTAGTTCTGGTTCTGTTACGAACCGAGACTAGTGCGTCTCTACGTGGCCTCACGTAGTGCGCTAGGCTAGAGGACTTTTAGTATCCATTCGTAACACGAATCGGGACTAATCATTTTCTGTCGCGATAACATTTTGGGACAATCGGCTACCACGACAGTAGATGAGATTTTAGAGTTTCTTTTTTCATTTTTGTGTTCAATTATTTTTCAATTTTTCGTATATATATTCTATGCTACTACATATTGTACACGTTGATGCATATATAATATAATTTCACTCACGAGCATACAAACATATGTACAACTTGGTATATGAGATCATTACATTACATGGATGCTTTATTTTCTATTCAAATTGTAGTCTTATTTTGGTTTTATGACCTCGCTGAGCAAAAATCTCGACAATTCCTCTTGAATTTCTAGTAGGTGTTGCTGTGGTAGGAGCTTATCTCGCATCGCATCCAACTATATATAAAAAAGTAGAACATTATAAATGGAACTCAAGAAAAATTATGGTATAAAATAAATTGTGAATATATTGTTTAAGTACTTCAAGAGTCTAGTCCCTGCTCGATATACTCGCGAATAAACTTGTATATGTAGTATCCACATAAATTAGTCCCATGTAGCTTCCTCGTACACTTTTCGAGAATATAATTCAATCAAATAATGACAATTTTATGGACACTAGAATTGAAGAGATGCGCGGACCATGCTCTTGTACTACTTACCGAGATTGAATGAAAAGTTAGCTCCTTACGCCATTCACCCTTACCCTCCTCCGTGAACCTTTACCAAACCCTGTCCGGCAAAAAAGAAATAAATAAATGAGTTTTTAATTACTTGACATCTCAGAGAATGAACGAAAGAGACAGATATAGTGCGATAATGATTGAAATTACTTTTGAAGCATATTAAGCATGATGCGATAGTCTTCCATGATTTTATTTAACGATTCCGAGATTTCAACTCTTGCACGGTCAACATAAATGTTTAGAAGAATCCAGTAAAAGCTACGCATGTTTATATACTCATCAATTACACTTAATATCGAGTAAACAAAAAGTGAATGTGTACAAGACAGTAAAACTCTCACCTGTAGTTATAAAGAAATAGTATTTGCGTAGCGTAATGGTGCTCCTTTAAAAACATTAGCAAGTTATTTCGCGTAATGTTGCTCCTTTAAAAACATTATGTGTGCCTTCATTTCGGATGTGATCCTGGGGGCGGTGTCAGCGAGCCCTGTGATATGCACAAGGACATATACTGGGCATCCTAATTAGCTTGTTGACTCTGTCCCTGTGATTTTTGTGTCCAACATATGTATGAGGCCCTATAATGCTTGATCTTCATAGTTTTGGTTCTTATTTTTATTGCAATGGATTTTGTGAATTAACCCTATTTTTGTTACAATTTGTGAGTTTGGTAAAGGCCGGTAGAAGATGAACGGTATTTTTGTTGATGGACGGTGGCATGATGCATCTGTGAATCAAATGAATTTCGAGACTATGAGCCAAACCAAGATATATACAATATGAACTCATGTATCTCTGTGCTTCTATGAATCAAATGAATTTCGAGAATAGCTATGTGCCAAACGAGATATATAGATAGAATCCACATATTTACAATGATATTTAGCTTGGATTTCATTATACATTAATATAAGATATATAGAATCCAAATTAATACAAGTTCACATCTCATGTTAATTTTTTACTACCAAACTAATAAACCCACAAATCCCTCCATTTCTAGAGCATTAAATGAGCTAAACTAGCAATGAAAGATAAAAGGATGAAGTTTCTAACCTTTTAGAACCCTTGGATAGATGTGGAGACAAGAAATCTTGACAAATCTTGAGAATAAATGGGCATGAACTCGAGCTTGAAGGAAGAAACAGAGGGAGATGATGCCACCAGCTTGAAATGGCTCGAGCATGGGAGGAAGAAGATATAGTCAGGACTAAGTAGTCCTGGTTTGTAACTTGAGCCGGGAATAAAGGTCCATCTTTAGTTCCGGTTCGTGTAACAAACCGGGACTAAGTGGTCTGCTGCCGGTCCCATCCTACCTCTAGGACATTAGTCCCGGTTTGTTAAACGAACCGGGACTAAAGGTCCCATTCAAACCGGGACTAGTGTCGGCCGGGTCCTGCGACCATTTCTAGCCGTTGGGACCAGTGCATTAGTCCTAGTTTGTAGTAGAACCGGGACTAATGCTCTAGACGAAAGGCCAGTTTTCTACTAGTGGTGCATCAGTTAGATACCACTAGTGACACAACGACCAGGAAAGGCACATTGGAAGATGGTAGCATGGAGTGAGGGCGATGGCGCTGTGGCCTAAAGGGGCGACACAGCGGCAGCCTGCCGTTCGATCGGGGATACACTAGTAGGAAAAGGCCCAGTAGGAAAAGACACAGCGGCAGCCTGCCGTTCGATCTAACTATATAGAACTAACTACTAGTCCTCAAAAGGATTATCGGCAACAATGTTCGTGCCATACCTAATGGCAGTGATGGTGGCTCGGTTGATGTAAAGCCTGTTGGGAGACCCCAAGAGCAGGTATGATGAGCACAACAACAAGTTTTTCCTCAGTTGTGAAACCAAGGCTATCGAACCAGTAGGAGTAAGGAAACAACTCCAAGGTGTTGCTAGCAACTTGGAATCTACACAACACAATCACAAAACTTTGCCCCAACTTAAAGTGAGGTTGTCAAGCTCACTGGTTTACTGAAAACAAAGGATTAAACGTGTAGTGTGGAAGATAGTAATTGCAGAAAGTAAACAGTAGATGGTATATCAATGGTAAAGAATGGACCGGGGTCCAAAGTTCACCAGAGGTGTTTCTCCATAAGATAGATGGCATGTTGGGTGAACAAATTACAGTTGGCCAATGATAGATTAAAAATGCATAAATATGCATGTACAAGTCATAATTATTCCTATGAGATTTGTTTGGGCATTACAACATAATACATAGACCGTAATCCAATAGCATCTATGACTAAAAATACACCTTTAGGTTATCATCCGAACCCCTTCCAGTATTAAGTTGCAAGCAAACAGATAATTCATTAAGCAAAGTGTGTAAAGTAAACAAAAAAAATTCCCTTGGGCAAAGGATTGTTGTTTTCTCCCTAGTAGCAACAACACATCTACAACCTTAGAGATTTCTGTCACTTCCCCAGATTACTAGAGGCATGAACCTACTATCGAGCATAAATACCCTCTCTTGGAGTTACAATCAACTACTTGGATAAAGCATCACTAGTAACGGAGAGCATGCAAGATCACAAATAACACATATATGATAGAATCAGTAATCAATCTTGAACATAGTACTCAATATCCATCGGATCCCAACAAATACAACATGTAGGATTACATAAATAGATGATCTTGATCATGAACGGAGCTCACAAGATCTAAACATGAAAGCACAAAGGAGGAGAAACAACCATCTAGCTACTTCTATGGACCCATAGTCCAAGGGTGAACTACTCACGCATCACTCCGGAGGCAGGCAGCATGGTGATAAAGAAGGCCTCCGGGATGATCTCTCCCCTCCGGCAGGGTGCCAAGAAGAGCTTCTGATCCCCCGATCTAGGGACGATGGTGGCGGCGTCTATGGACTGTTTCGTGGAAAATTGATCGGGTCTTTAGGGTTTCTGCATCAAGATGCTTTTATAGGCGAAGGGGCAAAGTCGGTTGAGGGCCAGGGGGCCCACACCTAGCCCTGGCACGGCCTAGGGTGGACCTGCGCTAGTGGGGGGTGTGGCCACCCTATGGCTCCCCTCCGTCTCTCCTCTAGACTCCGTGTTCGCTCCGGTAAAATATTGACTTTGGCTTTTATTCCGTCCTATTCCGAGAATATTTCTTTACTAACTTTTTTGAAACCAAAAATAGCAGAAAACGGGACACTGGTACTGTGACATCTTGTTAGTAGGTTAGTCCTAGAAAATGTATAAAAATGTCTCAAAGTATAGACAAAACATAAGACAAATGATATAAAACAAGCATGAAGCATCAAAAATTATAGATACATTTACAATGTATCAAGCAGCATCAGGAATTTCATCATCTGAAGAAGCGTCAGAGTTTGTCGATGATTCAGGCATAGGTAGTTGAATTAGATCATGCTATCTTCATAGAGATGGAAGACCAACTTATCTTGAGCGTCCATCTTATAGGTATCGACCATCTCAGTCCAGCTCAAACCACCGAAATAGGTGTTGTTCGCCTTTCATTACTTGAACCGTGTAGGTACGTGCAAGTTGCTTTAGAGGTAGTAGATCGACCTAAAACTATTCCTGCTACCACAACGGCCAATCGAAATGGTCCAGGAACTCAAGTCTAAAACTGCAAGGTATGTTCTGAATAGAGAATCATATGAAAGCAACAATTAGCACGTAATTTAGTTGCAGGGTATATATAGTTTGATTGCTTGTGAATGGACATATCATGCTAACTTCACAGTTAAAAGGGAGCACTATGACAACCTTATTGTTCTTGCACCCTTCGTAACCACAATGCTCACACCCATCATCATTCATTATACCTATATATGATCATGCAAACTTACTTATATAGACTATTTTAGCATCATAAGTTGTAACATCCCATGATTAGCACCGAGAAATAGAGAGGACACAGGTTTTTGCATTGCATTCATGCATAAGAAAATCCGGAGAATTTTCGTGCAAAACTAAAAGAGCTATAGAGGGATCGGGATCTCTCTTGTACTGAAGGAAACTTCGGACCAAGTGCGATAGATTTCGACATGAACTTTGTAGAATTTTTTGTTTCGGGGAAAATTTGTTCAGACATGTATTTGAATTTCAAATATGAATTCAAATGAATTTATAAAAAATCACAAATAGGAATTGGAAATATTTAATAACTTGAACTAAAATGATTACATAAATAATATAAAAAGGATTCTTTATTAATATAAATATATATGCATATAGTATTATTTTACAATAGATAAATAAAAGAATTCTTTAAATATGACCATGTCTTTACAATTAGGATTTACAATGGCAGAATTAATAAATAAATAGTTTATTATTTACAAACACAATAATAATACAAATGCTTCACACATGTGAATAAAAGGGAAATTACAACAAGATTAAAAATAAAATCTAACTAAGCTTCTCTTCTTCTTCTTCTTCTTCTTGATCTTCATCTCCTGTAAACACAAAAAAAAAGCAAAAGAAAACAAAACAAAAATAAAACATAAGGGTTAGTGTTAGTATTGATGCTCTCAGAATTACAGTGTAATGCACTGTTTATCTCATCATTGAGCTCAAATTAGAAGGGGAAAATTTCACCAAATAAATAGGATCTGTTCTTATCAAATGCAAGCTTCAGCCTTGTGCATCATTAGCATAGAATCAAGCTTCCACTTGGCAACATCCAAAAATGTAGCTCAACTTCAGATAATACCAAATCAGCTGAACACATTCAGAGCAAAAGATCTCATAGATGAAACCTGGACAAGGGGGGTTCCTGGACCATACCAGGCACACTCACAGGCAACACTATCACCACATGCAGCTGTGAGCTGTCAACACCATAGCAAACCAGGAAACCATATAAGAAGGAAACAGTTGTATCCAACAAGTACCTGCCCACACTCCACAGCACATTCACACAACATTACCATCAGAGTGTCATACCACACCATCAACCAACTCTGGTTGCTCCCAAGAGCCATCCAAGAGCTAGGAGGGGAGAAATTCACAGAGAAGGCAACACACCAGGAGGAACTGGTTAGCAGATCACTGCATAGCACAAGCAAGATCATCAAGATCCACATCAGGAGGAGCAGGCAACATCTACATCACAGGAACAAAGTAGGCTAACTAATCAAGTGCTAGTACCAGCATAGAAACCTCAAGTACAGCATCAGGTTACTACTCAACACTAAGATCATGCTTAAGTATCTGTTCTTATCATTTTGTTTAGAGAATGAGGTTGGAAAGAGAGAGCTCTCAGACTGGGTAGAAGTGCTACTCCAGGATCATTCTAGAGCTAAGATAAATCCAAGTGAAAGAATCTGTATTCCAACCACTAAACTAGCTTCAGCCTTTTCGCATCATGAGCTAATTTCTTTTGACACCAACATCAATTACATCACTGTAGATGTTCCCAGCAGCAAGTCATGCTACCTGGGCTACCATTGTGCACTCTCCAAGGTTGGAGGTACCACAGTAGCAGCCCAGGACAGCAGAAGCCACCAGAACAATTTTTCTGTATTAGCTAGCTCTCAAGTTATTCAAGCAAATTATTTTATCACTTTCCTAGACAAGTAGTCTAGGAATCATCTATAAAGGCAATCTTATCTGTTCTTATCAAATTTAGGCCTCAGACCATGCATCATTGCATTTAAATTATAAATCCCAGCCAGTCAATCCAAATGGCAGATCAAGTTATCTCATTGTGTCACTGAAACAAAAGTTCAGTATACCAAGGTATGGAATGCCAACTATTTAAGCCACATCATTAAATTGTTCACAAGGTAGGTAACCACTTAGAATCATTTTCCTAGCTAAATAGCTAGAAATCATACTATATCCAACAATTGAACTCCTATCACATATCTTAAATCACCATTGTGTTCACTCCTAGTGGGAGGCATCACAGTAGCAATCCTAAGGCAGTAAAAGTTACTGTACTGCTGACAACTATAAGGGTATTACTAAGCAAGGTCACAATAGGATACAGGAGCAACAGTTTAAGCAATCATTACATTTTCCTGATCATCTTCTAGTAAGCAGTATATAGGTTCATATCATTTTCCTAGTAGTAACCCATGAATCAAAATCATAAATTAGATTCACTGCCCATATGCATAAGAATGTTATATCTATTCAAGCCATTAAGTTAACATTGCAGCTGGGCACTAGGACAGTTCATTTGAATCAACAAAATTGTGAACTGTCCAAATAGACAGTTACAGAATTTAGTAAACTAAGTTTATTCCACCATAACCAATATCTTATAGGAATATTCTATTAACAGATTGATTCCATACCTTTAATGAGAGATGCATCAACAACCATCAAAATAATCTGGGTAAATTAGCCATTTGAGCAAATATGTTGAAAATAAATATTTGGGATGAGTAATCCCCAACAAAACCATCACTTACTATATTAACATGTCTAGTATTGAGAGTAGAGGATTGTTTACTAAATACCAATTAGTCAGAGAAAACATTTCTCTAACTGAAATTCATCACAACACATAAACATTAATCCTCACCACAGTAAACCAGCTCTACCCACAACATTGGACATTAGAGAATTATTATTGACCCTTTTAAAGAATCTTATAGATCAAATAGGAAGGGGCATGTCAACCACATAAAGGTATAGAAGATATTACCAGGATTCTAGGATTTTCACTAGAAGAGGGTAGAGTAAAAGATGTAGAGAGAGGAGAAGGAGTGCCTACCTAATGGCAAGTCTAAGCTCGCCGACGAAGTAGCAGTTTTGGCAACGACAGAGAGACGAAGCTCAGCACTATGGCACAGCCACACGAGGAGAGCCATGGCGCTACACTGCCTCAGCCCACACCACCAGCAAGGTGTCAGCATCTAAACGCCCACGCCATACCACCGGGGTTGCAGAGAATCTCACCATCCTGCTGGGATAATGGCGACAGAGGAATTAGGGTTTGAGGTTGGGAGTGAGCATCGAGTGGCGTGATACTCAAATCGAATTGGATGGACGAATGAAACTCGACGGGGCATGTCGATTAGGACCCACAGCACCGGCCGGAGTGGCCGGATTTCGCCGGAATCGGGCGGGCAGCCGCGACGGTGTCACCAGCAACCAAAAGGAAAAAAACAAGAGTGTGAGAGGTGGGAAAGAGTGCTAGGAAGGCTGGGCCGGGGAGAGGTTTGCCCTAAGCCCAGTTGGGCTCAATTGAGCAAAGTTGGGCTAGTTGGAATAGTCAGTGAGCCCGTCCCAGTTCCAAAGAAAATTACCAAATAAATCGTTTACCCAATTATTAAATGACCAAATTACCCGGCCCAGTTAGAGTTTTACAAAAAAATATAAATCAAATATTTAAAGACACTTAATTCTTTAAAGAATTTTATAAAAATAAAGGTAATACTTAAAAATAATGGCATAATGGAAACTTCGAGATAAAAATAAAGGTAATACTTAATTCTTTATTTATGCATAATGGCAACTTGATTCTTTAAACATTAGTCCTTATCGGACCAATGATGATGATTTCAGATATTGTATCTTCTATTATCTCGAAGAACGTGAGTGCATAATCTTGCAATCATAAAAGGCAAGTTCACACTTGCTCATGGCCTTCAACTATTTTCTGTAAAGTATTTTGCAAATCCAGTATTGTCATCACATGCATTTGAAAAAGGTCAGAAAACACTATTTTCATAATAATATGATTATAGGTTATTTACCATGAGGTAATAATCTACTATGAAAGTTCCGGTGGTAAAGGAACATATTATCTAGGACTTAACAACCAATGTCGCCAGTGATTCTTGCGCCGTATATTACGCGTTAACCATGAGATTTGGAATGGGACAGAGAAGTCAGCTAGATCGGCTCCGTTTCGCATGCATTGGACACTGTTCTTGGCATTTGTAAGTTGCAGATCATGGGTATAGCTGTTTTATATGGGGGAAGTCTACCGTGGATCTAGGCCAATAAAAGACAGATATCTAGTGTTAATGGTTGTGTGTATCCAACTAAGGTATAGCCATTTTATATGGGGAAAAGTCTACCTTGAGTTTGGGCATCCAACAATTGTGGTGTATGCGGGGTCGCGGAGAAGGACAGTGATTGGCTTGGATCTTAGTCTGGGCCTCACACCAAGGAAGTGTGAACGAGCCTATAACTCTGATGTGCAACAAAGCTAAGATCTCTCATGGGTAAAGTAACGCACCTCTGCAGAGTGTAAGAACTGTAACTTGTTACTCCCTGTTCTGGGAAGGAGCTGCGAACGCTGCGGGAAAGGAACTCCACGAAAGTTCTGGTAAACCCGTGAAGGTTGATGGACATAGCTTTTCAGAATAAAAGCAACCTTTGAAGAAATGTTTATGAAAACTTGCATTGCCTACGACCTATGGTCTGTGGTTGTAGATAGTGCATCAAACACTCCTCTTTAGTGAATTTGCTGAGTACGCCCGTACTCAACGTATCTCTTAACCCTTGCTAGATCTCGGAGAAACCAATGGCGTTCCCAGGAAATAAGTTACTTGAAGAGTTGAAGATATCTGAGGGAGACAACGGAGTCGGAGACCTTACCGGAATCTATCGAAGACAAACTGAAGCGTAGAATATAAATAAAACTCCTAGAATCTAAAAACTACTTCTGTAGAACAACACTATAGTAGTACTTTCAAGCCTTATACATATATTAATAGTGGTACTACTAAAGTAACTCCAAATGGATCTTTCTGGTTCTTTCTGTTTAATATTCCTCACTGTTCGAGGAAGTTCTCTGAATCTTTTGTAATATGTTATTTGTAATCTAAAGTGTTGTCTTGGACCCGCGATGTGTCTGTTATACCACTCTGAGGGATATAATGCGGATGGAACGGTGTTCCATTGGTGTTATGTCAATGACTATAGTGTACTACATCATGCAGTGGTATGCTAGGTCACCGCATAAGTAGAACAATATATCAACATAACACATAAGTAAGATTAGCTAGCATCATAAGTAGCACAATATATCAATATAACACATAAGTAGTATGATAGGTAGCATAACAGTCACATGAGAACATCCTAAACTCAAGTAGACCCAGTGTTAGTGACATCGTCATCACGCAAGCTGGCCCAGAAAGAGGACGCCAGGCTACCAGAGTCGTCCTGCTGAGTGCCAGAGGGGCAGCCTCGTCCTGTTGAGTGCCGGAGGGGCCAGCCTCATCCTGCCCGCTCTACTGCTGCCGCTGCCGGCTCTCGCTAAAGACCTCGTACTGGACCTCCATCATCTAGGTATCAAGTACGATATCCCTGACCAAGGGGTCATCCTCCTCATGATGGTGGCGCGCTAGCTGCCTCTCTCCCTGGCAGTGCTCCCTCTCCTCGGCCCTTGTGGCGATACTCATGCCCTATGGTGATAACATATGCGCCACGCGGTGTTCCTCATCAAAGTTGAGGACCACTCTCGCTCCCAAGTGCTGGACCACGGCCCAGTCGTAGGCGCGAGCCGCCTTCCACGGGCACCTGAATGTACCTAGCTGGATATTCATGTTGTTCAATGTGAGCTGAGCTGCCCCCAAGTCAGAGTCCTCGTGGGTTTCTGGTGAACACCACGAAACCTCGGCTCTGGCTCCTACATGATACTAATTAAACAACAAAATTTCATACAACAATTAGTCAACATATAAGAAATGAATATATATATATATGTACACACTAGTGGAGAAGGGGCCTCTAGTCGCGGTTTTAAACGGGACTAACCAAGGGGGACTAGAGGCCAGCATTAGTCCCGGCCCAGTCACCAGCCGGGACAAATGGTTGTCCACGTGGCCGCCGCAGCGTGCTCGGGGTGCACCCCCACTAGTCCGGGTTGGTGTTACAGACCGGGACTAGTGGTTCTCTACCGGCAGCATTTTGTGCCCTTTCTCTGCCGCTACAGAGAATTCATTTTGTATTGTTTTATTTATTTATTTTTCATTTCAAAATAGTTTTTGAATATTTCTATGCCACCAGATATCATACACGGTCGTGCATATATAAGATAACTTGTATTATGATATCGAGCATACAAATATATACAATTTTGATAGTTACATGGAGATCACAATTACCGGGACTAGAGTCCGTTTATTCGATTACATAGAGATCAGTAGCGCTTATTCACACTAAATTCTCCGGCATCATCTACCAAATCTTTGAAAATAAATCCCGCTAGCTCCTCCGCAATTTCTAGTACGTGTTGCTCTTGTAGGAGCTAATCTCGCATTTTCTTGAACTATATAAGAAAAGAAGAACAATATGAATATCAATCATGATAACAAAAAGTGACGGTAATAAAATGATATTGTGAATGTATTGCTTACGTCGACTGTATGATCTTTGTGCTCGGTAGTAAATGTGCGAATGAACTCGCAAACGTAGAATCCACATAGATTCGTCCACTATGGCTACCTTGCACACTTTACGAGAATAGAATTCAATCAAAATAATAATCTAGAATCATTATTGTATTGAAACTAGAAGTAAAGAGATGCGCAGACATATCACGTGCTACTTACCGAGACCGCTTAAACGTCATCTTCTGACTAAAGGTACCTGTAACTCACGCTTGAACCGCTTCCAAACCCTGCCAGGCGAAGAAAATGAATGAAATAGTGATTCATTACCTAATATCTCAGGAAATAAAGGAAAGACACTAATATAGCGCAAAAATTACTTCTGGAGCATGTCACGCATGCTGCAAAACACTTCCATATTTCTCTTTGATGGGTCCATGACTTCAACTCTTCCCTTATCAACTTGAATGTCTAGCAGAATCCAGTGGAAGATGCAAACGTTTATATACACATCATTAACTCATCAGTTACACTTAACATCGAGTAATCAAAAGTGAATGTGTACAACAGAGTAAGACCCTTACTCGAAATTGTAAGGAATTAGTATGTGGTCACATAAATTTGCTCCATTAGAAACCTTGAAATGTTTTGCTCCGTCTCCTCAGGGTTTTGCATTAGCGTATTTATATGTACTTTATCTAGGTCAATGAAAAAAACATTATAGATTCTTCTAATTTTACATTCCTGGATCTTCATTCTGCATAGTAATAGAGTACAAAAGAATATAATGAGGATAATTACATGCAATGAACTAAACAACTAAAAAACTGAACATGTAGACAATGAATTCAACAACTTACAGATAATAGCAACTGAGGATAGATTTGTCGAGGGCGTCGAGATTGTATAACCGGAATGGTTCTGGAAACTCAACATGGACCTCATCGGGTTTGAAGTAGTACTCCCCTGCTTTACAGCTGTCAAGTACTAGTTATGGAAATTTCGCATTTGTGTTGGCAGTTCTTTCAACTTCTCTTTGTTGACCAAATCCTCACCTATGACATATCTACGGACTATAACAGCCTTGGGTAAAATGTTGTGTTGGGAGCCTAACAATTCAGCAAAACTCACTTTGATACTGGCCGCCAACTCCGCAGCTGCTTCCATATCTCTTGGTTGGGGAACATTTTCGGATAACACCTTGAGGGGTTGGATCGATTTTTTGGTATGTTGTCCGAGCAGGGGAAGGTCTGATCTTTTACTGCGTGCACTTTTACTTGTTGTTTTGCTCCCGCTTGCACTTGTACTTGCTGATTTTATCCTGCTTGCACTTTTACTTGATTTGCTCTTCGTCACTTCTTTCTGAAGTGCATGTAGATAGTCATCTAGCTTGTGGTGCAAATCATATTGCGATTTTGTGTTTAGAAAATCAAGTGCATACGCCTTTTGCTTCTCGGTGTATACCAGAGCGGGCTCGGGCTTCTTATTTTCAAAATGCATAGTACATTCGGCCTTTGCGATCTCTACGGTTCCCTCATCAGTGAGATTGTAAGGTCTGATGGGACGATTCTTATGAGGTACTGTTGGGAGGGGCGACATTTTTCATTTTGGGCTGCTGCGTCATTTAGTACTCATTGACGGAGCACGCTTCCGCTTATTGTCCTTAGCGGGCGGCAAAGACTGCTGACCCCGCGGCGGAGATCGAGATGGACTCACGATGTGCTGGTCTTAATAACCATGAGGTGGGATTCTTGGAGGTGATGGAGGTGAAGGTGACCTGCGATGAGTCGGAGGTGGTGTTGGCCTTGGGGAGAGCCTGGAAACTTGATGTTGTTGTTGTCCCATAGAATGATACCACCCAGTACTTCTCCGAGTGTCCTCTCACCTTCAGGTCCAGGGATGTCAAGCTCCATTAACTCCCACTCCGTTATGATTTGATCCACCCCGACTTCAGCATAGCCAGGTGGAATCTTACGCCCATGCCAACGTGCGTCAGGTGGACAAGGTAAAGCACATTCGACCGCCACCTTCAAGGATATGTTCTTCAACTTCTGATGGATCTCACAAGATATCTGCTCCTTGATTCCATCCATGGGGTAGTCGGGGACGCCATTCATCATCCGTGCATCGTGATACGGGACCTACGATTTAGCCATGCTTCTTATAAGATGAGATGGGTTGGCTGTAATATCGAGTGCAGGATCTTGCAGGCGCGCTACTACTCAAAGTTCGTCAATCTGCTATTGTTGCTTGTCAATTCTTGCTAGCAGCTGGTTGAACTTGTCTACCTCCTCCTCCTATCGCTGCTTTGCTCTCGCTCGGCTTCTATAAGAACCTTGGTCCTTAGGAAACCCAGTCTCTCGCGTGTAACTAGAGTCAAGGCCTCGGACTCGTCCTCCGTGTTAGTCATTCCCGAGGACCTTTGTCATCAAGTCTTTCTTTCTATCGGGATGGAACTTTGTTATCCCATCTTTAATTTCTTTCACTAGTTTCAGCCATGTATCCCTGGGTACTGTAATCCTGTCAGTGCAAACAAGGTCCCCTGTAAGTTCGTCATACTCACTCCCATGCCCAAGGAATCAATTTATTGCCCTCAAATCCCATTCTTCGCGAATTGGTTCCGGAATGATACCTTTAGTACATATATGTTTCTCTTTTTCATCCCACTTTGGCATGGCAGTCGCGTAACCCCTGGCCCCATGCGATGGTGATATTTCTTTTTCGCAGCATTTACCTTGTTTTTTCTGACTTTTCCTCTGGAATTCTTTACTGCATATACTCCACAAATGCATCCTAGTAATGCTGCTGTTTCGCTAGATAGCCTTTGAACTCTAGAGTTTTCTTGTTTTTCTGGTACTTCAGCCATAATGATTTCTTCCAGTTCCGGAATAGTTTAGCCATCTTCTTAAGAAAAAACTGCTTGACTTTCTTCCTTAATGCAGCTGTCTCGGCAACACTCTCACATTCTGGCAGTATAAAATGTGCCATGAGGTCATTCCAAAGACCCTCTTTGTACCTTTCATCGACATATAGATCACTCTCTTCCGCCTCTTTGGGCTTATGCCACTCTCGAACGGTGATCGGGACACAATCTCTAACAAAAAATCTGCATTCTTGTTTACATACACTTGCAGCCTTTTTGGGTTCCAATGGTTCGCCCTGTGCTGAGACCGTCGTAATTGTATAATTCGAACGGGCATCCAACTTTTGGCCGGGCTGCTCGATGTGGAGGCCTAAGAGAAGAAACATTCGTCAGTATAATATATATACAACTCGATACATACAGCTACTACCGGACATCTAGTGACACTGAACATCATATATATACCTCGTCGATCTTTGTTAAGCATCCATGGGCTTCTCCATCATCGGAGTCGGTGTTTTGATCCTCTCTTTGGTCGATCTCCTCTCCCTCACCGTATGTGTTCAGATGCCTCGAGGGAGATTCGGGTGGTTCCGCATCGTGGATTATATCCTCAAGAAGCTCTTCTTTTACTAGGTCTCGACTGATTGGATTAGTTGGATCCATAGTTTCTGCAAAATGCGAGATGCATACAATATTATTGCAAAATGCACACATTATTTGAACATAACAGAAAATATTCCCATACAAAATATTTCTATACACAAATATTCCTATACTATTATTTCTATACTATTATTTCTATACACAAATATTTAAAAGCAATAATATTTTCTATACAATAATTATTTCTATGCAAAATAATATTTAAATGCAATAATATTCCCATACAAAATTATTTCTAATATACATATTATTTCTATACAAATAATATTTTTGTACAAATATTATTTCTAATATTTTTGTACAACTTATTTCTAATATTGCTACACAAATAATATTTCTATACACAAATATTATTTCTATATATGTATAATATTATTTCTATATACAAATTATACTACAACTAATTATACCTATACATATATATACCTATATACCAATTTCTACACAGAAACATTATCACCTATATAAAAAATATAGTACTAACTAACCCTAGAAATACTAACTAATTCAAATTATTTTCTAAAAAATTAATACAAATTAAACTACTAACTAATAAACTAACATACTAGTAACTAATTCAAGAAAAAATACTACTAACTAACCCTAGAAATACTACTAACCCTAGAAAATATACTACTAATTAACCCTAGAAATACTAACTAATTCAAACTACTAACTAAATAAACTACTAACTAATCCAAATTAAATAATAATCGTAATTATATACCTAGCTAGAGGATCGGAGGAGGGCCGGCGGCAGGCGGTGGCGAGGGAGGTGCGGTGGCGTGGCGTAGGAGGTGACGTAGCTACGGGCGGTGACGCGCGGTCAAGGGGCGCGAGGGAGAGGCGCGGGGCATCGCGGGAGAGCGCATCGGTGGCGGCCGGCGCGGAGGGAGGCACGATGGAGGTGGCGTCACCGACGAAATTTGGCCTGGCAGCGTTGATTTGCGATTTGGCCTCCAACTCCCGGTGCATGGAACGCACCGGGGAGGAGGTCTCGGTTATATACCCCCTAGTCCCGGTGCGTGACACCAGCCAGTACTAAAGGGGGGTCTCTAGTCCCGGCTGGTGCCACACACCGGGACTAGAGGGGGCGGCTTTTCGGCACCCGCGCGTGCTAGGCACCCCCTTTAGTCCCGGCTGGTGAGTTGGGCCGGGACTAAAGGCCCAAATTTGCGCGCTGGGCAAAAACCAGCGCGTGTTGTGCTTTTTTCAATATTTTTAATATATTGTTTAAACATTTGAATTATACATTTTTTCATACTTCTGAATTTGAGATAACTTTCAACATGAAAAGTGCTTAAATTTGAATAAGTAATCCAAATCCATTTTCTGTTTTATAAAATAATTATTTTAACATGTCAAACTATTAACCAATTTCCATTATCAATTTAAAAATGCATTAACAATTTTTTTTGCATATTTTTGAATCTCACTAAACTTTCAACATGAGAAGTGCTTGAATTTGAATAAGTAATCCAAATCCATTTTATGTTTTATAAAATAATTATTTTAACTTGTCAAACTATTAACCATTTCGCCATTATCAATTTAAAAATGCATTAACAATTATTTTTTGCATATTTTTGAATCTCACCAGACTTTCAAAATGAAAAGTGCTTGAATTTGAATAAGTAATCCAAATCCATTTTCTGTTTTATAAAATAATTATTCTAAGTTGTCAAACTATTAACGGTTTTGCCATTCTAATATGTGCTCGTGATCGAAAAATGAAAAATAATACAATTCTAGCTTTTAGTCCCGGTTGTAGCCACTATTAACTGTTTTGCATATAGATGTCTTGGGTGTTAGTCCTGTTTTTTGGCTGGACCGGAACTAAAGGGACTATGAAGATGTTGTCCCAATTCGTACTAACCATGCTGGACCAGGAAGGGGACAACATACGATGTGACATCTGCGTGGTCACATATTAGGGAGTGCCTTTATGACCAACTTAAGGGAGATGATGCATGAGTAGGCTCCTCCGACATCTTTCTCAAGTTGGCCATAGTGGTGTCCCTGCTCTCGCACAACATCTTATAGCTCATAACTAATCTAACTAGATTAATATGCCTATGAGATAACTAATTTCACATATTAGGGAGTGCATCTATGGCCAATTTGTTGGAGATGCCGGAGGACTAGGCTCCGGCGGCATCTCCCTCAAACTAGCTGTAGTGTTGTCCCTGCTCTCGCACACCATTTTGCAGCTTATAACTTCCCTAACTAGATCAATACGCCTGGAAGCTAACTAATTTCACATATTAGGGAATGCCTCTATGTCCATCTTGAGCGAGATGCCGGAGGACTAGGCTCCTCTGGCATCTCACTCAGCTTGGCTGTAGTGGTGTCCCTGCTCTCGCAAACCATCTTGGAGATGCCCGAGGACTCACAAGGATGCCTATTTATACTACAAGAAACACCACATAGTGTCGACACTCACCCCTATCATTAATGCTGACTCATGTTTTTCCCGGTTGGTGTCTCCAACCGGGACTAAAGGTTCATCTTTATTCATGGTTGGCGACAACATCCAGGACAAGGTACAAGCAGCACGAAATAATATCGACCCCTGTCATTAGTGCTGCCTGCCCCAGCCTGCCACAATCCCTTCAGTCTCGGTTGGTTTCTCCAACCGGGACTAAAGATGAACATTTCCCGCCATGTTTTCCCTTAAGTCTGGGACTAAAGATATTTCCCTCCTTGTTTTCCCGCCCTATCCCTCTGCTTCCCGCCATGTTTTCCCACCCTTTCCCTCTATTTATAGGCCGACCATCATGGACACCCACACATACACACATTCCTCGCCGCCTACTTTAGGATGTCCATCCTGCATCCAGGTAGTTGACTCGGTGGCAACGATGGAGTATTGGGCTCTGTTGGGCATGTCCGAGACTGGGCTCCGGCGGGCTGGCACTGGATGGTGATACCTTCCAGGAAGCGTAGCTTGGTGAGGAATCCGGGTGTCGTCGTCGACCTAGGCTTCTTTGGTGGCGGTCTTCTGGTCCAGGAAGGGTGCAGAGGGAGCCGGCCACCGAGGAGGTGGTACGGCGTCGTGTAAGGGAGTAAGACGAGCACGTACGTCTCTATATGGTTGCGTTGGATACCAGGGTCGACGATACCTGGCAGTTTCTTGAGGGATCTCACCCGAGATATGGTCATGTGATGGTTCTGTCTCTTTGGGTTTTCACCTCCCGCAGCTCAGGCACCGGGAGTCATCGTCCAGTTTGATTGAGAAAGGTGTATTAGTTTTCATGGATTTCAGTCAAAATGACCAATGTTGCATGCATGTGGATCTTGGTAAAATGTATGACTCACTATATGATTCACAATATGTTATTACATAAAAGGTTTAATATATTACATAGATCACCAACATCCCTATCTAGTGTTGTCGTTTTCTTCTGTGTCGTAGCCATGGAGAATCTTCATCATTTAACAGGAGGCTTGGGTCAATTTTCACTTTTAAGGGCAGGATTTCATGATACTTATTAAAATCATCTGACATATCTTTCTTGTCATCCACTCACACGATGTTTCTTTTCCCTGAAAGAACTATGTGGCACTTTGGCTCATCGGATGATGTATTGTTTTGCTGATTTCTTTTTATCGGTTTGGTAGACTTGTCCTTCAGATAGAAAACCCGAGCCACATCATTGGATAGGACGAATGGTTCATCCATGTACGCAAGATTGTTGAGATCCACTATTGCCATGCCATACTTTTCGTCTACATGTACCCCGCCTCCTGTCATCTTGACCCATTTGCACCGAAACAAAGGGACCTTAAAAGTAGGTCCATTCTCAAGTTCCCATATAACCTCTATGTACCCATAATATGTGTCCTTCTTCCCATTGTCATCTGTTGCATCAAAGCGGACACCACTATTTTGGTTGGTGCTCTTTTTATCTTGGGCAATCGTGTAAAATGTATTACCATTTATCTCGTACCCTTGGAAAGTACATATAGTTGAAGATGGTAAACTGGCCAACAAGTACAGCTAAACTCCAACAGTGGCTTTATTCATGAGATGTGTCTGCAACCAACTGCCGAAAGTAGCCTCGTGTTCCACTTTAATCCAGGAGTCAGGCTTCCGCGGGTTTTCGGAGCGTAGAATATTCTGTGTTTCTCGATATACGAAGCCACCAAGGTGGAATTGTGTAGAACTATGTAGTGTGCTTTACTAAAAGAATCCTCGTCCCTACATACGGTTGCTTTCCTTCCTAGTGTGCCTTTTCCAGTCACCCCCCCTCATACCGAGATTCAGGAACACCAATCGTCTTAAGGTCAGGAAGAAAGTCAACACAAAACTCAATGACCTCCTCTGTTCCATAGACCTTGGAGATGTTTCCTTCTGGCCTAACACGGTTATGAACATATTTCTTTAATATTCCCATGAACCTCTCAAAGGGGAACATATTGTGTAGAAATACAGGACCGAGAATTCTAATCTCTTCGACTAGGTGAACTAGGAGGTGTGTCATAATATTGAAGAAGGATGGAGGGTACAACAACTAGAAGCTGACTAGACATTGGACCACATCAATCTGTAACCCTAATAGACTTTCTGTATCGATTAATTTCTGAGAAATTGCATTGAGGAATGCACATACCTTCACAATGGCCAATCGAACATTTTCCATTAGAATTCCCCTCAATGCAACCGGAAGCAATTACATCTTTCATATTTACTATTCCCTTTATATTAGACGAGAAGCCGAACGGGACCTTGATACCGAAAAGGACTTCAAAAAAGATGTCCTTCTCTTTCTTGGCAAGAGCGTAGCTGGCAGGCCCTTAAAACTACCTTGGATGCTTGCCGTCTCGTCCTTTATGACGTTTTTGGTCCTCCCGTGCTTCCAGGGTATCTTTGACTTCCCATACAAGCCCAGGAAGCATAGAATATTCACGTCGATTGTAGAGTGGACCTCATGGACTTCCCAATAGGGTAGCTCCCAAAATATAAATTTCTTCTTCCACATGGGTCCGTTTCCATCGGCGTCTTTCGGAACATGTTGTCCTCCAGGACCCTTTCCAAATATTACATTTAAATTCTTTACCATACCAAATACATCAGCACCAGTACGGGGGACATGTTTCGTTCGGGTGTCTTCCTTGCCATCGAAATGCTTGACTTTTTCCTTAAGGGATGTCTGGGCCAAAGAAAACGACGATTGTATGGGTACACATTCTTCCTACATTTTTCCAGATATATACTTTCAGTCTCATTTAAACAGTGTGTGCATGCATTGTAGCCCTTGTTCGTCTGTCCTGAGATGTTACTAAGAGCAGGTCAATCATTGATGGTTACGAACATCAATGCTTGTAGGTCGAATGGCTCCTGCTTGTGCTCATCCCACACACGTACACATGTATTGGCCCACAACTGTAAAAGTTCATCAACTAATGGCCTTAGGTACACATCAATGTTATTGCCGGGTTGCTTCAGGCCTTGGCTGAGCACTGGCATTATAATGATCTTCTGCTTCATGCACTACCAAGGAGGAAGGTTGTAGATACATAGAGTCACCGGCGAGGTCCTATGACTGTATCTCTACTCCCCAAAAGGATTCATGCCATCTGTACTTAGACCAAACCATAAGTTCCTTGTGTCACCAGCAAAGTCCGGGAAGTCTCTCGATTTTTATCCACTGTCGACCATCAGCGGGGTGCCTCAACATCCTGTCTTTTTCACGTCCTTCCTTGTGCCATTGCAACAACTGGGCATGCTCTTTGTTTCAGAACAAACGTTTCAATCGTGATATTATAGGAGCATAACACATCACCTTGTCAGGAACCCTCTTCCAAGGTGGCTCTCTATCAACATCACCAGGGTCATATTTTCTGATCTTATACCGCAATATAGTGCATACCGGACATTTATCCATATTCTCGTACTTCTCACTATGGTAGAGGATGTAGTCATTAGGTCACGCATGTATCTTCTGCACATCTATTCCTAGAGGGCAACCAAGCTTCTTTGCTTCGTACGTACTGGCGGGCACTTCCTTATTTCTTGGAAGCAACTTCTTCATTAGTACCATCAACTTTTCGAATCCCGAGTCAGTCACACCGATCTCTGCCTTCCACTTCAGCAATTTCAGTGTGCTACCCAGCTTCTTCTGGCCATCTTCACAAGTTGGGTACAACAATTTGTTGTGGTCCTGTAACATCTACTCGAACTGCAACCTCTCCTTTTCTGTGTTGCAGTCTCACTTTGCATCAGAAAATGACCCGACCAAGATCATTACCGGGCTCATCTGGTTCCCGTTCTTCACCTCCTTATTCTTCATTGTCTTCCATTGCGGTATCAGCGTATTCAGGTAACATAGATCGGTAGTCGTTCTCTTGTTCATCGTCGTCTTCCATCATAACCCCTTTTTCTCCATCCTTGATCCAAAGCAGGTGTCTCTTAATGACTCTTGCAGAAGTGTGAGCCTTCTCATTCATACATTCAACACATGGACAACACATAAAACCATCTCGCTGCTTGTTCCCCTCGGTTACAAGGCGAAAAAACACAAACCTATACCACCTCCCACCAGGAAAAAAACCGTTGTGAGGGGAGGTGTTGTGCCATATATATAGGGTCAGCCCATTAGTCCCGGTTTTAGATACAAACCGGGACTAAAGGGTGTGCCCGCAACACGCGGCAGGCTCCAAACCCATTACTCCCGGTTTGTATCTCAAACCAGGACTAATGGTATCTAACGGGCCAGGACTAGTGGTTTGGGGGGGGGGGGGGGGTTGGGCCGTCCGGTGTGGACCATTAGTCCCGGCCCCAGCCACGGCCAGGACTAATGGCCCGAACGAAAGGGTCATTTTCTACTAGTGACATTAAATCATCTACACTAAAATCATCTATACGAAATCATCTACGCTAAAATCATCTACCCTAAATCATCTACACTAAAATCATCTATACAAAATTATCTACACTAAAGAATCTACACTAAAATCATTTATACTAAATCATCTACACTAAATCATCTACTCTAAATCATCTATACTAAATCATCTACAGTAAATCATCTATACTAAACCATCTACACTAGATCATCTACTCTAAAATCATCTATACTAAAACCATATAAACTAAATCATCTATAATCATCGATCTACACTAAAACAGATAAAAAGGAGGAAAGAGGGGATCACCGGCAATGACAGCGAGATGGGGACGAGGCAGCATCGGCGAGATGGGGACAAGGTGGCGGTGGACGATGCGGGGGAGGGGGAAGGGGCGACGGGGGAGATGGGACGAGGCGACGATGGCGATATGGGGACGAGGCGGTGATGGCCGATCTGGTAGAGGCGGAGGTAGCGAGATGGGGACGATGCAGGGGCGACAAGACATGCATCATGATGGGGACGATGCAGGGGCGGCGAGGCGGGGGCGGTAAGACAGGCATCGTTATGGGGATGAGGTGGGAGAGGTCGAGGCAGCGATAACGAGCTGGGGATGAGGCGGGGGCACGTCAGTTGGGGAGTGAGAGGGAGAGTGAGGATGAAGGGGGGTTTGCAGGGAAGATGCGGTTCACGGGGCGGGGCGAGTTGAAAAATGTCGTCCAGATTGGTGGCGTTTGCAAATACCAAATTCCACCACTAAATCTAGCCCGGTTCCACCCATTGGTCCTCTTTAGTAGTGGCGTCTGATACGTTGGAAACGTATCTATAATTTTTGATGCTCCATGCTTGTTTAGTATCTACTTTGCTTTGCTTTGTCTACACTTTAAGGTGTTTTTATATCTTTTCTGGAACTAACCTATTAATAAGTTGCCATAGTGCCAGTTGCCTGTTTTTCTTCTGTTTTTGGTTCTAGAAAGGCAGAAAATCGATATACTCGGAATTGGACGGGACAAAAGACAAAGTCAATATTTTACCATGGGCGACACGAATCCAGAAGACGAGACGGAGGGGAGCCACGGGGTGGCCGCACCCCCCCATGCGCGGCCAAGCCTGGCCCGCACCCGGGCAGGGTGTGGGCCCCCGGGCGCCCCCCTGCCTCGCCTCTTTGCCTATAAGAAGCCCCTGATGCAGAAACCCTAGGCACCCGATCAAGACTCCACGAAACCGTCTGTAGCCACCTCCACCATCGTCCCTAGATCGGGGGGGATCTGAAGTTCTTCCCGGCACCCTGCCGGACGGAAGATCATCCAGAGGCCTTCTTCTCTGGTACGATGCGTGAGTAGTTCCACCTTGGACTATGGGTCCATGTAGTAGCTAGATGGTTGTATCTCCTCCTTGTGCTTTCATGTATAGATCTTGTGAGCTCCGTTCATGATCAAGATCTAATCTATTTGTAATCATGCATGTTGTGTTTGCGGGGATCCGATGGATATTGAGATTACTATGTCAGATTGATTAATGGTTTTATCTTTATGATTCTATCATGTCTATGTTGTTTGTGATCTTTCATGCTCTCCATTGTTAGTATCTATCTTAGCCAAGTAGTTGCTAGTGTCTCCAAGAGGGGGTATTTATGCTAGATAGTGGGTTCGTGCCTCTAGTTTCCAAGGGAAGTGACAGAAATATCTTCGGTTGTAGATGTGTTGCTGCCACTAGGGAGAAAATAACGGTCTCTTGTTCATGGAACAAGTGGATTGTTTACCTTACACACTTTGCTTAAAGCATTTGTCTGTTGCTTGCAAATTAATACTAGAGGGGGTTCGGATGATAAAATGAAGGTGGACTTCTAGTCATAGATGCAGTTGGATGGCGGTCTATGTATCTTGTTGTATTGCCCAATCGAATATCATAGGATCTTTTTGTCTGGTATTTCATTGTTATGCCTTGCTTAGTTCCTATCAATTTCCCTGCTGTAATTTGTTTACCCTTCATGCCATGTTGTTTATCTAAGGAGAGCACCTCTAGTGGACTATGGACCCGGTCCAATCTTTACCATTGATACATCTTCCACTGTTACTTGCTTACTTGCTACAAACCATTACCTTCCACACCGTATGTTTAATCCTTTGTTACAGCAAACCGATGAGCTTGACAACCTCACTGATTCGTTGGGGCAAAGTCTTGAGTCTGTGTTGTGCAGGTTTCCGAGTTGCTTGCAACACCTATGTAACGTTTCCTTCCTCCTACTAGTTCGATAACATCGGTTTCTTAACGAGGGAAAACTTGTTGCTGTGCTGCTTCACATCCCGCTCTTGGGGTTCCCAACTGGCTTCATGTTAGCCATCAAGCTTTTCTGGCGCCATTGCCAGGGAGGCTAAGGATGTCTTCACAAGGGGAGTCCTCCTCAACCTTTCTCTTTACTTTGTTTTTAGTTTGCTTAGTTTCTTTTGCTTGGTTTTGTTTACCTCTTTTTATCAAAAACACAAAAAATAATTAGTTTAGTTTGGTTTGCTTTCTCTTATCAAAAAAAGTTCTTGCTCTAGTTGCTTGTCTGTTATTGCCTTGCTTTGTCATGCTTTCTATCAATGTATTGTTTCTTTGAAACTAGTTCTTATTGGCAAGGTGGGTTCACGAAAGAAAAAAGTATTATTATAAGGAGCATCGTTTGTCACAAAAAGGGAAACACTTATGGGAACAAATTGATAAATTGAATACTATTGCTAGAGAGGTGTGCCCTACTTATAATGTTACTTATTGCTTTGATAAATCTTCTTGCTATAGGAGGTATAAACACCTACCTTTTCAATGTTAGTATAATGATGATGTTAACATATCTTCTTATGTTAAAGGAAATTATGACTTTTATGATGTGGAACAAATTGAAGAATTCATTACTTTCAAGGGTGCATTTGAACTTGCCAGTTTGCTTGAAAATACTGTTGATGCACCTTATGAATATGAGGTTTATGAGATAGTTAAATTTTGCTTTGATAATTACAAGGAAGAAAATGGCTATATTCTTGAATATTTTAATAGGTGCTTTCCACAAATGGAAGAGACTAATGCCTTGCAGGAGCCTATGGAAAAAGAAATTGCTGAAACTGAAATCTCATTAGATGAAAAAGAGGAGGATAGTGATGGTCAAGAGGAGGAAGAATGGATCTACCCATGTCTACCTTCTAATGAGAGTAACTCTTTACCTCTTACATTATTTGATTGTCCCCTATGCTTACCAAAGGAGGAGGATAGTTATGCTCCTCTTATCTATGATAATCCTATATTTGTGACTAACTTCGAAAGGCATTGTACTAAAGATTTTTGCTTAGAAATTTTTTATGATAAAGCTCTAGATGATGGTCCTATATTGAATGATCAGTCTTCTGGTTATAAAATTGTTAAAAGTGGGTTTGAAGGTTTTAGTCCCACTATTTTTGAGCTTGATAATAATGATGTGTTTGTAGATCATGAAATGCATGCTTTATGTGATAGTTATATTGTTGAGTTTATTCATGATGCTACTGAAAGTTATTATGATAGAGGGAAACATGGTTTTATGCATCTCAATAATATTAAGTTTCCCCTCTTTATGTTGAAAATCTTAAAGTTGCACTTGTTTTGCTTTCTTATGCTTGTTTCTTTGTGCTTGCATGACTTGTTTCTTTACAAGATTCCTATGCATAGGAAGTGGGTTAGACTTTAATGTGTGTTGAATTTGCTTCTTGATGCTCTTTTTTACTTCAATTCATATTTCTTATGTGAGCATCTTCTCAAACTATTATGCCTAACTTAAAGGCATTAAAGAAAAGTACTTGTTGGGAAATAACCCAAGAGTTTCCTTGAGTATTGGAAGTTATTACTTCAGTAATGACCTCTCCTTATCCTTTTTGTTTGCTTTTTGTGCCAAGAATGACCTCTAATGAGAGGGAAGTAAGATTTGGGGAGTTGCTGTCCCGAAACAGATTTCTATCCTCCACCATAAAAATTCGTGAGGAGTCTCTGTAACTCGGATTGAGCTGATAATTTACTAATAAATCCCCCAGTATGTTAGCTAACTTTCGTTAGTTCAACACTTTTTGATTTGAGCCACATAAGATTTTCGAAAAAATCGGTTTCTACCTGCTGGTTTGTTTTGACAGATTTCTGCCATTATTTGCATTTGCTTCTTATTGATTCCTTTTTGAGTTCTCTTTTGGGGAATTGAGCTTTTTTAAGCAGTTACTACAGTAGCTTGTGTTTTTAGTGAAAAGTTTTGCTGTTCCAAAGCTTTGCCAAAGGTCTATTATCTTTTGAATAAACTAATGTTGCTAATGAAGATTGTGTGAAGTTTTGTATGAAGGAAAAAAAATTCAGGTGTATAGAGAGAATGATGCAATGAGATGAAGAATGGACAAAAGCTCAAGCTTGGGGATGCCACCCCGGTGTCACCCCAAGAAATATCCAATAGGTAGAAGCGTCAAAGCTTGGGGATGCCCAAGGCATCCCCTTCTTCATCAATAAAAAGCTCAGGTCTATCTAGACACTTCGTTTTTATTGTTTCATGCACAATTGTGTTGTTCTTGGAGCGTCTTAGTTTTCGTTTGCTTTGCTTAACTTTGTTTAGTTTGCTTGAATAAAGTAGTTTGGACCCCCGTTCTCTCTATGTTGTTTCAAATAAGTTGATCGGTGTTGGACAGGAGTAGGAAGTTCCTTCTTGAAAGTGCAAGAGGAGCTTGCATTGACTGTGACTTAGACTTTAGCATGACCTGCTAGGTGTTGTTTTGACCTTATGCTTAGTGATTATTGTTGTAGCATGTCTTGTTCCAAACAATTGGGATTGCTTAGTGTGCCTTGAAGAAATTATGCGTTGTTTTAGCATGCAAAAGCATAGTATTGTGGTATTCTCCTTTGATGCTTTGTTTTTGTTGACTTGGCACATGCTCACACCATGTTATGACTATGACAAGTCACCATAGCCTCTATGATCATTTATTCCTTGACTTGTAGTACCACTCTATGCTTTGATTAGTAATGTTTTGTCGCTCTGCATGATTATGGGCACTATTGCTCTCTTAGTTGGTTGCTCACACTCTTTTGCTAGCCTCCACTTGTATGAGTAAGCTCTACTCATGCTTCCAACTCCCAAGAAACCCAGTTATTCCAAAGTGTCCACTATAAATTCCTATGCATGGTGTGTTACACCATTCCAAGTATATTCTTGTTTTCAGCGATCTTCCAATTAAAAACTATTTTGTTATGTGAAAACTTAGTGATTAAAGCCCTCACAAACTTGATGGCACACTTTATATTCTTTAACCCTAATAAACTTGAACCATTATGTCGTCTATGTTGTATATGCTTGCACTTATACTTTGGAATTAGCAGAACCATGCTATCATGGGGAACGTTTTCAACATTGCACTTGTACTTTGTACATAGTTGATATCATGCTCTTTTGTCTATGGATGTCACCGGTGTGAAATAAATAGGGAACTTGTAAGTCCATGGAGTTTGTATTTTGTGTTAGAGAAATGCCTGGGCCGCTAACCTAAGCCATGCCTAATCATGGTGGAAACTTGCAGCATCACCACAGTGAGCTATCTATGAAGCATCCTCAATAAAAATCTATGCACATAGTAAATAAAAAGATCGCTGAGATGCTCATTGTCTGCTTGCCTTGTCATTTTGGTTATGGGATAGCTCCTGTACCATATGCAAGGGGTAACCCGTTGGCGGTTCTCTATGATACGCATGTACTTACAATGACAAGAACCTACTGGTGACTGAAGTTGAGTAGCATGAGCTGTGGCCCTCGTATTCAAGGGACTTGATATTGCCAACTTATACTTTGTCAAGCATATACTCCATAGTTTGTTCACTTTAACCCGAATCACCTGAAGATGCTTATGATAGGGGAAATGAGGGCTGAAAGCTAACAAGTACCATAATTTTTGGAAGCTCTTTTTGAAACTTGAAATCCCTGCTTCCCCTTATGAAGGGCCTTTCTTCCACTACTATTGAGTCTCCACCTTCTACCTTTAGGCACCATTAAGAGAGCATAGTTGTCATTCTTAGTTCTATGTGCAGTGTCCCAAAGCTTATTGATTGATGCATATTATGATATTATTTGTTCTTGTGCTATCTGTTTCTAGTCACCCTTGTGAACTTTGAAGGTGTCCTATGCATCTATTTGCTACTCTATGAGGGACAAGCTGATTGCCACTACGCCATGTTTTCTGTATGTGAAAGAAACAAACATTTTTAATGCATGCTATTCATGATCTTTGTTTATAGCCTTTCATGTTGCATGCATAGTTACTTTGTCTTATTATTAGAACTCCATCTTTCATGCACATGTTTAGAGTTCTTTTGATCCCAGCTTTCAATGCTTGCAAATGGTTTGATCTTGGTTTTGATGGTGCATGTCACCTCAAAAATTATTCTTTCTATCACTTACCTACTCGAGGATGAGCAGGAGTTAAGCTTGGGGATGCTTGATATGTTGGAAACGTATCTATAATTTTTGATGCTTCATGCTTGTTTAGTATCTACTTTGCTTTGCTTTGTCTACACTTTGAGGTGTTTTTATATATTTTATGGAACTAACCTATTAACAAGTTGCCACAGTGCCAGGTGCCTGTTTTCTTCTGTTTTTGGTTCCAGAATGGCAGAAAATCAATATTCTTGGAATTGGACGGGAAAAAAGCCAAAGTCAATATTTTACCATGGGCGACATGAATCCAGAAGACAAGACGGAGGGGAGCCACGGGGTGGACGCACCCCCCAGGTGCGGCCAAGCCTGGACCATGCCTGGGCAGGGTGTGGGCCCCCCGGGCGCCCCTGCCTCGCCTCTTCGCCTATAAGAAGCCCCCGATGCAGAAACCCTAGGCACCCGATCAAAACTCCACGAAACCATCTGTAGCCGCTGCCACCATCGTCCCTAGATCGGGGGATCTGAAGTTCTTCCCGGCACCCTGCCGGAGGGAAGATCATCCCGGAGGCCTTCTTCTCCGGTATGATGCGTGAGTAGTTCCACCTTGGACTATGGGCCCATGTAGTAGCTAGATGGTTGTATATCATCCTTGTGCTTTCATGTATAGATCTTGTGATCTCCGTTCATGATCAAGATCTAATCTATTTGTAATCATGCATATTGTGTTTGCGAGGATCCGATGGATATTGAGAATACTATGTCAGATTGATTAATGGTTTTGTCTTTATGATTCTATCATGTCTGTGTTGTTTGTGATCTTGCATGCTCTCCGTTGTTAGTAGCTATCTTGGCCAAGTAGTTGCTAGTGACTCCAAGAGGGGGTATTTCTGCTCGATAGTGGGTTCATGCTTCTAGTTTCCAAGGGAAGTGACAGAAATATCTTCGATTATAGATGTGTTGTTGCCACTAGGGAGAAAACAACGGTCTCTTGTTCATGGAACAAGTGGATTGTTTACCTTACACACTTTGCTTAAAGAAGTTGTCTGTTGCTTGCAACTTAATACTGGAGGTGGTTCGGATGATAACCTGAAGGTGGAATTCTAGTCATAGATGAAGTTGGATGGCGGTCTATGTATCTTGTTGTATTGCCCAATCGAATCTCATAAGATCTTTTTTTCTGGTATTGCATTGTTATGCCTTTCTCAGTTCCTGTCAATTTCTCTGTTGTAATTTGTTTACCCTTCATGCCATGTTGTTTATCTAAGGAGAGCATCTATAGTGAACTATGGACCCCGGTCCAATCTTTACCATTGATACATCTTCCACTGTTACTTGCTTACTTGCTGCAAACCATTACCTTCCACACCATATGTTTAATCCTTTTTTACAGCAAACCGGTGAGCTTGACAACCTCACTGATTCGTTGGGGCAAAGTCTTGAGTATGTGTTGTGCAGGTTTCCGCGTTGCTTGCAACACCTATGTTACGTTTTCTTCCTCCTACTGGTTTGATAACCTCGATTTCTTACTAAGGGAAAACTTGTTGTTGTGCTGCTTCACACCCTGCTCTTGGGGTACCCAACAGGCTTCACGTTAGCCATCAGCGTCCGTAGCACACTGAACGCCACTGTTAAGAAATAGTACTGGCATTCGGTTTATTCCAGACACCACTACTATTTTGCCTTGCAGTAGTGGCGCCCAATTTATTATAGACGGCACTAGGAAAATGACTGCTATAAGGGTTTTCCTACTAGTGATAGACGCATTCTCGAGGCGAGGTCAGTTGATCAGACCCACATGGTAATGTACCCACCATGACGCAGACGATGACATGTACATCAGCGTCGATGGCGACGTTATCAGTGATTTCTCGGGCGATGACAACCGAGAAGGCCAGGCGATGGAGAGCACACAGACAGGAGTGGCCGGTAGCGACGAATGAAGGTGTCCCTCGTGCACCGTGTTCAACCTTGCTGCCCAGTTGATGACGAGCTGCTCGGTGTAGAGTTGACGTCGTTGTCGGAGTAGAGGAGTGCGGAGACAATTGGTGGTTTCTATGTTGTCTGAATTTTCTTCCCGACCTCTATATTAAGGCTATGATGGAAGTATGCAATTCTATGTGATTTTTTATATGTTATTTGCATTCAATTATTGTGTATTTTACTCTTGGGTTCTAAATTCCGAATCTATAGTTGTAACTAAAATGTAGGCTCTTTTAATTATTATTACATATTTTCCTTCTTTGATTGCTGTAAAATCTACACCTTTTTATTTATGTTTGTTTTTGCAGAATTCGTAATATTCACATTACTTTTCACCTTTATTGTAATAGCTTTTCAAAACAACCGATAAGCCATTGTCGTTGAAACATGCTTACGGTATTAATTGGTAAAGAATGGAGAAAGTGCATAAATATGCTTATGTAATGCCATGTTCAATCCTTGATCTATTGTTAATAATTATGCTAATTAAGATACATGGATTTCTCTCTTGATTGCTCTTGCCTTGTTATGCGCAATTCTCTAAAATTTTATTTTATACTTGAAACTTATTTATCTAACTAATTATTGTATAACACGTCTTTTGCTAAATGTAGTTAAGGTTGGATGACCCTGTGGATATTATTGTACAATATGAATTTGTACGTTTTTGTTCTCACCATCATGCAACTCTTCTTAGAAACAACTTTGTTTCAATTTTTTAGGTTCTAGCACCATGGTCCACTTGACACTGGCGATTCCTTTGTTACCATCGCAAAATGAGGACAAGATGTCATATGTGATGTTGGCGACTAAGAAGATTCATTGTCGCCTCCCAAGGTAATGTCTCATGCCTATTTGATTTTCCAGATTTTATTATACTCTCTTTGCACTAGTAGAAAAAAGATCATCCGTTCGCGCCCCCTAAGAGCATTAGTCCCGGTTGCGCCACGAACGACTAATGCTGGCACGCGTCCCGGTTCGAGCGGGCACGAGGCCCGGAGGCATGTGTCCCGGTTGGTAAGGGAGCATACGTCCCGGTTTGTAACACAAACCGGGACTAAAGGTTGGGCGTCAGCCACGTGGCGTGGCACACACCTTTAGTACCGGTTTGTGTTAATAACCGGGACGTATACTCCCGCCCTCTATAAATGCAATGCCCCAGCCCTCTGCCTCCACTCTGTTTTTTCTTGGTGGAAGGTGTGAGGGGTGTGCTAGTTTTTTTTCCCTATGCATGCATTCGAGGTGTTTGATGAAATGTTTGAGTGAATGATCCCGTTCAGTTTCTCATAGAACAAACATATAGAAGGTGTCCGAGACGCACTTGAGCTTTCTCCTCTTTATTTTCCTCGATCGAGGTTAGCAATCTTATCTTTTCTCTGTCATTGATACAATGCATGTGTCGATGTGAATTGGTCATTTCACAATTTATGATGTCCTGTTTTTTGATAAACTTACTTATATGATGCAGATGAATGGTCGGGAATGGATGTACGGTGACCGGCGCATAGCCGGGTATATAAAAGGCGTGGATAAATTTATCGATGTGGCTACGGAAAACAAAGAGAATGGTTTTATACGTTGTCCATGTGTTCAATGTCGGAACAACAAGGAGTACTCTTCCTCGAAAATCATTCGCGGCCACCTGATTATGAAAGGTTTTGATGCCGCCCAACACATGGCGTTCACCATTGGCCTACATCATTATATGCCAAATATCCCAATCAAGGTCCATGACCGTGATGCCAAGCGGATGCGACAAGGATGAACCAGGAGCCAAGACCCCCCAAGCATGAGGCCTGGAAGAGAAGACGCAAGAAGTTGCTGACGCCAGACCGGAGTCTCCGGCCATCACACCGGAGTCTCCGGACTACACCGGAGTTTCCGGACCGTCCTCCGGTCCGGACCCAGGAACCAAGCCCGGGACAGTCTGATGCCCCCTCCGGAGACGGGTCCGGAGATTGACCGGAGTCTCCGGACTGCTCGACGCCAGGCATGTTAAGGCCTTTTGGGCCTGGCCCATGTAACGCCCAAAACTCCCTGTTTATGTCTACTTTGCCCCTAGCTCGTGGCTGGCCTATATATATGCCCCCACCCCCATATGTAAACCCGGAGGATGGAATAGATGATGAGTTGAGACTCATGGCTTAGGCCAAACCCTGGATGGGAACCCCCTCTCATTAGATTATCTATGAGTTGTATCAAGGCCTTCTTAATTGAAGTCATCAAGGCGCTCTTCTAGTTCTTGATCTCTCCCATGTATGGATTCTAGTGGTGCTAGGTCTCTCCCCTGTGGGATTCTACTTGGTTGCTACTCTCTCCCTACGTGTGATTCTATCAAGAGCTTGCCAATCTCTCGCAAGGGATTCTACCTTTGGTCTCTCCCTCTGTGATTCTATTGGGTTGGTGGTTCGGGCCAACGAGAGCAAACCGATTTGGGTGTGGTGTGCGTTTGTATCTTCGATTTCCCTCTCGTGTTCATCGTGTTCTTCGCTCTCCTTCCCCAAATCCCCTCGAATCTATGAAGATCGGGCCACAAAAGTGGTTGTAAGCCACATCATATGGTATCAAGAGCCTTTAGTTGCCATGGATTCGAGTTTGTGTTGAGTTTCTAGCCACCAATTTTCTTTTTCTTGCCTAAATTCGAAAATTTCCACCAAAAATAGCCATATTCGTGATTTGGATCGATCTGGATTTTGAGAGCGTTTTGGTAGGTTTTGATCCATAGATCCGCTGCTATACTCGTTGATCTACCTTCCTTTGCGTTCCCTTAGCCCAATTCCTTGCTTTCCCCATCAATTTTGAGGTTTTGGTTCGAGTTTTTCCGCCCAAAACGCGTCCCGTTCGAGTTTTGGACGTCCTGGAATCTCCCGGACCGGAGTCTCCGGCCTAGACCGGAGTCTTCGGCCTAGACCGGAGTCTCCGGACTTTTTGAGCTCCAGACCGGAGTCTCCGCCCTCACTGCAAACAGAAAATCTGCAACACTGTTTTGAGCATAACTTTTGCATTCGAACTCGGATTTTGGTGTTCTTTAGCTCGTTTCGAAGAGGAGAAGGAGCCCTACACCATCATCCACGTGTTCATGCTATCTACACCAACAAAAAAACTGTGAGCAAGGGTGAAGATCTTCGACGAAAGGTATATCATTTCCGCGATCTCCCCTACTTGTTTTCCTTTGAGAGCCACACCATCTTTGCGATAAAACAAGCACCTATTGAGACTAGTTCCTCCTTTGATTGCTTGGGCTTTGCACATTTGATACCTTGTAGAATTCCGAGCAAAATTTGTGAGCGCTATCTCATATAGTTATCTTGTATAGTTGTTGGCAAAAGGAAAAGCAAGTGAATTTTTTTTTGAGAAAAATACAAAATACAAAAAAAAAGATACATGTGCCATATAGAATAGGAAGCGCAAGCTCGATGACAAACTTGTAGGTGGTACTTATTGTGCAAATCTTGTAGCCCTTCAATTTTTGTGCAATCGAACTAGCGTCTCTCCTTGTACTTGTACGACATGAGCTTATAGTCTTTGCTAGGCCTTCATTTGGTTCTTAGCTCGCTTTTTCCGTCGCACAAGTCCCATTTATCCCACTGTGTGTGTTTCCTTGATCTTAATTTCTATCTTGTGGATCAACTTGTTTGCTTTGTGACCACCGTGGATCTTTACTTGCCTTTACAAATCTTGGTTTCTGGTTGTTCCAATTTGCTTGCCACTTTCCATACCTAAGCTCCTCATAAGCCGTGTGCGTTTGGTGTTTCTTGTGTTCGTTGATACAACGCCGCTTATCCTTTGTATTTGGTTTGCTCTTGGTCCATACCATTGATCCAATACTATCTACAAGGTGAGCCAAGGCGTAGCATCCTTGAATCCAACTTCCACTATATCACACTTGGTCTTGTGAGCAACATGTATAGGGACTCCAGAACCGATGAAGAGGAATCCATGATGAGCCACGACAACGACGACTCCACAAGCATCGATGACATGATGGAGCACTACACCGACATTGGCTCCGCATGCTTGGAGGACTTTGAGTACTACACCAACGACGACTCTCCAAGCATGGAGCACATGGAGCACCATGAGGACTTCGACTTCTCAAGCATGGAGGACATCGAACACTTCATCGACTATGATGGCGACTCCCTCTTGAGATACAATGACTCCGTCCACCACATGGAGACCGAGAACTTCCACGCCATGCAAGCGAAGGCACATCTCCAAGAGGCTGACAAGGACAAGCTCTTCGAGTCGCATCCTTCAAAAGGAACTACATACCATGAGGGTTGTCCATCAAGATACCCATCAAGTTCAAGAAGGAGCGACAACTCAACAAGTACCAATACACATGAGCCAAGACAAGTGCGTCACCAACAACAAGAGCTCAAGAGCATCCATGCTATATGCGCTACAAGCTCAAGACGGCGTACAAGTCCTCTCCGCCACGAGAACAAGAAAGAAAGATACCGTTCGCGCCACCAAGCTACATCGACAAAACAAGTTTGACATGAGGTGCCCAACTACAAGAACATCTACGACACAACTTCTCCTCTGAGGATGATTACTACACAAGTTCCAAGACCCTCAAGAGAGAATACCTCATATGACATTGGATCTACCTCACGAACAAAGAAGGCGAACAAGCAAACGAGTCGTCACTCTCGCCATGAAGCTTCCAAAGCCAAGAACTTCCACGACAAACCTTCTTCAAGGAAGCCCCCTACACAAGCTATAAGATCGTCAACAAATGAGAAGGACGCTATGGCTCTCTACTTCGCGAAGTTGGATGAACCAATCAAGATGTCCTCTCATGAAGTTGACGCTTTCAAGACATGGTGCCAAACCTTGGACAAGGGTTGCAAGGTGGAGGATGGTGAGCATGGGATTTCCCCTTCACCAAACGAGGCGCGTGGAGTTGACGAAACTGAGCCTATTCCCATATGCTTTAGTGATGATGTGGTACCAATCCCATGTGAGTTTGAGAGCCACTTAGCCCACTTGAGTGAGAGCAAAAGTGAGACGAGTGACTCCACCATATGTGAGATTGTGTTCTTCCACTTTGAGGACATGAGTGATACACCGAGTGAGTTGAGAGTGGTAGTTGATAGGGCAAGTGAGGCCATCCCAATTTCTAACAACTTACCCTCTACCTCTAGTGTGTTTTCTCGTGATGTGTTAGGTACCTTGGAGCAAGAGACGCCAAGCTTGGAGATTATGGTCCCCCCTATCGAGAAGATGTACATGGTGGATGAAGTTGATGCCATCCCATATATGATGAAGAAGTCGTCCACTTGGAGGCCACCCCTTTCACAACATCCACTTCAAATGAGAGGTACATCCAAGGTAAAGATACGGGTGTTGTTGATGCCATGATCCCACTAGTGGACATGATGAATTGTGAGGATATGCATGTTATGGACTCTACTTGTGACATTTCATATGCATCATTCTTATTCCCATGTGATGCTTTGCCTTTGCATAATGTTGATCATGTGGAATTATTTGAGTGCGATGATATTGCCATAGATGCGCCATGCTACAAATCTTTCTTTTATCCCACAATTGTTGCGACAAACTTGATAAACAATTGCTCTTTCCCTATGTTTGTAAGCAACCATACTCATACTTTGGAAATGCTTGATCATTCATGTTTTTCATTGTCTTCCGTTGTTGATTGCAATAATGCTCATATGGTTCATATTGAGATCGCCCCCATAGCTTTCTCAACCTTTGAAGATTTTGATACATGCCATGATAAGTATATGTCCACCTTTTGCTTGCATACTCACCATGCCTTCTATGACATATTGTTTCATGCTAATGGTGATGTGCACAAGAGAAGACGCATCATTATGGATGATGTGTTTATCTATCACACACACACGTTCTTCCGTTTATCTATGGTGTGTGTAGGTACCCATACTCCAATGTCAACCTCGATTGAGCACGAGTTGACAAAACGAGCTCTAGAGAGCATCCATCAAGACATAACGGGCACACCTCCTTCCTTACAAGATGATGATGGAGTATCATCGAGGTCGACTCTTTTTCAAGAGGGGGGAGATGATGCCGCCCAACACATGGCGTTCACCATTGGCCTACATCATTATATGCCAAATATCCCAATCAAGGTCCATGACCGTGATGCCAAGCGGATGCGACAAGGATGAACCAGGAGCCAAGACCCCCAAGCATGAGGCCTGGAAGAGAAGACGCAAGAAGTTGCTGACGCCAGACCGGAGTCTCCGGCCATCACACCGGAGTCTCCGGACTACACTGGAGTTTCCGGACCGTCCTCCGGTCCGGACCCAGGAACCAAGCCCGGGACAGTCTGATGCCCCCTCCGGAGACGGGTCCGGAGATTGCCGGAGTCTCCGGTCGAGACCGGAGTCTTCGGACCCGACACCGGAGTCTCTGGCCTGCTCGATGCCAGGCATGTTAAGGCCTTTTGGGCCTGGCCCATGTAACGCCCAGAACACCCTGTTTATGTCTATTTTTCCCCTAGCTCGTGGCTGGCCTATATATATGCCCCCACCCCCATATGTAAACCCGGAGGATGGAATAGATGATGAGTTGAGACTCATGGCTTAGGCCAAACCCTGGATGGGAACCCCCTCTCATTAGATTATCTATGAGTTGTATCAAGGCCTTCTTAATTGAAGTCGTCAAGGCGCTCTTCTAGTTCTTGATCTCTCCCATGTATGGATTCTAGTGGTGCTAGGTCTCTCCCCTTTGGGATTCTACTTGGTTGCTACTCTCTCCCTACGTGTGATTCTATCAAGAGCTTGCCAATCTCTCGCAAGGGATTCTACCTTTGGTCTCTCCCTCTGTGATTCTATTGGGTTGGTGGTTCGGGCCAACGAGAGCAAACCGATTTGGGTGTGGTGTGCGTTTGTATCTTTGATTTCCCTCTCGTGTTCATCGTGTTCTTCGCTCTCCTTCCCCAAATCCCCTCGAATCTATGAAGATCGGGCCACAAAAGTGGTTGTAAGCCACATCAGGTTTCATGCCCAACTATAATTGCTAGACCAAGCACGGGGAAAGAGGGGTTATGATGGAAGATGGTGAAGAAGATGATGATAACAACTATCATCATATGTTTCCTGAATACAGTGATACTGCAATGGAAGACAATGGAGAGGAAGGAGGTGAAGAACGGGCATCAGATGAGCCGGCTGATGAACTTGGTAGGGTCATTTCTGATGCAAAGCGAGACTGTGAAATAGAAAATGAGAAGTTGAAGTTAGAGGGCATGTTAGAAGATCACAAGAAATTGTTGTACCCAAATTGTGAAGATGGCAGCACAAAGCTCGGTACCACATTGGAATTGTTGCGATGGAAGGCAGAGTGTGGTCTAACTGACTCCTCATTTGAAAAGATGCTGAAAATAATGAAGCCGAAGTTTCCAAAACATAACGAACTTCCCGAGAGTACCTACGAAGCAAAGAAGACTCTCTGTCCTGTAGGATTAGATGTGCAAAAGATACATGCATGCATTAATGACTGCATCCTCTACCGCGGTAAGGAGTATGAGAATTTAGATAAATGCCCGGTATGCAATGCATTGCAGTATAAAATCAGACGAGATGACCCTGGTGATGTTGAGGGAGAGCCCCTCCGGAAGAGGGTTCCTGCTAAGGTTATGTGGTATGCTCCTATAATACCAAGGTTGAAACGCATGTTCAGAAACAAAGAGCATGCCGGGTTGTTGCGATGGCACAAAGAAGACCGTAAGAAAGACGGGAAGTTGAGACACCCTGTTGATGGGTCACAGTGGAGAAAAATCGAGAGAGACTTCCCAGACTTTGCAGGTGACGTAAAGAACTTATGGTTTGGTCTAAGTACGGATGGCATGAATCCTTTTGGGGAGCAGAGCTGCAGTCACAGCACCTGGCCCGTGACTCTATGTATCTACAACCTGCCTCCTTGGTTGTGCATGAAGCGTAAGTTCATTATGATGCCAGTGCTCATCCAAGGCCCGAAGCAACCGGGCAACAACATTGATGTGTACCTTAGGCCATTAGTTGAAGAAATCTTACAGTTGTGGGGCAAAACAGGTGTACATGCGTGGGATGAGAACAAACAGGAGCCATTTGATCAACGAGGGTTTCTATTCGTAACCATCAATGATTGGCCTGCTCTTAGTAACCTTTCAGGACAGACAAACAAGGGATATAAGGCATGCACACACTGTTTAGATAAGACTGAAGGTACATATTTGCATAAATGCAAGAAGGTTGTGTACCTGACGAATCGACGATTTCTTCTGACCAATCATCCCGTAAGAAAGAAAGGCAAGCATTTCAAAGGTGAGGCAGATCACCGGAAGAAGTCTGAACTCCCTGCTGGTGATGATGTATTTGGTATGGTCAAGGACATAGAAGTAATCTTTGGAAAGGGTCCCTGTAGGATTCGCAGTATAGAAAACAAAAATTTTCCTACGATGGGAACTATGTACCAAGATCTATCTACTAGATACAAACAACGGGCGGATGTATATCCATAGATAACATACCCTTGAAGACCGACAAAGCTTAACGAGTTCAACTCATGGTTGATGTAGACGATCTCTTGCCGATCTCAAGATCGAGAGGAAGTCCTAGCGCCGCAAAGCAGTAGCATCCGTTCTCGCACCCACGTACAAGACACCGATCAACCTCCGCCTCCTCGCTCCAGCGATGCAGCGTAATCACAACCCTTTCTTGCCGAATAGCCACCGGGAACATGTATCTCGCTAGTCCGAGACCATGGGGGATAAATTCTAGAGGGGGAGAGAGATCCTTTGTCACATCCCAAATTTTAGATTTGGTTCTGCATATCATTCATGTCATTGCATCATGATCATCCATGCAAAATTTCGGCTTGAAAAGATTTTGGCGAAACAATATTTTCAAAGCCCTATTTTGAATTGCTAAAATGCCCTACAGGGGATTATACTAGGACTTGTATTTTCCTCCTTTGGAAGCTAGTGGAAATGATACCACATGACCCTAGGTTGATCTCCTAGATTTTACAAAAATTTAGAGACAAAAATCACTCAATTTGGAGTTCGTATGAAAAAGATACAATAGAAATACTAAAACAGAAAAGAATAAAAGAAAAGAACAAAAAAATAGCAGCGCGCAGTCAGCCAGCCTGCTAGGCCGCTAGCCCAGCCGCGCCGGCCCAGACGCGCAGCAGCAGTGCAGCGCGCGCGCAACGGCTAGTATCCGCCGCCTGCCAGCCCGCGCGCGTCGCAGCCGCTGACAGGCGGGGCCCGCCTGTCACCCCCCGCATGTCATCCCCGCCGCCGTGCCCGACACGGACACCGCCGCCGCGTATCTCGCTCTGTATCGGTCTCGAACGGCCTCGCCTCCTCCCCAATTTTCTCGGCCCTCATAAGAAACACCACCGCCGCCTTTTCCCCCTCTCTCCCAAGCCCTAAATCGCCCCAATCTCCGGCGATTTCTCGCCGGAGTTCTCCGTCGCCGCCGCCGTTTGAGCCCGGTAAGCCCCGCTGCCTCCTCGCCTCGCCCCCTCTCTCGCACCGCGAGCTCGCCGCCGCCCCCCCTCCCGCTGACTCGCTGCCCTCCTCTCTCCCCCGCAGGTCGCCACCGACGCCGTCGCCCACGCCACCCGGCGCCGCCGCCTCCAGCCGCTCGCCGCCGTCTGCCCCGAGCTCGCCGACCCGCGCCACCACCGCCAGGAGGTCCGCCCCGAGCTCGCCGACCCCGTGCACCACCTTGCCGCCGCTAGGACTCGCCGAAACCGCCGCCGTCGCCCGCCACCGACACCACAGGTGAGCTCCGCCGCCAGCCACCCTCTCTGACGCTCGATCGAGATCTGATGGTCCAGATCAGACCGTTGACTGGTCAGCTCGGGCGCTGACCGGTCAACCGCCCCGTCAGCCGCCACGTCAGCCCAGTCAAAGTCAAAGTCTGACTAGGTAATTCCTAAATAGATTTAATTGACAGAAAATTGTATAAACTTGCAAAATTCATATCTTTAAATCTACTAGGCCAAAAAGTGCAAATAAAATATATGTAGATTCAGTAAGTCGTGTAGAATCTGGCTGTAACATTGTTTTACACTTTTACAGCAACATTTTGTCCAGAATAATTAAATGATTTAATGGACTTTTTGGAGTAATTAATTCGTAGAAAAAGATCTGTAACTCCAAAAATTGCAAATAATATGTCCCTGGATTCATTAGAACAAGGGGAATCTCAAAGTGAATTAAAAAGATAGGCTTACAGTAACAAATTTTGCAGAATCTATTTAATGGCTTTCTGCAGTATTTTAATTACTCAGGGAGTTATATAATTCTTTTTTGAGAAATTCCAATTGGTACTGTTCCTATTTAGCAATGCCTACACAGTAGAATTTTTCCAAGATTTTACAATCAGTAAGTTAACAGTAGTGAATTATTTGGGTTCTAGCTCTAGTATTGAGCATTATAAAATTGCATACTAATTTTCCTTGCGCAAAAAAAATATTTTCCATTGCATGCATTCAGTAGCTTTACTGAATAAGATTATCTGATGCTGCTGTAGCATCAATCCACTTGTTATGCATGCATCTTGCATCATCTTTGTTTGCATATGCTTGTGGATGTTTTGTTTATGATTGCAATTGTATCGTGTAGATTGTGACGAGTGCAATGCTTGCTCGTGTGTGGATTGTTCTTCCGACCGCTACAACCAAGGCAAGTAGATGTTACCTTGTTCATAATATTGTCCTACTATTTTCAATGCATTGTCGTGTATGTTGTAGATGCATGTGTAGGATAATACTATCGCTATGCTATGTCCTATTATGTGGTAGGGCTTTCCTTGTAGATGAACCACCGTTGGTAGATGTGCTTAGCCATGCTTTGATGAACGAGGGCTGGGTTACACCACTAGAAGTTCTTTCTAAATGTGTTGGTTTGTGAAAACTAAAACAACTTAATCAATGAAACTCCTGGGTGTGATGGGATTGAAAATTTTTGGTGGTATCATTGCGGAAAGGCACCCAGGTATCAAGATAAAATGATTGGCCTCTTTATTCTGTAGCTTACGTGTACAACCATGTGCCAATAATGGAATGGAAGGTTGGTTGGACTTAGTAGGTTGTGATAATCCGAACCCGCGTATCCAGAGATGTAGAATTTTGGTAGGTTGGACCGGTGCGCGTCGGGATTGGGGAGCTACTTCCCGAACGGTCTCTTCTTGGACTTCTCCCTATCATCACCCAATATGAGAGTGATGGTACGAGTCGGGCTGGCCAAGTCACATGGGTAAAGTGTACTAACCCCTGCAGGGTGTATAACCTAATCGATTAGCCGTGTCCCCGGTTATGGACGTCTGAGTTGCTTGATATTGATTCCTTGACATGTTTCTCGCTCATTCTAATTTCATAATTGCTTTAATGTTGTTGGGTTAACTTAATTGGGATCTTTTCAAAGAAAATCAAAAACTATTTATGAAAGTAGGACAAAGTTATTTGTAAATGCAAGCTAGTCACAGCTCCACCAGCCAGATATGCATGTAGATGTTAGCACTATTGTCTCCTTTAATAGCTCTACTTGCCATACATTCCATGTATTGACCCTTCGGGGCTGCTACGTTTCATGTTGCAGGTTATTCCAATTATGATTAATCGATATAGGCCACGGTACTCCACTCAGCACTTGTTCACTTGTGGGCAATTTGAAGAATGGAGGATTTGCTTTATTTATGTTGCTACCTGAATAATCTGAGCTAGCCTTGAGCTAAGATTTTATTGTAATAATGGTACTCTGGATCTTCGTTATTTATGATAGACGGATATTTTTGCTATGTTATTCATCTTATTCTATTGTGGGCCAATGAACCGATCCAGGGATTGGCATGTCACATAGAAGCTACGGTCTTTTCAGAACCGTGGTGTTACAAGATGGTATCAGAGCCCGTGTGTCGACTGTAGGATCGTGACCTAGGTTTGGATTAGGGAGCCATAGAATTATTAAAGCTTATGTTAACTCTGTCTTTCATCTTATGCCTTTCACTCTCGTAAAATTCTTACCATATGCTATTCTCACACTTTCCTCTTTTAATTGATAGATGGGAGAAGTCAGGACTGAGTATGCAACCATGGAGTCACCAAGGCCCTTTGCAAGACAGTTAGCACAACTCTCGCAGTCATTGGGATTGCCACTGCCCATGTTCAAGGGAAGAAGGTTGTACACCTATGGTTATGGTGAGGATGCATGGGAGATCACCACCTTCATATTCAGAGATGCCGCCTTGTCAAACCCTGTGCATCTGATCTACACCAAGACATACTGAAACTGGGGACTTGGAATAAACTTGGCCATGCATGAAGCCCTGTCTCGCCAGTGCCATCTTGTCCGACACCTACTGCCAGCAGATTCACCCTACCGTGACTATGGGAGGCGTGATGAAGATGGGAACATTGTGGTTACCCCGGGCGACAGAAACAACATGCCGTCCCGTCGGAGGCACATAGAGGACATGGAAAGGGAGAATGGAGCTTTAGCTGAGAAAGTGAAGATGGTAAAGGAGATTGCAGATTTTGCCAGCAATGGTATAGTGGTCCAAGGGCAGGAGATTGACACTTTGCATGAAGCTGTGGGAGTTCTGGAAAATGCCCTGATAGGCAGGGATGCGACCATAGCTCATCTTAATGGGACTGTGCAGGATAACACCCAGACCATACAACAGTTGCAAGGGACCGTCCAGGAAAGGGATCAAACTATTGAAGATATGGCAGCCCAGATTGCCGCTCTCCAAGCACAGCTGAATCCACCCTCTGATGATGAAAATGGAGATGGTGGAAACAATGATGATGATGATGATGACAGTGGGAACGATGATGATGATGAGGACGAGGATGATGATGGAGACGATGATGGTGGAGGAGATGAAGTTGTTGCAGTTGCAGCAGAGAGTGAAGAAGAAGAGGACGATCTAGAAGAGGTGGAGTTTGAGATTTCAAGTAATGACTCAGGAGAGGTGTACACTCTGCCGCCATGGTTGGATCGTGCACAGAAGCGCCAACGCATGAGTGCAAGGACCTACCGCAACCTCTTCAAGAAGTAGATAGAAGTCCACCAATTAGTCCTCGTTAGGAAAAATCGTTAGGATTAGTCTCGATCGATGTAAAACTTAATTACTGTTAGTTTAAGAGTGTTTAGTTGCTTATTTGTGTACTCCAATATCCCAGGATTTATTTGTGCGAATTTTATGAAAGAGTTATGGCAAGGTTGGTTAATATCTGAGTTATTCCTGTTGTAGTTTTCTGCTGATACAGCAGTACTGTACTATTTTTCATATTTTACTGGTATCTGGGAAAAATTTGAAAACAATAGGGATGGTTCGAAACTCTCTGAATTGTATGCACAAAAATCAGCTAAAATTCCTGACGAGTTTAAGTCAGGTAGAAAAATTCGTGAACACTGCTGGACTGTTCTGGCAGATTGCTGTTTTTAATGCTTTGTTGATCAACTGTTTAGGTAACCATTGCCAACTCTTCTAAAAACTATTTCAGTAGATATATACTGCTAGGATAAATCCTGGGATGTTGCTGGATCACTTGTTTGTTGATGTGTTGCTTGCTTGAGATTGTCTGCTATTGTTTGTTGTTGTTTGATCATAATGCATGGGTAGAATCCTATTTTCGTAGTTGATTCTTCTAAGCTTACCTATGCTGAACCGCAGATGCCTCCCCGCCGTCAACCCACTGAGTTGGAGCAGCTCATGGCAGCTCAGGCACAGCTGACCCAAGTTATGACCCAGTTCATGGAAGCTCAGAACAACAACAACAATGGGAACAACCAGCCTCAGGGAGATGCTCTCACCAAGTTTCTGAGGCTAAGGCCAGCTAAGTTCTCTACTGCAATGGAACCAATGGTTGCTCTCGACTGGTTGCGTTCAGTCAACAAGGATCTGGTAACTGTTGGATGCACTGATGCTGAGAAGGTGAGGTTTACCGCTCACCTACTGGAGGGACCAGCCGCTTCTTGGTGGGACACTTTTCAGATCACCCACCCGCTGGACACCGTGACTTGGGCGATGTTTGAGGAAGGTTTCAGGACCAACCACGTGTCTTCAGGAGTTCTGAGCCTGAAGAGGAAGGAGTTTTGCAACTTGCGCCAAACCAACCGCACTGTAGCTGAGTACATTGAGGAGTTCAACAACCTGTCTCGTTATGCACCTGAGGATGTTGACACTGATGCCAAAAGGAGGGAGAGATTTCTGGATGGCCTCAGTGATGAGATTTCAGTGCAGCTACTTGTGGTTTATTGCCCCACTTTCCAGGAGCTTATGGACAAGGCCAGGATCTTGGAAGGGAAGCATAAGCAGGTGGAAAGCTGCAAGAGGAAGAGCAACAATCACCACTCTGGTTCTCACCACAAGTCTCGCACTTCTTATGACGGATACTCCAAGCATGGAGGGAGTGACCATGGGCACCATGGGAGCCATGACCGCCACCACCATGGAGGCGATGGACATCGCCATGATAACCACAAGAGCAACCACCACAGCCACATGGGAGGACACACTCACCATTCTGGAGGACACAGTGGACATGACCGCAACCGTGATCGCAGCTTTGTGAAGAAGGATCTAAGTGAGGTGACATGCTTCAAGTGTGGCCAGAAGGGACATTATGCTGACAACTGTCCGGAGAGGAAGGGACTGAAGCCAACCAACAACCATAAGGCCACAGTGAACCACATGAATGTGGAGGAGATCCCAAATGAGCCTGACCTTGTGATTGGTAAGTTTCCAATCAACACTCACCCTGCACTTATACTTTTCAATACTGGTGCATCGCATTCATTCATATCAAGGGAATTTGTGGATAAGTATAAGTTACCTACAGAGTCTATGAAAGAGTCTATTAGAGTGAGTTCACCTGGAGGGGATATGATAGCTAGCGCGGGATGCCGCGACTTAACTGTGAGGATTGGAGCAGACAATTTCATTGCACAGCTGGTAGTGTTGGAATCATAAGGGTTAGATGTTATTCTGGGTATGGATTGGATGTCTATGCATGGGGGACACATAGATTGTGCACAGCGAGCTGTTTCACTCAAAACCCCGGATGGTAAGAGAATTAGGTTCAAGTCGGCTGTGCGACCTGGAAGGAGTAAGTTGTATTCTCTTAAGGGGGTTAGCATGGATACTGTGCCTGTGATTAAGGATTACCCCGACGTGTTTCCAGAAGAGCTGCCAGGGATGCCACCTGACAGGGAAGTGGAGTTTCTCATCGATCTGATGCCGGGAACAGGACCAATAGCCAAGAGACCATATAAGTTGGATGTGGATGAGCTGAAAGAATTGAAGAAACAGTTAAAGGAGCAGTTGGACAAGGGATTCATTCAGCCTAGTTCGTCGTCATGGGGTGCACCTGTTCTGTTTGTGGAGAAGAAAGACAGCAACAAGAGATTAGTGGTGGACTATCGCTCACTAAATGAAGTAACCATCAAGAACAAATACCCCCTGCCGAACATAAATGATTTGTTTGATCAACTGTAAGGAGCAAAGGTGTTTAGAAAAATTGATCTGCGATTGGGCTACTTCCAATTGAAGATCCGGGAGGAGGACATACCAAAAACCACTTTTACTACTAGGTATGGTTTATACGAGTATACAGTTATGTCTTTTGGACTAACGAATGCCCCGGCATATTTCATGACCATGATGAACAAGGTATTTATGGAGTACTTGGACAAGGTCGTGGTGGTGTTTATTGATGACATACTGATATATTCCAAGAATGATGCTGAGCATGAGAAACATCTGCGACTGATTATGGAGAAGCTGAGGGAACACAAGCTGTATGCCAAATTCAGCAAGTGTGAATTCTGGCTTAACACTGTTGGATTTCTTGGACATGTGGTGTCAGGAGAAGGAGTCGCTGTTGATCCAAGCAAGGTGGCTGCAGTGATCCCAAGAATGTCGGTGATATTCGTAGCTTTTTGGGACTTGTGGGATATTACAGGAGGTTCGTTGAAAACTTCTCCAAGATTGCTAAGCCGATGACAGAACTTCTGAAGAAGGAGAGAAAGTTTGAATGGACGGATGCGTGTGAAGCTAGCTTTTAGGAACTGAAGCGTCGACTAGTGACTGCACCTGTTCTGTGTTTACCAGATCTTCAGAAGGATTTCCAAGTGTACTGTGATGCTTCTCGACAGGGACTTGGGAGCGTGCTAATGCAAGATGGGAGAGTGGTGTCGTATGCCTCACGGCAACTTAAACACCATGAGAGGAATTATCCCACACATGATTTGGAATTAGCATCGGTTGTTCATGCGCTCAAAGTATGGAGGCACTACTTGATGGGGAAACACTGTGATGTGTACACCGACCACAAGAGCCTGAAGTACATATTTACATAGAAGGAACTGAATATGAGGCAAAGGAGATGGTTGGAACTTATCAAGGACTATGATATGAATCTGCAATACCACCTAGGAAAAGCTAATGTAGTAGCAGATGCTCTGAGCCAGAAAGTTTATGCCAATGGATTGACAATTGGGGAATTGCCCGAGGATTTGTGCAAGCAATTCAAGGAACTTAGACTAGAGGTAGTGTCTGAAGGATATTTGGCAGCAATGGAAGTCCAACCAACGCTACAGGACAGGATCAGGAAGGCTCAGGTAGGAGACAAGGAAATAGAAGAGATGAAGGAAAAGATGAAGGAAAATCGAGAAAAGGATATTCGCGAGGATGAGCATGGTACCTTGTGGTATGGAGATCGTTTGTGTGTGCCCAGCGACCCGGAGATAAGGAAGTTGATTCTGTAGGAAGCCCATGACTCGCCATAATCCATACATCCGGGCAATACAAAGATGTATATGGATTTGAAGAGCAGATTTTCGTGGAATAACATGAAGGGAGACATCGCCAAGCATATTGCCCTATGTGATGTGTGTAGCCGAGTGAAGGCGGAGCACTAGAAGCCAGCAGGACTACTGCAGCCATTGCCTGTGCCGGAATGGAAATGGGATAGAGTGGGAATGGATTTTATCATAGGATTGCCCAGGACCAGGTCAGGATATGACTCCATTTGGGTAGTGGTCGACCATTTGACCAAGGTAGCCCACTTTATACCAGTGAAGACGACCTATACGAGTGCAAAGTTGGCCAAGATCTACATGGACAAAATTGTGTGCCTACATGGAGTTCCTAAGAGTATTGTATCTGATAGAGGCACCCAATTCACCTCACACTTTTGGCGCCAGTTGCACGAGACACTTGGGACTAGGTTGGAGTTTAGCACAGTATTCCACCCCCAGACTGATGGACAGACCGAGAGGGTGAATCAGATTTTGGAAGACTTGCTGAGAGCTTGCGCTTTGGCTCATGGTTCTAGTTGGGATGAGAATTTGCCATATGCTAAGTTTTCCTACAACAACAGCTATCAAACCAACATCAAGACGTCACGGTTCGATGTGCTGTATGGGAAACGATGCCGGACACCATTGCTATGGGATGGAGTAGGAGAACGTTAGTTGTTTGGACCTGATTTGATCAAGGACGCTGAGGAGAAGGTCGCCTTGATTAGGGACAGGCTGAAGGTAGCACAATCAAGGCAGAAGAGCTACGCTGACGCCAAGCGCATGGAAGTGGTGTATGAGATAGGTGATAGAGCATACCTCAGAGTGTCGCCACTTCGTGGAATTAAGAGATTTGGAATCAAGGGTAAGCTGGCACCTCTGTTTATTGGACCATATCGGATCTTGGCATGCAAAGGAGAAGTTGCTTACCAGTTGGAGTTGCCGGAGGCTCTGTCCGCTGTTCACAACATGTTCCACGTGTCCCAGCTAAAGAAGTGCCATCCGGAGATGGTGGATACACCATGGAGAGACACTGTGCCACTAGAGGAGGTTCAGCTTGAGAATGACTTGACCTATGAGGAGAAGCCGGTCAAGATACTGGAAACAGCTGAGAGGATTACCCATACCAAGACGATCAGGTTTTGCAAGGTGCAATGGAGCCACCACACCGAAGAGGAAGCCACTTGGGAGCGTGAGGATGACATCCGAGAGGACTACCCACACCTATTTGCTAGCCGCGCCGAATCTCGGGGACGAGATTCATCTTAAGGGGGTTAGTCTTGTCACATCCCAAATTTTAGATTTGGTTATGCATATCATTCATGTCATTGCATCATGATCATCCATGCAAAATTTTGGCTTGAAAATATTTTGGCGAAACAATATTTTCAAAGCCCTATTTTGAGTTGCTAAAAAGCCCTACAGGGGATTATACTAGGACTTGTATTTTCCACCTTTGGAAGCTAGTGGAAATGATACCACATGACCCTAGGTTGATCTCTTAGATTTTACAAAAATTTAGAGACAAAAATCACTCAATTCGGAGTTCGTATGAAAAAGATACAATAGAAATACTAAAACAGAAAAGAATAAAAGAAAAGAACAAAAAAAAATAGCAGCGCGCAGTCAGCCAGCCTGCTGGGCCGCTAGACCACCTCGCTGGCCCAGACGCGCAGCAGCAGCGCAGCGGCTAGTATCCGCCGCCTGACAGCCCGCGCGCGTCGCAGCCGCTGACAGGCGAGGCCCGCCTGTCATCCCAGCCGCCGTGCCCGACACGGACACCGCCGCCGCCGCGTATCTCGCTCCGTATCGGTCTCGAACGGCCTCGCCTCCTCCCCAATTTTCTCGTCCCTCATAAGCAACACCACCGCCGCCTTTTTCCCCTCTCTCGCAAGCCCTAAATCGCCCCCAATCTCCGGCGATTTCTCGCCGGAGTTCTCCTTCGCCGCCGCCGTTTGAGCCCGGTAAGCCCCGCCGTCGCCTCGCCTCGCCCCCTCTCTCGTACCGCAAGCTCGCCGCCCCCCACCCCCCTGCTGACTCGCCGCCCTCCTCTCTCCCCCGCAGGTCGCCGCCGACGCCGTCGCCCACGCCACCCGGCGCCGCCGCCTCCAGCCGCTCGCCGCCGTCTGCCCCGAGCTCGCCGACCCGTGCCACCACCGCCAGGAGGTCCGCCCCAAGCTCACCGACCCTGTCAACCACCTCGTCGCCGCCAGGACTCGCCGGAACCGCCGCCGTCGCCCGCCACCGACACCGCCGGTGAGCCCCTCCGCCGGCCACCCTCTCTGCCGCTCGATCGAGATCTGACGGTCCAGATCGGACCGTTGACTGGTCAGCTCGGGCGCTGACCGGTCAACCGCCCCGTCAGCCGCCACGTCAGCCCAGTCAAAGTCAAAGTCTGACTGGGTAATTCCTAAATAGATTTAATTGACAGAAAATTGTATAAACTTGCAAAATTCATATCTTTAAATCTACTGGGCCAAAAAGTGCAAATAAAATATGTGTAGATTCAGTAAGTCGTGTAGAATCTTGCTGTACCATTGTTTTACACTTTTACAGCAAGATTTTGTCCAGAATAATTAAATCATTTAATGGCCTTTTTGGAGTAATTAATTCGTAGAAAAAGATCTGTAACTCCAAAAATTGCAAATAATATGTCCCTGGATTCATTAGAACAAGGGGAATCTCCAAGTGAATCAAAAAGATAGGCCTACAGTAACAAATTTTGTAGAATCTATTTAATGGCTTTCTGCATTATTTTAATTACTCAGGGAGTTATATAATTCCTTTTTGAGAAATTCCAATTGGTACTGTTCCTATTTAGCAATGCCTACACAGTAGAATTTTTCCAAGATTTTACAATCAGTAATTTAACAGTAGTGAATTATTTGGGTTCTAGCTCTAGTATTGAGCATTATAAAATTGCATACTAATTTTCCTTGCGCAAAAAAAATATTTTCCATTGCATGCATTCAGTAGCTTTACTGAATAAGATTATGTGATGCTGTTGTAGCATCAATCCACTTGTCATGAATGCATCTTGCATCATCTTTGTTTTCATATGCTTGTGGATGTTTTGTTTATGATTGCAATTGTATCGTGTAGATTGTGACGAGTGCAACGCTTGCTCGTGTGTGGATTGTTCTTCCGACCGCTACAACCAAGGCAAGTAGATGCTACCTTGTTCATGATATTGTCCTACTATTTTCAATGCATTGTCGTGTATGTTGTAGATGCATGTGTAGGATAATACTATCGCTATGTTATGTCCTATTATGTGGTAGGGCTTTCCTTGTAGATGAACCACCGTTGGTAGATGTGCTTAGCCATGCTTTGATGAACGAGGGCTGGGTTACATCACTGAAAGTTGTTTCTAAATGTGTTGGTTTGCGAAAACTAAAACAACTTAATCAATGAAACTCCTGGGTGTGATGGGATTGAAAATTTTTGGTGGTATCATTGCGGAAAGACACCCATGTATCAAGAGAAAATGATTGGCCTCTTTATTCTGTAGCTTACGTGTACAACCATGTGCCAATAATGGAATGGGCGGTTGGTTGGACTTAGTAGGTTGTGGTAAACCGAACCCGCGTATCCAGAGATGTAGAATTTTGGTAGGTTGGACTGGTGCGCGTCGGGATTAGGGAGCTACTTCCCGAACGGTCTCTTCTTGGACTTCTCCCTATCTTCACCCAATATGAGAGTGATGGTACGATCGGGCTGGCCAAGTCACATGGGTAAAGTGTACTAACCCCTGCAGGGTGTACAACCTAATCGATTAGCCGTGTCCCAGTTATGGACGTCTGAGTTGCTTGATATTGATTCCATGACATGTTTCTTGCTCATTCTAATTTCATAATTGCTTTAATGTTGTTGGGTTAACTTAATTGGGATCTTTTCAAAGAAAATCAAAAACTGTTTATGAAAGTAGGACAAAGGTATTTGTAAATGCAAGCTAGTCACAGCTCCACCAGCCAGATATGCATGTAGATGTTAAGACTATTGTCTCCTTTAATAGCTCTACTTGCCATACATTCCATGTATTGACCCTTCGGGGCTGCTACGTTTCATGTTGCAGGTTTTCCGATTTTGAGTAATCGATATAGGCCACGGTACTCCACTCGGCACTTGTTCACTTGTGGGCAATTTGAAGAATGGAGGATTTGCTTTATTTATGTTGCTACCTGAATAATATGAGCTAGCCTTGAGCTAAGCTTTTATTGTAATAATGGTACTCTGGATCTTCGTTATTTATGATACACGGATATTTTTCTATGTTATTCATCTTATTATATTGTGGGCCAATGAACCGATCTAGGGATTGGCATGTCACATAGAAGCTACGGTCTTTTCAGAACCGTGGTGTTACATCCTTCACGAGGAGGTGTGAGTGAGAAGTGAGAGGGGGGCTCCTTATATAGGGGAGGGGGTAGCCCAAGGGGGCATGGCCGCTGGCCATGGAGGGTGCCCCACCTCTCCCTCATTCATGTGGGTGGACACTCCACTCACAAAATGGCCCTTCAATTTTCTCCACTCAAAAACCCACTCAAATTCCCATTAAATTTCCACCAAATTTAATGCAAACTCTCATTAAATAAAACTCTTTTATTTTATTCAGAATTTTGTCAATTACTTTAATGACAAAAATTCACAAATAACCCCTTGCTAGAATTCCATTTCACATGCATAACCTCTTTATGCAATTTCACCCGAAAACCTGTTTCGGTATCTAGTGAAATAAATTCCTGCGCTTGTTTATTCTTTTGGCATGAAACATTTGCTCCAACTGGATGTCAGTGTCGCTTAAGTGTGTCACCCTACGGTTCGCGAATAATGCGGACATGATCGAGACCCTTCTCCGATCAATAATCAGTAGCGGGACCTAGAGATCCATACTGACTCCCACACATTCAACGATGACTTTTCCTGTGATCGTCAAAACCTTTTACGCTTGTATCTTAATCCCTTTGTTTCATGATATATTACATGTCCGAGATTCGATCATCGGTATCTCCATACCTAGTTTGATCTTGTTACTGACATGCACTCTTTTCTTGTTCCCGTGATATAACATTCTAGTGATCAAATCACTTGCTTGCAAGCTAACCAATGTGATATCACCGAGAGGGCCCAGAGTATATCTATCCGTCATTGGGATGAACAAATTCCACTCTTGATCCATGATTCTCAACATAACACTTTAGTAGCTTTGAAGCCATCTTTATAATCACCCAGTTACGATGTGACGTTTGATGTCAACAAGAAACTCTTCCGGTGTTAGTGATTGGCATGATCTCATGGTCTAAGGATTAGGACTACTTCGTAAGTTGTTTATAGCAATATAAACTCAATGACTTTGATCGTAATGCTATACTTCGGATGAATGTTCATCACACCATTACACTAATGTTGTGATCTCGTTATTAACAACATCCAATGTCTATGATCAGGAAACTGTGATCATCTTGTTAATCAACGAACTAGTTTATGAGAGAGGCATAACTAGGAACTTTATGTTTGTTTATTAAACACACATGTATTAACGTTTCTGTATTAATACAATTATAGCATGCAAAATAAACATCTATCATATACTTGGAATACACATAATAAACATTTTATTATTGCCTCTCAGGGCATATTCCATTCAGTCTCCCACTTGCACTAGAGACAATAATCTAGTTACATAGTGATGTATCTAACACCCATGGAGTTCTGGTGTAGATCATGTTTTGCTCTAGGGAGAGTTTTAGTCAACGGATCTGCTACATTGAGATCCGTATGTACTTTACAAATCTTTATATCTCCATCCTTGACATGCTCGCGGATGGAGTGAAACCTTAGATCTTTGGCATTGGCAATGGCACCATTGTTGTCACAATAGATCACCATTGGGTCCAACGCGTTTGTAACCACACCTAGTTCGGATATGAACTCCTTCATCCAAACTGCTTCCTGAGCCGCTTCTGAAACAGCAACATATTCGGCCTCCGTTGTTGATCCTGCCACCACAGGTTGTTTGGAGCTCCTCCAACTAACCGCTCCGCCATTCATGAGAAATACGTATCGGGATTGAGACTTAGAGTCATTCGGATCTGTGTCAAAGCTAGTGTCAACATAACACTTAGAGACGAGCTCTTCTTCACCTCCGTATACAAGAAACATATCCTTAGTTCTTCGCAAGTACTTAAGGATATTCTTGACCGCTTTCCAATGTTCTGAACCTGGATCCGATTGGTACCTACTAGTCAAACTAATAGAATGTGCCACATCCGGTCTTGTACATAGCATGGCGTACATTATAGAGCCTATGGCTGAAGCATAGGGGGCTTTGTCCATTTTCTCTCTTTCTTCCGCCGTAGCCGGACTTTGAGTCTTACTCAATTTCGTGCCTTGTGTCATAGGTAAGAACCCCTTCTTACTATCTTCCATTTTAAAATTCTTTAAAATCTTATCAAGGTATGTACTTTGCGATAGCCCTATTAGGCGCCTAGATCTATCTCTATAGATCTTTATGCCTAATATGTATGACGCTTCACCTAGGTCCTTCATTGAAAATTTGTTGTTTAGATAACTTTTAACACTGTTTAAAAGATCTATATCATTTCCGATCAATAATATGTCATCCACATATAATATCAGAAATGCCACATTGCTCCCACTCATTTTCTTGTAAATACAAGCTTCTCCATAAGTTTGGACAAATCCAAACTCTTTGATCACCTCATCAAAGCGGAGATTCCAACTTCGTGATGCTTGCTTCAATCCATAAATGGATCGCTGAAGCTTTCACACCTTGTTAGCATCCTTAGGATCGACAAAACCCTTTGGTTGTATCATATACAACTCTTCTTCAATATTACCATTGAGAAACGCGGTTTTGACATCCATCTGCCATATCTCATAATCGAAATATGCAGCAATTGCGAACATAATGCTAACTGACTTTAGCATCGCTACGGGAGAGAATGTCTCATCGTAGTTAACTCCTTGAATTTGTCGAAACCCCTTTGCGACAAGTCGAGCTTTATAGACAGTTACATTACCATCAGCATCAGTTTTCCTTTTGAAAATCCATTTGTTCTCCACGGCCTTTCGGTCGTGAGGTAAGTCCACCAAGTTCCAAACTTGATTTTCATACATGGATTCCATCTCGGATTTCATGGCTTCTAACCATTTGTTGGAATCCGGGCTCATCATCGCTTCTTCATATGTCACAGGGTCATCATTTTCATCAACCATGAAATTCATGACAGGATTTCCGTACAGCTCGGGAACTGCACGCGTCCTGCTAGACCTGCAAGGTTCGGTAGTACTCTCTTTTGGAGTTTCATGATCATTATCATTAGTTCCCTCTTCAACAGGTGAAGCCAACTCCGGAACAACTTCCGGCGCTGCGCTACTCGCCATACTTTGAAGAGAAGGTTCAATAACCTCTTCGAGTTCTACCTTCCGACTACTCACACCTTTCGCGAGAAACTCTTTCTCTAGAAAGGATCCATTCTTGGAAACAAAAACATTGCCCTCGGATCTGTGATAGAAGGAATACCCAATAGTTTCCTTAGGGTATCCTATGAATACGCATTTTCCCGCTTTGGGTTCGAGTTTATCTGGTTGAAGTTTCTTCACATAAACATCGCATCCCCAAACTTTAAGAAATGACAGCTTAGGTTTGTTTCCAAACCACAATTCATACGGTGTATTTCAACGGATTTAGATGGTGCCCGATTTAAAGTGAATGCAGTAGTTTCTAGTGCATAGCCCCAAAATGACAACGGCAAGTCCGTCAGAGACATCATAGATCGAACCATATCTAATAAGGTACGATTACGATGTTCCGACACACCATTTCTTTGTGGTGTTCCGACTGGTGTGAGTTGTGAAACAATTCCACACTCTTTCATGTGAGTGCTAAACTCGTAACTTAGATACTCACCTCCACGGTCGGACCATAGAAATTTGATCTTTCTATTATGATGATTTTCCACTTCATTCTGAAATTCTTTGAACTTTTCAAAGGTTTCAGACTTGTGTTTCATCAAGTAGATATAACCGTATCTACTTAAATCATCCGTGAATGTAACAAAATAACGATATCCACCTCGCGCCGACACACTCATTGGACCACATACATCAGAATGTATGATTTCCAGTAAATCTGTCGCCCGTTCCATTGAACCGGAAAACGGCGTTCTAGTCATCTTGCCCATAAGGCATGGCTCACATGTATCAAATGATTCAAAATCAAGTGATTCCAAAATTTCATCCGAATGGAGCTTCTTCATGCGTTTAACGCCAATATGACCTAGACGGCAGTGCCACATATATGCGGATATATCATCATTTAGTTTAATCCTTTTAGCATCAACATTATGAATATGTGTAACATTATTATCGAGATCCAATAGAAATAAACCATTCATCATTGGTGCATGACCATAAAAGATTTCATTCATATAAATGGAACAACCATTGTTCTCGGATTTAAATGAATAACCACTTCGCATTAAACACGATCCAGATACAATGTTCATGCTAAGTGCTGGCACCAGATAACAATTCTTCAAGTTTATTACTAATCCCGACGGCAAGTGGAGAGGCAGCGTTCCGACGGCGATCACATCAACGCTTGATTCATTGCCGACACGCACCTTGACCTCACCCCTTGCTAGCGATCGCTTGTTCCGCAACCCCTGATTCGAGTTACAAATATTAGCAACTGAACCGGTATCAAATACCCAGGTGCTACTGCGAGCACTAGTCAAGTACACATCAATAACATGTATATCATATATACCTTTGTTTGCCTTGCCGGCCTTCTTGTCTGCCAAATACTTGGGGCAGTTGCGCTTCCAGTGGCCAGTCCCCTTACGATAGTAGCACTCGGTATCTGACTTAGGTCCAACTCGGGGTTTCTTTTCAGGCACGACAACCGGCTTGCCACCCTTACTTCCCTTCCGTTTTCCCTTATTGTCTTTCTTGAAACCAGTGTTCTTATTGATCATCAACACTTGATGTTCCTTTTTGATCTCCACTTATGCAGTTTCAAGCATTAACAGAAGCTCAGGGAGAGACTTCTTCATGCCTTGCATATTATAGTTCATCACGAAGCTCTTATAGCTAGGTGGCAGAGACTGCAGAACACGATGGATGCCTAAGTCAATGGGAATCGTTATTCCCAAGGATACAAGCTTATCGGCGTAACCCGACATCTTGAGTACATGCTCACTAACGGAGTTGTGCTCTTCCATCATGCATCTAAAGAAATTTTCTAAAGCATTGTAGCTCTCTACAGCAGCATGTGTGTCGAAAATCATTTTCAACTCACCCATTGTATCAAAAGCATTGCCATTTTCGAAACGCTTTCGAAGTTCCGGATCTAGCCCATACAATATGCCGCAATGAACTAAGTTGTGGTCCTCTTGACGAGTCTGATAGACATTCTTATCCTTGTCAGGGGCATCCTCAAAGGGTGGGGGGCCTAGCGGCGCTTCTAGCACATATTGCTTTTGTGCAGCAGAGAGGAGAATCCTCAAATTCATGGCCCATTTGGTAAAGTTGCTACCGTTCGTTGCAAGTTTCTCTTTCTCCATGAACACATTGAAATTAAAAGCAGGTGGTGCCATCTACAACAGAATTTGTAAAGATTAGACTAAGTTTATGATAGATTGAGTTCAACTAATCCATATTTCGAATGAACTCCCACTCAAAAATGACATCCCTCGTGCCTTTTTGGTGATTACATGAACCAAATCCACTACACCAAGTCCGATCATCACGTGAGTCGGTGTAGCTTCAAAGGCGAGCATCAAATGGGCATCATATCTACTATATGACTCATGCTTAACCTTTCGGTCCGTGTTCCGAGGCCATGTCTGTACATGCTAGGCTCGCCAAGTTAGAACCTTAGTATTCGCGTGTGTGTTTTACACCCGATATATGGTCATGGATCCAAGAACACCTGAAGAACACATTCTTATCTTGATATTTAAATGAGGGATCATCTTATTATGCTAACAAAGCGCTAAACAAGCAATATAAGATGCTATCAAACATCACATTTTTATTAGTGGAATGATATGGTTCCCGCATATGATCTCTATCATGTGCATCGTGGTATGATCACTATCATACCTATATGTGTAAATCCAAGGTCTATGGAGATTACACGTTATGTATGTTGTAAGAGTATCATCTCATACTTGTACTTACAACATCACCATATCATAACACTAGCCCAGCAACAATCTAAACTAGACGCCTCTAATTTATCCATTGCAAGTTTTACGTGGCTTAGGGCTTTCGAGATAGAACCTTCTTACCTACGAACATGAACCACAACGAGGATAACCAAATTGTTGACAACTCATTGCAAAATAGATATTGACTATAGTAGGAGAGACAGACACCCGCTAGCCACTTATGCAAACTAGTTTCATGTCAAGCGTGGAACAGGTCTCATGTGCGAGGACATGTAAAGTTTGTCCGGGCCGCTTCATCCCACTATGCCACCAATATCCAAAAATTACAACTAAGGAGCAACAACATGATCATCATCGCCCACATACTCATATGTGTACTACCCGTGTAAAGCATCTACACATAGATCCGGCTCTGATACCACTGTAGGGTTCGCAGCATAGAAAACAAAAAATTTCCTACGATGGGAACTATGTATCAAGATCTATCTAATAGATACAAACAATGGGCGGATGTATATCCATAGAGAACATACCCTTGAAGACCGACAAAGCTTACCAAGTTCAACTCGTGGTTGATGTAGACGATCTCTTGCCGATCTCAAGATCGAGAGGAAGTCCTAGCGCCGCAAAGCAGCAGCGCATCCGTGCTCGCACACACGTACAAGACACTGAGCAACCTCTGCCTCCTCGCTCCAGCGATGCAGCGGAAGCACAACCCTTTCTTGCCGAATAGCCACCGGGAACATGTATCTCGCTAGTCCGAGACCATGGGGGATAAATTCTAGAGGGGGAGAGAGATCCTTCACGAGGAGGTGTGAGTGAGAAGTGAGAGGAGGGGCTCCTTATATAGGGGAGGGGGCAGCCCAAGGGGGCATGGCCGCCGGCCATGGAGGGTGCCCCCACCTCTCCCTCATTCATGTGGGTGGACACTCCACTCACAAAATGGCCCTTCAATTTTCTCCACTAAAAACCCACTCAAATTCCCATTAAATTTCCACCAAATTTAATGCAAACTCTCATTAAATAAAACTCTTTTATTTTATTCAGAATTTTGTCAATTACTTTAATGACAAACATTCACAAATAACCCCTTGCTAGAATTCCATTTCACATGCATAACCTATTTATGCAATTTCACCCGAAAACCTGTTTCGGTATCTAGTGAAATAAATTCCTGCGCTTGTTTATTCTTTCGGCATGAAACATTTGCTCCAACTGGATGTCAGTGTCCCTTAAGTGTGTCACCCTATGGTTCGTGAATAATGCGGACATGATCGAGACCCTTCTCCGATCAATAATCAGTAGCGGGACCTAGAGATCCATACTGACTCCCACACATTCAACGATGACTTTTCCTATGATCGTCGGAACCTTTTACGCTTGTATCTTAATCCCTTTGTTTCACGATATATTACATGTCCGAGATTCGATCATCGGTATCTCCATACCTAGTTTGATCTCGTTACTGACATGCACTCTTTTCTCGTTCCCGTGATATAACATTCTAGTGATCAAATCACTTGCTTACAAGCTAAGCAATGTGATATCACCGAGAGGGCCCAGAGTATATCTATCCACTCTTGATCCATGATTCTTAACATAAAACTTTAGTAGCTTTGAAGCCATCTTTATAATCACCCAGTTATGGTGTGACGTTTGATGTCAACAAGAAACTCTTCCGGTGTTAGTGATTGGCATGATCTCATTGTCTAAGGATTAGGACTACTTCGTAAGTTGTTTATAGCAATATAAACTCAATGACTTTGATCGTAATGCTATACTTCGAATGAATGTTCATCACACCATTACACTAATGTTGTGATCTCGTTATTAACAACATCCAATGTCTATGATCAGGAAAGTGTGGTCATCTTGTTAATCAACGAACTAGTTTATCAGAGAGGCATAACTAGGAACTTTCTGTTTGTTTATTAAACACACATGTATTAACATTTCCGTATTAATACAATTATAGCATGCAAAATAAACATCTATCATATACTTGGAATACACATAATAAACATTTTATTATTGCCTCTCAGGGCATATTCCCTTCAGTCCCGACGGTCAATTAGTTCCGAACGACATCGCTACAGGACACGCACCCATATGGAAGAAGAAATCTATATTTTGGGAGCTGCCATATTGGAAAGTCCTGCGTGTCCGCTCTTTAATCAACGTGATGCACGTGACGAAGAATCTTTGCGTGAACGTGCTAGGATTCCTTTGCGTGTATGGGAAGACAAAAGATACACCAGAAGCACGGGAGGACCAACAAATTATGAAAGACCCAAAGAACATGCATACACAGAACAAGACGGATAAAGGGCGTCACTTAAGTCGTGCCAGCTATGCTCTTACCAAAGCAGAGAAGGAAATCTTTTTTGAAGTCCTTTACAGTATCAAGGTGCCGTCTGGCTTCTCATCTAATATAAAGGGGATAATAAATATGGCAGAGAAAAAGTTCCAAAACCTGAAGTCCCATGACTGTCATGTGATTATGACGCAGTTGCTTCCGATTGCATTGAGGGGGCTTCTACCGGAAAATGTTCGAGTATCCATTGTGAAGTTGTGTGCATTCCTCAATGCAATATCTCAGAAGGTAATCAATCCAGATATTCTGCCAAGGTTATAGAAGGATGTGGTACAATTCTTGTTAGTTTTGAGTTGGTGTTCCCACCATCCTTCTTCAATATTATGACGCATCTCCTGGTTCACCTAGTGGAAGAGATTGCCATTCTCGGTCCGGTATTTCTGCATAATATGTTCCCCTTTGAGAGGTTCATGGGAGTATTAAAGAAATATGTTCATAACCGTGCTAGACCAGAAGGAAGCATCTCCAAGGGATATGGAACAGAGGAGGTCATTGAGTTTTGTGTTGACTTTATTCCTGACCTTAAGCCGATTGGTGTTTCTGACTCGCGGCATGAGGGAAGACTAAGTGGAAAAGGCACGCTGGGAAAGAAAGCAATGATGTGTAGGGACGGGGATTCTTTCACTAAATCACACTACACAGTTCTACATAATTCCACCTTGGCAGCTCCGTATATCGAGGAACACAAGAATATTGTATGCTCCAAAAACCCGGGGAAGCCTAAATCATGGATTACTTATGAACACATGAAGTCTTTCGGTGGTTGGATGCGGACACATCTCTTGAATGACACCACTATTGGAGATCAGCTATACTTGTTGGCCGCGTCACCATCTTCTACTGTATTTAATTTCCAACGGTACGAAATAAATGGGAATACATTCTACACGATCGCCCAAGATAAAAAGAGCACCAACCAAAATAGTGGTGTCCGCTTTGATGCAATAGACGAGAATGGACAAAAGGACACATACTATGGTTACATAGAGGAGATATGGGAACTAGACTATGGATTCTCTTTTAAGGTCCCTTTGTTTCGCTGCAAATGGGTCAACCTAAATGGGGAAGGGGTAAAGATAGACCAGTTGTACGGAATGACAACAGTGGATCTCAACAATCTTGGTTATAGAGATGAACCATTCGTCCTAGCCAATGATGTGTCTCAGGTTTTCTATGTGAAGGACATGTCCTCCAGACCAAAAAAAAAGAAAAATATGCAAACGAATACATCATATGATGAGCCAAAGCGTCACATAGTTCTTTCAGGGAAAAGAAACATCATGGGAATCGAGGACAAGACAGACATGTCAGAAGATTATAATAAGTTTGATGAAATTCCGCCCTTCACAGTGAAAACTGACCCAAGCATTCCGTTAAGTAAAGAAGATGCTCCATGGTTACGTCTGAAGCGATCATAAGGAAGAACATATGCCAAGAAGTTCATGCTCATATTATGTAACTCTAGTTCATGTCTTTCGCGGTTTGTGGCTTCACCGAAGGATATCTTTTGCGGTTTGTGGCTTGACCGGGACTATATATAGGGGGGCCTTTAGTCCCGATTTTGTAGTCTCAGTTTTTAATATTAATAAATGTCTTGAGTGTTAGTCCCGTTTTGTGGATAGATCAGGACTATGAAGAAGTTGTCCCGATTCGTACTTACCATTAAGATCGGATCTCTGAACGCGCGCGTTCACATATTAGGGAGTGCCTCTATGACCAGTTTCTTGGAGATGCCAGAGTACTGGGATTCGGCGGCATCTCCCTAAAACTGGTCGTAGTGGTGTCCCTGCTCTCGAAAACCATCTTGCAGCTTGTAACTTCTCTAACTAGATCAATACACCTAGGAGCTAACTAATTTCACATATTAGGGAGTGCCTCTATGACCAGTTTCTCGGAGATGCCGGAGGACTGGGATCCGGCGGCATCTCCCTGAAACTAGCCATAGTGGTGTCCCTGCTCTCGAAAACCATATTGCAGCTTGTAACTTCTCTAACTAGATCAATACGCCTGGGAGCTAACTAATTTCACATATTAGGGAGTGCCTCTATGACCAGTTTCTTGGAGATGCCGGAGGACTGGGCTCCGTTGGCATCTCCCTGAAACTGGCCATAGTGGTGTCCCTGCTCTCGAAAACCATCTTGGAGATGCCTCAAATTGGCTGGAGGACTGGACTCACAAGGATGCCTATTTATAGTACAAGCAGCTCGGCATAGTGTCGACACTTACGAAATAATGTCGACACTCACCCCTATTATTAGTGCTGACTCGTGTTTTGTCCCAATTGGTCTCTCCAACCGGGACTAAAGGTTCATCTTTAGTCCCGGTTGGTGACACCATCCGGGACAAGGTACATGTCGCACGACTTAATGTCGACACTCACCCCTATCATTAGTGCTGCCTGGCCCAGCCTGCCGAAATCCCTCCAACCGGGACTAAAGATGAACCTTTAGTATATTGAAAATCCGAACAATGAAAATCCTTCGTGTGGTGTCATATTATGTGACATAGTTGAAAGGAAAAATACCAGACTTGGTATATTGATCATGTCCCGAAAAAACCTTCACAAAATGACCTATCATGTTCGAGGTTTCATGGCTTTCGGTCCAAATGACCGATGTTATGTGCTGAATCACAGCATAGTTTGTGATGCTGTGCCCATATTATGCATGCATGTGGACATTGGTATGGAGAAAAATGTTGCAGGAGGAAGTTTTCCTTTTTGTCTCACGGAAAAGCCCTTCTCCATTTTCCGAGCGTAAAAAACGGGTCGTTTTGTGAAGTAACCACCAAAATGCTATTTCAGAATGCTACCGTCCCATTTTCTTAAAATACTAGACCACCTTACATAGACTATCTCCCAACCGGGACATCTCAAACCTTTTCGTCCATCCCGGGTAAAAAGGATAAATGTCTGCTGAATCGGTAGGAAGTGGATCCGGTTTGTACTACAGGTACATGATCTATCACCCGTGATTTTTTGAAAAAATCATTTTTAGACTCGCAATATGTGGTTTCTTCAGAGATCCAATGCAAGTTCTAACGATGCTCGTCCCCTAACTTCATGCACGCCGGTTCGACCATAGTTAGAAATTCAGAAAATTAAAAACAGGCATAATAAATTCAAAAAAAATCCGAACAATGAAAATCCTTCGCGTGGTGTCATATTATGTGACATAGTTAAAATGAAAAATACCAGACTTGGTATATTGATCATGTCTTGAAAAAACCTTCACAAAATGACCTATCATGTTCGAGGTTTCATGGCTTTCTGTCCAAATGACCGATGTTATGTGCTGAATCACGGAATAGTTTGTGATGTTGTGCCCATATTATGCATGCATGTGGACATTAGTGTGAAGAACAATGTTGCAGGAGGAAGTTTTCCTATTTGTCGCACGGAAAAGCCCTTTTCCATTTTCCGAGCGCAAAAAACGGGTCGTTTTGTGAAGTAACCACCAAAATGCTATTTCAGAATGATACCATCCCATTTTCCTAAAATACTAGACCACCTTACATGGACTATCTCCCAACCGGGACATCTCAAACCTTTTCATACATCCCGGGTAAAAAGGACAAATGTCTGCCGAATCGGTAGGAAGTGGGTCCGGTTTGTACTACAGGTACATGATCTATCGCCCGTGATTTTTTGAAAAAATCATTTTTAGACTCGCAATATGTGGTTTCTTCAGAGATCCAATGCAAGTTCTAACGATGCTCGTTCCCTATCTTCATGCACGCCGGTTCGACCATAGTTAGAAATTCAGAAAATTCAAAACGGGCATAATAAATTCAAAAAAATCCGACCAATGAAAATACTTCACGTGGTGTCATATTATGTGACATAGTTGAAAGGAAAAATACTAGACTTGGTATATTGATCATGTCTCGAAAAAACCTTTACAAAATGACCTATCATGTTCGAGGTTTCATGGTTTTCGGTCCAAATGACGATGTTATGTGCTGAATCACGGCATAGTTTGTGATACTGTGCCCATATTATGCATGCATGTGGACATTGGTATGGAGAACAATGTTGCAGGAGGAAGTTTTCCTTTTTGTTGCACGGAAAAGCCCTTTTCCATTTTCCGAGCGCAAAAAACGGGTCGTTTTGTGAAGTAACCACCAAAATGCTGTTTCAGAATGATACCGTCCCATTTTCCTAAAATACTAGACCACCTTATATGGACTATCTCCCAACCGGGACATCTCAAACCTTTTCGTCCATCCCGGGTAAAAAGGACAAATGTCTGCCGAATCGGTAGGAAGTGGGTCCGGTTTGTACTACAGGTACATGATCTATCGCCCGTGATTTTTTGAAAAAATCATTTTCAGACTCGCAATATGTGGTTTCTTCATTGATCCAATGCAATTTATAAATGAACCATTTTTCTTCCCGCGATTCTTCTTCCCGCCATTTCTTCCCGCCATTTTTCTTCCCGCCATTTTTTCCCAGCATTTCTCCCGCCATTTCTTCCCGCCAGTTTTTCCCGCCAATTCTTCCCTCCGGTTATCTTCCTGCCATTTCTCACTATATATATGTAGGGTTGGCCTCCATTGTCATTGCACATCTCTAGACTCATATTTGCAACCTCATCACTCTTTCCCATGACTTCCACCGTAGCACTAACTCCCAGGGAGGCGGAGGCGCTTTGCGCCTCGAACTACCCTTGCCCGTCGGGCTACTGTGTCCCTGTCGGCTGGATGCTGACCGCCGGAGGCGTGCCGGCTCCTCCTGTCCCTCTAGGTGTGGCGTGTCGGATGGCCATCACGAACCACTACTACTTCGAGCTCAGTCGGAGCAGCGGAGGAATCCCAGATGGCATCCCGACTATTTCCCGACTTGGGAAGCCTTCTTTGTGGATCGGCGTGAGAGGGCGCTCGCCAGGCACGAGGAGGACGACCCACCTCCTCCGAACTTCAACGAGGTCGGCCGTCGGCTGTGGTGGCGCGGCCGGACTCTCCAGAGCGTCATGGCCTATGACACGGCCGTCGACTCTAGCCCCCGCCTACGCTACCCTCAAGTCCAGCCCACTCGTACTCAGCCTTCAAGGTTCAACTAGGGCGACCCCGACGACGACAGCGACGATGGCCGTGGCGAGTATTACAGGTGTAGGCAGGAGCATGACTGAATCACTCCAACAGTGCAAAACAAGTTCGGCCGATTGTGGCTTAATCTCGCCATGTATGTTAATTTTCAGTTCTTCTATGTAACCTTGTGTTAGTTGCGTTATATACTTTAATTCCAGTTCTATCCTAATAAAATTTTCTTTCCGCCCATTATTTCCCGTCCTTTTTTTTCCGCCCATTAATATATAAAAAATATAAGTTAATTCAAATCCAAATTAAAAACAGAAAATGGTTTTGAATTATTTATTCAAATCCAAACACTTTTTATGTTTAAAGTTTTTCTAAATTCCAAATTAATATTAAAAAAATATAAGTTAATTCATTTTTAATTGTAAATGGTTCATATTTTAAATGGTTACATTAATTATTTTTTTAAACAGAAAATGGTTTTGAATTATTTATTCAAATCCAAACACTTTTTATGTTTAAAGTTTTTCTAAATTCCAAATTAATATTAAAAAATATAAGTTAATTCATTTTTAATTGTAAATGGTTCATATTTTAAATGGTTACATTAATTATTTTTTAAAACAGAAAATGGTATTGAATTATTTATTCAAATCCAAACACTTTCTATGTTTAAAGTTTTTCTAAATTCCAAATTAATATAAAAATATATAAGTTAATTCATTTTTAATTGTAAATGGTTCATATTTTAAATGGTTACATTAATTATTTTTTAAAACAGAAAATGGTTTTGAATTATTTATTCAAATCCAAACGCTTTTTATGTTTAAAGTTTTTCTAAATTCCAAATTAATATTCAAAAAATATAAGTTAATTCATTTTTAATTTTAAATGGTTACATTAATTATTTTTTAATAACAGAAAATGGTTTTGAATTATTTATTCAAATGCAAACACTTTTTATGTTTAAAGTTTTTCTAAATTCCAAATTAATATTCAAAAAATATAAGTTAATTCATTTTTAATTTTAAATGTTTCATAGTTTAAATGGTTACATTAATTATTTTTAAAAACAGAAAATGGTTTTTAATTAGTTATTCAAATTCAAACACTTATTATGTTTAAAGTTTTTCTAAATTCCAAAGTAATTATCATTTAAAAAACATTACAAATTTAAACCCCAAATAAAAAATAAGGCAGGAACGGAGAGAAAATTCCTGAATTTTTTTGAAAACAGGGTCATATGTCCTGGTTGAAGCCACCAACCGGGACTAAAGAGCCCTGCGCGCGCCCCTTGGGCTGATGAAAAAAAGTGGACTATACGTCCCGGTTGGTGGCTCCAACCGGGACGTATGACCCTTTAGTCCCGGCTGGAGCCACCAACCGGGACAAAAGGCCCTTTGTTTATAACTGACGCGCCTCCTCTTCTTCTTCCCCATCTCACTTCTCTGCTTCTCACCGACGCGCGCACAGGAAACCCGACGACGCCGGCAGGCTGCCCGAACTCGCCGCCGCACACCATCGCCTCCGTCCACACAAGCAGAGGGCTCGAGCACGCCCCGACCCCCTCGACGCTTTCTTCCCCAACCTCGACGAGGTTCGCCGCCGTCCATCAGCCCTATTCCGACCTCGCCGTGCTTCCCCGACCCCACCACCGCGCTCAGGGTGAGCCACCGGTCCTCTAGGACCCTTCCCTTCCTTTCCTCCCTCTCTTGTTTGCTCTAGCCTCGAGCGCCGCCGTCGGCCACCGCCAGACCTCGCCGTAGACGTAGCTCCGGCTACCAAATAGGAACGGCGCTGCCTCTATATCATTCGTCGTGCTACGCTGGTTCAAACGCGCACAGTTCCGCAGTCCCGCGCGCTCCCCAGGGTCGCCGTCAACCACCGTATGCCGTGCCTCCCGTCGTGGTGACGTGTTGCTTGCGTGGCTACCGCGTGGTGCCAGCGTGGCCTCGGTCCCACCTGCCAGCCTCAGAAGCTAGGTGCCTCTGCGGTGCAGGTTAGCAGTGGCCTGGTCCAGGTCCACCCGTCAAAGCCCTGGTCCAGGTCCCACCTACCTGCGTGGAGGTTGAGGTGGCCACGAGCCCCTCTGTCAACCACTGTGGCTAGCAGTGGCCTCGGTGTAAAAAAATTTCTGTTTTGTTTAAATTCAGAAATGGTTTAATTAAATCCAAAAATTGATATAATATTGTAAATTCAATAATTAATTATTTATATCTCGGAGAAATACAAATAATATATCAAAATGTTTAGAAAAATGAGATCTAACTATTTAACCTATAATCATGCATTGTTCAACAACTTTCAAGGAAAGTTTAATTAGAGAACAAAATTAACCCCTCTCATATACTCCGGAGTTTCTCCGAGTTAGGGTTTTCACCCCTCGGAACCCCGTTTAAATTGCCGAGCATGTCTTAGGGTTACTTTTCAATACAAATTAACTTGTCATATCATCATCCTTGTTTGATCATTGCATCGATGCCATGTGTTGATTATTCCCCTCTCTTTCCGGTGTTCGGTTCTTCGCGGTAGAATACGAGATCGAGATTAAAGACCGAGGTCAACACCATCGAAGATCGAAGATTTCTTGATAGCCATCGTATTGTAGATGCTTAGCCATGATATTAGTTGTCATAGACCCCAGTTGAATCGATGTTGCACCTAGGGTTAGCCGGTGTGTCCTCGGCAGGGCATCCCGAACCCGAGGGTTGATTGATTGCAACCTTTATTTCTGGTATTGATTCTTCACGATAGGATCCAAGCCCGATGGTTTCTCCGTATTAGGGTTTCTGATATTGTAAATTCATTTTTATTATTGTGTATGTATATATTAGGGTTTCTCCGAATTAGGGTTTATATCTCTCAACTCCGTATCTAACATTCTCCCTTAGCCGCTTTGACTTATCCGTTTTTCCACCTATGCAGAAAATATGGACCCACATGACAAAGACGAAGAAAAGGAAGAGTTGATCCAAGGTGTGATCCGCGGGGAAGAAAATTTAGATGTATCAACGTTTCTGAACAACTCCGGTGAGGGTGATCCTCTTTTTGCCGGAAGAGACGACTTGTTTGAGGTTGAAGGTGATGCCTTCCGCGAGGGAGAAGGCGATGCCTTGTGTGAACGAGAAGACGACCGCTCCGGCGAGGTGCATGTAATATAATTAATTCATTAATTAATCATCTGCTATCTATATAGAAATAGTAACGGCGATCTTTCTTCTTTTAGCCCTCCGGATCGAAGAAATCTACTGAAAAGAGCGGCCGAGGCCCAACCAAAAAGTTGGGAGACCATGAGAGGTTCAAGATCAAAGATGTCGCTGAAGACGGCAAACCGACAGCTCCCAAAGTTGTCGCAAACAAATTTATGGCACAATGCGGAGTAATTGTTAGGGACTTAATCCCGATCACCATTCGAAATTGGAATAGGCCTGCTGATGCGGAAGAAGAGGGAACATTTTTATTTGTCCCTAACAACGCCAAAGATTTACTGTGGAAGAGGCTCATGGTTAATTTCAAACTACCGAAGATAGAGCTGGATCCAAATGCGGAGGATCCGGTTGAGGACGCCTTAGAACATGGGAGAGCCATGGAGGCTAAGGTCAGGGAGTGGGCTTTGAAGAAGATGGCCCAGTGTTTCACCAACTGGAAGAAAAGATTGCACCTTGACTATGTCGTGAAAGAGAAGACTCCCGATTTCAAGAATATTCAGTTTGAGAAGATAAAACCATTCTGGGCTGAGTTTGTGAAATACAAGACATCAGAAAAAGCTAAGAAAATGTCTCCAATGAATAAGCTGAATGCTGCTAACAAGAAGTATCACCATACTATGGGGCAAGGTGGCTACAGGGCTGGCATTCCTAAGTGGGTGAAACTTGAGAATGAACTGCGTGCTAAAAAGATCACCCAGAGACAGACGATTGGGTAGAACGTGCAAGGAATTGGTTTTATGGGCATGGGGGCACGTTGGACTCGGAAGGGAAGTGTATATATAACATACGACATAAAGAAGACCCCTTGCCAATCGAGAAGATGAGAAAAGCAGTAAAGGCTGTGAAAGATGGGGAATTCATTCCCGATAGAGAGAATGATGAGCTCACACTCGCCCTTGGAAATAAGGAACATGATGAACGAACACGAGGCACAAGCGGCTCCAAACCATGGAGGACTGGGTTTCCTGAAGAGAGGAAGAAATATCCTGATAGAAGCCGTCAGAGGAGAAAGGACAGGGCGAAAGTTGAAGCAGATATTCAGAAAGAGCGAATGCGTATAATTGAAGAACGAATAAAGCAACAACAAGATGAAATTAACGCACTTAAAGAGCAAAGTACTACCGGCCCATCTCAGCAGCACACTACATTCGATGCTACCGGCCTATCGAATAATCAAAAAAGCAGTGTGGCTTCCACCGAGGTCCCGGGTGATGACAATGGCGATGACGATGGTGCACGGACGATGTCTCCTGTTGGCTACCCAGTGGATGATATCACAGAGATGACACACTGCGAGCTACATGTCAAAGTTGTGAACATATCAATGAAGGTGGCGGTCGGCTATGCCTTACCAATTGGACCCACACCAACTTACCACTGTCGTCCGGTTCCAGAGGGCTACGCTGTTGTTGGGGTGGATGAAATCATGCCCACCTTTGAAGTTTTGGATCTTCACTACCCTGCAGCTGAAGGGGATGTGACTGTACTGGGAGACGCAACAAACGTCACCATTCTATGGCCAAAGGAATGTATCGTGCTTCGAAATCACACGCCAAGGCCATCTTCGCCGCCGCCTCACCCGTCTCCAGCGAGGTCATCGCCGCCGCGACAGCCGTCTTCGTCGCCTCACCCGGCTCCGTCGCCTCACCAATCTCCAGCGCAGCCATCACTGCGGGAGCCATCACCATCGCCTCAGGATAAAAAGTGTAAGCGTACTGCTACTCTACGTCGTGGTAAGCGATCGCCGAAACGTAAACAAGAGCCTCTTCCAAAAGTACCAAAGGTTCCTCCCAAGAGAGCTTATGACTGTACTGAAGAGGAGACCGCGGCGATCGTTGATGCGGAAACGACAGCGTTTTTCGCTAAGCTGAGGCGGACGAAAGAGCAAGAGTTCCCCAGCACCAAACAAGAAAGATCCAAAGTGTTGAAAATGCTAAAGACTCTTCATCAACCCGAGACAAAGCTGTCATCAGACTATGAGCGTTCTATTTTCAAGTCACATGCGGCACAACAAGCCTCGAAGAGCAGTACTGATGCAAGCGAGAAATCTGTTGCCCAGCTCGGAGAACAAGCAAAACAGTCTTGCGCCCCCTCTCAAGGTGATTTCCCATACCAATGTGGGATCGAGCAAATATGGGGCCGAAGAGCAGTATGATCCAGAGGTAGTTGCACAATACGGAGAAGCTGCCGCTGCTCAAGGTATGAGTATTGCCCAGTACTTATCCCAGTTAGAGTACTTCCCCGTGAGTGAAGTAGCATACAAATACTAGTACGGCAAACCTCTCGTCAAACCTGAGGAGGTAAATAATCTTCCAACAAAAATGCGAAGATTGCATAACTGGTACATGCATGCCACAAAGGCCGGGGCTAACTAGATAGTGTTGAGGGTTACAAAAAAGCATCATGGGAAAGAAAAGGATGACATGATATCCATTGAATTTGATGAACTATTTCAATTATTCAATCAAGACACCTTGGACAAATCGATCATCAGTGCCTATTGTCTGTAAGTACTAATTCTGTAATTAATTTAGTATCCAGCTATCTCACCTTGTTTATTGCATGTATATAATCATACTGTAATATGCAGAATGAATATTCTCGAATGCATCAGAGGACAAGTCTATGACATTGGCTTCATTGACCCATATTGGGTTCATGAAGCTAATCTCAAAACAAACCCCCAGGATACGGAGGATAATATAGTACACGCGTTAAGGTTTCAAGAAACCAAAAGGGAAATACTTTTTCCTTACAACTTCGAGTGAGTGTTATTGTCTTGTATACACTTTCTATTTTGCTTACTCGATGTTAAGTATATAATTGATGAGTTATGCATTCGTAGCTTCCACTATATTCTGTTAATCATTCAACTTGACAAAGGGCGTGTACTAGTCATGGACTCGAAACATAAACCCCTTGAGCAGTGAAAGGACATGCAGATGCTTCTCCAGCGGTAATTCTAATCATTACGACACTATATCGGCAACATTCGTGAATTTTATGATATCAAGTAATTAATAACTTATTTTATTCGTTTTCTTCGCCGGGCAGTGCTTGGAAACGGTTCACCAACAAAGCTAGGGGTGTTTAGAAAGCGGACCTTACATTTCAAGCACTAGATATAAGCACCACTAGCTATATCCGTGCATTTCTTTGATTCTAGTTTTGATACAGTTATTATTATGCTTGATTATTATTTTGATTGAACTATGTTCTCGTAAAGTGCCTGACGCAGGGACCAGGTAACAATCTATGTGGATACTATGTTTGCGAGTTCATACGGCAGACGTGCGATGAGAAGGGCAGAAATTTAGAGAAACTCCACGTACGTAAACAATTTCTATAGTTTTTAATTACAATCAAATTGTGTTTAGTTTCATTCATATAGGCTGACTCCTTTTTAAAATCAGATCGAACGTCTACGGGATGGTCTTCTGCCAAAGGATCGCGTACGAGCAATTCAGGAGAAATTGACGGGATTCTTGGATGCAGAAGTCCTAAACCCAAAAGGGGAATATTATTCGGCTGTGTATAGACAATAGGGATTGTAAAAAGAGCAACTTTTGTATGTAGTGCAGGAACTCGATCCGTGTATCGAATATAATATTGTCATGATGATCTTGTGTAATATAATGGTTCCTTCATTGATGAGTCCAAAACACTAAATAAACAATAAAACAGCATAAATGAATTCTCTGCCGCGACACAAAAAGTGGCCAAAATGTTGTCGCGGTAACAAAAGTTGCCAAAATGAATTCTCTGTCGTGGCAGAAGCTTATTTTTCCCGGTTCGTATTACGAACCGGGATGGTTGCTCCTCCGCCCCCCGCACGGAGCAGCGGCCACGTGTATGATTTTTTGTCCCGATTGGTGGGGCAACCGGGACTAAAGGTTCGGGCTTTAGTCCCGATTGCCCCGTCCCGGTTGGGTAACCGGGACTAAAGCCCCTTACCAACCAGGACCAATGAGCCGTTCTGCGCTAGTGTTGTGACATGTTTTAGATACACATATGGTTCCTTACAGAGAACCCTAATGCAACACGCGCGGTATCCTTCTAGATTGAAGAAATAATGAGCACGAATATTATTAAGTAATCAGTAGGACCAATAGATAAGAAAATTTATGGTCCATTATTTAATGAGGTATATACACTTTTTGTCCCACATCTTGTATCGTGGGAGCGTTTTAGTCCTACATCTTGCAAAGTGAGCAATAGTAGTCCCATAACTTGCATCTCGCAAACATTTTAGTCTAGTTTGATCAAATTTTAGCAAGTTTGACTAAATTCATCCACCTATAACGTTGTAATTTTTTAAAAATAACCCAATAGATTTTCCTCTTGCATTTGAGTCCTCGATGCTGACATGCAATGCAGATGTTGAAATAAAATAGTTAAAACTCTAAGCATTGGGAGGGATTTGAACTTCGTACCTTCCTATATCAACAAATCTTTAGAAGACACTACACCAACACACAAACTATTGCTAACTTCAAAAAATCGTGATTTATTTATACAACATAAAAGCATACACGTATGCTAAAAATGCTTGCGTCATACAAAATCAGACTCCTATATAAGGACATGTATCAACGGAAAATGCATTTTAAACTCGGGCTACGTGGAGGCTGTTATTTTGAACATTTAAAAAATATAATTCAAAGTACCAAATACACCTCCTAAAAATATGTACATGATATAAGATTTTTGAGTGTGCAAAATTTTAATCCGGATTGAATTATGTTTGGGCTACACAAAAAAGACAATTTAGACAGGATCTGGAGGTGCACTGTTTACAAACCTAGATCACTATTTTTGTCTTTTCTATGTTGCTTAGGACACAAAATATTTTGGTTTAAAAATTTCATTTTTTAGAATTTTTCACATCTGTAGAACACGTATTTTCAAATGACCAAAATAAAATCTTATGTGTGGTCTAGGTGTATACACTCAATCAATCAAGGTCCACTTCACTTGTGTGTGTACAGGCTAGTATACATAATGTTTGTGTGTATAGGCAAGATAGGACGAATCAGCCTAAAAATAATGTATAATAAATGGCCGCTCTTAATACAATCAGATTGGTGCATGTATTGTAATTGTAATGGCAAGCTATATATATTCGAGGGCGTAGGTTGTAAGTTCAATTCCATGATTATCTTATTTCTTTTCTTATTTATTATTTATACTGCCACTGATGGGTGTGCCCGCCTGTCAGGCCTAGGAAAATAGCATGCAGCAGAAAAAAAGATATTCATTTTGAAAACATTTGATGCCTAATGTCAGCTTCAGAATAAGTTATGGTCAAAAGATGGAAAAATTCATTCAAATCGTAGAATTTCGATTGAATTGGACTAAAATGCTTTCAGGTTGCAAGTTATGGGACTAATATTGCTCACTTTGCATGTCACATCCCAAGTTTTAGATTTGGTTCTGCATATCATTCATACCATTGCATCATACTCTTCCATGCAAAACCATCGATTGAAAAGATTCGGCAAAACGCTATTTTCTAAACCCAACTCTATTTTACTACAATGCTCCTGCGGGAGGTTTTACTAGGACTTGAGTTTTCCACTCTTGTAGCCTAGTGGTTTCACTCATCCCTTGACCCTAGGTTGTTCCCCTTGATTTTACAAAAATTTAGGAACAAAAATCGCCCGATTCGGAGTTCGTATGAAGGAGTTACGGAGGTTTTACTAAAATGGAAAAAAGGAAAAAGAAAGGATAAAAAAAATCGGCGCCAGTCTGCTGGGCCGCGCCGGCCGAGCCAGCCAGCACCGCACCGCCCGCGCGGCGGATAGAATCCGCCGCCGCCCCAGCTACAGCCCACCGACAGGTGGGGCTGTGTCCGCCTAGGACCCCGCGTGGGGGGCCCCACTTAAAGCCACCGACCCCACATGCCTCTCTCTCCCCACGCGCCCGCACCCGCCGCTCTCCCGCCTCGATCCGCGCGCCGCTGCCTGCCTCGGGAACCGCGCCGCCGCCGCCGCACCCCGCGCGCGCTGCCGCCGTCCCGCGCTGACCGCCTCTCTCTCTCCGCGCAGGACCCCGCCGACCCGCCGCCGTCCCGCCGCCGACCGCCGCCGTCCCGAGCCGCCGGAGCGCCGTCGCCGGTAAGCCGCCGCCGCCTCTTCTCGGCCGTCGGATCTAAGATCTACGGCCCAGATCGACCGGAGATCGCGCGGTTGACTGGTCAACGGCCAGTCAACCCGCGCTGAGTCAGCGCTGAGTCAGTAGGGAATATTCCCTTTTGATTTAAATCGTTTTAGAAATTGCAGAATCTTGTAGAAACTTGTAAATTGCGTAGAAATTAATCTACTAGGCCAAAAATTGCAAATAAAATATGTGTAGATTCAGTAAGTCGTGTATAACCTTGCTGTACCATTATTTCACACTTTTGCAGCAAGTTTTTGTCCAGTTTATTTAAAAGAGTTAATGGCCTTTTTGGACTAATTAATTCGTAGAAAAAGATCTGTAACTCCAAAAATTGCATATGATATGTCCCTGGTTTTAGTAGAACAAGGGGAATCTCAAAGTGAATTAAAAGGATAGGCTTACAGTAAAAACTTTTGCAGAAACTATTTAGTGGCTTTCTGCAGTGTTTTAATTACTTAGGGAGTTTTATAATTCCTTTTTGAGTAATTCCAATTGGTACTGTTCCTAAATAGCAATTCCCATACAGTAGAATTTTCCTAAGATTTTATAAATAGTATACTACCGTTAGTGAATTATTTGGATTCTAGCTCTAGTTTTGAGCATTATATTTTGCATGATAGTTTTCCCTGCGCTAAAACTATTTTCCATGCATGAAATCAGTACCTCTACTGAATACTATTATGTGGTGTTGCTGTAGCGTCACCCCACTTTTCATACATGCTTTCATGCATCATCTTTGTTGCATGTGCTTGTGGATTGCCTGTTTATGATTGCAATTGTATCGTGTAGATTGTGACGAGTGCAACGCTTGCTCGTGTATGGATTGTTCTTCCGACCGCTACAACCAAGGCAAGTAGATGCTATTTGTTCATGATATTGTCCTACTATTTTCTATGCATTGTCGTGTATTTTGTAGACGCATGAGTAGGATGATACTATCGCTATGCTATGTCCTATTCTGTGGTAGGGCTTTCCTTGTAGATGAACCACCATTGGTAGATGTGCTTAGCCATGCAATGATGAACGAGGGCTGGGTTACATCACTAAAACTTGTTTCTAAAGTATTGGTTTGTGAAAACTAAAACAACTTAATCAATGAATCTCCTGGGTGTGATGGGATTGATAACTAAAACAACTTAATCATTGCGGAAAGGCACCCAGGTATCAAGAGAAAATGATTGGCTTCTTTATTTTGTAGCTTATGTGTACGACCATGTGCCAATAATGAAATGGGCGGTTGGTTGGACTTAGTAGGTTGTGGTAACTCGAACCCGCGTATCCAGAGATGTAGAATTTTGGTAGGTTGGACCGATGCGCGTCGGGATTGGGGAGCTACTTCCCGAACAGTCTCTTCTTGGACTTCTCCCTATCATCACCCATAATGAGAGTGATGGTACGAGCTGGGCTGGCCAAGTCACATGGGTAAAGTGTACTAACCTCTGCAGGGTGTATAATCTAATCGATTAGCCGTGTCCCCGGTTATGGACAACTGAGTTGCTTGATATTGATTCCATGACATGTTTCTCGCTCATTCTAATTTCATAATTGTTTTAATCTTGTTGGGTTACCTTAATTGGGTTCTTTTCAAAGAAAATCAAAAAATGTTTATGAAAGTAGGACAAATGTATTTGCAAATGCAAGCCAGACACAGATCCAATTGCCAAATATGCATGTAGATGTTAGCACTACTGTCTCCTTTACTAGCTCTACTTGCCATACATTCCATGTATTGACCCTTCGGGGCTGCTACGTTTCATGTTGCAGGATATTCCGATTCTGAGTAATCGATATAGGCCACGGTACTCCACTCGGCACTTGTTCACTTGTGGGCAATTTGAAGAATGGAGGATTTACTATATTTATGTTGCTACCTGAATAATTTGAGCTAGCCTTGAGCTAATCTTTTATTGTAATAATGGTACTCTAGATCTTCGTTATTTATGATACACGGATATTTGCTATGTTATTCATCGTATTCTATTGTGGGCCAATGAACCGATCCAGGGATTGGCATGTCACATAGAAGCCACGGTCTTTTTAGAACCGCGCTGTTACAAGATGGTATTAGAGCACGTGTGTCGACTGTAGGATCGTGACCTAGGATTGGATTAGGAAGCCATATATTTATTAAAGCCTATATTAACTCTGTCTTTCATCTTATGCCTTTCACCCTCGTAAATTCTTACCATATGCTATTCTCACACTTTCCTCTTTTAATTGATAGATGGGAGAGGTCAGGACTGAGTATGCGACCATGGAGTCACCAAGGCCCTTTGCAAGGCAGTTAGCACAGCTCTCGCAGCCATTGGGATTGCCACTGCCCATGTTCAAGGGAAGAAGGCTGTACACCTATGGATATGGTGAGGATGCATGGGAGATCACCACCTTCATCTTCAGGGATGCCGCCTTGCCAAACCCTGTGCATCTGATCTACACCAAGACATACTGCAACTGTGGACGTGAAATCAACTTGGCCATACATGAAGCCCTGTCTCGCCAGTGCCATCAAGTCCGACACCTACTGCCAGCAGATTCACCCTACCGTGACTATGGGAGGCGTGATGAAGATGGGCACATTGTGGTTACCCCGGGCGACAGGAACAACATGCCGCCCCGTCGGAGACACATAGAGGACATGGAAAGGGAGAACGGAGCTCTAGCTGAGAAAGTGATGATGATAAAGGAGATTGCAGATTTTGCTAGCAATGGTATGGTGGTCCAAGGACAGGAGATTGACACCATGCATGAAGCTGTGGGAGTTCTGGAGAATGCCCTGATAGCCAGAGATGCAACCATAGCTCATCTTCATGGTACTATGCAGGAGAACACCCAGAACATACAACAGTTGCAAGGGACCGTCCAGGAAAGGGATCAAACTATTGAAGCTATGACCGCCCAGATTGCCGCTCTCCAAGCACAGCTAAATCCACCCTCTGATGATGACAATGGAGATAATGGCAACAATGGGGATGATGATGACAGTGGGAACGATGATGATGATGAGGACGAGGATGATGACGATGGAGACAATGATGGTGGAGGAGATGAAGCTGTTGCAGTCGCAGCAGAGAGTGAAGAAGAAGAGGAGGATCCAGAAGAGGTGGAGTTTGAGATCTCAAGTGATGATTCAGGAGAAGTGTACACTCTGCCGCCATGGTTGAACCATGGACCGAAGCGCCAACGCATGAGTGCAAGGACCTACCGCAACCTCTTCAAGAAGTAGATAGAAGTCCACCAATTAGTCCTTGTTAGGCAAAACCGTTAGGATTAGTCTCGATCGATGTGAAAGTTAATTACTGTTAGTTTAAGAGTGTTTAGTTGCTTATTTTTGTACTCCAATATCCTAGGAATTATTTGTGTGAATTTTATGAAAGAGTTATGGCAAGTTTGGTTAACATCTGTGTTATTTTCGCTGTAGTTTTCTGCTGATACAGCAGTACTGTATGATTTTTCATATTTTTCTGGTAACTGGGAAAAATCTGAAACAAATAGGGCTGGTGCGAAACCCTCTGTACTGTATGTGGAAAATTCAGCTAAATTTTCTGATGAGTTTAAGTCAGGTAGAAAAATTCGTGAACGCTGCTGGACTGTTCTGGCAGATTGCTGTTTTTGTTGGTTAGTTGATCAACTGTTTAGGTAACCATTGCCAACTCTTCTAAAAACTATTTCAGTAGATATATACTGCTAGGATAAATCCTGGGATGTTGCTGGATCACTTGTTTGTTGATATGTTGCTTGCTTGAGATTGTCTGCTATTGTTTGTTGTTGTTTGATCATAATGCATGGGTAGAATCCTATTAACGTAGTTGATTCTTTCTAAGCTTACCTGTGCTGAACCACAGATGCCTCCCCGCAGTCAACCCACTGAGTTGGAGCAGCTCATGGCAGCTCAGGCACAGCTGACCCAAGTTATGACTCAGTTCATGGAAGTTCAGAACAACAACAACAATGGGAACAACCAGCCTCAAGGAGATGCTCTCACCAGATTTCTGAGGCTAAGGCCAGCTAAGTTCTCTACTGCAACGGAACCAATGGTTGCTCTCGACTGGTTGCATTCAGTCAACAAGGATCTGGTAACTGTTGGATGCACTGATGCTGAGAAGGTGAGGTTTGCCGCTCACCTACTGGAGGGACCAGCCGCTTCTTGGTGGGACACTTTTCAGATCACCCACCCGCTGGATACTGTGACTTGGGCAATGTTTGAGGAAGGTTTCAGGACCAACCACGTGTCTTCAGGAGTTCTGAGCCTGAAGAGGAAGGTGTTCCGCAACTTGCGCCAAACCAACCGCACTGTGGCTGAGTACATTGAGGAGTTCAACAACCTGTCCTGTTATGCACCTGAGGATGTTGACACTGATGCAAAAAGGAGGGAAAGATTCCTGGATGGCCTTAGTGATGAGCTTTCCATGTAGCTACTGGTGGTTTATTGCCCCACTTTCCAGGAGCTTATGGACAAGGCCAGGATCTTGGAAGGGAAGCACAAACAGGTGGAGAACCGCAAGAGAAAGAGCAATAATCACCACTCTGGTTCACATCACAAGTCTCGCACTACTTATGATGGATACTCCAAGCATGGAGGGAGTGACCATGGGCACCATGGGAGCCATGACCGCCACCACCATGGGGGCGATGGACATCGCCATGACAACCACAAGAGCAACCACCACAGCCACAAGGGAGGACACTCTCACCACTCTGGAGGGAACGGTGGACATGACCGCAACCGCGATCACAGCTTTGTGAAGAAGGATCTGAGTGAGGTGACATGCTTCAAGTGTAAACAGAAGGGACACTATGCTGACAACTGTCCGGAGAGGAAAGGAATGAAGACAACCAACAACGAGAAGGCCACAGTGAACCACATGAATGTGGAGGAGATTCCAGATGAGCCTGACCTTGTGATTGGTAAGTTTCCAATCAACACTCACCCTGCACTTATACTTTTCGATACTGGTGCATCGCATTCATTCATATCAAGGGCATTTGTGGATAAGTATAAGCTACCTACTGAGTCTATGAAAGGGTCTATTAGAGTGAGTTCACCTGGAGGAGATATGATAGCTAGCGCGGGATGCCGCGGCTTGACTGTGAGGATTGGAACACACAACTTCATTGCACATCTAGTAGTGTTGGAATCACAAGGGTTGGATGTTATTCTGGGTATGGATTGGATGTCTATGCATGGGGGACACATAGATTGTGCACAGCGAGCTGTTTCACTCAAAACCCCGGATGGTAAGAGAATTAGATTCAAGTCGGCAGTGCGACCGAGAAGGTGTAAGTTGAATTCTCTTAAGGGGGTTAGCATGGGTACTGTGCCTGTTATTAGGGATTACCCGACGTGTTTCCGGAAGAGCTGCCAGGAATGCCACCTGACAGGGAAGTGGAGTTTCTCATCGATCTGATGCCGGGAATAGGACCTATAGCGAAGAGACCATATAAGATGGATGTGGATGAGATGAAGGAATTGAAGAAGCAACTGAAAGAACAGTTGGACAAGGGATTCATTCAGCCTAGTTCGTCGTCATGGGGTGCGCCTGTTCTGTTTGTGGAGAAGAAAGACAGCAGCAAGAGATTAGTGGTGGGCTATCGCTCGCTAAATGAGGTGACTATCAAGAACAAATACCCCCTGCCGAACATAAATGATTTGTTTGATCAACTGGAAGGAGCAAAGGTGTTTAGTAAGATTGATCTGCGATCGGGCTACTTCCATTTGAAGATCCGGGAGGAGGACATACCAAAGACCGCTTTCACCACTAGGTATGGTTTATATGAGTATACAGTTATGTCTTTTGGACTAACGAATGCCCCGGCATATTTCATGACCATGATGAACAAGGTATTTATGGAGTACTTGGACAAGTTCGTGGTGGTGTTTATTGATGACATACTGATATATTCCAAGGATGATGCTGAGCATGAGAAGCATCTACGACTGATTATGGAGAAGCTGAGGGAACACAAGCTGTATGCCAAGTTCAGCAAGTGTGAATTCTGGCTCAACACTGTTGGATTTCTTGGACACGTGGTGTCAGGAGAAGGAGTCGTTGTTGATCCAAGAAAAGTGACTGCAGTGACAGAATGGGAAGCGCCCAAGAATGCAGGAGAGATATGGAGCTTTTTGGGACTTGCTAGATATTACAGGAGATTCATTGAGAACTTCTCCAAGATTTCTAAGCCGATGACGGAACTTCTGAAGAAGGAGAGGAAGTTTGAATGGTCAGACATGTGTGAAGCCAGCTTTCAGGAACTGAAGCGTCGATTAGTGACCGCACCCGTTCTGTGTTTACCAGACCTTCAGAAGGATTTCCAAGTGTACTGTGATGCCTCTCGACAGGGACTTGGGAGTGTGATGATGCAAGATGGGAGAGTAGTGTCATATGCCTCGCGACAACTCAAGCACCATGAGCGGAATTACCCCACACACGACTTGGAGTTAGCGTCAGTGGTACATGCGCTCAAGGTATGGAGGCATTACTTAATGGGAAAACACTGTGATGTGTACACCGACCACAAGAGCCTGAAGTACATATTTACACAGAAGGAACTGAATATGAGACAAAGGAGATGGTTGGAACTTATCAAGGACTATGATATGAATCTGCAATACCACCCAGGGAAGGCCAATGTAGTAGCAGATGCTCTGAGCCGAAAGGTTTATGCCAATGGAATAACAGTTGGGGAATTGCCTGAGGATTTGTGCAAGCAATTCAAGGACCTTAGACTGGAGGTAGTGTCTGAAGGATACTTGGCAGCAATGGAAGTCCAACCCACGCTACAGGACAGAATCAGGAAGGCTCAAGTGGGAGACAAAGAGATAGATGAAGTAAAGGAAAAGATGAAGGAGGATCGAGCAAGGGAATTCCGCGAGGATGTGCAAGGAACCTTGTGGTATGGAGATCGTTTATGCGTTCCCAACGATCCGGAAATAAGGAAATTGATTCTGCAGGAAGCTCATGACTCGCCGTATTCCATACATCCGGGCAATACGAAGATGTATATGGACCTAAAGGACAGATTCTAGTGGAACAACATGAAAGGAGACATCGCAGAGCATATTGCCCTATGTGATGTATGTAGCCGAGTAAAGGCGGAACACCAGAAGCCAGCAGGATTGCTACAGCCATTGCCCGTGCCGGATTGGAAGTGGGATAGAGTGGGAATGTATTTTATCACAGGATTGCCCAGGACCAGGTCAGGATATGACTCCATTTGGGTAGTGGTCGATCATTTGACTAAGGAAGCCCACTTTATACCGGTAAAGACGACCTATACGAGTGCAAAGTTGGCCAAGATTTACATGGACAGGATTGTGTGCCTACATGGAGTTCCCAAGCGTATCGTATCTGATAGAGGCACCCAATTTACCTCACACTTCTGGCGCCAGCTGCACGAGTCACTTGGTACTAGATTGGAGTTTAGCACAGCGTTTCACCCACAGACTGATGGACAGACCGAGAGGGTGAATCAGATTTTGGAAGACATGCTGAGAGCTTGCGCTTTGGCTCATGGTTCTAGTTGGGATGAGAATTTGCCATATGCTGAGTTTTCCTACAACAACAGCTATCAAACCAGCATCAAGACGTCACCGTTCGATGTGCTATATGGGAGACCGTGCCGGACACCATTGCTGTGGGATGGAGTAGGAGAACGCCAGTTGTTTGGACCAGATTTGATCAAGGACGCTAAGGAGAAGGTCGCCTTGATTAGGGACAGGCTGAAGGTAGAACAATCAACGCAGAAGAGCTACGCCGACGCCAAGCGCAAGGAAGTGGTGTATGAGATAGGTGATAGAGCATACCTCAGAGTGTCACCACTCCGTGGAATCAAGAGATTTGGAATTAAGGGTAAGCTGGCACCTCAGTTTATTGGACCATATCGGATCTTAGCACGCAAGGGAGAGGTAGCTTATCAGTTGGAGTTGCCAGAGGCTCTGTCCACTGTTCACAATGTGTTCCACGTATCCCAGCTGAAGAAGTGCCATCCGGAGATGATGGATACACCATTGAGAGACATTGTACCACTAGAGGAGGTTCAACTTGAGAATGACTTGACCTATGAGGAGAAGCCGGTCAAGATTCTGGAGACAGCGGAGAGGATTACCTGTACCAAGACGATCAGGTTTTTCAAGGTGCAGTGGAGCCACCACACCGAAGAGGAAGCCACTTGGGAGCGTGAGGATGACATCCGAGAGGACTACCCACACCTATTTGCTAGCCGCGCCGAATCTCGGGGACGAGATTCATCTTAAGGGGGTTAGTATTGTCACATCCCAAGTTTTAGATTTGGTTCTGTATATCATTCATACCATTGCATCATACTCTTCCATGCAAAACCATCGATTGAAAAGATTCGGCAAAACGCTATTTTCTAAACCCTACTCTATTTTACTACAATGCTCCTGAGGGAGGTTTTACTAGGACTTGAGTTTTCCACTCTTGTAGCCTAGTGGTTTCACTCATCCCTTGACCCTAGGTTGTTCCCCTTGATTTTACAAAAATTTAGGAACAAGAATCGCCCGATTCGGAGTTCGTATGAAGGAGTTACGGAGGTTTTACTAAAATGGAAAAAGAAAGGATAAAAAAAATCGGCGCCAGTCTACTGGGCCGCGCCGGCCCGCGCGGGCGGATAGAATCCACCGCCGCCCCAGCTACAGCCCACCGACAGGTGGGGCCGTGTCCGCCTAGGACCCCGCGTGGGGGGCCCCACTTAAAGCCACCGACCCCACCTGCCTCTCTCTCCCCACGCGCCTGCACCCGCCGCCCTCCCGCCTCGATCCGCGCGACGCCGCCCGCCTAGGGAACCGCGCCGCCACCGCGCCAGGTAAGCCGCGCCGTCGCACCCCCCGCGCGCCTCTCGCCGCCCGCACGCGCCGCCGCCGCACCTCGCGCGCGCCGCCGCCTCGCGTCGCCCGCACGCGCCGCCGTCGTCCCGTGCTGGCCACCTCTCCCTCTCCGCGCAGGACCCCGCCGACCCGCCGCCACCTCTTCTCGACCGTCGGATCTAAGATCTGCGGTCCAGATCGACCAGAGACCGCGCGGTTGACTGGTCAACTGCCAGTCAACCCGCGCTGAGTCAGCGCTGAGTCAGTAGGGAATATTCCCTTTTGATTTAAATTGTTTTAGAAATTGCAGAATCTTGTAGAAACTTGTAAATTGCGTAGAAATTAATCTACTGGGCCAAAAATTGCAAATAAAATATGTGTAGATTCAGTAAGTCGTGTAGAACCTTGCTGTACCATTGTTTCACACTTTTGCAGCAAGGTTTTGTCCAGTTTATTTAAAATAGTTAATGGCCTTTTTGGAATAATTAATTCGTAGAAAAAGATCTGTAACTCCAAAAATTGCATATGATATGTCCCTGCTTTCAGTAGAACAAGGGAAATGTCAAAGTGAATTAAAAGGATAGGCTTACAGTAAAAACTTTTGCAGAAACTATTTAGTGGCTTTCTGCAGTGTTTTAATTACTCGGGGAGTTTTATAATTCCTTTTTGAGTAATTCGAATTGGTGCTGTTCCTAAATAGCAATGCCCATACAGTAGAATTTTTCCAAGATTTTACAAACAGTATAATATCGGTAGTGAATTATTTGGGTTCTAGCTCTAGTTTTGAGCATTATATTTTGCATGATAGTTTTCCCTGCGCTAAACCTATTTTCCATGCATGCAATCAGTACCTCTACTGAATACTATTATGTGGTGTTGCTGTAGCGTCACCCCACTTGTCATACATGCTTTCATGCATCATCTTTGTTGCATGTGCTTGTGGATTGCCTGTTTATGATTGCAATTGTATCGTGTAGATTGTGACGAGTGCAACACTTGCTCGTGTGTGGATTGTTCTTCCGACCGCTACAACCAAGGCAAGTAGATGCTATTTGTTCATGATATTGTCCTACTATTTTCTATGCATTGTCGTGTATTTTGTAGACGCATGAGTAGGATGATACTATCGCTATGCTATGTCCTATTATGTGGTAGGGCTTTCGTTGTAGATGAACCACCATTGGTAGATGTGCTTAGCCATGCAATGATGAACGAGGGCTGGGTTACATCACTGAAACTTGTTTCTAAAGTATTGGTTTGTGAAAACTAAAACAGCTTAATCAATGAATCTCCTGGGTGTGATGGGATTGATAAATTTTGGTGGTTTCATTGCAGAAAGGCACCCAAGTATCAAGAGAAAATGATTGGCTTCTTTATTTTGTAGCTTACGTGTACGACCATGTGCCAATAATGAAATGGGCGGTTGGTTGGACTTAGTAGGTTGTGGTAACTCGAACCCGCGTATCCAGAGATATAGAATTTTGGTAGGTTGGACCGGTGCGCGTCGGGATTGGGGAGCTACTTCCCGAACAGTCTCTTCTTGGACTTCTCCCTATCATCACCTATAATGAGAGTGATGGTACGAGCTGGGCTGGCCAAGTCACATGGGTAAAGTGTACTAACCTCTGCAGGGTGTATAATCTAATCGATTAGCCATGTCCCCGGTTATGGACAACTGAGTTGCTTGATATTGATTCCATGACATGTTTCTCGCTCATTCTAATTTTATAATTGTTTTAATCTTGTTGGGTTACCTAATTGGGTTCTTTTCAAAGAAAATCAAAAACTTTTTATAAAAGTAGGACAAATGTATTTGCAAATGCAAGCCAGACACAGCTCCAATTGCCAAATATACATGTAGATGTTAGCACTACTGTCTCCTTTACTAGCTCTACTTGCCATACATTCCATGTATTGACCCTTCGGGGCTGCTACGTTTCATGTTGCAGGATATTCCGATTCTGAGTAATCGATATAGGCCACGGTACTCCACTCGGCACTTGTTCACTTGTGGGCAATTTGAAGAATGGAGGATTTACTATATTTATGTTGCTACCTGAATAATTTGAGCTAGCCTTGAGCTAATCTTTTATTTTAATAATGGTACTCTGGATCTTCGTTATTTATGATACACGGATATTTGCTATGTTATTCATCCTATTCTATTGTGGGCCAATGAACCGATCCAGGGATTGGCATGTCACATAGAAGCCACGGTCTTTTCAGAACCGCGGTGTTACATTGCAAGATGTGGGACTAAAACGCACCCGTGACGTAAGTTGTGAGACTAAAAATGTATATACCTCTTATTTAATACACTAACAATGGAGAGAATTTGCTAACCATCAATATCGACCTTGTATATACTTAAAGTTTCAAATACGTAACTAATTTTTTGAGTGTTTAGGTTGCATGCGACTTAAAATTTGAATGTTTCAATCACCTTTATGCCACACCAATGAAGTGCAATCAAACAAATAGATGTTCCAATAAAAGTGCAATTACACCAAGATAGAAGTTTAATCGTACAAAAAAATTACCGGACAAAGAAATAAAAATAAAAATTATAAACACTAGTCATCAACCCGTGTATCCGCAAGGGTCGTCATTTAGGACATATTTTAGAATACAAATAAGAATATACATGAAACTCATAGCACATTTTTTACAAACTATTAAAAGAATATCTTTTCTTGAATTTATTATTGATTAGATATTTACCAATATATTGGATTTCACCAATATATGTACCGATTTAATTACATATTTTCTTTATAGAATAACTCAGTCGTATTCAATATAATTATATATTTAATGACCAATGATTTCGTATATATACTATAACAAAACACTCTATGGATAATTATAAGTTTATGAAAAAAATCGTCGATACAACACAAAAAACAACAGTCAGAATTGTCAATATGAAACTATGACTTAAAAGGACACCCATTGTAGATTGAATGTCTGTTGGCAACACAAAAACAATAAAAAGATATTAATACCATTATCTACCATGTGGGTCAAGCATTAACTCGTTCACTGGCCTATACAACCATTAGCAGCACAAGAGCGTTGTTGTAAATATGTTTTTAGTAAATATGAAATTTGGAAAAACTTTTACAGTCATGTATATAGCCCGAGAGGTGGAAAATTACGTACTATTAGGATCTTCTTCTAGAGATGGTCAAAATGCCGTACAGAGTTACATGCTACTTGCACCTAGATGTTTGTTTAGCACTCATATAGCAATCGAAAACTAATATGCCAAATACTTGAGAAACGATGGTACACAATTATATAAGTTGATTGTAAATTACAATACACATGGATTTTCTGTACGTTGTGAGTCAAGGCATTGTAAATAGTAAAATAGTTGGATAATAAAAATTAAATCATTACATGAAAATATGGAAGTTTTAAAGCATGTTTTATTCCATCAAACTTCTAGAAGTTATAGATCGGAACCTTCGGCTGCCAGGAGATGTTAAAGAGTCAATATAAATTTTGAATTGGAAGGTGCTACGATTATAGTGGATGAACTATGATGTTTGGTACGTTCAAAAGGTAGATAGATTGGAAGCACAAATCAGTGAAAGCGAAGGCCATACCATTTTGTAAGGATAGGATAATAGGAGAATAGGTTACCACGTAGTTCATTTTTAAGCCGAAATGTCTTAAATAATAAAGCTTTGCGCACAATAAAGCAATGTTAAATTTATTGTAGCTTTCCAAATGACCAATTTAGCTATAGCCCTGATAGTTAATTAGACCATACTATGGGGATGCCTATACTATAAATAAACAACAGATTTTATGTTATGCCATCAATGAAATTAAATCATAGGAGAAAAACTAAATCACAAAGATCACATGTTAATAGGACACTACAGGAGAAGTCGAATACGCCGATGTCCGGGTCCCGTTGGCATAGTCTCTAAATCCTGTCGGCGTAGGCTGGCCCGACGGCTGTCGTCGGCGTATGGCCGTCGGCGTACAGCCCTGTAGGTCCAATCTGAATTATATGCTTGACAGACCATAAACTGGAAATCCCATGTCTCTTGAGCACGAGGGCCGCTCCGCATGCTACTCAACTTTAGTTACCTGTAAGTTTTTGTCATCGTAAATACATGCATATCATAGAGAACCGCCAACGGGGTACCCCTTGCACATGGTACAGGAGTTGTCCCATAACCAAAATGACAAGGCAAGAAGATAATAAGCATCTCAGCGATCTTTTTATTTACTATTTGCATAGATTTTTATTGAGGATGCTTCACAGATGGCTCATTATGGTGATGCTGCAAGTTTCCACGATGATTAGGCATGGCTTAGGCTAGCGGCCCAGGAGTTTCTCTAACACAATGTATATAACTCCATGGACTTACAAGCTCCCCTTTTATTTCACACCGACGACATCCGCAAACAAAAGAGCATGATCTCAACTGGATAAATATCCAAAAAGTGTTGAAAGCGTTCCCCATGACAGCACGGTTCTGCTAACTCCCAGCATATAATTTGCAAGCATATAACTTTCATGGACAGATCACAATGGTTCAGATTATTAACTGGAAGAAATAAAGTATGTCATCAAGTTCGTGAGAGCTTTACTAACTAACTTTTTCAAAACAGTCAAACATTTTATTTGGAAGAAAACGAGGCACAATGAATATGCACGGAATAGCAAATGATGCTAGTAGGTAGGTATGGTGGACACTGTTGGCAATATTGGTTTTGGGAAGTTGGATGCATAAGTAGAGCTCATACTCAGTGCAAGTGAAGGCTAGCAAAAGAGAGGGAGCAACAAACGAGAGAGCAATAACTATCATAATCATGCTTGCAACAAAACAGGAATAATTATGGCATGAAAGTGATACAATAACTCTGAGGCAAAATAAATCATCGAGGCTTATTGACTATTGTTTAGTCATATACATGCGTGAGCATGTGCCAAGTCGATTCACATTAAACATTCAGAGGAGGATACCACAATATCATACCAAGTTATAAATAGAATGCAAGCAAACATTCATATGACATGCTACAAACCATTACCAAGCTGGAGCTAATCACAAGCAAGCAAGAACTACTAAGCATTCATAATAACATACACCTTACACGAACAGACTAAGCATGCTCACAATGATGAGTATATGTACAAAAATGAAAACAAATAGAGTTCGTTATCAGCCTCTTACCACACCTCAAGTTGTCTTAATCTTCATTATTGCCCTTCACTTGTGTGACTTGAATAATAACATTAAACCAAAATCCACTGAGGACGGCTGAACCCTGCAAAGAACTTCACAAAACCAAAGAAGAACAACAAATATTTTTGGTGTTTTTGATTTTTAAAGCAAGCAAACAAAGCAAAACCAAACAAAGCAAAAGCAAACCAAACAAAAGTAAACAAAGCAAAATCTTTTTGGATTTTTCTCTTTAGGGCAAACCAAAGATAAAAAGAAAGAAAGAAACCAAGAGAAACAACGAAAATATTTTTGGTATTTTTTGTTTTGAGAAAACAGAAACAAAAACCAAAAAGAAAACGAAACAATGGATATACAAAGAACCGACGAAACATGATATATAGATGAGTGTGATGTCATTGGTGTACCTCCCCCAATCTTAGGCTTTTGGCCTAAGTGGGGCTCAATAGCGCGGTTAGTAACCCCAAGCTGGTGGGTCATCATAGGAATGATCATAGTCAGGCGCTTGCGATGAAGAAGAAGACGCACCCCAATCATAATAAGGCTACTGGTATGAAGACTCTCCCAAGTTGGAGGGCTGAACCGAATCATCTTCGACATTCACTCCAACATTCTCCTCATACTGGGAGAGATCCTCCACGTATGTGTCAAACTCCTCCTCCGTGAGCGACCATCCTTGCATGTAATACGAATTAAACAAAACAGGTGCAGGCAAATAAACTACTTTCTCAGTCCTACCCCCTCTCCAACCATGCTTGGCAAAAGATAATTCATACGGTAAACTTCTAATAGTAGCCCCTAAAGAAAGAAAATGATGCTAAACCATGGAATCAAGCTCAAGTCTATTAGTGGGGAACTGATAATCTGAATGGTGAGGCTCTAAACCATGGAAAGATAGCAACCTAGAGGCAATGATACCTCCACAAATTCCACCCTTCTCGCTGTTAGTAGTAAGACGGTAAGCTATCAAAGCACCCAGGTTATAAGATCTATCCCTATTCAAAGCATCTGCGATAAAAGCTAGATCAAATGAAGATAACTTTCTAGCAATCTTTCTAGCAAGAACACACTTGGTAATGAAATAGGCAAAATATCTAATGCATGGGAACTGAATGTTCTCAATTTTACCACTTTCCTTTGAGAAGTCAAAGCCTTGGCAAATTTCAGCATATAGATCCATAAGTGACTTAGGTCTCACCTTGATCTTCTCACAAGATCCCCAATAGGGCACTCTAATAGCTGCACAGAAATCAGCAAATGGCAGGTCGACAGCTATTGTAGATTTTATAATGGACCATGGGATTAGATGAAGACCAAGTAAACCGGAAGTCTTGCACCACAGCCATGGTTAGCTTAACATATTGAGATGGTTCCCCTTCAACAAAGTGTTCCAACCCTGCATTAGTAATCATAGTCTGGTAATCCTAGAAAATTCTCGCTGCTCTCATAAATTCAGGGCATGGATAAATGGAAGGGAAGACTCCTTCCTCACGATGGACTTTCATTGGCTCAGGCACCATCAAATCATATTGGTTTAGCAGGTATGCACTCATCTTCCTTTCTGCAGTTTTTAGACAAACATCAAACCAAGTGATTTCCAAGTTGATAAATGATGAGCAACTACTATAGGAACTTGCTAGAGGGCTACACATGCTTCAAAATGAAATTTCTAAGCATAGAACAAGCATGAAAGCTCACACAACCTGACACCTATAGCAGCAAAATACTTAAGATACAATCTACCAATCACAAATCTAATTGGACAAGCGGAGGAGGCACATACCAAGAAGCAATCCGTCCAAAAATCAGCAGCAGAGATGGGCTGAGCAAGGAGATCGAAAATCGGGAGCAATAATAGCAAGAACTCGAGCTTGAGAAAGTTTTCCGGTGTTTTTTGGGAGAGAGAACGAAGATGGCTAGGAGGAGACACTTTGGAGGGCCATAGGTGGGCCACACCCCTGCCAGGCGCGCCCTTAGGGCTGGCCGCGCCACTAGGGGGTGTGCTGGCCTGGGGTGGCCCCCTGGGTCACTCCAGGTGTCTCTCTGCCCCTTTTTTCGAGAACAAATTTATTTTGAATTGTTCAGGATTATTTGGGAAACTTTATTTTTGGCCAATTTCCAGGGTATGAAAATTGATTTTCTCGCAGAAAATATTTTTGAGAAGAAGCAAAAAGCAAACAAAGACCAAACTACAGCAACTCTAAGACACTCTAACAAGCAAACAACTAACAAAACCAAAGCTAACTAGACAAAAAGCAAAGACTAGGAAGGAGAAAAGTAAAAGGGAGCAAGTACAACCATAGTGAAAACATTATTTTATTCATTAAAATCCTTTTGTTAACAAGGTTGATCAAGTCTTGTTACCAAAACAATCTTATATGAAACAAAACTTTGTATTCCACAAAGTGATTATGTTACCTCAAGCTTGATAGCAATGGTCCCAATCATAATAGTTTCAAAACTTTCTTGTGGAATGGGACAATATATTTCTCCAACCTTGATGCTCTCAACATTTTCAATGGAGTTCAAGCAATAGCTTTTAGCAACATTCTTGGGGAAATAGATAGTATGCTCTTTGTCATTAATATTAAAAGTTACTTTTCCTTGATTACAATTGATGACATCACCTGTAGTAGTAAGAAAAGGTCTCCCAAGAATAATAGACATATTATCATCTTCAGGCATTTTAAGCACAACAAAATCAGTTAAACCCAAGCAATTATGAGCCACTTGAACAGGAACATCCTCACATATACCAACAACAATATTAGTTGACTTATCAGCCATTTGCAAAGATATATCAGTTGGTATCAACTTTTCTAGCTGGAGTCTCTGATAGAGAGAAAAAGGCATAACACTAACTCCAGCTCCCAAATCACATAAAGCAGTTCTAACATAATTATTCTTAATAGAAAGCAAAGTAGAAATTTCCTCATTAGGAATCTTCCTTTTATTAGAGACAATATCCTTCATATACTTTGAATAAGGAGGCAACTTAATAGCATCGGTCAAATGAATTTGCAAAAATAAAGGTTTCATCCACTCACAAAACATGTTGTAGTGTTCTTCCTCCTTTGACTTGTGCTTCTTACATGGAAAAGGCATAGGTTTCTACACCCAAGGTTCTCTCTCTTTACCATGTTTATTAGCAATAAAATCTTCCTTAGGGTACCTAGTGTTCTTAGTGTTCTTCTCAGGTTCTTCCTCAACTTCCTCGTTATGAGGAGCATGATTTTTATCATTACCACTCTCAGTTTCAGCATCAGAGACAAATATTCTATTAGGATCTATAGTAGCTTCAAGGAGTTCCTCAACTATTTTATGTTTCTTTTTGTTTCTCTTACGAGGACTACCACTACTTTCACCTTGTTGAGAATCCTTCTCAACTCTTTTAGGGTGTCCTTCAGGATATAAAGGATCTTGAGTAGCTATACCACTCCTAGTTCTAATTCCATAAGCATGTTTATCTCCTGAGGCATTAACTAGCATATCCTTTTGTACCTTAGCAAGTTGATCAATTTGAGTTTGAACCATTTGAAAGTGTTTACAAAGCATTTTAATACCATTAAAAATTATTTCCACAATATCTTTCAACTCTTTAATACCCCTGGAGTTTTCCAATAAATGATTCTAAACTTATTTATTAAAATTACCTTGTTTAACAATAAAAATGTCAAGTTCCTCTAAACATTGATCAGGAGGCTTACCATAAGGAATATCACCTTCATCAGAGTGTTGGAGAGAGTGTACCTCAGTAGTAGATGAGTGGGGAATTGGCTTACATAATTCTTCTATAGGAGGTAGATTCTTCACATCTTTAGCTCTAATACCTTTCTCCTTTAGACACTTCTTAGCTTCCTTCATCACTTCATCATTTAATGCAATAACTTCTCTCTTCTTTGCTGTTGGTATTGGAACTGGTTCAGGCACATCTAGTTCAAGAGTAATAGGCTCGGGTGTATTTATCTCAGTTGAAGTCCAAGCATCATAATTTTTGCTTATTTTAGTCATTAATTATTCAGCATCTGTAGGAGTTCTTTTACTGAAAACATAATCAGCAAAGCTATCTAGGTATGTCCTAGAATCATCAGTTAGTCCATTATAATAAATATCAAGAAGCTCATTTTTAGGCACTGGACATCCAGGATGTGCATGAATCAAGGCACAGAACCTTGTCCATGACTCAGGCAATTTCTCTTCTTATCCCTGTTTAAAATCATAAAGTATCTGCAAAGCAGCATGTCTAGCACTAGGAGGAAAATATTTCTGGAAGAAAGAAGCAATCAAAAAATCAGGGCTATTAATGGAACCAGGAGGTAATCTATTAAACCAAGCCCTAGCATCTCCTTTTAGTGAAAAAAGGGAAGATCTTAGTAAAAAAAGTACTTGCGCATCTTCAGAGAACAAAGCACTCATAGTATAAAGCTCATTCATATGAGCTATAACACTCTCATTTTCAGTCCCACAAAAAGGTTCTTTCTCAACAATGTCTATATATGATAAATCAAGAGAGAAATCATAATCTTTATCTTTAATATCTATGGCAGAAGTGGCAAACTTAGGATCAGAGGATAGTTTAAGAATAATGGTGTGTCTCGCTAGGAGGCGCTTAATAGCACTAGCCATGTGTATTTTGGCACTCTTCAATAAATTCATCAGTAAACTCAATGTAACCATCATTAATATCATATCTCTCTCTAGACTCAGGTGAGCTAACAGGTGTAACAGTGTCTTCACTAGGAGTTTCAGTATTTCCTAGTCTAGCCATAGTAGCATCTAGGAAAGTACCTAATGAACCACTCGCATCAAGCACAGTAGAAGTAACATCATGAGTATCAAAAGCAGTTTCAGACTCAGCAGTTGTAGCAGTGTGTGTAGCATGAGTATGTGGTGGTGGTGTAACAAGGTTACTTATAACAAATGGTGAATCAAGAGCATCAGAGGTGTTTAGGACCGTACCTCTTCTTGTAGTAGATGGTAAAATAGGAAACTTTCCATCGCGAGACTTCCCCATGACGAAAGGAATAACAATGAACAATAATAGATCCAAGTGAACTTACAAATAAAGCTATGCTCCCCGGCAACGGCGCCAGAAAATAGTCTTGATGGCCTGCAAGTATAGGGGATCAAAATAGTCTTCGCGGGTAGTATTACCCAATTTATTGATTCGACACAAGGGGAGCCAAAGAATACTTGCAAGCCTTAACAACTGAGTTGTCAATTCAGGTGCACCTGGAAATAGTTTTCCTCACAGAAGTTTATCAGTAGCAACAGTTTGTAGTAGCAAAAGCAAAGCAACAGCAGCAGTAAAACAAAGAGCAATAGAAACATTAGTAGCAAATAGTAGGATATGAGCGCGATAGGCATAGAGATGGATGGACGGGCGTTGCATGGACGAGTCTAAACATGTAACTTCAAGATCTAAAAAAATTGCAGATAAATAATAATAAGCATCCAAGTACTAAACAATTATAGGCATGTGCTCCATATATAGTCATACGTGCTCGCAATGAGAACTTGCACAACATCTTCTGTCCAGCCAGCCAGTTGCAGCGGGGCCTCAAGGGAACTACTGGCAATTAAGGCGCTCCTTTTAATATAGCACCAGAGCAAAGCATTAACACTCCGTGAACACATGTGATCCTCAAATCATAGCCATCCCCTCCGGTTATCCCAATTTCTGTCAGTTCGGGGCCTTTGGATCCGGACAATGATATGTGTACACAACTTGCAGATAATATCACAAACAATACTATCATAATGATTCAATAATAAGTTCAGATATGAGATCATGGCACTCGGGCCCTAGTGACAAGCATTAAGCACAACAAGTTGCAACAAAGTCAAATAGCACTAATCGAGATACTAGGCACTATGCCCTAACAATCTTATTCGATTACATGATAGAACTCATCCAATCCCTACCATCCCCATAGCCTACAACAGGGGATTACTCACTCATGAATGAGGGAAACACGGATGGTTGATGGAGATACGTTGGTGATGACGATGGCGATGATCCTCTCCAAATTCCCCGTCCCGGAAGGGTGCCAGAACGGAGTTTCTAGTTCTGAATCACGGTTTCTAGTTGTGGCGGCGCAGCGGAACTCTTTCTAGAAAAACGTCGAACCCCCCTCGGTTTTTAGGTCAAGAGGCTTCTTATAGGCGAAGAGGGAGGCCGAGGGGTCCCTGAGGTGGTTGCACCCCCCCCAGGCACGGCCAGGCCTATCCCGCACCTGGCAGGGGTGTGGGCCCCTCAGTCCTCCACTCCGCCTTGTACTCTGGTTCCGTGTATCTTCTAGTGAAATAGGATTTTTGGCATATTTTCCGGGATTTTTCCTGATAGTTGATTTTCTACACAAAAACTAAACACCAAGGTAATTCTGCTAAAAACAGTGTCAGTCCATGTTAGTTGTATCCAAATCACACAAGTTTATAGGAGAAACAATAGCAAAAGTGTTCGGGAAAGTCGATACGTTTTGGACGTATCAGCTACGAACCCTACAGTGGTATCAGAGCCGGATCTATGCGTAGATGCTTTGCACGGGTAGTACACATATGAATATGTGGGCGCTGATGGTCATGTTATTACTTCTTCCTTGTACTTTGGATATTGGTGGCATAGTGGGATGAAGCGGTCCGGACAAACTTTACATGTCCTCGCACATGAGACCTGTTCCACGCTTGACATGCAACTAGTTTTGCATAAGTGGCTAGCGAGTATCTGTCTCTCCTACTATAGTCAATATCTAATTTGGAACGAGTTGTCAATAATTTGATTATCATCGTTGTGGTTCCATGTTCGTAGGTAAGAACGGTTCTATCTCCGAAAGCCCTCAGCCACGTAAAACTTGCAATGGATAAATTAGAAGCGTCTAGTTTAGATTGTTGCTGGGCTAGTGTCATGATATGGTGATGTTGTAAGTAAAAGTATAAGTCGATATTCTTACAACACACATAATGTGTAAGTTCCATAGACCTTGGCCTTACACATAGAGGAATGATGACGATCATACCATGATGCACATGACGGAGATCAAGTGCAAGAACCATATCATTTCATTTTTTAACATGTGATGTTTGTTGCATCTTATATTTCTAGTTTGGCATTTTATTAGCATAATAAGATGATCCCTCATTTAGATATCAAGATAAAAATGTGTTCTTCCTTAAGTATGCATCGACAATATTTCGCTGCTTCAAGACATCACGTGATGATCGGGTGTACTTGAATCCACGAGCATATCTCGGGTGTAAGACAGTTTTACACCCGCGAATACTAAGGTTCTTACTTGGCGAGCCTAGCATGTGCAGACATGGCCTCGAAACACGGACCGAAAGGTTAAGCATGAGTCATATGTTTTGATATGATGACCATATGGATGCTCTCATTTGAAGCTACACCGACTCACGTGATGATCGGACTTGGTGTAGTAGATTTGGTTCATGTAATCACCAAAAAGACACGAGGGATGTCATTTTTGAGTGGATGTTCATTTATAATTTGGATTAGTAGAACTCAGTTTATCATAAATTAAATCAAAATGAATTTGCATAATTTGTTGTAGTCATTGGCATTCGTTCACCACCTTATGATAGTTTTAATTGAGATAATAGGACTATAGAACTCTGGATATTTACTTTACGAACTGGTATCATATTGTGTTGAGTGTCAATCTAAAGTTTAAAGTCCTATTGCAAACTTTCAACAAAATCTGTTTACTCCGTGAAATTTAATAATTGGTATTAAATCAGGAGTAACAATTCCAGTGTTAGTATCTAAAGTATCATGTTTGCCTCCATAATTCTTGATTGTTTTTAAATATCAAGGTTATCTAGGAGCTGAAAGAATTGTTTCAGAAACCATAATGTGTGGCAGATATAACAATATCTGAAATAACGTTTTGATTGCAATATGATAGAGTATAATGTATGTTCTCATATTGGATGAGAATTTACGAAGGTAGGAGATGCTAGACATCCTAATCACGCAAAAGGTTTTTGGAAAGTAACGTTATACTCATGATTCACCTTTATAAGCTACATTAGCTTGATCATGAAAGTCGTCATGATAAGGATGAATATAAGATATATGTAAAGTGTTTACTACACTAAAAGATTACTAAAGAATGGATTTTGAAAGAACACAGGTTCATTTGATGATGGTGATCTACTTCAAAATGCAAGTCCAAAGGTATTAGTATTTAAATATACACGCTTTGGAATGTGTGTCATGTTTATGGTGCCACTTTTGATGTTGATAGATTCTTTTAAAAAGGAAATGCTAAAAGAGAATCTATAAAATATATTTGGCCGAAAAGAAAAGACTGGAAATATCCAGTTTAAGGTATATAGAACATATACATGTTCTGGTTGTATTCTTTGCTTGCTAAACAATATGGTTCTTAGGTATTGAATAACGAATTGGTTGGTATGAAATTTCATACAAAACAACGCAATTCATGAACTACAATGGCCTAAGTAACTATCAAGAGAATATGTGATGATGTTCATCGAAAACAATCAAGTCGTTGTTTGTATTTCTCGGTAACATCAAATTCTGCCTTCAAGATTTATTTTAATAATCGTTATTTAAATCAGGTATTATGAGAACAAAGATTGTTCAAATAATTACCATATTCCATATAAGATGGATGATTTACAAATCTAGTTGGACAAATCACATCCATAAAAACTAATGCTAAAATGTCGCAAGACAAATGATTGAAAGATCACTTATGAAGTGACATCGCTATTTAAATTATATTGGAAAGAAAACATGAAGAATCTCCATATTCCTAGATTTTTGGAGTCTTTGATTTGATCAAGTGACGCTTGTGAGACTTTCCTCGGGATAATTAAAACTTCATTCAAAGGCCAAAGAAGAGCGATCGACTAAATTATTGGGATTTATACTATCGATGTATGTAGTCCATTATGTGTAGTCGTAAGCGATGGATTTCAACTTCATATGCTTTCTCCGGAAATTTGAGTGAATATTCACTTAATGAGAAAGAAGTATGAAATATTTGAAAACGTTCAAAGACTATCAAGATGAAGTGGAAAATCATTGTAACAAGAAAATAAATGATTTATGATTTCATCATAAAGGGATTTACTTGAGTTGCAAGTTTAGCAAAACACCTAGATTTACATCTCCCGAAACACCATAGGAATATGGAGTGTTTGAGATTTGTAATGAAACCTTGTTTGACATGGTTGGATCAAAGGTGTTATTTATAAAACTGCCAATATGTTTTAAAATATTAAAGCTTTAGAGACTACCGCTTTTACACTAAAAAGAGCTCCTTCTTGATCTATTAAAATGACACCATGTAAGTTATTATTTGGGGTAAAACCCAAGTTGTCCTTTCTTAATTTTGGTATGCTAAGCATAAGTAAGATGTTTACAACCAAAGCCGGATGAGCATGTCTTTGTAGGTTATTTCGAATAACCATTGGGTATTCCTCCATAACACCGAGGACAAAAGGGTTTGTCGCTTGAAACGTGAAGTTTCTTGAAAAAGTTTTTTTTCACAAAACTTAAGTGGGAGGACAATAGAACTTTGATAAGGTTAACGAACCTTATATATATGTGCTGAGTTGCGCAACGCTGGAAAATGTTCCGGAGGCAGCCACAGTGCTCATGGCTCATGTTCCTCAAAGGTTGTGGTCACAGAGGTCTAAGTTCCTATTGAACCAAGTAGATCGGATAAACAATCAAATGCTGAGATTTCAGAGTAAATCATTGTTGTTTGATAATGATGAACCGACTACATACAAAGAAGCGATGATGGGCCCTGACTTTGTCAAATGGCTTGAAGCCATAAAATCCGTGATAGTTCCATACATAACCCTCCGGAAAGGTGTAAAAATCTATCGGTCGTATTTGGATCTATAAACAAATAGACATGGATGTTTCACATCTATGAAATAGTTAACATGTCGTAAAGATTTTACGACAATGTTCAAGGAGTTAACTATGTAAAGATTTGATCTTTCATAGGGATATTTAGTCTGTACGGATTAATGTAGCAACCACTACAATAAATTTTGGTATATGGTAGCTGAATAAACAAAAAAAGTTCTTCTAATAGAATGGTTACCTAGGACGTGTACAAGACACGGTCCAAAGGGTTTTTTTAATTCAAAGGATGCTAAAAGGGCATGCAAACTTCAATGGTTGAAGTAAGCATCGTGGAGTTGGAATCTTCACCGTGATGAAACTATTAAATGAGTTTTCATTTGGAGACGATGAAGATGCTTGCATTTGCAAGAAATTAAGTGGGAGAGCTGAGATATATATCTAATACATTATATGGAGGACATCTTGTTGATTGGAAATGATGTATCTTTTATTGACAAATGTTGAGAATTTCATTTCAATGAAAGACTTAGGCAAAACCCGAATATTTAGCATGAATGTCTACATGGATAGACAATGACGCTAATATGGTTGTGCCAAACGTACATATATGAGATATTGAAGGAGTTCAATATAGAAACGACGAGAAAAGTTTCTTGTCGCATGGAAAAGAATTGAATCAAGATTCAAGTGTATCGACACTTGATAAGTGAAACAAGATTCAAGTGCTTTGGCACTTTGATGACCCACAAGTATAGGGGATCGCAACAGTCTTCGCGGGTAGTATTACCCAATTTATTGATTCGACACAAGGGAGCCAAAGAATACTTGCAAGCCTTAACAACTGAGTTGTCAATTCAGCTACACCTGGAAATAGTTCTTGCTCACAGAAGTTTATCAGTAGCAACAGTTTGTAGTAGCAACAGCAAAGCAACATCAACAGTAGAATAAGAGCAATAGTAACAGTAACAGTAAACAGTGGGATTCGAGTGCGGTAGGCATACGGATGGATGGACGGGCGTTGCATGAACGAGTCTAAACATGTAACTTCAAGATCTAGGGAATTGCAGATAAATAATAACAAGCATCCAAGTACTAAACAATCCTAGGCATGTGCTCCATATATAGTCAGACGTTCTCGCAATGAGAACTTGCACAACATCTTCTGTCCAGCCAACCCGTGGCAGCGGGGCCTCTAGGGAACTACTGGCAATTAAGGTGCTCCTTTTAATAGAGCGCCGGAGCAAAGGATTAACACTCCGTGAACACATGTGATCCTCACATCACACCCATCCCCTCCGGTTGTCCCAATTTCTATCACGTCGGGGCATTTGGATTCGGACAATGATATGTGTACACAACTTGCAGATAAGATCACAAACAATACTATCATAATGATTCAATAATAAGTTCAGATCGAAGATCATGGCACTCGGGCCCTAGTGATAAGCATTAAGCACAACAAGTTGCAACAAAGTCAAATAGCACTAATAGAGATACTACGCACTATGCCCTAACAATCTTATTCAATTACATGATAGAACTCATCCAATCCCTACCATCCCCATAGCCTACAGCGGGGGATTACTCTCTCATGGATGAGGGAAACATTGATGGTTGATGGAGAGGCGTTGGTGATGACGATGGCGATTATCCTCTCCAAATTCCCCGTCCTGACAGGGTTCCAGAACGGAGTTTCTGGACGAATCTTGTGTTTGGTGGTGGCGGCGCATCGGAACTCTTTTCAGGAAAACATCAAACCCTCCTCTATTTTTTAGTTCAAGGGGTAACTTGTAAGCATAGAGGGAGCCCGAGGGGGTGCCTAGGGTGGCTGCACATCCCCTAGGCGCGGGCAGGGCCCACCCGCACATGGCATGGTTGTGGGCCCCTCAGGCCTCTTCTCAGTCTCGTACTGTGGCTCCGTGGATCTTCTGGTGAAATAGGTTTTTTGGCATATTTTCTCGGATTTTTCCTGATAGTTGATTTTCTGCATAAAAACTAGACACGAAGGTAATTCTTCTGAAAACAGCGTAAGTCCGTGTTAATTGTATCCAAATCACACAAGTTTAGAGGAGAAACAATAGCAAAAGTGTTCGGGAAAGTATATACGTTTTGGACGTATCAACTCCCCGCAAGCTTAGCTTATTGCTTGTCCTCAAGCAATTCAGTTGAAAACTGAGTGCGATAAAAGAACTTTCACGAACACATTTGCTTCACAGGATGTATATATTCTCAGCACAGGAGTAGATTCTTGGACAATTCATAATAAAGACTTTGCAACTAGGTCTACTCAATAGTCATTGCAAGCTATGAAGAGAAACCAACTCAAGAATAATAAGTAGCAAGAAACATAAACATAAGCAACATTGCAATACTCATAATAAGGTATGATAGAGTGGTATCTCGCTTGCCTTTGTTTGAAGAGAACAATATAAATGCCAAGGCACCTCTGAACTTCAAGTAAAGACTAGAGATAAAGATATCAGAGATACAAGCATCAAATTCATGACATAATTAACCAAGTTTTGAAACAAATCCGAGGAGGAAGGCGACGGAGAGCTATGTGGATCCAGATGCTTCAGCAAATCCGTTCGGATAACGTGTATGCCGAAAAATTTGAAGCTCCCTTCGGAGACTCCGAAGTTCGATGGGACGCAGGACCCAAAGGCCTGGCTCAGCAACCACCTCTCATCTGTCAAGCTGCACGGCGGTAACAGGAACACTGTCCTACAATGCCTTCAGCTGCAGCTGACAGGCGTAGCTCGAATCTGGCTCAGCATCCAATCCTCAGGCTCCATCCGAAGTTGGGCAGAAATAGATTATAGTTTCATCTGAAACTTCAAGGGCACCAGCAAGAGGCCAACCTTGATCGAGGAACTATGGGACTGCACCCAACATACCAGCGAATCCATTCGCTCATACATCCTACGCTGGTCCAACATCAAGAACTCCGACACGCACATCTCCGATGAGAGGACGATCGACGCCTTCAAGGACGGTGTCAAGTGCCTAGACTTCAAGAAAGAACTTGGGCGCATCAAGCCCAAGACGCTCGAACACCTCATGGACATCGCCAACAGGTGGCCAGATGGCGAGGATTCCCTCCACCAAACACATTTGGATGACGAGGATGACTATGGCCGCAGGCGCGAGTTTCATAGCAAATGAAGATCGCGCGTCTACAACGATCGCGATAGAGTCGACATGGTTGCGGCAGGCTACGCCAACCGCCGCAACGACAAAAACCGCAGCAATGGATACCGCGGAAGCAACTTCCGTGATAAAGGATGACCCACACAGATGTGGCAACGTCGCAACCGCGACGATGAGCCCTCGGCATACGACAAACTATCCTACCCTTGCACCATCCACTTCTACATCGACAAGCGGGATAGCAAGAAGAAGGCCAGCCACATGCTAAAAGATTGCCGCGAGTTCCAGAAACTCAGTGAGGGCCTCACCCAAATGTGACGCCAGATCATGAACCCTAGGTTTGGGGCCGCACCTGCACCAGGTGATATCGCCCATGGAGCTCCTCCACCACCACCCGTTGGACCTTTGAATCCAGTAATTGCACCTGCGCCTAAAAACGGCATGGGAGGGTACCCAGCGCCAAAGGGGTCCCTGATGATCCAGAAGGGGCGCCCGACAAACAGGGTGCAAAAGAAGATCACCCTCCAAGTTAGCCTGTCCGTGACCGCTCCACCGCCATCCCTGAGTACCTCAGTGGCTCGGAGTCTTGCATCACATTCGATCGTTCGGATCACACCCTCCAGATCCCTCGCCCAGGTCATGCTGCTCTGGTGCTCGAGGCGCAGATCGGAGGGTTCGAGATGAGCCGCGTCTTCATGGACAACAGCAGCGGCATCAACCTGATGTTCGCTAGAACCCTAGCAGCAATGCAGATTCTGCTGTGCAGCCTGAAACAATCCGACACAACGTTCCACGGCATAGTCTCAGGGGAGGGCATATACCCCCTGGGAAAAATATGGCTCGATGTCATCTTCAGCCAACCCGAAAACTTCAGGCGCGAGCGACTAGAGTTCGAGGTGGTAGACTGTCCATCCCAATACCACGCCATCCTCGGGCGTATGGCATTCGCAAGATTCCTAGCGGTCCCGCACTACGCGTACCTGCTACTCAAGATGCCAGGACCCAGGGGCGTCATTACCGTTCAAGGCAGCTTCACCCGATCCGACCACTGCGATAGAGACTTCAACAGAATCTCACAGTCGTTCGGGATGCAGGAGGAGCTCACGAGGCTTCGAGACGCGACAGACAACGGGGCACCCCCAGTCTCTAGGAATAATTCACCTGACATGTCGTTCGACTCCACATTCAACACGAAAAAGGTGCAAGTCCAACCAACGGATGCCTCCAAGACGGTGCTGATCGCCAACGATCTCAGCTCCGCATAGTAAAGCGCACTCATCAAATTCCTCCGTGAGCACTGGGAAATCTTCGCCTGGTGTTCTGCGGACATGCCAGAAGTTCCCAGGGAATTCGCCAAGCACGCACTCAATGTGTTTCCAGACGTAAAGCCCGTCAAGCAATCCATCCGACGATTGTCCGAGCCAAGAGCCGAAGCTGTTGGAATCAAAGTCAACAGACTACTCGATGCTGACTTCATCCGAGAAATCAAGGAGAGTGAGTGGCTATCCAACACTATGTTGGTCCCCAAAAAGGACACGGACATCCTGCGGATGTGCGTAGACTTCACATCGCTCAACAAGCACTGTCCCAAAGACTATTTCCCTCTACCGCAGATCGATCAGATCATTTATTCGACTGTAGGATGCGAGAAGCTCTCCTTCCTCGACGCCTACTCAGGCTACAACCAGATTCAGCTGAAGGTCGAAGACCAGGAGAAAACGGCATTCATCACGCTGTTCGGAGTATTCTGCTACAACACAATGCCCTTCGGGCTGAAGAACGCAGGTGCCACGTACCAGAGGTGCATGCTGGCATGCCTGAAAAACCAGATCGGTCGCAACATCCAAGTCTATGTCGACAACATAGTCATCAAGACTAGGGAGGCCAAGACACTGATCGACAATCTCCGTGAGACGTTCGACAACCTTGATCACTATAATATAAAGATAAACCCGGAAAAGTGCACCTTCGGCGTCCCATCCGGCCAATTACTTGGCTACTTAATCTCCTAGCGAGGAATTGAGGCAAACCTGAAGAAAATCCGGGCCATACTGACCATGGAGAAACCAAAGAACCTCAAGGGTGTCCAACAACTAGTTGGACGCATCGCGGCGCTGAGCAGATTCATCAGCCGCATGGGTGAGAAGGCCCAACCTTTCTATTAGCTGCTATGCAAAGCTGACAAATTCGAGTGGACACCTGAAGCAGACGACGCATTCGAAGATCTCAAGCGGCTGCTCTCCACCTCGCATGTCTTGGTCAAGCCAAAGGAGCGCGAGCCCCTGCTGCTATACATCGCAGCCACGCATCAGGTGGTAAGCACCGTACTCGTGGTCGAACTACCCGAAGAAGGAAAGACCCATGGGGTCCAGCGCCCCATCTACTACCTCAGCGAGGTATTGACCCCAACAAAGCAGAGGTACCTCACCACCAGAAGCTCGCCTATGGCGTATTCATGATAACTCGCCGGCTGAGCCACTACTTCCAGGAGCACCAGATAATGGTCGTGAACGAGGCGCCACTGTCCAACATCCTGAACAACCCCGATGCCACGGGACGCGTAGCCCTGTCCAACATCTACGAGCGGCGCAAGGCCATTAAATCTCAGGTCCTCCCGGACTTCCTCGTCCAATGGATGGAACTCCAACTGCCGGACACTCCGGACATGACGCAATCTTGGAGGATACACTTCGACGGCTCGAAGCGCGAGGCCGGAGCAGGAGCTGGCGTCATACTGACGTCCCCTCAAGGCGACAAGATAAAATACATCTTTCGGATGAAATTTTGTGCCTCCAACAACGTGGCCAAATATGAGGCCCTCATCCACGGCATGAGGATGGCCAAGATCTGCGGTGCAACGCGCCTAGTCATATACGGTGACTCAAACCTCCCCGTCCAGCAGACGTTGAACGAGTGCGATGCTCACAGGGCCAACATGATTCTGTATCGCACGCTCTACAACTCACTCGAAGGAGACTTTGACGGCTCCGAGCTTCGGCACGTTGGAAGAGAAAGCAACAAGGAAGCCGATAGACTCACCAACATCAGCTCCACCTGCTCATGGGTGCCACTAGGTATGTTCCTAGAACAAATCTATGTACCCTCCATTAAAAGGAAATTCCCCAAGGGATCACCCGAAGAAGTAGAACACTCGGGGGGTTATGCGACCCGAAGGACATGAAGGACCCGAAAATCTCGACACCGAGGTCGAGCTGGTCAGCCTGATGCAGGTCATGGCAATCGAAGAAACATGGACGCAGGCGTACCTACGGTACCTGATAAATAGAGAACTGCCTGATGACCCGACAGACGCTCAGCGCATATCTCGTCGGTCCAAGGCCTTCACCATAAGAAATGGCGAGTTGTACAAGCGCAGCATTTCGGGTATGCTCCAAAGGTGCGTCACCATCGGTGACAGAAAAACCATCCTCCAGGATATCCACGAGGGCATCTGCGGTCATCATGCAGGCAGCCGCGCTCTAGTCCCCAAAGCTCTAGGAGCTGGATTCTACTGGACAACGGCCATGAACGATGCCAAGGACATCGTCACAAGGTACAACGCCTGCCATAGGTACGCGGACAAGCCACACGCACCCGGATCCGAGTTAAGGCCCATACCGTTGGCCTGGCCCTTCGCCCAATGGGGCCTCTACATGATCGGCAAACTGCCCAAATCCTCGAAAGGAGGCCACGTCTACCTCCTGGTTGCAGTCGAGAAGTTCACCAAGTGGATAGAGGCAATGCCCGTCACCAACCAAAGCGGCAAAACATCCGTCAAATTCTTTGAGTCCATAATATTCAGGTTTGGCGTGCCACATAGCATCATCACGGACAACGGCTCGAACTTCATCTTGAAAGAATTTCAGGACTTCTGCGAAGGTCTCAGAATAAACATATCATACGCATCTGTGGCGCACCCGCAAACCAATGGATAGGTCGAAAAGGCCAACAGCCTCATAGGAAACGACATCAAAAAACGCCTACTATGCCCACTCGAAAGGCTTGCGGGAGCCTGGGTAGAAGAGCTACCCTCTGGCCTATGGAGCTTACGTACAACGCCAAACAACTCAACAGGCTTCACACCTTTTTTCATGGTGCACGGAGCCGAAGCCGTATTACCTGTAGAACTACGTCACAAGGCCCCATGGGTCGTTGCCTACAGCGAAGCCGAATCATCGGCCGCACTCGAAGACGCCGTCGACACACTCGATGAAGCACGCGACATCGCCGCAGCCCATTCAGCAGTCTAGCAGCAGAGCCTGCGCAACTACCACAGCCGTCGGCTGCGCCCAAGGTCCTTCATCGAATGAGACCTCGTCCTACGACTCAAGAAAGAATGACCGAAGAAGCTCGAGTCACCCTGGGAAGGACCCTACATCGTCAGTGAAGTCATCCCAGGTGGCGCCTACCGCCTCATGGACGTCAAGTCAGGATCAAATACTTCAATCCATGGAACGTCGCACAACTGCGACGCTTCTACCCCTAGCTACCTCTTTACTTTCAATAAGGCTACTCAGCCGAATAATGTACCTCCTCGTTACGATATAAATTAAAGCTAAGTTCCCTGTCTGAAATTTCTTTTACCTAGCATTACTATCCACTATAACACGCTCGGGGGCTACGCCTCACCTCACGACTCCGTCGATTGAGAACAAAGCATATAACCTGAGTAGCTGACTACATCAGGCTAACGAAAAGGACATGTAAACAACAAAGCACAACGTGCAAATACAATTAAACTTTACATAGGGCACAATAAGCCTACTCGAATACATACAAGTTTTACTATTTCTTTATAGGCTTCGCCTACTCTGAAGAATCCACGATCTCTTTGGCATACTGCCTAACAACCGCATAATGTGGACGCATGTCCCAGAGGCTACCATCTGGCCGTAGGGGCGGCCCAGTCACCACAGCCGCGAGATCGATGTCATGGCGATGCAGCCGAACAAGCAAAAGGGCAGATTTCACCCCTGCAATCAGCTGGTGATGCACAAACTCCCTCACGTGACCCACGTCTCGAAACTTCGACAACAAACCCCAAAGAGTGGAAGGTGCCTCGTCCAGGGGGAACATGACGAACAGAATGGACATGCATTGTGAAAAATGTGCTCTCTCTGTTCATTTCACTTCAACCCATTCTGGGCAGTCTTGGACCTTAATTAACATTTATGGCCCTTGTAATGGTGATTTGAGGGAGAAATTTATTGAATGGATGTTTGAGGTGCATATTCCTGATGATGAAGACTGGATCTTAATGGGGGACTTTAATTTTATTAGGTCCCCTGCAAATAGGAATAAATTGGGGGGGGGGGAATGTTAATGACATGCTTATCTTCAATGATTTCATTAGAGAACAACATCTCACTGAATTGCCAATTAAAGGAAGAAAATACACCTGGAGTAACATGCAACAAGATCCTCTGTTGGAGCAACTTGATTGGTTTTTTACTTCCATTCACTGGACAACTAGTTTTCCTAACACAGTTTGTTTCCACACAAGGCAAACCAACCTCTGATCATACTCCCTATGTTGTCTCTATTCAGACTAAGATCCCTGGCAATAGGATTTTTCGATTTGAAAACTTTTGGGTAGCCCATCTTGGATTTCTGGAAGTGGTTGCAGAATGCTGGAGTAAACCAACTCACAAATCTAACAGTGCTGCAAATCTTAATGCGAAGCTAAAAAAGCTGAGATATGATTTGAAATTTTGGAGCAAATCAATCTCCAAGTTGTCCACTTGTATTGAAAATACCAATAGAGTTCTCTCTGAACTTGATAATCTGGAGGACAAAAGGCCTTTGTTCTGTCAAGAAGCAAATTTCAGGAAAATTCTAAAAGCTCATCTAGCAAGACTATTACAATACCAAAATGCTTATTGGAAGAAAAGATGCACAGTTAGATGGACAAAGTTTGGAGATGAGAACACAAAATTCTTTCATAATTTTTCTACTAAAAGATATAGAAAAAACAATATTGCCTCCCTCAAACTCTCAGATGGTTCTTTTGTCACTGAGCATGCTGACAAAGAAAAAGCTATTTTCAAGTCTATAAAGAAAGATTGGGCACATCTACTCAGCCTAAGATGCTTTTTAATCTTCAACATCTGATTACTCCAACTGAGGGCCTTGAGGTTCTATCCATACCATTTACCAGAGAAGAAATTGACAAGGTGGTGAAAGAGATGCCAAGTGATAAAGCCCCAGGCCCAGATGGTTTTATTGGTCTCTTCCTAAAAAGTTGTTGGCACAGCATCAAGGGGGACATATATTCCTTATGTTTTCAATTTTATGAAGGAGATCTGAATCTAGAAAGCATAAATATGGGTCATATTACACTCATTCCAAAGATAGGTTCACCTGAATCTATTAATGATTTCAGGCCAATAACCCTACTAAATTGTGTTCTGAAGCTCATAACCAAAATCTTGGCCAATAGGCTACAGAAGGTTATATTGAAGATTATTCATAGAAATCAATATGGTTTTTTAAAAGGAAGAAACATTCAGGATTGCCATGCTTGGGCATTTGAATTTCTGTATCAATGTGAAGCTTCTAAGAAAGAGATCATTTTACTCAAGTTGGACTTTGCCAAAGCATTTGATACCATTGATCATATGGCTATGATGAAAATTATGAAACAGATGGGTTTTGATGATAAATGGTTGAAATGGATTGAAATTATTTTTGGTACTGGAAAGTCTGCTATTTTGCTCAATGGAGTACCTGGAAGGCAATTTCACTGCAAAAGAGGTGTTAGACAAGGAGACCCTCTGTCCCCCCTAATTTTTGTGCTTGCTGCTGATTTACTACAATCTGCAATCAATAAAGCATTCAGAGACAACATACTCAGGGCCCCTTTCTCCCCTGATTTTGGACAGGATTTTCCAGTTGTTCAATATGCAGATGACACTTTGATTATAATGCAAGCAGACAAAGATCAAATTCAGATAATGAAAGGGATTCTTCAGAACTATGCTGGTTCTACTGGTTTATAGATCAATTTTCACAAGTCACACCTAATACCAATAAATCTGGCTGACAACATCTCTAAGGAAATTGCAGATATATTGGGATGTGCAATTGCCAAAATGCCTTTCACTTATTTGGGGCTTCCTCTTGGCACCACTAAACCCACAGTTTATGATCTGATGCCACTGATTGACAGAGTTGAGAGAAAGGTTTCTGCTTCATTCATGATGATGTCTTATAGTGGGAGAGTAACTGTGATTAATTCTTTACTGGCTTCAATTGCAACTTTCACAATGTGTGCAATCAAATTGCCAGATAAGATTGTGGGGCACATAGAAAAAATTCAGAAACACTGTTTGTGGAACAAGAAAACTGAAGAGGGTGAAAAGTGCAATTCTCTAGCTGCTTGGGATATGATTTGCAGGCCAAAACGTAAAGGAGGTGTTGGCATTCTCAACCTTCGAATTCAGAATGAAGGCCTACTGCTTAAATTCCTGCATAAGTTCTATAATAAGGATGACACACCATGGGTCTCCCTAGTATGGAATGCATATTACAGCAACAATATTCCTCATGCTTCTGGGCCTTGTGGCTCTTTCTGGTGGAGAGATGTTTCTAGACTTTCACATTTATTCAGAGGAATAGCTAAAAGCTCTATTGGTAATGGGGCTACCACACTGTTTTGGAAGGATCAATGGTCTGCAACTATCTTAGAAGAGAGTCACCCGATCATTTACTCCTATGTTAGGAATGAAGACATATCTGCACAGGAGTTTCTTACAGCTGATAGTTTGACACAGCTTTTCACTTGGAGCTATGTCTGGGGGGCCAAAGATTACACTTCCAGCAAATATTATCAATATAATTTCAGAAATATAAATCCACACATATCCTTTAAATGGTTGTGGAAATCGAAGTGCACTGCTAAAGTGAAGTTCTTTGGGTGGCTGATTCTGTCTGACAGATTGAATACAAGAAACATGCTCAGAAGAAGACATTATGCACTGGGGACTGGATATGACTGTTTTATGTGTAATCATAATACTGAGGAAACAATTGAACACTTGCTTTTTCATTGCCCCTTTAGCCAAGCTTGCTGGAGTTCAATCAACATCTATTGGTCTATGACTACCTCTAGACTTCAGATCATTGAGCAAGGAAAAAAGAGCTGGAATAAAAAGCTATTTATGGAAATTACCTTGCTGGGCTCATGGAATATCTGGAAAGAGAGAAACAACCTCTGGTTTAATAACATACAACCCTCAGTTCAGGCTTGGAAGTCAAGACTAGCTGCTGATCTGTCATTGCTGATTCATAGGACACAAGAGGATCTACATCCACTTATCAAGAGCATTATTCATAGTCTGTAAACCTTATAGGATCCTAGACTTATCTAACCAGACTTTTAGAGACTTTCCCCCTCCGTCTCTATGTAATTATGTAACTTTATAGACTGTGACCTTTATTAATGAAAAATGAGGCAGTAGGAGCCTTTCCTACTGTTATTACCCTAAAAAAACAGAATGGACGCCAGGGAAGTTTTCGCCTGCTTTAGCACCCGCGCAACCTGATGAACGCGATCCTGCACCATCGCAAGGACGGTGGCCCGGTCACGGACCATCCAGAAGAAGCCGCCAACCTCTAAGTCCTGTTGGATCAAACAATTAATCTGAACCACAACACGCTCCTTCTCCTCTCTCGACACACGGTTGACACCTGCATCAAACTCATGATAAGGTGACACGCCAACAAGGTGCATCCAAAAATGAGAAGCAGCTCAAGAAGACTCACATTCAAGTTGCTCGCTCAACTGCCGCAACTCCCCCATCAAAAACTCCTCCCTTGCGGCAGCTCGCTCAGTCTTCGACTTCCATACGTCCGCGTGGCCTCGAACGCCAAGGATTTAATTCTCCAAGCTATGGACGTGGTCACGAAGAAAAAGCGGTGATGCGTCATCCAAAGATGGCCGCGGCTCAGGAACAGACGAAGTATCCATGGGAATCTCACCCGAAGGTCCCTAAAGACAAACGAGTAAGATGAACATCACACACATCTCTGATGATAGCTCGAAACATAATTTATATACATTAAAGGCCACCGCGTGGCATAAAGGAAAGATTGTTCATCAACAAAAGCGTACATTACAAACGAAACAGGATAAACTATCCTAGCTACAGCGTTTAAGCCTAATGACCCGCATCCGGAGTGGCCTCGGAGCCGGAGTGCCTGCTCTTGGCCTCCTCTTGCTGCTTTTCCACGTACTCCACCAGCAGGTCAATGAGCTTCGGCCCATAACGCTTACAGCGGGAGGCGAAAAGAGCGAACGCTACCTCTGAGCCGTCAGGAGCCGTCGACATCTGGGAGGTAACGTGCGGCAGATCCAGCTCCGCTCCGAAGGCCATGGCCATGGCCAACCCCATGGAGGCGCTGATGCCCTTCTACTTGCGCTTGTTGGCTGCTAGAGCGTCCTCTGAAAGGGCATCCGCAAGGGCGTCGACATCCTCAAGGACAGCACCCTTGGGGAAGACATCCTTGTAGAAGCGTCGAAGAACCTATTTGGCCTTCGCCAAGGAGTTAGCAGCAGTGCCGCAGCGATCTTCGACTGCTGCGGTGGCATCATCTAGAGCACTTCCATGCTCCAGGGCATCGCGATCAAACGTGATGCCTGCAGCATCTGAGACAAAGAAGAAAAAAAGAGCTGAATAAGAATGTGACAAGAAGCGGCCAAAAATTCCAAGACCAAATCAAACACAAGATACTCACCAAAGAAAGCCTTGGCCGCAGCCATTAGCCTATCGGCCACCTCCTTCTCGCGCAGCCGCAATAGTCGCGAGTTGCTCCTCACGATCAGAAGCCTCCCTCTACAGGCACTCCTTGGCCTCGGCAGCATTAGCCACCTCCTTTTGCAGGCGCTCCTTTGCTTCCACAGCATTTGCAGCCTTCTTATCTGGTCGATCGAGGATCTTTTCGAGAGCGTCCAGCCGGCGAAGGGACGCATTATTTTCATCTCAAAGGATCAAGAACACACATGAGCAACACAAGAATTATTCACGCGACAGACGAAACATGCAAGAATGGGCAAAACACATACCTCGAAGCTGCTTCATGCTGGCTTCTAGCGCCAGATGCTGCTGGATGAGAAGGTTCATGCTATGCACAAAGGGCTGCGAGAAGAAACAGAAGCAAACAATCAAGAAAGCATCAGAAAAAGGCTCAGGGCTACGCCCCAAAAAGAGCAAAACATTCGACAAAGCAACCCAAAAAGGGCTCGGGGGCTCCCCCAGGACAATAAAAGAGAACAACTTACGTGCTCAGATAGAGACTCCGAAGGTCCACATGGGGTCTTCTGAGTAACGACCACCCGAGCCTCTCGCGGGGAGGGATTCGGGGCATCATCCTAAGAGTCGGCCACCATCTGAGAGGGAGCATCCCTCGGCTTCGACTCCCCTACATCCTCTTGAGTGCCCTCACCAAGAGAACCCTCTGAGGAGTGGCTGCAAGGAAAATATTGATCAACACAAGAAGAAACATTGCACACGCAAAGTACAGAACAAAACGCATCAGAAGATACTTACGAATCAATGTCACTCAAATTGAAGACGGGCGGCACCTTCTCCTTCTCCTTCTTCTTCTTCTTGGCCGGCGGTTGCGACACCATCGCCCGAATGGGCACAGCCGGGAACAGTGCGGAAGAAGCACCATCATCCTCGCCGTGGCGCTCGAGGAAGGATGGACCCTAGGCGTTGGCGGGGTCGAGGCATCTGAAGGCTCACTCAGACTCCGTGGACGCTTTCGGGTCTACCCCTCGCTCGGCTCGGGGGCTTCCTGAGTTGGAGACTGCGCCGGAGGAAGCTTGGACTCGGAGTCCACAACTTTGTTGTTCGGTGCAACTGGAAACCTTTTAAGGCAGAGGGGGCACCATGCCAGCCACCTTTAAATCCTGCACACCAAAGACATAAAAAATTTGATTAGTACCAACAAATCATTAACAGAAAAAGCACTCGAACAAAACGCACAACGCGCATGATGCAAATCTACACCAGAGGAACTGGTTTTGAAGCTTTGAAGGGGGCAGTCAAGGAATTCCCCGGAAGGTCCTCCTGGGACTTGTAATTCAGCAGAGGCCGAAGAACTCTGTCGAGGTCACCCCTGGACAACTCCTCAGATGAGACCCTCGTCGGGTCGTTGCGGCCAGTGGAAAGGAACATCGGATGCGCCCTCGCTTGGATCGGCTGCACCCGATGTTTGAGGAAGGTGCGGATGATATCCACACCATTGACCTTTTTCCCAACTTCCATATGGAGCGCCTCCACCCGACGGTAGAGCTCCTCCACCTCCGCTACCTCGCCCTCCACGATGTGGTTCTTCCAAGACCTTTTCGGGACAATTTCCTAGGAAGGCCAAGATCTTGCCCGTCCACTGTGGATTCGCAGATATAAAAACCACTTCTTCCGTCAGTACTGGACGGACTCGCACATAGAAAAGGAAAAGAAGAGAACAGGAGATCAGATGGAAATGATGCAGCCGCCGAGCGGATAGACTCCGCCGGTGCCGGACTGCCTCTTCATGGAATAGAGCTTCCGAAAGAGGCCAAAGTGCGGCTCGATTCCGAGCCAGCACTCGCAGAAAGTGATAAAACATGCGATGTAGAGGAGAGAATTGGGCGAAAGATGATGAAGTTGGATGCCATAGAAAAAAAGGAGTCCACGAAGAAAAGCGTGGACAGGAAGAGACAAGCCGCGAAGAACAAAAGAGACAAACATCACCTGAAACCCTGTGGGTGGATGGGGATTACCTCATTGCCTGGAAGCTTCATAGCCTCATTGTCCTACGGGATCAGCCTCGCATCGCGCAGTTTGCGCAGGTCACCTTCGCGTGCCTCCGTGCGCCTCTAGTTGTCGTCTGTGATGCGCGTGGCACCAGCAACCTTCTTGCCGCTGATGGCGGCGCTCGAGCCCGCTCCGGCAGAGGTCTTCTTTGATTTGACCATGGCGGAGCGTCGATGGCGATGTGCGTAAAGAAAGGAAGAAGGGAAGGATCGAAGAACGTCCAGTGCGCGCAAGGGAGGCAGCGTTTGCGAAAATGGAGGCAATGGTGAAAGCAAATGGCAAGGGGTGAAAACAAATTCACTATTTTCCCCATGGTTATAAGGAGGAGAACAATGAACAGGAACCGTTCATCCAGAAGCCCTAGCGCTCAGGACAGATCCAACCGTACACATGTCAACACAGCAGCGAACCATCGCCCACACACCGTCCACTACGCATGGAAACAGAGGAGATGCTGTAATTCTCGCCAAGTCGCGCATGACTAGTCAACTCCAAGTAATGGAAGTGGGACCCACTCTTGTCGTGTTACATCACCTCTGGCACCGCAAAGACCGACAGCACTGACGTCATCAAGCAGTCTAGCAACGGCTGGAAATCTTCGACTGATAAAACAAGTACTTACTTGGATCTTTGATTCAAACAACTACTCGGGGGCTACTCCTATCAGGAGCACTGGCCGCGCACCTGAGAAACGATTGAATAATTACAACTCTCGACTAGCTTCGAGTCCTACGTCGAGTCTACGACTCCACTAAGGACTCGGGGGGCTACTCCCATAGGAAGGATTGATCAAGCATCCAAAGAAAAAAATGTGTCCTATGGACCTTAAGCTAAAAACAACTGAGCTAAAGTCTCTGCTCGAGTCTACAACTCGAACAGACACTCGGGGTCTACTCCCATAGGGAGCGCTGGTCGCGCACCCTATAAATTCTTCGACTACGATCCTTTGGATCAAAATGCAAAAATATTTCTGGAAAACTTTGCCCAAACCAACGCTAAGTGAGAAGCATTCTCCTTGGCCACCCGAAACACCTCCGCGGTGACAACATTTCGGATGTTGTGTCTACGACGCAAAGATAAGACCTACAGATATCATCTGATGGTCTAGTAACGCACCTGACTGCGCTCAGTCAGTAAAATACTGTGTCAACAGATACAATGGAAAATCCTAACGGACGCGTTGGGTACATTACTCGAAAACTATTGGGATTTAACTCCTATAAGACCTCAGCGGCCTGAGTCAAATTGCACCAGCATACGTTCCAGATTCGAGTCCGGGGACTCGAGTCTGAAGAAGATCGTGTTGTTTTGTCCTATGACAGTTAACTGTCCCTGATCCGTCAGGAGAGTTAGGCACACGCATCAACAATCCCTATGAATTAAAATCATTTTTTCTCTTATGAACAGGACCAACTGCACCCGAAAGATTGAAGAGTCCTCAGCCGAATCTACAATTCGACTGAACACTCGGGGGCTACTGACATGGTTATACCCTATGGGTATGCGATATTAGTATACCTGGTCTAGCCCAAGGAAGGACCACGAAAACATACGCGGCCTGCGGAGACTTTCGGGTGGCCCAAGCCCATGACGCCTTCGGATCCTTGGAGAGAAAGACTAGACTAGATAGAATTTCAAAGGGGTAAACCATAATCTGGAACCGACTCGACCTGATACCCGAGACCTGCCTATCTATATAAAGGCTAGGAGGGCACAGCGAGGAGGACGACTCAACTCACCTCATACGCACCTCACGCCAGATTACATCTGCGCACCCCTATAACCTTCGATTCCGCCGTAATCAAGAGCAGACAAGCAGGAGTAGGGTTTTCCCTCCGGGGGCCTGAACCTGGGTAAACATCGTGTCCCCGTGTTGCTTGTTTTCTAACCGTTCCGCGATCTCCAGCAACCCCATCTTCTCCAAAACCCAAGTCCATAACAATGGGCATTGACGAGATCGAACCTCGTCAGCCACAGAGCCACAAGAAGGACCCTCCCCCTCCCGGTGGTAGCGGCATCGTATTCCAGGAGACCCCTCCCCCGCCCACCATGAATCGGAGGCCGGACTAGCAGGTGCCCCCGGTATATGCCATGGCTGGGATGAGGATCGAGCCACGTGCGCCTAGCAACGACGACGATGACGATGACAATGATGATGACGATGACGAACAAGACCCTGAAGCTGCGTACTATAGGACTAGGAATGATTATGACTAAAGGGGGCGAATTTAGTCCTGAGTGTTAGCTAGTCCCAGTTTGTCCCGGTTTTTAATATTAATAAATGTATTGAGTGTTAGTCTCGGTTTGTGGCTGGACCGGGACTAAAGGGGTCCTTTAGTCCTGATTCCGTAGTCTCAGTTTTTAAATATTAATAAATGTCTTGAGTGTTAGTCTTGTTTTGTGGTTGGACCGGGACTAAAGGGGGGCCTTTTGTTCCAATTCGTGCTACAACTTTCCCAAACTATGAAGATGTTGTCCCGATACGTAAACACGTGTGGTCACATATTAGGGAGTGCCTCTATGACCAGTTTCTTGGAGATGCCGGAGGAATGGGCTCCGGCGGCATCTTCCTAAAACGATTCGTAGTGGTGTCCCTGCTTTCGCACACCATCTTGCAGCTTGTAACTTCTCTAACTAGATCAAAACGTGATGTCTACGCACTTCTATTCTTGTAGACAGTTGTTGGGCCTCCAAGTGCAGAGGTTTGTACAACAGCATCAAGTTTCCCTTAAGTGGATTACCCAAGGTTTATCGAACTCAGGGAGGAAGTGGTCAAAGGTATCCCTCTCAAGCAACCCTGCAATCAAGATACAAGAAGTCTCTTGTGTCCCCAACACACCCAATACACTTTTCAGGTGTATAGGTGCACTAGTTCGGTGAAGTGATGGTGAAATACAAGTGGTAATGGTGCCAGAAAATTGCTGATGGCGTGGAGGAAAAGACTGGAAGCAAGAAAACATGCAACAGATCTAGTAGCAAACGGTGTTTCAATGGTTAGAAACAAGGCCTAGGGATCATACTTTCACTAGTGAAAACTCTCTCATACAAATATCCTCTCTTCATGATACTACTCTTAACTACTCTCTGGCTAAACACTCTAATCATTTGTAGGGCTATAACAGCACTCCTCAAAGTCCGCCTTCCCCATCTAGATAACCCCACACTGTCACCTTGAGCGCTAGATGGTTCCAACAAACACCACAATTACATAGAGACATCCAACTCCAAATATAACTCATAACAAATATTCAATCTAGCCAAAGTGCCACACAAGGTATGCCCACTGTCACTTTCACACACGTGGGGAAAAGCATAGATCTATTAAAGCACAAAGAGTATTTATGTAGACTCAAGCCTAAATGCCACCATGGCATGCACGCTGTCACTTTCACACACATGGGGAGAAAAGAGATCTAATGAAGCACTTGAGTAGCAAGGTAGATCTACTAGATTACAAAGCTCATGACCACAACAAGATCATGCATAGAGAGAGACATGAACACATAGCTACCGGTAGAGCCCTTAGCCCTGAGGAAGAACTACTCCCTCCTCATCATGGGAATCAGCAATGGTGATGAAGATGGCGATGGAGATCGATGGAGATGGCTCCAGGGGGCACTTCCTGTCCTGGCAGGGTGCCGGAACAGAGACTTTCTGTCCCCCGAATCTCCCCTTCAGCGGTGGTGGCGCTACATAGGTTTTCGTGGATTTCTTCTGGATGTATGATTGACGACTTAGGGTTTTATCATCGGGGGATTCTTATAGGCGAAGGGGGAGGTCGAGGAGGCGGCCAGAGGGCCCACACCCTCCCCAGGCGCGGGCCAGGCTTGGCCACGCCCAGGGGGGTCTGGCTGCCCTCTAGTGCCTCTCTGTCTCCCCTTCTAGATTCGTGTCCCTCACGAAAAGTTATTAACTTTGGCTTTTGTCCCGTCCAATTCTGAGAATATTGATTTTCTGCCTTTCTGGAACCAAAAAACAGAAGAAAACAGGTAACTGGCACTGTGCCAACTTGTTAATAGGTTAGTTCTAGAAAAGATATAAAAACACCTCAAAGTGTAGACAAAGCAAAGCAAAGTAGATACTAAACAAGCATGGAACATCAAAAATTATAGATATGTTTCCGACGTATCAATACGTCTGGGAGCTAACTAGATAGTTTCACATATTAGGGCGTGCCTCTATGGCCAGCTTGTTGGAGATGCCGGAGGACTGGGCTCCGGCGGCATCTCCCTCAAGCTGGCCGTAGTGGTTTCCCTGCTCTCGCAAACCATCGATCTTGGAGATGCCTCAAACTGGCTAGATGACTGGACTCACAAGGATGCCTATTTATAGTACAAGTAGCTCAGCATAGTGTCGACACTCATGACATAATGTCGACACTCACCCCTATTATTAGTGCTGACTCATGTTTTGTCTCGGTTGGTGTCTCCAACCGGGACTAAAGGTTCAGCTTTAGTCCTGGTTGGCGACACCATCCGGGACAAGGTACAAGCCGCACGACATAATGTCGACACTCATCCCTATCATTAGTGCAGCCTGGCCCAGCTTGCCGAAATCCCTTCAGTAGCAGTTAGTTTCTCCAACCGGGACTAAAGATAAACCCTCTATTTATAGGCCTTTCCCTCTATTTATAGGCATTTCCCTCTATTTATAGGCAGAACGATCCAGCCTGCCCACCCTTTCCCTCTATTTATAGGGTGACCGTCACATATTAGATGACTAATGTTGCATGCATGTGGATCTGGGTAAAATGTTTGACTCACAATATGATTCACAATATGATTACATAAAAGGTTTAATATATTATATAGATCACCAACATCCCTATCTAGTGTTGTTGTTTTCTTCTGCGCCGTAGCCATGAAGAATCTTCATCATTTAATAGGAGGCTTGGGTCAGTTTTCACTTTGAAGGGCGGGATTTCATGAAACTTATTATAATCTTCTGACATATCTGTCTTGTCATCCACTCCCACGATGTTTCTTTTCCATGAAAGAACTATGTGACGCTTTGGCTCATCGGACGATGTATTCTTTTGCTGATTTCTTTTTCTCGGTTTCGCAGACATGTCCTTCACATAGAAAACCTGAGCCACATCGTTGGCTAGGACGAATGGTTCGTCCATGTACGCAAGATTTTTGAGATCCACTTTTGTCATGCCATACTTTTCGTCTACATGTACCCCGCCTCCTGTCATCTTGACCCATTTGCACCAAAACAAAGGGACCTTAAAAGTAGGTTCATACTCAAGTTCCCATATCTCCTCTATGTACCCATAATATGTGTCCTTCTTCCCATTGTCATCTGTTGCATCAAAGCGGACACCACTGTTTTGGTTGGTGCTCTTTTTATCTTGGGCGATCGTGTAAAATGTATTACCATTTATCTCGTACCCTTGGAAAGTACATATAGTCGAAGATGGTAACTGTGCCAACAAGTACAGTACAGCTGATCTTCAATAGTGTTGTTATTCATGAGATGTTTCTGCAACCAACTGCCGAAAGTGTCCTTGTGTTCCACTTTAATCGAGGAGTCAATCTTCCCCGGGTTTTCCGAGCATACAATAATCTTGTGTTTCTCGATATATGGAGCCACCAAGGTGGAATTGTGTAGAACTGTGTAGTGTGCTTTATTGAAAGAATCTATGTCCATACATACCATTGTTTTCCTTCCTAGTGTGCCTTTTCCAGTCAGCCTCTCCTCATACTGAGGAACACCAATCGGCTTAAGGTCAGGAAGAAAGTCAACACAAAACTCAATGACCTCCTCTGTTCCATAGCCCTTGGAGATGCTTCCTTCTGTCCTAGCACGGGTATGAACATATTTCTTTAAGACTTCCATGAACCTTTCGAAGGGGAACATATTGTGTAGAAACACAGGACCGAGAATTCTAATCTCTTAGACTAGGTGAACTAGGAGGTGCGTCATAATATTGAAGAAAGATGGAGGGTACAACAACTCGAAGCTGACCAGACATTGTACCACATCAATTTGTAACCTTGATAGACTTTCTGGATCCATTAACTTCTGAGAAATTGCATTGAGGAATGCACATACCTTCACAATGGCCAGTCGAACATTTTCCGGTAGAATCCCCCTCAATGCAACCGGAAGCAATTGTGTCATAAGCACGTGGCAGTCATGGGAATTTAGGTTTTGGATTTTTTTTCTTTCATATTTACTATTCCCTTTATGTTAGACGAGAAGCCAGACGGGACCTTGATACTGAAAAGGACTTTAAAAAAGATTTCCTTCTCTTCCTTGGTAAGAGCATAGCTGGTAGGCCCTTGAAACTGCCATGGATGCTTGTCGTCTCGTCCTTTATGACGTTGCTGGTCCTTCCGTGCTTCCGGTGTATCTTTTGACTTCCCATACAATCCCAAAAAGCCTAGAATATTCACGCAAATATTCTTCGTCAGGTGCATCACGTTGATTGCAGAGTGGACCTCATGGACTTCCCAATAGTGTAGCTCCCAAAATATAGATTTGTTCTTCCACATGGGTGCGCGTCCGTCGGCGTCTTTCAGAACAGGTTGTCCTCCGGGACCCCTTCCAAATATTACATTTAAATCCTTGACCATACCAAATACATCAACACTAGTACGGGTGGCATGCTTCTTCCGGTGATCTGCCTCGCCATCGAAATGCTTGCCTTTTTTCCTTAAGGGATATCTGGGCGGAAGAAAATGACGATTGTACGGGTACACATTCTTCCTAGATTTGTCTAGATATATACTTTCAGTCTCATCTAAATAGTGTGTGCATGCATTATATCCCTTGTTCGTCTGTCCTAAGATGTTACTAAGAGCAAGCCAATCATTGATGGTTACGAACAACAATGCTCGTAGGTCGAATGGCTCCTGTTTATGCTCATCCCACACACGTAAACCTGGTTCGGCCCAAAACTTTAAAAGTTCAACAACTAATGGCCTTAGGTACACATCAATGTTGTTGCCGGGTTGCTTCGGGCCTTGGATGAGCACTGGCATCATAATGAACTTCCGCTTCATGCACAACTACGGAGGAAGGTTGTAGATACATAGAGTCACGGGCCAGGTGCTGTGACTGCAGCTCTGCTCCCCAAAAGGATTCATGCCATCTGTACTTAGACCAAACCATAAGTTTCTTGCATCACCAGCAAAGTACGAGAAGTCTCTCTCGATTTTTCTCCACTGCCGACCATCAGCGGGGTGCCTCAACATCCCGTCTTTCTTACGTTCTTCCATGTGCCATCGCAATAACTTGGCATGCTCTTTGTTTCTGAACAAACGTTTCAATCGTGGTATTATATGAGCATACCACATCACCTTCGCATGAACCCTCTTCCTGGGTGGCTCGCCATCAACATCACCAGGGTCATCTTCTTTTCTGATCTTATACCGCAATGTAGTGCTTACCGGGCATTTATCCAAATTCTCGTACTTCTCACCGCGGTAGAGGATGCAGTCATTAGGGCACGCATGTATCTTCTGCACATCTAATCCTGGAGGGCAGGCGAGCTTCTTTGCTTCGTATGTATTGGCGGGCAATTCGTTATTTCTTGGAAGCAACTTCTTCATGAGTACCAGCAATTTCTCAAATCCCGAGTCAGTCACACCGGTCTCTGCCTTCCACTTCATCAATTCCAGTGTGCTACCCAGCTTCTTATGGCCATCTTCACAAGTTGGGTACAACAATTTGTTGTGGTCCGGTAACATCTGCTCAAACTGCAACCTCTCCTTTTCTGTGTCGCAGTCTCTCTTTTCATCAGAAATCACCCGACCAAGATCATCAATGGGCCGGTCTGGTTCTCGTTCTTCACCTCCTTCTTCTTCATTGTCTTCCATTGCAGTATCAGCGTATTCAGGGAACATAGATCGGTAGTTGTCATCATCGTTCTCTTCTTCATCGCCGTCTTCCATCACAACCCCTCTTTCTCCGTGTTTGGTCCAAACATTATAGTCGGACATAAAACCAGACCGAAGCAGGTGGCTCTGAATGACTCTTGCGGAAGTGTGAGCCTTCTCATTCCTAGAGTCAACACATGGACAACACATAAAACCATCCCGCTGCTTGTTCTCCTCGGCCACAAGTAGAAAATAACGCACGCCTTCTCTGAAAGCGGCAAAACGTCGGTCACCGTACATCCATGGATGGCTCATCTGTATCATACAAATATATATCAAACGCAATCACGATGCTAAAATTAGTATCGCGCGGTCTAAACGAGAAAATAGTTGCTAACATTTTATTACACTTGGAAGCAAAGATGAGAAAACTTAAGTGTGGCTCGGGCACCTCATATCATGTCTGTCTTGTGTGACCTAAACTCGCATCGCTCTAATGGACATTTCACCGAACACCTCTAGTGCACATGAATAATAAAAAAATAGCACAACACCACCTCTCCCACCAGGAAAAAAATAGTTGAGAGGGGGAGGGGGTTGTGCCATATATAGGCCCAGACCACTAGTCCCGGTTTGAGATACAAACCGGTACTAAAGGAGGTGCCCGCAGTGAGCGGCAGGCCCCAGACCCTTTAGTCCAGGTTTGTGTCTCAAACCGGGACTAATGGTGTCTAACGGGCCAGGACCTATGGTTTGGGGTGGCTTGGGCCGTCCGGCGTGGGCCATTAGTCCCGGCCCCAGCCACAGCCAGGACTAATGGCCTGGACGAAAGGCCTGTTTTCTACTAGTGTCTAAAGCTAAACCCAAGAGCTAATCTTTTGAATCCACTAATGTTGCTAATAAAGATTGTGTGAAGTTTTGTATGAAGGAAAATTTTCAGGTGTAGAGAGAGAATGATGTAATGAGATGAAAAATGGGCAAAAGCTCAAGCTTGGGGATTCCACCCAGGTGTCACCCCAAAAATATCCAAGAGGTACAAGCGTCAAAGCTTGGGGATGCCCAAGGCATCCCTTTCTTCACCAATAAAAATCTCATGTCTTCCTAGACACTAATCCTCTTGAGCTGGTATGTCCCGTTGATCCACGTGATCACCCAAATTCCAAGACTTTTCAACTTCCATATCAACTACTATTTTCATTGCTGGTATACGATAGAGATGAGAGGTTTAAAAACCTCAAAAATATAGTTCGACTCTCTATTATGCTTGTTGAAACAAACAAGAGTATTACCTATAACCTTGTTTACAAGCTTCTCAAATTAGTGCTAACCTTGCCCGTACAAATCGCTAGTGTTGAGAGGGTATTTTCTTCAATGGATTTTTGAAGAACAAGCTACGAAACAAAATGGGGACCAACTCTTGAATGGTTGTTTAGTTACATTAATTGAGACAAAAAATTTCTTGCAAGTGAAAGATGATGTCGTCATGTCTCAAGCTATGACTAAACGAATGATAGTATTGTAGTTTCCTTTATCATTTTGTAAGTTTATTAATCTTTTCAGATATTGTTGTGTTTCTACCTGGTTGCTACAACAGTCAATTTGTGCTTTTATTGGTCTCAAAGAATGTACCATTTTCAGTTTTTCATTTTTATATTTTGTGTTGCTTGAAGTTTGTACACCCAAATTTAAATTCATGGATCCGTCCCTGCCCTGAAGATGAGTGAGAGGTACGATGTTAGGGTTGTGAGTCTATACTCAGCATGTTTTTGCATGTTGTTCTTGATGAAGCTCTTTATAATTATTAGTCTTTTGGTGTTCATTTTTTCTTATGAGGAGGTAGCCTTTCTGCTATACAATTTGTATTGTAAAGTTCTGTACCATTCGATCTAATAGAAATATAATCTTTGTTACATGATGTTACATTTTACACTGTGTATGTTAGCAAGTCGATTCAGACACTAGCACTATAACGCATATAGACTTTGACTCCTACCAAATCGGATCACTCCAATGGCCTATACATAATGCAGAGAACTTGCCAACACCCAATATCGGACCTTGTATACTTACCGTTTGTATATACATACCCCCAAGAATTCAGTAATTACTAAATGCAATTAATTATGTGAACCTAGCTATATGCATGTCGTAGTCTGGAAATTTAACATATACAAAGAATAATATCACCAACGGCAATACATGGCGAGATGTGGCATCGACCAATTCATCGATCAAGATCAACCACCTAATCACCACACTAGTAGCTAGTTGATGATCCAGCACTTCTTCCTTATCTCGCCCTCCGCGCTGGTCTTGACCTCGACAGCGCCCATCCTCACCATCGCTCCCGCGAACTTGCTCTCCCACAAACCACGTACATACGCGTTATCCATCACCATCCTCGCTGTCTCGTTAGACGCCATGAGCACCGCATCGGATTCGAACAGCACGTCGCGGCTGACCACGTCCCTGTAGTACTCCCGGTCCAGATCATCGGGTGTCCTGTAGTCCTGCGCCACCATGCCGTAGCCGCCACTGCACTGCCCGCGCAGGTACGCCGCGTACCCTGGGTCCATGTCGGATGAGTTGGACGATAGGCGGTCGGAGAAGGATGAGCAGCTGGAGCGTCCGATGGAGTGAGCGCCCGAGAGGGTGACCATGTCCTCGAGGCTCAGCCCCTTGGCAGCGAAGCTGTCGTTGAGCTGCGTGAGCCCGTAGAAGGGGGCGGGCAGGTTGGGGACGGTCTCGTTGGCGAGGGAGACGAGCCCGTCGTAGCGGCCGGCGGGCATGGCGAAATCGGTCGAGGGGTTGGTGAGGAAGTATGTGGCGTCGCGGCCGGCGAAGGCGAGGATGTCGGAGCATGAGACGACGCCCGGGCAGGACTCCTCCAGGGCAGACTTGGCCGCGTCGATCACCTCGAAGCCGCGGAGGGTATGGTTTGGTCTGCCGAGCCTCTCCGTCGGATCGTCGGAGCCGGTCGTGTTGAGGAGGACGGAAGCATCGCATCCCTGCATTGTCGCCACGTCGTGACAGCACGTACGTAAGAATATGGCATGCTGCCAATAAATCGGAAGCTATGAACTGTGCGTATATGCAATGTGCAGGCATGTGACGCGTTATATATCCTGAACCCTGATTTAGTGGAGCTAGCTGTACACATCTAGTCATCGTTTCATACTTTTCATGTAGGTAGATGCGTTGATCATATTAGGAGAGATGATGAGTGAGATATATATACATACCCGGACGAAGCAGTCGTGGAAGAAGAGACGGATGAGGCCTGCGACGATGCCGCGGTTGCTGTCCGTGGCGTTCTTCACTGCTTCCCTGACAATTGCTTCCGCATTTGGACAGGAATGGCTGTAGTAGCCGACACTGAGCCCGGAAGCAGAACCAGAACCAGGACTTGGGCTAGGAGAATTAGTAGGTAGGTTTGAGCTAGGAGGATAAGCGACCGGCGCAGGGGCTGGGCTATCGGGGCTTAGGCTTGGGCTTGGGCTAGGAGGATAAGACAGTGGACTTGGGCTAGGAGCATTGGTCTGTTGGCTTTGGACAGGGACGAGGGAGATCGGGCTAGGGCTAGGAGAATAGATGGCAGGGTCCGGGCTCTGCGAGCTTGGGCTAGGAGGATATGTTGGATGGCTAGGGCTCGAGCCCTGTGGGCTTGGGCTTGGAGGATATGCGGGTTGGCTAGGGTTCGCGAGTGGCGGAAAAGCGGATTGGCCCGGGCTCGGTGTGTAAGCTATTGTGCTTGGGCTTGGACTAGGAGGATAAGCCGGTGAGCTGTTTATTGGGACACTTACATCAAGGCTAGGAGGATAAGCAAGCGGGCTAGGGCCTGTCGCGACTGGACTAGGAGCAATATGGGTGGATTGGCTAGGGCTCGCACCCGGTGGATAGGTGATGGTTGCAATCGGGCTTACGGTGGGAGCATGAGCGGGCACGCTTTGGCATGACACGGTACCGAGCAAGGCAAGCAACGAGGTGAGGGCAGCGAGCTTGTTGGCCATATCTTTGCTAGATCGGCTGGTAGATTGTAATAATCTCTAGAACCTGAAACCTATTTTTCCTTGGACCAGCTCAAGGGTGTACGTTATATAGCTCCGGGAGGGAGGCCGGCCGGACGCGGAATGTCTCCGTGGGTTCGATCGGGGTCTCCCACGTTACGCCGGACGTGAAGTCAAAGGCGGGAACATGACAAGATGCCACATTGTCGTACTAGTTTTAGCTTACTATTAGTGGTGCCCAGCTCAAGGAGCTAGCCATGCCTGATTGCGCGCGCCGCTAAACTGATGGCCGGCACACGCAACACCGTATTGTTGTCCACCGTTCTTCTACTGCGGAGAAAACTAGAGCGAATCGCGGTTCCGTTTCGCAGCTGTAACGCGGCATGCGGTTAGGGTATTATTATTAACATATGTGATTGTAAATTGGTTTCAAAAAAACATATGTGATTGTAAATTGATTGATCACACTCTGACCGGCCATTCACAGACTACTTCATTCCTTAATGTAATGATATCCCTGATGTCGGTGTCAGCGTGTAAGCATCAACTAACAAGCAGTCCAGTACGACAGCTGTTGTTCCGGTGTGGAAAGAGGTTTGGCACAGTAGTCTTTGTATCGGCTCCAATTGTCCTAGTCCTGATTTCCGTTTGTTATTATTGCCCAGCCAGTCGCTGCTTAATTACTTAATTTGATGCTTAGTTTAGCATCTGTGGTGGTGGTGACGGTGCTGTTTTGTTCTGGCATGTTCGTCTTGTTTTTTAGTCCACCGTTCTCTGTTTCTTGTGCCTGTTCGCTTCCTCTTGTACATACCAGTAGTGGTGTGTGTATCAGTATATGTAATACTCCCTCCGTCCTAAAATAGATGTCTTAGATTTTTTAAAATTTAGATAAATTTATATACTAAATAGTGTCTAGATTCATTTAAATTTTGGTAAATTTGAGACATCTATTTAGAGACGGAGGAAGTACACGTCTCCAATCCAGCCTGAATGGTACCTGGAATTCTCGGTGATTCGTTGTGATATGACACAATGGAAATGGAGAGTTTTTTTTTCTGAAAGAAGAATAGGAAATGGGGGAATGAAACCTTGCGGCAATGCCGGGTCTGATGCCACATGCCGCAGCCAACATTCTGAGCGCGATGATCCCGGTCATCTGTATTCTGACCGAAAATCTAACCCTACATATACGAGGGGGTACCGGGCCTATCATTGACCTCCAAACTACTTAAAGATTGGTGCGAAGCCTCTCTCACAAAATGCAGCAAACACCTTGACCTATACCTGTTTCCTGTCAGTAAGTCCATCCTTTTTTAAAGAACACACCCTAAATTTTGTTTCATACTACAGAAATTTAGAACAAAATTACTAAATTTATATGTAAGAGAAATTGCACCAATTAAGATCATAGGAAGAAAACAGGAACAAGTTCGTATCATGAACAATGGAAACAAATTTCAACTATTCAGATTCGAGATTTGTCAGAAATATGTTCCAGTTCCAGCAATAGATTAACGGTATGAGCACTTATAGTACTAAAATTAGTGTTACGGTGAACTTTTACTACTCATAAACATCTCAACAATTTTTGGAAGGATGGACCACAAGCAAAATTAAGAAAGCCACACCAGAAGGAAATAAGGAAAAAAAATCTGATGCAGCGAGAACAAAACAAGTATAGTACTCCCTCCGTCCCAAATTAGATGTCTTAGGTTTTTAAAAATTTGGATGAATCTATATACTAAATAGTGTCTAGATTCATCTAAATTTTGACAAATTTGAGACATCTATTTGGGGACGGAGGGAGTAGTTTAATATTCGGATCTGTAATCTCAACAATTTTTGGAAGGAAAAAAAGATGAATAGAAACAGATCCGTCGGTGGCCGGGGTCCTCGCACAAGAAAAGATCTAGATCCGTACGGCTTGCCTCCAGGGACGAGCTGCTTCATCTGGGATCTTGAAGAAGGATGGTTCGCTGGCGGCGATTTGCACGAAGATCTGGCCGCCGGAGTTGAAGGAGATGACAACAGGGACCACAAATTTCTCCACCCTCTTCTTCCCTCGAGCTCTCTCCTCGTGGTAGCAACGGTGAGTACCAGACTAACAGGTCTGGCCGTCTAGGAGGAGGAACGACAGCGGGTTGAGGGAGAGGAGGAATCACGGTGGCGGCGCACAGGTCAGTACACGAGATGCGGGAGACGAGATGTACAGAAACAAGGTGTCCCGGTACACTTTGAGTGTCATAGAGAGACGAGATGTGCAGTGCACAACTTGGGACCTATAGGGTGGTGTCTATAAAATAGACAACACGGATCTCCAACACAGGTTGGACACTGGAGATAAGCCCGGGACGTCCTCGTAGTTGTAGAATCGCTGCGTTCGTATTCTGACCTTTTTGAGCGCGTGAACACGCCGGAACATTCTCCATGTTTACTCTTTTTTAGGGTGTTCTCCATGTTCACTCGGTCCGGTTAGTGGCGCAAGATTCGAGCCGCTTAGCCAACCCAGCCCAACCAACATCACGGCGTTTTTGGGCCAGCCGGGCTTTTACTTTAGGCCTCCTCTATCCCAAGGTTGCATTAATCCTTATGACCGATCTAAGCAAAGGAGAACCAGAAACACCACTAGTGGCTTGGGGCGGCCTCCGGCATGGAGGACCGCCGGGCCCAATGACAATATTAGGCTAAAACAGTCGAGGGTTGAGGCAACCGCATACCGTTCAAGAGCTATCCTATCTTGTACAGACGTATGTCTTGTTTTCATTTGCAAAACAAGACAAAGCAAGAAAAGAGCGGAAAACCTCAGATTTCATATTGGAATGAAAATTGCTACCAGGTGAAAGGCGATGCAAAGGGAGGCCGTATTGCACTTTATTGGATGCAAAGGGAGGCGGTATTGTGGATCTCCTCTCCTACAGTGATCGCCACATTGACGTGCACATCAGTGATGGTACATATGAATATATGTGGAGATGTACGTTTGTATGTGGTGAGCCAAAACCAAGTAACCGTCACCTGATATAGACTAAACCTTAGAAAAATTAAACCTCGATCTAATAGGCCGTGGCTGATGATGGGAGATTTCAACGAGGCGATCTGGCAGGAAGAACATTTCTCTCGTACAGCCAGGTCAGAGAAACTTATGCTGGATTTTCATGAGGTGCTATCTCATTGTGGCCTCCATGATTTAGGATTTATAGGCTCTCCTTGGACTTTCAATAACAAGCAAAAGGGTGAGAGGAATGTTAAAGTAAGGCTTGATCATGTTGTTGCCTCCCCTGCATGGTCTATGATGTTCCCCGAACATCATTTGAGACATGTATCGTCTACACGGTCGGATCGCTGCCCCATTATGCTCTCTGTGGAACAAATCATGAATTGCAAACCCGAGCGGCCCATCAGGCTCTACGAGGTCGCATGGGAAAGGGAACCATCGCTGCTGGCGGCAGTGGAAGATGCATGGTCTCGTAGGACCCAATGCAATGATATTGGGGATATCTCTGCATCCCTCCGGTCTGTGATGTCCAGCTTGTACTCCTGGAAGAGTACACACTTTAAATTTGTACCAAGAGAGATTGAAAAGAAAAGGGCACAACTAGACGAGCTGCGATTACTCATTGATGAAGAAAGTGTAGCTGCAAGGACGGGTCTAGAAAAGGAGATGGGTGAGCTTTTGTACCGCGGGGAGATCATGTGGATGCAACGATCACTCTGAGATCCTGACGCATGGCTTAATAGGAACGATAGTATACCCATATCAACAAGTTGAAACTTATTTTCTGGAAGCTCATCTGAAAAGAACTCTAAAGTTAAGCATGCTTGGCTTAGAGCAATTTGAGAATGTGTGACCAGCCGGGAAGTGGGTGCCGGGTACGCACGAGTGAGGACAAAGTGCGCAGAAAAGAGTAGTATTGATCTGTGGGGTTAGTCTAGAGATCTTATTGAGCTGCCAGGAGTGACAGCCGCCGATTTCGAGAGGTCGGGGTGTTACAATCACGCAAAATGGCTTCGGGGTGGGGGCCAGAACACCAAATATTTTCACCAGCGTGCTTCGTGGTGCAAGAAGAAGAATTGCATTCGCAAGCTCAAATGTCTGGACAGAACCTAGACATGTGACACAATGGAGATGGAAGGTATGGCCAAGGATTTCTTTCAAGAGTTCTACAAACAAGATGATGATATTGACCCGTGCATTATACCAATTTGATGAATCAATACATTGATAATGACATGAATGCAAATTTATGTGCCCCGTTTACAGAAAAAAAAATCAGTGATGCCTTGTTTCAAATTGGCCCACTAAAGGCTCTGGGACCAATTTTTCAGCATGTTTTCTACCGAGAACTAGGGCATGTTACAGGATGATATAGTAAAAGCGGTGCAACAAATTTTCACTTATGTTGTCATGCCGGATGATATGAATCATACAACAATAGTTCTTATTCCAAAAAGAACAGACTCGAAAGAGCTGAAGGACTTTCACCCTATACGTTTATGTAACGTGATTTTAAAGTGATCTCAAAGTGCCTGGTTAACTGCCTTCGGCCTTTGCTGCAAGACATTATCTCACCGACGCAAAGTGTGTTTATTCTAGGCCGTCTCATCACTAACAATGCTTTGATGGCTTTTGAGTGTATTCACTCAATACAGACGGTTCAGCAGCCCGGAGGAAGTTTTGTGCGTATAAGTTAGATTTGGCTAAGGCTTATGATCGCGTGGATTGGAGGTTCCTGGAAGGGGTTTTAGCGAAGTTGGACTTTCACAGTCAATGGATATGGTGTGTTATGGTGTGTGTGACCACCATACGCTAATCGATTCTCTTTAACTGACATATAACGGACTCCTTTACTCTTACCCGTGGCATCCGCCAAGGTGATCCTCTTTCACCATATATCTTCTTGTTTGTTGCTAATCTTTTGTCTTGCCTCATCAGAAAAGAAATACAGAACAATTCTCTCGGAGAATTTCCTATATGCAGAAGAGCCCTGATATCTCCCACTTGCTATTTGCGGATGATAGTATCTTATTCTTTGAGGCTACGGTGGACCAAGATAAGGTTGTAAAATCCATACTTGATCGGTATGAGCATATTATAGGCCAATTGGTGAGTTCGGGGAAGTTCTCAATAATGTATGGAGATCAATGCACCCTTGAAATGAAATCTGATTTAAAGGGAATACTTCGGTACAACACAAACTTCTTTGAGGATAAATACTTGGGACTCCGAGTCTCGGAAGGAAGTCTAAAGAGTGGTAAATTCAAATCCATAAAGGAAAAATTCTCAAAGCACGCCTGTGACTAGTACGAAAAATACATGCCTTCTGGAGATAACGAGACACTCATTAAGTCGGTACTCCAAGCCATCTCTACTTATGCTATGGGTGTCTTTAAGTTCCCCCCGGTTTAATCGATGATCTTTCACAAATCATTTGCAATTTTTGGTGGGCTGATGAGGAAAATAGGCAACATATGCATTGGATGTCCTAGGATAAGATGACATGACCAAAGTCGCATGGCGATGTCGGATTCAGAGATCTCAAGGTTTTTAACCAAGCTCTGCTCGCAAGACAAGCTTGGCGTCTAATAAAGTACCCTGATAGTCTATGTACACGTCTTCTGAAGGCTCGCTATTACCCGGTTGGGGACTTACTAGACACAACATTCATTCAGAACCAGTTGCAGACTTGGCAGGGTATATTGCATGGCCTAGAGCTGCTAAAGAATGGGATTATTTAGAGGGTTGGTTCGGGGTCTAAAGTCAAAATTTTCCGCGGCAATTGGCTACCGCAACCGGGCTCAATGAACACTGAAGGGAGTCTTGCTAACTCTCGGAATAAATGGTTTTCTGAACTTATAGACCCCATTACACATACTTGGGATGAGGCTACTGTCCATAGGTGTTGTTTTCCTCGGGACGCAGATGCTATTCTCTCCATTAAGTTACCTGCCAGGCCATGTGATGATTTTGTTGCTTGGAGTGCCGAGAGCAATGGTATGTTCAGTGTCCGATCAGTGTATCAGTTTGGGATCCAACCAACTCTTGACAAGCTAAACCAGGGCCAGTCCAATTCAGAACTGTCTAGGATCAAGGATTTATGGAACCTGGTATGGAAAGTTGAAGTCCATAGAAGCTTGGAATCTTTGCTTGGCGTGCTGAGTGTTGGTAGGACTCATTTGAAGTAGTAGTTTTCTAGTAGGTACTAATATATCAATGTATCATGTATATACACAGCGAATGAGTGAAGGAACGTGAGACTTCCAGAAAACTCTTTCTCTCATCCCCACTGAAGCTTCTCGTTGTGGACTCCCTGCAAGCAGCAACATGGTATCAGAGCTGCAACTGCGAGGGACCTGGTCGGTGATTGCCTGACTGGCTGCGGTGAGGAGGTGGTGCTGAAGGCACGAAGGCTGGCTGTGGTGGTTCAGGTGCCGCAGAGATCGGAGAGGCGGCAGTGCAGCTGGCGGAGGTAGCAGGATAAGGAGAAGAGGACTGCTGGGTCGTGGATCTGTAAGTGACCAGAAGCTAGAGGGGTTATTCGTTGGTGGATTTACAAGAAGGGGGAGCTCAGCTTGGTAAGAATTTGAGAATTTTTCTGTCGATTTGAGGCGAGTGAGTACTGGTATTTAAGAGGAAGTGCTAGGACAAGCATCAGGAGAAGGGGAATTTGTGATTTCAGAAGATGGCGGGTGAGGGCAGCACTCCTGCAACAGTTTCGACTAGTAAACTTGCTGCCGTACTTCGAGCAATGGATGAAAGATACAATGTTCGATGCCCTCACTAAACAACAAGGAGGAGGAAGACAAGAAACAAAAGGTAGGGAGGAAATCCATCCTTTGCAGATGCCATTGGTGAAGTTAGAGGGTTCAGAGAGCTATGAAGCTAGGCGGAGCATGCCGAGACAATATTGGTCTCAAGAAAGTTGGAGGGATATATACTTGGCATGGTGGAGAAGCCAGCTGAAGAGCAATCAAAGGAAGGACAGAGGTGGAGGATGACGAATGCTCTAGTCAGGTCTTGGCTGTTGAGCTCTCTATCACCCAAGATAGCAAAACAGGTTGAGAGGATTAAGGAAGCTTCAGAAATCTGGAGGCTTTTGAAAGGTACTTTTTCAGGAGTTGGTAATGAAATGATTGCTTGCAAGATACAAAAAGAATTGCAAGCTTTGAGCCAAGGAGAACGGTCTGTGGTGGACTATGTTTATGAGTTGAAAAGACTCTAGAGTGATCTGGACTTTTATGATTCAATAGACCTTGAGTGTGGCAAGTGTATTGAGAAAGTCAACAAATGCATAGAAAAGAGGCGCGTGAGAGATTTTTTTAATGGTATGAATTCCAAGTATGAAAATAGGAGGGCATCAATATATGGGAATACAACACTACCTACCATGGATCAAGCCATTTCAGCTATAATTAGTGAAGAAACTCGGTTGAACCTGGAGACAGTTGGGTCAGCTATACAAGGCATCGCACAAATAAGGTCAGCACTTTATGTCGCCGAGGGTGGAAATTATCCACGACCAACAACGGATTTTTCTGAGAAGAAGTGTTTTGAGTACGGACAACCTGGACACTTCCGGTTTGCATGTCCTGAACTAATTGGAGGAGGACATGGTAGAGGACAGGACTGTCGAGGACGGGGCCGAGGGCGTGGTTTTGATGGAAGAGGTCGTGGCCGAGGATTCCGTCCAACAAGCAGGGCAAATATTTCTACAGTCTCTCAAGAAGCATCTCAATCGACTGTGAAAATGAAACTTTCTACTGAAGAATGGGAGAAGTGGTGTCAATTTAAAGGTTTGCATCTAGGTGACAAGCAAACAATGGAGACAACATCGTCTTCCACCTCAGCTGCCTCTACAAACTTTGGGGGTAACAACTCTTGTACTGTGGATGTACCTTGGTTAATTGATTCAGGCGCATCTAGGCATATGGCTGATTTAAGGAAATATTTTAGTGAGTATAATCCTGAGATAGAATTTCAAAATGTTAAGCTAGCTGATGGGTCATCACAGAACATTATGGGATCAAGAGCGGTTATTTGCAACAATGGCATGTTACTTTCTTTCGGTCCTACATGTCCCATCATTCCCAATTAACCTATTGTATGTTAGTTGTATTACAAATGAGCTTAATTGTGCCGCCATATTGTTTCCAACATGGTGCTTATTTCAGGAACTTGGGACTGGAAAAAATCTTGGAATAGGGAGCATGCGTGATGACTTATACTACATGGATGCCAACTTGTTATATGCAATAGTTGCTGCTACATCCTCCTCACCGTTGGAAGAACTTGTTCATCATCGCAGATTGGGCCATATGTCTTTTATCAACCTGGAACATATGTATCCTGACCTATGTAAGAAAGTCAAGAAAGAGGATTTAGTGTGCGATGCATGCCAATATGGGAAGCAGACCCGCATCTCATATGTATTGTCTGATAATAGGAGTGTAGTGCCACTTGAAACAATTCACTCCGATGTTTGGGGTCCTAGCGGAGTAACCTCTCTTCATGGTTATCGTTATTTTGTTACCTTTATAGACTGCTGCACTAGAACTACTTGGGTGTATGTGTTGAAGAACAAAAGTGATGTATTTGAATGCTTCAAGGATTTCCATAATCTGATTATGAATCAGTACAATGCATGCGTTAAAATTTTGGTACTGGCAATGGCACTGAGTATGTGAATCATGAGTTTGATGAATATCTGTCTAGTTTTCGTATAGTTCATGAAACTACTTGCCCAGGTGCATCTAAACAAAATGGCTTGGCTGAGAGGAAGAACATGCATCTACTGGATAATCTGATTATGAATCAGTACAATGCATGCGTTAAAATTTTGGTACTGACAATGGCACTGAGTATGTGAATCATGAGTTTGATGAATATCTGTCTAGTTTTCGTATAGTTCATGAAACTACTTGCCCAGGTGCATCTAAACAAAATGGCTTGGCTGAGAGGAAGAACATGCATCTACTGGATATCACCCGATGCATTATGATGGGTATGAATGTTCCTAAATTCATGTGGAGTGAAGCTCTAATGACAGCTGCATATTTAATGAATAGGATGCCATCACGGGTACTAAATAGTAAAACAACGATTGAGTGTTTAACAGGAAAATCGATATATGTTGTTCCCCCAAAAGTGTTTGGATGTGTATGCTTTGTAAAAGATTATAGACCTTCTGTTGGAAAACTGGACCCTAGAGCACCAAAGTGTATTTTTGTAGGATATTCAGGGAAGCAGAAGGGGTACAAGTGTTGGTGTCCTCCTGAGAAGCGAATGTTTGTCAGCATGGATGTGGTGTTCCGAGAACATGAAGCCTTCTATGGAGAACCAGAAGATCTAACTCAAGTATTCCCTGACTTTTTTGATGATTATCTTGCAGAACCAAGTAATGATACATGAGGAGAGAAAGAGGAGGAGAACAACCCGAGCACTTCAAGGCAAATGATAATTGGTTCTATACCAATAGAGGAGCCACAACCCGTGATTGTGGAGCAGCAATCCGAGCCGGTGGAGAATGGTGGCCAAGGATCTGAAATCCATGAGGAATCATTGGTACAATAGAAAGAAACCCACACCCAAGGTGTAGGCTCAACACAGTTCCCAAAAACATCAGCACCAAACAATAATAATGATGATTCATCTATGTAGGAAGATTTAAACATTCCAATAGCGCACAAAAAGCAACCAAGAACCACAACTGTAAAATTACAGGGAAGATATGCTCCATATAATGTTTCTCATTATGTGAATTATTGTTCTGTTGGATCTCAATATCATGCTTTATAAATTTTTTGCAGTCTGCTTCACCTATTCCAAAGGATTGGCGGGAAGCAAAGCTTGATCCACGCTGGAGGATGGCTATGGTAGAAGAAATGGAGGCACTTGATAAAAATAATACATGGGTACTCACTAATGTAAAAGGGCAGTAGGGTGTAAGTGGGTGTTCACAATTAAACATACACCAGATGGGAAGGTAGATAGATATAAGGCTAGACTTGTCGCGAAGGGGTACATTCAAACATATGGAGTTGATTATGAAAAAACCTTTGCTCCCATTGCAAAAAAATGAACACAGTTAAGACTTTGGTCCCAATAACAGCAAATAAGGGGTGGAAACTGTATCAAATGGATGTAAAAAATGCCTTCCTGCATGGTGATCTACATGAAGAGGTTTACATGGAGGTACCCCTGGTATTTGGTAGCAAAGAAACTGAAGGTAAAGTGTGCCGGTTAAAAAAAAATCTCTTTATGGACTTAAACAATCACCTAGAGCGTGGTTTGGGAGATTTCGAAGGGAAATTTGCAATCTGGGGTATCTACAGAGCAATGTCGATCACATCCTGTTTTTCAAGCATCAAGGAGAGAAGATCACGATCTTGGTAGTATATGTTGATGACATTGTAATTATAGGCGATGATCAAATGGAGATACAATGTCTGAAGAAGATGCTGGGAAAATTATTTGAGGTGAAAGACTTGGGTCATCTACATTATTTCCTGGGAATTGAGGTTGCTTATGGACAGCGAGGTATTTATCTATGTTAGAGAAAATGTGTGTTAGATTTACTTGCAGAAACTGGCATGTTAGAATGTAGACCGACAATGACTCCAATTGAGCAAAACCATCGTATATTAGCTAATTCAGGTGATCATGTGGATAAATACCAATACCAAAGGCTAGTTGGCCGACTAATCTACTTATCACACACTAGACCAGATATTGCTTATGCGGTTAGTGTTGTAAGTAGATACATGCATGATCCTAGATCAGACCATCTAGATTCTATGAATAGAATTTTGAGATACCTCAAAACCTGTCCTGGTAAAGGCATCTTATTTTCAAGAAATGGTCATCTGGACATAGAAGGATATGCAGATGCCGATTGGGCAGGGTGCCTAGATGACAGGAGGTCTACATCTGATTATTGTGTTTTCGTTGGCAAGAATATAGTGGGGTGGAGAAGTAAGAAACATAGTGTGGTTGCAAGATCGACTGCGGAGGCTGAGTTTAGATCCATGGCATCTGGAGTGTGTGAATTGTTATGGCTAAAACTCTTACTAAGCGAACTTCATCTTTATAATGGTGCCCCGCTTCAACTCTACTGTGATAATCAGGCTGCCATAAAAATTGTCAATAATCCTGTTCATCATGATAGAACTAAGCATGTTGAGATTGATAGACACTTCATTAAGGAAAAATTGGAAGATGGAACTTTGCAGGTTAACTATGTGAGATCAGGGGAGAAACTTGCCGATGTTTTAACCAAAGGAGTTAGTGTGTTGGGTTTTACTAAAATCTGTAGCTATATGGGGCTGTTAGATATCTTTGCCCCATCTTGAGGGGAGTGTTGGTAGGACTCATTTGAAGTAGTAGTTTTATAGTAGGTACTAATATGTCAATGTATCATGTATATACACAGCGAATGAGTGAAGGAACCTGAGATTTCCAGAAAACTCTTTCTCTCATCCCCACTGAAGCTTCTCGTTGTGGACTCCCTGCAAGCAGCAACACTGAGTACGTACATAATTACATCGGCGTATCTCGTCTAAAGACCCAAAGTGTACCATCTGTGGTTCCAAAGAAGAGGATGATCACCATGCGCGGGTGCGTTGCACACTAGCACGTTCTCTTCGTGAGGAGATGAGAGAAGTCTGGTTGCTTCCCTCAGAGGAGTTGCTCTTATGCACCGGGAAGGAGTGGTTGCTTACCCTACTAGGTGATGCAACGAAGGAAGTCCAAGCAAAGATCATCGTCTTGCCGTGGAGGACTTGGTACCACCGCAACAACCTAGTGCCTGGTGACGGTAAAGCCTCAGTCTCATCCTCGGCACACTTTATCTGCAACTACCAACAGTCGTTCACGGTGGCTATCCATCCACATCCTCATGGACATTCACAAAGTTCTGAGGGATCACCTTGGTTTATCCTCATGGGCAGCACCGATGGAAGGTAGTCTGAAGGCTAATGTCGATGCTGGTTGGGACAAACTATCAAAAAATGCAGGCCTGGGTATTATAGTACGAGATCATCTTGGGAGGCCGGTTGTTTCCAAGTGGAAATTTATTCCCCTATGTGCGAGCGCATAAGAGGCTGAACTCCTAGCCTGGATTGAAGCACTTAATCAGTCTAGGCATGTTAACAAGCCAGGAACATAAACAGTCAGGGAGCTTGGGCTATTTTCCATGAAGCTCCAGAGTTGCTTAAAGTTTACCATGACACTAAGATCAAGGTGGAACGCGTGAGTAATGACGCAGCACAAGTTTTAGCACAATTAGGCAAATCAGTTTTTTCTAGTATTTTACGTGATTCAGTGCTAGCCTGTGTGCGGGATCTGATCACACATGATTGTAAAGACATTTATGTCTAATTAATAAAGCTCGCGTTTTCTGTCAAAAATAAAAGGGATTGCATCTATGCCACAAATACTGTTGCGCTTAATGTGGCCGGTTTATGCTTGAAAATTATAGGTACAATGAGCTATAGTCAATGTTCTCTATGCGGCTCTGATGCTAGTCACTATGATGGTGTGCATAGTACCAATGCCTAAACCTGCCGGTCAAACGATGGAGTGACTACGATTGAGACGGGCGATCAGGTAACTCCCCTCCCTGCTGAGCCCTCCCTCCCGTGGTCTCTCCTCCCCGCCGCCGCTGCCTGGATTGTCGCCAAGCAAAGACCTAGGGGCGTGGCGGCGGCGGCGTCCCTGATCGCGATCTGGCGGGAAGGCGGCGGCGTCTGTCCCAGCTGGTTTGGCGGTGGTGTTGCGGCGAGCGGCGACCGGTGATCCTCGGCCCAGATGGCGGCAGGCGGCGGCGGGGATCTGTGCCTAGCCACGATCAATCCCGTACGTTGGCCTCGACGCCGGCGCCCAGGCGACTCGGGCCTTGTCCGTGACACTAGGGCGCTTGGGGCATCTGCCCCCGGCATGGTGGTGGTGGCCTCCTTCTCCGTCGGAATGGTTGGCCGGGTGGTCTGTCGTCTTGCGGCGGATCCTGCTAGTTTCCGGCAGGTGGCGTGGGGGCTGCTGGCTCGGTTTCAATAAAGGAGGTGGTCCTGGATCCCTCTCAAGCCAAGACGATGATCTGTCGGATGTTGGTCTCCATTGATCTGGTTTCTGTGTCGTGTTCCGGAAGGCTTCGTCGGTGAACTCCATAAGTGCTATCATGCAGTGAGTTTGCTGGAAGGATTGAATTCGGTCATACGCACCCATGTTTTACCCTGACCGTTTGGTTTCAGAGGGTGTGCTTCAAAACTTTGTTGGCTGTTATTATCATGGGGCATGTTCTCGTTCCATGGTGCTGACGGAGATAGTCATGGTGACCGAGATCTGAGGAAAGACAGTGGTGGTTCGAGTCTGGATGGTGATGAGGGATTGGCTAGGTGACTTGTGAATTGGAGCAGTGGTATGCAAGTAGGGGCGACTGCATAGGAGAGGTTCATGGTCCTACCTCTCACGGTGAAAACCTCGGGTCTGGCCTTAATTGGTTGAGCCTGACAATGGTCTTGTTGAAGGTATTGTTTTGAGAGCACGGACTTTCTTCCGGATGAAAACCTAGATCTTCGATCGAGCGCTGACAGTGTTTGTGCACTGTTTCCTTCTTGGAGGCGTCGTTTTTGGAGAAGCTGGACTTCTGGTGCTGTCTTGGTGGTGGTAGTACTGTTGTTTCAATGAATGAGTCACTGTAGCGGAACTTTTCTTTTTTGTAATTTTTTTGGCTGTGTGCATCCGTTTGACCGCTAGGACAATGCGTTGTTGCAAAGGCTGGGTATAATTGGTATCATCTGATATTAATACATGCTCCTTTCTAAAAAAAAGGTAAGTACATCCGGCTAATCTCGATCAAATTGATATCCTTTTTGCACGGTACAACTAGGGATTTCTCCTACAAAATGTCTTGTTAGTGTGAGATTATCGAAGTAAATAATCGCGCATGAAAGATTCGGATGATTTAGCTATCCTCGTTGCCCTGATTCGTTTAGAGCATCTCCACTCGTTGGGCGAACCCAGGCCGAAATCTGGACCTTTTTTTGGCCGGACGGAACTTGATTTCGGCCTGGGTACGCCCAGTTTCCCACTCGCGTACCCAGGCCGAGTCCCAGGTTAGGCGAAATTCAGTCAAACTCGGCGAAATATGGGCGAATATAGGCGGATTTTATTAAGGAGGGCAAGGGCACACATATTACATGGAATTAAAAACTACGAAATGGCCGTCGCCGTGGTCGACGCCGGACGCCGCAACTACAGGCCGAGGCGGGGGTGGTTGCCGTCCTGGATGTGCTCCATGACGCCGGCGAGAGTTCGCCCTGGAACGCTCCAGAAGCGGCGGCAGAAAGCCATATTGTGACGCTGTGGCGGCGGCGAGCCCGGCGGACCGTTGTGTCGCGCGAGTTTCGCGAGGCGCCTATCGGCAAAGAACTGCCTCCACAAGACCAGGTTGCCAGGATCCGCGTCTTGCATGTCGGCGATAGACCTCTGGAACTCTCCGGCGAGACCCGGGTCTTGCATGTCGGCGATAGCCACCAGGATCTCTCCGGCGAGGTCCTCGTCGGCCGGCACCGGCGGAACAATGATCCCGCCGGCGCTGAGTTGCCAGCCGAGGGGAAGACGAGTGTCCGGCGGCGCCGTATAGTGCGCCTCATGGAGCAGCCGGGCTTCCCACGGCGTCACCGTGCGTCGGCCGGGAAATCCCTCGGCCATGGCTTCTCGGCGGCCCATCCGCCAAAACGACGCTCTCTAGAACTACCTTAGAAGCCATATAAGGAAGACCGGATAATTGTTTTAAAATATCGCATGGGCTGCTGTAGAACAGATCATGCTAATGTCTACCATAAAACCAAATATGGTAAAGATTTACGGGATTTGTCCCCTTTAGAGTGTCTCTAACTGAACCCCTAAAAGTTAGATGAGCAAAAGTAACCCTATCACTTAGATGGGCGAATTTGCTTATCTAAAAAGTGGTGTTTATAAGCGAACTTCTATTAACTCCTTAATTATAGATTCTACTCCCACATTGAATCAAACTCGATGCACTTCAACATTGATACAAAATAGATAAAAGCATTAAACATGATCCCAACATAGAGAAGAAACATAGTTCAAACATACTACAACTAAATAGTGATTAAAACTATAGATAGTTAAACTAGCTAAACTAGTTTGGGAGCAGTTCTTGGCAGTTTTTGTTGCTCCAGGTGGGGTCAACGAATTCGGGTGTTGTCTGCGTGCGGGTATCGCTGGCTTGTCTCCTACGGCCTACCTCCTATCTATGGAGTTTGAAAGGCCCGACCGCTCCTCTTCTGCCTTGACTTCTTTTCTAAGGATGTGGATGAGGGGGTCGTATTACTTGCCGTTACCATCATGCTTGGGCAGGCTCTATATTTTTCTATGCCGCCCTAGGAAAAATTGATGATACAGGCCCCAAAGGCTAATATATACATAGACATATACGTGTCTACTTTCACTTGCAATTTTTTGAAGTTAACATCCAACCGCACATTTTCATTATGAATGTCTATACATAATTATTAAACATGACTTAAGCAATGCCGTATTACAATAGGAACACTAAAAAGGTGAAAAAAATATATAACAAGTAATAGTAAATCAAGGAATCAAATTATCTAGAGAAGTCATTTGCAACACTTTTAACTCGGAGAAAATAATCAAAGATAAACATCAGACGACTTGTTATGAGTAAAAACTTGTGCAATAATAGGGAGATTTGTAGATTACTAAAGAGACAAGGAGTCGAAGGATTGAAACCTAACATATCATGCTTGCTAAATGGACGAGGAATTGAGGGATAAAATCATGAAACTGTGCGATAAGGAATTACACTTTTTTTAATATAGTAGAAGCGGGTCGGCGTAAGAATTCTGGAAATTCGTCCGTGACAGAGATATAGAACTCCGGTTGCTTGGATGCTCCAACGCTACCCAACCACTAGGCTACTACCCCGTTCTCAGAAATAAACTCATGGATTGGACGAGAGATTAGATAATAAATTAAATGGCGAATTCATGCCCTTATCGAAGGGCATGAGAAGCAGAGACGTGATGTTCCGTGAGAGCCGAGCGGGCAAGGCGCATCAGGAACTCATGATCATTATAATAGTATAAGAGACATAGATGAATATACATGTCTAACTCGATAGTTTACGTGCGAGGCGTTTGGTTTCAACAATACGTGTGTGTGCACATGCGTTTCGCGTCCCTTGGTCCTGATCCCGATTGCTGGATGCTAGGCCTTGTCTACGGGTTGTATTTTTTTAGCCCAAATGTACAAGAGAGCATGAAATCATGGACCCTATCTAGGCATGGCCCTAGAGCAGTGGCCAAGGTGGCCATGGGTCAGAGCCGGGGTTATGGAGTTGAGGGTTCCACTCGGTGCTGGTCTTGGAGGAGAAACCGTTCGCTCGTTCGCCCCCCCGTGGGCGACGGGCGAACCCCGCGCCCTCACCCCTCTCCTCTTTCCTGCCGCCGCCGCCGGCGTGGTCCGCCGGTTTTCTCCGTGCGAGGCTGGCGGCGGCGGGCGGCCTCTTCCCGCGTGCGGTTTTGGAGGGCGGGGCCTCCCGACGGCAGCGGAGCGATTCGGCTGATGGCAGCCCGGCTCGGCGGCGTGGCTTCTGCGACCGGGTGGTGGGCGGCGCGACGGGGCGGCTGTTGGCTGCTGGGGACCTACTGGCGCCTGCGCGGCTGGCTGGTCGCCGGAGGGTGGCCGGCGGGGCCCTTCCTGTTCGGATCTGGGCCCAAAGGGGCCCCATCTGGGCATGGACGGGCCGCGTACGGCACTGGACGGGTCCTCCCGGTGGACGAGTCTGCAGGGACTGGGTTGGGTGTTGGAGGCTATGGCGGTGCTCCTGCTGCAGTGTGGCGGCGGGACTTTACGAGCCCCCTCGGGCTCGGCCGGGCCGGCGGGTCTGGTTTGTCCTGCTGCTACACCCGGTCGGCTACCGCCTCCCGGCGGTGGAGGTCGTTCCCTCCCGAGTGCCGCTATACCACTAACCCTCGCCAAGGTCCCTTGCTTCTCCGATTTACCGGTCTCGTGACGTGGACCACGGAGAGATGGCGGAGGTGATTGCAAAACCGTGGTGGCGCGCGCTGGTGGGTGGGATGTTGGGTGGAGCGATCCGGAGTGCCCGGAGGCGTGGTTTTTTGGAGGTCGGGAGAAATCCCTGCCATCTCGGTACTGGCGCGGTGACGCCTACGGGTGTCACCTTCCTTCCTGAAGGGCGTCGGGGGACCTCTTCCCCTCCCTCCGTTGTGGACCGGGGGAAACCCTAGGATGTGTTTCGGGGTTTAACCTCGAAACGATCCGAGCAGCAGCGTCGTCATCGTCGCTTCCCTTCTTGGAGGTGTTGCTTGGTGCACGGTGCTTCGGAGCGATAGCAGTGTGGTGGAAACTTGTCGGAGGGCGCAGCGGTGGAGGGTCATCTCCGTTTTCGTCGATCCACCGTTTTAGGCATTGTTTTCTCTTTCTTTTCTTTTTGTTTCTTTTGGGCTCGGATTGTGCTGTTTTGCCCCAGCGGTGATATCCTTCTTGTATCAGTGGTTTGCTATATTAATATAGCGGGGCGAAACCCTATTTCGAGAGCCGGGGTTATTTTCAGCTTGCGCATAGTGTGGCTGTGTGTGGGTTTCACTGGTTTTTCTAAAACTTTGCCGTGTGTTTTTCTTTGTTTGGTTTATATATATACTAGATACTACCACCTCCGTTCCAAGGCTTAAGACATATAACTTTTTTTTAAAGTCAAACTACCTAAAGTTTAACCAAGTTTTTAAAGAAAAATAATAATATTACAATACGTAATCCATATCCTTTTATACATCATAAAACTTATTTTCACATTGAATCTATATTATATAATAGTTTTTGATAGTTTTTTCTAAAAGTTTAATCAAACTTTATATGGCTTGACTTTTTAAAAAAGTTATAGGCCTTAAGCTAGCCTTGTGATGGAGGAAGTAGTTTGTATCAGTTTTCCATCAGTTTTCCTCGTGTCTTTAGCATGGGTTCAGTGCAGACTGCATAATCCTTTTTAAATTGCGTGACTAAGGTCTTGAACTTGAAACCTCTTGGCTCTGATATCAATTAAGTTGATGCACTAGCCAACTGTCTCAAAAGTATGAACTGATGAAAAATACTAGACTATATATTTATACTCTTCAAAAACCGGTCGAGTTCTATTCTACTTTATGAAGAGGGTAGAGCTCACGCAGGTTGCTTAAAAACACTAACACAATGAATCTAAGATATATGAATCGTAAGATGCATAGGTGTTACGTCCCATCACGATTTTTAGAGCATTAATGAAAGGCAAAAGATATGCTGATATATATAGTTACTTGTCAAGTAAAAGAAAACATATATAGCCATTAAAAAACATGTACATGCAGGAAAAAAAAGCAACACTAACTAACCGGGTCGTTCCTCAACAAAATGTAAATGTTTACCAACCGGTTGTTCGTAGCATGTTCACCGTACATCACGCCGGAACACCGGCTGGCGTCCCTGCTTGATTATGGGAGTTATATACTTATATCTACTAGTTGAACACATTACACATGGATCTACTAGGTGAACACATGGAATTATTGTTGGTGGGAGTGTCTTCCTCTTCCACTTGAACTTAATAACCAACCGACATCTTCTTGGATAAACATATCTGTGTTTGGCAACCTACCTACCCAGCCCAGAAAACATTCCTGAGCAACTTAGACGCTAGCTCCATCGATCGACGCAGAACCAGTAGGTAGTCATGGCAAGTCAAAGAACCCCACGATCGATGATGAGTTGTTCGTCCATGTTCCTTGTTGACATTGCTCTACAGCATGCACTAATTAAACAAGCAGTAACATGCACGTAGGAGACGAACAGTTCATTCCTCGAACTACCTCACGGCCTCACGGATCAGCCCGATCTATCTATAAATAGATCGATGAGCACACTGGGATCATCACGCACATTGACCAACACACAGCTTGTTTCCAGCTTCCACACCACGCTCCCTGAAGATGGCTAATACCCTTGCGATTGTGATCTTTTTTGCTTCGCTCGGAGCCGTGGCTGCTCAATTCAAAAGCGCCGCCCCTGCCGCCGCTCCAAGCTACGACTACACTAGTTCTCAGCCGGCCGCCGCTCCAAGCTACATTAGTTCTCAGCCGGCCGCCGCCCCGAGCGACAGTTACGGTAGCTCGGCCCCGTTACCGAGCCCTCAGGGGTCAGCTCTGAGCTACACTGCCCCAACAGCAAGCCCGCCGAGCCCGACTACGCCTCCTAGCCCACCCCCGCCGAGCCCGACCCCTCCTCCGTCTGCAGGGCCAAAGCTCAGAGTCGGCTTCTACAGGCGCTCGTGCCCACAGGCGGAAGAGATAGTCAGGGTGGCCGTGTGGAACGCCTTGTCCCAGAACCCTGGCATCGGCGCGGGATTAATTCGGCTCCACTTCCACGACTGCTTCGTCCAGGTATGGCAACAATGTACCTAGAGCATATGGATAATAGTATAGCAAGCTGATGACTATAAGAAGCTGCCACATTATCTACAACCATCATGTATAGTCACTAGTACAATAGTGTTGGCTATAAAGTTGACCGTTACATTTTTTTCTACAATTTTCTCTATCTCTTTCTTCGGATTTATTGCATATTCCTAAGAACACGTGTAGAGACAAGCTCTTGCATGAGAGCACATTCCCCTCAATTTTGCATGTCTCTCTTCCAAATTGTCACGTAGACAGGCTATAAGCCCCTGACTGTACTTGCCCTTATATTGTTATAGATGAGTATATCTCTGGGATTGTGTGATGCTTGGTGTTCATTAATTAACGTGTGTGCGACATGTTACCTACCGCAGGGTTGCGATGCTTCCGTCCTGATCGACCCGACGGCGGCAAACCCGCAGCCGGAGAAGCTCAGCCCACCCAACTTCCCAAGCCTGCGCGGTTTCGAAGTGATCGACGCTGCCAAGGAGGCGATTGAGAAGGTCTGCCCCGGCAAGGTCTCCTGCGCTGACATCATCGCCTTCGCCTCTAGGGACGCGTCCCAGATCCTCAGCCGCGGGAGGATCAACTTCAGGATGCCAGCGGGGCGCCTGGACGGGCGCGTGTCCCTCTCCAACGAGGCACTCGCCTTCCTACCCCCACCATTCTTCAACCTCTCGCAGCTCATCGTCAACTTCAGGGCCAAGAACATGGACGTGGACGACCTTGTGGTCCTCTCTGGCGCGCACACCATCGGGTTGTCCCACTGCTCGTCCTTCACCGACCGCCTCCCCCCGAATCCCTCCGACATGAACCCGCGCTTCGCCACCCTGTTGCAGAGACAGTGCCCGGTCAGCCCCAACTTCACCAACGACCCGACGGTGGTCCAGGACATCGTGACGCCAGACCGGCTGGACACCCGGTACTACAGCAATCTGCTCAGGCACAACGTGCTCTTCAAATCCGACGCGGCGCTGCTGACATCACGGAGGACGACGAGGAAGGTTCTGGAGAACGTGTTCATCCCCAGGAGGTGGGAGAGGAAGTTCGCTAAGGCGATGGTGAAGATGGCTGCCATCGAGATCAAGACCGCAGCCAACGGCGGGGAGATCAGGGATATGTGCAGGGTCGTCAACAATTAGGGTATAGCTTTGCTGTTAACAATTCGAACGTGCACTCTATTTTAGGTTTATTTCGTTTATGTCACGGTGCCTATCTGTCCATGTTGATTCCTTCCATTTGGTTCCTCGGTTAACTAATTATAGGAGCATGCTGATGCTTCCGTTCTTTGGTTCAATTATTAAGAAGTTGGCTGAATTGTGCTCCGGAGAACTTTTCAAACTTTTGGGACATTCTTTTCCTCGCTCGAATTATATTACTATAAGTATAAAAGCTATGTGCCATCACTTTTTGTTTTGGTGTCCTCCCACTCCGAAACTTTAGCGAACATGTATAGAAGTCTAGGAGTGCATGGTACTGTTTCAGTGCCACTAGTAAAAAACGGGTCTTTGGTTCGGGCCATTAGTCCCGACCGTGGCTGGGACCGGAACTAATGGTCCGAACCGGACGGTCCAAATCCAACGGCATCATTAGTCATAGGCCAATTGGAACCATTTTTTATTGAGCGACCGGCAAGAGCTCTGCCTTTTCATTAAGAAAGGGGAAAACCCCAAATCAGGAGAGTATAAAAACGGGTATGTTTTGATTAAGGTGTAAACATGCCTAACAAAACACCCATGGAAAAATTACAAACAGTGCCTAATCCGGCTCGGCAGGGATAGCTGGTCCAAAGACCTCAAAAGAACGTGCACGCTGGCGGATGTCCTCCCTAGTGATTTCCGCAACTTCAAGATAAGTGAGGCGTTTGTGGGTGAAGATCCTTATGTTTCGTTCTTTCCAAACATTCCATAAGACATAGAGCAGGCGGCCACTGAGTTTGCGTTTCTCAATGGGCATGTGGACATCAATCAAATTGTCCCACCAATCGGAAACGGAGGGAAAATCAGTGCCTGGGTTTCTGCCGTCGTCGTTTGCCCAGTTCTGGTTGAGGTTCCAAATCGCCGTGGTGTAAGGACAGTCTTTGCAAAGATGACCCATCGTCTCAGGGGCAGCACAACAAAGGGATCAGATCGTGGTTCCATCCCCTGATGGCCAGGTTATCTGTCGTCAACAGCTTGCCGTGCAAGACCAGCCACGCGAAAAGCTTGCATTTTGGCTCGGCGTCCACAACCCAGATTTTCCGAGCATGGAATTTAGGGTGGCTGCCATGGAATTGAGCGAGGTAGGCAGAACTTGCGCTGTAGGTTTCATCCACGGTGAGAGTCCAGCTTATGGCGTCCGCATGTCCAGGAGTCAGCTGCATGTCGTTTACCAAATCCCAGACCTCTAGATACTGGGCGAGTTGCGCATGAATGTTGAGACGAGCAATGGATTGAATCCATTTTCCCCCCAAGAGTTCCATGGCCACGTTTCGATTCTTCCTAGTAGTAACTTTGTAGAGGTCTGGCGGCCAAAGGCAGATGGGGCCCGTTCATTCCAGTTGTCGTGCCAGAAGGAGGCAGTCGCACCGTTCGTCTTAGTAGAAGCTCTGAACATGGCCAAGTCTTTTCCGTTGCATGGAAGCTTTGAGCCTGCCCATGTTCGTTGTGGACCAGTCCATTGTAGCCATGGCCAGCGAAGGCGTAGCGCCCGCCCCGTCCTCTGGATGTCAGGCATTCCGAGGCCTCCAAGATCCTTCGGCCTGCAGATCGTGGTCCAATTGACCAGGGCTTTCCCCTACGAGGCATGCCCTCCCTTATCTCCGGCCCAGACGAAGTTCTAGAAATACGAGTGATCTTGTCCCGCGCCCATTTGGACAAAGGGATGACAGTAGCGTGGTAAACAGCGATGGCCGATAGGACGGACTTGGCAAGAGCGACTCTTCCCGGTCGTGCTAGATTTTCCCCATCCAGCCCGACAGCTTTCCGGAGATTTTGTCAATTAAAGGTTGGAGGTCTACTTTCCTCAGCCGCCGTAAGTGGAGTGGCAGTCCTAAGTATTTCCTCGGAAATGTTACAATCTTTGCAGGAAAAGTCGATAGGAGATCCGGGAGGTCAATGTTCTCGCAACGCACTGGGAAGACTTCAGTCTTACTCATGTTGGTGACAAGTCCGCTCGCTTTCCCAAAACAGTCGAGGATGGCGGAAATATCTTGGAGCTCTTCTTTTACAGGGTTAACAAAAATCCCTGCATCGTCCGCATAAATGGAAATTCTGCACCAGGGCCTGCGCGCTCGGATCTGGCTCAGGATTCCACGACATCTAGCAATAGAGAAGATGTGCTGAAGGGGGTCGATGTCCAAAATGAAGAGCATGGGCGAAAGCGGGTCTCCCTGTCGTAGGACACTTCCATGGCCGAATGGGGTGCCCGGATCCCCATAGAGGAGCACCCTAGAGGTGGCAGAAGCAAGGGCATTCGCGCCAAGACGGGCCGAAACCGAGATCCTTCAATACCTCGATGAGGTAGGCCCATCCCACCGAGTCAAAGCTTTGGAGATGTCCAACTTTAGGAACAAGCTCAGAGTGTTTCAGGAATGTAGCTCCCTTATAAGGTTTTGCACATGGAGGAAATTGTCGTGGATACTCCTTTTCTTGACGAAAGCACTCTGGCATCTAGAGACAATATTGGGAAGGATGGGGGACAATCTGTTCGCGAGCATCTTTGACAAGATCTTAGAGAGACTGTGGATGAGGCTGATTGGCCTGTAGTCGCCAACGGATGTCGCATCTGGCTTCTTAGGGATGAGGATGATGTTTGCGGATTTTATTAGATTTACACATCCGCCACGAAGTCCCGCCATGTGGGAAACTTCCGCCACGATGTCCTCTTTTATTGTGTCCCAACAGTTGTTGAAAAAGCGCCAATATAGCCATTGGGGCCGGGGCTTTGACGGATGGAAGCGAGAAAACAACGTCTTTGATCTCCTGGTCCATGAAGGGGGTGTCCAGATCGGAAATGTCGCGTTGCACGTACTCAAGGGCCTCCCAATGGAGACTGATTTGCCTAGGTGCCTTCGTGCCAAGGAGGCGCTTGAAATGCTGTAAAAGGGCCTCCTCCTTATCCTCTTTCGTGATGGCCATGCCCGTGGCCGTGGCCAAAGTCTGGATGTGTACCTTCCTCCTCCTTCCATTTCCTCTAGCATGGAAAAGCTTCGTGTTGGCGTCACCCAGCCAGATCCAGGTGAGGCGGGATCGCTGCCGTAGCTTCGTTTTCTGTATAACGAGAAGTCCTAAATAGGAGGACTTTAACTGTCATCGAAGATGCCGCTCCCCATCCGATAATGCATGGGATTCTTCAGCGGTGTCCAGACGCTAGATGATTTCTTTAGCCGTGGCAATTTGGGATTTTAGGTTTCCGATGCACTGCCTATGCCATTTCTTGAGCGCCTTTGCCCTACGGGAGAGCTTGATATGCACGCGACGAATGGGGTCCGTGGCGAGGATTGGCTTGCTCCAAGCCTCGACAACCGTTTCCTTGAAGCCCTGCATGTGTGTCACATCCCAAAATTTTCCAAATTTTGTAATGTGAAAAAATAAATAAATAAACAAAATAAATAATTGTTGAAATTTAGGGTAAAAAGAAACTTTTTGTTTTGAAATGAATTCATCAAAACCCTTCTGGAACAAACTTTGAATAAAGTTTGAATCCAACTAAAATCAAATCAAGTGAAATGCATTCTTCATAAATGCATCTTGAAATTTAAACACTTGGAAAATAAACCAAAACTCTAAAAACCTAATGGGAGAAAATGATTTCCAAGATATCTCTAAGACCATGAATTTGGTCCATATAAAAATTTATCAACAAACATTTACAAATGATCAAGAATGACAAATTGAAATATTATGAAACCATAGAAATTGGTTTCACTTAATTTGGAGCCATAGATAAAATCTTATGAATTTAGTAAGATCAGGAAATTGATTTTCCAAAGCTAATAAAGCTCCTACCTAAAAATCCATACCAAATGGTGAGCAATTAATCCTAAAGAGATTAAAAAAAATATCAAATAAGATTTTACAAATTGAAATCACCAAGTTTGGTCTTTAAATAAAAAGTTATGGTTTTAAAAAGACAAAGGAAGAAATAATAAATAAGGACTATTTTATAAGAGCCAAATAAAACTTGGCCAAGACCATAAGAAAATGGAATAAACATAATCCAAGTTCAAATGAAATAAATGGATAGATAATATTCAAATAAAATAATATGGGCTTAACCAAATTCTATTCCATTTGATTAAGACAAAATCCCTAATAGAAATGATTAATTAAATCAAGGGAAAATAATTGGAATTATCCAAGTGGAATAAAAGTTATTTAATAACTTAACTAGAACCAAAGAATTATTTGAAGTAAATTTTATGTGATCAAAACTATATTTGCTATTACTTGAATAAAGGGAAATAACCAATTTAAATGATTAATAAAAACATATTAAAATAATTCAAAGTGAAATATTTAACACCCTGTTGAATAAATAAAACTTACAAAAAGGGGTTTGATAAAATTTTGAATTTAAAACAGAAAGTTAAATCATTTGAATAGATAATATGAATTGGAGTCATATTTAAAACTCTATTTAAATAAAGACAAAGGTCCATTTTAATTAAATAATTAAACCATGTGGGAATAAAAGAATTATTCCAAAAAGTTATCTTTAAAATAAAATACATTAAACAGAATACAAACTTACTGAATATTTTGAAAAGTTTTGAAATGAAATAGTGTTTGAATTGTTGAATAAGAATCAAATCAGAATGATAGAAATGGAAAAAGAAAAAGGAAACAGAACAAAAAAATGAATAAAGCCAGCCCAGCTAACCCAAGCCAGTCCAGGCCCAGCATCAGCCCACTCCCCCTCTCCGCGAGAAAACGTTTCGCACCAGAGAAAGAACCCACAGAGTCACTGACTGCCGGACCCCACTGCCCCTCTCTCTCTCGCTGTCAAGCAGACCCCACCAGTCAGGCTTCTTCCTCACCCCGCGACGACCGCGCCGGCCGTTTCCTGCCATTGATGTTGTGGTTTAATTCGCGTAAACGGCTCGCTTAAACCTCGCCGTGACCATGCGTACTTAAGCGGCACGCTCCCCTCTTCCTTTCCCCCAAACCAAGGCCACCAGAGAGCCACCAGGCTGCTCCAATTTCATCTCGCACCGCCGCGGCCTCCGACGAACTTCGCAAGTGATTCTGGCCACTCCTCGCCGTGCCTTGCCCCCTCGACCACGCGAGCTTGTTCCCCATCAACCTCTGCACCTCCCAGTAGCCTCGGCTTGCTCGCGCTTGACCCACAGCATCGGCAATGACGAAAACCGAGCATCGCCACCGTCTGCTCCTCCTCCGGCGAGTTCCCCAGGTAGTGTCTAACCGCCCCTATCCCCCTCTTTCACATACGTGCACTCACCGCAACCTTGCGCATCTAATCGCACCCTTCTTTCTCTCTGGCGTGACTCGTAGCGTCGCCTCCGTCAACGTCTGAGAGCACCCGTCACCAGAAGCTCCTCCGGCGAGCAATCCTCGTTGTCACTGTGTGCCCCTTCGTTGACAGGGACCACTCCGAGAATCAGCGCTCCACGACGAACACGGTGAGCGTATCCTCCCTCTCCCTAGCTTCCTGGAATATCCAGAGCACTGCCGCCCGAGTGTCGCCGCCGCCAGCCACCGTCGAGCGCCGCCAAGTTATGGTTAGGATGCTAGGAACCGTAGGATGTAGATCCGTCGGCTACGATAGATCCACTTAAAGCGAAGAGGTATGCTGATCCATGCCGCACGTTTTCAGTTAGATCTAACGCTCCACGTTGCTTGATCCGGACGAACCGGTACCAGCATATCAGAACAAGACACGTGGCCCAGTCCGTTTTATAAAAACCAGAATTGATCTATTAGATGTTCAAGTTTGTAAAATTCATAACTTTTGATCCACACGTCCAAATTTTGCAAATTTTATATCAATGGAATCAGCACACCAAGTACTATCCAACCATGCACTTTTTTTTAATAAATTGCTTCTGGTAAAATGGTTGTTTTTGCAGAAACATGTGTAGGCATATTTTGAGCATAAAATTTATTCTAGAAATATTTTGTGGTGAAATCTTTGGCAATTGGATTGTTTTGAACCTACTGACCATATAAAACAACTTGTGGAGTTAAAAGTATATTTTGTGAAGTTAAAAGATGAATCTTTGATTTAGAACATTTCTAGTCAAATAAAAATATTGTTTATATGTTAAAAATACTTTTTGGAGAAAAACCTTTGGGAAATGATTTGATTTAAACTCTCTGACCCTAAAAACCAAGTTTTGAGAATTAAAAATATATTTTATGAACTCTATAAATTATTACTTTGCTAAAAGGCAATTTCAACAACATAAAATATTGTTTTGGTATAAAAATGGTTTATAGGTGAAACCTTTTGCAAATGGCTTTAATATTAAACACTTGACAATAAAACACTAACATTTGTGTTTGGAAATGTGTTTGCCAAACACTAGGGAATATTACTTTGATTTAAATCACTTCTAGCAAAACAAAAATAATTTAAATGGCCATTTTCACTAACTCAATATCAAATGGTTTTACCACTTTTATAAATGACCAATAGACATTTTATGATGTTTATAACCTATAGAAACCACTTTTCCGTAATAAAACAATATTTTGCATGCTTTCATACATTGCTTTGTTCCTATTATTTTATGTGATGTTGCTTGAATGGTAGATTGAATATTGCTTGCTTGATTGAATTGTAGTGAAATTTGAACAGTGTGACCATTGCAAGATCAAGGAGTGAACTTATATTCTCTACCAAAAAGGCAAGTGGTGCTTCATATTTTTGTCCCATTATTTTCCACTATGCATTAGTGATATTTCTAAGTAGGACTTGCATGGAATTTTTGCTAAGTATAAACTATGCCATGGGAAATCCTAGTAGATTATACCTTAGTAGAATTCTCCTAAGTTAAGATTCCTACTACCATCATGCTTAGCTTAGCTAGTAGAAAACAAGGGTGGATTATATTCATGCTATGGAATATTTCTAAGTCAAGGACTTGTGTTTTGTTTAATAAAACAACTAAGTGAATGAATAACCTGGGTGGAATGGAAAGAATGGTTTGTGTTGAGTGGTTACACAAGTCCAGTATGCTGGGGAAAACTTGGGCATCACCAAGTCCAGTATACTGGGGAAAACTTGGTATCTCACTTGTGGATTGCCACCCAGGAACAAAGAGATTTGAGATGTAAAATGTTGAGAAGCTTCAAGTGCATCCATTTGGCATTATGGGCTCTGCCTGGATCATATAGGTTGCAACAACTTAGCCAAATGGACAGTTGGTGGTAGGGGATGATAGGTTGGAACGCGTCCATTCTGGTCTAAGAGAAGGCTTCTGAAAGATCTTGTCTTGGTGAAACCAAGTCTTGTGGGGAAAGTGCACAACCTCTGTAGATGGAAGAATCTAAGTACTTAGCCATGTCCCTGGTATTGGACAATTTGAGCATCAAGACATGGAAGCTATCAAGAATCTCCTCATCCCAATTTCTAAGTTAAAAACTTGTGGTTGAACAAGGGTGAAGGTTCACCAATCTCTATTGGTGGTTCCTTGGGTGATTTTTGACAAACAAAAACTTAGTGTTTTCAAATGATAAGGAAAATCTATGTTGAGCAAAGCAAGCCTAAGCCCCACCTAGCCAAATGCATATAGATGATAGACTCCACTATACTATCATAGTATCACTTGCAAATACAATTCAAATGTATTGACCCTTGTGGCTGAAAATTATTATGTTGCAGGTTTGTTTGATGTTAGTGAAGTGTGTTGATTAGGATTACAAGTCTACAACCAACATGATTGCCTGTGGCACTTTGAAGATGAAGGACTCCATGCTATAGTTATTACTGCTGCATTGTAATGAGATAGCCAAATGAGCTATGTAAGATGTAATGAATTATTTTATTCCTGGTTATAAAGTTGTATTATGACCTTTGTTTCTTGATATTACATCTTAACTGTGGATGCTAGCTATTGATCCAGGGACTAGCATTGTAAACACAGGGATCTCTACCTTATTAAAGGTTGGGACCTCTACAGATGGTATCAGAGCACTGTGTTGCCTGTAGGATTGTAACCCTAGGATTGGACAAAACCCCTTAGAAAAATAGGAGTTGAATTTGTTCCAAAACTTATTTACAAACAATCTTGTATACTCTTTCCTCAACCATTTTTGGTTTTGATTCTACATCTCTTCCTTTTCAAACTTGATAGACAAAGCCTCAACAAGAACAAAGACATCAACTTGAGCAAAGGACTTTACCAACTGAAATGACTTCAACTTCAACATCATCAAAGACGTCAACCTTATTCTCACCAAGGACTTCAACTTGGATATCACTAAGGACTACAAGTGAGACAAGAAATATCACTCAAGACTTGAAGACTAAGGAAACACAACTTAGAAGGAATCATCATCACCTTTGATGTTTTGTGACCAAGATTCAAGAAATTCTCCAAGGATACAAAGATCTTGTTCATGAAGAATCAACTAAGAAGGATGGAATGATCTCAAGTGAACCATATAGTTGGACCACCATATTAATTTTAGATCAAACCCACCAACTTATGTGGTGTAACTAAAATATTTTGTTGCCTAAAAATGTGCTTGAAACTTGTTGTTTGAGTGGAGTGTTTGTTTGTGATTGTTTGCACATTGCTTGTGTGAATTGTGATGTGTGTGATTAGAATTATTTCCTTAGAAATATTTTGCCTATTCTAATCCTAATCCAACCCAAACAGATGACTACTCCAAGAAACTCCATCATCAAGGATGGTGACAACAACAACCAAGAGATGCACATGAGAGAACTCATAGTAACCCAAACCCAGTTGAACCAAGTGACAACTCAGTTTTTAGCCAGCAACAATGAGTTAGACCCAACCATGCAAAGGTTTTTGGAAACCCAAACTCAATTGATGCAAAAGGTGACAAATCAAATGATCAACATGGGAGACAACTCTTTTCAAGGATTTTGTGACAACAATGATGTCAAGGATGATATTATAGAAGGAACACAAGCTTGCAATATTTGTAGAGACAAGGATCACACTTCCAAAGAACATGAAGACCAATGCCCCAATTGTGAAGATAAACATCCAACTAATCAATTCCCCACATCTCAAGCTACTTGTTTCCTATGTGAAGGAAATAATCATGTCCCTATCCAATGCCCCATCTATTCCATAATTCAACAAAGTAAACAAGGTGGAGTGCATCAACAGATTGGAAACCCTCAGGAGGGAACAACTAAGACAAAGGAAAATCTCATCTTGCACCTCCATGAAATATGACTCACCTTGATGGACAGAAGAAGAGACATATGTATTATCCAAAGAAAAGATTAAGGAGACAAGGATACTTTCCCACCTTTGAGGTGAGATATGAAGAACATGAACTAGAAGAACTCCTAGCTTTGGAGAAACCCAAGAAGAAGAAGGACAAAAGTCAAGTGCAGTGTTGCCATTGCTAAGAGATGGGACACTATGCCAATGAATGTCCAGAGAAGAAGAAAAAGTATAAGGAAATTAGCCAAGTGTGGTGCAACAACTGCAAAGAGCTAGGCCATTATGTGTCAACTTGTCCACAGAAGATACGTGAAGAACTCAATCTTGTCACATGTTACAATTGTGGTGACCAAGGACATTATGCAAGCAATTGTCTAGAAAAGATGAAGCATAATATAAACAAGCCTATGAAGGAACTAAGCCTTGTCACATGTTTCAAGTGTGGAAACAAAGGACACTATGCAGATGTTTGCCCAGAGAAGTTTCATCAAGATCCCAAGCAAGCCAAGATGTAATCTAGTTGGAAATCTTTTAAGGGTGGTAGTACCCTAGTTGCTTTGAGCCAACTTATAACCCCTATCTTTCCCAAATCTCGAGACGATATTTCTTTTAAGGGTGGTAGCCTGTCACATCCCAAAATTTTCCAAATTTTGTAATGTGAAAAAAAAAATTGTTGAAATTTAGGGTAAAAAGAAACTTTTTGTTTTGAAATGAATTCATCAAAACCCTTCTGGAACAAACTTTGAATAAAGTTTGAACCCAACTAAAATCAAATCAAGTGAAATGCATTCTTCATAAATGCATCTTGAAATTTAAACACTTGGAAAATGAACCAAAACTCTAAAAACCTAATGGGAGAAAATGATTTCCAAGATATCTCTAAGACCATGAATTTGGTCCATATAAAAATTTATCAACAAACATTTACAAATGATTAAGAATGACAAATTGAAATATTATGAAACCATAGAAATTGGTTTCACTTAATTTGGAGCCATAGATAAAATCTTATGAATTTAGTAAGATCAGGAAATTGATTTTCCAAAGCTAATAAAGCTCCTACCTAAAAATCCATACCAAATGGTGAGAAATTAATCCTAAAGAGATTTAAAAAAATATCAAATAAGATTTTACAAATTGGAATCACCAAGTTTGTTCTTTAAATAAAAAGTTATGGTTTTAAAAAGACAAAGGAAGAAATAATAAATAAGGACTATTTTATAAGAGCCAAATAAAACTTGGCCCAGACCATAAGCAAATGGAATAAACATAATCCAAGTTCAAATGAAATAAATGGATAGATAATATTCAAATAAAATAATATGGCCTTAACCAAATTCTATTCCATTTGATTAAGACAAAATCCCTAATAGAAATGATTAATTAAATAATGGGAAAATAATTGGAATTTACCCAAGTGGAATAAATGTTATTTAATAACTTAAATAGAACCAAAGAATTATTTGAAGTAAATTTTATGTGATCAAAACTATATTTGCTATTACTTGAATAAAGGGAAATAACCAATTTAAATGATTATTAAAAACATATTAAAATAATTCAAAGTGAAATATTTAACACCATGTTGAATAAATAAAACTTACAAAAAGGGGTTTGATAAAATTTTGAATTTAAAACAGAAAGTTAAATCATTTGAATAAATAATATGAATTGGAGTCATATTTAAAACTCTATTTAAATAAAGACAAAGGTCCATTTTAATTAAATAATTAAACCATGTGGGAATAAAAGAATTGTTCCAAAAAGATATCTTTAAAATACATATTTAAACAGAATACAAACTTACTGAATATTTTGAAAAGTTTTGAAATGAAATAGTGTTTGAATTGTTGAATACGAATCAAATCAGAATAATAGAAATGGAAAAAGAAAAAGGAAAACAGAATAAAAAAATGAATAAAGCCAGCCAGCTAACCCAAGCCAATCCAGGCCTAGCATCAGCCCACTCCCTCTCTCCGTGAGAAAACGTTTCGCACCAGAGAAAGAACCCACAGAGTCACTGACTACTGGACCCCACTGCCTCTCTCTCTCTCTCTCGCTGTCAAGCAGACTCCACCAGTCAGGCTTCTTCCTCACCCCGCGACGACCGCGCCGGCCGTTTCCTGCCATTGATGTCGTGGTTTAATTCGCATAAACGGCTCGCTTAATCCTCGCCACGACCATGTGTACTTAATCACCACGCTCCCCTCTTCCTTTCCCCCAAACCAACACCACCAGAGAGCCACCAGGCTGCTCCAATTTCATCTCGCATCGCCGCGGCCTCCGACGAGCTTCGCAAGTGATTCTGGCCACTCCTCCCCGCACCTTGCCCCCTCGACCATGCGAGCTTGTTCCCCATCAACCTCTGCACCTCCCAGTAGCCTCGGCTTTCTCGCGCTTGACCCATAGCATCGGCAACGACGAAAACCGAGCATCGCCACTGTCTGCTCCTCCTTCGGCGAGTTCCCCAAGTAGTGTCTAACCGCCCCTCTCCCCTCTTTCACATACGTGCACTCACCGCAACCTTGCGCATCTAACCGCACCCTTCTTTCTCTCTGGAGTGACTCGTAGCGTCGCTTCCGTCAACGTCTGAGAGCACCCGTCGCCAGAAGCTCCTCCGGCGAGCAATCCTCGTTGTCACCGTGTGCCCCTTCGTTGACAGGGACCACTCCAATAATCAGCGCTCCACGATGAACACGGGGAGCGTATCCTCCCTCTCCCTAGCTTCCTGGAATAGCCAGAGCGCTGCCGCCCGAGTGTCATCGCCGCCAGCCACCGTCGAGCGCCGCCAAATTATGGTTAGGATGCTAGGAACCGTAGGATGTAGATCCGTCGGCTATGATAGATCCACTTAAAGCGAAGAGGTATGCTGATCTGTGCTGCACGTTTTCAGTTAGATCTAACGCTCCACGTTGCTTGATCCGGACGAACCGGTACCAGCCTATCAGAACAAGACACGTGGCCCAGTCCGTTTTATAAAAACCAGAATTGATCTATTAGATGTTCAAGTTTGTAAAATTCATAACTTTTGATCCACACGTCCAAATTTTGCAAATTTTATATCAATGGAATCAGAAGACCAAGTACTATCCAACCATGCACTTTGTTTAATAAATTGCTTCTGGTAAAATGGTTGTTTTTGCAGAAACATATGTAGGCATATTTTGAGCATAAAATTTATTCTAGAAATATTTTGTGGTGAAATCTTTGGAAATTGGATTGTTTTGAACCTACTGACCATATAAAACAACTTGTGGAGTTAAAAGTATATTTTGTGAAGTTAAGAGATGAATCTTTGATTTAGAACATTTCTAGTCAAATAAAAATATTGTTTATATGTTAAAAATACTTTTTGGAGAAAAACCTTTGGGAAATGATTTGATTTAAACTCTCTGACCCTAAAAACCAAGTTTTGAGAATTAAAAATATATTTTATGAACTCTATAAATTGTTACTTTGCTAAAAGGCAATTTCAACAACATAAAATATTGTTTTGGTATAAAAATGGTTTATAGGTGAAACCTTTTGCAAATGGCTTTAATATTAAACACTTGACAATAAAACACTAACATTTGTGTTTGGAAATGTGTTTGCCAAACACTAGGGAATATTACTTTGATTTAAATCACTTCTAGCAAAACAAAAATGATTTAAATGACCATTTTCACTAACTCAATATCAAATGGTTTTGCCACTTTTATAAATGACCAATAGACATTTTATGATGTTTATAACCTATAGAAACCACTTTTCCATAATAAAACAATCTTTTGCATGCTTGCATACATTGCTTTGTTCCTATTATTTTATGTGATGTTGCTTGAATGGTAGATTGAATATTGCTTGCTTGATTGAATTGTAGTGAAATTTGAAGAGTGTGACCATTGAAAGATCAAGGAGTGAACTTATATTCTCTACCAAAAAGGCAAGTGGTGCTTCATATTTTTGTCCCATTATTTTCCACTATGCATTAGTGATATTTCTAAGTAGGACTTGCATGGAATTTTTGCTAAGTATAAACTATGCCATGGGAAATCCTAGTAGATTATACCTTAGTAGAATTATCCTAAGTTAAGATTCCTACTACCATCATGCTTAGCTTAGCTAGTAGAAAACAAGGGTGGATTATATTCATGCTATGGAATATTTCTAAGTCAAGGACTTGTGTTTTGTTTAATAAAACAACTAAGTGAATGAATCACCTGGGTGGAATGGAAAAAATGGTTTGTGTTGAGTGGTTACGCAAGTCCAGTATGCTGGGGAAAACTTGGGCATCACCAAGTCCAGTATACTGGGGAAAACTTGGTATCTCACTTGTGGATTGCCACCCAGGAACAAAGAGATTTGAGATGTCAAATGTTGAGAAGCTTCAAGTGCATCCACTTGGCATTATGGGCTCTGCCTGGATCATATAGGTTGCAATAACTTAGCCAAATGGACAGTTGGTGGTAGGGGATGATAGGTTGGAACGCGTCCATTCTGGTCTAAGGGAAGGCTTTTGAAAGATCTTGTCTTGGTGAAACCAAGTCTTGTGGGGAAAGTGCACAACCTCTGTAGATGGAAGAATCTAAGTACTTAGCCATGTCCCTGGTATTGGACAATTTGAGCATCAAGACATGGAAGCTATCAAGAATCTCCTCATCCCAATTTCTAAGTTAAAAACTTGTGGTTGAACAAGGGTGAAGGTTCACCAATCTCTATTGGTGGTTCCTTGGGTGATTTTTGACAAACAAAAACTTAGTGTTTTCAAATGATAAGGAAAATCTATTTTGAGCAAAGCAAGCCTAAGCTCCACCTAGCCAAATGCATATAGATGATAGACTCCACTATACTATCATAGTATCACTTGCCAATATAATTCAAATGTATTGACCCTTGTGGATGTAAATTATTATGTTGCAGGTTTGTTTGATGTTAATGAAGTGTGTTGATTAGGATTACAAGTCTACAACCAACATGATTGCCTGTGGCACTTTGAAGATGAAAGACTCCATGCTATAGTTATTACTGCTGCATTGTAATGAGATAGCCAAATGAGCTATGTAAGATGTAATGAATTATTTTATTCCTGGTTATAAAGTTGTATTCTGACCTTTGTTTCTTGATATTACATCTTAACTGTGAATGCTAGCTATTTACCCAGGGACTAGCATTGTAAACACAGGGATCTCTACCTTATTAAAGGTTGGGACCTCTACAATGTGTAGCCAGAATTCCTCAAATTTAAAAGACGGCCTTCTTGCAGAGGCCACGAAAACTTGGAGGAGCAGGGGGGCGTGATCGGAGCAGGCCAAAGAGATCGCTTATAGATGGGCGTTGGGGAAAAGGCCGTCCCAATCATCCGAGAAGAAGACGTGGTCAATCTTCGTGAGCGCAGGGTCGTCCTGGGCATTTGACCAGGTGAAGTGTCGACCATCCATTCGCATGTCTTTGAGCTCGAGGAAATCGCGGGCAAAGCGGAACTTCCCGATTAGGAGCCTATTGATGTTCAAGTTGTTCTTTTCCGAGGCCTTTGTGATAAGGTTGAAATCTCCCATGAGCAACCAAGAGTCTTTGACCAGAGGCTTAAGGGCACGGAGCTCATCGATGAAGAGGAGCTTGTCCTGCTCCCCTTAGGGACCATAAACGCAGGTAAGAGACCAACTCGTGCCTTTGCTGAGCATAGTGACGATGGCCGTAAGCGAGTGAGGTGTGGTGTGGGCGTCCGAGATGGTGAAAAAGCTTTCGGAGGCGGCGAGGATAATTCCGCCCCTCGTGCCAACAGCAGGCAGGAAGGCGTAGTTATTTGCAAAGGAAGGGCCCAGCGTGTAATTTATGATGGCAGCATTGACGACCTCTAATTTTGATTCCTGGAGGAAGACAATGGTTGCATATGTATCATTGACCATGTCCCGGACAGCGTCGCGACGCACCCTGCTATTCAAACCTCGGGGGTTCCAGTTGAGAAGATTTACGTTTTGTTGCGCCATATTAAAAGAAACTGTAGACACGTAGCTTGGGTGGTGCATGATTAACATAGTAGATGTATTGCAGCGGCGGCTGAGCAGAGAGAAGCATACAGTGACAGCCGAGAGATGAAGCAATACGGCGTCCTTGATCATTAGACGGCAGAGCAGTTACGGTGGACTTGCAGTTCGACGATTGACATAGCACGAAGGAGCGAGGCAAAAACACACCACATCTCGAAAATGAAAAAAACTGAAAAAACTGAAAACGAATGAGGGCTTGTACGGGTACATGCTCCACGGGGCTCATTCCCGACGCGGAGGAGGCAGGGGCAGTAGCAGCGTCTAAACATTGGCAGAGGTGGACACAGTAGTAGCTGCCGCCGATTTCTTTTGCCCCTTCTTCTTGATATTTTTCACCTGCTGCACCAGCGCATCAAGGGCCTGGATTGCCGAGGCCGTGAGCGGCCCACGGAGGAACAACTGGCTGAAGGTGCTCCTGGTTGCATCGTTGAAGGAGGCAGAAGGCGCGAGAATGCCGTAGGAACGCGCGATGATCTCTTGGATGGCCTCCACTCCCTCGGACACCTGACGTGCCTTCTTCCTGGTGGTGATGCGGCCGCTGCGGCGAGGCGAGACCACTGGCTTGACAGTCTTCTTCTTCTTTGCCGGTAGCGGTGTGGCAAGAATTTGTCGAAACCTTTTTGCGACAAGTCGAGCTTTATAGACAGTAACATTACCATCAACATTTGTTTTTTCTTGAAAATCCATTTGTTCTCGACAGCCTTCCGGCCATCCGGTAAGTCCACCAAAGTCCATACTTGGTTTTCGTACATGGATCCAATCTCGGATTTCATGGCTTCTTGCCATTTATTAGAATCTAGGCTCATTATCGCTTTCTCATATGTCGCAGGGTCATCAGTGTTGTCTACCAACACGACACTCATAACAGGATCATACCAATCAGGAGTGGTACGAGTTCTCGTTGACCTGCGAGGTTCCGTAGTAACTTCAACCAAAGTTTCATGATCAACATCATTAGCTTCCTCTCTTATTGGTGTAGGCGCCACAGGAACTACTTCCGGTGTTGCGCTACTCTCAAGTTCGAGAGAAGGTTCAACAACCTCGTCGAGTTCTACTTTCCTTCCAGTCACTTCTTTCGAGAGAAACTCCTTCTCTAGAAAGGATCCATTCTTGGCAACGAAGATTTTTCCCTCGGATCTATAATAGAAGGTATAACCAATAGTTTCCTTCGGGTATCCTATGAACACGCATTTTTCCGCTTTGGTTTCAACCTTGTCAGGCTGTAACTTCTTTACATAAGCTTCGTAACCCCAAACTTTAAGGAACGACAATTTAGGTTTCTTTCCAAACCATAATTCATACGCTGTCGTTTCAACGGATTTAGATGGTGCCATTTTAAAGTGAATGCGGCTGTTTCTAATGCATAACCCCAAAACGATAGCGGTAAATCTGTAAGTGACATCATAGAACGAACCATATCTAAGAGAGTTCGATTACGATGTTCGGACACACCATTATGTTGTGGTGTTCCCGGCGGTGTCAATTGTGAAAGTATTCCGCATTTCTTCAAATGCTCGCCAAACTCGTAACTTAGATATTCACCTCCACGATAAGATCGTAGAAATTTAATCTTCTTGTCATATTGATTCTCTACCTCACTTTGAAATTCCTTAAACTTCTCGAAAGTCTCGGACTTATGTTTCATGAAATAGATATACCCATATCTACTCAAATCATCTGTGAAGGTAAGAAAATAACGATAACCACCGCACGATGCTACACTCATTGGGCCACACACATCGGTATGTATGATTTCCAATAAGTCCGTAGCTCGCTCCATCATACCAGAAAATGGAGTCTTAGTCATTTTACCCATCAGACATGCTTCGCATCTTTCAAGTGATTCGAAATTAAGTGATTCAAGAAGTCCATCGGAATGGAGTTTCTTCATATGCTTCACTCCAATATGACCAAGACGACAGTGCCACATATAGGTCGAGTTATCGCTCTATTTCAAACGTTTAGCTTGAATGTTATTAATGTGTGTATTTCTACAATCGAGATTCAATAAGAATAGACCATCTATCAAAGGTGCATGTGCATAAAACATATTACTCATATAAATCGAACAACCATTATTCTCGGACTTAAACAAGTAACCGTCTCGCAATAAACATGATCCAGATATAATGTTCATGCCCAACGCAGGCACCAAATAACAATTATTTAAGTATAAAACTAATCCCGATGGTAGATGAAGATGTAGTGTGCCGACCGTGATCACATCAACCTTTGATCCATTTCCTATGTGCATCGTCACCTCGTTCTTCGCTAGTTTTCGTCTATTCTGTAGCACCGGTTTCGAGTTACAAATATGAGCAACCTAACCAGTATCAAATACCCAGGCACTATTAGGACTACTAGTGAGATACACTGTAACACCCCAGTTTTAGATAAATATTATTTAGGGTTTGATTGTGCATCATGATCACCATCTAATAAAAATGCATGCAAAGAAAATATACAAAACCCTAAACCCTACTCTCTCCCTTTAATTGAAAGCATTCAAATGGTATTGAATTTTAAAAGTTACCAAATTTATTGAAGACCAAATGGACTAGTAGGGCTCCACAGTATTTTAAATGTTTTACAAACCATCTGGTAATTTTCGAATGATTCAAAACATTTTGGAAATTCAAATACAAAGAGGAAAACACAAATCAGGAAAAGAGAAATGTTTTTCAGAAAAAAAAGAGCAGCAGCAGCCTAGCCAGGCCCAGCCCAGCTCCCTTCTCTTCTCTTCTCTCCTCTCCTCTCTGCCGCCCACCTACGCAGCCGCCAGCAACCGCCGCGGCCCATCCTCGGCCCAAGTCAGGCCCGTACCCCTTCGGCCACCTAACACCGTCGTCCTCCTCGCTGATGGATCCTGGAACCAGCTCGGTGGCCGCTCGCCCTCCGCCGGCGAGTGCCAATATGCGCGCCGTCGCCCCTGGAGGCCTACAAGTACCTCGACACCGCTGCGGAGAAGCCCTAGCACGCCTCTATCCCTTTCCCCCTCGATTCCATGCGCCATACCGAACCCCAGCCCTGCGGTTGCCGTCGATTGCCGCCGTTCTGGCCTCTCCCCCGTTCGTCCGAGCACGTCATCAGCACCACCGTGTTCGCCTATCTTGACTCGCCATAGGAATCAAGCTAGAGCTTCACAAATCGATGCCGTCGTCGCCTTCTTCTCTGACACCGGTCACGGTCCTCGCCACCGATTCTGGCCACCCCGCTCCTCGCTGACCCTTCCTTCGTGCTCACGGTGAGCTTATGCTTCTCCTTGTACCCCCAGTGCTCCCTCTTGATTCATGTATCGTGCCTGCATCGTGCGCCTCATTCCGCCGCCACAGTTGAGCTCGCCGCTGGCAACTCCTACAACCACCCCTCATAGCGTCGCCCGCTTCTGGCTCAGCGCGAAGCGCTGAGCCGAGTGAGCCCAGCCCCGCATCCCAGGGTGCTCCCAATCGACGGATCGATCCACGATCTGATGATCAATCCTTAGCTGACGTCATGCCTATGTCATAATCCCCTTTTGTTTTTTTCTTGAAATAATAAATACCCATGGGGCCCATTCATCACTGTCTGAGGGTAGCCTCTTCTCTGGTGAAAATGCCCCTGAGGCCACTTTGCGTGTGTGGCTGCTGAGGTGGCCATGGGCCCATTGGTCAGTGACTATGGCTAGCCCATCCTGCGATGTAAAAAGTATTTCTAGTTTTATCTGAATTAATAAAAGATTTAATAATTTCAGGAATTGTTTTAAATATTGTAAATTCAATAACTTTTCATCTGTAATTTAGAAAAATACAAATAATATATCAAAATGACCAGAAAAATGAGCTCTATCTAATTACACTATAATCATGCATTGTTAAGCAACTTACATGACAAGTTTAATTAGAAGAACTTATCAACCCCTCTCATATACATCCGGAGTTTCCCCGAGTTAGGGTTTTCACCCCTCGGAACCCCGATTAAGTTGCCGAGCATACTTTAGGGTTACATTTCAATGCAATTTAACTTGTCATATCATCATCATTGCTTGAGCATTGCATCGATGCCATGTGTTGATTGTTTCTCTTCCTTTCCGGTGTTTGCTTCTTCTCGGTAGAATACGATATCGAGGTCGAGATCGAAGACCGAGGTCAACACCGACGAAGATCGAAGATCGACGAACAATACTTGACCAATTAGAACAAGTCGAGTACAAGGCTCCTGAACATCTGTTTATCTCCTATCAACTGGCAAAGGCAAGCATATCCCCACCATGATATAATCCTAAGTTTTCGAAAGCATTTCAATTCCTGCCATGATGCATACGATTCTACTATGGTATTTTATCGATAGATAGAGTACCCTTTCTATTGCATTACTCCATTTGAGCTTATATTACCTGATCCACTGCTCCTAGCATAACTAGGTTTGGCTTGTGTGCACTGCTAGAGCTTATATCCGAGTCTTACTTAGCCATGCATAGCTGTCAGTTCTGGTCCATCCAGATGATGAATCAGATGTAAGAGAATCTAGTATGACAGGAGAATGTGTTGAGATAAGATCAGTGATATGAGATTAAACATGCTAAGACTTGTATGGGAGGCCACGGTGGGATGTGGTTTTTCTAGTCCCATGCTCGCCACCACTAGGACCTGAGTTCTTGTCTTTGGAACCGAGATGAGCGTACAGCTACACGGGGCTTGGGAACCCCTCGCCTGATTAAGTTGCCTATTATATTCCATGAGTCACATAGTTCGGGTGTTCCATTCGACGTACGCATTGAAAATGTTTTTGAAAGAGGGGGTAAAGGAGGTGCATTCATACAGGTAGGGAAGTGTGGCCGCGATTGCTTGGGGTTGATGGCGCCCCTGGTAAACCAACCTCGCCTCACATCTTTAAGTACCGACTTCGGGATTTGACCCGTTACGGCGGAACAATACTTATTGCGTGACTCATGGTCTCGGCGAAAGCAAGGTAAAGGTCGTGGCCAACCACCCTCTGCCGGCCTTCCAAGGAAGAGGGATAATAACGTTGGCATTAAGAGTCGGTTGGTACGTGTGGGTAAAGTTGTACACCCCTGCAGGGTTAAATCTTTTCGAAAAGCCGTGTTCACGGTTATGAATGCTTGGTGACGAGATTCTAAGATCATAGAGAACTATAACCTAATCTTAAAACTTGGTAGATCAACATGTGCTTAAGGATGTTTCCTCATGGGTACGAGGGGGTGATCCTAGTTCAGATGATTATGATTCGGTGGATAACAAAAGATGATGATCAATATTTTCAGAGACGTCGCTCTCTTATCCCCTTTTAAAATACTCTGATTAGACGAGCTTCTTCTCCCTCTTGTTTTAGAAATAAAAGATGGCTTTATGCAAAACAACTCCACCAGCCACAAGTCTTGCAGAGTACACCCTGTACTCACCCTTGCTTTGTTGATACTTTTGGCAGAGTAAGTGTTCCTCTGAAGACGAGTTCCGTACTACATCAACATCGACGAGTAGCTTGGGTTCCCGGCCGGCAGCCTGGAATCTATGGGCTGGGACGTCATCGTTATGCTTCAGGCCTCTTAGGCCATTTGTTAAGTTTGCTATACTTAATAGCATAATTTGCCTTTTGTTGTTTGATTTTTGTGGTCAGTGACCTCTGCTTCTAATAATTTGGTTCTCTGCTCAGTTATGAGCTTGTTGTAATAAATTTTGGGTCATAGGGTCACTGTTGTGTTACCGAATTCTTCACTGGATATCCTCGAGCTCAAGGTTAAGCTTATGTCAGACGGAGGTCTGGGATTTGTTTAGCCCTGATCCCGAGGGTGTCACAGGTCTTGGTATCAGAGCAGTATCAACTGTAGGAAAACCTTGCTATTCGTCGATGTTGAGTCTAATGTTTGTGAAAACTATGTTAAAGATTAAAATTATTTGAGAAAACTCTAGTATGCTTCTTTTACTCATTATCCAGTTTCGCTCTAACTCTGGGTTATCTTATCTAGTGTTGATTTTAGAAAAGTTTTGATATCTCTTCTAGTCTTTCAAAGCTTAGGTGCCTTCTTGGCATGTCGTTTCTAAGCCAGTTGACCTAGTGTTGAATTCTCTAGAGTTGTGTGTGTTGGGAATTCCTTGTTCCCCTTGCTCTTGTTCATCTGAGAGATTCCTTTCTATCATGATCTGTCTATCCTTTGGATCCACAATATTATATTATTGGATCCACAATGTTCTGATCTAGGCTTTGAGGTTTACCTTTGCCTCGTGTGCCTCCTTTTTGTTTGTTGGGTACTTTAGAAGTCGTTTATTCTCTTGGAAGCTACCTCGTGAATACTATCTTGCAGTGTACAATATGTCACTCAAGTAGTAGTTACTCCTTTCTCGGGTTTTAACCCTTGGACTTGAACCTAAGATCCCCGATTGTGCTGGATTCTGGTGTTATGAATCTTGTACATGAAGCTGACCTTTAACCCAAGATCCATCCTTTTGACCCCTGTTGTTAATGTGCACACATTACCTCAGGATGGCTGGTATTATAATTCTAGCCTCCAAGCTTGTGGTTATTGTCGCGATTGAATTGTGACAATTAAGGACTTCCCCTACCACTAGCTATGGCAGATGTTCTTTAATGGAACCAAATAGATCACGACAAGAGTACTCCTCGAGAGTCTCGCATCTATACTCGTGACTCTGCCACACTCTACCCCTTCTTTGCATTGGTTTTCGGAAGGTTGTTGACTTATGCATCCACATCTTGGGATTCCATCCTGAGCATGTTCGTTTCTCTTGTTGTTTTTCGACCTTTGTCTACCAGTGGGTAGCCAAGTAGTAAATGTGCATCGGTGTCTTCTGATGTAAGATACTCTTGTGGTTCGTCATGACAAACCATTTCGGAATGTCTAGGAGAAACAAACTCCAGTACCTCGTCATATCTAGGACCAGGTCAAAGTGTTGTAAACCGCAGATCAAGAGGCATTGCTTAGCTTCTATCTGTCCTACCTTAAAGTATCACACCCTTTTTATACTAAGAGGCTGTGCTGATTTTCAAAACCCTTACTGAAGTGATACTCTCACACATCTTTACCACCCTTCCTCCGAACTTTCTTGTTTGTGAGGGATGCGTGTGTGTAATAATGTGGCCACTCGAGATTCTTAGCAATTATTATTGTTTTAATCTCCAAGGACATTTGTGTCATTCTAGCATGATGGTTAACCCTATCACTAAGCGAAGTTTGACTGTGCTACCAAGTCTGTATTCTGGTACATTCTCTTCGGTCAAAGAGTTAGGCTCGTGGCGAAGCTCTGAGACTATGTCTTCTTGCCTTACCAAGCAAGTTTCCTCTGGAACTAAGTGACATATCGGTGGTTCGTGATATTCTAGATGTCTACTAGAAGTATCGCCATGTTGCCACATGACCGAGTTGTCAAGTTCTTGAGCAAGCAAGTTCTCTGAACTGCTTCTTTCTCCAAGAATCTGTATTGGATACCCCTGAACTAGTTGGTTGAGCTTAAACAACAACTTGGAGAGTTGTAAGACAAAAGTTCTATCCGACCTTGTTCCTTCGTAAAGGGATGTCTAGTTTTGTTCGTGTTGAAGAAAGATAGTATTTCCTATGTGGATATATTATTTTCCCCAACCTTTGATTTGATTTGGGTTAGCATCAAATCAAACTCAGTTTCAAGGACTATCTGATGGTGTTTCTATTTGAGATGTTTCACTTGAGTATCATCTTCATGTTCTTTGGTTTGACCAATACTACTGTCTTGTTCAAGCAACATATGAGTCCATCCTAATGGATTGTCTTGGTAAGTTTGTTGTGGAGCCCATCAATGACATCCTTATCTCATCCATGCTAGATTAGATTCATGTGGAACATTTGGCATTAATGTTGGAAAATTTCGAGAACCATTTTTGAATCATCTTGAAGTATGAGTTCTGGATATTAGAAGTAACCTTCTCTGATTCACGAGCAATTGTTGAAAGATGTCGCCATGGATTTGAGAAGAATTATCTTTCTTCCCTTAAGGACACATGTGTGTTTTATTGCTAATACTTTATATGTGTGCAGTTGTCTTTCGACAAGTTTCCAATACATGGGTATAGCACTCTAGCTCATATTTTGGAGCATGACACTGTAGTTCCTATCTTGAGAATCTAGTAACTTTACCTTTGCGGTGAATGTTGCAAACTTTCTATTCGGACATGCTGAATCTGAAATATCATACCACCTAACCAAATCTGAATCTCAAGCAGATATGATGGTTGGTGTTCCTCAAGGTTTTGACATAGGTCTCCTTGTAAATCTGGCAAGATTGATGTAATGGTTGACACACTTAGCCAGAAAGACCTCTTGTCATACTCTCTTAATTCAGCAATAACAACCACTCTTCATGAGGCTTCTTCTATGATTTATTATAGGAGTTGTGCTTATGGCTCCTTTGAATCTGAAGTATGACCTTTACTTGATGTTTGATTTCTCGAACATCGAGGAGAACATTTAAAGTGGTGTTGCTAAATGTCTCTCGGTCGATCTTCCAGACTCTTTTATGTTGACAAACACTTTGTTGTGCCAAATAATTGAAGTTTGAGAATGAAGTTTCTTTCTTCTCGTGTCATCAGGAATCTTCTTTACTATTCATCTTAGTGGTGCAAAGTGATATCATGATCTTTGGAAAAGATTTTGATAGACCTGGATGAATAAAGAGTTTCCTTCCTTTTCTCGGCCATGTTCTAGGAGAGACAATGCTTTTTGTAATTAGAAGTTTCTCTTGCTACATGTCCTTTGTGCCTCTTATGAGTCCTCTCCACCCAAAACACCTTTCCGTCTTGGCCTTCTGTTGATTGAAAGAGTGACCCTTCCATGTCAAAAGTAGTTCAACAACTTGGTTTTGTTGATCCACATCTCTGCAACCTGAAATCTCTAATTAAGTCGTTTAGTCTGTGGTCATTTTCTTTCTGTTGGAAGCTTTCTTCTTCACAAGCTTCAAAACCTTCTGTAAGTTCCATGGTATCAATCCTTATGAAGATCATTTATCTAAGACATTGAAACTTTCTCCTCTTGTTTCCTTTGTTACCTTGATGTGTTTCATGTTAGTCACCTCAGAGGTTTTTTGAACACTCCATCCATGAGTTGACCATGAGATACTCTGTAATGTTAAGTGTGTTTCCCTCTTATCCTTAGAGTGACCCTGTTTCTTCCTCTCTCTGTTTCTCTTCCTACCTTTGGAATCTCGGGTCGAGATTCTCGTAAGGGGGATAGAGCTGTAACACCCTAGTTTTAGAAAAATATTATTTAGGGTTTGATTGTGCATCATGATCACCATCTAATAAAAATGCATGCAAAGAAAATATACAAAAACCTAAACCCTACTCTCTCCCTTTAATTGAAAGCATTCAAATGGTTTTGAATTTTAAATGTTACCAAATTTATTGAAGCCCAAATGGACTAGTAGGGCTCCACAGTATTTTAAATGTTTTACAAACCCTCTGGTAATTTTTGAATGACTCAAAACATTTTGGAAATTCAAATACAAAGAGGAAAACACAAATAAGGAAAAGAGAAATGTTTTTCAGAAAAAAGAGAGCAGCAGAAGCCTTGCCAGGCCCAGCCCAGCTCCCTTCTCTTCTCTTCTCTCCTCTCCTCTCTGCCGCCCACCTGCGTAGCCACCAGCAACCGCCGCGGCCCATCCTCGGCCTAAGTCAGGACCGTACCCCTTCAGCCACCTAACACCGTTGTCCTCCTCGCCGATGGATCCTGGAAGCAGCTCGGTGGCCGCTCTCCCTCCGCCGACGAGCGCCAAGATACGCGCCGCCGCCCCTGGAGGCCTACAAGTACCTCGACGCCGCTGCAGAGAAGCGCTAGCACGCCTCTATCCCTTTCACCCTCGATTCCATGCGCCATACCGAACCCCAGCCCTGCGGTTGCCGTCGATTGCCGCCGTTCTGGCCTCTCCCCCGTTCGTCCGAGCACGCCATCAACACCACCGTGTTCGCCTACCTCGACTCGCCAGAGGAATCGAGCTAGAGCTTCACGAATCGATGCCGTCGTCGCCTTCTTCTCCGACACCGGTCACGGTCCTCGCCACCGATTCCGGCCAACCCGCTCCTCGCTGACCCTTCCTTCGTGCTCACGGTGAGCTTATGCTTCTCCTAGTACCCCCAGTGCTCCCTCTTGCTTCAAGTATTGTGCCCGCGTCGTGCGCCTCATTCCGCCGCCGCAGTTGAGCTCTCTGCCGGCAACTCCTGCAACCACCCCGCATAGCGCTGCCCATTTCTGGCTCAGCGCGAAGCGCTGAGTCGAGTGAGCCTAGCCCCGCATCCCAGGGTGCTCCCGATCGACGGATCGATCCATGATCTGATGATCAATCCTCAGTTGACGTCATGCCTATGTCATAATCCCCTTTTATTTTTTTCTGGAAATAATAAATACCCATGGGGCCCATTCGTCAGTGTCTGAGGGTAGCCTCTGCTCTGGTGAAAATGCCCCTGAGGCCACTTTGCGTGTGTGGCTGATGAGGTGGCCACGGGCCCATTGGTCAGTTAATGTGGCTAGCCCATTCTGTGGTGTAAAAAATATTTCTAGTTTTATTTGAATTAAGAAAAGGTTTAATAATTTCAGGAATTGTTTTAAATATTGTAAATTCAATAACTTTTAAATCTGTAATTCAGAAAAATACAAATAATATATCAAAATGACCAGAAAAATGAGCTCTATCTAATTACACTACAATCATGCATTGTTAAGAAACTTACATGACAAGTTTAATTAGAAGAACTTATTAAACCCTCTCATATACATCCGGAGTTTTCCCGAGTTTGGGTTTTCACCCCTCGGAACCCCGATTAAGTTGTCGAGCATGCTTTAGGGTTAAATTTCAATGCAATTTAACTTGTCATATCATCATCATTGCTTGAGCATTGCATCGATGCCATGTGTTGATTGTTTCCCTTGCTTTCCGGTGTTTGCTTCTTCCCGGTAGAATACGATATCGAGGTCAAGATCGAAAACCGAGGTCAACACCGACGAAGATCGAAGATCGACGAACAATACTTGACCAATTATCACAAGTCGAGTACAAGGCTCCCAAAGATCTGTTTAGCTCCTATCAACTGGAAAAGGTAAGCATAGCCCCACCATGATATAATCCTAAGTTTTCGAAAGCATTTCAATTCCTGCCATGATGCATACGATTCTACTGTGGTATTTTATCGATAGATAGAGTATCCTATCTATTGAATTACTCCTTTTGAGCTTATATTACCTGATCCACTGCTCCTAGCATAACTAGGTTTGGCTTGTGTGCACTGCTAGAGCTTATATCCGAGTCTTGCTTAGCTATCAGTTCTGGTCCATCCAGATGATGTACCAGATGCAAGAGAATCTAGTATGACAGGAGAATGTGTTGAGATAAGATCAGTGATATGAGATTAAACATGCTAAAGCTTGTATGGGAGGCCACGGTGGGATGTGGTTTTTCTAGTCCCATGCTCGCCACCACTAGGACCTGAGTTCTTGCCTTTGGAACCGAGATGAGCGTACATCCACACGGGGCCTAGGGACCCCTCGTCTGATTAACTTGCCTAGTAGATTCCATGAGTCACATAGTTCGGGTGTTCCATTCGACATACGCATTGAAAATGTTTTCGAAAGAGGTGGTGAAGGAGGTGCATTCATACAGGTAGGGAAGCGTGGCCGCGGTTGCTTGGGGTTGATGGCGTCCCTGGTAAACCAACCTCGCCTCACATCTTTAAGTACCGACTTCGGGATTTGACCCGTTACGGCAGAACAATACTTATTGCGTGACTCATGGTCTCGGCGAAAGCAAGGTAAAGGTCGTGGACAACCACCCTCTGTCGGCCTTCCAAGGAAGAGGGCTAATAACGTTGGCATTAAGAGTCGGTTGGTACGTGTGGGTAAAGTTGTACACCCCTGCAGGTTTAAATCTTTTCGAAAAGCCGTGTTCACGGTTAGGAACGCTTGGTGACCAGATTCTAAGATCATAGAGAACTATAACCTAATCTTAAAACTTGGTAGATCAACGTGTGCTTAAGGATGCTTCCTCATGGGTACGAGGGGGTGATCCTAGTTCAGATGATGATGATTCGGTGGATATCAAAAGATGATGATCAAGGTCCAAGTACTTCGAATCCACCCATATTATACCATTCAGGAGGGGCAGCAGGTCTCAACCTTTCAGAGAACCATTATGTAATTTCAGATGAAAATAGAACCACACCTAAAAATAAAAACGTTGAAAATGCCATTAAGGCATTTCTTCGTCAACATAGCCGGATTAAAGTCAGGTCTGCCACTATCTCAAGAGCAATTGAAAGTTGCAAATTGGATACGGCAGACGATGACGATCGTCGCAAATTGCTATTTTTGGAGACGTCGCTCTCTTATCCCCTTTTGAAATACTCTGATTAGACGAGCTTCTTCTCCCTCTTGTTTTATAAACAAAAGATGTCTTTATGCAAAACAACTCCACCAGCCACAAGTCTTGCAGAGTACACCCTGTACTCACCCTTGCTTTGTTGATACTTTTGGCAGAGTAAGTGTTCCTCTGAAGACGAGTTCCGTACTACATCAACATCGACGAGTAGCTTGGGATTCCCGGCCGGCAGCCTGGAATCTATGGGCTGGGACGTCATCGTTATGCTTCAGGCCTCTTAGGCCATTTGTTAAGTTTGCTATACTTAATAGCATAATTTGCCTTCCGTTGTTTGATGTTTGTGGTCAGTGACCTCTGCTTGTAATAATTTGGTACTCTGCTCAGTTATGAGATTGCTGTAATAAATTTTGGGTCGTAGGGTCACTGTTGTGTTACCGAATTCTTAACTGGATATCCTTGAGCTCAAGGTTAAGCTTACGTCAGACGGAGGTCCGGTATTTGTTTAGCTCTGATCCCGGGGGTGTCACATACACATCAATAACATGTATATCGGATATACCTTTCTTCTTGATGTTGTCGTTCTTCAAATTCGCCAAGTACTTAGGACTCACTTCTAGTGACCTTTTCCCTTGCAGTAAAAGCACTCAGTATCAGGCTTAGGCCTAGCCTTGGTCTTCTTCGCCGGCGCGGTAACTTTCTTACTGCCCTTCTTGAAGTTTCCCTTTTTCTTAGACTTGCCTTGCTTCTTGAATTTGGTCGTCTTATTGACCAACAACACTTGGTGCTCTTTCTTGATCTCCACTTCTGTAGACTTTAACATGGAGAAGAGTTCGGGCAACGACTTGTCCATGTTTTGCATATTGTAGTTCATCACAAAGTTCTCGTAACTTGGTGATAGTGATTGGAGGACACGGTGAATCCCCAAAGCATTAGGAATCACTATACCCAAGCTTTGAAGCTTGCTTGCGTGCCCAGACATCTTAAGCACATGCTCACTGACAGAGCTGCCCTCTTCCATCTTGCAGTTAAAGAACTTTTCAGAAGCCCCATAACTCTCAACTGCCACGTGAGCATCAAATATCATTTTGAGTTCATGAACATTATCATGTGGGTCATGGTTCTCAAACCTTTTCTGAAGCTCTGAATCCAAACCATACAAGATAGCACACTGAACTGTGGAGTACTGATTCTTTCGAGCGAGGAAAACATTCTTTACCTCATCGGTAGCATCAGCTGCAGGTGCGTCACCCTGCGGTGCATCCAGCACATAGGTCAAATTACAAGCATTGAGGACAATCCTCAAATTGCGGAACCAATCCGCGAAGTTGCTTCCATTGTTTTTCAACTTTTCTTTCTCTAGGAACGCATTAGAATTGATGGTAGGGGCCATCATTGATCTACAACATACTAGCAATAGTTTAGATTAGTTTATGAGAAATTGACTTCTAATTAATAGTTAAATTAATCTAGGTGAACTCCCACTCAAAACAATATCCCTCACATTGTTTTAGTGATCACACAAACCAAATCCACCACATCAAAACCGATCATCACAAGAGTTGATGTAGCTTCAATGGCAAACAATCAACATGTTCATCATATCTACTATATGACTCATGCTTTACCTTTCGGTGATCCGTGTTCCGAGACCATGTCTGTACATGATAGGCTCGTCAAGATCAAACCTTAGCTTTCGCATGAGCAAATCTGGCTTGCTCACGTTGTATACACTCGCAAAATCTAACACACCCGATCATCACGTGGTGCTTCGAAACAACAAGCTTTAGCAACAGTGCTTACTAAGGATGAACACTTTAAAACTTGATATTTGTGTGCTTGAGGGATCATCTTATAATTCTACCGTCGTGAACTAAGCAATACAATATGCATAAAGGATTAACATCACATGCAATTCATAATATGTGATATGATATGGCCTTTCTTCTTGTGCTTCCGATCTCCATCTTCAAGCACGAACATGATCTCCATCATCACCGGTATGGCGTCAAGGTCAATGGCGCCGCTTCATGGTTGTCGTCCACCAGCTTCAACTATTACAACTACTTTGAATAGACATGCAGGACTTCCTCCCCAAGTAGGTTTCCTACTCTCCCTCCACCAAGCAAACTTGAGATTTGACTTTTTCAAATTGGCGTTTGACTTTCAAACTAGGATTTGATTTCTCTCTTTATTTTGCACAACCAAGTGACCTAGTACATGATGCAACCATTCCACATTGTTATGACACATTCATGTACCCTTCCCCTCCGGAGTTCTGGACCTTCCAGACCCTTCTAGAACATTCCTGGTGAAAACACCAGAATCATTCCCGAACTCAGAAACAGGACTTTCCTTATATGAATCATATTCACCGGACCATTCCGTATCTCCTCGTGATATCCCGGATCCCATCCGAGACTCCGAACAACATTCGGTCTCTTTCTCATCATTCCATAACTACTCAACAACATCGAATCCTTAAGTGTGTCTCCCTACGGTTCGTGAATTACGCGGACATGATCGAGACACTTCTCCGATCAATAACCAATAGAGGAATCTAGAAATTCATATGGCTCCCACATATTTCTACGATTACTTTGCGATCGAATGAGCCACTTACATACGTTACCAATTTCCCTTTGTCTCACGATAGTTTACTTATTCAAGGTTTTGATTGTCGGTATCCCTACATACCTAGTTCAACCTCGTTACTAATAAGTACTATTTTCTCGTTCCCGTGATATGTGATCCCTCGTGATCCAGTCACATGCTTGCAAGCTAATTGAATGACATTCCACCGAGAGGGCCCAGAGTATATCTATCCGTCATATGGATGGACAAATCCCATTCTTGATCCATGTGTCTCAACCCATACTTTCCGAACACTCAATGCCATCTTTATAGCCACCCAGTTATGGTGTGGTGTTTGATGTCATCAAAGCATCCTTCCGGTGATGGTGATTAGCATGATCTCATGGTCGAAGGAATTAGGTTACTATGTATTAGAAAGCTTATAGCAATTGAACTATTAAAATGACTTGATCTTTATGCTACGCTTATCTATAGGAGTATGTCCATCATACCATTCTCCTAATGATATGATCTTGTTGTTAACAACATCTCAATGTTCATGATCAGGAAACCATAATCATCTATTAACCAACAAGCTAGTATTATTAAGAGGCTTTACTAGGGACTCTAATTTAGTTTACAAATCACACAAGTATTAATGTTTCCGGTTAATACTGTTATAGCATGAATGTAAACATTTATCATAAACACAAAGATATAATAATAACTACATTTATTATTGCCTCTAGGGCATATCTCCAACAGTCTCCCACTTGCACTAGAGTCAACTACTCTAGATTACATGGTAATATACCGAACACCCATGGCAGTTTGGTGTTGGTCATGTTTTGCCCTCGGGAGAGGTTTAGTCAACGGATCCGCCACATTCAGATCTGTGTGTACTTTGCAAATCTTTATGTCACCATCTTGTACATGTTCTCGAATAGCGTGAAAACGTAGCTTGATGTGCTTCAGCTTCTTGTGTGACCTTTGTTCTTGCGCATTGGCTATGGCACCCATGTTATCACAGTAAATAGGCATTGGGTCCAGCACACTTGGAACCACACCGAGCTCTGTAATGAACTCCTTCATCCATATCGCTTCTTGTGAAGCCTCCAAAGCAGCTATGTATTTCGATTCAGTTGAAGATCTCGCCATAACGCTTTGCTTTGCACTCCTCTAGCTAACTGCTGCACCATTCAAAGTAAATACGTATCCAGATTGAGATTTAGAATCATCCCGATTGGTGTTCCAACTAGCATCGGTGTAACTATTAACAATGAGCTGTTCATCACCTCCATAAGAAAGAACCATATCCTTAGTTCTTCTCAAGTACTTAAGGATGTTTTTGACCGCTGTCCAATGATCCACTCCTGGATCACTTTGATATCTGCTAGTCAAACTAATAGCATATGCAATGTCGGGTCTAGTACATAGCATGGCATACATTAGAGATCCTATGGCTGAGGCATAGGGAGTCTTACTCATCCTTTCTCTATCTTCTATCGTTACAGGACTTTGAGTTTTACTCAAGGTCGTATTGGGCAACATGGGCAAGAACCCTTTCTTGCTATCTTCCATTCCAAATCTCTTTAAAACTTTGTCCAAATATGTACTTTGTGACAATGATATTAGGCGTCTTGATCTATCTCTATAAATCTTTATGCCCAATATGTAGGCTGCTTCGCCAAGATCTTTCATTGAAAAACTATTATTCAAATAATCCTTGACACTATTAAGAAGGTCTACATCATTCCCAATCAACAATATGTCATCGACATATAGTATTAAGAATGCTACAGAGGTCCCACTCACTTTCTTGTAAATACAAGCTTCTCCATAAGTTTGTATAAAACCTAAACTTTTGATTACCTTATCAAAATGTTGATTCCAACTTCGGGATGCTTGCTTCAATCCATATATGGACCGTTGAAGTTTGCATACCTTGTTAGCATCTTTAGGATCGAAAAAACCTTTGGGTTGCATCATATACAACTCTTCATAAATGTCTCCATTGAGGAACGCCGTTTTGACATCCATCTTCCATATCTCATAATCATAATATGCAGCGATTGCTAACATAATCCTCACAGACTTTAGCTTCGCTACTGGTGAGAAAGTCTCATCGTAGTCAACTCCTTGAATTTTTCAAAACCCTTTTGCGACAAGTCGAGCTTTATAGATAGTAACATTACCATCAGCATCTGTTTTCTTCTTGAAAATCCATTTGTTCTCGACAGCCTTCCGGCCATCCGGAAAGTCCATACTTGGTTTTCGTACATGTATCCAATCTCGGATTTCATGGCTTCTTGCCATCTATTGGAATCTGGGCTCATCATCGCTTCCTCATATGTCGCAGGGTCATCGGTGTTATCCACCAACATGACACTCATAACGGGATCATACCAATCAGGAGTGGTATGAGTTCTCGTTGACCTGCGAGGCTCTATAGCAACTTCAACCAAAGTTTCATGATCATCATCATTAGCTTCCTCTCTTATTGGTGTAGGCGCCACAGGAACAACTTCCGGTGCTGCGCTACTCCAAAGTTTGAGAGAAGGTTCGACAACCTCGTCGAGTTCTACTTTCCTTCCAATCACTTCTTTCGAGAGAAATTCCTTCTCTAGAAAGGATCCATTCTTGGCAACGAAGATTTTGCCTTCGGATCTATGATTTTTTTTGAGGGTAAAATAGTAGGGCAAAGTACCCCACTGCAATTTTTATATATCATAGAGTGTTACAAAAAAAATATTTACAAGCTCAAGCCACCTCAAAAGAGGGATAACATTCTAAGCAGCTATCTCCTGTCTAAATTATTTTCAATCCAATCTTTGAGGCCCTGATAATATTTTGATCAGTCACTTGGACATGTGAGCTTTCAGCCCAGTAAGCTTCGGATCTATAATAGAAGGTATAACCAATAGTTTCCTTTGGGTATCCTATGAAGACGCATTTTTCCGCTTTGGGTTCAAGCTTGTTCGGCTGTAACTTCTTTACATAGGCTTTGCAACCCCAAACTTTAAGGAACGACAATTTAGGTTTCTTCCCAAACCATAATTCATACGGTGTCATTTCAACGGATTTAGATGGTGCCCTATTTAAAGTGAATGCGGCTGTTTCTAATGCATAACCCCAAAATGATAGCGGTAAATCTGTAAGTGACATCATAGAACGAACCATATCTAAGAAAGTTCGATTACGACGTTCGGACACACCATTACGCTATGGTGTTCCTGGCGGTGTCAATTGTGAAAGTATTCCGCATTTCCTTAAATGCTCGCCAAACTCGTAACTTAGATATTCACCTCCACGATCAAATCGTAGAAATTTAATATTCTTGTTACGTTGATTCTCCACCTCACTTTGAAATTCCTTAAACTTCTCAAAAGTTTCGGACTTATGTTTCATGAAATAGATATACCCATATCTACTCAAGTCATCCGTGAAGGTAAGAACATAACGATAACCACCGCGCGATGCTACACTCATTGGGCCACATACATCGGTATTTATGATTTCCAATAAGTCCGTAGCTCGCTCCATCATACCAGAAAATGGAGTCTTAGTCATTTTACCCATCAGACATGCTTCGCATCTTTCAAGTGATTCGAAATCAAGTGATTCAAGAAGTCCATCGGAATGGAGTTTATTTATACACTTCACTCCAATGTGACCAAGACGACAGTGCCACATATAGGTAGAGTTATCGCTCAATTTCAAACGTTTAGCTTCAATGTTATTAATATGTGTATTTCCACTATCGAGATTCAATAAGAATAGACCATCTATCAAAGATACATGTGCATAAAACATATTACTCATATAAATCGAATAACCATTATTCTCGGACTTAAACAAGTAACCGTCTCGCAATAAACATGATCCAGATATAATGTTCATGCTCAACGCAGGCACCAAATAACAATTATTTAAGTATAAAACTAATCCCGATGGTAGATTAAGAGGTAGCGTCCCGACCGCGATCACATCAACTTTTGATCCATTTCCAACGCGCATCGTCACCTCGTTCTTCGCTAGGTTCCGTTTATTCTGCAGCACCTGTTTCGAGTTATAAATATGAGCAACCGAACCAGTATCAAATACCCAGGCACTACTACGAGTACTAGTGAGATACACATCAATAACATGTATATCGGATATACCTTTCTTCTTGATGTTGCCATTCTTCAAATCCGCTAAGTACTTTGGGCAATTCCGCTTCCAGTGACCCTCTCCCTTGCAGTAAAAACACTCAGTATCAGTTTTAGGTCCAGCCTTGGTCTTCTTTACCGGCGCAACAACTTTCTTACCACCCTTCTTGAAGTTTCCCTTTTTCTTAGACTTGCCTTTCTTGAATTTGGTGGTCTTATTGACCAACAACACTTGGTGCTCTTTCTTGATCTCCACTTCTGCAGATTTCAACATGGAGAAGAGTTCTGGCAACGTCTTGTCCATGTTTTGCATATTGTAGTTCATCACAAAGTTCTTGTAACTTGGTGGCAGTGATTGGAGGACATGGTGAATCCCCAAAGAATTAGGAATCACTATACCCAAGCTTTGGAGTTTGTTTGCATGCCTAGACATCTTAAGCACGTGCTCACTGACGGAGCTGCCCTCTTCCATCTTGCAGTTAAAGAACTTTTCAGAAGCCTCATAACTCTCAACTGCCACATGAGCCTCAAATATCATTTTGAGTTCACGGACAATATCATGTGGGTCATGGTTCTCAAACCTTTTCTGAAGCTCCGATTCCAAACCGTACAAGATAGCACACTAAACTGTGGAGTACTAATTCTTCCGAGTGAGGTAAACATTCTTTACTTCATCGGTAGAAGTAGCTGCAGGCAGGTCACCCAGCGGTGCATCCAGCACATAGGTCAAATTACCAGCATTGAGGACAATCCTCAAATTGCGGAACCAATCCGCCAAGTTGCTTCCATTGTTTTTCAACTTTTCTTTCTCTAGGAACGCATTAAAATTGATGGTAGGGGCCGCCATTGATCTACAACATATTTGCAATAGTTTAGACTAAGTTTATGACAAATTGAGTTCTAATTAATAGTTAAATTAATCTAGGTGAACTCCCACTCAAAACAATATCCCTCACATGGTTTTAGTGATCACACGAACGAAATCCACCACATCAAAACCGATCATCACGAGAGTTGATGTAGCTTCAATGGTGAACAATCAACATGTTCATCATATCTACTATATGACTCATGCTTTAACTTTCGGTGATCCGTGTTCCGAGACCATGTCTGTACATGCTAGGCTCGTTAAGATCAAACCTTAGCTTCCGCATGAGCAAATCTGGCTTGCTCACGTTGTATACACTCGCAGAATCTAACACACCCGATCATCACGTGGTGCTTCGAAACAACGAGCTTTAGCAACGGTGCTTACTAAGGATGAACACTTTATAACTTGAAATTTTGTGCTTGAGGGATCATCTTATAATGCTACCATCGTGAACTAAGAAATACAAGATGCATAAAAGGATTAACATCACATGCAATTCATAATATGTGATATGATATGGCCTTTCTTCTTGTGCTTCCGATCTCCATCTTCAAGCACGAACATGATCTCCATCATCACCGGCATGGCGCCAAGGTCAATGGCGCCGCTTCATGGTTGTCGTCCACCAGCATCAACTATTACAACTACTTTGAATAATAGACACGCAGGTCTTAACAGAATTAAAGACAACCATATGGCTCCTGTCGGTTGCCGACTTACAATAAGGAACATTGCATACATCATATATAAACACAATCATGGCCATATCACATCACAGCACACCCCTGCAAAACAAAGTTAGACGCCTCTAATTTTCTTTGCATGTTTTACGTGGTTTTGGGGCTTTCAATAAGTGTCGTTCTAACTTATGAACAAGAACCACAACGTTGATACTAGTATTGTCAATCACCCGTTATAAATTGAATCTTAACTACGTTGGGAGAAACAGGCACCCGCAAAGTCACTTATGCAATACAAGTTGCATGTCAAGCGTGGAGCAAGTCTCATAAACGATGTCATCCCGCAAGATGCAAAGTACACAAGAAGCAATCAACAACAAAAGCATCAACGCCCACAATGACCATTGTGTTCTGCTCGTGCAACAGATCTACATATAGACACGGATCTGATACCACTGTAGGGGTTCATAGCATGGAAAACAAAAAAATTCTACCGCATGCACACAAACAAGCCAAGATCTATCTACTAGATTGTAGCAACGAGTCGATTAGAGTACTCACCCTCGAAGATTCCAAAGCGGTTAACGAGAGCAGATTCTCGTGGGTGATGTAGTCGTACACTTGCCGATCTCAAGATCGTGTAGACGATCCTTCCGGCGCTGCGTTCCGGCAGCACTTCCGCAGTCGGTGACATGCTCGGTACTCGATGAAGACCTACCTCTCCCTTGTTCCAGCAGGCAGCGGAGGTTGTAGTTCTCCCCTCGTGATTCCGGCAGCACAACGGCGTGGTGTCTGAAGTAAAGGGAAGATCCCGCAGGGCTTCGCCTAAGCCGGTGCGAGTTATGGTGGATCTAGGGTTTCCTGGCGATCTAGGTTTAGAAGGCCGGGATGAGAAGGAGGTGTCGGCGGCGGCTAGGGCGACGGCGACGAGGCGGCGGCGACGCGAGGCGACGACAGCGCAGTGGCGCTAGGCGGCGGCTAGGCAGTGGCGACGGCGCACGTGGTGGGAGGGCTGGCTCTTGTGGTGTTTGGGGCAGCCCTCCCCCTCTATTTATGAGAGGGGGCAGCCTTGGGAGGGGAGAGCTTGAATCCAAACCCAAACCCAAGTTGGATTGAAGGAAGGACTTTTCCCTTCTTCCACTAGGAAACCATCGTTCCAGTTTGACTTTTCAAACCTCCCGTTTGACTTTCAATTTAGAGCTTTAATTCTCTCTCGCAAATGCCCAAACCAAGTGACCTAGGATATGATCCAATCATTCCACTTACCCATGACACATTCATGGACCATTCCCCTTCCAGTCCGGTGAACCTTCTAGAACCTCTCCGATGAAAACATCGAAATCATTCCCGAACTCCGGAATCGGACTTTCCTTATATGAATCTTATTCTCCGGATCTCCTCGTGATATCCCGGATCCCATCCGAGACTCGGAACAACATTCGGTATCCCTACTTACATTCCATATCTACTAAACAACATCGAATCCTTAAGTGTGTCTCCCTACGGTTCGTGAATTATGCGGATATGACCGAGACACTTCTCCGATCAATAACCAATAGAGGAATCTGGAAATTCATATGGCTCCCACATATTTCAACGATTACTTTGCGATCGAATGAACCACTTACATATGATACCAATTTTCCTTTGTCTCGTGATAGTTTACTTATCCGAGGTTTGATCGTCGGTATCTCTGCATACCTAGTTCAACCTCGTTACCGATAAGTACTCTTTTCTCGTTCCCGTGATATGTAATCCCTGTCAAGCTTCATGCACTAGCCAACGCAACCAAAAGTCCGAACTTGAGGCCTTAATCTCTGATACCATGTTAAGATTCATTCACTAGTCAACGCAACCAAAAGTTCGGACTTTTGGTTGCGTTGGCTAGTGCATGAAGCTTAACATGGTATCAGACTTTTGGTTGTGTTGGTTAGTGCATGAAGCTTGACAATCCCTTGTGAGCTAGTCACATACTTGCAAGCCAATTGGATGACATTCCAGCGAGAGGGCCCAAAGTATATCTATCGTCATATGGATGGACAAATCCCGCTCTTGATCCATGTGCCTCAACACATACTTTCCGAACACTCAATGCCACCTTTATAGCCACCCAGTTACAGTGTGGTGTTTGATGTCATCAAAGCATCCTTCCGGTGATGGTGATTAGCATGATCTCATGGTCGAAGGAATTAGGTTACTATGTATTAGAAAGCTTATAGCAAATGAACTATTGAAATGACTTGATCTTAATGCTACGCTTATTTATAGGAGTATGTCCATTATACCATTCTCCTAATAATGTGATCTTGTTGTTAACAACATCTCAATGTTCATGATCGAGAAACCACGATCATCTATTAACCAACAAGCTAGTATTACAAAGAGGCTTTACTAGGGACTCTAATTTAGTTTACAAATCACACAAGTATTAATGTTTCCGGTTAATACTATTATAGCATAAATGTAAACATTTATCATAAACACAAAGATATAATAATAACCACTTTTATTATTGCCTCTAGGGCATATCTCCAACACTATGCGGCTCGGCCCCGGAAACTGCCGCCCACCTATGCAAAGACTACCCCTCACACCAGCAGTGTGGAACAAAACGCAATCCTGGGACAACCATTCTACAGGAAGCCAGGGTCCCTCCTTCCGGACGACCTGATTGAAGGGAAGGCGACCTCAGAACAAAATAGGCTCAGCGAACGCTTGCTATTCGTCACATGGAACATTTGGAAAGAATGCAAAATCTTCACAGATCAACGCATGACATACGTTGATGTGGCTTCAAATGCTAGAGAAGACATTCTCTAAATATCGACCGCTCATGCTGCGCATGGGCCTGCTATCCCAGCGAAACCATATCAATTTTCCGGTATTTTTTGTGCTTTTTGGTGGGTTTTTGGGCATGTTTACGTCATAATTCAAACATGTATGTCTGTACTGTGACTATTTGATTCCTTCTTCTAATAGAAAAGACACAACTCTTGTCGGTTGCTCAAAAAAAAAAGAACAACACCGCCCAGTTGCATACGTGAACGTGTAATAACACTGCCTCGTTGTGGCAAATGTCACATACAAATCCAACAGAAAACTAAAGAGCAATTGCCATGAGTACGTGCCTGGCTACAAGCGGGATGACCTGTTCCATGAACATGAGATCCAACAGGTTGTTGTTCATTCTAGCTACCATTAAACTTTTCTCCCCTTCGGACTCTGGGTATCGCAGCGCACCAGCATTACGCTGCACCAGGACTCACTTTCTGAGCGCGGAACACGGCACGCAGTTGGATCTCCTAGCTAGTTGATCACATGGAATTAGTGTTGCCGAGACTTAAAAGTCACCGTCTTGCACCGGTCGACGTTTTTTAATCTTATATAAACTTGTCCACTCTTACGCTACCCACCCCGTGCTGAAGTGAAAACATTCCTTCTTTTTTAAACGAAAGAAGGATAAGCCTCTGAGGCTACATGCACTGGGCGCATGCAGGACAGATAGACAGGGGACAAGTCAAATTAACCCACGATGACGGATGTATGAGTTGTTCATCCATGTTCCTCGTTGACATTGAACAAGGTGTACACATGTAGCGCCCTAACAATTGATGCCTTAGTCCGTTCCTCGAACTTGCCTCTGACGGCGCCGATCTATAACTAGACGAGCGCAACAGCGGCATAAAACGCAGCGGCAAGGAAGCATAGAGATTGTTCCTAGCTTGCCATAGGATTAAGGATGGCAAACCTTGGCGTGCTTGTCTTATTTGCATCGATTGGTGCCGTGGCTGCTCAAAATGGCTCACCCGCCGCCGCCCCGACGACACATAGCAGCTCCCAAAATTCCAGTTCAAGCTATATAATAAGTTTCCCAGCCCCTTCCCCTAGTAGTTATCCTTTCTCTAGCAAGACACATGTACCGAGCCTACCAAGTCCATACTCAAGTCCAACGAGCTCTCACGATACTTCTCCGCACAAGGCTACACCCGCCGCCGCCCCGAGCGTCCCTAGCTCGGCCCCTCAACCGAGCCCACGAGGTAACAATCTGAGCGGCACTTCATTCTCCGAAGATGTCAATATGCCAGTACCGAGCTCAAGTTTACCTTGCGCACAAGGGTTCTCTTCTCCGAGCCACACATTATCTGAAAATGCTACGGTACTAATGTCAAGTTTACGTACCTTCCCTCAAGGTTCTACTCCAAGCTACATTCCTCCCGTTGTCGCCCCAATAGCAAGCCCACCGAGCACGCCTACTCCGACCCCTTCTCCATCGGCAAGGCCGGGGCTCCAAGTCGGCTACTATGAGCGCTCGTGTCCACAGGCGGAGAAGATCATCATGGAGGCCGTGAGGAGTGCCACGTCCAAGAACCCTGGCATCGGTGCAGGAATAATTCGAATGCACTTCCACGATTGCTTCGTGCAGGTAACCCGCAAAATAACTTCTTTACGATATAAAATATCAATAGATGTTTTATCTAAATTTGTTGGGAAAAGAGCACACTCTCGTTCCATGATCAAATGTTTTACATATTATATGGGTCTTCTTAGTTGGTTTGCACACCGGATACATGCATATTGTAAATTGAATACATTTCTAGCATTTGTGATGACGTGCGTTTATTAATTCTTGTGTACGGGCTAACATTTTCTCACAGGGTTGTGATGCCTCCGTCCTCCTTGACCCAACACCAGGCAACCCGCAGCCAGAGAAGCTCAGCCCTCCCAACTTCCCAAGCTTGCGCGGCTTCGAAGTGATCGACATCGCAAAGGAGGCACTTGAGAAGGTCTGCCCCGGTAGAGTCTCATGTGCCGACATCATCGCCTTCGCTGCAAGAGACGCGTCTTTCTTCCTCAGTCGCGGCAGGATCAACTTCCAGATGCCTGGCGGACGCCTCGATGGTCGCGTATCCCTCTCCAGTGAGGCGTTCAATTTCCTACCCCCGCCATTCTTCAACCTCTCGCAGCTCATCGCGAGCTTCAAGGCCAAGAACCTGGATGAGGACGACCTTGTGGTGCTCTCTGGCGCACACTCCATTGGGGTGTCCCACTGCTCATCCTTCACTGGTCCCCTCGCCCCAAACCCTCCTGCCATGGATCCCGCATTCGCTACCAAAGTGTTGAGCAAGTGCCCGTTGAGCCCCAACATATCCAGCGACCCCATGGTGATGCAAGATATCGTGACACCCGACCTGCTAGACAACCGGTACTACACGAATGTTCTGAAGCACAACGTGCTCTTCGCCTCTGATGCGGCGCTATCCTCGTCGCAGCAGACGTCAACAAAGGTGCTAGAGAACGCGTTCATGCCCAACAGGTGGGAGACGAAGTTTGCCAAGGCAATGGTCAAGATGGCCGCCATCGAGCTCAAGACTGCCGCCAATGGGGAGATCAGGAGGACGTGTAGGGTCATTAATTAACAGTTAGGATTCCCGGCCATTGCAGTTAACAATCATCGAACCGCCTGCATTGTGCTTTAGATTTGTTCCCTTTTTATCTCGTGGCCTCTGTCCTTATTGGTCCCTTGCATTTTGTTTCTTGATTAAGTAGAAGCTCGTTATTGTTACATTTTTTAGTTCAATATACAAAGCAATGGACTAAACTGTACGTGGCCATGCATATATAGATGCCAGAATGAAGTATTCATTTCTGGCTCATTTGTTTGCTCATTCTGATTTTGATGACACCTCCTCAAGTTATCAACTGATCTTGTTTTATGCTGGAGATTGAGTGTTCCGATGATGTCAAAATGTGTGCATCAAATGAAGAGTGCAAAATAATACTACTAGTTCAAACCGCCAGACTCCTCCCTCCCGGGTTGCTCTCGCGTGAGGGTGGCCCCGGAGAGCACCCAACCTTAGACCAAAAACCACCCCTGGCCGCCGCAGGTGGCGGCTGTGGTGGTGCCGCCCGGGCACTGAAGGTGGACGGCGAGGAGAGCACAACCCCACATGCCCTCTACGCGCAGAGAGGTGGCAGCTCGATGGTTGGCACAACACGACAAGGCGGAGCTGCCCGGCGGTGGGAGAGGCGATGTCTGATGCGGAGGAGGCAGAGGGAGGCAGAGGTGCGAGCGCCGTCACTCAGGAGGTGCTACCGGCTGCTCTGTGGGCCTGATCTGTGCCTGCTCCAGGCATGCGTGAAGACATCATTGTTCAGCAATGGAGCGTGCGAGGAGGAGGGCAGGGGAGCAGTTCTGGGTGACGCTGCATGGACTAGGCGCGAAGGCCAGTCAGGGGAGACGTGACGGCTCCGTGGGCCTGATCTAGACCCGTGTTGGGCAACCAAGGCTCCTTCACGAATGAGCAGGTGATGGCGGCCACTAGCCTACTGGTTGTGGAAGAAGGGAAACGTGAGGCGGGCTCCCTGTTTCGGCTGGTGAAGGAAGAGGTGGTGGCTTTGACGAGCTGTCCAGGAGAAATGGAACGCCCATGACTGTTTGCACCTTTGCTCGGACCTGCAGAGCGGGAGACGAATGGCACCGATGTGGCGTGTTGCATCCTCCCGTCGACTACGAAGAAGAGGAAGATGTTGCATAAGTGGGGTAGCCTGGATGTTCCTTGCCCGCAGGGGCAAGTGAGCGCGGTCGTGGAGGCGGTTACAACAGAAGGTTGCTGCGGCATGTGGGTGGCTGGCGGAATCATGGGTTAGATCAGGTGAGGTTGCTAGCTTGTTGAAGGTGTCGGTATGCGGCTCTCGTCTCCCTTCCCAACATACTCCGGGGAAAACCCTAGATTTGGTCTCCATATCAGATGATGGTGGCGCTAGCTGGCGTCATGTCTCCTCTTGAGGGCATCATTCTTGGAGGTGGATCCAGCTATACCTGGACACGAGCCGGACCGAGCCAGCTCGCCGGCTAGCCGCAAAAAGCTCGCGCTTTTTCCGGCGAGCCCGAGTCAGCTCGAAGCTGCCGGCGAGCCTCAGATGGAGCTCGGCCCAAGCTTCCCCCAAACTCGGTCCAGCTCGGTCCGGCTCGCGAGCCCGGCGGAGGTAGACACTGACATATGGGGCCATCTTCCTGGGAAGCATCGCGACGGCGGCGGCCGTACAGGGAGCGGCGGTGCAGCAGTACGGAGCGGGCGGCGTGGCTGCAGCGGTGTGGGGCAGGGCTAGTATGGCACTTATGAGGGAGAACAAGAGCCAGTGAGGGCGGGGCAAGCACTGCGGCGGCGGGGGGCAGCGCCGGGCTAGTGCGGCCAACTGCGACGGCGGCGACAGGGACAGTGCAGGGCGGCGGCTGAGGAGGACGATAGGATGAGGATGTCGATAGGATGAGGAGGCGATCGATTGCTAGAACGGACCAACCTCTTCTAAACTCGGCCCACTTCTCGATCCAGCGCTGTTCTAATTCCAAAAAAAAATAGCGAGCTGTCGAGCCGGACCGGGCCGAGCCCGAGCCAGCCCGACACTACCGCGGTCCAGCATCCAGAGCTCGGCTTGGTCCAGCAGCACCAGCGGGCCGAGCCCAGCTCGCCCCGGGCCGGCAAAACTCGGGCCGAGCCCATTGGACCGAGTTTGAGGTCCAGGTATAGATCCAGCCAAAGGGGCATGTGGTTCGCGGAGGTGTGGGCCGTCTTTCGACTACATGAGCCCCCCCCCCCCCCCCCCCCCACACACACACACGCACATGCAAAGAGGGTGAGATGAGCCATTTGTTCTTTGCTCATGGACTTAGAGGACACATGTACATCTATCTTGGCATGTCAGTTCCTCTCTGGCGTCGTCAAGGATCGCCCAAAACCTCATTTCAGATCCGATCGATATGGCAGTTTTTGGTGCGCACTTAGAGCAGAGTTGTCTGGGTTCCCGATTAGATATGTCGTGTGTTCCTCCTTCGGCGTCTTGTATGTCCTATGGGGTTCTAAGCGTGGCTTGTCGTTGCTAGGATTTTTGTCTGATTTTTCTCAAATAAACCAAGCAATCCGTTTATATATATATTCACTGAATTTAGCAGTTCTCGTGCTTATGTTCCCAAAAGAAAACATGTGCATCAGTGACCAAACACCAATTCGGCCTAGAATTATCCGTACATTTTTTGCTTTGATGTATGTCTCCTACTTCCAAACTTTGGCAAACCGGAGCTCGTGGACAGCCATGATCGCATGATACATCCTCGCTTCCGAAGCCCATGCGAACTCACCCGAAGTCTGTATAACCTGTTTAGACGTATACGCACCATAGACACATATATTTGTAATCACTGTGGATCGGGTATAAAAACCCTAGCGACGAACCAACGAAACCCTACCAACTAAGAGATCGACCAAGCGACGTGGTCACCGTAGAACACGAGTAGCGGCTGGAGTAGAATCTATCTAACCTGCCTTACCCCTTGGATATGACGGCGACTCGGACAACATCGTTGGCGAGGAGATGCGATAGCAGTGGTAACCGAAATACGAAACGTGGCATACACGGGCGTGGATCGATAAGGGGAGTTGGGATCGCTTGTGAGGATGTGGAGTATACCCACCTCTACCGAGTATACTGATACAAGGTAATATACTGCTTGGATATGGGTTTTGGCTGGTAAATAAATATCCCGTACCACTTCACTCCATGTTAGAGTTTTACTTTCGTATACATGAAAATGTGCCTCTATTTGACACTTCCTAAAAATAAAATTAAAATTTAGAACATATTGGGGAAATACCATAGTACTTTTATGATGCAACGATTTCTCTAAGTATAGATGGAAGTGGATCACGATTAAGGTTTTTTTAAAAAGAGTATATATTAATATCACAGGGGTACCAATTACATCCAGCTTCCGCACACAGCTCAGAAAAAAAAAAAAGGATTCTCGCTACAGAGAACTAATCCTCAAAGCAAGGACACTGACACCATCAGAACAACACCAGTAGTCCTCCACTCCAATAACAACGCCTTGAAGAAGGAAACAGTGCCCAAGCACCGTCGTTGCCCGATCAAAGATCATAGGTTTTCACCCTGGAGAAAGTCCTTGCTCACAAAAAATGCCTTCAACACGGTCATTGTCAGGCACAACCAGTTAAGGTCAGACCTTGGATTTTCACCCTGCAAGATAAGACTAGAAACACCCCCTGTGTTGTCTTCCCGCACCAATAGTCGCTGCAATGAGTCCCAGATCACGCAGCCAGTTCTCCGTCGCCACAAGAACAAAAATCACCATCGCTACCCTCATATTTCCGCTTTCCTGAAATTCTCCGCATCTAACTTCAGCATGGCTCTAAGAATGGCACTTGGTGAGAATAAACAACAGAGCTTCGCAACGCTCCTGCTGAAACCAAACGGCCAGAAAAACAAGATGCGCACGACCAAATACCTTCCGATCCAGCAATCACCAGGCATGATACACCCATGGGAGTTCACCGACGGAGCCTTCCAGAACCCGCCTCTCCAGACCAGATCAACGAGGGCAGACATCAAGCAGATCTTTGTCTGCATGCGAAAGAAACCAAAGGACCGCCTCCTTTATTAGATCTGACATAGCGATCCCCACACCGCCGGCCGGTTTCCGGAGAATGGATCGAGCAGGCAATTAGGGATAGAGAGCCGATCTAGCTCTTCCAGCGGAATCCCATCGCCGGCACCTCCTCCACCAGATCGCCACCCGCCACACTCCGGTAGAGGCCGCCGCCTCTAGATCTGAGCTCCCACGAAGCCGCCGTCGGTCGGAGTCGCGAAGACGTCGATGGCGAGAGGGCCCCGTCCAGCTCCGGCGTTCTCCTCCCTACCGCCGTGCTGGGGCCGGGAGGCCAGATCCCCGCGACCCCCATCATCGGCGCCGTGCACTTAGTCCGGCTGCCCTCCGGGGGCAACGAGGAGGGAGAAGGATGGAGGGGGAGGAGGTGGCGGCAGGGTAGGGTTGGTCCCCTCGGTCACCAGGAGGGGGCGACGCGAGGGGGAGTCGCTGGATCACGATTAAGGTACCCTTTACCCTCTCTAGTTCAGCAAAATGAACTAACTTTTACCTTATTATTGACCCACTTCCATCATTATCTCTAAATAAGTTGTGTGAGTATTTATTTGATACACGAGCGAATACTTTTATTTTGTATATCTGCATGTTCTATTTGCCATACATATGTATTTTAATTTTGTAGACAACGAAACATATCTTTAGAGAAATTGTATATTTTTTTGGAAAAGGACGCTTTTATTACTTAATATAATGTATATACCCGGCCTCTGCATAACTAAGATGCACACAGCCGTCGCACGAACCACACAACCAGAGAAAAAGAAAGCATAGTAAAATTACAAAGTCTTAACTAAAAACAAGAGGCCTCAACTATGGAAGATCAATACGCAAATTGCACGGCCATCCATATAGAAAGAAAATATACCTCGATGTGTCGTCCAAACACGTACACCCTTTCAAAAACAAGTCACGAAACTCAGAGAATAGTCCATGATCAGAGGATAGCCGTAGCCCGATAAATAACCTGCAGGGAAGAAGACACAATGTTATTAAAAATCTTGTCATTTCTATAAAGCCATAGCAACCAAATAATGGAAAGCGCTCCCACCCTAAATAAAATCCTGTATTTATCACCAACTCCATGCAACCAATTACCAAAAACACTGGTCACTGAACGTGGAGAAGATAAACCAAAATCTATTTGGGTGAATGACCATATCGAACGAGCAAATTTACAGTAAAAGAATAAATGATGAATTATCTCATCGTGATGACAAAAAATGCATTGTGTACTTCCATGGGAATTCCTCTTTACAAGATTATCTTTAGTAAGGATTACACCTTTACGTATATACCAAGCGAATATCTTCGTCTTAAGAGGTATTTTCATTTTCCAAATTTTACTGTTATCATCGACCGGAATATCAGGTTGAACCAATGCTCTATACAGTGAGACAACTGAAAATTTACCACTCTCTTGTAATTTTCATTTGAACTCGTTCACACCGTCCGAAAACTGTATTATGGATGATCGTAATAATAATTATTTTAAGATACCACTCGAGGACCTATGAGACTTCTTCTGAAAGACACATTAGGAGGATTATCTTCCATAACGGTGGAAAGTTTATCCCCTTCCATAAAGCACCAAACCGGAAGAAATGCTTTTTAGTCGCCATTAGACCCGTCCAAAAAAGTGAGTCATCGGGTTTTAATTCAAACTACTTGAGACACAGATTTGGATTCCACATATTTTCTCCATAAAATAGTTTGCCAGACACCATCTTCAGTAAGTAGTTTGAAAAGCCATTTACCCAGAAGTGTGGTGTTTTTAACTTGCAAACCATGTATGCCCAGTCCTCCGTATTCTTTTGGTCGACAAACCACATTCCATTTGCGGCCGGTCGTTATTTCTTTTTCTCACTATACCCCTATCAAAAGAATCTTGACAAAAAATAATTCACTTTCTTGAAGACATCTTTTGGTAATTGGAAAAAAGAGATCATATACAATACCATATCTGTGAGTACTGAATTTATGTACAAGTCTTCCGCCAAGGGATATAAATTTACCTTCCAACTATTAAGATATTTATGGAGTCTTTCCTCAACGAGTTTTCATTCAGCAGTTGTGAGACACCGATAGTGAGTCGGTATTCCCAAATAGTTGATTGGAAATTTCCCCTGACCACAACCGAAAAGTTCGGCATATAGGTGGCCTCGTTTTGGGCATCGCCAAAGCAATACAAATTACTTTTATGGAAGTTTATTTTAAGTCCAAATAATTGCTCGAATTGTAATAATATTAATTTCAGATTCTTAGCTTTCTCCAGATCATGCTCCATAAAAAGGATTGTGTCATCAGCTATTGAAGAATAGAGAGTCCGCCATCAACAAGATGTGGAACTAGTCCTTCAATTTGACCAGCGGCCTTTGCTCTCTCAATAAGGATAGCCAACATATCAGCCACTATATTAAATAATAGAGGCGATAATGGATCCCCCTCCCTTAGTCCTTTCTTGGCCTGGAAATATTTGCCAGTATCATCATTTACTTTGATGGCAGCACTACCTCCCGAGACAAAAGACTGTATGAGAGCACTCCACTCCTCTGAAAAACCTTTCATGTGGAGTGTTTGCTGGAGGAAAGACCAATTAACTTTGCCATATGCCTTTTCAAAGTCAATCTTGAACAGTATACCATTTAATTTCTTGGAGTGTAGTTCATGGATTGTTTCATGCATGGTTACTACACCATCGAGTATGTTTCTCCCTTGCATGAACGCCGTTTGAGAAGTTCTAACAACATGGTCAGCCACTGAGTTTAGTCTAATTGTGGCAACTTTAGTAAAAATCTTAAAGCTAACATTAAACATGCAGATTGGACGATATTGTTGTATACGTTATGCATTATTAATCTTAGGCAGTAAAATTATGTTGCCAAAATTTAGTCTAAAAAGATGCAGCTAACCAACATGTAAAAACACAAACAAATTTATCAGGTCCGTCTTGATGACATCCCAGAATTTTTGGTAAAATTCCGCTGAGAAACCATCCGGCCCTGACACTTTGTTATGTTCTATTTGGAAAACCGCTTTCTTAACCTCCTCCTCAGTATACGAGGCGGTTAAGAAATTGCTTTTCTCAACAGAAACCTGGAGGGATATTCGCCATTTGGGACTCATCCATAGAAAGGAATTTTCGGTGAAGCCCCGAACAAGGATTTATAATATGCTGTAATATCTGACTTTAGATGCTCTTGAACCTCAATCATATGTTCTTCCTAGATCAGAGAGTGAATAAGTTTCTTCTTATGCTTGTTATTGGCAACAACATGGAAGTATCTTGTATTCACATCACCTTACAGAATGAAATTTGCTTTAGAGTGTTGGTACCATTTGAGTTCCTCTTTGCGCAGTAGCCGAGCTATTTCTGCATTCAACTAGCTTTTAAGCTCAATTTCTTGTGCAGATAACGGCCTGACTTCCGCTGAAGCTTCTAAGTCATTAATAATAGATGTTAGGCGTATTTTTTCATTTTTAAAAATACCAGCAGTATGCCTAGCCCAGCCATGAAGGAACTTACGTAAAGCATGCATTTTATTATTCCATTGCAGTATAGGCGTTTGGACACTAACATGTTTCTCCCAAATATCCTTACCATCTCGTAAAAAACCATCACGAATCATCCAACCGAGTTCAGATTTAAACTCATTCACAGACTTACGTGGTGGTGATCCAACAAAAATAATTAAAGGAGCATGGTCCGACAAAACCTCAATACGCTCTAAAGCGCGAACGGTTACCATAGGGAACTTCTGTTTCCATTCGATATCCATAAGCACTCTATCTAGTTTCTCGTATGTTGGCTCCGGAAGAATATTAGCCCAGGTAAATTGTCTTCCTTACATTATAACCTCTCTTAAGTCCAGACTATCAATGACAGCATTGAACAAGAAAGGCCAATGTTCATCGAACCGGTCCCGACTTTTCTCGTGAGGGAATCTTAGCAAATTAAAACCCCCACCTATCAGAATAGGGTATGGATTGGCTTTTGCTAGATTCACAAGCTCGCAAAAAAGGTCATCTTTATAAACTTCCTGGGAGGCTCCATAAACGGTGACCAGATACCATGTGAAATCATCAGCCTTGTTACGGATATAGAGTTTTATAAAAAAATCTCCTACCAAACTAGCCAAAACCTCCATAGTCTCATCACGGACGCCTATCAGGATCCCCCAGAACGACCACGCGGCGGAGGTGCTATCCACGTAAAGTCCACTCCACCAGAGAGGCGATTGGGTAGGGATTTTGAAAAATCACGTCTACCAGTCTCAAAAATACCCAGAAAATCCAGTTTCTAGTCTCTCACACAATTAGCAAAGAACAAATGTTTAGCCAAGTCCCGAAAACCTCTGCTATTTGAAAATATTCCATTCATTGAGAAACTATAGGAGATTTGGATACACGGGTTCTCTTGCGTGACCTCTGGCTCTTTGAGTTTCGACTGGATACTTTTAGCTCATACATAGAGGCAAGCCCGGTCTCATCAAAGTCCACCTCAGACACTTCACCAACTAAGTGAGAAATGAGTTGACCATCTACTAGGACATGCAACTCCTCCTCCTCCATTGGTGAAGAATCAGGAACAACATCGGCCTTAGGAGTAACCGTTAGACGGTCAACCTCCATGTGACACAAAACATTAAAAGACAAAAGAACTTCCTGTACAGAGCTACCCAAACTAATGCGGACGTGGGCTAGTTTAGAAGTAATAACAGGAGTATAAAAAGAGAGAAAGGATTTTGAAAAACTCATTATACTTGGTGAATCTAAGTTCTTCTCAGCCTTATGACGCATCGCCTTGACTATGGAATCTTCATCAGTCGCTGATGCCTCAGAGGCATCGACTCTGTGGCGAGTGCTCCGCCTGAAGGGTGTACCCTCCCCCTGCGCAGTGGTCGGTGAAGCAAAAACTGGAGAAGAAGCCTGTGTCGGAGACAGGGGCAGCCCAACCCCCTCTTGGGTCAGGCCACCTCCCTCGTTCAACGAGGTTTCTTGGGCCCCTGAGGGAGGCCCTCGACATTATGTAGCTCCTTCTCCTCCCTGACCAGGGCCACGTGCTTGGCCTCACCGTCACGGTCGGCCAACCCCTCCTGGGTGTGTAATTTCTATCGATCAAAGTAATCGTTTATAATTTATATGAAGAATTTATATTATACATTGCTCATTTTGTTTGGCATGCTGAGACTAGTTTTCGTTAACAGTGAACCATGTTAGTTTTTACGAAACTGAATTTTCAGCTGAGGTTATAAATTGGAACATGCATGTTTTACAAATGCTTACGACATATATTTTTCTGATTTAAATTTTTTACAGCCTGACAAACTCAGAAATTTAAGAGCCAGACAACTGTTGGGCCTGCACACCTTGTGCCCCAGTGGGCAGGAGCAGCGTCTCTCCCACGTAATCTGGCAATCGGAGAACTAGCTCCGCGCCCATGGGCCCATCCAGTCCAACGCACAGAGTTTCTGAGAAAGAAATGCAGTTCGCCTGTGCTGTCGCGGAAAGCCCAAGCTGCTTCAGCTCGACACAGACGTCTATTTGGGTGTCTCGGTAGTGGTGATACCAGGTATATCTGAACCAGCAACCTTAGAAGCTATTGCTTGTCGGAAAGGTTTATCGCTAGCTGCTGATCTTACTCTGCAACGCATTCAAGTGGCATCTGATTGTCTTGAAGTCATCAACTCCATTCGGGGCTTGTCTATGAGAAGCTTATATTCCATTGTTAGAGAAATTGATCATTGAAGGAACGAGTTCGAAATAGTTAGCTTTAGTCATGAGAGGAGAGCTTCTAATACTCATGCTCATAATTTTGCTCGTTCTTCCTTGTATCTAGAACATGGGCTTCAAGTGTGGCTGCTAGATTCCCCTGATACCAATATTGCACCTTTGAACATTGATTAATAAAAGGTATTGGGAATGCTAAAAGAACCAGTTTCCTTTTGAGCAAAATGTTTTGTGTTTAATTGCAATGAAACATCATCAAGAAGACAACAATATGTTTCATGCAAAAGTGGCAACAAGGAGAAGAAAGAAGCTGTTCACACGTCACAGCCAATCCAAAAAACGGGATCAGAGTCCTGAGTCCAGAATAAGAAACGTACTAGCTTGTATTTGTATTGCTAGCTAGTGAGATCTGGGAGCTCCTCCTGACCTCGCCGGCGCCATGGCCCTTGACGCCGATGCCGGCCACATCTGACGCCCACAGCCCCGCAGTACACATCGAACAAATATTCAGAGAGCGAAGTGCGGCTCATGTGCGTAGTGCGTAGTATATTAGCGCAAAATGAATTCTAGCAGAACCGGTTTCAGAGATCATGGATGCATAAATTAAAACTTATGAATTATTTAATTTGCTATTTTATTATAGTAATATTTCTCTAGCAATACTGATAATTTTGATGTTTTTTGTATGTGAACGAGTGGTAGAGCTCGTGGTAGTTTCCCATCATAAGGATTCAAGTTTATGAATAATTATTGTTCTTGGGCCCAAGAACAATAATTATTCATAAACTTGAAGCAATGTTTAAGCATAGATATTATAGATATCTTGAAGCAATTTTCTGGAGTAGGAGAAGCAATTTTCTGGAGTAGGGGGGGGGGGGGGGGGGGGGGGAATGGCCCTCCTTGGGGCTAGGGAAGCTTCGCTACTATGAACAAGGGGTCCATTTGTGTCTTGTCGTCCGGCCCCCAAAATATGTGGACCAACCCTGCCTACCGGTTACCATCTGACCCGTAGCGGTTCATCATGATTGCTAAGTAGACGCCTCATTTTGTCATATTTCACTGCGATCATACATCTATCAAATTTATTTGGTATAAAATGAAATGCTAATGAAATCTTATTATTTCAAAAATATTATACATATATTTCAAACATACAAAAATTCTGCGAGGTTTCATTATGGAGATGATACAAGCTAAATATAGGAAGGCAGTCTAGCTCGAATCCCGATGCGCTGAATGTTATGTTATTCTCGATGTGCCTAGCTTACCTATCACGTTAGTGTTTTTTTCTAAAACTCTGATAATAATGTAAGGCCAGAGACGTGCTTTGTTCACGTTGCGACTGTAGTCTCCAGATCTTTTTAGTTTGCTAGAATTGTGCAAGGTGATCGTCCACGATAACGTCTAGGGGATGGCGTGGAACAAACAGATTGTGGGCGGGCGACTCGGACACGTTGTAATCCTTATGAATAAAAGGAGGAAAAAAGAAAAGACGCTGTCGTAGAGCGCGTCGCAAATAAACTCTGTCCCTCTGCTAAAACTGTCTGGGTGTTCGTCGTCAGCTAGGGCAAAGTTCAGAGCACTACTCGTTCGATCTTTGAATTAACCACGAGTTCGCGTTGAGTTTCTAGATTAGGATCTGGCATTTGGTATCAGATCCTTCATTCTCTCGGCGGTGATCTGGTGGCGGTGGTATCGGTGGTGTTGCGGTGGCGGTGACAAGCAATGGGCGACACTTCTCCGAAGAAGGACGACGGCAAGGACAAGCCGCTGGCCAAGAAGGAAGGCGACGCAAGTGCGAGTGGCGCCGTCGCGGTCAGAGCTTCGCCACGCAGCGGTGTGCCGGTCCACTACCCGCAGCTCACCAATAAGAACTACGGCATGTGGGCCGTCAAGATGCGCATAACCATGCGCACCCTCAGATGCTGGTCAGCGATCAACGGGAAGGGTGAGTACGATCAGGCGCACGACGAGGATGCATTCACCGCACTCTCACAGTCGCTCCCAGATTTGATGGTCATGGCCATCGCGGAGTTCGACACCGTGGCGGAAGCATGGGAAGCGTTCCGCCAGATGCGAGTCGGTGAGGACCGCATGAAGAAAGCACAGGTGAAGCAGCTGAAGCGGGAACTCGATCTGATGCAGATGAGCGACGGTGAATCTGTCTCTACATTCGGTCATAAGCGGACTACGCTCGTCGCTGAGATCCACAACTTAGGTGAGAAAGTTGAGGACGAATCTGTAATCAAAATATTGTTCAATGTTGTGCCCGACAGGTTCTTAGATGTGAACACGATCGAGCAGTGGGGAGATCTCACCACCATGCTTGTCTGTGAAGCAATTGGGAGGTTGGCAGCGTTTGAAAGCGGGCAAATGGGACGTCGTTGGAACGGTGGAGGGAAAGATGAGCAACTCATGCTCATGACCCGTGCATTGCAACCACTAGTGGAAAAAGGGCTATCCGTTCGCGACCCCTCAGAGCATTTGTCCCAGTTGCGCCACCAACCGGGACTAATGCTGGCACGCGTCCCGGTTGGAGCGGGCACGGGGCCAGGGGGCATGCGTCCCGGTTGGTAAGGGGGAATACGTCCCGGTTGGAGCCACCAACCGGGACTAAAGGTTTGGCCACAGCCACGTGGCGTGGCACGCACCTTTAGTCCCGGTTGCTGGCTCCAACCGGGACTAAAGACCCCCTGCCCTCTATAAATGCAACGCCCCAGCCCCCTCTGTCTCCACTCTGTTTTTTCGAATGGTGGAAGGTGTGAGGGGGTGTGCTAGTTTTTTCTCATGCATGCATTGAAGGTGTTTGATGAAATGTTTGAGTGAATAATCCCGTTGAATTTCTCATAGAACAAAAATATAGAAGGTGTCCGAGACGCACTTGAGCTTTCTCCTCTTTATTTCCCTCGATCGAGGTTAGCAATCTTATCTTTTCTAGGTCATTGATACAATTCATGTGTCGGTGTGAATTGGTTATTTCACTATTTATGATGTCCTGTTTTTTGATAAACTTACTTATATGATGGAGATGAACGATCGGGAATGGATGTACGGTGACCGGCGCGTAGCCGGGTATATCAAAGGCGTGGATAAATTTATCGATGTGGCTACGGCAAACAAAGATGGATTTATACGTTGTCCATGTGTTCAGTGTCGGAACAACAAGGAGTACTCTTCCTCGAAAATCATTCGCGGCCACCTGATTATGAAAGGTTTCATGCCCAACTATAATTGCTTGACCAAGCACGGGGAAAGAGGGGTTATGATGGAAGATGGTGAAGAAGAAGATGATGATAACAACTATCATCATATGTTTCCTGAATACAGTGATACTGCAATGGAAGACAATGGAGAGGAAAGAGGTGAAGAACGGGCATCAGATGAGCCGGCTGATGAACTTGGTAGGGTCATTTCTGATGCAAAGCGAGACTGTGAAACAGAAAATGAGAAGTTGAAGTTAGAGGGCATGTTAGAAGATCACAAGAAATTGTTGTACCCAAATTGTGAAGATGGCAGCACAAAGCTCGGTACCACACTGGAATTGTTGCGATGGAAGGCAGAGTGTGGTCTAACTGACTCCTCATTTGAAAAGATGCTGAAAATAATGAAGCCGAAGTTTCCAAAACATAACGAACTTCCCGAGAGTACCTACGAAGCAAAGAAGACTCTCTGTCCTCTGGGATTAGATGTGCAAAAGATACATGCATGCATTAATGACTGCATCCTCTACCGCGGTAAGGAGTATGAGAATTTGGATAAATGCCCGTATGCAATGCGTTGCGGTATAAGATCAGACGAGATGACCCTGGTGATGTTGAGGGAGAGCCCCTCCGGAAGAGGGTTCCTGCTAAGGTTATGTGGTATGCTCCTATAATACCAAGGTTGAAACGCATGTTCAGAAACAAAGAGCATGCCAGGTTGTTACGATGGCACAAAGAAGACCGTAAGAAAGACGGGAAGTTGAGACACCCTGCTGATGGGTCACAGTGGAGAAAAATCGAGAGAGACTTCCCAGACTTTGCAGGTGACGCAAGGAACTTATGGTTTGGTCTAAGTACGGATGGCATGAATCCTTTTGGGGAGCAGAGCTGCAGTCACAGCACCTGGCCCGTGACTCTATGTATCTACATCCTGCCTCCTTGGTTGTGCATGAAGCATAAGTTCATTATGATGCCAGTGCTCATCCAAGCCCGAAGCAACCAGGCAACGACATTGATGTGTACCTTAGGCCATTGGTTGAAGAACTCTTACAGTTGTGGGGCAAACCAGGTGTACGTGCGTGGGATGAGAACAAACAGGAGCCATTTGATCTACGAGGGTTGTTATTCGTAACCATCAATGATTGGCCTGCTCTTAGTAACCTTTCAGGACAGACAAACAAGGGATATAAGGCATGCACCCACTGTTTAGATAAGACCGAAGGTACATATTTGCATAAATGCAAGAAGGTTGTGTACCTGGGGAATCGACGATTTCTTCCGACCAATCATCCCGTAAGAAAGGAAGGCAAGCATTTCAAAGGTGAGGCAGATCACCGGAAGAAGCCTGAACTCCCTGCTGGTGATGATGTATTTGGTATGGTCAAGGACATAGAAGTAATCTTTGGAAAGGGTCCCGGCGGTCAATCAGTTCCGAACAACGTCGCTACAGGACACGCACCCATGTGGAAGAAGAAATCTATATTTTGGGAGCTGCCATATTGGAAAGTCCTGCGTGTCCGCTCTTCAATCGACGTGATGCACGTGACGAAGAATCTCTGTGTGAACCTGCTAGGATTCCTAGGCGTGTATGGGAAGACAAAAGATACACCTGAAGCACGGGAGGACCAACAAATTATGAAAGACCCAAAGAACATGCATACACATAACAAGACGGATAAAGAGCGTCACTTAAGTCGTGCCAGCTATGCTCTTACGAAAGCAGAGAAGGAAATCTTTTTTGAAGTCCTTTACAGTATCAAGGTGCCGTCGGGCTTCTCATCTAATATAAAGGGGATAATAAATATGGTAGAGAAAAAGTTCCAAAACCTGAAGTCTCATGACTGTCACGTGATTATGACGCAGTTGCTTCCAATTGCATTGAGGGGGCTTCTACCGGAAAATGTTCGAGTACCCATTGTGAAGCTGTGTTCATTCCTCAATGCAATATCTCAGAAGGTAATCAATCCAGATATTCTGCCAGGGTTACAGAAGGATGTGGTACAATGTCTTGTTAGTTTTGAATTGGTGTTCCCACCATCCTTCTTCAATATTATGGCGCATCTCCTGGTTCATCTAGTGGAAGAGATTGCCATTCTCGGTCCGGTATTTCTGCATAATATGTTCCCCTTTGAGAGGTTCATGGGAGTCTTAAAGAAATATGTTCATAACCGTGCTAGACCAGAAGGAAGCATCTCCAAGGGATATGGAACAGAGGAGGTCATTGAGTTTTGTGTTGACTTTATTCCTGACCTTAAGCCGATTGGTGTTTCTGACTCGCGGCATGAGGGAAGACTAAGTGGAAAAGGCACGCTGGGAAAGAAAGAAATGATATGTAGGGACGGGGATTCTTTCACTAAAGCACACTACACAGTTCTACATAATTCCACCTTGGCAGCTCCATATATCGAGGAACACAAGAATATTGTACGCTCCAAAAACCCGGGGAAGCCTGAACCATGGATTATAGATGAACACATGAAGTCTTTCGGTGGTTGGATGTGGATACATCTCTTGAATGACACCACTGTTGGAGATCAGCTATACTTGTTGGCCGCGTCACCATCTTCTACTGTATTGAATTTCCAAGGGTACGAAATAAATGGGAATACATTCTACACGATCGCCCAAAATAAAAAGAGCACCAACCAAAATAGTGGTGTCCGCTTTGATGCAATAGACGAGAATGGACAAAAGGACACATATTATGGTTACATAGAGGAGATATGGGAACTAGACTATGGAGTCTCTTTTAAGGTCCCTTTGTTTCGCTACAAATGGGTCAACCTGAATGGAGAAGGGGTAAAGATAGACCAGTTGTACGGAATGACAACAGTGGATCTCAACAATCTTGGTTATAGAGATGAACCATTCGTCCTAGCCAATGATGTGTCTCAGGTTTTCTATGTGAAGGACATGTCCTCCAGACCGAAAAAAAGAAAAAATATGCAAACGAATACATCATATGATGAGCCAAAGCGTCACATAATTCTTTCAGGAAAAAGAAACATCGTGGGAATTGAGGACAAGACAGACATGTCAGAAGATTATAATAAGTTTGATGAAATTCCGCCCTTCACAGTGAAAACTGACCCAAGCATTCCGTTAAGTAAAGAAGATGCTCCATGGTTACGTCTGAAGCGGTCATAAGGAAGGACATATGACAAGAAGTTCATGCTCATATTATGTAACTCTAGTTCATGCCTTTCGCGGTTTGTGGCTTCACCGAAGGATATCTTCCGCGGTTTGTGGCCTTTAGTCCCGGTTTTGTAGTCTCAGTTTTTAATATTAATAAATGTCTTGAGTGTTAGTCCCGTTTTGTGGCTGGACCGGGACTATGAAGAAGTTGTCCCGATTCGTACTTACCATTAAGATCTTATCTCCAAACGCACGCAGTCACATATTAGGGAGTGCCTCTATGACCAGTTTCTTGGAGATGCCGGAGGACTGGAATCCGGCGGCATCTCCCTGAAACTGGTCGTAGTGGTGTCCCTGCTCTCAAAAACCATCTTGCAGCTTGTAACTTCTATAACTAGATCAATACGCCTCGGAGCTAACTAATTTCACATATTAGGGAGTGCCTCTATGACCAGTTTCTCGGAGATGCCGGAGGACTGGGCTCCGTCGGCATCTCCCTGAAACTGGCCGCAGTGGTGTCCCTGCTCTCGAAAACCATCTTGCAGCTTGTAACTTCTCTAACTAGATCAATACGCCTCGGAGCTAACTAATTTCACATATTAGGGAGTGCCTCTATGACCAGTTTCTCGGAGATGCCGGAGGACTGGGCTCTGTCGGCATCTCCCTGAAACTGGCCGCAGTGTTGTCCCTGCTCTCGAAAACCATCTTGGAGATGCCTCAAACTGGCTGGAGGATTGGACTCGCAATGATGCCTATTTATAGTACAAGAAGCTCGGCATAGTGTCGACACTTACGAAATAATGTCGACACTCACCCCTATCATTAGTGCTGACTCGTGTTTTGTCCTGGTTGGTGTCTCCAACTGGGACTACAGGTTGATCTTTAGTCCCGGTTGGTGACACCATCCGGGACAAGATACACGCCACACGACATAATGTCGACATAATGTTGTACCCATATTATGCATGTGTCCCACGACATAATGTCCCGGTTGGTGACACCAACCTTTTTGTCGCACGAAAAAGCCCTTTTCCATTTTCCGAGCGCCAAAAACGGGTTGTTTTGTGAAGTAACCACCAAAATGCCGTTTCAGAATGCTACCGTCCCATTTTCCTAAAATACTAGACCACCTTACATGGACTATCTCCCAACAGGGACATCTCAAACCTTTTTGTCCATCCCTGGTAAAAAGGACAAATGTCTGCCGAATCGGTAGGAAGTGGGTCCGGTTTGTACTACAGGTACATGATCTATCGCCCGTGATTTTTTGAAAAAATCATTTTTAGACTCGCAATATGTGGTTTCTTTAGAGATCCAATGCAAGTTCTAACGATGCTCGTCCCCTATCTTCACGCACACCGATTCGACCATAGTTAGAAATTCAGATAATTCAAAACGGGCATAATAAATTCAAAAAAATCCGAACAATGAAAATCCTTCGCGTGGTGTCATATTATGTTACATAGTTGAAAGGAAAAATACCAGACTTGGTATATTGATCATGTTTCAAAAAAACCTTCACAAAATGACCTATCATGTTCGAGGTTTCATGGCTTTCGGTCCAAATGACCGATGTTATGTGCTGAATCACGGCATAGTTTGTGATGTTCTGCCCATATTATGCATGTGTGTGGACATTGGTATGGAGAACAATGTTGCAGGAGGAAGTTTTCCTTTTTGTCGCACGGAAAAGCCCTTTTCCATTTTCCGAGCGCAAAAAAGGGGTCGTTTTGTGAAGTAACCACCAAAATGCTATTTCAGAATGATACCGTCCCATTTTCCTAAAATACTAGACCACCTTACATGGACTATCTCCCAACCGGGACATCTCAAACCTTTTCGTCCATCCCAGGTAAAAAGGACAAATGTCTGCCGAATCGGCAGGAAGTGGGTCCGGTTTGTACTACAGGTACATGATCTATCGCCCGTGATTTTTTGAAAAAATCATTTTTAGACTCGCAATATGTGGTTTCTTTAGAGATCCAATGCAAGTTCTAACGATGCTCGTCCCCTATCTTCACGCACACCGGTTCGACCATAGTTAGAAATTCAGATAATTCAAAACGGGCATAATAAATTCAAAAAAAATCCGAACAATGAAAATCCTTCGCGTGGTGTCATATTATGTTACATAGTTGAAAGGAAAAATACCAGACTTGGTATATTGATCATGTTTCAAAAAAACCTTCACAAAATGACCTATCATGTTAGAGGTTTCATGGCTTTCGGTCCAAATGACCGATGTTATGTGCTGAATCACGGCATAGTTTGTGATGTTGTGCCCATATTATGCATGTGTGTGGATATTGGTATGGAGAACAATGTTGCAGGAGGAAGTTTTCCTTTTTGTCGCACGGAAAAGCCCTTTTCCATTTTCCGAGCGCAAAAAAGGGGTCGTTTTGTGAAGTAACCACCAAAATACTGTTTCAGAATGATACCATCCCATTTTCCTAAAATACTAGACCACCTTACATGGACTATCTCCCAACCGGGACATCTCAAACCTTTTCGTCCATCCCGGGTAAAAAGGACAAATGTCTGCCGAATCGGCAGGAAGTGGGTCCGGTTTGTACTACAGGTACATGATCTATCGCCCGTGATTTTTTGAAAAAATCATTTTTAGACTCGCAATATGTGGTTTCTTTAGGGATCCAATGCAAGTTCTAACGATGCTCGTCCCCTATCTTCATGCACACCGGTTCGACCATAGTTAGAAATTCAGATAATTCAAAACAGGCATAATAAATTCAAAAAAAACCCGAACAATGAAAATCCTTCGTGTGGTGTCATATTAAGTTACATAGTTGAAAGGAAAAATACCAGACTTGGTATATTGATCATGTTTCAAAAAAACCTTCACAAAATGACCTATCATGTTCGAGGTTTCATGGCTTTCGGTCCAAATGACCGATGTTATGTGCTGAATCACGGCATAGTTTGTGATGTTGTGCCCATATTATGCATGTGTGTGGACATTGGTATGGAGAACAATGTTGCAGGAGGAAGTTTTCCTTTTTGTCGCACGGAAAAGCCCTTTTTCCATTTTTCGAGCGCAAAAAACGGGTCGTTTTGTGAAGTAACCACCAAAATGCCGTTTCAGAATGCTACCGTCCCATTTTCCTAAAATACTAGACCACCTTACATGGACTATCTCCCAACAGGGACATCTCAAACCTTTTCGTCCATCCCGGGTAAAAAGGACAAATGTCTGCCGAATCGGCAGGAAGTGGGTCCGGTTTGTACTACAGGTACATGATCTATCGCCCGTGATTTTTTTAAAAATCATTTTTAGACTCGCAATATGTGGTTTCTTTAGAGATCCAATGCAAGTTCTAACGATGCTCGTACCCTATCTTCATGCACACCGGTTCGACCATAGTTAGAAATTCAGATAATTCAAAACGGGCATAATAAATTCAAAAAAAATCCGAACAATGAAAATCCTTCGCGTGGTGTCATATTATGTTACATAGTTGAAAGGAAAAATACCAGACTTGGTATATTGATCATGTTTCGAAAAAACCTTCACAAAATGACCTATCATGTTCGAGGTTTCATGGCTTTCGGTCCAAATGACCGATGTTATGTGCTGAATCACGACATAGTTTGTGATGTTGTGCCCATATTATGCATGTGTGTGGACATTGGTATGGAGAACAATGTTGTAGGAGGAAGTTTTCCTTTTTGTCGCACGGAAAAGCCCTTTTCCATTTTCCGAGCGCAAAAAACGGGTCCTTTTGTGAAGTAACCACCAAAATGCCGTTTCAGAATGCTACCGTCCCATTTTCCTAAAATACTAGACCACCTTACATGGACTATCTCCCAACAGGGACATCTCAAACCTTTTCGTCCGTCCCGGGTAAAAAGGACAAATGTCTGCCGAATCGGTAGGACGTGGGTCCGGTTTGTACTACAGGTACATGATCTATCTCCCGTGATTTTTTGAAAAAATCATTTTTAGACTCGCAATATGTGGTTTCTTTAGAGATCCAATGCAAGTTCTAACGATGCTCGTCCCCTATCTTCATGCACACCGGTTCGACCATAGTTAGAAATTCAGATAATTCAAAACGGGCATAATAAATTCAAAAAAAACCCGAACAATGAAAATCCTTCGCGTGGTGTCATATTATGTTACATAGTTGAAAGGAAAAATACCAGACTTGGTATATTGATCATGTTTCGAAAAAACCTTCATAAAATGACCTATCATGTTCGAGGTTTCATGGCTTTCGGTCCAAATGACCGATGTTATGTGCTGAATCACGGCATAGTTTGTGATGTTGTGCCCATATTATGCATGTGTGTGGACATTGGTATGGAGAACAATGTTGCAGGAGGAAGTTTTCCTTTTTGTCGCACGGAAAAGCCCTTTTCCATTTTCCGAGCACAAAAAACGGGTCGTTTTGTGAAGTAACCACCAAAATGTCTGCCGAATCGGCAGGAAGTGGGTCTGGTTTGTACATACGAAATAATGTTGACACTCACCCCTATCATTAGTGCTGACTCGTGTTTTGTCCCGGTTGGTGTCTCCAACCGGGACTAAAGGTTCATCTTTAGTCCCGGTTGGTGACACCATCCGGGACAAGGTACACGCCGCACGACATAATGTTGACACGCCATTTTTCCCGCCATTTTTCTTCCCGCCAGTTCTTCCCTCCAGTTCTTCCCGCCAGTTCTTCACTATATATATGTAGGGTTGGCCTCCATTGTCATTGCACATCTCTAGAATCATATCTGCAACCTCATCACTCTTTCCCATGGCTTCCACCGTTGCACTAACTCCCAGGGAGGCGGAGGCGCTTTGCACCTCGAACTACCCCTGCTCGCCGGGCTACTGTGTCCCCGTCGGCTGGATGCTGAGCGCCGGAGGCGTGCCGGTTCCTCCTGTCCCTCTAGGTGTGGCGCGTCGGATGGCCATCACGAACCACTACTACTTCGAGCTCACGCCGGAGCAGCGGAGGAATCCCAGATGGCATCCCGACTATTTCGCGACTTGGGAAGCCTTCTTCGTGGATCGGCATGAGAGGGCACTCGCCAGGCACGAGGAGGAGGGCCCACCTCCTCCGAACTTCAACGAGGCCGCCGTCGGCTGTGGTGGCGCGGCCGGACTCTCCAGAGCGTCATGGCCTACGACACGGCCGCCGACTCTAGCCCCCGCTTGCGCTACCCTCAAGTCCAGCCCACTCATACTCAACCTTCAAGGTTCAACTACGGCGACCCCGACGACGATAGCGACGACGGCCGCGGCGAGTACGACGACTACAGTGGCGAGTATTACAGGTGTAGGCAGGAGCATGACTGAATTATTCCAACATTGCAAAACAAGTTCGGCCGATTGTGGCTTAATCTGGCCATGTATCTTAATTTTCAGTTCTTCTATGTAACTTTGTGTTAGTTGCGTTATGTACTTTAATTCCAGTTCTATCCTAATCAAATTTTCTTTCCGCCCATTATTTTCCGTCCTTTTTTTTACGCCCATTAAAAACAGAAAATGGTTTTGAATTACTTATTCAAATCCAAACATTTTTTATGTTTAAAGTTTTTCTAAATTCCAAATTGATATTAAAAAAATATAAGTTAATTCATTTTAAATTGTAAATGGTTCATATTTTAAATGGTTACATTAATTATTTTTTAAAACAGAAAATGGTTTTGAATTATTTATTCAAATCCAAACACTTTTTATGTTTAAAGTTTTTCTAAATTCCAAATTAATATTCAAAAATATAAGTTAATTCATTTTAAATGGTTACATTAATTATTTTTTAAAAATAGAAAATGGTTTTGGATTATTTATTCAAATCCATACACTTTTTATGTTTAAAGTTTTTCTAAATTCCAAATTGATATTAAAAAATATAAGTTAATTCATTTTTAATTGTAAATGGTTCATATTTTAAATGGTTACATTAATTATTTTTGAAAACAGAAAATGGTTTTGAATTATTTATTCAAATCCAAACACTTTTTATGTTTAAAGTTTTTCTAAATTCCAAATTAATATTCAAAAATATAAGTTAATTCATTTTAAATGGTTACATTAATTATTTTTTAAAAATAGAAAATGGTTTTGGATTATTTATTCAAATCCATACACTTTTTATGTTTAAAGTTTTTCTAAATTCCAAATTAATTATCATTTAAAAAACAATACAAATTTAAACCCCAAAATAAAAAATAAGGCGGGAACAGAGAGAAAATACGTGAAAAAATTGGAAAACAGGGGAATATGTCCCGGTTGGAGCCACCAACCGGGACTAAAGACCTCCTGCGCGCCAACCCTTGGTCTGCTGAAAATATTGGAGTATACGTCCCGGTTGTCCCGATTGGTGCCACCAACCGGGACTAAAGGTCCTTTGGTTATAGCTGACGCCCCTCCTCTTCTTCTTTCCTTCCCCATCTCACTTCTCTGCTTCACCGACGCGCGCATAACCGCCCCCGACGCCGGCAGGCTGCCCGAGCTCGCCGCCCCCGACGCCGCCAGGCTGCCCGAGTCCGCGCGTTCCGTCCGCCAGCACCGCCGCCTCCGTCCGTGCGCGCACCAGCTACTTCCCCCCTGCCCGCCGCCGCCGCCGCTCGAGCTCGACGGAGGCGACGCTCCGGTGACCAAGAAGGAGCGGCGCCGCCTCTCTCTAACGCGCGGTGAGCCTCTGCACCTCCCAGTGCCCTCCGTTTGCCCGCTTGCTTGTTGTAGCCGCCACGCGTCGTGTCGCTGCAAGCACCGCCGCCGCTACCCGCCGTGCGCCTAGCTCCGGTGAGCTTCTTCGAGCGGTGCTGCCACTTTATTGGCTACCGCGACGCGCTGCTTCGATCAAGCCTAGCCCCGTCGCCCCTCACGCCTCACAGTGCCGTCCCCGGTGAGCACCCGACGGTGGCCGCCGAGATGACGTCACCCCGGCGTCACGCTGACGTGGCCCACGGGCCCGCTGACCTTTGACCACCACGGTGGCTTGCTGATGTGGCCTAGGGCCTAGACTCAGTGATAGTGGCTAGGTTCTGTCTGGGTAAAAAAATCCCAACCCTTTGCTGATGTCATATTGACACAGTAATTCAATTTTAAATGATTTAATAATTCCAGAAATTGATATAAACTTGTAAATTCAATATCTTTTTATTTATAAGTCAGAAAATACAAATAATATATCAAATTGTTCAGAAAAATGAAACCTAACTATTTAACCTATCTACTACACGGTTTCCTTTTTGTAGCTAGGTTTGGGGTTTAGGTTTTCTCTTCATTTTTATTATTGTGTATGTATATATTAGGGTTTCTCTGAATTAGGGTTTATATCTCTCAACACCGTACCTAACTTTCTCCTTTAGCCACTTTGACTTATTCGTTTTTACACCTATGCAGAAAATATGGACCCACACGTCAGAGACGAAGAAAAGAAAGAGTTGATCCAAGGTGTGATCCGTGGGGAAGATAATTTAGACGTATCAACGTTTCTGAACAACTCCGGTGAGGGTGATCCTCTTTTTACCAGAATAGACAACTTGTTTGAGGTTGAAGGTGTTGCCTTCCGCGAGGGAGAAGGCGATGCCTTGTGTAATCGAGAAGACGACCGCTCCGGCGAGGTGCATGTAATATAAATCAATTCATTAATTAATCATCTGCTATCTATATAGAAATAGTAACGACGATCTTTCTTCTTTTAGCCCTCCGGATCGAAGGAATCTACTGAAAAGAGCAGACGAGGCCCAACCAAAAAGTTGCAAGACCATGAGAGGTTCAGGATCGAAGATGTCGCTGAAGACGGCAAACCGACAGCTCCCGAAGTTGTCGCAACCAAATTTGTGGCACAATGCGGAGTAATCGTGAGGGACTTAATCCCGATCACCATTAGAAATTGGAATAGGCCTGCTAATGCGGATGAAGAGGGAACATGTTTATTTGTCCCTAACCACGCCAAAGATTTACTGTGGAAGAGGCTCATGGTTAATTTCAAACTACCGAAGATAGAGCTGGATCCAAATGCGGAGGATCCAGTTGAGGAAGCCTTACAACATGGGAGAGCCATGGAGGCTAAGGTCAGGGAGTGGGCTTTGAAGAAGATGGCCCAGTGTTTCACCAACTGGAAGAAAACATTGCACCTTGACTATGTCGTGAAAGAGAAGACTCCCGATTTCAAGAATATTCAGTTTGAGAAGATAAAACCATTCTGGGCTGAGTTTGTGGAATACAAGACATCAGAAAAAGCCAAGAAAATGTCTGAAACGAATAAGCTGAATGCTGCTAACAAGAAGTATCACCATACTATGGGGCAAGGTGGCTACAAGGTTGGCATTCCTAAGTGGGAGAAACTTGAGAATGAACTGCGTGCTAAAAAGATCACCCCAGAGACAGACGATTGGGTAGAACGTGCAAGGAATTGGTTTTACGGGCATGGGGGCATGTTGGACTCGGAAGGGAGGTGTATATATAACATACGACATAAAGAAGACCCCTTGCCAATCGAGAGGATGAGAAAATCAGTACAGGCTGTTAAAGATGGGGACTTCATTCCCGATAGAGAGAATGATGAGCTCACACTCGCCCTTGGAAATAAGGAACATGATGGACGAACACGAGGCACAAGAGGCTCCCAACCATGGAGGACTGGGTTTCCCGAAGAGAGGAAGAAATATCCTGATAGAAGCCGTCAGAGGAGAAAGGACAGGGTGGAAGTTGAAGCAAATAGTCAGAAGAGCGAATGCGTTTAATTGGAGAATGATTAAAGCAACAACAAGATGAAATTAACGCACTTAAAGAGCAAAGTACTACCGGCCCATCTCAGCAGCACACTGCATTCGATGCTACCGGCCTATCGAATAATCGAAAAAGCAGTGTGGCTTCCACCGAGGTCCCAGGTGATGACAATGGCGATGCCGATGATGCACCAACGATGGCTCCTGTTGGCTACCCAGTGGATGATATCACAGATATGACACACTGCGAGCTACATGTCAAAGTTGTGAACATATCAATGAAGGTGGCGGTCGGCTATGCCTTACCAATTGGACCCACACCAACTTACCACTGTCGTCCGGTTCCAGAGGGCTACGCTGTTGTCGGCGTGGATGAAATCATGCCCACCTTTGAAGTTTTGGATCTTCACTACCCTGCAGGTGAAGGGTATGTGACTGTACTGGGAGACGCAAAAAACGTCACCATTCTATGGCCGAAGGAATGTATCGTGCTTCGAAATCACACGCCAAGGCCATCTTCGCCGCCGCCTCACCCGTCTCCAGCGAGGTCGTTGCCGCCGCAGCAGCCGTCTTCGTCGCCTCACCCGGCTCCGTCGCCTCACCAATCTCCGGCGCAGCCATCGCCGCGGGAGCCATCGCCGGCGCCTAAGGGTCAAAAGCGTAAGCGTACCACTACTGTGCCTCGTGGTAAGCGATTGCCGAAACGTAAACAAGAGCCTCTTCCAAAAGTACCAAAGGTTCCTCCCAAGAGAGCTTATGACTGTACTGAAGAGGAGACTACGGCGATCGTTGATGCGGAAACGACAGCGTTTTTCGCTAAGATGAAGCGGCCGAAAGAGCCAGTGTTCCCCAGCACCAAATAAGAAAAAGCCAAAGTGTTGAAAATGCTAAAGACTCTTCATCAACCCGAGCCAAAGTTGTCATCAGACTATGAGCGTTCTATTCTCAAGTCACATGCGGCACAAAAAGCCTCGAAGAGCAGTACTGATGCAAGCGAGAAATCTGTCGCCCAGCTCGGAGAACAAGCAAAACAGAGTTGCGCCCCTCTCAAGGTGATTTCCCAAACCAATGTGGAGTCGATCAAATATGGGGCCGAGTATGATCCAGAGGTAGTTGCACAATACGGAGAAGCTACCGCTGCTCAAGGTATGAGTATTGCCCAGTACTTATCCCAGTTAGAGTTCTTCCCCGTGAGTTAAGTAGCATACAAATACCAGTACGGCAAACCTCTCGTCAAACCTGAGGAGGTAAACAATCTTCCAACAAAAATGCGAAGATTGCATAACTGGTACATGCATGCCACAAGGGCCGGGGCTAACTGGATAGTGCTGAGGGTTACAAAAAAGCATCATGGGAAAGAAAAGGATGACATGATATCCATTGAATTTGATGAACTACTTCAATTATTCAATCAAGACGCCTTGGACAAATCGATCATCACTGCCTATTGTCTGTAAGTACTAATTCTGTAATTAATTTAGTCTCCAGCTATATCACCTTGTTTATTGCATGTATATAATCATACTGTAATATGCAGAATGAAGATTCTCGAATGCAGCAGAGGACAAATCTATGACATTGGCTTCATTGACCCATATTGGGTTCATGAAGCTAATCTCAAAATAAGCCCCCAGGATACGGAGGATAATATAGTACACGCGTTAAGGTTTCAAGAAACCAAAAGGGAAATACTATTTCCTTACAACTTCGAGTGAGTGTTATTGTCTTGTATACACTTTCTATTTCGCTTACTCGATGTTAAGTATATAATTGATTAGTTATGCATTTGCAGCTTCCACTATATTCTGTTAATCATTCAACTTGACAAAGGGCGTGTACTAGTCATGGACTCTAAACATAAACCCCTTGAGACATGGAAGGACATGCAGATACTTCTCCAGCGGTAATTCTAATCATTACAACACTATATCGGCAACGTTCGTGAATTTTATGATATCAAGTACTTAATAACTTATTTTATTCGTTTTCTACGCCGGGCAGCGCTTGGAAATGGTTCACCAACAAGGCTAGGGGTGTTTGGAAACAGGAGCTTACATTTGAAGCACTAGATGTAAGCACCACTAGCTATATCCGCGCATATCTTTGATTCTAGTTTTGATACAGTTATTATCATGCTTGATTATTATTTTGATTGAACTCTGTTCTCGTAAAGTGCCTGACGCAGGGACCAGGTAACAATCTATGTGGATACTATGTTTGCGAGTTCATCCGGCAGACGTGCGATGAGAAGGGCAGAAATTTAGAGCAACTCCACGTACGTAAACAATTTCTATAGTTTTTAATTACAATCAAATTGTGTTTAGTTTCATTCATATAGGTTGACTCCTTTTTTAAATCATATCGAACGTCTACGGGACGGTCTTCTGCCAAAGGATCGCGTACGAGCAATTCAGGAGGAATTGGCGGGATTCTTGGATGCAGAAGTCCTAGACCCAAAAGGGGAATACTACTCGGCTGTGTATAGACAAGGATTGTAAAAATAGAAACTTTGAAGGAATTGGACGGTAGCATCGAATAGCAACTTTTATATGTAGTGCATGAACTCGATCCGTGTATTGAAATGTAATATTGTCATGATATTCATGATGTAATATAAGGTTCCTTCATTGACAATTGCAAATCACTAAATAAACAATAAAACAACCTAAATAAATTCTCTGCCGTGGCACAAAAAGTGGCAAAAATGCTGCCGCGGCAACAAAATGTGCCAAAATGAATTCTCTGCCGCGGCAGAGAAATGGGCCAAATCTCTGCCGCGGCAGAAGGTTATTAGTCCCGGTTCGTGTTACGAACCGGGACTAATGCTCCACCCCCCTTGCCCTCTGCCGCTGCCACGTGTGCACCCTTTAGTCCCGGTTGGTGGGGCAACCGGGACTAAAGGTTAGAGCTTTAGTCCCGATTGCCCCGTCCCGGTTGGGCAACCGGGACTAAAGCCCCGTACCAACCGGGACCTATAGGGTTGTTTCCACCAGTGAACAGTTGATGTAGAACAAGAAAGGAGGTGCAAGCAGCTCTGGTGCCCCTAGTGGTCAGAAGGCCGGTGGGAAAACTGGTCGCACCAAATCACAAAAGAAATCTGAAGCTGACCGAGGCAAGCAGAAGAAGAAAAGAAAATTAGATATATCCAAGGTCAGGTGCTACAACTGCAATGAGAGGGGCCACTTTCAATCTGACTGTCCGAGCCAAGAAAGGAGAACGCAAACTTGGCAGAACAGGAATAAGATGATCCAGCACTGCTAATGTTGGAAGCCTGGGAGGTGATAGATCAAAGTAATATTGTGACAGAGCAGGTATTTCTGAATGAGGAGAAAGTGGTACCAAAACTCACTGGCAGTCAGGAGAGCTCTTGGTATTTCGATTTAGGAACTAGTAATCACATGATAGGCAATCCTGATAAATTCATAGAATTCGATTGTACGGTTCATGGAAAGGTGAGATTCGGCGATGGGTATGCAGTGGACATCTGTGGCAGAGTGATACACCCAATTTGCATGTAGAGGGAGTGTCCCAACCTTTATTTAATATAAGGTGGAGTCCCCTGTGTTTACAATGCTAGTCCCTGGATCAATAGCTAGCATCCACAGTTAAGATGTAATATCAAGAAACAAAGGTCATAATATAACTTTATAACCAGGAATAACATAATTTTATTACATCTTACATAGCTCATTTGGCTATTACGTTACATTGCAGCGGAATAACTATAAGCATGGGGTCCTTCATCTTCAAAGTTCCACAGGCAGACATGTTGGTTGTAGACTTTGTAATCCTAATCAATCAATCAATCTTCTCTAAAATCAATCAAACCTGCAACATTACAAGTTACAGCCACAAGGGTCAATACATTTGAATTGTATTGGCAAGTTTCACTACTAAGTTGAATATAAGTGGATCCTATCATTACATGCATATTTAGCTAAGTAGAGTTTTAGGCTCATTTGCATAAAGAAATAATTTTATCCTATCTTTTCAAATGGTTTTGTTTCCTTTGTCAAATCTTTCTGAACTCCTTGGAATCCACCAAGTGTCTTTGTCAAAATCTCTTGAGATCCTTGGTACCCCCAAGTACTTCAAGTTTTCATCAAAATCTCTTGAGTTCCTTGGTACCCCCAAGTTCATCAAGTCTTTTGTTGTCACTTAAAAGTTTTTCTTTTGGAAATTGGAATGTCGAGATTTCCCATAGCTTCAAACTTTAGTTGCTCAGTATTGTCCATAACCGGGGACACGGCTAAGTACTTAGATTTTATTATCCTCTGCAGAAGTAGTACACTTTACCCACATGTCACAATCTCATCTTGTTGCCACAAGTGGCCACTGGATTAGCACTCACCAAGATGGAGTACTGGCAGATTGAGAATGTGACGAAGTCTTTCCAGAGGGTCCTCCCATACACCATTGCTATCTTGTCTTCAGTACCCATGTAGGATTCCAGGTCCTCATGTCCAGTAACTTGAAGATAATGCATGGGTCTTCCCAATGTAGTTGACTAAGCCAGAGCCATAAATAGCATGTGGTTGCACACGAAAGCCACAATTGGAGAAACATGTTCAATCTCTAAGTTTCCTGGGTGGTTTTCCTTTGGAGCACAACACAAAGAGATTGCCATAGACATGGTTCCTTTTGTTGCCACCTTCTCCAAAACTCAAAGTATCCTTGTCCACCCAGGTGGTTCATTGAGTCCTTGTTTTATTATATAAAAACACAAGTCCTTTTCTCAACTTCATAAAATCTCAACATGTATCTCTTTTCAAAATATAGCATGGCTAAGCATGTAACAACTACATTGTTTTCACTAAGGAATGTATAGGGAATCCTATTAGGTTTTAGCATAGCATAAGTATAAAAATTCTTTTCATGCATGTTTCAAAATCCACTAAGTATAATGAAAATAGTAGGACTTTAGATGATAGTGTCACTTGCCTTTCTTTTGGTAGGAATGTTGGTTCACTCCTTGATCTTGCTAGTCTCACAATTTTCTAACTTCACTACAATCAATCAAGCAAACACAATATCAACTAGCATTCCAAACCAATAATCAATCAAACAATTCACACACATAAAACAATGGGATCTAAGTCATTTATGCATGTAAGCATGCAAGAGATAGGTTTATTTGCAAAGATGGTCTCCACTAGGTTTCTAAACTTTGTAAGGTTCAAGGTGGTCATTTTCCAAAGTGGCAAAGTCATTTGTAAAAGGGTTTTGTCCATAAACCATTTTTAAATCCAATCATTATTTTATGTGGTGGAATATATTTTTATCAAAGCAACAACCTTAAGTTGTTCACTAAATAAGTTGTTGTTTCTCAAAACTTGGTGTTTATGGTCAGTAGGTTTGGTCCAAAACATTTTCCCAAAGTTTTTACATCCAAAAACATTTCCATAACAAAACCATTATTTTTATTTGGCTAGAAATGGGCTAAATTAATTAATCCATCCTAAACTTCACCAAATTCATTTTCAAAACCATGGGTTGGTTCCTAGGGTCAGTAAGTTTACCACAAACCAATTTGCAAAGATTTTATCCTTGAAAACATTTTGGAATAATTTTTCTAATCTAAACAAGCATACAAATGTTTCTGTAAAAACAAACAATCTAACAGATACTATTTACTAAACCAATTACATGGTTGGCTAGGGCTTGTTCCACTGATTCCAACGATATAAAGTTTGAAATTTTTGGACGTGTGGATCAAAAGTTACAAGGGTTTCAATTTGCAAATCAAATCTGTTTTCAAATCTGTTTTTAAATCGAATCTAGCCACGCGTCGCTTTCCTATTCGCTGGTACCGGTTCGGGTGGATCGCGTGCTGTAGGCCGTTGGATCTAACTGTTATCGCACGGCACAGGCTCGCTCGTACCCCTTCGACTTGATTCTAATCTTATGCGTCCGATTCAGATCTAACGGTTCCTACGCAGTTGACCAAAAGCTGGCGGCGCTGCGGGGCGGCAGACGGCGGCGACGGTCAGGCGATGGGCTGGCGGCGGTTCTAGTAAGCAAAGAAGACAGGGGGGTGCTCACCGTGTTCGCGAGGTCAAGGTGGTGCTCGACGTGTGGTCAGCGTGGCAAGGGGCGCTCTGGGTCTGCAGCAATTCCTCGTCGGAGTGAGGAACGGCGTCGGGCGGCTCTGGTCGTGGTCGGAGTCGACACTACAGATCACGAGAAGGCAAACAGAGGGCATGGTTAGGTGCGCAAGGCCAAGGCGAAGATGCCTGCATGATCGAGAAGGCGCGGGGTGGTCTGTTCTTACCAGGGAAGTTCGCCGGAGAAGAAAACAGACGCGGCGGCGTTCAGAGCTTTGTCGAAGATTGCGTTCTGGGGCGCCCGTGGTTGAATGGGGGTACAGGAAGAAGCGCCTAGGAGTAGGGAGTACATGTGCTTGGTCGGGGAGGCAAGGCGGTGGCTGGGTTCGCCGGAATTGGAGGAGGAAGCTCGTCGGAGCAATGGGAGTGTGGCTTGAAATTCCGTCGGCCTGGGGGCAGAGAGAGGGAGGCGCGTGAGGGGAATTGGAGAGGAGGGCGAGGCGTTTAATACCACGTGGTCGCAGGGGGAGTAATGGCCGTTAAAAGCGTGAATTTATCGCCGGCGTTTACTAGCTGCAACGGCAGGGAGTAATCGGCGCTGGTTGAAGACGATGAATAGGAGATGTGGGGTCCTGTCGTCAGTGAGTGAGAGAGTTAGGGAAGAGGTCCACCAGTCAGCGTCTGCGTGGGTTCAAAAATGAGTGTGAATCGTTTTCTTTCTGGAGAGAGGGAGTGGGCTGGTACTGGGCCTTGTTGGGCTTGGCGACTGGGCTGCTGTCCACTTCTATTTTTTTTCCTTCCTGTATGTTTTTCTTTTTCCTAATCTATTTTCTGTTTTGAATTTCAAACAACAATTCAACATTCAAATCAATTCAAACATTCACTAAACATTACAATTGATTTTGGTTTTGTTTGACCAACATAAACCAAAGTCCTAAAATAATAATTTTATTTTGGGGTCCATTTATAATTAAATAAAATGGACTTTAGTTCATAAATCAAATAGGTTTTAATTTATTTTAAAAATCCATTTGAAATCTAATATTTTCAAAACCAAATCAGTAGGTTTTATTTGAAAATAAAGCACACTTAGAAAGCTTGTTTAAAATAAATAAATAAGTTTTAGTGTTTATTTTAAAATGGGAAAAGCCTTTACTTAAATAAAATTGGGTATTAAATCCTTTTGTTTTATTTTATTTAAATGAACCTTTACTATTTTTATCAAATAGAATTATTTTATTTTAAAGGCTTGGCCAAGTTTTAATTTGGCTTACAAAATAATTCCTTATTAATTTTCTTCCTTCTCATTTTAAAATCAAATCTTTTATTAAAAGATTTCAAAATAGTGAAACCAAAATATTTTTTTTTCTTTATTAAATGTTTATCTTTTTTAAATCCCTTTAGGATTGTTTTGAATCCAAATTGTTTTGAAGATTTCCAATTGGATTCAAAAAGTTTCTTCTTACCCTGAAAATCAACAAAGTTTTATTTTATTAAATTTTTTTTCACATTACAAGATTTGGAAAATCTTGGGATGTGACAGGATACCACCCTTAAAATAAATCTCGTCCCGAGATTTGGGAAAGCTAGGGTTACAAGTTGGCTCAAAACATCTAGGGTATTACCACCCTTAAAATATTTCAAACGAAATTACATATTGGCTTGTTTGGGATCTTGGGAAAAAACTTCTCTGGGCAAGCATCTGCATTTTGTCCTTTGTTTCCACTCTTGACTCATGGGCCAAGGTTGAGAATCTCCATAGGCTTGTTCAACTTGTTCTTCATCTTTTCTGGACAGTTGCTTGCATAATGTCCTGGGTTCATGCAATTGAAACAGTTGATGTCTTTGAGTTCTTTACGTGGCTCTTGTGGACAAGTTGCTACATAATGGCCTAGCTCTTTGCAGTTGTTGCACATCACTTGGCCAATTTCCTTATTCTTCTGGTTCTCTGGGCATTCACTGGAGTAGTGTCCCATTTCCTCACATTTATGACATTGCACATGGCTTTTGTCCTTCTTTTGCTTTTTGGGTTTCTCCAAAGATAGGAGTGCATCTAGTTCATGTTGTTCATATGTTATCTAGTAGGTAGGAATGTCTACATGTTTCTTGGACCTTTTATTGCTCTTTAGAAAATTCACATTCCTCTTATTTGATCCCTTGAATTGGGTTGTTTTGTTTGGAGGTATAAGTGGACCTTTTCCTTTGTCATCAACCTTCTTGGTAGACTTGGATCCTTCTTGATGGTTTGCAATCATTTGTTGCACTCCACCTTGTTTCCTTTGTTCCACAATGGAATAGATGGGGCATTGGATAGGAACATGGTTGTTCCCTTCACATAGGTAGCAAGTAGCTTGAGAAGTGGGACATTGTCCAACAGGATGTTTCTCTTCACAGTTGGGGCATTGATCTCCATGCTCCTTGGAAGTATGATCCTTGTCTCCACAAATAATGCAAGCTGGGGCTCCATCTAGAATAACATTTCTGTCATCCTCGTTGTCAGAAACGCTTTTGGAATAGCTTTCTTCCATTTTGATCATTTGATCAGTCACTTTGAGCATCAGTTGGCCTTGAGTTTCTAAAAATCCTTGCAGGGTTGGATCTTCTCCACTAGTGTTGGCTATGAATTGAGCTGTCACTTGGTTCAACTGGTGTTGGGTTGCTATGAGCTCTTTCATGCTGTCCTCTTGGTTGGTGTTGGTTTCATCAACCTTGATGTTGGAGCCTCCTGGAGTAGTCATCTGTTTAGGTTGAATGGAGATTAGAATGGGCAAGATATTTCTAAGGAATCAATTTTAATCACACATATCACAATTCACACAAACAAGGTGCATTCAATAACAAACAACTTTTCACTCAAACAACAAAGTTCAAGCACATACTTAGGCAACAAAATATTTTTGTTACACCACATAAGTTGGTGAGTTTGACTTAACTATAATATGGTGGTACATCTATATGGTTCACTTGATATCTTTCCATCCTTCATGGTTGATTCTTCTTGCATGAAATCATAGTTTCCTTGAGAAAAACTCTTGGTTACAATAACTTCTAGTGAAATGACCTCCTTCTAATTTTTGCATTCCCTTAGTCTCCAAATCTTGAGTAAGATTTCCTTGTCTCACTTGTAGTCCTTAGTGATATCCAAGTTGGAAGTTCTTGGTGAATATGCTGAAGATGTTGAAGTCATTAGGGTTGAAGAAGTCCTTTGCTCATGGTGTAGTCTTTGGCCATGGGGTAGGTTTTTCCATCAAGTTGAAGTAGAAGAGATGTAGAGTTGAAACCAAAGTGGTTAAGGAAAGAGTTTTACAAGTATGTTTGTAAATAAGTTTTTGGAACAAGTACAACTCCTATTTTTCTAAGGGTTTTTGTCCAATCCTAGGGTTTTCAAATCCTACAGGCAACACAATGCTCTGATACCATCTGTAGAGGGAGTGTCCCAACCTTTATTTAATATAAGGTGGAGTCCCCTGTGTTTACAATGCTAGTCCCTGGATCAATAGCTAGCATCCACAGTTAAGATGTAATATCAAGAAACAAAGGTCATAATATAACTTTATAACCAGGAATAACATAATTTTATTACATCTTACATAGCTTATTTGGCTATTACGTTACATTGCAGCGGAATAACTATAAGCATGGGGTCCTTCATCTTCAAAGTGCCACAGGCAGACATGTTGGTTGTAGACTTTATAATCCTAATCAATCAATCAATCTTCTCTAAAATCAATCAAACCTGCAACATTACAAGTTACAGCCACAAGGGTCAATACATTTGAATTGTATTGGCAAGTTTCACTACTAAGTTGAATATAAGTGGATCCTATCATTACATGCATATTTGGCTAAGTAGAGTTTTAGGCTCATTTGCATAAAGAAATAACTTTATCCTATATTTTCAAATGGTTTTGTTTCCTTTGTCAAATCTTTCTGAACTCCTTGGAATCCACCAAGTGTCTTTGTCAAAATATCTTGAGATCCTTGGTACCCCCAAGTACTTCAAGTTTTCATCAAAATCTCTTGAGTTCCTTGGTACCCCCAAGTTCATCAAGTCTTTTGTTGTCACTTAAAAGTTTTTCTTTTGGAAATTGGAATGTCGAGATTTCCCATAGCTTCAAACTTTAGTTGCTCAGTATTGTCCATAACCGGGGACACGGCTAAGTACTTAGATTTTATTATCCTCTGCAGAAGTAGTACACTTTACCCACATGTCACAATCTCATCTTGTTGCCACAAGTGGCCACTGGATTAGCACTCACCAAGATGGAGTACTGGCAGATTGAGAATGTGACGAAGTCTTTCCAGAGGGTCCTCCCATACACCATTGCTATCTTGTCTTCAGTACCCATGTAGGATTCCAGGTCCTCATGTCCAGTAACTTGAAGACAATGCATGGGTCTTCCCAATGTAGTTGACTAAGCCAGAGCCATAAATAGCATGTGGTTGCACACGAAAGCCACAATTGGAGAAACATGTTCAATCTCTAAGTTTCCTAGGTGGTTTTCCTTTGGAGCACAACACAAAGAGATTGCCATAGACATGGTTCCTTTTGTTGCCACCTTCTGCAAAACTCAAAGTATCCTTGTCCACCCAGGTGGTTCATTGAGTCCTTGTTTTATTATATAAAAACACAAGTCCTTTTCTCAACTTCATAAAATCTCAACATGTATCTCTTTTCAAAATATAGCATGGCTAAGCATGTAACAACTACATTGTTTTCACTAAGTAATGTATAGGGAATCCTATTAGGTTTTAGCATAGCATAAGTATAAAAATTCTTTTCATGCATGTTTCAAAATCCACTAAGTATAATGAAAATAGTAGGACTTTAGATGATAGTGTCACTTGCCTTTCTTTTGGTAGGAATGTTGGTTCACTCCTTGATCTTGCTAGTCTCACACTTTTCTAACTTCACTACAATCAATCAAGCAAACACAATATCAACTAGCATTCCAAACCAATAATCAATCAAACAATTCACACACATAAAACAATGGGATCTAAGTCATGCATGTAAGCATGCAAGAGATAGGTTTATTTGCAAAGATGGTCTCCACTAGGTTTCTAAACTTTGTAAGGTTCAAGGTGGTCATTTTCCAAAGTGGCAAAGTCATTTGCAAAAGGGTTTTGTCCATAAACCATTTTTAAATCCAATCATTATTTTATGTGGTGGAAAATATTTTTATCAAAGCAACAACCTTAAGTTGTTCACTAAATAAGTTGTTGTTTCTCAAAACTTGGTGTTTATGGTCAGTAGGTTTGGTCCAAAACATTTTCCAAAAGTTTTTACATCCAAAAAAATTTCCCTAACAAAACCATTATTTTTATTTGGCTAGAAATGGGCTAAATTAATTAATCCATCCTAAACTTCACCAAATTCATTTTCAAAACCATGGGTTGGTTCCTAGGGTCAGTAAGTTTACCACAAACCAATTTGCAAAGATTTTATCCTTGAAAACATTTTGGAATAATTTTTCTAATCTAAACAAGCATACAAATGTTTCTATAAAAACAAACAATCTAACAGATACTATTTACTAAACCAATTACATGGTTGGCTAGGGATTGTTCCACTGATTCCAACGATATAAAGTTTGAAATTTTTGGACGTGTGGATCAAAAGTTACAAGGGTTTCAATTTGCAAATCAAATCTGTTTTCAAATCTGTTTTTAAATCGAATCTAGCCACGCGTCGCTTTCCTATTCGCTGGTACCGGTTCGGGTGGATCGCGTGCTATAGGCCGTTGGATCTAACTGTTATCGCACGGTGCAGGCTCACTCGTACCCCTTCGACTTGATTCTAATCTTATGCGTCCGATTCAGATCTAACGGTTCCTACGCAGTTGACCAAAAGCTGGCGGCGCTGCGCGGCGGCAGACAACGGCGACGGTCAGGCGATGGGCTAGCGGCGGTTCTAGGAAGAAAAGAAGATAGGGGGGTGCTCACCGTGTTCGCGAGGTCAAGGTGGTGCTCGACATGTGGTCAGCGTGGCAGGGGGTGCTCTGGGTCTGCAGCAATTCCTCGCCGGAGTGAGGAACGGCGTCGGGCGGCTCTGGTCGTGGTCAGAGTCGACGCTACAGATCACGAGAAGGCAAACAGAGGGCATGGTTAGGTGCGCAAGGCCAAGGTGAAGATGCTTGCATGATCGAGAAGGCGCGGGGTGGTCTGTTCTTACCATGGAAGTTCGCCGGAGAAGAAAACAGACGCGGCGGCGTTCAGAGCTTTGTCGAAGACTGCGTTCTGGGGCGCCCGCGGTTGAATGGGGGGGTACAGGAAGAAGCGCCTGGGAGTGGGGAGTACATGTGCTTGGTCGGGGAGGCAAGGCGGTGGCTGGGTTCGCCGGAATTGGAGGAGGAAGCTCGTCGGAGCAGTGGGAGTGTGGCTTGAAATTCCGTCGGCCTGGGGGCAGAGAGAGGGAGGCGCGTGAGGGGAATTGGAGAGGAGGGCGAGGCGTTTAATACCGCGTGGTCGCAGGGGGAGTAATGGCCGTTAAAAGCGTGAATTTATCGCCGGCGTTTACTAGCTACAACGGCAGGGAGTAATCGGCGCTGGTTGAAGACGATGAATAGGAGATGTGGGGTCCTGTCGTCAGTGAGTGAGAGAGTTAGGGAAGAGGTCCACCAGTCAGCGTCTGCGTGGGTTCAAAAATGAGTGTGAATCGTTTTCTTTCTGGAGAGAGGGAGTGGGCTGCTACTGGGCCTTGTTGGGCTTGGCGACTGGGCTGCTGTCCACTTCTATTTTTTTTCCTTCCTGTATGTTTTTCTTTTTCCTAATCTATTTTCTGTTTTGAATTTCAAACAACAATTCAACATTCAAATCAATTCAAACATTCACTAAACATTACAATTGATTTTGGTTCTGTTTAACCAACATAAACCAAAGTCCTAAAATAATAATTTTATTTTGGGGTCCATTTATAATTAAATAAAATGGACTTTAGTTCATAAATCAAATAGGTTTTAATTTATTTTAAAAATCCATTTGAAATCTAATATTTTCAAAACCAAATCAGTAGGTTTTATTTGAAAATAAAGCACAATTGGAAAGCTTGTTTAAAATAAATAAATAAGTTTTAGTGTTTATTTTAAAATGGGAAAAGCCTTTACTTAAATAAAATTGGGTATTAAATCCTTTTGTTTTATTTTATTTAAATGAACCTTTACTATTTTTATCAAATAGAATTATTTTATTTTAAAGGCTTGGCCAAGTTTTAATTTGGCTTACAAAATAATTCCTTATTAATTTTCTTCCTTCTCATTTTAAAATCAAATCTTTTATTAAAAGATTTCAAAATAGTGAAACCAAAATATTTTTTTTCTTTATTAAATGTTTATCTTTTTTAAATCCCTTTAGGATTGTTTTGAATCCAAATTGGTTTGAAGATTTCCAATTGGATTCAAAAAGTTTCTTCTTACCCTGAAAATCAACAAAGTTTTATTTTTTTTTATTTTTTTTCACATTACAAGATTTGGGATGTGACATTGCATCACCTTTCTATATCATAATTTACCTCTATTCATTGATATTTGTCTTATTATGAGGTATTACTTATGGCTTTTCATCTGTTTATGCATGTTGGATGATTCCTGGAGGATGGACTGCCGGAGTCTGGATTCTGATGGAAAAGAAGGTGTTTCGGTGCAATTTCGCGAAGATCAGAAAAATACCAGAAAAATATGGAAACAAATTATTTCACCAGAAGACGAAGGAAGCCAGAAGGAGGAGCGAAGGGGGGCTGCAGGGGGCCCAACCCCCCTAGGCGCGGGCCCACCCGAGGCCGCGCCTGGGGTGGGTTTGGCCCACCTGCCCGGCTCCCGACTCTCCCCCTTCGCCTATAACTTCCCTTCGGAACCCTAATACACGGGGAGCGACCACAGATAGACTTCCGCCACCTCTGGGAGGCGGAAAACACCGAGAGAGAAAGATCTCTCCAGCAGATAGATTTCTGCCAGGGGAATTCCTTCCCGGAGAGGGGAGACCGTCGCCATCAACACCGTCATCAAGCTAGGCTTCATCGGGATCATCATCATCATCCACACCATCATCTCCACCAGCACCATCATCACCACTCCGTCCCGCTATAACAATAGTGTTAGATATTGCTTAGTTCATTAGGGAAACTTTCCCAGTGTTGATTACTATTGTAGTTGATGCTTGTGAGTGGAACCATTAGATTATTGTTTTTGTTCAGATTGTTATCCATTACCATATCATCTTTGATCTTGATCCATATGATGTCTTGTGAGTAGTTCGTTTAGTTCTTGAGGACATGGGAGAAGTCATGTTGTTAGTAGTGGATTTGTGTTGAGATATTATTTAATGGTTTAGTATTTAAGTTGTGGTGCTATTCTTCTAGTGGTGTCATGTGAATGCTGACTACATGATACTTCACCATTTATGGGCCTAGGGGAATGCATTGTGTATCTGGCTACTAATTGTGGGGTTGCCGGAGTGACAGAAACCTGAACCCCCGTTAGGACACCATTGCACAAGGGAGCGTAGGATCTCAGAGTTTAAGGCTATGGTTAGGTTTATATCTTAATTGCTTTCCTGTAGTTACGGATGCTTGCAGGGGGTTTAATCACAAGTATGTATTAGCCCAAGTAAGGTCGGTACATTAGCATAGGTTCACCCACACAACACTTACAACACCAAAGAAGACTACTCATCTATTTGAAGCGAAAGCACTTGATAGAATTCCCATGTGTCCTCGAGAACCTTTGGTCCATATAAGTATTTCCACCGGCTTGTCCTTTGCTAAGAAAGGATTGGGCTACTTGCTCCAATTGTTTGTTGTCTTTATTACTTGCACTTTATTTCTTTACTTTACCAGAAAACCCCTAAAAATCCGTTTGCTAAGTATTTACAGAGATTTTCTTCTCCATATCACTAGTCAACACCTTTTACTCCTCGTTGGGATCGACACTCCTATTTATAAAAAGTAGTATGATACACTCCCTATACTTGTGGGTCATCAAGACTATTTTCTAGCGCCGTTGTCGGGGAGTGAAGCGCTATTGAAGAATGGAATTGGTAAAGGAAAATTCTACTGTAAGTATTGCTTTTTATTTCTATTTGTTATTTTGTTTCCAATATGGATAACCCACTTGGTTTTCTGTTTGGGAAAACTACTTATTAGGGTAGTAGATGAACCACCACCTGTTGAGATAGATCCTTTTAAGATACCTACAAGTATTGTTGATCGTGTTATGGATAATTATTATTTAGGGGATGGAACTGTCCACCCTGGTGATCATTTGCTTTTTATCCATGAATTATGTGGGTTGTTTAAGTGTGCAGGTATCACAACTGAACAGGTGAAGAAAAATTTACTCTCTATATCCTTGAAAGGGAGAGCTGAAGAATGGTATAAGCTGATTAAGAATGGGCAATCCATGGAATGGGAGGAAATAGTACCTCTCTTTTATTCTAAATTTTATCCTCCTAGTGAAATTCATAAGGATGGGAATCTGATATATAACTTTTGGCCTCATGATGGACAGAGTACAACTCAAGCTTGGGGGAGATTGAAGTTACTAATGCTTAAATGTCGTATTCATGAACTCCCTAACAATATTATTATCAATAACTTTTATGCTAGGCTTTCTCTTCGTGATAAAGATTTACTAGATGCTTCTTGTGCTGGATCATTCACACATATGAAGGAAGAAGCTAAATGGGATTTGCTAGAACGTATTCAAGAGAACACTGAATCTTGGGAGAATGACAAAGGGAGAAAGTCAGGTATAAATTATGATTATGAATGCATAAAATCTTTTATGGGAACTGATGACTTCCATGATATTAGTAATGAGTATGGTCTTGACTCCCAAAGTATTGCCAATTGTTTTAAGGCTTTTGCCTCTTACATAGAAATTCCTAAAAATAAGTGGAATAAGTACCATGCACCCTATAAAGATGTTGTTAGTAATGTTCCTGTTAGAAGCACTGAAGTTTGTACTATTGATCATATTTTGCATGAACCTTATGTTGAGAAAATACCTTTCCCAGCTAAGGTAAAGGAGTATTCTATGATGATTAGTGCGAATAACAAAGGTACAAAGAAAACTGTGGAACCTGATGAGCAAATGAATACTGAACATGTGGTAGCTATTGTGAAAAATCTTGTCACTAGAAATATAGAGGATGAGCATATTGTCTTCTGTGAAGACGCTTATAATATTATTTCTCATCCTAGTAAAGCTAGAAAATCTTGTGTCCCTGTGCTTTCTGTTAGAATTGGTGATCATTGCTATTATGGTTTATGTGATATTGGTGCTAGTTCTAGTGTTATTCCTTATGAGCTTTACAGGGAAATTATGCATGAAATTGGTCCTTGTGAGCTTGAGGATATTGATGTGGTTATTCACCTTGCTAATAAGGAAACCATTTGCACTATTGGTATTGTAAGAGATGTGGAGGTCCTCTGCGGTAAGATTAAGTATCTTGCTGATTTTCTAGTGCTTAATTCAGCAGCTAGCAAAACTTGTCCTATCATTTTTGGTAGACCTTTGTTGAACAGTTGTGGAGCTATTATAGATTGTAGGAAGGAAAAAGTTTTGACTAAGTTTGATGGAGAGTCTTATGAGTTTAATTTTTCCAAATTTGCTAAAGCTCCTTGTGAAAATAGCTTGCCTAATAAAGATTTCAGGATGGAACAACTTGCTTCTATTGATCCGGTTTATGACCTTGGACCTCTTTTTGGTGATTGTAAGTATGCTCATTCTGATGATAAAGTTGTTGACAGTGACAGTTATATTGTCAATTTTATTCAGAGTGCTACTGAAAGTTATTAAGAGAGAGGGAAACATGGTTTTATGCATCTCGATAATGTTAAGTTTCCCTGTTTTATGTTGAAAGCTTTGAAGTTGCATTTGTTTTGTCTTCCTATGCTAGTGGCTTTTTGTTTCAAATTTTTTTTCTCATGATACCCCCATGCATAGGAAGTGGGTTAGACTCAAATTTGTTAGTTATTTGCTTCTTGATGCTCTCTTTCACTTCAGATATTTATCTCCTATGTGAGCATTGATACGTTGGAAACGTATCTATAATTTTTGCTGCTCCATGCTTGTTTTGTATCTACTTTGCTTTGCTTTATCTACACTTTGAGGTGTTTTTATATCTTTTCTGGAACTAACCTATTAACAAGTTGCCACAGTGCCAGTTGCCTGTTTTCTTCTGTTTTTGGTTCTAGAAAGGCAGAAAATCAATATTCTCGGAATTGGACAGGACAAAATCCAAAGTCATTATTTTTCCGGAGCAACACGGAACCACGAAGCAGAGCCGGAGGGAGGCCACAGGGTGGCCGCACCCCCCTAGGCGTGGGCGCCCTAGAGGCGCCCATAGGGGGTGTGGGCCCCTGGACCCCCACTGACCTTGCCTCATGCGCCTATAAGAAGCCCCGGGGAGAAAACCCTAAGGCATCCAAAAGAAATCCACGAAAACCTCTGTAGCGCCGCCGCCACCGAAGGGGAGATTCGGGGGATAGAAAGTCTCTGTTCCGGCACCCTGTCGGGACAGGGAAGTGCCCCCAGAGCCATCTCCATCGATCTCCATTTCCATCTTCATCACCGTTGCTGATTCCCATGATGAGGAGGGAGTAATTCTTCCTTGAGCTAAGGGCTCTACCGGTAGCTATGTGTTCATCTCTCTCTCTATGCATGATCTTGTGGTCATGAGCATTGTAATCAAGTAGATCTACCTTGCTACTCAAGTGCTTCATTAGATCTCTGCTCTCCCCATGTGTGTGAAAGTGACAGCGTGCATGCCATGGTGGTACTTAGGCTTGAGTCTACATAAATACTCTTTGTGCTTTAATAGATCTATGCTTTCCCCCACGTGTGTGAAAGTGACATCGGGCATACCGTGTGTGGAACTTTGGCTAGATTGAATATTTGTTATGAGTTATATTTGGAGTTGGATGTCTCTATGAAATTGTGGTGTTTGTTGGAACCATCTAGCGCTCAAGGTGATAGTGTGGGGTTATTTAGATTGGGGAAGGCGGACTTTGAGGTATGCTGTTACAACCCTACCATGGATTAGAGTGTCCAACCGGAGAGTAGTTAAGAGTAGTATCATGAAGAGAGGATATTTATATGAGAGAGTGTTCACTAGTGAAAGTATGATCCCTAGGCCTTGTTTCTAAGCATTGAAACACCGTTTGCTACTAGATCTGTTGCATGTTTGCTTGCTTCCATCTTTGTTCCATTTGCCAGGGAGGTTTTGGGCTTTTACCTTTCCTCCACGCCATCAGTTCTTTTCTAGCGCCGTTACCCCACGTCAACAACAAGTCAGAAGCTATTTTCTGGCACCATTACCACTTTTATTTCACTATCTCTTCGCCAAACTAGTGCACCTATACACCTGACAAGTGTATTGGGTGTGTTGGGGACACAAGAGACTTCTTGTATCTTGATTGCAGCGTTGCTTGAGAGGGAATACCTTTGACCACTTCCTCCCTGAGTTTGATAAACCTTGGGTAATCCACTTAAGGGAAACTTGCTGTTGTTCTACAAACCTCTGCACTTGGAGGCCCAACAACTGTCTACAAGAATAGAAGTGCGTAGACATCAAGCTATTTTCTGGCACCGTTGCCGGGGAGGTAAGGTAAAAGGTACTCACATCCTCTGGTGTGAGTGATCGAAGTTATTCCCTTTAGATTCTGCAATTTTGTCTTTTTGTTTCTTGTTTTCACTAGTTAGGCTTAATGGAAAACAACAACAAAATTAGAGAGCTTTATAGTGTTTATCTTGAGTTAGGACAGGAAGTGTTTGAAGAGAAAATTAGAAAACCTATGGAGCTTTATTTGCATGCTAATAGCAATGTTATTAGTATGAATTCTTTGGACACCATTATTGCTAATGCTATGGAAACGTCTAAGCTTGGGGAAGCTAGTTTTTATAAAAATGATCTTTTTAGTTCCCCAGCTTTGGAAGATAGCTATTGTATTGCTTATGCTAATACCAAACCTCCAATATATGATGATTACAATGATGAGTATGATATTTTCAGTCCACCTACTATTGAGGGGGAAGTTTATTGTGATTACAATATGCCTCCTATATTTGATGATTATGGTGATGAGAATAGTAATGATAGCTATTTTGTTGAATTTGCTCCCACTACTTATGTGGTGAGTAATAATCATTGTATGCATGTGGCTCATGATAAGAATGTTTTATGTGATAGTTATATTGTTAATTTTATTCATGATGCTACTGAAAGTTATTATGAGAGAGGGAAATATGGTATTATGCATCTCAAAAATATTAATTTTCCCCTCTTTATGTTAAAAGTCTTGAAGTTGCACTTTTTTGCTTTCCTATGCTTGTTGCTTTGTGCTTTCATGACTTGTTTCTTTACAAGATTCCTATGCATAGAAAGTGGGTTAGACTTAAATGTGTTTTGAATTTGCTTCTTGATGCTCTCTTTTACTTCAAATTCATATTTCTTATGAGAGCATCTTCTCAAACTATCAAGCCTAACTTAAAGGCATTAAAGAAAAGTACTTGTTGGGAGATAACCCAAGAGTTTTCTTGAGTATTGGAAGTTGTTACTTCAGTAATGACCTCTCCTATCCTTTTTGTTTGTTTTTTGTGCCAAGAATGACCTCTAATGAGAGGGAAGTAAGATTTGGGGAGTTGCTGTCCCGAAACAGATTTTTGTCCTCCACCATAAATATTCGTGAGGAGTCTCTGTAACTCGGATTGATCAGAAAATTTACGAATAAATCCCCAGTATGTTAGCTAACTTTAGTTAGTTCAACACGTTTTGATTTGAGCAACACAAGATTTTAGAAAAAAATCGGTTTCTACCTGCTGGTCTGTTTTGACAGATTTCTGCCATTATTTGCATTTGCTTATTATTGATTCCTTTTTGGGAAATTGAGATTTTTGAAGGAGTTACTACAGTATCTTGTGTTTCTAGTGAAATTTTTTGTTGTTTTTAAACTAAACCCAAAGCTCTATTATCTTTTGAATACACTAATGTTGCTAATGAAGATTGTGTGAAGTTTTGTATGAAGGAAAAATTTCAGGTGTAGAGAGAGAATGATGTAACGAGATGAAGAATGGACAAAAGCTCAAGCTTGAGGATGCCACCCTGGTTTCACCCCAAGAAATATCCAAGAGGTATAAGCGTCAAAGCTTGCGGATGCCCAAGGCATCCCCTTCTTCATCAATAAAAATCGCAGGTCTTTCTAGACACTTCATTTTTATTGTTTCATGCATTGTTGTGTTGTTCTTGGACCGTCTTAGTTTTCGTTTTTGGTTTTCGTTTGCTTAGTTTGCTTGAGTAATTTGGTTGGTTACACCACACTTCTTTTGGAGAGAGACACACTCTGTTTCCATTGCCGAACACTCTAGTTTTCACTCTTACTGTTTGTGAGTGTTCACTTTTGCTAGCACTGCGTTCAACCTTAGTTTTCTTGTGCTTTCAGCTTAGAACTTTTTAGTTCTTCTTTGTGGATTTGTGATACAAGCTCACTAATCTTTGTTGATTATTATCTTTGTGAGTTGTTTCAAATAAGTCGATTGGTGTTGGAAAAGAGTAGAAAGTTTCATGCTTATAGTGGTACAAAAGGGAGCTTGTTTTGACTGTGACTTAGACTTTATCATGCCATGCTAGATGTTGCTTTGACCTTATGCTTAGTGATTATTGTTGTAGCATGACTTGTTCCAAATAATTGAGATTGCTTAGTGTGCCTTGAAGAAATTGTTGTTTTAGCATGCAAAAGCATAATATTGTGGTATTCTCCTTTGATGCTTTGCTTGGGTTGACTTCGCACATGCTCACACCATGTTATGACTATGACAAGTCACCATTAGCCTCTATGATCATTTAGTCCTTGACTTGTAGTACCACTATATGCTTTGATTAGTAATGTTTTGTCGCTCTGCATGATTATGGCCATTATTGCTCTCTTAGTTGGTTGCTCCTAGTCTTTTGCTAGACTCCACTTGTATGAGTAAGCTCTACGCATGCTTCCAACTCCTAAGAAACCAAGTTATTCCAAAGTGTCCACTATAAACTCCTATGCATGGTGTGTTACACCATTCCAAGTATATTCTTGTTTTCAGCTATCTTCCAATTAAAAACTATTTTGTTATGTGAAAACTTAGTGATTAAAGCCCTCACAAACTTGATGGCACACTTTATATTCTTTGCCCCTAATAAACTTGAACCATTGTGTCATCTATGTTGTATATTCTTGCACTTATACGTTGGAATTAGCAGAACCGTGTTGTCACGGGGAACGTTTTCAACATTGCACTTGTACTTTGTACTCAGTTGATATCATGCTCTTTTGTCTATGAATGTCACTGGTGTGAAATAAAGAGGGAACTTATAAGTTCATGGAGTTTGTATCCTGTGTTAGAGAAACGCCTAATCCGCTAGCCTAAGCCATGCCTAATCATGGTGGAAACTTGCAGCATCACCATAGTAACATCTATGAAGCATTCTTCTTATAAAAAAAGAGACACATTGGGAAAAGAGGAAAGAGAGAAAAAAGCACCATATTCCCATGGTAAATAAGAAGATTGCTGAGATGCTCATTGTCTGCTTGCCTTGTCATTTTGGTTATGGGATAGCTCATGTACCATGTGCAAGGGGTACCCCGTTGGCGGTTCTCAATGATATGCAAGTACTTACAATGACAAGAACTTGCCTGGGCCCAAAAGTTTAGTAGCATGAGGAGTGACCCTCATATTCAAGGGACATGAGATTGCCAACTTATACTTTGTCTAGCATATACTCCAGCTTTGTTCACTTTAACCTTAATCACTTCAAGATGCTTATGATAGGGGCAATGAGGGCTGAAAGCTAACAAGTACCATAAATTTTGGAAGCTCTTTTTGAAACTTGAAATCCCTGCTTCCCTTTGTGAAGGGCCTTTCTTCCACCATTATTTGAGTCTCCACCTTCTACCTTTAGGCACCATTAAGAGAGCATAGTTGTCACTCTATGTGCAGTGTTCCAAAACTTATTGATTGATGCATATTGTGATATTACTTGTTCTTGTGCTATTTGTTTCTAGTCACCCTTGTGAACTTTGAAGCTGTCCTATGCATCTATTTGCTACTCTATGAGGGACAAGCTGAATGCCATTATGCCATGTTTTCTGTATGTGAAACAAACAAACGTTTTTCAATGCATGTTATTCATGATCTTTGTTTGTAGCCTTTCATGTTTCATGCATAGTTACTATGTCCTATTGTTATAACTCCATCTTTCATGCACATGTTTAGAGTTCTTTGATCCTAGCTTTCAATGTTTGCAAATGGTTTGATCTTGGTTTTGATGGTGCATGTCACCTCAAAAATTATTCTTTTATCACTTACCTACTCGAGGACGAGCAGGAGTTAATCTTGGGGATGCTTGATACGTTGGAAACGTATCTATAATTTTTGACGCGCCATGCTTGTTTAGTATCTACTTTGTTTTGCTTTGTCTACACTTTGTGGTGTTTTTATATCTTTTCTGGAACTAACCTATCAACAAGTTGCCACAGTGCCAGTTGCATGTTTTCTTCTGTTTTTGGTTCCAGAAAGGCAGAAAATCAATAATTTCGGAATTGGACGGGACAAAAGCCAAAGTCAATATTTTACCGTGGGGGAGACGAATCCAGAAGACGAGACGGAGAGGCGAACCAGGGCGGCTGCACCCCCCTAGGCGCGAGTGAGCCCACCCCGTGCCTGGGTAGGTGTGGCCACCCTGGCCACCTCCTAGCCTCGCATCTTCGCCTATAAAAAGCCCCTGATGTAGAAACCCTAGGCACCCGATCAAAACTCCATGAAACCTTCTGTAGCCGCTGCCACCGTCGTCCCTAGATCGGGGGGATCTGAAGTTCTTCCCAGCACCCTGCCGGAGGGGTGATCATCCTCGAGGCCTTCTCTCTGTTATGATGCGTGAGTAGTTCCACCTTGGACTATTTGTCCATGTAGTAGCTAGATGGTTGTATCTCCTCCTTATGCTTTTATGTATAGATCTTGTGAGCTCCATTCATGATCAAGATCGAATCTATTTGTAATCATGCATGTTATGTTTGCGGGGATCCGATGGATATTGAGATTACTATGTCGGATTGATTAATGGTTTTGTCTTTATGATTCTATCATGTTTGTGTTGTTTGTGATCTTGCATGCTCTCCGTTGTTAGTAGCTATCTTGGACGAGTAGTTGCTAGTGACTCCAAGAGGGGGTATATATGCTCGATAGTGGGTTCATGCCTCTAGTTTCCAAGGGAAGTGACAGAAATCTCTTCGGCTGTAGATGTGTTGTTGCTACTAGGGAGAAAACAACGGTCTCTTGTTCATGGAACAAGTGGATTGTTTACATTACACACTTTGCTTAAAGCAGTTGTCTGTTGCTTGCAACTTAATACTGGAAGGGGTTCAGATGATAACCTGAAGGTGGACTTCTAGTCCTAGATGCAGTTGGATGGCATTCTATGTATTTTGTTGTATTTCCCAATCGAATCTCATAGGATCTTTTTGTCTGGTGTTGCATTGTTATGCCTTGCTCAGTTCCTGTCAATTGCCCTGCTGTAATTTGTTTACCCTTCATGTCATATTGTTTATCTAAGGAGAGCACCTCTAGTGAACTATGGACCCCAGTCCAATCTTTACCATTGATACATCTTCCACCGTTACTTGTTTACTTGCTGAAAACCATTAACTTCCACACCATATGTTTAATCCTTTGTTACAGCAAACCGGTGAGCTTGATAACCTCACTGATTTGTTGGGGCAAAGTCTTGAGTTTGTGTTGTGCAGGTCTCCGCGTTTCTTGCAACACCTATGTGACGTTTCCTTCCTCCTACTGGTTCGATAACCTCGGTTTCTCACGGAGGGAAAACTTGCTGCTGCGCTCATCACACCTTGCTCTTGGGGTTTCCAACGAAGCGTCCCACGACAGTGCTGGGCGTCATCACCCCTAGGCACGGGCCACCCCTAGGCCACGCCTACAGGGGGTGTGGCCCACCTGGCCCACCTATGGCTCTGCCCTCTCGCCTATATCTTCTCCTCAAAACCCTAAAACACGAGGAGTGACCATAGAAAGATTCCGCCGCCTCTGCAGAGCGGAAAACACCGAGAGAGAAAGAGCTATCCGGTAGACAGATTTCTACCGGGGAAATTCCTTCCCGGAGAAGGGAGATCGTCCCCATCAACACCATCATCAAGCTATACTTCATCGGGATCATCATCATCATCCACACCATCATCTCCACCAACACCATCATCACCACTCCATCCCGCTGTAACAATTGTGTTGAATACTTGCATAATTCTTAGGGGAAACTTTCCCGGTGTTGATTACTATTGTAGTTGATGCTTGTGAGTGGAACCATTGGATTATTGTTTATGTTCAGATTGTTATCCATCACCATATCATCTTTGATCTTGATCCATATGATGTCTTGTGAGTAGTTAGTTTAGTTCTTGAGGACATGGGAGAAGTGATGTTGTTAGTAGTGGATTTGTGTTGAGACATTATTCAATGGTTTAGTATTTAAGTTGTGGTGCTATTCTTCTAGTGGTGTCATGTGAACATCGACTACATGATACTTCACCATTTATGGTCCTAGGGGAATGCATTATGTATTTGGATACTAATTGTGGGGTTGCAGGAGTGACACAAACCCGAACCCCCGTTAGGACACCATTGCACAAGGGAGCGTAGGATCTAAGAGTTTAAGGAAGTGGTTAGGTTTATATCTTAATTACTTTCCTATAGTTGCGGATGCTTGTAGGTGGTTTAATCACAAGTATGTATTAGTCCAAGTAAGGTTGGTACATTAACACAGGTTCACCCACACAACACTTACAACACCAAAGAAGACTACTCAGCTATTTGAAGCGAAAGCACTTTATAGAATTCCCATGTGTCCTCGAGAACGTTTGGTCCTTATAGGTATTTCCACCGGCGTGTCCTTTGCTAAGAAAGGATTGGGCTACTTGCTGCAATTGTTTGTTGTCTTTATTACTTGCATTTTATTTCTTTGCTTTATGAGAAAACCCCTAAAAATCCGTTTGCTAAGTATTACAGAGATTTTCTTCTCCATACCACTAGTCAACACCTTCTGCTCCTCGTTGAGATCGACACTCCTATTTATCGAAAGTACTACGATACACCACCTATACTTGTGGGTCATCAGAGATTCATGCTGGAAAGGGGCAATGAAAGAAGAGCTTACAAGAATTGAGGAGAATGGAACATGGAGGTTGTGTGAGCTGCCTATGGGACACCGACCAATTGTATTAAAGTGGGTGTTCAAGCTGAAAAGAAATCCAAGTGGAGAAATTGTCAAACATAAGGCAAGACTCATTGCTAAAGGTTATGTGCAACGACATGTCATAGACTTCAAAGAAGCCTTCGCTCCTGTAGCTTGCCTCGAATCTGTGCGCCTGCTCATAGCAATGGTAGCGCAGTATGCTTGGAAGATCCATCAGATGGATGTGAAATCGGCCTTCTTGAATGGGGATTTGACTGAAGAAGTGTACGTCAGCCAACCACCAGGGTATGAGGTTGAGGGACAAGCAAGCAAGGTGTACAAATTGAAAAAGGCCTTGTATGGTCTTCGTCAAGCTCCCAGGGCTTGGAATTCAAAACTTGACAAAACCTTGTCGGATCTTGACTTTGAAAGGTGCCCGTCAGAGTCTGGCTTGTATCGGAAGAAGGTAAAAGACTCCATCCTCATTGTTGGTGTGTATGTGGACGACCTTGTGATAACCGGTGATGACAGCAAAGAGATTAATGACTTCAAGAAACAGATTAAATCTAAATTTAGTATGACTAACCTTGGGTTGTTGAGCTACTACCTGGGAATTAATGAAGAAGTCTGAAGACGGGATCACCCTTTGTCAGTCGGGCTATGCCACACGAATCTTGGAAAAGATGGGAATGAAGAACTGTAATTGTGTACACATTCCTATGAAGCCAAGATTGAAAGTCACCAAGGACATTCAATCAGATACAGTTGATCCTACTGAGTACAGAAGTGTGTTGGGGAGCTTGAGATACTTGATGCATACCAGGCCTGACCTAAATTATTCTGTTGGTTATGTAAGCAGGTTCATAGAAAAACCTACAAAGGAGCACATGATGGCAGTCAAACACATCTTAAGGTATGTGAAAGGAACCATCAATCTAGGCTGCTATACTACAGGGGTGTTGTACTACTTTGGTCAATGTCCAATTTCATGGGTTTCTCAAAAGCAGAAAATTGTGGCACACTCATCTTATGAGGCTGAGTATGTTATCGCTGCATCCGCAGCATGTCAGGGAGTATGGCTAGCTCGACTGGTGGAAGAGTTGCTTGGCAACGGAAGTGTCAAGTTCTCAATCAGAATTGACAACCAGTTTGCTATCTCCAAAAACCCTGTGCTCCATGAGAGGAGCAAACACATTGACGCGAGATACCATTTTTCTAGAAGCTGTGTTGAGCAAGGCAAGGTGAAGGTGGAGCACGTCAGAAATGATGAACAACATGCTAATATTCTCACGAAGGCATTGGCAAGATTTCGATTTCAAGAATTGAAGGAGAAAATGGGCATGTGCGTAGTAAACGTAGGACATCAAGCTTAAAGGGAAGAAATGTTTTGTTATTCTCGATGTGCCTAGCTTACCTATCACGTTAGTGTTTTTTCTGAAACTCTGCTAATAATGTAAGACTAGAGACGTGCTTTGTTCATGTTGCGGCTGTGTCCTAGTCCTAAGGAGAAGTAGTCTCTAGATCTTTTTAGTTCGCTAGAATTGTGCGAGGTGATCGGCCACGATAACGTCCAGGGTATGGCGCGAAACAAACGGATCATGGGCGGGCGACTCGGACACATTGTAATCGTTATGAATAAAAAGAGAAAAAAAGAAAAGACGTTGTCGTGGAGAGCGTCACAAAAAAATATGTCTCTCTGCTGAAATTGTCTAGGTGTTCGTTGTCAGCTAGGGCAAAGTTCATAACACTACTCGTTCGATCTTTGAATTAACCACAAGTTCGCGTTGAGTTTCTAGATTAGGATCTGACACTGAACAGTGGATGCATGTCAGGTAGGACACGGCTCGGCTGGAGAATCCGCGTTGGTAGTATATTTTTGTCACCGAATGCCAACCCTTCAGTCTGATATATAAGTTTTTCCACTTTTCTTTGTAACAAAATGTTCATCTTGGATCACGTTAGCACATACTACCTCCGTCCACTATTAGAAAACGGACCGTTGGTCCAGAGCATTAGTCCCGGTTCTAATATAAAACCGGGACTAATGTCCTGGTCCCAACGGCTAGAAACGGCTGTAGGGGATAGAAGACATTAGTCCTGGTTCGTAGGGGATTTTTAGTTCCGGTTTTTTTAATAAATCGGATTAAAGAGTCTGGCGCTGGAAAGAGGTGGATGTGTGGACCTTTAGTCCCGGTTGATTAAATGAACCGGGACTAAAGGGCCCGACTATATCTTCTTCCTCTCCCTGTCCAAGTCATTTCAAGCTCACACAAGCATCTCACTCAAATTTCTTCCCTCAATCTCGAGTTCTTGACGATTTTTCTCAGGATTTGTGAAGATTTTTTGACTCCACATCTATCTAAGGGTCCTAAGAGGTTAGCAACTTCATCCTTTCACATTTCATTGCTAGTTTTAGCTCATTTCATGCTCTAGAAATGGAGGGATTTGTGTGGATTCTATCTCTATATATCTGGTTAATTTGACACATATAGTCCTTGAAATTCATTTGATTTATCGAAGCACAGAGATATACATGAGTTCATCCTATCAATATATCTTGGTTTGGTACATAGTCTCGAAATTCAGACGATTCACAGATGCATCATGCCACCGTCGAGCAACAAAATATCCTTCTTCTTCTACCTTCCGTCACAAAATCCATTGCAACCAAAATAAGAAACAAAACTATGAAGGCATACATATATATAGTGGCACCCTAGCTTTTTAATCATCGACCATTTAAGCAAGTAAGATCCAAAAACATGAACACGCTGGGGAGCTACCAAATTAAATTAGGGAGTGCCTCTATGGCAAGCTCCTCGAAGATGTCTGAGGACGGGATCCTAAGACATCTTCGAGAAGCTCTCTCGTAGTGGTGTCCCTGCTCTCGCACACCATCTTTCAGTTTATATATTCTCTAGCTAGATCAATATGCTGGTGGAGCTTACTAATTTCACATATTAGGGAGTGCCTCTATAGCGAGCTCCCTGAATATGTATGAGGACGAGGTCCTAAGACATCTTCGACAAGCTCCGCCATAGTGGTGTCCCTGGTCTTGCACACGATCTTCCTTGCAGTTGATATTTCACAAGGAAGCCTATTTATAGATTAAGCAGCACAACCTAGTGTCAACACTCACGACATAATGTTGATACTCACCCCTGTCATAGTGTCTCCACTCACTGGCATAGTGTCTCCAATCACGACATATAGTGTCGTCACCCACTTTTAGTCCCGGTTGGAATCTCCTTTAGTCCCAGTTGGAGACACATCTGGGACTAAACGGGCTCACGTCGGCCCCAGCCTGCCGCAACCCCTTTAGTCCTGGTTGGTGTGTCCAACCGGGACTAAAGATGGAGTAGAAAGTTTTTAAATAAGTGCATAGTTGTTTGATGTATACGATGTGTACTTTTATTTTTAGACTAGTACTAATCTTAGCATCGTGATTTTGTTTGATGTACTTATATAATGCAGATGAGACGGCAATGGATATACGCTGGCCGAATCTCTGGCGAATTCATTAAAGGTGTGCGTTCTTTTCTCGTTGTGGTAGAGGCAAACAAGCGGAATGGTTTTATGTGTTGTCCATGTGGTGAGTGCCGGAATCAGAAGGAATACTCTTCCTCAAGAGTCCCACGACCATCTGTTTCGGTTTGGTTTCATGTCTAGTTATAATTATTGGACCAAGCACGAAAAAAGAGGGGTTATGATGGAAGACAACAAAGATGAAGATAAGGATGACAACTATCCTATGTCCCTTGAATACGGTGGTACTGCAATGGAAGACAATGATGATGAAGAAGCAGAAGAACGTGCATCATATGAGCCAGATGATGATCTTGGTCGGGGCATTGCTGATGCAAAGGGAGAATGTGATAGAGAAAGGGAGAGGTTGAAATTCGAGCAGATGTTAGAGGATCATAACAAATTGTTATACCCGAATTGCAAAGATGGCCACAAAAATCTAGGTAGCACACTGGTATTGCTGCAATGGAAAGCAGAGGTCGGTGTGCCTGACAAGGGATTTGAAAAGTTGTTGAAGATAATGAAGAAGCTGCTTCCAAAGGATAACGAACTGCCCGCCAGTACTTACGAAGCAAAGACGGTTGTCTACCCTCTAGGATTAGAGGTATAGAAGATACATGCATGTATTAATAACTGCATCCTCTACCGCGGTGAGCAGTACGAGAATTTGGATGCATGCTTGGTATGCACTACATTCCGATATAAGATCCGACAAGATGACCCTGGTGATGTTGAGGGGAGCGCCCCAGGAAGAGGGTTCCCGCCAAGGTGATTTGGTATGATCCTATAATACCTCGGCTGAAACGTTTGTTCAGAAAAAAAGAGAATGCCAAGTTATTGAGATGTCACAAAGAAGATCGTAAGAAATACAAGTTATTGAGACACCCCGTTGATGGGTCGCAGTGGAGAAAAAATGAGAGAAACTACCCGGACTTTGCAGGTGACGCGAGGAACTTATGGTTTGGTCTAAGTACAGATGACATGAATCCTTTTGGGGAGCAGAGCTGCAGTCATAGCACATGGCCTATGACTCTGTGTATCTATAACCTTCCTCCTGGGTTGTGCATGAAGCGGAAGTTCATTATGATGCCAGTGCTCATCAAAGGCCCGAAGAAACCCGGCAACGACATTCATGTGTACCTAAGGCCATTAGTTGAAGAACATTACAGCTGTGGCACAGACAAGGTGTACATGTGTGGGATGAGCACAAACGTGAGGAATTTAACCTACGAGCATTATTGTGAAGCAGATCACTGGAGTAAGCCTATCTGTCGTATTGGTGATGATGTATTTGATATGGTGAAGGATTTAAAAGTAATCTTTGGAAAGGGTCCTGGCGGACAGTACGTTCCGAAGGACGCTGGCGGACACGCACCCATGTGGAAGAAGAAATCTATATTTTCGGAGCTACCCTATTGGAAAGTCTGAGAGGTCGCTCTGCAATCAACATGATGCGCCTGACGAAAAATATTTGCGTGATACTGCTAGGCTTCTTGGGCGTGTATGGAAAGAATAAAGATACACCAGAAGCACGACAGGACCAACAATGTACGAAAGACCGAGACGGCAGGCATCCAGAGTTGTTTCAAGGTACTGCCAGCTACGCTCTTACCAAAGAAGAGAAGGAAATCTTTTTTGAATTCCTGAGTAGTATCAAGGTCTCCTATGGCTTCTTGTCCAATATGAAGGGAATAATAAATATGGCAGAGAAAAAATTTTAGAACCTGAAGTCTCATGACTGCCACGTGCTTATGACGCAGTTGCTTCCGGTTGCTTTGATGGGGCTTCTGCTAGAAAATGTTAGAGTACCCATTGTGAAGCTATGTGCGTTCCTCAATGCAATTTCTCAGAAGGTAATCGATCTAGAAAGCACTGTTCAAAAAATAGGCCGAATCAGCGATTAATAGGCCGATTAATCGCTACTAGGGACCTGACCGTGTCGATTACCACTAATCGTTTGTGTTAATCATTTAGACCAATTAATAGCTCTGACACTCCAATTACTAGGTATGTTCCCGATTAACTACTACCCTTGATCAAAAAAGTTGCAAAATTATTAACACATATCGCCCATCCATCCGCTAGCGCGCCATAATAAAGTAGGTTTTTGAAGCTCCCGCTCGATCCCTACCTCCAGGAGCTCGATTTCTACCATCACCAGCCAGTTCCTTGTCGTTGTTGACCGGTTCCTCGTAGTTGCCGATCAGACCTCAGATACAAGAGCTCGAACGCCTTGAGGATCTCATCCGGGAGCTCGAGGATGCCTTTAATAGGGTAGGTGGTTGAGGTGAAAGAGGATTCATATGTGTTTTAGGTGATAATTTTTGTAGGTTGCACCAATTAATAGCCGACCGATTAAATCAGTTAATCGTCTGAATTCTGATTAGTCGCTACTCCCAAGGTAACCGAGCAGTTAACGATTACCGATTTCCTTACCATTGCCAGAAAGTCTACCAGGGTTATATAAAGATTTGGTCAAGTGTCTTGTCAGCTTTGAGTTGGTGTTCCCACCATCCTTCTTCAACATAATGACGCACCTCCTAGATCACCTAGTCGAAGAGATTACCATTCTCGGTCCTGTATTTTTACACAATATGTTCCCCTTTGAGATATTCATGGGAGTCTTAAAGAAATATGTCCATAACCGTGCTAGGCCAGAAGGAAGCATCTCCAAGGGCTATAGAACAGAGGAGGTCATTGAGTTTTCTATAGACTTTATTCCTGACCTTAAGCTGATCGGTGTACCTAAATCACGGCATGAGGGGAGACTTAGTGGAAAAGGCACGCTAGGAAAGAAAGCAAAGATATGTATGGACGGACATTATTTCACTAAAGCACACTATACAATTCTGCAAAGTTCCACCTTGGTGGCTCCGAATATCGAGGTACACAAGAATATTGTACGCTCGAACTACTCGGGGCAGTCTGACAGGTTGATTAGAGATGAACACATGAAGACTTTAGGCGGTTGGTTGCAGACACATCTCATGAATGACACCACTGTTGGAGATCAGTTGTACTTGTTGGCCAGGTCTCCATCTTCAACTATATTTACTTTCCAAAGGTACGAGATAAATGGGAATATATTTTACACGCACGCCCAAGATAAAAAGAGCACCAACCAAAACAGTGGTGTCCGATTTGATGCAACAGACGACAATGGGAAAAAGGACACACATTATGGTTACATAGAGAACATATGGGAACTTGACTATGGTCCTAATTTTAAGGTCCCATTGTTTCGATGCAAATGGGTCAATATGACAGGAGGCGGGGTAACGGTAGACCAGCAGTACGGAATGACAACACTGAATCTCAATAATCTTACGTATGGAGACGAACCAATCGTCCTTGCCAATGATGTGGCTCAAGTTTTCAATGTGAAGGACATGTCTACTAGACCGAGAAAAAAGAAAGATAAGCAAAAGAATACAATATCATACGATGAGCGAAAGCACCACATAGGTCTTTCAAGAAAAAGAAACATGGTGGGAGTTGAGGACAGGATAGACATGTCAGAAGATTATAACAAATTTCCGCCATTCAAAGTTAAAACTGACCCAAGCATACCGCTAGAAAAGGAAGATGCTCCATGGTTACGGACTAGAAGAGAACCAAAACACTAAATGTGGATGTTGGTGATGTAATAATGTATTAAGCCTTTTGTGAATTAATCCTATTTTTTTTACAATTTATGAGATTGCTGAAGGCAGGTAGAAAAAAGAGCATTTGATCACCTGAGCGAACTCACAAGAATACAACATCTTCATATTTAGTCCTAGTCCAGCCACAAACCGAAACTAGCTAACACTCAAGACATTTATTAATATTAAAAAACCGGGACAAACCGGGACTAGCTAACACTCAGGACTAAAGTCACCCCCTTTAGTCATAATCATTCCTAGTCCTATAGTACGCAACTTTAGGGTCTTCTTCGTCATCGGCATCATCATTGTTATTGTCATCGTCGTCGTGGCTAGGTGCACGCAGCTCGATCCTCAGCCCAGCCATGGCATATACCGAGGGCATCTGCCACTCCGGCCTCGGATTCACGGCAGGCGGGGGAGGGGTCTCCTGGAAGACGATGCCGCTACCACCGGGCGGGGGAGGGGCCTTCTTGTGGCTCTGTGGCGGGTGGACCTATGGGCACTGCAGGCGAGGATGGTCTCCCCCAGCGATGTAGCGCATCACGCCGATACGGTTCTCCCACCACAAACGGCGGCCAGCTTCGTTGTCGTTCACCAGGGGCAGGCCGTCACCCTCGTACCTAGCGAGCTCCCTTTCCTGCCGATTAGCGGAGAAGGCATTCCAAGTGTCGTAGTTGTCGGGATCCCACTAGGGATCCATCCACTGCTCCGACGTGAGCTCGTGGTAGAAGTGGTTCGTAATGGCCACCTGTGTGGCGGAACCTTGAGGCACAAGAGGGACAGGAACCCCTCCAGCGCTCAGCATCCAGCGGGCGGGCGGCTGGTAGCCCGGCGGGCAAGGGTAGCTGGAGGCGCACGACGCCTCGTTCTCCTCGAGGGTCATAATGGCCCAGTAGGCGCTGTCCATTGTTGTCAGAGAGGAAGGTGTGGATGTGTGGATAGCCATGGCGCGGTCGGCCTATATAGATGGAAAGGGCGGGAAAACATGGCAGGAAGTGGTGGGAAATGGCAGGAAATATTTTAATCCCGGTTAGTGGCTACAACCGGGACTAAGATCTCCGTTCAGAGAGAAAGGGCGGTAAAACATGGAGGGAAGCGGTGGAAAATGGCGGAAAATATCTTTAGTCCCGGTTAGTCGCTACAACCGGGACTAAAAGCTCCGTTCAGAGGGAAAGACCTATCATGTTCGAGGTTTCATGGCTTTCGATCCAAGAGACCGATGTTATGTATTGAATCGTGGAATAGTTTGTGATACTGTGCCCATATTATACATGCATGTGGATATTGGGATGGCGAATAATGTTGCAGAAGGAAGTTTTCCTTTTCGTCGCATGGAAAAGCCATTTTCTATTTTCTGAGCACAAAAAGACGGGTCGTGTTGTGAAGCAGCCACCAAAATGAAGTTACAGAATGCTACCGTCCCATTTTTATCAAATACTAGACCACCTTACATGAACTATCTCCCAACCGGGATATCTGAAACCTTTCTGTCCTTCCCGGGTGAAAAAGACAAATGTTTGCCGAATCGATAGGAAGTGGGTCTAGTTTGAACTACAGGTACATGATCTAACGCCCGTGATTTTTTGAAAAAAATCATTTTTAGACTCACAATATGTTGTTTCTTCAGAGATCCAATGCAAGTTCAAACGAGGCTCATCCCCTATCTTCACGCATGTCGTTTTGACCTTTGTTCAAAACAGGAAAAATTCGAAACGGGCATAAAAATTCAAAAAAGGTCCGAACAATGTAAATCCTTCATGTGGTGTCATATTAAGTGACATAGTTGCAAGGAAAAATATCAAACTTGGTATATTGATCATGTCTCGAAAAAACTTTCACAAAATGACCTTTCATGTTCGAGGTTTCATGGCTTTCGGTCCAAGAGACCGATGTTATATGCTGAATCGCGGCATAGTTTGTGATACTATGCTCATATTATGCATGCATGTGGATATTGGGATGGCGAACAATGTTGCAGGAGGAAGTTTTCCTTTTCGTCGCACGGAAGAACCATTTTCCATTTTCCGAGCGCAATAAGACGGGTCGTTTTGTGAAGCAGCCACCAAAATGAAGTTACATAATGCTACCGTCCCATTTTTCTAAAATGCTAGACCACCTTACATAAAGTATCTCCCAACCGGGGGATATCAAAACCTTTCCGTTCTTCCCGGATAAAAAAGACAAACGTCTGCCGAATCGATAGGAAGTAGGTCTGGTTTGAACTACATGTACATGATCTAACGCCCGTGATTTTTTGAAAAAATCATTTTTTAGACTCGCAATATGTTGTTTCTTCAGAGATCCAATGCAAGTTCTAACGAGGCTCATCCCCTATCTTCACGCACGCCGTTTTGACCTTAGTTCGAAACGGGAAAAATTTAAAACGGGCATTAAAAATTCAAAAAAGGTCCGAACAATGTAAATCATTCGCGTGGTGTCATATTATGTGACATAGTTGCAAGGGAAAATATCAACCTTGGTATATTGATTATGTCTCGAAAAAAACTTCTCAAAATGACCTATCATGTTTCAGGTTTCATGACTTTCGGTCCAAGAGACTGATGTTATGTACTGAATCGTGGCATAGTTTATGATACTGTGTCCATATTGTGCATGCATGTGGATATTGGGATGGCGAACAATGTTGCAGGAGGAATTTTTCCTTTTCGTCGCACGAAAAATCCATTTTTTATTTTCCGAGGGCAAAAAGACGGGTCGTTTTGTGAAGTAGCCACCAAAATAAAGTTACAGAATGCTACCATCCCATTTTTATAAAATACTAAACCACCTTATATGAACTATCTCCCAACCAGGGGACCTTAAACCTTTCTGTCCTTCCCGGGTGAAAAAGACAAATGTCTGCCGAATCGGTAGGAAGCTGGTCCGGTTGGAACTACAGGTACATGATCTAACGCTCGTGATTTTTTGAAAAAAATCATTTTTAGACTCATAATATGTTGTTTCTTCAGAGATCCAATGCAAGTTCTAACGAGGGTCATCCCCCTATCTTCACGCACGCCATTTTGACCTTAGTTCGAAACGGGCATAAATTTTTTAAAAAAGGTCCGAACAATATAAATCCTTCGTGTGGTGTCATAGTATGTGACATAGTTGCAGGAAAAATATCAAATTTGGTATATTGATACTATAACTTAAGCTTGGTGACATGCATGAGCAATAAGTGCACTTGCATATCACATGTCTATGAAGTATGAGCCCGGATAGGCAATGAGTTTTTTTTTGAAATTTTCAAATTTAAAGATTTAAAAAGTTTTAGTAAAATTATCAGGCTATAGATAATGATTTATAATACATGGGTACAAAATCTTATGTGACAATACTTTGTATTCCAGTCTCCTAAAATAAAAAAATCAGATGAGTGGAATTTTGAATGGGTCTCCCTTTTTCCAAAAAAAATCATATTTGTATCTTTTGTTGCGCCTGAGATATAAGTATTTTCCATTAATTTTTTGCAGACGTGTATTTTATACTGTTGGCTACACTTATGTATATTTTCTAAAATATTTGATGATTTTTTTTAAAAAAATAAAAAACGGGCTATGAAGGCCATGCTCTACAGCGATTTTTCGTGGAGCACATTCATTTGTATTCCTTGATGAGAGCTCTTGGCTAGGGTTTTAGCCTGTTGCCTACGATTCTCCGACTACTACCATACTAAGCCTGCTCAACAACAACTCCTGTAGGCTGCCTCTCCTGACCTCATCTCGACCACTATGTGGTCATGTGCGAAAAGGGGTGCACGAAATCGTTGCTCTAGGCGGATGTGTCGCGCACGAGGACAAGCCGACGGTGATGAGGCGCTGTAGGAGGCACTGGTCTGGCCGGGAGCTTGGAGACGCATCTCGAGATAGTGTCTCTGGCGTGGAGTTGAGCCTGCAGAAGAGGCGTGGGGATATCGATTTTGGGACAACATTGTGTGGGAGAGGGAGGCACTTGGGCGGGTCACTCCGTCTAAACCTTCCCGTCCGTCTTTGCCTAGAGACAAGAAAAGCGCTTTCTCCTCAGGTCGTCCACCCCTCTCATCCACTCCTTTCATCCACTCTTGGCTCTCTTCTCCTTCAACTTGTGAGCAACAAGCACACATCCTGAGTAGGCGTTGTTGTAAATATAGTGAATGTAGAATCCACCCTTGGGTTGAGCTGTCATTTCCTTCTCCTAAACTCTCTTTTTTCTTCTTCTCAATTTGCAAAATTTACTACAGATGGACATAATTGTTTCTGAATTTTGTACCATAGATCCTTTATGTGTTAATTTATTGGTTAGATAAATCATGTGTTTAGAGAAAGGAAATAAACATTTATTTATTTTAACCTGGAAATATTCATTTATATTTTAATAATAAGATTGGGTCCAAGTTCTAACAACACTCCATCAATTAATTATGTACACACTATTAATGTATTGAAAGAACCTGACATAAGAGAAAAATAAGGGTGTGACCAAAAACTCGCGTGCTCGCTTGTGATATTTAATGCGATATAGGCGGCGAGGCGAAGCTCGCACATCCACCTAGTATTGATTATGTCTCGAAAAAAACTTCACAAAATGACCTATCATGTTCAAGGTTTCATGGCTTTCGGTCCAAAAGACCGATGTTATGTGCTGAATCGCATCATAGTTTGTGATACTGTGCTCATATTGTGCATGCATGCAGATATTGGGATGGAGAACAATGACGTAAGAGGAAATTTTCCTTTTCGTCACACGAAAAAGCTATTTTCCAATTTCTGAGCGCAAAAAGACGGATCGTTTTATGAAGCAGCCACCAAAATGCAGTTATAGAATGCTACCATCCATTTTTCTAAAATACTAGACCGCCTTAAATGAACTATCTACCAACCAGAGGATCTCAAACCTTTCTGTCCTTCCCGGGTAAAAAAGACAAATGTCTGCCGAATTGGTAGGAAGTGATTCCGGTTTGAACTACAGGTACATGATCTAACGCCCGTGATTTTTTGAAAAAATTATTTTTAGACTCACAATATGTTATTTATTCAGAGATCCAATGCAAGTTCTAACAAGCCCATCCCCTATCTTCACGCATGCCGTTTTGACCTTAGTTCGAAACAGAAAAAATTCGAAACGGGCATAAAAAATTCAAAAAAGGTCCGAACAATGTAAATTTAAAAATGGGAACAATTATTTAATTTACATCTATATAAAAGAATAAGATAATAGCTTTAAATTATATATCTTTTATTTCTGCAAATTTTGATATATAATAATTAATTTTCCTAATTGCTAATTTTTTTTAAAATGGTCGAAAAATACACCTTTAGTCCCGGTTTATTTTACACACCGAGAATAAAGGGGTGCGGACCTGCGTACGAAACGCGGTGCGCCTAAAACCCTTTAGACCCGGTTTGTATCACCAACCGGGACTAAAGGGGGTGGGTATTTATGCCCACCCCGTCCGCCCCGGTTCGAGCACCGAACCGGAGCACGTAGTCGTCTTCCTTGATCCCCAGCGCCCCAGCGCCGTCCACCACCGCGCCCGTGCCGCCCCTCCCCCACGCCGCCCGCGCACCACTGTCAGCCGCCCCACAGGTGAGCTCTCCGGCCGCCCTATTAGTTGTAATTTTGTTCGTGTTAATTAGTGTAATTTTGTTAGTGTATTTTAGGATTAATTAGTTATTTAATAATTTTAAGGTTATTTTAGGATTTAGGGTTAATTAGGTAGTTAGTTCGAAGTTTAGGGTTAATGTAGTTAGTTAGTTTGAAGTTTAGTGTAATTTTGTTTAGAGATTTTAGTTAGAGATTTTAGTTGATTTTAGTTAGTGTTTAATATAGTTAGTTGATTTTAGTTGAATTTAGTTAGTGTTTAATATAGTTTATTTTAGTTGATACTATTTACTATCGTCATGTTTAAAGTGTATAGTTTAATTTAGTGTTTAGGATTATGCCGCATCCTCATCCTTGTTCACTCGGCGGGAACAATGGACTATTATACTCTGTCCGGGCATTATTTTCTTAGCTCATGTCTAAGATTTTGCACACTGCACGATGCCCTAAAGCGCCGACCGTTTGTACAGAGTTTCCTAAAACCACATTCGGCCACCATTTGAAGAGCGCCGATGGAGGTGTGGCCTGTGGATACAGTGTAGGAGGAGCGGCTGCCAATGTTTTCTTGCCTATATGCGCGGGACTGGGCTCTGCCGGGCTGGCACTGGGAGGTGCTACCTGCCGGGAGATGTGGTTTGGTGAGAAATCCGGGTATCGTCATTGACCCGGATCTTCTGTGGTGGCGGCCGAGTGGTCCAGGCGCGGTGCAGAGGGAGCCTGCCCCCGACAAGGTGGTACAGCGTCGTGTCAGGGAGGAGGATGACCACGTCCGACGTTGCATGTACATTTTGGAAGTCCGGGTCGTCAATACCTGGCAGGTTCTTTAGGAACCTTATCCGAGATATTCTCCGGTGATGGGTCCTAATCTTTGGGTGCACACCTCCCGCGGTTCAGTAGTCGGGGCTCGACGTCTTGGTTGAGCTAGATGTGTAATAGGGTACTATCTTTTATTATTGTTGTACTAGATGGATTATTCGAGATGTATTGTTGTTTAATTGGTACTTTATCTTTCTTCATCGCATTGTTTAATTGGTACCTTAATGTGTAATATGGTATATTAAGCTTAATTACTTTACCTTCCTTTATTTATCACATTGAGCAAAATGGTTTTATATTTCTTCTGTATTAGTTAAGTTATGGATGATAGAGACGACGAAGAGAGTATGTACAAGATGATAGATGAGGGTACAGGAGGTTACCATTACGATGGAGCAGACGACGATGGAGATGATGATGGCTCCCAATACCTCAACTTGGATGAAGCCGACGGTAGATACAACTATGATGAATTCCTTGGTGGAGACAACGATGGAGACGACGGTGGATACACCATAGCAAATTCCGGCGAGGTATATAAAGCCTCTGTTGATCACGAGCTAGTAGATGCATTAGTTGATTCATATATATATATATATATACTAACGACTGTTTCTTCTCTTAGACCTCCGCATCGGACTAATCTTCTGCAAGGAAACGAGGCCCGACCAAAAAGTTGGCCGATGGTGCACGTTTCACTATTGATGTAGTTTCTGAGCTGGGCGAACCTTTGGAGCCGACAGAGGCCGTCAGTGTATTTGTATATCAATGCAGAGTGATAGTCAGGGACACCATCCCGATCACCACTCAGAAGTGGAATAATCCAGGAAAGAAAAGCGATCAAGTTGGAGCAAGTTTTGTCGATGATAGAACCAAAGAGTGTCTTTGGAATTCTCTCAAGACACACTTCTCTCTACCTGAATTGGAATCTCTTGAACTCAATGAGGCATTGAGGTTGACAGTCAGAAAGTGAGACCTTAAGAAGATGGGCGAACAATTCAAGGACTGGAAGAAAAGATTGTATAACAACTTTATCAAAAAGAAGCTGACTCCGCCATTCACTGGCCCGTTGGAGAAGCAGCGGGATAACTGGGCCGCATTTGTGGCGTACAAGGGCTCAGAAGAAGCTAAGGCAAGGTCGGCAAAGAATCGGGAAAATGCGGCCAAAAATAAATATCACCATACTATGGGGACAGGTGGCTATAAGACGGCCATGCCTAAGTGGGCAAAACCTGAGAAAGAAATGCATGCTAAAGGGGTCATTCCAGCTACAAATCAGTGGCTCGTGAGGTCAAAAAATTGGTTACTTGGGCATGGGGGATCGTATGACACTGAAACCGGGGACATTATTGTTACAAAGAAGGCCATTATTAAACCCAAAGATGAACTTGTTAAAGTGATAAAAGAGAGACAAGATGGAAAGTTTGTTCCCGACAGAGAGAATGATGAGCTGACATATGCCCTCGGGAATCCTGAAAAAGTCAGACGAACACAAGGCTTTGGACCATCTGTTCCATGGAAGACTGGGTTTCCCCAGGACATTGACACTTATAGAATCCGATCCAGAAAAACGAACCGGAAGAAGGCGGAGGAGGCAGCGCCGTTGGAGGCGGTTGAAAAAAGGAACGAGGAATTTCAAGCCATGTTCAAGATGCAGCAGGCACAGATTAATGAACTTAGAGTACTGGCCCGACAGTTAGATCCTGCATTCGCCAGTTCGATGGGCCCATCTCAGCGGAGAAGCAGCATGGCTTCCACGGATGTACCAGCTAATAATCTACTTCTGATGGATAATAATGCACCAGTGATAGATGATACAACCGGTGCAACGATGGTTCTCTACCCCATGGATCAAGTCGAGGCAAGGACAGCTTGTGAGCTACATGTGACAGTGAAGAACATTTCTATGAAGGTGGCGCTCGGCTTTGCTTTACCTTGTCCACCGGAAGCGACCTACCATGGAAGTCAGATTCCAGCTGGCTATGCTCATGTCGGTGTGGATGAAGTTGAACCGACATGTCGATCACTATAGCTTGACATCCCTTCAGGTGAAGGGGAGAAAACACTGGGAGAAGTGGAGCGTGGGATCATTCTTTGGAAAAAGCAACATGATACGTTGAAAACGTATCTATAATTTTTGATGTTCCATGCTTGTTTAGTATCTACTTTGCTTTGCTTAGTCTACACTTTGAGGTGTTTTTATATGTTTTTCTGGACTAACCTATTAACAAGATGTCACAGTGCCAGTTGCCTGTTTTCTTCTATTTTTGGTTCCAAAAAAGGCAGAAAATCAATATTCTCGGAATTGCACGGGACAAAAGCTAAAGTCAATATTTTATCGTGGGGAACACAGAGCCAGAATATGAGACAGAGGGGAGCCACCAGGGGGCCACACCCCTGGCCGTGCGGCTAACCCTAGCCCGTTCTGGGGGGTGCGGCCGCCCTGGCTGCCCCTGCCTCGCCTCTTCGCCTATTAAGACCCCCCCGATACCAAAACCCTAAGTACCCGATCAATCTTCCATGAAACCGTCTGTATCCGCCGCCACCATCGTCCCTAGATCAGGGGGATCTGAAGCTCTTCCCGGCACCCTGCCGGAGGGGATATCATCCCGGAGGCCTTCTTCTTCATCATGCCAGCCTCCGATATGAAGTGTGAGTAGTTCCACCTTGGACTATGGGTCCATGTAGTATCTAGATGGTTGTATCTCCTCCTTTCTTCTACCATGTTTAGATCTTGTGAGCTCCGTTCGTGATCAACATCATCTATTTGTAATCATGCATGTTGTGTTTGCGGGGATTTGATGGATATTGAGATTACTATGTCATATTGATTAATGGTTTTGTCTTATTGATTCTATCATGTCTGTGTTATTTGAGATATTGCATGCTCTCCGTTTCTAGTAGCTATCTTGGCCAAGTAGATGCTAGTGACTCCAAGAGGGGGTTCATGCCTCTATTTAATCTAAGGAAAGTGACAGAAATCTCTAAGGTTGTAGATGTGTTCTTGCCACTATGGAGAAAACAACGGTCTCTTGTTCATGGAACAAGTGGATTGTTTACCTTACACACTTTGCTTAAAGCAGTTATGTGTTGCTTGCAACGTAATACTGGAGGGGGTTCGGATGATAACCTGAAGGTGGATTACTAGTCATAGGTATAGTTGGATGGCGGTCTATGTATCTTGTTGTATTGCCCAATCGAATCTCATAGGATCATGAATGTCTAGTATTGCATTATTATGCCTTGCTCAGTCCTGTCAATTGCCCTGTTGTAATTATTTTACCCAGCAAGCCATGTTTGTTTATCTTAAGGAGAGTACCTCTAGTGAACTATGGACCCGGTCCAATCTTTATCATTGATACATCTTCCACTGTTATTGTTTACTTTCTGCAAACCACTATTATCTTCCACACCATACAGTTAATCCTTTGTTTTCAGCAAACCGGTAAGATTGACAACCTCGCTGTTCGTTGGGGCAAAGTCTTGAGTTTGTGTTGTGCAGGTTTTCACGTTGCTAGCAACACCTTTGAGTTGTTTCCTTCCTCCGACTGGTTCGATAACCTTGGTTTCTTACTAAGAGGAAAACTTGCTGCTATGCTCATCACACCTTCCTCTTGGGGTCTCTCAACGAAGCTCTGTAATCAATTGAGCCATCATCATAGCACATCGTGTTTCCAAGATGGGCGCCAAGGCAATCTTCTCCTCCGAGAAGCAATCCATCACCTCCGAGGCCACCATCACCTCCGAGTCCACCGTCCCCACCGAGAAACAATAGCCCATCCCTCCCCGAGAGAGACCGTGGCACGAGTGCATCTCCATCTCTGGCGCCTCCGCCTCCGCCCACTGATCAAAGGGAAGAAAGCGGAAGAATAGCACCGCTATGTCGAGGGATAACCGACGTCGAAAACGACAAGATCCCCTCCCAAGTGTACCGCCGTCTCCTCCCAAGTTATCTTATCACCGGACTAATGAGGAAAGCATGATCATCTCCCAAGCCAAAGTGAAGGCCCATTTTGCACCAAAACAACCCGAGCCACATGTGCAAATTGATCCAAAAGTCAAGAAGCACTTCAAGGCATTCCTTGCACAACCACCCCAACATGTGTTAAATAGGAAAGATGACTATACACGTTGTCTTACGAAGACACTAAAAGAGAAGTCATCAAGCAGTACTGCAAGCGGGAGAAGATCAAAATAAGTTGCCCAGCTCGGCAAACAGGTAAAACAGCTCAAGGTGTTACCCCAACCCGCTCAAGGTGCAGTAGATATGAAAGAAGCTATTAAATTAAACAAGGAGTGTAACGTGCCTGTCGAACTAATTCTAGGCGGCGGAGATGTCGCCAAGGCACCAATAGCACGAAAATTTGTCTACGGGGAGCCTCTGGTCATCGATGAGGTATTCGATGATCTGCCAACACGTATGAGACTTTTGCATGTCTGGTACTTGAAAGTCACAAAGGAAGAGTTAATGGACATACGCTAAGAGAGAACCCTGAGGAAACGGACGATAACTTGCTAATGTTTTTAATGGAGCAACACTACAAGACGCAAATACTATTTCCTTACAACTACGAATGAGAGTCTTACTGTCTTGTACACATTCACTTTTTGTTTACTCGATGTTAAGTGTATATAAACATGCACAGCTTCCACTGGATTCTTCTAAACATTGACGTTGACCGTGCAAAAGTTGAAATCTTGGACTCATTAAAAAAGCCGATGGAAGACTACCGCAACATACTTGATATGCTCCAAAAGTAATTTCAATCATTATCGCACTATATATGTCTCTTTCGTTCATTCTCTGAGATGTCAAGTAATTAATAACTCATTCTTTTTTTTTGCCGGACAGGGTTTGGAAAAGGTTCACCAAGGAGGTTCAGAGTGAATGGCGTAAGTAGTACGAGAGCTAGGTCCTCGCATCTCTTCAATTCTAGTCTTCATACAATTATCATGCATGATTATTATTGCTTGAATTATATTCTTAAACAGTGTGCGACGCAGTCACAGGGGACTTATTTATGTGGATATTACGTATGCGAGTTCATTCGTGGGTGTATGGAGCAGGGCACAGACTTTCTTCGAGTACGTAAACAATATATTCACAATTTATTTTATACCATAATTTTTGTTGAGTTTCATTCATAATGATCAACTTCTTTATATATAGTTGGATGCGATGCGGGATAAACTCCTACCACATGAACACCTACTAGCAATTTAAGAGGAGTTGTTGGTATTTTTGCTCAGAGACGTCATAAACACAAAAGGACAGTACAATATGGATAGACCTTAAAGTATTCATGTAATGTAATGATTTTCGTGTAAATCAAATAGACGAGCTCTAGTCTCGGTTGGCACTCGTATACCAAGTTGTGTATATTTTTTGGAAAGGAGCATATATTAATATCAGATGATACCAATTACACCTAGTCTCTGCAACAACGTATTGCCCTAGCGGCCACACGGATGCACACAACCAAAAAAAAAAGAAGAATTACAAAAAAGAAAAGTCCCACTACGGTGACTTATTCATTGAAACAACAGTACTACCACCACCAAGACAACACTAGAAGTCCTTCTTCTCCAAAAATGACGCTTTCAAGAAGGAAACAGTGCACAAACACCGTCATCGCCCGATCAAAGATCTAGGTTTTCACCCTGAAGAAAGTCCGCGCTCTCAAAACAATACCTTCAACAAGGCCATTTCCAAGCACAACCAATTAAGGCCAGACCCTGAGTTTTCACCCTGAGAGGTAGGACCATGAACCTCTCCTGTGTAGTCGCCCCCACTTGCATGCCACTGCTCCAATTCACAAGTCACCTAGCCAATTTCTCATCACCACCCAGACTCGAACCACCATTTTCTGTCCTTAAATCTCGGTCTCCATGACTTTCTCCGTCAGCACCATGAAACGAGAACATGCCCCATGATAATAACAGCCTACAAAGCTTCGAAGCACACCCTCTGAAACCAAACGGTCAGGGTAAAACATGGGTGCGTACGACCGAATTCAATCCTTCCAAAAAACTCATGGCATGATAGCACTTATGAAGTTCGCTTGCGGAGCCTTCCGGAACACGACATAGAAACCAGATAAATAGAGACCAACATTCGATAGATCATCGTCTTGGCTTGAGAGAGATCCAGGACCACCTCCTTTATTGAAATGCGAGCCAGCAGCCCCCATGCCACCCGCCGAAAACTAGCAGGATCCGCCGCAAGATGGCAAGACCACCCGGCCGACCATTCCGACAGAGAAGGAGGCCACCACCACCATGTCGGGGGCAGATGCCCCAAGTGCCCTAGTGTCACGGACAAGGCCCTAGTCGCCTAGGCGCCGACGTCGAGGCCAACGTACGGGACATATCGCGGCTAGTCCCAGATCCCCGCTGCCGCCTGCCGCCATCTGGGCCGAGGATCACCGTTCGCCGCTCACCGCAACACCATCGCCAGGACGGACGCTGCCTCCTACCGCCAGATCGCGATCAGGGACGCCGCCGCCGCCACGCCCCCAGGTCTTTGCCTGGCGACGATCCGGGCGGCGGCGGGGTGGAGAGACCACGGGAGGGAGGGCTCGTTGGGGAGGGGAGGCCGCCCGGCATGGCGCCGCGCTGCCACGCGGGTGCGGGAGGAGGAGGGGTCGGGATGAGGGAGCTAGTAGATGCTAATTCAAAATCGTCTATTAAGATTTTTTATATGTCTGTATGTAATCGTGAGAGAAATGATATTATATATGCATCAATGTATACAATATGTAGTAGCATAGAATAATATGTATATGAAAACTTGTTTGAAAAGAAAACACAAAATGAAAAATAATTGAACAAAAAAAAAGAAAACCCTAAAACCATAAAACCCCATCTCCTGCCGTAGCAGCAGGTTGGCGCAAAATGCTGCCGCAGCAGAAAAAATATAATCCCGGTTCGTGACTAAAGATCCTTCAGCACAGCGCGCCCAGCGGGGCCATGTAGAGACAATCTAGTCCAGGGTTATAACAGAACCAGGACTAAAGGCGTAACCTTTAGTCCCGATGTACGTTAATCCGGACTAAAGCCCCTTACAAACCGGGACTATATGCCTGTTTTGTACTAGTGGTCCCGGCTAAGGTTTTTTTTATAAAAAAGTCAAGTTACGAAAAGTTTGACCAAACTTAAAAAAAACTATCAAAAACTATAATATTATATAGATACCATGTAAGAATATGTTTCATGACGTATGAAAAGTATGAATTTCGTATTATAAATAGTAAGTAATATTTTTCTGTAAAAAGTTGCTCAAAATTAGTTTGATTTTTGAAAAAAATATAAGCGGGGACTGAGGTAGTACAAATTCGATGTGTGTCCCACATTAAAAAATACAAATTGGATATGTGAAAGTCTAGCATATAGTAGCACTAGGTGCATTGTTATATGGAAAATCTCACGTACAAATCGAACTGCAAAGAGACATTGCTACATTTCTTCGGCAAGGCAGTGCATGCCAGACCACAAGAGAAAATCAGCAATCATCAACATCAACAAATACGGCGTCTGCGTCTTTACGCAAAAATGCAACATAAAGGGATGAGTAAAATTCTTCAGAACCAATCAGATATTGGATCAGACGAAACCAAAATGTACTTAGCTTGCATTTGCATTGCTAGTTGACGAAGCGGCCCTTGACATCGATAGCGGCCATCTTATCTTGACCATCGCTCTCGCGAACTTCTTCTCCCACGACGCCGGGAGCCTGGCGTTGGCCCGCACCATCTTCCCAATGGCCGGCGCTGTCAGCAGCGCGGCGTCCGACGTGAATAGCACCCTGCGCGCCAGCACGTTCCGGTAGAACTGGTTGTCCAGCTTCCTGGGCGTCACGAAGTCCTGCACGACCGTCGGGTCGTTTCCCGTGGTCGGGCTAGCCGGGCACCGCCGCCGCAGGAGGCTGGCGAGAGGCACACTGATGTCGAACTGGGAGGCGAGACGGTCCTGGACGAAGGAGAGGCACATTGATGTCGGACTGGGAGTGCGCGCCGGAGAGCACGACCATGTCCTCGGTGGACATCCCCTTGGCGGCGAAGCCGGACACGAGGGTGGACACGTTGGAGGACGGGTCGGGCAGGAACAGGAGCGTGTCGTTGGCGACAGACCTGCGACCGTCGAGCGGGCGTAGCTAGAACTATTCATGGGTATGCAATGAATACCCAATATAAGCATCTGTATACATGTATATATACATAAGAATTTATTTGTACGTGCTGAACTCGTAAAAATCGCAAAAACTAGCTGTCTAGAGCCGCTCCCGACTACAGCCATCCCAACCTAGGCCAAAAATCCAATTCGTCTTTAGTTGGGCCTTTACCTAGTCAAGGCCCACGATAGGCCATAGCTTCTGGCCTCCTGACAGGCTGTCAGTGACAGCTATCGAATCGATCTTTCCTAGGACGCACGACGGGACCGCCCTGATTCCTCGTCTCTAGGTCGCCGTTGCGGCGCGGCCCGCTCACTGCACGCCGCTGCCGGTTTGCCGCACTCGGCGCGCTGCCACCCGTATCCAAACGCTCATCGCTCAGCCGTACGCCGCCGCCCTTCCGGTGTCCGCCCGTTCCCATGCAGGCCTTGCACATCAGTAGGAACTAAGAAGTTCATCTTGATCAGAATCAGTTCATCTTGATCACTACAGTAAGAACTAAGAAGTGCTCGGTTATAATTTCTATATTTAACCTTGAATTCTGAATCAGAATTGATCCCTTTTTTAACTTGAAAATATTCAGAATTAGAATCAGAAGTTGGTGCCAATTCTACACTGAATTCAGAATCAGAAGTCACTCACGGTAAGAGGAAGTGCTTCACATAACTTTCTGTTTCAGTTTTAAGATGTCACTATTTATGAATAATTTGTAGTTCTTTTTTTTTGTTATTGCGAACCTACATATATTATATCTATGTGCTGGTAATTGTTTTTACTCCGAATACCCAAGCCACTGGCCCGCGGGGACATGAAAGCTGACCCTGGCGTCGCTGAGGAGGTAGGACGCGTCGCGGGCGGCGAAGGCGACGATGTCAGCGCAGGAGACGACGCCGGGGCAGGCGCGCTCAACGGCGCCCTTGGCGGCGTCGATGACCTCGTAGCCCCGCAGGCTCGGGTTGTTGGGTGCGCCGAGCTTCTCGGGCTGCGGGTTCGCCGTCGTCGGGTCGAGCAGGACGGAGGCGTCGCAGTCCTCGACGAAGCAGTCGTGGAAGAGCATGCGGATGAGGCCGGCGCCGGAGCCGGCGTCGGCGCGGACGGCCTTCTTCACCTGGGCACGGACGAGGGCCTCCGCACTGGGGCACGTCTTCTGGTAGTAGCCCACCTGGAGGCCTTGGCACGCCGCGGCTAGGAGCAAGGCGCACGAGATGAGAATGGCAAGCTTTGCCATGTGTCTCCCTTCCCTAGCTGCAGATGAGATCGGTGTGTAAAAGTGTAATCTTAGCAGCTAAGGACAGATGAATGTGGAGAGGTGGCTGTGTGCACTGCTCATGTTATCAGATTCTACTTATAGATGGAGAAAGTGAGCGACGATGATATATTATGGATCTCTATAATAATCGTAGAAAGTTAAATACTTCTCAAATAGTACCGACAATCCCAAAAGTGAGCAACCCTGAAACATGAAGCTTCAGGTTGGCACATCAAAATGCTAAAATTAGGTATTTTAGACAATCCTGGATCGTAGACAGTATGTCACTATTTTAAGTAAAATTCAAATTTGGCTCACGAGTGTATATGAACCTATTGTCTGAAAATATATTTCATTTTTTTATAATTTTTTTTGTATATACATCCGGATATCCTATGTTTGCACATAGGTTTTCGAGAGAAAAAATATTTTTCTTGTCCCATTTAAAAAGATAAGTTTTGATGATCCAACAGGAATATTCAGGGACATTTTTTATTTTTATAGGAATCACATAAAATGTTACGTTTTTCCAAAAAACTATGTACAAGAAAAAAATATTTCGGAATTTCCTGACATTTTAAAACTTGTTATATATATATTTTTCTAGGTTCATTTGCACATGGAAACCAAAACGGTTTTATTTTGGAAAAGGTTACCTCATTGAGGACTCTCTTAGTGGGCTGCCATACCACACACTTAAGTAGTTAGTGGTACCAAACATTAAGTATGACGGCTTTCGTAAGTGAACATGATTGATATGCGTTCTCTTGGAATAGATATTTCTTTCTCTCGTCAAATCGGCGCCAATGTATTACTATTACTTTTCTAAGCTTTGTCCCGTGCCAGGGCAGGTAATGAGCAACACGACAGTTCAACACAGCTTCTTGCAAGGACGCGAGGCGGACCCAGAAATTTTTCAAAGCCCGGGCAAACTCTTAATTTAGAGGCTAATTTTACTAATTTTTAGCTTTGATGAACAATAATTAGGCTTGCCGGCCGGGTCCGAAGCCCGGGCACACGCCCGGACTGCAGGGGTGCTGCGTCCGCCTGTTGGCCTATATAAGAAATCACCTCCTTTAAACTCTAAGTATTTTTTCTATCTCCTTTTGCAGCTCATAAAGTATGTCATGGATTGTTCAGGGCCAATAAAGCGTACACTTTCGACATCTTTTGTGGTTGCCGTGTGGTGCAAAAAGAATAAGAAGTGGATAGCAGTGACTTAAACACATGCACAATGCAGCAACTATGGTAAACGGTTTGTGGTAAGCAAACGTTTGTTTTCTCTGATGGAGAGGGGAGACTACAACCTACTCTTTCCTAGCCGCCGCCTCCGGGTCGCTTGCGTGAGGCGACTTCGGGGCGCCCACCTCCGAACCCCAGCAGGCCGTCGCCGAGCCCTCTCCTCCCGGTCGCTGCCGTCGCGCCTTCTTCCCGGTCAGCGGTGGCGGCCACGCCTTGGTCACCCAAAGGTGACGGGCGGTTTGCGCGGCCTCCTTCGTTCGCGCGGGGAGTAGGCACCTTGGGGCTGCGCCGGTGGATCAGGGCTGCGGGCGGTGGCGCTCCAGGGACGCAGGCTGGCGGCTCGGATGGGAGGCGCGGAAGAGCAGAAGGGGATCTAGTGTGGACCTGGAGGCGGTGGCTGCCCTGCGATGATGCTGCTCCCGGCGTCGGCTCAATCTCTGGGTTCGTCCATGGCCTCAAGGGCTAATGGTTGACCCGCTCGTTCTGATTGCCGGTAGACGCTAGCGGTGTGGGGACTGCTGGTTCGTCCCGAATAATGGAGGCGGTCCCAGGGTTCCTCCCGCGCGAAGAAGAAGATCTGCTTGATGCTTGCCCTCATTGATCTGGCTGGAGTGTCGAGTTCCGGAAGGCTCCGCTAGCGAACTCCCATGGGTGCATCAGGTCTAGAGATTGCTGGATCGGAAAGTATTCGGTCGTGCGTATCAATGTTTTTCTGGCCGTTTGGTTTCAGCGGGAGCGTTGCGAAGCTCTGCTGTTTTTTCCCACCAAGTGCCATTCATCGAGCCATGGTGAAGTCAGATGCGGAGAATGTCAGGAAAGCGGAAACATGAGGGCGGCGATGGTGATTTGAGTCTTTGTGGTGACGATGAACTGGCTGCAAGATCTATGACTCGTAGCAGCGACTGTTTGTGTGGGGGGGCAACATAGGAGTTCCCAGTCTTACCTTGAAGGGTGAAAATTCAAGGTCTGGCCTTAACTGGTTGTGCCTGACAATAGCCTTGTTGAAGGCATTGTTTTGCGAGTGAGGACTTTCTCCAGGGTGAAAACCTATGATCTTCGGTCGGGGCAATGACGACCTGTGTTCACTGTTTCCTTCTTAAAGACGTTGTTATTGGAGTGGAGGACTACTGGTGTTGTTCTGGTGGTGTCAGTGTCGTTTCTTTGAGAAATAGTTTTCTGTAGTGGGACTTTTCTTTTTTTATAATTCTTTTTTCTTTTTTCTGGGTTGTGTGCATCCGTAAGGCTGCTAGGGAATGTGTTGTTACAGAGACTGGTTGGTATCTCCGTGATATTAATATATACTTTTTTTTAAAAAAAACTACTCTTTCCTCTCTCTCGGATCTCGCCATTGCTAGTGCTAATCAATTATTTCTTTCCCATGGAGTTCTGGCCCCATTTGGGGTTTCTAGAGACTACAACATACTATTCCATCTCTCTGATCATGTCAATGTTGCTGGTTGGTCAATTGAACATATATGAATATCTGAAACTAATGATAAGATGTTACTGCACCCCAGTTTGTTAATGTAAGACGATGTGGTAATTCAAGCATCTTATATCTGGAAACGGTGGGAATATGTTTTTTACTAAACAGATTATATGAGACAAATGATACTTAAACAATCCATCAAAAAATAAATATATGTAAACAAAACAAAAATATAGACCCTGTAAAATAGAAAGGTTACATCAAGTTACTTTGAACTTCATGCAATAGAATATCCTTTGAACTTGTTGTCTCTAGCTTCAGTGTTTGCATCTCAATGTTCCTCCATGTCTCAATGAAAAAAACTAGAGAAGACTGAATCTATACATGCTAGACTTTAATCAAAACATTTAAAGACTCCAATAGGTAAAAAATATTAGATACTTGAACATATGGACCGGGATACACCTCGTCAAAGATTACTATGAAATTGTAGCTTCATCTTCACAAAGTCGGAATAGAAATCGAGTAGCATAAAAGAACAAAATAGGACACCCACTAGCCAAACAAACTTGACACCATCACCCCGAGTCTGACACCATGTCATGTTTGTCTAAAACACTAGACAACAATCCACCGTCAAGAGCCATTTATCCGCGGGACGAGGTTGCCACTAGCTTGCCGATGTATATTTTTTCATGAGTAAATATTGTTTTCTTAAATGTGGATCTTTACTCACACATTAATATATTAGGAAAAGTGGACAAATAATGTTCGCCTAATTAAGTTACTTAGGTTTTGAACATAGAAACACGTCTTCGAATTTCATGGAAATATTCTTTTAAAATTTGTGAACGCTTTTATGGGTATTATTCTAGGTTATAAATGTTGCATGATAAAAAAAATTGATCGACGAGATCATTTTCGTGACTCGTGTGAACTCTTGAATATAAAAATTAAATGTTCCATGCTATTTATCGAAACAGATAGAGCATTATTTTCTTTAGATGTAAAATATGTATTAAGACATATATGTATTAAGACATATTTTACATATATGTCATTGAAGTGATATTTCCCCATGAATACTAATGGAACAAAAACAAAAGGTAAATAAATTTGATAAATGGGTCACCCTATTGGGTGGCTAACTTCTGAAATTCTTCAGACAACATGACCTATAGATTTACCTCGGTGCCCATAGACCCATGTAATCCACTGAGCAAATATTCCGAGGGTAAAAAATACAGTCCACACGTGTACTACTCAAATATCCTTGTTGTTACCGACTTTGATTATGGTTGCATTTAGCACAAGTGGGATTATCGCAATCCGAGCTGTCCAACCATATTTTACCTATTTTAGATCCACTTTTAGCTACTTTTTTACGAAGGTAAAATATTAATATCACAGAGATACCAATTATATTTAGCCTATGTAACAATAAAAAGTCTTAAAGACATTACGGATGCACAAAACCTTACAACAAAAAGAAGAAAGAAATAAAAGATCTTGCTATAGTAATCAAAATCTCTTGTAGCTACACCGCAAACCACTACCAAGACAACACCCAGAGTTCAAATTCTCTAAAAGCGGTGCCTCGAAGAAAAAACAGTGCAGAAGAGTCGTCGCAACCGATCAAATATCTTCGTTTTAGCTAATTATGTCACTTATTTTTACAAATTAGTTGGAAAATAAGTATAAAGGAGGACAACGCAAACCAAGCATGTTTGTGGACTGTGGACATAGGAAAGTTTTGTGGCTTTCAACTAAAATATGTAGGACGATCTAAAAATAATTGTTCAAAAGAATATCTAAAAAGACAAACGTCTCTAGAGAAGGATGTCTGAATGTCTGGCTGCATTGTCATCCATGGCGGACCCAACCCTCCTCCCGCACCCGCTTGGCGGCGCTGCGCCAGGCGGCCCCTCTCCCACGAACCCCCCATCCGCTGCCGCCCGGATCGTCGTCGGGCAAAGCCCTGGTGGCGTGGCGGCGGCGGAAGTAAGCTCGCCTACGTTCCAGCGGGGATTGGCGGAGGCATCCGCTCCTGGCCGGTCGGCAGCGGTGTCGTGGCTAGCGGCGGCCGGAGGACCGACGGTAGATGGTTGCAAGCGGCGGCGGGGGAGTCGGGTTTCGATCTCGGCCTAGATCTGTTGTCCGCTCGTCGATCTACGCCGACTCCCAGGTTCCCCGGGCCATGTTCGCGACATGAAGTAGCTTGGGGCATCTATTTCCGGCATGGTGGTGGTGACTTCTTCTCCGTCGGAGTGGTCAGCCGGGTGGTCTCTCCGTCATGCGGCGGATCCTTCTAGTTGCTGGTGGGTGGTGTGGGGGCTGCTGACTCGGTTTTAATAAAGGTGGCGGTCCTTGATCCCTCTCAAGCCAAGACGAAGATCTGCCTGATGTTTGTCTACATTGATCTGGTTCCTGTGTCGTGTTCCGGAAGGCTCCGCCGACGAACTCTATAAGTTTGATCGTGCCGAGAGATTGCTAGATCAGATGAGATTCGGTCGTGCGCACCCATGTTTTACTCCGTTTGGCGCTTCGAAGCTTTGTTGGTTGTTAATATCTTGGGGCATATGTTCTCGTTCCATGGTGCTGACGAAGAATATCATGGAGACCAAGATCTGTAGACTGATAATGGTGGTTCGAGTGTGGGTGGTGATGAGGAATTGGCTAGGTGATTCGTGACTTGGAGCAGTGGCATGAAAGTGGGGGCGACTGCACATGAAAGGTTCACGGTCCTACCTTGGTCTGGCCTTAATTGGTTTTGCCTGATAATGGCCTTGTTGAAGGCATTGTTTTGAGAGTGTGGACTTTCTTCAGGATGAAAACCTAAGATCTTTGATCGGGCGATGACGGTGTTTGTGCACTGTTCCCTTCTTGGAGACGTCGTTTTTGGAGAAGCTGGACTTCTGGTGCTGTCTTGGTGGTAGTAGTACTACTGTTTCAATGAATGGGCCACTGTAGCGGGACTTTTCTTTTTTGTAATTCTTCTTTCTCTTTTGGTTGTGTGCATCCGTATGGCCGGTAGCGGGAATGCATTGTTGCAGAGACTAGGTGTAATTATTGGTATTTTCTGATATTAATATATGCTCCTTTCCAACAAAAGAAATATCACCCAAGGCAAATAATATCACATACAAATCGAAAAGCAATGAGCAATTCCTACATACATTTTTCATCACAAAAGGAATTAATCAATATAAAACAAAAAGCTTCCTCTCTCCTGAAAGAAAAGCAATGAAAGGGAATAAGAAACCCACACATACACGGGACGCAATTCTTCACGTCCAAAAGGAAAAATTGTGGCACCAACGCATGGGCACTTCTAGGCTGCTAGCTAGTTGACGAAGCGGCAGTTCTTCCTGACCTCCCCTACGCCGTTGCCCTTGACGTCGATGGCGGCCATCTTGACCATCGCTCTCGCGAACTTCTTCTCCCACGACGCCGGGAACCTGGCATTGGCGCGTACCATCCTCCCAGTCGCCGGCGCCGTCAGCAGCGCGGCGTCCGACGTGAACAGCACCCTGCGCGCCAGCGCGTTCCCGTAGAACTGGTTGTCCAGCTTCCTGGGCGTCACGAAGTCCTGCGCCACCGTCGGGTCGTTGCCCGTGGTCGGGCTAGCCGGGCACCGCCGCCGCAGGAGGCTGGCGAGAGGCACACTGATGTCGGACTGGGAGGCGAGACGGTCCTGGACGAAGGAGGAGCAGTGTGACCGCCCGATGGAGTGCGTGCCGGAGAGCACGACCATGTCCTCGGTGGACATCCCCTTGGCGGCGAAGCCGGACACCAGGGTGGACAAGTTGGAGGACGGGCCGGGCAGGAACAGGAGCGTGTCGTTGGCGACAGACCTGCGACCGTCGAGCCTGCCCGCGGGGACGTGGAAGCTGACCCTGGCGTCGCTGAGGAGGTAGGACGCGTCGCGGGCGGCGAAGGCGACGATGTCAGCGCAGGAGACGACGCCGGGGCAGGCGCGCTCAACGGCGCCCTTGGCGGCGTCGATGACCTCGTAGCCCCGCAGGCTCGGGTTGTTCGGTGTGCCGAGCTTCTCTGGCTGCGGGTTCGCCGTCGTCGGGTCGAGCAGGACGGAGGCGTCGCAGCCCTCGACGAAGCAGTCGTGGAAGAGCATGCGGATGAGGCCGGCGCCGGAGCCGGCGTCGGCGCGGACGGCCTTCTTCACCTGGGCACGGACGAGGGCCTCCGCACTGGGGCACGTCTTCTGGTAGTAGCCCACCTGGAGGCCTTGGCACGCCGCGGCTAGGAGTAAGGCGCACGAGATGAGAATGGCAAGCTTTGCCATGCTTCTCCTTAGCAGGAGATGAGATGGATGAGTATGGTTAATTAGCAACTAAGGACAGATAGATCAATGTGGAGAGGTGGCTGTGTACTGCTCATGTTTACATGTGTGTCCTATTTATAGATGGAGAAAGTGATCGACGATGATATATTATGTACTTTCCTCAAGTTAAATACTTTGCAAATGGTGACAATCCCCAAAGTGAACGACTCAGACTCAAGGAGTTCGTTTGCATCTTTTTAGGAAATATAATCTGTCCATATTATAAACTACAGCTCTTAGCTTTCCAAAACATACTACATTTCACAACTGAGATAATACTAAGTAAATAAAGTGTGTCACATACTCACATAGAAAAGAAACTGAAAAACCATGATAAGAACCTAAACTTACGCCAAGGTACTTCGATGACATTATCACTTGCTCGATATTTTGCATCTTGATGTTTCCCCATTCTTCTTGTAACAAAACTATACAATACTCTACAAAACCTAAACAAATTAGACTACTCTTCAAGATTTTAGAAAGCCGCATGAGCTGTGGACCAGAATTAACCTAAAATCAATGAATGCATTGTTTTGTGAGACACACCCATAGCATTATATTGCAAGTTGCCAAGCCATCGCTTCGTCACCCTACTATTAGCAAAGAAGACATGTAGCACACCATAGACTCTCGGGTTAGAGCAAACGAACCGATGGCAATCCATCCAAGCAGGAGTTGTCGATTCAGGAGACAAAAATACAACACGCGCTTGGTTATCGATGTCACGTGGCTAGAGTTGTAGGACTTTAATTTTATTCTATGCAAAGATGTCTCTATCGTCAGGACTACGTCGTAAAAAACACACGAACCTCATAACAAAACTAAAACCGTGCTCTAACACGTGGAAGTATGGTGTGGGGATGTGCCCAATAGACCTTTCGGGTGCACGAGTCGAACAGACAGGAACTACTGCCCTATTGGTCCTTTTCTAGGTTTTGCGGTCCTCATCTCTTGCCTTCCAAATCCATTTCGATCTAATCCGTTTTTGTTTGTAGAGTGTTCATATATATGATAAATTTGTTCTTTTTCTCTCTATATCAGTTTTGCCAAAGTTATTTTTATCTAATATAGTCATTAAACATCCTTTTTTTCCATGATAGAATGCAATGTCTCGTGCTATTTTGTCTTTTTAACACCGATATATCACACCCACACAACTTTATATATTTTTCAACTAAGTTTTAAACCTGGATTATATTTGATTTGTAAATGTATATAGTAATATTGATTATATTCTTCGGAGGGAATCAAAACAAAGATTTTTAAAAATAAAAAAATATTTATGTTACTTTAGTAGACAATGTAGCTTATGTTTGTGCATACATGGATAGAGAAGGTTGGTTTTATCGTCTATTAATCTCATAAAAATACACATGTTCAGTTTTCATAATATGGATCTATTCTAGGGAGGGAGTAAAGTATTGAAGGGTTTCGCGGCATAGTAAATCAAAATTTTCTACGGATGCGAACAGAGGGAAGCCAAGATCTAATCTAGGAGATGCAAACAACGAGAGAGATTGGATTAGATCTTCATACCCTTGAAGATTCGCACAGCGGAACGTTCGTCGGAACGTGGGTGATGTAGTCGTACTCGCTTCTCCTCCTCGCGATCTAATCCGATCTAGCACCACAAGTGGCGATGCCTCCGTGAGATGCACACGTGCAGCACCTCGACGTCTCCTCCTTCCTTGGTCCAGCAAGTATGGTGGAGAGATGGGTTGGATCTACAACGCGACGGCGCGGTGCAATTGGTGGAGAGTTTCTGCAGCAGGGCTTCGCCTACACGCAGTCGGGAGGGAGAGAGAGAGGAGGGCAGCAGGGCGACTAGGCTTGAGGGGAAGGTGTGGGGGGGGTGCGCCCCAGCCCTCTATATATAGAGGGGTGGGAGCCAGCCCTATCCCCTCCCCCAAGCCTAGGCCAGCGGCCAAAGGAGGGAGGAGTGGGGGGCAAGGAACCCCCCCCCTTCTAGAAGCTCCAAACTAGGGTTTCCCCTTGTTTGGCCGGCTGGGCCCTATGGGGCCTTGTGCCCCTGGCCCAATGCGGCCAGGGAACTCCCTCATAGGCCCATGCCCCCTCCCGACAGGTGGGACCACATTGGCCCCCTTCCGGAAGGTTCTAGAAGCTTCCGGTACAATACCGATTAACCCGGAACAATTCCGAACACCAAAAACTGCACTGCCTTATATGAATCTTATTCTCCGGACCATTCTGGAACCTCTCGCGATGTCCCGGATCCCATCCGAGACTCCGAACAAAAACTCATAAACCAATTATCCAATCTATCCTAGCGTCGAGACACGTTAAGTGTGTGACCCTTCGGGTTCGAGAATATGCGGACATGATCTTCTATCAATAATCAACAGCGGGGTCTGGAAATCCATATTGACTCCCACACATTCATTGATGATCATATCGGATGAACCACGATGCCAGGATTCAATCAATCCCATATATATATTCCCTTCGTCTCGCGATATTTTACTTGCCCGAGATTTGATCGTCGGTACCGTCATACCTAGTTCAATCTCGTTCACAGCAAGTACTTTACTCGTTCCGTAATCCGATATCACTTTGTGATTAACTCCTTAACCACATGCTTGCAAGCGGTGTTGATATCGATTACCGAGTGGGCCCGAAGTATATCTCTCCGACTTGGGAGGGACAAATCCCATCTCGATACATACAACCCAACAGGTACTTTCCGATCACCTGAGAGACACCTTTATGATCACCCTCTCATAGGATGACGTTTGATGACCTCAAAGCTTTCTTCCGATACCAGGGAGTTGTATTATCTCATGGTCTAAGGAATACAGTATTTGACATAAGAAAAGCTTTGCAAAGATGAACACGATGACACGATCTAATTGCTTCGCTTAGTTTGGGTCTGTCCATCATATCATTCTCCCAATGATATGATCTCATTATTAATCGACAACTCATGTCCATGGTTAGGAAACCTTAACCATCATTAATCAATGAGCTAGTCCATAGAGGTGTACTAGGGACACGGTGTTGTTCACAAACCACACAAGTATTAAAGTTTCCGCTTAATACAATTCAAGCATGGAATATAAACATTATTATGAACAAGAATTATAATAATAACATCTTTATTATTGCCTCTAGGACATAATTCCAACAGTCTCCCACTTGCACTAGAGTCAATAATCTAGTTTACATTTGGCAACAATCTCACACCCATGGCACTGAGGTGCTGATCATGTTTTACACGTGGAAGAGGTTTAGTCAATGGATCTGCGACATTCAGATCTGTATGTACTTTACTAATCTTCAGATCTCCATCTGCTATATAATCTCGGATTATATGAAACTTGCGGTTGATATGCTTGGTCTTTGGATGATATCTTGGTTCCTTAGCGAGTGCTATGGCGCCAGTGTCGTCACACAATATCTCCAGTGGGTCCAATGCACTTGGAAGCACGCCAAGCTCAGTGATGAAGTTCCTGATCCAAACTCCTTCACTTGACGCTTCTGCAGCAGCCATGTATTCCGCTTCTACTGTAGATCCCGCGATCACGCTTTGCTTGCATCTTCTCCAGCTCACAGCTCCTCCATTCAAAATATACATGTATCCTGTCTGAGATTTAGAATCATCCTTGTCGGTGTCGAAACTAGCGTCGACGTAACCTTTTACGACGAGCTGTTCATCACCCCCATAGACTAAGAACATTTCTTTAGTCCTATTTAGGTACTTTAGGATGTTCTTCACGGTTGTCCAGTGTTCCACTCCTGGATCACTTTGATATATGATTGTCAAACTAAGAGCATTGGACACATCCGGTCTAGTACACAGAATGGCATACATGATAGAACCTATGGCCGAGGCATAAGGCACTTTGCTCATAGCTTCCCTATCATTTACCGTAGCTGGACACTGAGCCTTGCTCAATATCTTACCTGACAACATAGGCACTGAACCTTTCTTTGCCTTTCCATTCTAAACCTTTTCAGAACTTTGTCTAGGTATGTACTCTGGCTTAAAGCTATCAGGCATCTTTGTCTATCTCTATAGATTTTGATGCCCAATATATAAGCAGCTTCACCTAGGTCTTTCATTGAAAAACACTTGTTCAAATAACTCTTCACATCGTTAAGCATGTTAATGTCATTTCCAATAATCAATATGTCATCCACATATAGTACCAGAAATGTCACCGAGCTCCCACTCACTTTCTTGTAGATACAAGCTTCGTAGAAATTTGGAACAAATCCAAAGCTCTTGATCACTTGATCAAAACGAAGGTTCCAACTCCGAGATGCTTGCTTCAGTCCATAAATGGAATGCTGAAGTTTGCATACTTTATCAGCATCCTTAGGATCGACAAAACCTTCGGGTTGCATCATATACAACTCTTCATCAATGTTGCCATTGAGGAACGCAGTCTTGACATCCATCTGCCATATTTCATAATCATGAAACGTAGCAATTGCTAATAAAATCCTAATGGACTTAAACATCGCTACGGGAGAGAAAGTCTCATCATAGTCAACACCTTGAACTTGTCGAAAACCTTTCGCGACAAGCCGTGCCTTATAGACGGTAACATTACCATCCGCGTCCGTTTTCTTCTTGAAAATCCATTTGCACTCAACGGCCTTTCGGTCGCTAGGAGGGTCCACCAAAGTCCATACTTGGTTTTCGCTCATGGATCCCAATTCGGATTTCATGGCTTCTAGCCATTTCTCAGAGTCTGGGCTCATCATCGCTTCCTCATAGTTCGTAGGTTCACTGTCTTCTACCAACAAGACAGTCAAGACAGGGTTGCCGTACCACTCAGGAGGGGCACGCGACCTTGTCGACCTGCGACGTTCAGTAGCAGCATCGTCCGAAGCTTCATGATCCTTGTCATTAGCTTCCATTATTGTTGGTGAAGGCGGCACTGGAACAATTTCAGGTGCTGCGCTACTCTCCAATTCAAGAGAAGGTTCAGTAACCTCGTCTAGCTCTACTTTCCTCCCACTCACTTCTTTCGAGAGAAACTCCTTCTCAAGAAAGGAACCGTTCTTTGCGACAAACACTTTGCCTTTGGTTCTGTGATAGAAGGTATACCCAATATTTTCCTTAGGGTATCCTATGAAGACACATTTCTCCGCTTTGGGTTCGAGCTTGTCCGGCATCAACTTCTTGACGTAAGCTTCACATCCCCAAACTTTAAGAAACGACAACTTAGGTTTAGCACCAAACCACAGTTCATACGGTGTCGTCTCAACGGATTTAGATGGAGCCCTATTTAAAGTGAATGCAGCGGTTTCTAATGCATAACCCCAAAATGATAACGGCAAATCAGTAAGAGACATCATCGATCGGACCATATCTAATAGGGTTCGATTCCGGCGTTCAGACACACCATTGCGCTGTGGTGTTCCGGGTGGCGTGAGTTGCGAAACGATTCCGCTTGCTTTAAGATGCGTGAGAAAATCATAACTCAAATATTCACCTCCACGATCGGATCTTAGAAACTTAATCTTTCTGTTACGATGGTTCTCCACTTCATTCTGAAATTCTTTGAACTTTTCAAATGTTTCAGATTTATGTTTCATTAAATAGATATACCCATATCTACTTAAGTCATCGGTAAAAGTGAGAAAATAGCGATATCCACCGTGCGTCGAAACACTCATTTGTCCGCATACATCGGTATGTATGATTTCCAACAAGTCCGTTGCTCGCTCCATCATACCGGAGAACGGGGTTTTGATCATCTTGCCCATGAGGCATGGTTCGCATGTGTCAAATGATTCAAAATCAAGAGACTCCAAAAGTCCATAAAAATGGAGTTTCTTCATGCGTTTTACACCAATATGACCTAGACGACAGTGCCACAAATAAGTAGTATTATCACTATCTACTTTGCATCTCTTAGCCTCAATGTTATGGATGTGTGTTTCATCCCTTTTGATATTTAGAAGAAATAAACCATTCACAATAGGTGCATGACCATAAAAGATGTTACTCATATAAATAGAGCAACCATTATTCTCCGATTTAAATGAATAACCATCTTGCAATAAATAAGATCCAGAAATAATGTTCATGCTTAACGCAGGCACATAATAACATTTATTGAGGTTTAAAACTAATCCCGAAGGTAAAACTAAGGAGAGCGTGCCGACAGCCATCACATCAACTCTTGATCCGTTGGCAACGCACATCGTCACCTCATCCCTCGCAAGCCGCCATCTCTTCCGTAGCTCCTGTTTCGAGTTACAAATATTAGCAACTGAACCAGTATCAAATACCCAGGCACTACAACGAGGGCTAGTAAGGAAAACATCAATAACATGTATATCAAATATACCTTTGATGGTGCCAGCCTTCTTGTCCGCTAAGTACTTCGGACAGTTGCGCTTCCAGTGACCCTTGTCCTTGCAATAGAAGCACTCAGTGTCCGGCTTAGGATCAGACCTGAGCTTCTTCTCAGCAGGGGCAACGCGCTTGCCGCCGCCTTTCTTGAAGGGCTTCTTTGCACCCTTACCTTTCTTGAAGGTGGGGGGCTTGTTGACCATCAACACATGATTATACTTTTTGATGTCCACCTCCGCAGCCTTCAGCTTTGCGAAGAGCTCGGTGATCGTATTAGTGGAACCAATCTGATTGTGAGTCACTACAAAACTTTTGTAGATGGGAGGGAGTGATTGCAGAACCCTGTCAATCTTGAGCTCCTCTGGAATCTTACAGTCCAGTTGCTCAAGGCGTTGAGTGTAGCCCGACATCTTAATGGCGTGCTCACTAACGGAATTCCCTTCCTCCATCTTGCAGTTAAAGAACTTCTCAGAGATCTCATATCTCTCAGAACGGGCCTGAGTCTGAAACATGGTTTTCAGCTCCTCGAGAATTTCAAAGGGCCCGGGATAGTCTTCAAAACGATTTTGAAGGTCCGATTCCATAGCAAACAACATGGTGCTCTTAATCACATCATAATCATCTTTGCGCAACTGATAGACAGCTTTCTCATCAGCGGCGCAGTAGCAGCAGGGGCGTCACCTAACGCATTCTCAAGGACATAGTCCTTTTGACCGCCAGAGAGAATGATTCTCAGATTGCAGAACCAGTTGGTGAAGTTAGACCCATTGTTTTTAAGTTTTTCCTTCTCAGCAAAAACGTTGAAGTTGAAGTTGGACTTAGCCATTTGATCTACAATATTTGCAAGTACAAATTAGACTATGTTCATGATAACTAGTTCAACTTTTAATCAAATTACTAGATGAACTCCCACTAAATTCAACATCCCTCAAGTTGTTTAGTGAACACGATCCAAATTCACCACACCTAATCCGATCTTCACGAGAAGAGATGTGGTTTCAATGGTGGACAACAAAGTGTCGATCATATCATCCATATGACTCATGCTTAACCTTTCGGTTCATGTGTTCCGAGGCCATGTCTGTACATGCTAGGCTCGTCAAGTTAGACCCAAGTATTTCCGCGTGTGCAAAACTGGCTTGCACCCGTTGTATGTGAACGTAGAGTCTATAGCACCCGATCATCACGTGATGCTTGGACACGACGAACTTTCGCAACGGTGCATACTTGGGGAGAACACAGTTTTTATCTTGATCTTTAAGTGAGGAATCATCTTATAATGCTACCGTCGCGATCTAAGCATAATAAGATACATAAAAGGATAAACATCACATGCATATAACTTTATGTGATATGGTATAGCCAATCTTCGCGCAATGATCTCCATCTTGTGCGTGCCGGCATGATCTCCATCACTCCACCATGATTGCCTCCACCACGAATAGCAACTATAACTATTGCTAACTACTTAGCGATAAAGTGAAACTATTACATGGCGCATAAGAAGTTGACACACAGGTCATACACAATTATAAAGACAACCATATGGCTCCTGCCGGTTGTGTACTCATCGACATGCAAGTCGTGAAACATTATAAAACATGATCATCGCATACATTATACACATCACATCTTGGGCCATACCATATCACATAAACCACTCCCTACAAAAACAAGTTAGACGCCTCTACTTTATTGTTGCATGTTTTACGTGGCTTATGGGAGTAGCATGCTAAGAACGATTCTTACCTACGGAAAGCCACAACGGTGATATTATGGTTGCCAAACTCCGATGTAAATCCCATGACAACTATAGTGATAGAAACTGGCATCCACCAGCCGCATGTGTGGAACAAGCCACACGTCAAGTGCGGAGCCGGTCTCGCGAACGACGTCGCGTAAGGTTGGCCTGGACGGCTTCAATCTCACTATCCCGCGTCATAAGAAGAACACAAACAAGAGTCTTGCAACAGAAAACATCAACGCCCGCAACAACCATGCTGCGTTCTACTCGTGAAACACATCTACGCATAGATCTAGCTCTGATACCACTGAAGGGTTTCGCGGCATAGTAAATCAAAATTTTCTACGGATGCGAACAGAGGGAAGCCGAGATCTAATCTAGGAGATGCAAACAACAAGAGCGATAGGATTAGATCTTCATACCCTTGAAGATTCGCACAGCGGAACGTTCGTCGGAACATGGGTGATGTAGTCGTACTCGCTTCTCCTCCTCGCGATCCGATCCGATCTAGCACCACAAGTGGCGATGCCTCCGTGAGATGCACACATGCAGCACCTCGACGTCTCCTCCTTCCTTGGTCCAGCAAGTATGGTGGACAGATGGGTTGGATCTACAACGCGATGGCGCGGTGCAATTGGTGGAGAGTTTCTGCAGCAGGGCTTCGCCTACACGTAGTCGGGAGGGAGAGAGAGGAGGGCAGCAGGGCGACTAGGCTTGAGGGGAAGGTGTGGGGGTGGTGTGCCCCAGCCCTCTATATATAGAGGGGTGGGCGCCAGCCCTAGCCCCTCCCCCAAGCCTAGGCAGGCGGCCAAAGGAGGGAGGAGTGGGGGGCAAGGAAACCCCCCCCCCCCCCTTCTAGAAGCTCCAAACTAGGGTTTCCCCTTGTTTGGCCGGCTGGGCCCTATGGGGCCTTGTGCCCCTGGCCCAATGCGGCCAGGGCACTCCCTCATAGGCCCATTCCCCCTCCCGACAGGTGGGACCACGTTGGCCCCCTTCCGGAAGGTTCTAGAAGCTTCCGGTACAATACCGATTAACCCGGAACAATTCCGAACTCCAAAAATTGCACTGCCTTATATGAATCTTATTCTCCGGACCATTCCGGAACCTCTCGCGATGTCCCGGATCCCATCCGAGACTCCGAACAAAAACTCATAAACCAATTATCCAATCTATCCTAGCGTCGAGACACATTAAGTGTGTGACCCTTCGGGTTCGAGAATATGCGGACATGATCTTCTATCAATAATCAACAGCGGGGTCTGGAAACCCATATTGACTCCCACACATTCATCGATGATCATATCGGATGAACCACGATGCCAGGATTCAATCAATCCCATATATATTCCCTTCGTCTCGCGATATTTTACTTGCCCGAGATTTGATCATCGGTACCGTCATACCTAGTTCAATCTCGTTCACAGCAAGTACTTTACTCGTTCCGTAATCCGATATCACTTTGTGATTAACTCCTTAACCACATGCTTGCAAGCGGTGTTGATATCGATTACCGAGTGGGCCTGAAGTATATCTCTCCGACTTGGGAGGGACAAATCCCATCTCGATACATACAACCCAACAGGTACTTTCCGATCACCTGAGAGACACCTTTATGATCACCCTCTCATAGGATGACGTTTGATGACCTCAAAGCTTTCTTCCGATACCAGGGAGTTGTATTATCTCATGGTCTAAGGAATACAATATTTGACATAAGAAAAGCTTCGCAAAGATGAACATGATGACACGATCTAATTGCTTCGCTTAGTTTGGGTCTGTCCATCATATCATTCTCCCAATGATATGATCTCATTATTAATCGACAACTCATGTCCATGGTTAGGAAACCTTAACCATCATTAATCAATGAGCTAGTCCATAGAGGCGTACTAGGGACACGGTGTTGTTCACAAACCATACAAGTATTAAAGTTTCCGCTTAATACAATTCTAGCATGGAATATAAACATTATTATGAACAAGAATTATAATAATAACATATTTATTATTGCCTCTAGGGCATAATTCCAACAAGTATCAGCGCTCTAGCCATGTGTACGGGCTCGTTTGATTCAAAGGAATCTCATAGGAATTTTGAAGGATTTTGATCTTTAGGAATTTTTTCTATGTGCATCATTTGACTCATCATAGGATTTGATCCTTAGGAATTTTTTTCATAGGATTGCATTGCACTATATGTTTTGGAGGAAATTTTCCATCCACCTCAACCTCATGTTACAATTACTTTGTTTTTCTTGTGAATCAAACACTTTTTAAAGTAAAATTTCTATATGCTTCAAATCATGTAGGATTCAACTAGGCATAACATTTTAATCCTGCAATTTTCCTATTAGTGTGGTTTTACTATCCCGCAAATTAAACATGCTCGTAGTGGGGATACCCGACCCGTAGTAGTTAGCAGTACCAACCATTACTTATGGCGACATTGGCATAATGACAATGCTTCCCATGCATACCTCTATACAAAACCATTTCGTCTAATTATAGTATTGGTACTCAGCTTTATCCATGGTGACCAACACGACAGTTCAACACAGGTGCATCAGTGCATGCAGGCACATGCATGCACATGTTGCCCTCCAAATCAGAACTAAACTATTTTTTCTTTAAGCCTTTGATTAACCATTTTTTACACTACTTTTTGCAGGCCACGAAGCAGGTTAGCTGGGTGGAAGTGTTTTTCTAAAGAGGAGAGGAATAAAGCCTAGGCTTTCGTCTTTTTCTGCGTTGCCGTGTGATGGGAAGTATCAGAGATCGACGATCGATCTCGAGTAGTAGTAGGTTGGATTAGACATGTGCGCGATGCATATGCACCAACCACGCGCGCGAGAGGGTTGGGTGTCACATAACTTGGCTTTTTTAGATATTGAAGTATATACCCATGCCACCAACTCGCTTTGTCTCTGGTCTTGTCGGTTTTGTCAGCCGTTTGAGTTTCTGCTGAATATGATCTGTAAGCCAAGCAACTGATGTGATATGTAATGCAGTCTCCCACTACAAGAGAAATTGCATGTAGATGTAGGGCCACTATTTTGGTCATATCGATACACTTAAAGGGGTCTTACGTTAGTTTTAGAAGCACTTTTCATATTGTGTGAAAAGTGTTAAGAACACGAGTAATATCGTATATACATCTTATACGACACAACAAAGAGACACTATATTATGTCTCTACACGTAGGGTAAAATATTACAACGAAAACATGTCAAAAACAATCCTTGAACTCTTGACCTTAATGATAAGCATGTGACTAGGCCTAGTCAGGCACCTTCATCTCGTGCTAGTGCTTGTAGTTGTCATTAAGTGGTCCAAAGTTCTATTTTTATTTTTTTATTTTTAAAGCTCTTTGTCTTACTGTTGATGATTATTAATAAATCTGTATAAATTTGAAAAAAAAAGTTCTTATTAAGCCGACATTACCCGCATAATATATAACGGTTGGTCAGTCGACCAGCATAACCATAAGCTAATCAAAAATTACTGAGCTTTTATGCCGGAGGCATGTGCTGGGCCGGACGCATATTCCTTTCCCTTAGTGGCCCACTTCAGTTTAGGCGCTTTTAATGTTTTTCTAATATTGGCTTGACTAGATACAGTGTAAAACAAAATTTAATGGGAAGCAGAGATTTATTATATGATAGGCGTTATACAATCAGAGTTCATCGTCTGGGCGATTTCAGCCGGAAAATTTTGTAGCCACATTACGGTCTGATCATGTACTCTGCCTAGCTGAGCTAACACATGACTCACACCATTACAGTCATGGCTAATCTTCAACAGTTGACTCTTTCTTTCCTTGAGTAGTTCTCGGATATTGTTGACTCTCATGGCATATCGGAAAGCGTTAGACGACACGGCTTGGATCAGGGCAAGCGCCTCAGCACAGCCAGTCTCCACTGTGATGGGCAACATCGTCCATTGTAAAGCGAGAGGGCCATTCCCTCCTCAATGGCTGCTAGTTCTGCTTCCACCGCATCAGTGCAATGGGTCAGCTGGCGACATGCGGCGAAGATTGTCATGCCTGTATGATCTTGCAGCACCATGCCAGACCCCGTCGAGCCGTCCTGGTGGAAGGAGCCATCGGTGTTCAGCTTCGTCTCCCCCTGTCACGGCATGCTCCATTTCTGTTTCTCCTTCTACCTTCCACCCTCCTTGTGTGCTTTTCCATTGGGTTCCATGCACATGAGATACAACACACTTACATTTGTCAATATTAGTTTCTGGGTGTTGCTTGATCATCATGAGGGATTCTAGGTAGCTCATTGGTAATCTTCTTGAGCTCTCAACCGAAGGCGGGGGGGTTTTCATGCGTTATTTCATTATGAATATTCCATATGCGCCAAAGCAGCATAACATCGTAGCTCTCTAGTTTTCACTATTCAGTAATCCTTGGCAGTACGGATAGGATCCAGTCTGAAACTCTGAATCGGTTTCAACCAGAAGGTGTTCCGCTGGGAGCTCCCAGACTTCTCGCATGGCCTGCCATAACCCTCTGGCCTGGGGGCATGTAATCAGCGCATGTAAGGAGGTTTCAGAGGCTTGTCCGCATATTTGACACAGAGGGGATTTTTCCATTCGCCTTCTATACTTATTTTCCTATGTAGCTAGTCCCTGCCTCGCAATTTTTCAGATGAAAACTGTCAGGAATATGCAACTTGTATTCCTCTGGGGGACAAAAGCCACAATATATAATACAGGTACAGGGCAAATATACAAGAAGCCCCCTAACATATGGGAGAAATCAAATATACAGATATATACATCTAACACCCCCCCTCAAACTCATGGTGGATCCACAACACTGAGTTTGGAGAGTAAGAAATCATGCTGCGCTCTGGTCTGTGCCTTCGTAAAGAAATCCGCCAACTGTAAATCTGAAGGCACATACTGAAGCGCAACAACCTGAGCCTGCACCTGAGCACGTGTATAGAAAGCATCAACACCAATATGCTTGGTAAGCTCATGCTTGACCGGATCACGTGCAATACTAATAGCACCTGTACTGTCAGACAAAACCAGAGTAGGTGTAGTAATAGAGACCCCAAAATCCGCAAGTAACCACCGTAATCAGGTCACCTCAGCAGTCAACAAGGCCATAGCACGCAACTCAGCCTCAACACTCGAACGGGAAACCGATGTCTGTTTCTTCGTCTTCCAAGCAATGAGCGAACCAGCAAGAAACACACAGTAAGCAGAAAGTGAACGACGATCCGAAGGATCACTCGCCCACGTAGCGTCCGAATAGCACTGGAGCTAGAGAGAGCTGGAACGAGGAAAGAAAAGGCGACGAGTGATCGTACCGCGAAGATAATGAAGAACACAGAGAAGATGACTATAGTGAATAGTGGTGGGAGCAGAGACAAACTGGCTCAGAATATGAACAGGATAAGAGATATCAGGACGAGTGACAGCAAGATAAACTAGACTCCCAACAAGATGACGATAACGCGTCGGATCAGAAAGAGGATCACCATCAGTAGGTTGAAGCTTAACATTAAGCTCCATAGGGGTCTCAACAGTGCGCTCATCCCCAAGAGCAGCACGAGCAAGAAGATCCTGAATATACTTTTCCTGAGAGATGTAAAAGCCATCATAAGTGGAGGAAACCTCAATCCCAAGAAAGTATCGAAGAGGACCAAGATCAGTCATAAGAAACTGATCACGAAGACGAGCCTTAACAAAGGCGATATACTCAGGATCATCACCAGTAATGATCATATCATCAACATAGAGAAGAAGAAGAGTGCGTCCACGAGGAGAAGTGTGAACAAACAGCGCTGGATCATGAGCACTAGGGGAGAAACCAGCAGCAGTCACTACAGAAGCAAAGTGCTCAAACCAGGCACGAGGGGCCTGTTTGAGGCCATAAAGAGACCGTTGAAGACGACAAACCATCCCCTTGAGAACAGAATACCCAGGAGGAGGCTGCATATAAACCTCCTCACTCAACTCACCATTGAGAAAGGCGTTCTGAACATCAAGTTGAGACACAGACCAGTGACGAACAGAAGCAACATCAAGAAGAGTACGCACAGTGGTCATATGAGCCATGGGAGCAAAGGTCTCATCATAGTCACGACCATGCTCCTGCTGAAAACCACGAGCCACAAGACGCGCTTTATAGCGCTCAAGAGATCCATCAGAGCGGGTCTTAATCTTATAGACCCACTTATACGTGATAGGACGAACACCGGGAGGGGGAGAAACAAGATCCCAGGTGCCAATGCGCTCAAGCGCAGCAATCTCCTCAGCCATGGCCAGCTGCCATTCAGGATGATGCTCAGCATCCCGATAAGAAGTCGGCTCGGAGGCAACAGAAAGACCATACTGACTGGGAGAGTAATGGTCGGGGGCACGACGCTGACGAACAGGACGAGTAGAGGGAAGCTCGTCAGAGGAAGACGACTCAGGAGACGACGATGAAGAAGAAGGTATAGCAGAGGAAGACTCCGGAGAACGAGGAGAACTAGGAGAACTGGACGGAGCAGAGGCGGACGGTGTCGAAGAAGAGACAGCAGGGGGAGAAGATCCTGAAGAAGACATAGTAGGAGTAGAAGGAGGGGTGTCAGGAAAGAGAAGAAAAGATATATCTTCCACCGGGTAGGTACCAGCGGTGGGACGGGGATAGAAAGGACTCGTCTCATCAAAAGTAACATCACGAGAGATACGCATCCGACGAGCAACGGGGTCCCAACAGCGATAGCCCTTATGCTCATCACTGTATCCAAGGAATACACACTCAACAGACAGAGCAGTCAGTTTGGTGCGTTCGCGAGGAGCAAGGAGAACATAGCAAACACATCCAAACAAGCGAAGCATGGAGTAGTCCGGAGACTGTCCAAATAGGCGCTCAAGAGGGATACCACCCTGCAGAGCAGCAGAAGGCTGAATATTGATGAGGTAAGCCGATGTAGCGACAGCCTCAGCCCAGAAATGCGGAGGAAGGGAAGAAGCAATCATCATGGCACGAGTGGTCTCAAGAAGATGGCGATGCTTGCGCTCAGCAACGCCATTCTGAGCATGTGCGCCAGGACAGGAGAACTGAGCAAGGGTGCCCTGTTCAGCAAGAACACTACGCAACATCTGGGAGATATACTCACCAGCAGAATCAGCACGAAACACACGAATAGGGGTGGAACATTGAGTGTGGACCATGGCCGCAAAACGCTGATATATGGAGAGCACTTCACTGCGAGAGCGCATAAAATACAACCAAGTGTATCGAGAAAAATCATCGATAAATAAAATATAGTAGCGATGGCCCCCTTTCGAAGCGAAAGGAGCCGGACCCCAAACATCGGAATGAACTAAATCAAAAGGTCGCTGAGATACAGACGCGCTAGTAGGGTAGGGAAGCTGAATCTATTTGCCCAACCTACAGCCCTGACAATGTAAAGACCCATCTCCTGAGACAGACCCCAGAAGACCACGATGAACTAATGTCGACAGGCAGGAGTCACAAAGGTGACCAAGACGATGATGCCACTGCTGAAAGGAGCTGGTAGCAGAGGCGACGACCGGAGAAGAACTGGCAGATGAAGTGGCAGCGGAAGGAACACGAAGCCAGTCTAACTTCCAAAGCCCTGAAGAATCACGGCTGCGAGGGCCAGCTCCAACCAGGGCCTATGTGCGACGGTCCTGAACAACACAAGAATCTGCATCAAGAATGACGCGACAACCAGAGTCAGTAAGCTGGCTAGCAGAGAACAGATTCATCTTAAGAAGAGGGACATGAGAAATATTAGGAACAGAAAAAGAAGAAGTAGAAAGGGTGCCCCGACTAAAAACAGGAAGAGAGGTACCATCAGCCGTGAAAACACGGACAGGAGAAGGAAGAGAACGAAGAGCGGACAGAAAATAAGACTCAGATGTCATATGAAAGGAAGCTCCAGAATCCAGATACCACGGGGACGTACCTGACTGTGTAGAAGATGGTGGTCACGCAGAGCCTGAAGAATCAGTCACAGAACCGGCAGTGCCCGTCGAAGAAGAGCCTGTAGCAGCAAGGAGACCACGAAGACTCCTGATAATGTCCTGATCAGAGAGAGCAACTGCTGAAGTCCCGGAAGGAGCCGACTGCCCACGAGCCTGGTGCTACTGACGTAAATTGGGGTCCCGTGTATAACAGGTGGCCCAAGTGTGGCCATCCCTGTTGCAGTAAGAGCAGTGACGAAGAGAACCACGGCGACCCTGACCACGAGCCTGCTGGTGCTGAATCTGACCCTGAGGCTGCTGGTGCTGAAGCTGACCCTGACCTGGAGGAGTAGGAAGTATCGGAGGTGGCGACACAGGAGATCGCGGCTGAGTCGAGGGAGCAGACGGCAAAGGAGCACCACGAGTAGCAAGTACGGATGGAACCGCAAGAAGACCAGCACCACGGAGACGGGTCTCCTCAGCCCGAAGCTCAGACAACACCTCAGAGAGCGGAACACGACCACGAGCATTCAGCTGAGCACGCCGGGGCTCAAACTCCTGGCGAAGCCGAGACAGAAACTCATAGATGCGGTGAAACTCCAAATCCGAGCGCACAATCTGGCAGCACGAGCAGGTGCCACAAACAGCAGTACGGAGAGAATCAAGCTGACGCCAGATAGTAGCACTCTGAGTATAGAACTCATCAATAGTGGAATCACCCTGCTGAAGAGCATGCTCCTGGCGAACCACGGACAGGTAAAGAGCATCGCCAGACGGCTGATAACGCTGACAAAGATGTGCCCACTGAGCGGCAACAGTAGAGAGACTCATGAACTCAGCAGCATACTAAGGCAGAACACTGGAGGTGAGAACAGCAGCACGAGCATCCTCATCGACCCACTGAGTGTAAGCAGTCAGAGCGTGTCGATAGGCCTCAAGATCAGAAGAGTACTGCTTGAGCTTCAGGTCATAAGCAGCAACAGCACTATCATCAGCACTCTGAGCAGCATCCTTGGCCTCCTGAGAAGCATCAGTACCGAGAACAATCGGCGTCGGCGGAAGAGGAGCCACAGGAGCAGGAGGGCACGACGAACAGGAGACCTCGCCAGAAATCACACCCCAAAGACGGAGACCGCGCATGTGAACGTGCATAAAGGCAGCGAAATCAGGGTTATACGCGCCATCGGAGATCACTGGGCAGCGAGGAATCGCAACATAACTCGAGGAAGAAGCCATCTCTTTTTTTTAGACACAGATCAGAACGGACGAAAACTCAAGCCAGTCGGCAGGCTGGACGTCGCTGGCAGGAGGCAGCACAGGACGGATCGGCGGGTGCACGCTGGAAGAGATGAGGCCACACAACGCTGGTGGGACCCAATGGGCAGTGGGAGAGTGGGTAGAAAAATTGGTGTAAAGTGACGAGGGCAGGTAGAAGGACAGGCTGTGGCAGCAAATTAGCGGGTGCCGTGCGGTGCCCGCGTGAGTCCCTGGCGCAAGCGGCAGGTCCCGCGTGACTGGCGCAGCGGCGTGGGAGGTTGCGCAGGCGGCGGGTCCCGCGTGGAAGTGGCGGCGCAGATGGGCGGGCAGGAGAATCGGTGGCAGTTGGAGAAACAGATCTGGAACAGGAACGGATCCTCGGGAGCAGATCGATCTGGAACAGGAACAGAACTGGAACAGGAACGGATTTGAATCGGCAATGGCGACGACCGGCGGCGTCGACCGACGGCAAGCCGTCAGCGACAGGGACGGTGGCGGTCGTAGCGACGAAGTTGCGAGTAGGAGGAGGCTAACCTAGCTCTGATACCATGTCAGGAATATGCAACTTGTATTCCTCTAGGGGCCAAAGGGCACAATATATAGTACAGGTACAGGGCAAATATGCAGGAAGCCCCTTAACATATGGGGGAAATACAATATACAGATATATACATCTAACAAAAACATGCACCTTGGGGGGCACCTCACATTGCCAAATGAGTTTCCACTCCGGGCTCTGGCCGAATGGCCTCTCATTCTTTGATCTTTCCCCAGCACTGCGAAGCTTGTTCTCAAAGGCCAATAGATATGCACTTACCGAGAAGATGCCTCTCTTGTCTGGATGCCATGCCAAGAAGTCAGCCTTGTTTCTTTTAGACGCTTTAATCTTAACAATCTCATGCACATCCATATACAAGAAATACTGGTTTAGCAGCTGAACATTTCCATGTACCATCATAGTTAAGGAAATAAGCAACCCATCGTAATATACACCTTCTCTATCTATTGATTGGCCTACACTTTAAATCCCTAGGGATCCATGGATCACACCAAGCTCTCACCTGGGTACCATTGCTGATGCACCAGATTATTCCTTTTTTCAGTAGTTGTACTCCATATTCAATAGCCTTCCATGATGATGATGTGTTTCCTATAAGAACTATGTCCGTCAGTTCGCCATTCGGATAATACTTGGCTTTCAACACCTGGGCACACAAAGTTTGAGGGTATTGTATTAAGAACCACACTTGGCGGGCTAAGAGTGCCTGGTTAAAGAGCCGCATATCTCTAAACCCTATACCCCTTGATTTTTTGGCCTTATCATACTATCCCAAGAAATCCAATGAGTCGTTCACTTACCATTATCCACTCCCCGCCAAAAATCCTTCATTAGCTTGGTGAGGTCATCACATAGTCCTAATGGTAATTTAAAGACACCCATGACATATACTGGCAGGGCTTGTGCCACAGCTTTAAGCAGCACCTCTTTTCCCTCTTGCAGTAGATAGAACTCAATCCACTCCATAAGCCTTTTAAACAATTTCTCTTGCAAGCCTTTTAAACATCTTCCCTAAGGTGTCGGTAGATCCAAATATTTTGTTTCAAGCGTTTCTTCTGTATTTGCAGCACCTGTTTAACTTCTTTCCTCTCTCCCGGGCATGCCCCTCTAAACAGGATCGAGCAGTTATTTGGATTGATTAGCTGACCCGTTCTTAGTGCATAAGAATTGAGAGAATCTTGCACCCTTGTTGCTTGTTACATGGTTGCCTTAAAAATAGGAGACTGTTGTCTGCAAATAAAATATGAGATACTCCTGGTGCACGACGGCATACCCGCATCGGTGTGATCTGTTCATCCTGCACTTCTTTTTGCAGCAATGCCGACAGACCATCAGCCACAAAAAAGAAATAGAAAGGGGGTAGAGGATCACCTTGTCGAAGTCCTCTAGAAGGGGAAAATGAATCTACAAGGGTTCCATTGAATTTTACCAAGTACCTCACCGTGGTCACACATGACATTGTCCAATCAACCCTCCGATGAGCAAAACCCATTCTTTGCATTGCTTTCCTTAGAAAATCCCAATCCACCGTATCGTAAGCTTTGGATAGGTCCAACTTGTATGCACAAAAGTTACTATCATGCTTCTTATTGAGTTCAATAAAATGGAGGCATTCAAATGCCACTAGAGCATTGTCTGTTATAAGCCGTCTAGGTACAAATGCGCTCTGATTAATGGAGATGATCTCACCATTCAGTACTGCTGCAATACTAGTTGGACCCATGACTGATAACCTCCAAGTGCATGGAATCACCGTAGTATAATTCGATAACTATTTGAGTGTTGAACCCACGAGGAGATGAAGGTAAACTGTCTATTTTCTAAAACCCTATAACCAACTTCTATGGCCTTATATGCAAAGCTAGGATCTAAAGTGTATGTATGTGGTTGTTTTTGGTATTAACTAGAAAACAATAAAGTAGTTGAAATAAATATTATGAGTAAAATAATACAAATGAAGTGGAGCTAGTGGAGTGGATGTGGATAATCTATGGGAGCAAATGTTTAGGCAAATTGCTATTTCATTCATTTGCTTGTCACAATTAGTGAAGCACATATATAGTCTTTTTATTGTTTCTTCTAGGAGGATCCATAACTAGGTGTAGCCATATATATATGAGTAAATACACCACTAGTGATTGATTCCATGGCCAATTAAGTACAAACAAGGGAATTATTAAGACATAAAGTCCAGCCATTGTATTTAGATCTAAGGTCCCCATGATAAACCCCCGTTGATTAACCATGAATTAATATAACATGCATATCTAAGAATTGAGACTCGGTTTTTTTCAATTCCGACTCCCTCCTCCTATCATCATGCAACGGTGAAAACCTTATGCATCCCCCAACATATGTGTGCACTCGTATGCTAGTACATCAAGATCATCATAGAAGATAACATAAACTTGTATGCAACCAACAACAAATTATATAACAATTGTCGTAGCAATTTACTACTCAAACAACGACATGGAGACACAATAGATCATGGGAAAATAATGAATTGTATCATACATCATGTTTGCCAAGATATTACAATAGGTATATGGAGGGGATCTCGCTGTAGATGGTGATGGAGATGTGCCTCCCCAAGGGTGAGAGGCGGCACCGACGTGGAGGAGGCAGCGCCGACGTGGAGGAGGCGGCCCCGGCGGCCTCCTAGGGGCACCGCCCCCTTGGCCCTTCTTCTTCCTTGGAGATGGTGCAGCAATGGAGGAGCTCCCCCCTCCTTGAGGGATGCCAAGGAGGGGGAATTTCGTGTCTATGGGTAGATACCTCCAAAAATAGGGTTTCTCCTCAATATATAGTGGTGGAGGCTTTTGAGAACCCTTGGATACAAGGGCTTTTGAGAACCTCTAGAACCTTCATCGTGACTCCTAGAAAGGCCCATAAGTCTCAAGATTCGTGACTTGGACGAACTGATCTCATATGGCAAGAGTTTGAGTCAACCACGTCACCAACTTTCGGAATCCCCAAACTGCTTTTGTAACCTTTGGTAATCGGGGCTTTTCTGGAGCATCAGGACTCCTCTTTTGACGATTTTTGGCTCTAAATTGTACGAATTGAAATTACCCACAACTTTCATATTGATCACTTTTTCATTTGACGTCATCTTCAACTCTTACGAGTCAATCTTTGAAAAGTGTTCAGCAGGATAGATTTTAGAAAACTCCAAATGTTGCCATATTGTGCGATTTTTTTCCATATTCATCTTTTTTCTACACAAAAAACGTAAAACAAGAACTTGTGCACTTTTGAAACTATTAGTAGGTTAGTACAAACAAATATAATAAATTTGCGAAATAATAAGCAATTTAGCACAATATACTACAAAGTTCATGTATGCATTTTACATGCATCAGCGACGCCATGGCAAGACGGAGGCGGGAATCACGGGCACCGAGCTCCAGTAGCTTCCATTCAATACTGCTGCGGGTAAGGAATTGGAGGGAGGGGAGGAAGGAAAATGGCGGCGGAACTAGGAGGACATGGGATGCTAGGATTACCTCGGGGCTCGATCTTAGAGGGGAAAAGAGGGGAAAACAGGTGTCGTGGGTGCTTGGCTCGACTGGAGAAGGGGTCACACGACTCTTTTTGTAGAAGACGAAAAATAGGACCTCTACTCGCGAACAAGGAAGATGGCCTTCTTCCGTTCTTCTTCTGCCTGCACCTATTCTTTTGAATTTCTTCTGCCTTTTATTTATTGTCTCACAGATTTTCTTAGGAACCAAAAATAAAGAGAGAGGAAGCGTTTTAGTCTTTTAGAGTAAAAGAGGTTTTAAAATATTTAAATAACCTTCAAATGTTTAAAACAACTTCACCAAATTAATCTGAAAATAATTTCATATAAATACTAAGGTGAGATTTATAGTGCTCGGATAAAAGTGTTTAAAAAAATCAAAACTGATGTTTTGGATTTTTGACAAGTGGAGAGAGGGATTGAGGTTTACATGATATTTAGGGAACTTTGATTAAACAAAACTATGATTTTTTAGGATTTTGAGACAAATAGAGAGGGAAGCACACAAGCAAAAAATTTAGCACACATAAAATAAATTCAAGTTTGAAGTTTAATGCAAGGCATGTGATGGCATGATTTCATCATGATGCAAGAAGAGAATAACAATAAATTTTCTTATTGGGATCTCTTAAGATGATACATAAAACCCTTTGCATTGTTTCAATATCACATCTGAAACCAATTTCAGCAATTTGATCCAAAACACTTCTAGTGATCATGGAAACAACTTCATCTCTATCAATATTATTCTCGAATATGTTTTATCTACCACTTAGTGTCGAAGAACCTTAAGTGTGTCACCCTACGGTTTGCGAATGATGCAGACATGATAGATACACGTCTCTTATCAATAATCAGAAGCGGGACTTGGAGATCCATAATGAATCCCACATATTCAACAATGGCTCTAGTGATCGTGTGAACCATTAACTTTGTAACCAAATCATTTTGTCTCGCGATATGTTACTTGTAAGAGATCCGATCATAGATATCAACTATACCCTAGTTTGATCTCGTTTCCGACAAACACTCTTTACTCGTTCTATGATACAACATCCTTGTGACCTAGTCACATGCTTGCAAGTGGTGTTGATGTGGTATCACCGAGAGGTACCAGGGTATATCTCTCCATCATTAGGATGGACAAATCCCACTCTTGATCCATGAGGCTCAACATAACACTTTCGGAATACCTAAAACCACCTTTATAGTCACCCTGTTACGATGTGACGTTTGATGTTATCAAAGCACTCTTCCGGTGTTAGCGATTAACATGATTTCATGGTCTAAGGATTAATTCTATTTCGTATGTGTATGATGTAGCAATGAAACTTAATGACTATATCCTATTGCTAAATATAGTTTGGGTGTATGTTCATCATATAATTCTCGTAATGATATGATCCCATTATTAACAACATCCAATGTCATAATAAGGAAACCTTGATCATCTATTAATCAACGAGCTAGTATATATGAGAGGCATTACTAGGAACTTTGGTTTGTTTATTAAACACACATGTATTATTTTTTCCTATTAATACAATTCTAGCATGAGAAATAAACATTGATCATAAACTTGGAATAATATAATAAGTTTTTATTATTGCCTCTTGGCATATTCCCTTCAAAGAGAATCATTAAGTTGAAAAACGAGCTAGAAAGATGGAGAAGGAAAGGCATCAGACGAAACAAGTAAGAAGAGAAGATTTGCTTTGTTTTAAGATGAGTCGTTTGGAGGACCAATGAGAAATGTATTGGAAACATAGGGCACATGTTTAGGGAGATAGAAACACAAAGTTTTTCCATTCGGCGGCCACGGAGAGAAAGAAGTTGAATAGGATAAAAAACTTAAGAAGGAGGATGGGAGTGTAGTGGAGGAAGAAGGTGATATGAAGAAAGTTGTCACTAACTATTTTTAAATCTCTTACCTTCCAGTGCAGGTACATGGGTGGAGGAACTCTTAGGTCATGTTGGCCAACGAGTAACTCCAGGCATGAACGAAGTGCTATGCATAGAGTTTACTACTAAGGAAGTAAATGATTCCCTTGATAGTATCGGTGAACTAAAGGCCCCTAGGTTGGATAGAATTCCCTCCATATTTTACAAGAAGAGTTGGGACATAGTTCGAGAGAAGGTCACAATGTTGGTTCTTAATGTTCTAAATGGCAAGACAATGTGTAACATCCCGGACTCTCTGTACCTGATCTGTCACTCCTGGCATTCTGCGCACTTTTTCCTCACTCGTGCGCACCCGGTACCCACTTCCTAGTCGGTCACCCATCCTCAAATTGCTCTAGGACAAGCACGCATAACCTCAGAGTTCTTTTTAGATGAGCTTCCGGAAAAGAAGTTGCAACTTACTGATATGGGTATCATATCAATCCTATTAAGCCATGTTCCAGGATCTCACATACACCTACCCTTAGAAAATCAATGCCCTTGTTGATCAACCACAAGCCAGGAACATCCCCTCTTGGCACACGTCTATGCGTCTAGTGCCGACACATGTGCCATGCCGTGTCCACTCTGGGCCACACGCTCCATGCTCCACATGTCCGCCATTGACTCGCACATGCCCGCGTAAGCGCGAGGATTGTCTCTGATGACTCTCCGTGCCCGAGCTATCACTCCTGACAGCTTACTAGGATCTCTAGACTGACCCTACAGACCAACACTAGTCTTTTCTGTGCACTTTGTCCTCACTCATGTGCACCCGGTACCCACTTTTCGGTAGGTCACCCATCCTCAAATTGCTATAGGCCAAACATGCTTAACCTCAGAGTTCTTTTTAGATGATCTTCCGAAACATGAGTTGCAACTTGTTGGTATGGGTATCCTATCAATCCTATTAAGCCATGTGCTAGGATCTCACACAATGCCATAGGGATGGAATGACACATGTGTGGTGTTAATACCAATGATTAAAAATCCTGAAAGTATGAAGGATTTACGACCTATAAGTTTGTGTAACGTGGTTTACAAGCTCATCTCAAAAGTTCTTGCAAATAGACTCAAGCAAAACTTACCAGAGATCATTTCCCCAAACCAAAGTGCCTTTGTTCCGGGTAGACTCATCATGGATAACATACTTCTTGCTTATGAATGCACACAGTATATGAAGAATAGGAAGGCATGGAATGATGGGTATGCGACAATCAAGCTTGATATGAGTAAAGAGTATGATAGGGTGGAGTGGTCATTTTTTTGGAAAAAATGATGAGGAAGCTAGGTTTCGATGAGAGATGGATCAAGACCATTATGCTTTGTGTTTCATCAGTCACATATCAATTCGGAGTGAATGGAGGATGCACGGATGTTTTCGTACCGCTGCGAGGCCTAAGGTAGGGGATCCTCTGTCCCCTACCTCTTTCTTATATTTGCAGAAGGTTTTTCAGCTCTACTGAATAAAGTAGAGGAAGAAGGAAGTTTATCTGGCATACACATTTGCAGTGCAGCCCTAAGGATCAATCATCTATTGTTTGTAGATGACTCGTCGGTACTCATGAAAGCTACATGTGAGAGTGTTCATTCTCTGCCGAATATTATTTAGCTATATGAATTCTCCTCGGGACAAACCATAAACTTCGACAAATCTTTGGTTTTGTTTACTAAAAACACAAAGAGCTGGAGGAAGCACCAAGTGCTAGATGATGAGCTGCAGATCAAGGCCGAAGCTAGGACTCAAAAGTACCTCGGCCTCCCTGTGTATATTGGTAGATCACAGTCACAAACATTTGCATACCTAAAAGGATAGGATTTGGAAAAGGATACATGGCTAGAAGGAGAGGTTCCTTACAAAGTCCGACAAAGATATCCTGATTAAAGACTATGCACAAGCAATCCCAACTTTTGCCATGTCTTGCTTCGATCTTACTAAAATGCTTTGTGATAAGATGAACGCAATGATATGCAGGTTCTGGTGTGCACAACAAGACAATGGCAATAATATGCATTGATTAAGCTGGGAGAAACTTACTAGATCGAAGAAGGATGGTGGCTTAGGGTTCTGCGACTTATATGGTTTCAACTTATCCATGTTGGCTCGCCAAGCATGGAGAATGGTGATTTCCCCGGAGTCTCTATGTGCCCAAGTCTTTAAATCCAAGTATTTCCCTAATTGTTCTATTCTAGAAGCCCATCCTTTGGGTGGGGTTTCTTACTCTTGGAGAAGCATTCTTAAAGGGGTAGAACTCCTAAAGGAGGGAATTGTTTGGTGCATTAATTGTAGATGTTGGTGGTGTTAATATATGGAAGGATCCATGGCTGATGCGAGATGGTGCTCTAAAACCAATTACACTGATAGGCCAGTGCATATACACCAAGGTGAGCGAACTGTTTTGTCATGTCACATCAATGGGATGAAAAATTGGTTAGGGATACATTCATGAAGATTGATGCTGATGTGATCCTAGCTACACCCATCAGAGATGACTTTGAAGATTTCCCTACCTAGAACTATGAAACAAAGGGATTATTTCAAGTCAAATCTTCTCATCGGTTGTATGTGCAGAATAGAGACGGTCCATAACAATCCTCGTCCGCACCAACGAATGAGAGTCTACAGTGGGAGAAAATCTGGAAAATTGCTTGCCCCCGAAGATCAAACAATTTCTTTGGAGATTCTCTCACAACAGTCTACATCTTAAAATGAACATCAATAGAAGAGGGATGTAATGCAACACACTTTGTGTCTACTGTGAACGACTAGATGAGGATGATGTAGGGTTCGTTGCATGGAAAACAAAAAAATTCTATCGCAAGAACACATAAAACCAAGATCCAATCTATGGCAAAGCCAAGATATAATCCACGAGATCGGTGCAACGAGATTGAAGAGAACTAACCCTCGTAGATCCAAAGCGTTTAACAAGATTATATTCTCGTGGTTGATGTAGTCGATCACTTGTAGATCTCAAGATCGTGTAGACGATCCTTTCGGCGTTGTGTTCCGTCGGCGCTTTCACACTCGATCACACGTACGGAGTCGATGAAGACCTTCCTTTCGGTAGTTGAGGTAGTAGATCCCCTCAGAATCCTAGCATCACAACGACGTGATGGTGGTGGACGAGAATCCCTGCAGGGCTTCGCCTAAGCCACAATAGGAAGACGGAGGAGGGAGAGAGGTGGCGGCTAGGGTTTAGAGCCAAGGGAAAGGGACAAGGGGTTGTGCTCCCCCACCCCTCCTTATATGGAGGGCGAGTGCGGCCAAAGCTTCCTAGCCTTTGACCCACTCCTTCCCCAACTCGGCCAAGGGAAGAGGTAGGAAACTTCCCCCTTTCCTTATTTAGGGTTTGACAAACTAGGGTTTGTCCCCAAATCCTTTGGTGGCTGAATTTGCCCCTTGGGATTTGGTGCAGCAGGACCCAGTGCTCCCCTACAGCATGCCTCAGCCCAAGTGGCTCTCTCCCGGGGTGGTGGGCCCACTGGTGGCCCCTCTAGAACATTCTAGAAGCTTCCAGTAAAAATACCGAAAACATTTCCAAACCCTGGAAAATGACTTTCCTTATATGAATATTATTCTCCGGACCATTCCGGATCTCCTCGTGATGTCCTGAATCCAATCCAAAACTTCGAACAAAATTCGGTCTCCAACTCATATTCCATATCTACTTAAACAACATCGAACCTTAAGTGTGTCACCCTACGGTTCGTGGATTATGCAGACATGATCGAGACACCTCTCCGGTCAATAACCAATAGAAGGATCTAGAGATCCATAATGTCTCCCACATATTCAAAGATAACTTCGTGATCGAATGAACCATTCACATACGATACCAATTCCCTTTGTCGTGCGATACTTTACTTATCCGAGGTTCGATCGTCGGTATCTTCATACCTAGTTTAACATCGTTACTGATAAGTACTCTTTACTCGTTCCGTGATATGACATCCCTTATGACCTAGTCACATGCTTGAAAGCCAATTGGATGACATTCCACCGAGAGGGCCCAGAATATATCTATCCATCATATGGATGGATACATCCCACTCTTGATTCATGCGCTTCAACATATACTTTCAGAATACATAATGCCACCTTTATAACCACCCAATTACGGAAGTGGCGTTTGATGTCATCAAAGTACTCATCTGGTGACGGTGATTAACATGATCTCATGGTCGAAGGATTAGATTACTATGTATCTAAAAGATTGTAGCAAAACAAACTTAATGACTTGATCTTATGCTATACTTACTATGGGTGTGTGTGTCCATCACATCATTCTCCTAATGATATGATCTTGTTATTAATAACATCCAATGTCCATGATCAGGAAACCATGATCATCTATTAATCAACAAGCTACTTTCAACCCGATACACGTTGAATAGATCTATTGTTTGTGATATGTTCATGTATGGTTATGATGATCTACTCGCTATGATTTTCTTAACTACAACTATGAAAATCTATTGACCCGTGATTTGTTCAAAAATAATTATGATGATATTTTAGTATTGATCATGTTAAGCATTATTACGAATATCAACTATTTTCATGTGCTAACAAAAAGAGGACCCCTAAGTTGATTATGAGATGCTTTGTTTTTTTGATAACTTATGGCATCTCTCTTCTCTCTTCCATATATTTTCTTTAAGCTAGAGTTCATTTTGTGATATGAATAGTTAAAATTGTCACGTTGTATTAGCATTAATGTGTTTCTGTGCAATTACCAGTATCTATTGGACATGTCAATTAATAAAAACCGGTCAACGTATATTTTTGCATTTTAAGATAATTTGATTTTTCCTATTGTATTGTGTTATGATTGTATGCTTGCCAAAAGTAGGATTTTGGGGATGTGACAGATTGACATGACGAGGTTTAAATATTGTTTGTAGGAATAATTAATGTGTTTAGTATGTGATTGTATGGTTTATAAGCTTGTATAAGAATAATATGATTTCATGTGTTTGTATTCTCATTGGTGTTTGTAAGGATGTTAATTTTTCTTATGTTATTGCAAAACCATTTTGCCTTTTTCTCATAAAAAATAAGATGTACAATGACATGAGTAGTCCATGAAAGAGCCTAGCCTCCTCTTTTGACTGGAAATTACCTATCGCCTAGAACCTTTTCTCTCCCCTTCTCTTCCACTAAAAGGAGATCATTTCAGTTCCTGTCTAACTTTCTTAGCCTTTGACAATGTGTCTCCACACTTTAGTTTAGGTATATTACATAAGTGTGATCTCCATGAAATGTCTTCATGGTTGAGATGGTGTCGTAAGAAGCAGAAGCTCTATCAATACCGTCATCTAACTCTTGGTGTTTTCATAGTTGAGCCATTTATAGTCTATGGAACCACTGGTTCTCACAGATTGTCCTTTCTCATTATCTTTTTTTGGCGGTTTGGCGATAGAGTGGATGTTGGAGAGGCTGTCTTGCGAGGAGCGTGTCCTAGGCACCACTATCTCTTCGACAGCTTCTGATATCTTTGAAAACCTATGACGTTAATTTAAGGGTTCACGAACTTATGTGCAACTCATTACTTTTGAATCCATAATTTATATCTTCCTATCAAAGCGGCACCACATCCAATTGTACTGTACCCATATGTCTAAATAGGCACGTGTAATTAAGCTGAAATCAGATCGTATTGATCAACTTTTTTTTCTAAAAGACGTATTGATCTGTTATTTATTTCTTGAACAATCGTACATACCACTGAACATTGGAGTTTTCCTTTATGATCGATCCGTTTTGGACTTCTAAAGCTAGATTCCTACAGGTGTATGACGATGAGCTTTGGACTTTTAAATCACCGATCTGTTTTAAAGTGAGCTCCCCTTATAATAATTAAGCATATTGATCAGCTCTTTTTTTTGGAAGAGTTCTTATTTTAGATGGCCGATTTGTTCTTGGCTTCTCGAGCTAGTTTTCCGTACGGTACGTACATATTGACCAGCTTTGGATTATCTATTTGGAGTCAATTCATGCCATAATACCATTGAACACGGTTGAGGTAAAAAAAAATTGACATGACGGTTGAGGTAATTTTTACTACTCATACGGAGTTAGTTAGACAAACCTTTTTTGAGGTGTACGGACCTTTTTTTTAGATGGCGGGATACGGACCTTGACATAGAGTCCGTGAGTTACATGTGGTTGACCTTTCACGCCTAGTGTGTTACATAATATGTCACGATAATAGAATTATATGTGTTACGTAACTCAAGTTTTCCTATTAAATCCTAGCCACAAATTATACATCCAAGTGTTCTAATAATTTAGATGATGTGGATTAACTTGGTGCCTTGAAAAAGACTCTTATATTACTTTTAGTATATAATAGATAGATTACATCATGGGATATAAACATTTATCATAAACACAAATATATAATAATAACCACTTTATTATTGCCTCTTGGGCGTATCTCCAACAGTCTCCCACTTGCAGTAGAGTCAATAATCTAGTTTAAAAAACTTTGTGCACTCAACACCTATGACTTTCTGGTGTTGTATATACACAATTGCTAGTGGTAAACATAATCTTCAGATATGATTCTTCACGGCCCGTGTGTACTTGCATGTCTTTGCGTCTCTACGCATCACTCATACTCTAATGAGATGGCATTGTATAAATTTGGTCCTTTGGTGAGACCTTTAGTTCCTTAGGGTTAAACCATGTCGATACAATTTTCGTACAGTATATCTTCATAGTACTAGCCCACCGTGAACTACACCTAGTTTGTTAATAAACTACTTGACACAAACGCTCTCTTTTGCTGCTATAATAGCAGTCATATACTAAGCTCTTTTGTTGTAGTATCTGTCACAATGTCTTAACATTGAAACTCATCCAAATACGTTACGGAATTTTCTTTCCATTACATTATGTCACCCATAGTTTAAATTTGAGATAAACTTAATTTGTATCTTGTGACAAAACTAGTATCAATGTAACACTTTACAATGAACTATCTATCTATTTGTCACCTCTACATAAATAACATATTTTTAGTTCTTCCAAAGATCATAAGAATATCCTTACTATCGCCCAATGATCATCTTATGAATCATTCTGGTACCTGCTTATAACATTTAGAGCATAGGACATATATGGATGTGTACATATCACAATATGATTGATCAAAATACTCTTTGTGATTTCATTCACCAAGTGTCAAAAACACTTGGATCTAATCTCACTTACCAAGTGTCAAAACACTTGAATCTTGATTCAATCCTTCATGTGCGACAAGTACCTTTCTTGTCGTTTTCATGTTGAACTCATTAAATATCTCATCTATGTATATTTGGCACAACCATATTAGCATCTCAATCTATCCATATACACATTGATACCTAATATTCGGGTTTTGCCTAAGTCTTTCATCGAAATGAAATTCTTAACCTGTGTCAATAAAAGATACATACTTTCTAATAAACAATATGTCTTTCACATAATGTATTAGAAATATGTCTTAGCGCTCCCACTTAATTTCTTGCAAATGCAAGCATCTTCATCGTGTCCGATGAAATCAAACTATTTTAACAGTTTCATCATGGTGAAGATTCTAACTCCATAATGCTTACTTTAGCCATTGAAGTTTGCATACGCTTTTAGCATCCTTTGAATAAACAAAATCTTTTGAATCATGTCATGTACACGTCCTAGGTAACCATTCTATTAGAAGAACTTTGTTTTGTTTGTTCAACTACCATATACCAAAATTATATGTAGTGGTTGCTATATTAATACGTCTAGACTAAATATCGCTATAAAAAATCAAATCTTGTTATATTCAACTCATTGAACATTGTCGTAGAATCTTTCCCGACATGTCAATAATTTCATAGATGTGAAACATCCATGTCTATTTATTTATAGATCCAAATATGACTAAAAGGTTTTTACACCTTTCCAGAGGGTCTTTCAAGTTCAAAAACTTGATTTCTCGTGTATGAAACTATCACGGATTTTATGGCTTCAAGCCATTTGACGGAGTTCGGGCCCCATCATCGCTTCTTTGCATATAATTGGTTCATCATTTTCAAACAACAATGATTTACTCTCAAATATTAGTATTTGATTGTTTACCCAACCTACTTGGTTCAATAGAAACTTAGACCTCCGTGACCACAACCTTTGAGACACGTGAGCCATGAGCATTGTTGCTGCTTCCGGGACACTTTCCAACGTTGCACAACTCAACACATATACCCAACGGTTCAATAACCTTATCAAAGTTCTATTGTCCTCCCACTTAACTTTTCATGAAAAATTCCTTCTCAAGAAACTTGACATTCTAAGTGACAAACACTTTTGTCTTCGGTGTTATGGAGAAATACCCAAAGGTTATTCGAAATAACATACAAAGACATGCTCATCCGACTTTGGTTGTAAACATTTTACTTATGCATAGCATACCAAAATTTAAGAAAGGACAACTTGGATTTTATCCCAGGCCATAAATTATATGGTGTCATTTCAATGGATAACGATGGTGCTCTTTTCAGTGTAAAAGCGGTAGTCACTAAAGCTTTAATATTTAAAATATAATGGCAGTTTTATAACTGACACCTTTGATCTCACCATGTCAAACAAGGTTCCATTACAAATCTTGAACACTCAATACTCCTATGGTGTTTTCGAAAATGCAAATCCATGAAACGATTCCTCAAATCTTAGATGTTATGCTAAACTTGTAACTCAAATATCTTCCTTTATGATCCAATCATAAAATCTTTATTCTCTTGTTACAATGATTTTCCACTTCATCTTGAAATTCTTTAAAAAAATTCAAATATTTCACACTTCTTCCTCATTAAGTAAATATGCACATATATTCATTCAAATTTCTGGAGAAAGCATATGAAGTTGAAATCCACTGCTCACGACTGCACATAATGGACTACATACATCAATATGTACAAATTCCAATAAGTTAGTCGTTCGTTCTTCTTTGGCCTTTGAACGAAGTTTCAATTATCTCCAGCAAAGTCTCATAAGCGTCATTTGATCAAAATCAACAGACTCCAAAATTCCATCAACATGGAGTTTCTTCATGTTTTATTTCCAATATAATTTAAACGGCGATGTCACTTCTTAAGTGATCTTTAAATCATTTGTCTTTTGATATTTTTAGCATTAGTTTTATGGACGTGATTTCTCCAACTTGATTTGTAAATCATCCATCTTATATGGAATATGGCAATTATTTGAACAACCTTTTGTTCTCATAAACCTGATCAAAATAACAATTATTGAAACAAATGTTGAAGGTAAGCTTTGATGTCTACGAGAAACACCACAACATTTTGTTTGTTTTCGATGAGCATCTTCACATATTCTCTTGCTGGTTACTTAGGCCATTGCAGTTCATGAATTGTGTTGTCATGTATGACACTTCACACCAACCAATTCGGTATCCAATACCAAAGAACCACATTGTTTAACAAGCAAAGAATACAACCATAATATGTATATCATCTATATACCTAAGCTGGACAATTCCAGTCTTTTCTTTTTTTGCCAAATATTTCTGAGATTCTCTTTTAGCATTTTGTTTCCCTTTTAAAAGAATCTATCAATATCAATAGTTGCTCCATACACATGACACATAGTCCAAAGTGTGTATAGTCAAATAATAATACCTTTGGAATTGCACTTAGAAGTATATCACCATCATCAAATGTATGGCGTTCTTTCAAAATCCATTCTTTAGTAATCTTTTAGCGTAGTAAACATTTTACCTACATCTTCTATTGATCCTTATCATGAAAACTTTCATGATCAAGCTACCATAGCTTATAAAGGCGAATCGTGAGTATAATGTTGCTTTCCAAAATATTTTTGGAGGATTAGGATGTCTAGCATCTCCAACCTTCACAAATTCTCATCAAATATGAGAACATACATTTTTCCAAATTATACTCTATTATGTTGCAACCAAAATATTGTTTCAGATATCACAATATCTTCCACACATGATGGTTTCTAAAACAATTATTTTAGCTCCTAGATAACCTTGATATTTAAAACAATCTTTGAATATCAAGAATCATGGAGGCAAACATGATATTTAGATACTAACACTAGAATTTTTACTCTTGATTCAATACCAATTATTAAACTTTACAGAGTAAATGTATTTTGATAAAAGTTTGCAATAGGACTTTTAAACTTTAGATTGACACTCAAAACAATACGATACCAGTTCTAAAGTAACCATCCATAAATCTATAGTTCTATTATCTTAATTATAACTAAGCGTAAGGTGGTGAACGGATGACAATGACTACAACAATAATGCAAATTTACTTTGATTTAATTTATGATAAATTGTATTCAACTTTAATCATATTACTTTTGAACTCCCACTCAAAACAACATCCCTCGAGTCATTTTGGGGATTACACAAACCAAATCCACTACACCAAGTCCGATCTTCACGAGAGAAGATGTAGCTTCAAAGGCGAACAATCAACATGTTCATCATATCATCCATATGACTCATGCTTTAACTTTCGGTATTCCGTGTTCCGAGACCATGTCTGTACATGCTAGGCTCGTCAAGGTTAATCTTAGTATCCACATGTGCAAATCTGGCTTACACCCGTTGTATGCACACATAGAATCTATCACATCCGATCATCACGTAATTCTTCGAAACGACGAGTCTTAGCAATGGTGCCTACTAAGGACGAACACTTTATTACTTAATATTTAGTGAGAGGGGTCATCTTATAATGCTATCGTCACGATCTAAGCAATATAAGATGCATAAAAGGGATTAACATCACATGCAATTCATAATATGTGATATGATATGGCCTTTATTCTTGTGCCTTTGATCTCCATCTCTAAAGAATGGACATGATCTCCATCATCACCAGCATTGCGTCAAGGTCCGTGGCACTGCTTCATGGTTGTCCATCACCAACAACAACTATTACAACTACTTGTAATAAAGCTATTACATGATGAATAGACACGCAGGTCTTAACAAATTTAAAGACAGCCATTAGACTCTTTCCGGCTGACACATTACAATAAGGATCATTGCATACATCAAACATAATCACAATCACATCATGGCCATATCACATCACATGCCCCTACAAAAATAAGTTAGACGCCTCTAATTTTCTTTGCATGTTTTACGTGGCTTGGGGCTTTCGAATAAGAACCATTCTTACCTTATTTTTGAATCTTAACTATGATGGGAGAGACAGACACCCGCAAAGCCACTTATGCAATGTAAGTTGCATGTTGAGCGTGGAGCAAGTCTCATGTACGATGACATGTAAGGTTAGCCCGAACCGCTTCATCCCACCATCCCGCAAGATGAAAAGTACATGAAAAGCAAGCGACAACAAGAGCATCAACGCCCACAAAACCATTGTGTTCTACTCATGAAATAGATCTACGCATAGACGCGGCTCTGATACCACTATAGGGTTTGTTGCATGGAAAACAAAAAATTTATATCGCAAGAACACATAAAACCAAGATCATGGCAAATCCAAGATCTAATCCACGATATTGGTGCAACGAGATTGAAGAGAACTAACTCTCGTAGATCCAAAGCATTTAACAAGATCAGATTCTCGTGGTTGATATAGTCGATCACTTGCCAATCTCAAGATTGTGTAGACAATCCTTCGGCCACTACGTTTCGGCAGCGCTTCCACACTCGGTCACTCCTACGGAGTCGATGAAGACCTTCCTCTCCCCGTTCCAGCGGGAAGCGAAGGTAGTAGATACCCTCGGAATCCCAGCAGCACGACGGCATGGTGATGGTGGTGGAGGAGAATCCCTGCATGGCTTCGCCTAAGCCAGAGCAGGAAGACGGAAGAGGAAGAGAGGTGGAGGCTAGGGTTTAGAGCCAAGGGAAGGGACAAGGGGTGGTGCTCCCCCACCCCTCCTTATATGGAGGGGAGTGCGGCCAAGGGTTCCCAGCCCTTGATCCACTCCTTCCCCAACTCGGCCAAGGGAAGAGGTGGGAAACTTCCCCCTTTCCTTATTTAGGGTTTGACAAACTAGGGTTTGTCCCCGAATCCTTTGGTGGTCGAATTTTCCCCTTGGTCTTTGGTGCAGAAGGACCTAGTGCTCCCCCGTGGCATGCCTCACCCAAATGGCCCCCTCCTGGGGTGGTGGGCCCACTAGTGGCCCCTCTAGAACATTCTAGAAGCTTCTAGTAAAAATACCGAAAACATTTCCAAACCCCGGAAAATGACTTTCCTTATATGAATATTATTCTTCGGACCATTCTGGATCTCCTCGTGATGTCCTGGATCCAATCCGAAAATTCGAACAACATTCGGTCTCCAACTCATATTCCATATCTACTTAAACAACATTGAACCTTAAGTGTGTCACCCTACGGTTTGTGGATTATGCAGACATGATCGAGACACCTCTCCGGTCAATAACCAATAGCGGGATCTAGAGATCCATAATGGCTCCCACATATTCAAAGATAACTTCGTGATCGAATGAACCATTCACATACGATACTGATTCCCTTTGTCGTGCGATACTTTACTTATACAAGGTTCGATCGTCGGTATGTCCATACCTAGTTCAACCTTGTTACTGATAAGTACTCTTTACTCGTTTCGTGATATGACATCCCTTGTGACCTAGTCAAATGCTTGCAAGCCAATTGGATGACATTCCACCGAGAGGGCCCAGAGTATATCTATCCGTCATATGGATGGACAAATCCCACTCTTGAGCCATGCGCTTCAACACATACTTTTAGAATAACTAATACCACCCAATTATGGAAGTGGCATTTGATGTCATCAAAGTACTCATCTGGTGACGGCGATTAACATGATCTCATGGTCGATGGATTATGTATCTAAAAGCTTGTAGCAAAACAAACTTAATGACTTGATCTTATGCTATGTTTACTATGAGTGTGTGTCCATCACATCATTCTCCTAATGATATGATCTTGTTATTAATAACATTCAATGTCCATGATCAGAAAACCATAATCATCTATTAATCATCTAATAACTGTTAGACTTAAGCACGTTGTACGCCGGCACGGCGTCATGGCTTCGAATACGAGTAGTATACGTGATAGGTTCTGAGTGGAATACACATGCATACATACGAGTTGGAGTCAGCTTCCGAGTTGTAATAGTAGTTCGATTCGGTCAGCTAATTCAGCATATATATATGCGTGTGTATAGATCCTTGTAAACTGTGAGACACAAGTAATTGTCAAGAAAGACACGCACGTCAGTCTGTTTTGCGTGTGCGTGCGTGAGTATACTAGTTAGATCAAAAGAATCGATCGGCTAGCAGCACGTGCATCTCGGCGGAAGTTATCGGATACGTGTGTGTCGTCTCGTCGGAATTTCCTCGTCGTTGTCGTTGGAAAGTACTCGGCGGCAGGGGCTGTGCTAACAATTGGTATCAGAGCCTCGCGGAGGATCTCCTAGTAACGGGAGGTCATGACGGGCAAGGAGCTAGGCGAGTATTCCGGTGCGTCTGCGGGTGCGCCGGTGTCGATGCAGTATCCGCGGTATAGCCGCGACAACTACACGGTCTGGGCGGTCCATATGGAGTGGGCGTTAGAAGGCGCCAGACTCTGGGAGGATGTCGATCCAGGCGGCGACGAGTTCAAGAAGGGCGCGTCGAAGTACCACCTAGACCGACTAGCACTCACGGCCATCTGCTCGGTGGTGCCGACGGATCTGATGCAACACCTGATCTCGAAGAAATCTGCAAAGGAGGTGTGGGATACACTCAAGACGCTAAATCTTGGGCACGAGCGCGTCCGTGAGGCGACCCTGCAAACCTTGCATAAGAAGTATGAGAATCTGGAGATGGGAGAAGATGAGACGCTAGACGCTTTTGCTTCAAGGGTCGCTACACTGGTCAATGGGATTCGCGGACTTGGCGAGAAGCTGGATGAGATCTCTATTGTGAGGCGTTTCCTCTGCGTGGCGCTGCCGCGTTACTCACCCGTTGTCTCGGCGATCGAGCAATGCGTTGATCTCAAGACTCTCACGATGGATGATCTAGTTGGACGGTTCAAGGCGCACGACGAGCGGATGAAGATCACCTATGGCAACGCGAAAGTGGATGAGCATCTCATGCTTATGGCTCGAGCGTTGTTCGCCAAGGAGAAGAAGGGCGATAAAGCATCCGGCAGCAGGAGTGATAGAGAAGATTCTCTCCCAGCGAAAAAGCATATCGCAGGGGAGGACGAGGACGAGGCTCCGCCGCGGAGGAAGTTTGACATCAAGAAAGTAAGATGTCATAAGTGCGGCGAGCTCGGTCACTTCAAGAAGGATTGCAAGAAATCGTCGAAGGAGAGGGCTCTCATCGCCCAGGAAGGATATGATGATGGTCCGATGATGCTGATGCTCGAAGTAACTGAGCTGAAGGATGAGGAGGATCCTCCATCACCGGGTACGGAGATTGTGGCGCAAGTGGATCACGATCTACCGTGTGTGGATCACGAGCAACGGAGTGTCCCGTTCCTGTGTGAAGCCACGTTTGAGGCGAGTAAAGCTTTAGAATCTGATCATGGTGATCTATGCATTGGAATTTCACCTGCAACTCCGTCCGGCAATAAGTTCTTCATGCTTGTGGTGGATGATCATAGTAAATACATGTGTATTGTGTTGCTAAAAAGTAAGGGTCAAGCTCAACAAGCATTTGAGAAGATCAAGGAAGCCGAAGAGTTCAAGGTGGAGGCGAAGATAAGAGCTCTACGCATTGATCAGGAAGGCGAGCTGCATCAAACCGTGTTGACCATGGCATGGAGGATGATGAAGAGTAAAGGTTTGCCAGGAAACTTCTGGGGTGAGGCAGTCAATACGGCTGTGTATTTGCTGAACATGGAGCCAACTGAGAGTGGAGTTGGTATGACTCCGTATGAAGGATGGTACGGACGAAAGCCCTCGATTGATCATCTTCGTATTTTTGGATGTGTGGCGCATAAGGTGAATCAGAGTACTCCAATGATCATGACAGGTTATGAAGGCTCGAAGGGATACCGTTTGTGCAACCCCTATACCAATAAGGTGGTTTTCATGGACGACGTAGTCTTCGAGGAAGAGAAATCATGGAATTGGGGCTCCAAGGAACCGGAATATTCATCTTTTCACATCACGTGGAATCTTAAGTATGAAGAAAATATGGATCAACCAAGCTTATCTTTATCAGCAAATTTGGACCCAGAAGAGATTGAAGGCCTAGGGGGTGCTCCAGACGTGGACACCAGGCCAGAAGCACTAGGGATACTCTCAGAAGAAAAAGTGTCTGGAGAAAAGGCTAGTCCGTTGTCAGAAAAAACAGAGCTAGAAGGTGTTGTCTTTAGCTCATCATCTGCTAGTACAGAAGGTGATGATCCACGTGAAGAGCTTGGGGCAAAGGAGTGTCCAGAAGTGCAAGGGCCATGTGATGTGATGGCGAGTCAAAAAATTGGCTCAGAAATAGTCATGCAGGATACGCTGCATGTAGAGCCGTTGGCTCCAGGAGCTCTACGTGGAGGCACACAGGGTTTAGAAAATGAAGAAACAAACGCGTTGTCGGACGCAGAAGAGTATGTCGTGGAGCCTCCGACTGCATTGGATATGAGACGACTACGACCGATGCAAGCACGCATGCGAGACGTGCTGGACTACTATCCGAAGAAAGAATTTCAAACCGTAAATTATCTGGTGAAGATGAAGTATGAAAATCAATGTTTGTTCATCAAGGAACCGGTGAAGACCGAAGGCACGGTCATGGACGACATCGACAAGGAGGACGCGGAAAAGAAGGACGCGAACGAGGAGGGTCGAGGTGAAGCCATGGAGAAGCCGACAAAAGCAAAGTCGGTGACACGGGTGTCGAGGAAGAGAGCGGCGACGCCCGCGAGGAGCAGTTGACGTATTTGGGATCCAGGTAAAGATAGAAGAGCACATCGTGCTTAGGGGGTGATTGTTAGACTTAAGCACGTTGTACGCCGGCACGGCGTCATGGCTTCGAATACGAGTAGTAGTTCGATTCGGTCAGCTAATTCAGCATATATATATGCGTGTGTACAGATCCTTGTAAACTGTGAGACACAAGTAAAGACACGCACGAGACGTGCGTGTAGCAATCAGTCTGTTTTGCGTGTGCGTGCGTGAGTATACTAGTTAGATCAAAAGAACCGATCAGCTAGCAGCACGTGCATCTCGGCGGCAGTTATCGGATATGTGTATGTCGTCTCGTCGGAATTCCTCGTCGTTGTCGTCGGAAAGTACTCGGCGGCAGGGGCTGTGCTAACAATAACATCCAATATACCGTGGCTAGTTTCAACAAGAGGCTTACTAGGAACTCTTTTATGTTTACAAAACACACAAGTATCAATATTTTCTGTTAATACAATTACAGCATGAGATGTAAACATTTATCATAAACACAAAGATATAATAATAACCACTTTATTATTGCCTCTTGGGCATATCTTCAACAGATGAAACACACCTATTCCTGAACTGTAAAGAGGTGAAAACAGTTTGAAAAGAGCTGAAGCTAGAAGAGAAGAGACGGAAGTTGACAAGCTGTCCGGATGGCAAGAATGTTGTGCATCAAATCATTGCACTAGGTGAAGAGAAATTCTTTATGATTACATGTCTTCTGTGGAACTGGTGGACACAAAGGAATAAAATCAACGCAAAAGAACGTGTTAGTACATGCGCTGAACTAATCAGGCAAGTACGGTCTTGGACGGGAGAAGTAAAGACGTACTGCAGCAGATCCAAATCGTAAACAAAAGCACCTAGGGTAGCTGCCTAGCATCCACCTAGAGGTGACTGGCTGAAAATCAACATAGATGGAGCTTTCTGTGAAGCGACATGAAAAGGAGGCCGGGGGTTTGTCGTTAGAGACCAGGCTGGTCAGATCAGGGGATCGGGTGCAGGTGCTCTACCAGATATAGCTAGTGCATCCCAAGCTAAGACCCGATCGAGCATGTGAGGAGACAGTACATGCGGCTGCAGATTGGGGAATGATGAAAGTTCACATCGAATCAGACGCCCAAAACCTCGTCAGTGCAATGAAGGGGACAAAATATGACCGCGTGCCAGAAGGGGTTCTTTATAGAGACCTACGGCACGCTCACGTCGAACAACATGATTTTTTGGGATAATTATTACTTTGTCATCGGTCACACTGCCCGCGTGTATTGTTCTAAGTAATATTAGTTGAATAGTAGAACCATGCATGATGTTTTCTCAAGGGACGCGACCCTCCGTCCTGCTGGAACAGGTTACCGGCGGCCCGAGGACGAAGAGGCAGGGTTTCCCGAACCTGAGTCTGCGTGGCTTCGGCGTGATCGAAGCGGCAAAGGACACGCTCGAGAAGGAATGCCCGGGCATCGTCCCGTGCGCCGACATCCTCGCCTTCACCGCGCACGACGCCAGCAACATCCTCAGCCACAACAAGATCTCGTACTCCTTGGTCCCAGTCGGCCGCCACGACGATAACATGTCGCTCGAGTCTGAGGTCCTCGGCTAGAACCTGCCGCCGACCTCGCCACACTCATGCAGATGGTCGACGATAAGGGGCTCAACAAGACCGACATGGTCGTGCTCTCCGGCGGGCACTCCATCGGCCACTCCCACTATCCCTCCATCGACCGTGTCCAGCCACCGAACAGACCCTCCCCGTCCATGGACCCCATGCTCGCCGCGAAGCTGAACCAGACCTGCAACATGCCCGACAACGCCACCACTACGGTGCCGCAGGATGCTGTGACCGAAAACGACTTGGACATCCAATACTACAAGAACGTGCTATCAGGCAGGATACTATTCACCTCCGATGCGGCGCTCAATTAAATAGACACACGCGAGTTGGTGAAAAGATACACCGGTGAAATTTCCGGGGCATTGGAATGGTACCTACACTTCGGAGAAGCCATGGTGAAGATGGGCAACATCGGAGTGAAGACTGGGCCTCCAAGGGCGAGGGCTAGATCAGGAAGAAGTGTTGGTTCGTCAACCCTCCAAAGGCCAACTATTCGATGATGGCCATCGTGACGCTTAGAATAATGTTACTTAGTACTAGTACATACGATGCTCTTTGGTATGCCGTCCCGGACCTCCATTCTAGCTTACTTAATTTCGAGCATCTTCACCAGTGTCCCAACCCAGCCCCAACAGGCTTTGGGGCGTTGTGGCAAAAAAAAACTGCCCGCACCATAGCGTCCCAACCGCTGCTGCGGATTGGGCCGCTAGCAATCTGTCTGGCATTAGCTCGCCGTCCCTGGCATATAGGGACCGAGATGGGGCTGCCTACAATGCCTGCCGCGTTGGAATTGGCCATGCCGGGCCCTCTTGCCAACGACCGAACCAAAGCCCACCCCATCCATCCCTGTCTCGTTCGGTGTTTCCTGCCTCCACGTGAATTGCTAGAGTGTCCTCTTTAGTTGATAAGAGTGTCCGTGAAATGTAGTAATGGTTTCATGGGATTTTTATGATAAAAACAATACTAATCTACTATAAAAAGGTATAGTAAATAAAGTATCACATATGCAAGTAACAACTTTAAACAACATGAATTTTTGGGATAATGATTATTGTGTCATCATTCACACTGCCCACGTGTATTCTTCTATGTAATACTAGTTTAATGCCCGTTCTTTGCCACGACTGTCTTGAGATATAGCTAAACAATAAGTTGACTAAGCGGCGAAAGATGACAATGATCCAAGGGCCGGATCATCCCAGCAGCACTTGAGAAGGGCCAAGCCTTCTCGGAAGCTCGTTCGGAAGAAACGAAGAAGTTAATCGTGCTAGAGCTAGAGTAGTGTTAGGATGGGTGACCACAGAGGAAGTTTGATTATGAGTGTAATTTGACCTATATTTAACATACAAAGGGTTAAAATATCCTATATGAGATTATCAAGTAAATAATATTCAAAAAAGTTTGACACAATTTTTTTTTTTAAAAAGGCAGTTTCTTTGCCGTGTACTTTTTCTACGAGACACACGGCAAAGACAACTTTTTTGCCGTGTACTTTTCGAGAAGACACACGGCAAAGAATAGACACCATCATCTCCACGGAAACCGTTATCTTACGTTACTTTGCCGTGTCTACGCATGAGACACACGGCAGGCTTTGCCGTGTCTTATTTAGAAAACACACGGCAAAGGGCCTTTGCCGTGGCAAACGTTGCCGTGTGTATACACACGGCAAAGCCTTTGCCGTGTTCCGAAGGCCTTTGCCGTGTCTTTTGCCCACACGGGCAAAGAGCCTGGTGAACAAAATGGATCTCCGCCTCATTGCACGTGTACACCACCAATCAATTAGCCCTACGGATGCATACAGTTTTTTTTTGGGCCAAAATTTGACGGGAAGAATATGAACACAGACGTATTTTTCACAGGCGCGCAGGGAAAGAAACCTATCGAGTTGGATTATTACACTGATTAACCAAGCCAGAGAATGTGATCATGCAGTTGTAGTACACACTTTATATATATATATATATATATATATATATATATATATATATATATATATATATATATTGTCAATCTGCTGTACCTATATATAGTAATCCTACATGCAACTCCTATTAAAAAGTCTTCTCTATATCCAATTACTGTACTGGTATTTTGTACTAGTAGGTCTCAAGGTGATAACCGACGTGGTTTTCTTCAGGGGTGCGACGCCTCCGTCCTACTGGAACAGACCGCCGACGGCCCGAGGACGGAGAGGCAGGGTTTCCCGAACCAGAGTCTGCGCGGCTTCGACGTGATCGAAGCGGCGAAGGACGCCCTCGAGAAGGAATGCCCAGGCATCGTCTCGTGCGCGGACATCCTCGCCTTCGCGGCCCGTGACGCCAGCAACATCCTCAGCCATGGCAAGATCGAGTACTACCCCGTGTCGGCCGGCCGCTACGACGGGAACGTGTCGCTCGAGTTCGACGTCCTCGGCAAGAACCTGCCGCCGCCCTTCGCCGACCTCGCCACGCTCACGCAGATGTTCGCCGACAAGGGGCTCAACCAGACCGACATGGTCGTGCTCTCCGGTGGGCACTCCATCGGCCGATCCCACTGCCCCTCCATCGACCGTGTCCAGCCGCCCAACAGCCCCTCCCCGTCCCATGGACCCCGTGCTCGCGGCGAAGCTGAACCAGACCTGCGACACGCCCGACAACGCCACCACTACGGTGCCACAGGATGATGTGACCGAAAACGACTTGGACATCCAGTACTACAAGAACGTGCTATCAGGCAGGGTGCTCTTCACCTCCGATGCGGCGCTTAATTCGACAGACACGCGCGAGTTGGTGAAGAGGTACGCCGGTGACATTTCCGGGGCTTTGGAATGGTACCTATACTTCGCAGAAGCCATGGTGAAGATGGGCAACATCGGAGTGAAGACTGGGCCACCCAAAGGCGAGGGCGAGATCAGGAACAAGTGTGGGTTCGTCAACCCTCCAAAGGCCAACTAGTTGACGATGGCCATCTTGACGCTTAGAATAATGTTACTTAGTACTAGCACACACGTGCTCTTTGATATGTTGTGGTGTCTTGGACCTTATTCTTAGCTTACTTAATTTCTTTCGTCTAAAAGCATCCCCACCAGCGTCCTATCCCAGACCCAACGGGCTTTGAGGGTTGTGGCCAAAAAACACGGGAGCATCCCAACCGTTGCAGCAGATTGGGTCGTCTAGCAGTCTGTTCGGCATCACCTCGCCGCCACCGGCATGTAGGGTCCGAACTGGGGTACCGGAAACACCTGCCACGCTGGAATTGCCACGCCGGGCCCTCTAGCCAGCGACCGAACCAAAACCCACCCCATCAAGTACTAATCTTTACTATTAAAAAGAAGTTGGTGTTGGTATGTCTACTTTGACTTCAGACATCCACTTTGACATCAAACATTGAAAGAATCCCGGCCGTCCAACCTGTTACCGGTGGATCAGATCTCGCTCTTGTTTGACGGACAAAACTGGTACTAAATCCTCCTATCTTCCGCCCTCGCACGAACAAATCTCGCCGCTAATTGAGCTCCTCCCCCGTCAAGCCAGATACCTCACGTGATCCCCTTCTGCCCTCAACGCTTTGACCGAGCCATGGAGAAGGAGACAAATCCCAACGCCCCTTCTTGTTCTAGGCTCGCTCTTGCCACCCACCTCCCACGCGTTGTCGGCGTGGCAGACGAATAGGCCCGTCATGGCCGGTGCCGCGGGTAGCTCCCTGATGGGCCGGTCGCCGCCCATGGATTCCACCGAGGTCTGGCGGCTCACAGCGGGAAGGCGGCCTAAAGTTTCCTGACGGCAGCGGCTGTCGTGGCCGACGAAGAGGCCCGCCATCGCCGGCGCATGAAGGGGACGAGGCCTTCCATGGAGGATTCTTGCGCTGCGCTGCACCGTCGCCGCTCTCCAGAGCTTCCTGTCGGTTCCCGCTAGAGGGTGAGATGTTCGTGGTGGTGGGCGGCAAAGCCGGGCATCCCAGCGTTGCGCCGTCTCCTTCTAGAACAAGGTGATTGCTAATCAAGTGCTGATTATTCTAGGGACAATCACAGGTGCTGTTTTTTTGTAATAATGAAATTGAGTAATCTCACCTATGTGCATATATGTTTGTTGATTCAAAAAAACATGAAGGTTCTGGTTTTTCTCACCAAAAAAGCAAATTTCTTATCAAAAAACATGTTCTGGTAAATTTCTCACCAATATATACTTTTGGAGCTAATAAAATCAGGCATATACGTGGAGTACATGTTCTGGTTTATTAACATGAAGGTTCCCTTTAGCAGTAAATCCACATTCGCAGTGCTTTCAAGTTGTTTTACTTTGCACATTCATAAGCAGCAGTTCTATCAAACCTCAGATTTTGATTTTAGGAACTAAATAAATATTAGATGGAGGTCAACCTCAAGGAAGCCGACCCGGTGAGCTGTGTAGCGTGAAGCAGCACTATGTGCATCCCTATGGTACATCACCATAAAGGAGGTCGGCCGTCCCGCTTTCTTCCCCACCGGCATGGAGCTCTGTACCGCGACTATGGTTGCGAGGATGCACAACCACCCTTTGCATCCCTCTTCGCATCCGTAGTCGACGTCCGGTGCGCGTGGAGATTCCTGCCGGTGTTGGTGCAGTATGATTGAATTATGTATGTCGGTGGGCAGGGACGGGGAAGCGAGGAAAATGTTGATGCAGTCAGGTACTCAGGTCTCTTAGGCTGCCTCTGTTATCTCGATGTGAACATGTTTTCTATTCTTGCATCTTGGTACTCAATTCCTAGCGGTCTATTGTTGTAGACTAGCTTGTAGCTACGCGTGGAATCACGGGTACTAAATCCTTTCTAAATTGTAACTGATTTATGGGTTTCTCAGGGATCACGCAGAGGCCCGACACCGAGGAGGTAGGGAAGGTGGTGGTGAGGTTGAGGCAAACCGAGCCTATCATCGCGGCTGGCACATTCACCAGGCTCTGCTTCAATGATGTCCTGCCGGCCGGGACTAGGCCGCACAACCTCACGTTTTGGTGGCCACAATTGACAGGGATCCTAGCATCGCTGGCGGCGCTATCACGTGCAACCGGCAATGGAGCCAGTGGTGAGCTCATGCAGTAGTGGTTGTGATTGGATAAGCCTATGCTCAGTAAGACAATTTCTATAGCCTTCATCTATTTTCCCTATTTTGTAGGGTGAGTTCAGTAAGACAATGATGTATAGTAGATCTTGGAACCTCCGGAGAATTCCAGTGAGTATTAATCACCCGTTGATCTGATTTTTCGTCTCCAGAAACTGAGGTGATTTCTCCTCTAAAGCCTAATATGTGAAAATTCTACTTGAAGTGCATGTTCAATATATGAAAATCTGTATATAGTAGTACTTACATGTTAAACTTTCTATTTTTGCACCGCTGGTCAAGTGGACTAGAGTCCCCTGGTTCCATTTTAGTGATCAGACCACTCGCAAAACCTCACTATCACTGGCAACTATCACATCTTAATTGGAGCACTATTTTTCCCATCTTTCTATTCGTACAATCACATCTTAATTGGAGCACTATTTTCTTGCCTTTTAGCTCGTACAGTTCGTTTCGTAGCTTCCAATTATACTCGTATATATCCATTCATGTGGTTTTTAACCACAGGTCAATGTTGAGGACTAAGACATATGTGTGTTCTTGGGATTATATTATGTCATGGACTTTATCGTTTGTTCCTTCTATTAGAAACTACACTATGTGTCTATGCAATATTCAGTGACATTTATTTTTGTGGTTGCTTTAGAAGTTGCTGGTTCTAGCACAACGTCAATGTTTTCCTGTCGGCAGGACAGGCCGTGCAACATCTCATGTTGGTGGAGGCAAGTGCAGTGATCATAGCATCGTTGGACTGATGCGTACAACTTGTTGCCATGTTCATTTTATTGATTTGGGCACTACCCATCAATTCTATGTTGTTTTGACACAAATGTTATCATAATTTGGTGCTTACTTAGGTTCCAGGAGTAGGACTTGTGGTCACTATTGTTTCTCCATGGGTAAGAAGTCTGACGACCACGCATCTTGGAATTTCAGTAAGAAAAAACTTAATTTTCTCATTGGAAGTTCTAGAGCTGAGTATGATTTGGAGAGAAACAAAGGTGCGCAACTGGCGTATGGCATAGCCACCAGCTGAATCCATGCACAGCACACTCGACTGCTCCTGAGAGAAAGTTGACGAGTCTGTGCCCTGTATGTAGATTTCTTCCGTTTTATGATAACTTGCTACACACTTGGTCGCATTTTCGGAAGTATATTTTTGAAACCAAGCAAGAGGTCTGCCTTTACGTCCATTAATTAGAGGGAAACAAACAAGTCTAGACCAAAATGGAAAAATACTCTGGGGCTAAGGCAAACTAAATGGGACATCACATCATATGGCGCGCACAAAAATAATATGGAAGTAAATTATCTCACTTGTGATTACTCAGATTTGGTTCGCGGTGCCTGCAACTTGTGTGATAAAAACACATTTTTCTTAGTGTATATATACATATGTCCTCTAAATTTGATGGGTGGCAGTTCTAAATAAATTTGAATGATGAACTCTCAAGTTTATTACTCCCTTTGATCCAAATTAGTTGACTCGAATTTGTCTAGATTCGGATGTATCTAAACATGTTTTAGTGCTAGATACATCTGAATTTAAATAAATCCACAATTAATTTAGACCAAAGGGAGTATATATCTGTACTTCTAAATTTTCAACACGATTATTATGATTCCATTAATTGGTTCCTGCCAGTTGTGTGTGGCACTTATTAATGAGCATGAATGATATGATCCGGAAAGTGTTTCATATGTTTGTCTTGAAATTCTCTGAAGAATACGATTGCGACATAAAAAAAGAGTTCTGAATGAAGGTCAAACTAGAAAATTTTCATTGGGAAATCTGATGTGATTCATAATTTGAATCATAATTTTCCATGTGTTTCATTTTCCGTATTTCGAGCCAACTTATGTGAACATGCCTAGAGCCTTACAATGGGGAACATTGCACTAGCAGTATGAAGAGCAACTCAGCTTATCATAGCTGAGGTTCACAGATCGGAATTCTTCAGTCTTAGCTTGAATGATTAATTGGAGATTTACAGATTATTTTGTTCCCTGACAGTATGATGTTTGGAACTATTCTTCATGATTATCAATCAGCATAGCTTACAATGACACTAGAAGTTTATCCAATAAACCATCTTATCTACCAGTATTTCTGAACTACTCCCTCCGTTTTAAAATATAAGATGTTTTATGTTTGTAAAGAAGATGAATCTAGACTTCTTTTAGTACGTAGATTCATCCCAAACTTAAATGAATCTACATACTAAAACAAGTCTAGATTCATTTTCTTCACAAACCTAAAACATCTTATATTTTGAAACGGAGGGAGTATGTAATAAAATCCACATCAAGATATAGGCTATTCCACCCGATGGATTTTCGAAAGTCGGCATGGGCAGCTCCTTCCTCGATGTTGAACGATTACAGTTCATGTAGTTATTGCTGGAAGAAAACTAATCAAAATACAAAGTATGCGTGATAGGAAGGAGATGGAGGAAATGAGGAACAGGATGTGAGATGGTTAGGATAGATAAGAGGATATACAACAAGCAAGAATGAGTATGATAGTCGTCAAAAAGTGAGGAACATATAAGAATTAGTGTGGTCATCATGTGCATTCACAAAACAAATTGAACAACTTTACTGAGATCGTATACTTTATTTTGTGACTCACTTGCACTTAAGTGTAATAGATAACTGTTAGGTCATTGCTTAATGATATTAAATTTTAAGTTCTTGTTAAATTATTAATTTTAATTAAAATGAATTCTATTATTTTTGGAGTATTGCAGTTATGTACATATGAGTTTAAATTTGCATGCAAATGGCAAAAAAAAAGATCCCTGGCAGCGCACGGGCATTTAACTAGTCTACTATAAAAAGTTACAATAAATAAAGTATCATGTATGCAAATAACAACTTCGAACAACATGATTTTTTGGGATAATTATTACTTTGTCATCAGTCACACTGCCCACGTGTATTGTTCTAAGTAATATTAGTTGAATAGTAGAACCATGCATGATGTTTTCTCAAGGGACGCGACCCTCCGTCCTGCTGGAACAGGTTACCGGCGGCCCGAGGACGAAGAGGCAGGGTTTCCCGAACCTGAGTCTGCGTGGCTTCGGCGTGATCGAAGCGGCAAAGGACACGCTCGAGAAGGAATGCCCGGGCGTCGTCCCGTGCGCCGACATCCTCGCCTTCACCGCGCACGACGCCAGCAACATCCTCAGCCACAACAAGATCTCGTACTCCTTGGTCCTAGTCGGCCGCCACGACGATAACATGTCGCTCGAGTCTGAGGTCCTCGGCTAGAACCTGCCGCCGACCTCGCCACACTCATGCAGATGGTCGACGATAAGGGGCTCAACAAGACCGACATGGTCGTGCTCTCCGGCGGGCACTCCATCGGCCACTCCCACTATCCCTCTATCGACCGTGTCCAGCCACCGAACAGACCCTCCCCGTCCATGGACCCCATGCTCGCCGCGAAGCTGAACCAGACCCGCAACATGCCCGACAACGCCACCACTACGGTGCCGCAGGATGCTGTGACCGAAAACGACTTGGACATCCAATACTACAAGAACGTGCTATCAGGCAGGATACTATTCACCTCCGATGCGGCGCTCAATTAAATAGACACACGCGAGTTGGTGAAAAGATACACCGGTGAAATTTCCGGGGCATTGGAATGGTACCTACACTTCGGAGAAGCCATGGTGAAGATGGGCAACATCGGAGTGAAGACTGGGCCTCCAAGGGCGAGGGCTAGATCAGGAAGAAGTGTTGGTTCGTCAACCCTCCAAAGGCCAACTATTCGATGATGGCCATCGTGACGCTTAGAATAATGTTACTTAGTACTAGTACATACGATGCTCTTTGGTATGCCGTCCCGGACCTCCATTCTAGCTTACTTAATTTCGAGCATCTTCACCAGTGTCCCAACCCAGCCCCAACAGGCTTTGGGGCGTTGTGGCAAAAAAAAACTGCCCGCACCATAGCGTCCCAACCGCTGCTGCGGATTGGGCCGCTAGCAATCTGTCTGGCATTAGCTCGCCGTCCCTGGCATATAGGGACCGAGATGGGGCTGCCTACAATGCCTGCCGCGTTGGAATTGGCCATGCCGGGCCCTCTTGCCAACGACCGAACCAAAGCCCACCCCATCCATCCCTGTCTCGTTCGGTGTTTCCTGCCTCCACGTGAATTGCTAGAGTGTCCTCTTTAGTTGATAAGAGTGTCCGTGAAATGTAGTAATGGTTTCATGGGATTTTTATGATAAAAACAATACTAATCTACTATAAAAAGGTATAGTAAATAAAGTATCACATATGCAAGTAACAACTTTAAACAACATGAATTTTTGGGATAATGATTATTGTGTCATCATTCACACTGCCCACGGGTATTCTTCTATGTAATACTAGTTTAATGCCCGTTCTTTGCCACGACTGTCTTGAGATATAGCTAAACAATAAGTTGACTAAGCGGCGAAAGATGACAATGATCCAAGGGCCGGATCATCCCAGCAGCACTTGAGAAGGGCCAAGCCTTCTCGGAAGCTCGTTCGGAAGGAACGAAGAAGTTAATCGTGCTAGAGCTAGAGTAGTGTTAGGATGGGTGACCACAGGGGAAGTTTGATTATGAGTGTAATTTGACCTAATATTTAACATACAAAGGGTTAAAGTATCCTATATGAGATTATCAAGTAAATAATATTCAAAAAAGTTTAAAACAAAATTATTTTTTTAAAAAGGCAGTTTCTTTGCCGTGTACTTTTTCTACGAGACACACGGCAAAGACAACTTCTTTGCCGTATACTTTTCGAGAAGACACACGGCAAAGAATAGACACCATCATCTCCACGGGAACCGTTATCTTACTTTACTTTGCCGTGTCTACGCATGAGACACACGACAGGCTTTGCCGTGTCTTATTTAGAAAACACACGGCAAAGGGCCTTTGCCGTGGCAAACGTTGCCGTGTGTATACACACGGCAAAGCCTTTGCCGTGTTCCGAAAGGCCTTTGCCGTGTCTTTTGCCCACACGGCAAAGAGCCTGGTGAACAAAATGGATCTCCGCCTCATTGCACGTGTACACCACCAATCAATTAGCCCTACGGATGCATACAGTTTTTTTTTGGGCCAAAATTTGACGGGAAGAATATGAACACAGACGTATTTTTCACAGGCGCGCAGGGAAAGAAACCTATCGAGTTGGATTATTACATTGATTAACCAAGCCAGAGAATGTGATCATGCAGTTGTAGTACACACTATATATATATGAAAAATAGCCTACTAAACACGGGCATAGCTGCGCATAGCCTATGCACCGTTGATTCTATCCTCTTTTGATATAGAGAGCACATGTATCTAGACCCAGAATTTGTCTAAGAACTAACGCCGTTAGTGTTCCTTTGGCATGCATGCATGAAGCCCTAGCAAAACAAAGCTTGTCTAATTTCGTTTGCATGAGGCAAATCCTAACGAGCAACATGCAAAACAAAGTTTGTCTAATTTTGTTTGCATGAGGCAAACCCTAACGAGCAACATGCAAAACAAAGCTTGTCTAATTTCGTTTGCATGAGGCGAACCCTAACGAGCAACATGCAAAGCAAATCTTGTCTAATTTCGTTTGCATGAGGCAAACCCTAACGAGCAACATGCAAAACAAAGCTAGTCTATTTTCGGTTGCATGAGGCAAACCCTAACGAGCAACATGCAAAACAAAGCTTATCTAATTTCGTTTAGGTGAGGCAAACCCTAACGAACAACATGCAAAACAAAGCTTATCTAATTTCGTTTAGATGAGGCAAACCCTAACGAACAACATGCTGAGAAATCCTAACTTATTTAGTCAACCCTAACTTATTTAGTCTCTCTTCAACTTTCCTTGCTCATTTGAAAAACTAGGTGGAACCGGTTATTGCTTTATTCCCTCTACCTCATCCCTCCTCGTGCACTTTTGTTTGGTACGTACCATTGCTTTCTCTAATCACAAGCTATTGTTTTACATCGTTATTATGGACCGGTTATTGTTTTATAAAAAAATGTGGAGGGATGCACGCGACAAGTAACTCTCTCCCGCCAAAAAAACAAGACACTAAACCACTTAGATGAAAATTTAGGGTTTGCATAGTACCACAAACCTTCACTAGGGTTTGCATACTATGTAGAACTCATTTTAAGCCTTGTTGACTTATCTTTCCATTTTATATGCTAAAAGTTTCTTTGCCAAACAGCGAGCTAAATTTTTTAGGGTTTTCACGAGCACCTAGGCATTGCATGCATGTACACACACGGTGCTGCAAACGCCGTTAGGGACCGTTACTACTTTCAAGAGCCAGCCATTACCATCTAAACTAGTAGTGTATGTGATCTCTTTATCCAACGGTCCTAAGCCTATGCGCATCTATGACCGTGTGTAGCAAATCCGCGTCGATATATATATTGTCAATCTGCTGTACCTATATATAGTAATCCTACATGCAACTCCTATTAAAAAGTCTTCTCTATATCCAATTACTGTACTGGTATTTTGTACTAGTAGGTCTCAAGGTGATAACCGGCGTGGTTTTCTTCAGGGGTGCGACGCCTCCGTCCTGCTGGAACAGACCGCCGACGGCCCGAGGACGGAGAGCCAGGGTTTCCCGAACCAGAGCCTCCGCGGCTTCGACGTGATCGAAGCGGCGAAGGACGCCCTCGAGAAGGAATGCCCGGGCATCGTCTCGTGCGCCGACATCCTCGCCTTCGCGGCCCGCGACGCCAGCAACATCCTCAGCCATGGCAAGATCGAGTACTACCCCGTGCCGGCCGGCCGCTACGACGGGAACGTGTCGCTCGAGTCCGACGTCCTCGGCAAGAACCTGCCGCCGCCCTTCGCCGACCTCGCCACGCTCACGCAGATCTTCTCCGACAAGGGGCTCAACCAGACCGACATGGTCGTGCTCTCTGGTGTGCACTCCATCGGCCGATCCCACTGCCCCTCCATCGACCGTGTCCAGCCGCCCAATAGCCCCTCGCCGTTCATGGACCCCGTGCTCGCGGCGAAGCTGAACCAGACCTGCGACACGCCCGACAACGCCACCACTACGGTGCCACAGGATGATGTGACCGAAAACGACTTGGACATCCAGTACTACAAGAACGTTCTATCAGGCAGGGTGCTCTTCACCTCCGATGCGGCGCTTAATTCGACAGACACGCGCGAGTTGGTGAAGAGGTACGCCGGTGACATTTCCGGGGCTTTGGAATGGTACCTATACTTCGCAGAAGCTATGGTGAAGATGGGCAACATCGGAGTGAAGACTGGGCCACCCAAAGGCGAGGGCGAGATCAGGAACAAGTGTGGGTTCGTCAACCCTCCAAAGGCCAACTAGTTGACGATGGCCATCTTGACTCTTAGAATAATGTTACTTAGTACTAGCACACACGTGCTCTTTGATATGTTGTGGTGTCTTGGACCTTATTCTTAGCTTACTTAATTTCTTTCGTCTAAAAGCATCCCCACCAGCGTCCTATCCCAGACCCAACGGGCTTTGAGGGTTGTGGCCAAAAAACACGGGAGCATCCCAACCGTTGCAGCAGATTGGGTCGTCTAGCAGTCTGTTCGGCATCACCTCGCCGCCACCGGCATGTAGGGTCCGAACTGGGGTACCGGAAACACCTGCCACGCTGGAATTGCCACGCCGGGCCCTCTAGCCAGCGACCGAACCAAAACCCACCCCATCAAGTACTAATCTTTACTATTAAAAAGAAGTTGGTGTTGGTATGTCTACTTTGACTTCAGACATCCACTTTGACATCAAACATTGAAAGAATCCCGGCCGTCCAACCTGTTACCGGTGGATCAGATCTCGCTCTTGTTTGACGGACAAAACTGGTACTAAATCCTCCTATCTTCCGCCCCCGCACGAACAAATCTCGCCGCTAATTGAGCTCCTCCCCCGTCAAGCCAGAGACCTCACGTGATCCCCTTCTGCCCTCAACGCTTTGACCGAGCCATGGAGAAGGAGACAAATCCCAACGCCCCTTCTTGTTCTAGGCTCGCTCTTGCCACCCACCTCCCACGCGTTGTCGCCGTGGCAGACGAATAGGCCCGTCATGGCCGGTGCCACGGGTAGCTCCCTGATGGGCCGGTCGCCGCCCATGGATTCCACCGAGGTCTGGGGTACCGAAAACACCTGCCACGCTGGAATTGCCACGCCGGGCCCTCTTGCCAGCGACCGAACCAAAACCCACCCCATCAAGTACTAATCTACTATAAAAAGTTACAATAAATAAAGTATCATGCATGCAAATAACAACTTCGAACAACATGAATTTTTGGGATAATTATTAGTTTGTCATCCGTCACACTGCCCACGTGTATTGTTCTAAGTAGGAAAAAGTCCATTCTAAACCTTAAACTCGTAGAGGTACGCTGATTTAAACCCCCAAGTCCAATTTCCTGTCGTTCGAACCCTGATAACACAAATCCCAGTCTAAAACGAACCGTGAGACGGTTTGCCAAACGGGATTGGTGACGCGTCGAAGCAAGGTCGGGGTCGCTCGCGAAGCCAGCGCACGTGAGTGTAGAAAAGGCTGGGCCGGTCCAACGAGGCCCGACAGTTCCACCGCGTCTCCTCCGCTTCCACCGCCTTCTCCACCTTCTCTGGCGGCAACAATGGCGATCGGGGGTTGATCGGCGGTGGTCGGACGATTCTGACGACGCATGTAAGATTCCGCACCCTCTCTGCCACGGATTGTTGTATTTGTTCCTCTATTTGCGCGGTTTGGGTTAGGGTTTCCTTGTGCGCATGCGATTGTGGTTTCTTGCGATTTTTGTTACAGTAAAGATAGGGTTTTTCTTGCAATTTGATCATGTTCTGAATGCTACTGCACATTGCGTGTTTTTGCAGTGAAAATCATGGATCCATCTGAGATACTGAATGTCAGATTTCACTATGGTGGGGAGTTCGTCCGAATAGGTCCTAATCTGGATTATGTAGGAGGGGATGAAGCAATGTCAGAGATTGAGAGGGACAAGCTTTCTCTCCAGGAAGTAAAAGGATTTGCTAAAGATCATTTACCTCCAAAGAAATCTATGAAGTTCTATTTTCTTATTCCTGGAGAAGAATTAGGGGATGGCTTAGTCTGTATGGTTGATGACAGTTGGTGTGTTAGAATGGCTGATCACATATATGTTGGTGGAGTTGCTGATGTGTATATTGAATACCATGGGGAGGAAGACACTGCTGAGAGCAGTAGTGGCAGTGATTTTTAGAATGAAATCTTTGAGTTGAGCGAAGATGATCCACCAGATGTTGCCATCGAAACTGCTGAACCTGCTGAATCAGATACAGATGTTCTAATTCCTGATGATGATGGAGTGATCACCCAAATCATTAAGAGACCAATGAAGAAGAAGGCTAGCATTGCAAGGGAAAGAGAAAGGGCAGTTAATGTTTATTCAGATGAAGCTGATCTTGCAGATGATGAAGGTGTCCAATTTCAGGAAATGCAAACTCAAGAAGATGGAGCAGCTGACAGCTCAGAGTCTGATTCAGAGACTGATGTTGAGTATGTTGCACACAGTGAAGACAGTGGAGAAGATTCAGAGGTTGTGGAGCTCAGGAGGCATGCTAGGAAGTTCAAGAAAAGGACTAGGAAAATTGGCGAAGACGCCATGAACCTGGCCGGACGACAACGTTCGGCCCGCGGCCGGCGGCCGGGCCCTAGCTCCGGCTCCCTCACGCTCCCGCAGTTGAGGGCCTAACTCTTGTTTGGTGCAACGGAAGGAGTAATTACTAAGTGTGCGCTCAGAAAAGCCAGAATATAGACGACCGGGGATCACGTACGTCGCGCTCAGAATGTTGGCCGTGGCATGTGGCATCACACCCGCATTGCGGCAAGGTTTTATTTCCCCATTTCCTATTCTTCTTTCGGAAAAAAAAATCTCCATTTCCATTGTGATCATCATATCATAATGAATCACCGAGAATTCTAGGTACCAGAACGCACTAGTGGAAAAAGGGCCATCCGTTCGCGACCCCTCAGAGCATTAGTCCCGGTTGCGCCACCAACCGGGACTAATGCTGGCACGCGTCCCGGTTGGAGCGGGCACGGGCCAGGGGACATGCGTCCCGGTTGATAAGGGGGAATACGTCCCGGTTGGAGCCACCAACCGGGACTAAAGGTTTGGCCACAGCCACGTGGCGTGACACGCACCTTTAGTCCCGGTTGGTGGCTCCAACCGGGACGTATTCTCCTGCCCTCTATAAATGCAACGCCCCAGCCCCCTCTGCCTCCACTCTGTTTTTTCGAATGGTGGAAGGTGTGAGGGGTGTGCTAGTTTTTTCTCTTCTATGCATGCATTGAAAGTGTTTGATGAAATGTTTGAGTGAAAAATCCCGTTGAATTTCTCATAGAACAAAAATATAGAAAGTGTCCAAGACGCACTTGAGCTTTCTCCTCTTTATTTCCCTCGATCGAGGTTAGCAATCTTATCTTTTCTAGGTCATTGATACAATTCATGTGTCGGTGTGAATTGGTTATTTCCCTATTCATGATGTCCTGTTTTTTGATAAACTTACTTATATGATGCAGATGAACGGTCGGGAATGGATGTACGGTGACCGGCGCGTAGCCGGGTATATCAAAGGCGTGGATAAATTTATCGATGTGGCTACGGCAAACAAAGAGAATGGATTTATACGTTGTCCATGTGTTCAATGTCGGAACAACAAGGAGTACTCTTCCTCGAAAATCATTCGCGGCCACCTGATTATGAAAGGTTTCATGCCCAACTATAATTGCTGGACCAAGCATGGGGAAAGAGGGGTTATGATGGAAGATGGTGAAGAAGAAGATGATGATAACAACTATCATCATATGTTTCCTGAATACAGTGATACTACAATGGAAGACAATGGAGAGGAAAGAGGTGAAGAACGGGCATCAGATGAGCCGGCTGATGAACTTGGTAGGGTCATTTCTGATGCAAAGCGAGACTGTGAAATAGAAAATGAGAAGTTGAAGTTAGAGAGCATGTTAGAAGATCACAAAAAATTGTTGTACCCAAATTGTGAAGATGGCAGCACAAAGCTCGGTACTACACTGAAATTGTTGCGATGGAAGGCAGAGTGTGGTCTAACTGACTCCTCATTTGAAAAGATGCTGAAAATAATGAAGCCGAAGTTTCCAAAACATAACGAACTTCCCGACAGTACCTACGAGGCAAAGAAGACTCTCTGTCCTCTGGGATTAGATGTGCAAAAGATACATGCATGCATTAATGACTGCATCCTCTACCGCGGTAAGGAGTATGAGAATTTAGATAAATGCCCGGTATGCAATGCATTGCGGTATAAGATCAGACGAGATGACCCTGGTGAAGGGAATATGCCCGAGAGGCAATAATAAAGTGGTTATTATCGTATTCCTTGTTTATGATAAATGTTTATTTTACATGCTATAATTGTATTAATACGGAAACGTTAATACATGTGTGTTTAATAAACAAAAAGGAAGTTCCTAGTTATGCCTCTCTTATAAACTAGCTCATTGATTAACAAGATGATCATAGGTTTCCTGATCATGGACATTGGATGTTGTTAATAACGAGGTCACAACATTAGTGTAATGGTGTGATGAACATTCATCCGAAGTATAGCATTACGATCAAAGTCATTGAGTTTATATTGCTATAACAACTTACGAAGTGATCCTAATCCTTAGACCATGAGATCATGTCAATCACTAACACCGGAAGAGTTTCTTGATACCATCAAACGTCACACCATAACAGGGTGATTATGAAGATGGATTCAGAACTAATAAAGTGTTATGTTGAGGCTCATGGATCGAGAGTGGAATTTATTCATCCCGATGACGGATAGATATACTCTGGGCCCTCTCGATGATATCACATTGATTAGCTTGCAAGCAAGTGATTTGATCACTAGAATGTTATATCACGGGAACGAGAAAAGAGTGCATGTCAGAAACGAGATTAAACTAGGTATGGAGATACCGATGATCTAATCTCGGACATGTAATATATCGCGAAACAAAGGGATTAAGATACTAGCGTAAAAGGTTCCGACGATCACAAGAAAGTCATCGTTGAATGTGTGGGAGTCAGTATGGGTCTCCAGATCCCGCTTCTGATTATTGATCCGAGAGGGGTCTCGATCATGTCCGCATTATTCGTGAACCGTAGGGTGACACACTTAAGAGACACCGACATCCATTTGGAACAAAAGTTTCATGCCGAAAAGAATAACAAGCGCAGAAATTTATTTCACTAGATACCGAAACGGGTTTTCAGGTGAAATTGCAGAAAGTGTTTCTGCATGTGAAATGAAATACTAGCAAGGGGTTATATGTGAATGTTTGTCATTAAAGTAATTGACAAAATTCTGAATAAATAAAAGGAGTTTTATTTAATGAGAGTTTGCATTAAATTTGGTGGAAATTTAATGGGAATTTGAGTGCGTTTTTGAGTGGAGGGAATTGAAAGGCTTTTGTGTGAGTGGAGTGTCCACCCACATGAATGAAAGGAGGGGAGGGGGCAGCCCCATGGCTGGGCGCATGGCCCTTTGGGTGCCCCCCCTCTCCCTATAAAAGGAGCCCCCTCCCTCTCTCTCACTCACACCTCCTCGTGAAGGATCTCTCTCCCCCTCTAGAATTTATTCCCCATGGTCTCGGACTAGCGAGATACATGTTCCCGATGGCTATTCGGCAAGAAAGAGTTGTGCTTCCGCTGCATAGCTGGAGCGAGGAGGCGGAGGTTGCTCGGTGCCTCGAACGTGTGTGCGAGCACGGATGCGCTGCTGTTTTGCGGCGCTAGGACTTCCTCTCGATCTTGAGATCGTCTACATCAACCACGAGTTTGGACTCGTTAAGCTTTTTCGGTCTTCAAGGGTATGTTCTCTACGGATATACATCCGCCCGTTGTTTGTACTAGTAGATAGATCTTGGTACATAGTTGTTCCCATCGTAGGAAAATTTTTGTTTTCTATGTTGCGATCCCTACAGTGGTATCAGAGCCGGATCTATGCGTAGATACTTTGCACGGGTAGTACACATATGAGTATGTGGATGATGATGATCATTTTATTGCTTCTTTGTTGTACTTTGGATATTGGTGGCATAGTGGGATGAAGCGGCCCGGACAAACTTTACATGTCCTCGCACATGAGACCTGTTCCACGCTTGACATGCAACTAGTTTTGCATAAGTGGCTAGCGGGTGTCTGTCTCTCCTACTATAGTCAATATCTAATTTGCAACGAGTTGTCAAAAATTTGGTTATCCTCGTTGTGGTTCATGTTCGTAGGTAAGAACGGTTCTATCTTCGAAAGCCCTAAGCCACATAAAACTTGCAATGGATAAATTAGAGGCGTCTAGTTTAGATTATTGCTGGGCTAGTGTTATGATATGGTGATGTTGTAAGTAGAAGTATGAGATGATACTCTTACAACACACATAGCGTGTAAGTTCCATAGACCTTGGCCTTACACATAGAGGTATGATAGAGATCATACCACGGTGCACATGATGGAGATCATATGCGGGAACCATATCATTTCACTAATAAACATGTGATGTTTTGGTTGCATCTTATATTGCTTGTTTGGCGTTTTATTAGCATAATAAGATGATCCCTCATTTAGATATCAAGATAAAAATGTGTTCTTCCTTAAGTATGCACCGACAATGTTTCGTCGCTTCAAGACATCACGTGATGATCGGGTGTACTTGAATCCACGAGCATATCTCGGGTGTAAGACAGTTACACACGTGAATACTAAGGTTCTTACTTGGCGAGCCTAGCATGTATAGACATGGCCTCGGAACACGGACCGAAAGGTTAAGCATGAGTCATATGTTTTTCATATGATGACCATATGGATGCTCGCCTTTGAAGCTACACCGACTCACGTGATGATCGGACTTGGTGTAGTGGATTTGGTTCATGTAATCACCAAAAAGACACGAGGGATGTCGTTTTTGAGTGGGAGTTCATTTCTAATTTGGATTAGTAGAACTCAATTTATCATAAATTAAATCAGAGTGAATTTGCATAATTTGTTGTAGTCATTGGCATTCGTTCACCACCTTATGCGTAGTTGTAATTGAGATAATAGAACTATAGAATTCTGGATATTTACTTTACGAACTGGTATCGTATTGTGTTGAGTGTCAATCTAAAGTTTAAATTCCTATTGCAAACTTTCAGCAAACTCTATTTACTCCGTGAAATTTAATAGTTGGTATTAAATCGAGAGTAACAATTCCAGTGTTAGTATCTTAAGTATCATGTTTGCCTCCATGATTCTTGATTTAAATATCGAGATTATTTAGGAGCTGAAAGAATTGTTTCAGAAACCATCATGTGTGGCAGATATAACGATATCTAAAACAATGTTTTGGTTGCAATATAATAGAGTATAATATATGTTCTCATATTGGATGAGAATTTACGAAGGTTGGATATGCTAGACATCCTAATCATCCAAAAGGGTTTTGGAAAGTAATGGTATACTCACGATTCTCCTTATAAGCTACATTAGCTTGATCATGAAAGTCGTCATGATAAGGATGAATAGAAGATGTATGTAAAGTGTTTACTACACTAAAAGATTACTAAAGAATGGATTTTGTAAGAATACCGATCATTTTGATGATGGTGATCTACTTCAAAGTGCAAGTCCAAAGGTATTATTATTTGAATATACACGCTTTGGACTATGTGTCATGTATATGGCGCCACTTTTGATGTTGATAAATTCTTTTAAAAAGGAAAAGGAAATGCTGAAAGAGAATCTATGAAATATATTTGGCAGAAAAGAAAAGATTGGAAATATCCAATTTAGGTATATGGATGATATGTTGGAGATATACCCTAGAGGCAATAATAAATTTAGTTATTATTATATCTTTGTGTTTATGATAAATGTTTATATTCATGCTATAATGGTATTAACAAGGAAACATTAATACTTGTGTGATTTGTAAACTTAAATTGAAGTCCCTAGTAAAGCCTCTATACATCACTAGCTTGTTGGTTAATAAATGATTGAGTTTCCCTATCATGAACATTGAGATGTTATTAACAACAAGATCATATCATTAGGAGAATGATATGGTGGACATACTCCTATAGATAAGCGTAGCATAAAGATCAAGTCATTTTAATAGTTCAATTGCTATATGCTTTATGATACATAGTAACCTAATTCCTTCGACCATGAGATCATGCATATCACCTTTACTGGATGGATGCTTTGATGACATCAGACACCACACCCTAACTGGGTGGCTATAAAGGTGGCATTGAGTGTTCATAAAGTATTGGTTGAGACACATGGATCAAGAGTGGGATTTGTCCATCCATATGGCAGATAGATATACTCTAGGCCCTCTCGGTGAAATGCCATCCAATTAGCTTGCAAGCATGTGACTGGCTCACAAGGGATCACATATCACGGGAACGAGAAAAGAGTACTTATCAGTAACGAGGTTGAACTAGGTATGTAGAGATACCGACGATCATAACCTCGGATAAGTAAACTATCGTGAGACAAAGGGAAATTGGTATCGTGTGTAAGTGGTTCATTCGATTGCAAAGTAATAGTAGAAATATGTGGGAGCCATATGAATTTCCAGATTCCTCTATTGGTTATTGTTCGGAGAAGTGTCTCGATCATGTCCGCATAATTCACGAACCGTAGGGAGACACACTTAAGGATTCAACGTTGTTTGAGTAGTTATGGAATGATGAGAAAGAGACCGAATGTTGTTCGGAGTCTCGGATGTGATCCGGGATATCACGAGGAAATCCGGAATGGTCCGGAGAATAAAATTCATATAAGGAAAGTCTCGTTTCGGAGTTGGGGAATGGTTCCGGTGTTTTCATCGGGAATGTTCTAGAAGGTTCCGGAATGTCCGGCACTCCGGAGGGGAAGGGTACATGAATGTGTTATATCAAGTTGGTATGATTGCATTATGTACTCGGTGTCATCGCTGAACAAAATAGAGGGTTTATTCAAATCCTAGTTTGAAAGTCAAACGGCTATTTTTGGGAAGTGGAGAGGGAGGTGGAAACCGACTTGGGGGAGGAGTTCCTCCTCCCACCGCCGGCGCACCACCAAGCCGAGTTGGGAAGGGACTCCCCTCCCCTTGGCCGGCCCCCTCCACCTATATAAGGAGGGGCAGGGCTCCCCTCCTAGACACAAGTTCCTACACCTCTAAACCCTAGCCTCAAGCCGCCGCCGCCTCCATAGCCGCCGCTGGCCCTAGGGCACTCGCCGCCGCCGCCTAGGTGAAACCCTAGCCGCCGGCCTTGCCCCCTCCTCGGCGTGTCTAAGACCTAGATCGTCGAGGGCTCTCTCATAGTCCACCATACTCGCTCCGGCTTAAGGCGAAGCCCTGCGAGATCTCCCCTCTACTTCTGGTACCACGCCGTTGTGCTGCCGGAATCGCGAGGATAGTGCTACAACCTCCGCTGCCTGCTGGAACAAGGGAGAGGAAGGTCTTTGTCGAGTACCGAACGTGTGACCGACTGCGGGAGCGCTTCCGAAACGCAGCGCCGGAAGGATCGTCTACGCGATCTTGAGATCGGGAAGAGTACGACTACATCACCCACGAGAATCCGCTCTCGTTAAACACTTTGGAATCTTCGAGGGTGAGTTATTCCATCGACTCGTTGCTACATTCTAGTAGATAGATCTTGGCTTGTTTGTTTGTATGCGGTAGAAATTTTTTGTTTTCCATGCTACGAAACCCTACAGTGATATCAGAGCCGTGTCTATATGTAGATCTGTTGCGCGAGTAGAACACAATGGTCATTGTGGGCGTTGATGCTTTTATTGTCGATTGCTTCTTGTGTACTTTGCATCTTGTGGGATGTTGGGATGAAGCGGCCCGGGCTAACCTTACATGACATCGTTCATGAGACTTGCTCCACGCTTGACATGCAACTTGTATTGCATAAGTGGCTTTGCGGGTGCCTGTTTCTCCTAGCATAGTTAAGATCCAATTTACAACGGGTGATTAACAATACTAGTATCAATGTTGTGGTTCATGTTCGTAAGTTAGATCGACACTTATTGAAAGCCCCAAACCACGTAAAACATGCAAAGAAAGTAGAGGCGTCTAACTTTGTTTTGCAGGGGTGTGCTATGATGTGATATGGCCATGATTGTGATTATATTTGATGTATGCAATGTTCCTTATTGTAAGTTGGCAATCGGCAAGAGCCATATGGTTGTCTTTAATTTATGTTAAGACCCGCGTGTCTATTCAAAGTAGTTGTAATAGTTGAACCCGGTGGACGACAACCATGGAGAAGCGTCATTGACCTTGATGCAATGCCGGTGATGATGGAGATCATGTTCGTGCTTGAAGATGGAGGTCGGAAGCACAAAGAAGAAAGGCCATATCATATCACATATTATGAATTGCATGTGATGTTAATCCTTTATGCATCTTGTATTGCTTAGTAGACGACGGTAGCATTATAAGATGATCCCTCATGCACATCAATTTCAAGTCATAAAGTGTTCACCCTTAGTTAGCACCGTTGCTAAATCTTGTTGTTTCGAAGCACCACATGATGATCAGGTGTGTTAGATTCTGCAAGTGCATACAACGTGAGCAAGCCAGATTTGCTCATGCGGAAACTAAGGTTTGATCTTGACGAGCCTACCATGTACAGACATGGTCTCGGAACACGGATCACCGAAAGGTAAAGCATGAATCATATAGTAGATATGATGAACATGTCGATTGTTCGCCATTGAAACTATATCAACTCTCATGATGATCGGTGTTGATGTGGTGGATTTGGTTCGTGTGATCACTAAAACAATGTGAGGGATATTGTTTTGAGTGGGAGTTCACCTAGATTAATTTTATTATTAATTTGAACTCAATTTGTCATAAACTTAGTCTAAACTATTGCAAATATGTTGTAGATCAATGGCAGCCCCTACCATCAATTTTAATGCGTTCCTAGAGAAAGAAAAGTTGAAAAACAATGGAAGAAACTTCGCAGATTGGTTCCGCAATTTGAGGATTGTCCTCACAGCTGGTAATTTGACCTATGTGCTGGATGCACCGCTGAGTGACCCACCTGCAGCTGATGCTGCCGATAAAGTAAAGAATGTTTACCTCACTCGGAAGACTCAGTACTCCACAGTTCAGTGTGCTATCTTGTATGGTTTAGAATCGGAGCTTCAGAAAAGGTTTGAGAATTCAGACCCATATGATATTGTCGAGGATCTCAAATTGATCTTTGAGACTCATGCGGCAATTGAAAGCTACGAGGCTTCTGAAAAGTTCTTTAACTGCAAGATGGAAGAGGGCAGCTCCGTCAGTGAGCATGTGCTTAAGATGTCTAGGCACGCGAACAAACTTCAAAGCTTGGGTATAGTGATTCCTAATGCTTTGGGGATTTACCGCGTCCTCCAATCACTACCACCAAGTTACAAGAACTTTGTGATGAACTACAACATGCAAAACATGAACAAGACGTTGCCAGAACTCTTTGCCATGTTGAAATCTGCAGAAGTGGAGATCAAGAAAGAGCACCAAGTGTTGTTGGTTAATAAGACCACCAAATTCAAGAAAGGCAAGTCTAAGCAAAAGGGACACTTCAAAAAGGGTGGTAAGAAAGTTACCGCGCCGACGAAGAAGACCAAGGCTGGACCTAAGCCTGATACTGAGTGCTTTTACTGCAAGGGAGAAGGTCACTGGAAGCGGAATTTCCCAAAGTACTTGGCAGATTTGAAGAACGGCAACATCAAGAAGAAAGGTATATCCGATATACATGTTATTGATGTGTATCTCACTAGTACTCGTAGTAGTGCCTGGGTATTTGATACTGGTTCGGTTGCTCATATTTGTAACTCGAAACAGGTGCTGCAGAATAAACGGAAGCTAGCGAAGAACGAGGTGACGATGCGCGTTGGAAACGGATCAAAGGTTGATGTGATCGCGGTCGGCACGCTACCCCTTCATCTACCATCGGGATTAGTTTTATACTTAAATAATTGTTATTTGGTGCCTGCCTTAAGCATGAACATTATATCGGGATCTTGTTTATTGCGAGACGGTTACTTGTTTAAGTCCGAGAATAATGGTTCTTCGATTTATATGAGTAATATGTTTTACGCACATGCACCTTTGATAGATGGTCTATTCTTGTTGAATCTCGATAGTGGAAATACACATATTAATAACATTGAGGCTAAACGTTTGAAATCGAGCGATAACTCGACCTATATGTGGCACTGTCGTCTTGGTCACATTGGAGTGAAGCGCATGAAGAAACTCCATTCCGATGGACTTCTTGAATCACTTGATTTCGAATCACTTGAAAGATGCGAAGCATGTCTGATGGGTAAAATGACTAAGACTCCATTTTATGGTATGATGGAGCGAGCTACGGACTTATTAGAAATCATACATACCGATGTGTGTGGTCCAATGAGTGTAGCATCGCGCGGTGGTTATCGTTATGTTCTTACCTTCACGGATGACTTGAGTAGATATGGGTATATCTATTTCATGAAACATAAGTCCGAAACTTTCGAGAAGTTTAAGGAATTTCAAAGTGAGGTAGAGAATCAACGTAACAAGAAGATTAAATTTCTACGTTCTGATCGTGGAGGTGAATATCTAAGTTACGAGTTTGGCGAGCATTTGAAGAAATGCGGAATACTTTCACAATTGACACCGCCGGGAACACCACAGCGTAATGGTGTGTCCGAACGTCGTAATCGAAATCTCTTAGATATGGTTCGTTCTATGATGTCACTTACAGATTTACCGCTATCATTTTGGGGTTATGCATTAGAAACAGCCGCATTCACTTTAAATAGGGCACCATCTAAATCCGTTGAAACGACACCGTATGAATTATGGTTTGGGAAGAAACCTAGATTGTCGTTCCTTAAAGTTTGGGGATGCGAAGCCTATGTAAAGAAGTTACAGCCGGACAAGCTTGAACCCAAAGCGGAAAAATGCGTCTTCATAGGATACCCGAAGGAAACTATTGGGTATACCTTCTATCATAGATCCGAAGGCAAAATCTTCGTTGCCAAGAATGGATCCTTTCTAGAGAAGGAATTTCTCTCGAAAGAAGTGACTGGAAGGAAAGTAGAACTCGACGAGGTTGTCGAACCTTCTCTCGAAATTGCGAGTAGCGCAGCACCGGAAGAAGTTCCTGTGGTGCCTGCACCAATAAGAGAGGAATCTAATGATGATGATCATGAAACTTCGGTTGAAGTTGCTACAGAGCCTCGCAAGTCAACGAGAACTCGTACCACTCCAGATTGGTATGATCCCGTTATGAGTGTCATGTTGGTGGACAACACCGATGACCCTGCGACATATGAGGAAGCAATGATGAGCCCAGATTCCAATAAATGGCAAGAAGCCATGAAATCCGAGATTGGATCCATGTACGAAAACCAAGTATGGACTTTGGTGTACTTACCGGATGGCCGGAAGGCTGTCGAGAACAAATGGATTTTCAAGAAGAAAACAGATGCTGATGGTAATGATACTGTCTATAAAGCTCGACTTGTCGCAAAAGGGTTTCGACAAATTCAAGGAGTTGACTACGATGAGACTTTCTCACCAGTAGCGAAGCTAAAGTCTGTAAGGATTATGTTAGCAATTGCTGCATATTATGATTATGAGATATGGCAGATGGATGTCAAAACAGCATTCCTCAACGGAGACATTGATGAAGAGTTGTATATGATGCAACCCAAAGGTTTTGTCGATCCTAAAGATGCTAACAAGGTATGCAAACTTCAAGGGTCCATCTATGGATTGAAGCAAGCATCCCGAAGTTGGAATCAACGTTTTGATAAGGTGATCAAAAGTTTTGGTTTTATACAAACTTATGGAGAAGCTTGTATTTTCAAGAAAGTGAGTGGGAGCTCTGTAGCATTCTTAATACTATATGTAGATGACATATTGTTGATTGGGAATGATGTAGACCTTCTAAATAGTGTCAAGGAATATTTGAATAATAGTTTTTCAATGAAGGATCTTGGCGAAGCAGCTTACATATTAGGCATAAAGATTTATAGAGATAGATCAAAACGCCAAATATCATTGTCACAAAGTACATATTTGGACAAAGTTCTAAATAGGTTTGGAATGGAAGATAGCAAGAAAGGGTTCTTGCCCATGTTGCCCAATACGACCTTGAGTAAAACTCAAAGTCCGACATCGGCAGAAGATAGAGAAAGGATGAGTAAGACTCCCTATGCCTCAGCCATAGGATCTCTAATGTATGCCATGCTATGTACTAGACCCGACATTGCATATGCTGTTAGTTTAACTAGCAGATATCAAAGTGATCCAGGAGTGGATCATTGGACAGCGGTCAAAAACATCCTTAAGTACTTGAGAAGAACTAAGGATATGGTTCTTTCTTATGGAGGTGATGAATAGCTCGTTGTTAATGGTTACACCGATGCTAGTTGGAACACCGATCCGGATGATTCTAAATCACAATCTGGATACGTATTTACTTTGAATGGTGAAGTAGTTAGCTGGAGGAGTGCAAAGCAAAGCGTTGTGGCGAGATCTTCAACTGAATCGGAATACATGGCTACTTCGGAGGCTTCACAAGAAGCGATATGGATGAAAGAGTTCATTACAGAACTGGGTGTGGTTCCTAGTGCGCTGGACCCAATGTCTATCTACTGTGATAACATGGGCACCATAGCCAATGCGCAAGAACCAAGGTCACACAAGAAGCTGAAGCATATCAAGCTACGTTTTCACGCTATTCGAGAACATGTCCAAGATGGGGACATAAAGATTTGCAAAGTACACACAGATCTGAATGTGGCGGATCCGTTGACTAAACCTCTCCCGAGGGCAAAACATGACCAACACCAAACTACCATGGGTGTTCGGTACATTACCATGTAATCTAGATTAGATGACTCTAGTGCAAGTGGGAGACTGTTGGAGATATGCCCTAGAGGCAATAATAAATGTAGTTATTATTATATCTTTGTGTTTATGATAAATGTTTATATTCATGCTATAATGGTATTAACAAGGAAACATTAATACTTGTGTGATTTGTAAACTTAAATTGAAGTCCCTAGTAAAGCCTCTAGACATCACTAGCTTGTTGGTTAATAAATGATTGTGGTTTCCCTATCATGAACATTGAGATGTTATTAACAACAAGATCATATCATTAGGAGAATGATATGGTGGACATACTCCTATAGATAAGCGTAGCATAAAGATCAAGTCATTTTAATAGTTCAATTGCTATATGCTTTATGATACATAGTAACCTAATTCCTTCGACCATGAGATCATGCATATCACCTTTACTGGATGGATGCTTTGATGACATCAAATACCACACCGTAACTGGGTGGCTATAAAGGTGGCATTGAGTGTTCGGAAAGTATTGGTTGAGACACATGGATCAAGAGTGGGATTTGTCCATCCATATGACGGATAGATATACTCTGGGCCCTCTCGGTGAAATGTCATCCAATTAGCTTGCAAGCATGTGACTGGCTCACAAGGGATCACATATCACGGGAACGATAAAAGAGTACTTATCAGTAACGAGGTTGAACTAGGTATGCAGAGATACCGACGATCATAACCTCGGATAAGTAAACTATCGTGAGACAAAGGGAAATTGGTATCGTGTGTAAGTGGTTCATTCGATCGCAAAGTAATCGTAGAAATATGTGGGATCCATATGAATTTCCAGATTCCTCTATTGGTTATTGTTCGGAGAAGTGTCTCGATCATGTCCGCATAATTCACGAACCGTAGGGAGACACACTTAAGGATTTGACGTTGTTTGAGTAGTTATGGAATGATGAGAAAGAGACCGAATGTTGTTCGGAGTCTTGGATGGGATCCGGGATATCACGAGGAGATTCGGAATGGTCCGGAGAATAAAATTTATATAAGGAAAGTCCCGTTTCGGAGTTGGGGAATGGTTCCGGTGTTTTCATCGGGAATGTTCTAGAAGGTTCCGGAATGTCCGGCACTCCGGAGGGGAAGGGTACATGAATGTGTTATATCAAGTTGGTATGATTGCATTATGTACTCGGTGACACCGCTGAACAAAATAAAGGGTTTATTCAAATCCTAGTTTGAAAAGTCAAACGCCAAGTTTGAAAGTCAAACGGCTATTTTTGGGAAGTGGAGAGGGAGGTGGAAACCGACTTGGGGGAGGAGTTCCTCCTCCCACCGCCGGCGCACCACCAAGCCGAGTTGGGAAGGGACTCCCCTCCCCTTGTCCGACCCCCTCCACCTATATAAGGAGGGGCAGGGCTCCCCTCCTAGACACAAGTTCCTACACCTCTAAACCCTAGCCTCAAGCCGCCGCCGCCTCCATAGCCGCCGCCGGCCCTAGGGCACTCGCCGCCGCCGCCTAGGTGAAACCCTAGCCGCCGGCCTTGCCCCCTCCTTTGCGTGTCTAAGCCCTAGATCGTCGAGGGCTCTCTCATAGTCCACCATACTCGCTTTGGCTTAAGGCAAAGCCCTGCGAGATCTCCCCTCTACTTCCGGTACCACGTCGTTGTGCTGCCGGAATCGCGAGGAGAGTGCTACAACCTCCACTGCCTGCTGGAACAAGGGAGAGGAAGGTCTTCGTCGAGCACCGAACATGTGACCGACTGCGGGAGCGCTGCCGGAATGCAGCGCCGGAAGGATCGTCTACGCGATCTTGAGATCGGGAAGAGTACGACTACATCACCCACGAGAATCCGCTCTCGTTAAACACTTTGGAATCTTCGAGGGTGAGTTATTCCATCGACTCGTTGCTACAATCTAGTAGATAGATCTTGGCTTGTTTGTTTGTATGCGGTAGAAATTTTTTGTTTTCCATGCTATGAAACCCTACATGATATACATGTTATGGTTGTATTCTTTGCTTGTTAAACAATGTGGTTCTTGGGTATTGGATACCAAATTGGTTGGTATGAAATTTCATACGGAACAATGCAATTAATGAACCACAATGGCCTAAGTAACTAGCAAGAGAATATATGATGATGTTCATCAAAAACAAACAAACCGTTGACATCAAAGCTTGACTTCAAGATTTGTTTTAATAATTGTTATTTGAATCAGGTATTATGAGAACAAAGGTTGTTCAAATAATTACCCTATTCCATATAAGATGGATGATTTACAAATCTAGTTGGAGAAATCACATCCATAAAACCTAATGCTAAAATGTCGCAAGACAAATGATTGAAAGATCACTTACGAAGTGACATCGCTGTTTAAATTGTATTGGAAAGAAAACATGAAGAATCTCCATATTCATGGATTTTTGGAGTCTTTGATTTGATCAAGTGACGCTTGTGAGACTTTCCACGTGATAATTAAAACTTCGTTCAAAGGCCAAAGAAGAACGAACGACTAAAATATTGGAATTTATACATATCGATGTATGTAGTCCATTATGTATAGTCGTAAGCGATGGATTTCAACTTCATATACTTTCTCCGGAAATTTGAGTGAATATTCACTTAATGAGAAAGAAGTGTGAAATATTTGAAAAACGTTTCAAAGACTTTCAAGATGAAGTGGAAAATCATTGTAACAAGAAAAATAAATGAATTATGATTTGATCATAAAGGGATTTATTTGAGTTACAAGTGTAACAAGAAAAATAAATGAATTATGATTTTATCATAAAGGGATTTATTTGAGTTGCAAGTTTAGCAAAACACCTAGATTTACATCTCCCGAAACACCATAGGAGTATGGAGTATTTGAGATTTGTAATGAAACCTTGTTTGACATGGTTGGATCAAAGGTGTTATTTATAACTGTCATTATGTTTTAAAAAGATTAAAGCTTTCACTACAAGGAATTTGTCTATATATGACCCTCCATTTTCGTCACAAAATCGTCATAGTACTCTGTTTATGACGATTCTATGACGATTTTGAGATCGTCGAAAGCTGGGCGTCGCAAATGAACTATAACGACGATTTTGGTAAAATCGTCATAATCGTCTATCACGATATTGGATCGTCATAACGTCTATGACGATCCAATATCGTCATGAGCCATCTAGCCTGGCCAAGTCAGATCCTACGTGGTCGATCCTACGTGGCAAAATTGTGACGAAACTAAATTGTCTTAAATCAAAATCAGCCCAGTCCATTTTAGTTTCTTACTTGGGCTGAGCCCAATAATTCTGGCCTTTTCCTCTACAATTATTCGTTACTGACTGTTATGGGCTCTGGCCATTGTGTTTCATATTTCAGTGTTGGGCCTTGGCCTTTTTACTATCCAATTAGTTCTTAGCTTTTTATGTTTTTTGAAACATTTGTGTCAATATAATTTGGACCAGGGCCTATTTAGAGCCCAATTAATATTTGGTCCAGAACAATTTTCAACCCTTTTTCATATTTATTCTATGCGAAAATCACAGTACAAAATTTCATAAGATGATTCCGTTAATCAAATTTCTATTCATCATCACATAACATTTATTTAACTGAAACATGAAAGATATGGAAAATTTCAAACAACAGGCAAGAATAGTCTATTACAGTCATTACATGGTTCTTTCCAAACAGCCAGATGTTTTGACTGTTAGAATACAACTAGCTCTAAAATTATAGGGTCTTCAAGCTTTTATCAAATTTCTTTGGCTGGAATTCCTGGAAAAGAGAGGAAAAGCCATGTTTTTAGAGTCAGGATATAGCAAATAATTGGCAACTATTATGAAACAGTAGAATCATAAAATAGTCAACAATAGTAGAGTAACAACACGGCATGAGATTTGTTGATAAATTCTCCAATGAGTCTGAATACTGTCATGCCATCTTACTAAGTATACTATGATACCAAAATGATTTCCTTAATATTAAGATGCTTCTTAGCAAATCCTGTTGTTTGTTGCATGTTAGTGAAGTAGCTTAGATCTACAAGTTACTGTAACTATCATGTTTATTTATTCTAGTCTTCTATGAAAAAATAGTTTGCTCTTAGACCTATTATTTTACTGATAGTGTCGATAGAAAGAATAATCACATGCAAGAAGCATTCTAGAAACAACCAAATGAGAGGGGGATACCAGAGAATATTCATGAAGAGAACAGGAAACTTACCCAACTCGCATTCCTTCCTCAATATCAGTGGGCAAAACTTTGTCTCCTAAACCTACCACAAACTGCAATCACACCCCAAAATGAACATGAAAATAATTGAAATTTGAACCTCTAGGGATATGTAATTGACATAAGATAGTACTATGCTGAAGCACCTTTGCGATTTGTTTGACGTTGATGACAAATTTGGCATCATCGGTGTTAGTACTAATGATCTTGGTGCATCTACCAACCTTCACAAAAGGATGAAACTTATTATTAGGGGCGACATGAAAGCATAATGGTGTAAAACAACTAGCAGCCAGAAGCTACATATTTCACTACAGAACACAAGAATCCAAGCCAAACATTCTTTTGTCATGTCAAAACACACCATGTGAATCTACTTCAGCAACTAATACTCAGATTCATGGAATGAAGCACATCGGGATATAAAGCTACATGTGTACATATAATTTCTACACATCATGATATAAAGCTACAGAACTTTAAAACTGTAGGCGCAAGTTGCACAAATAAATAACAAGGTGGATGCAAAAAAATTGTGTACTAATAGCAACTATTTTCTAATTACTTTCATAAATTTCTACAAGATGCAAGAAACATCTTTCTACAACAGTAATGGTACTATATATTTGCTAAAAAGGAGAAAACACCAAGTAAAACATATATCCTACAGGACACTCCAAAGTAGGTGATCCTACAGGACAAGACACTCCATTTTTCTGTAGTATGTTCATGGTACTTTATATTTGCTAAAAAGGGAGAAAACATGTCACATCCCAAGATTTTCCAAATCTTTTAATGTGAAAAATAAATAAATAAAAGAAAACTTTGTTGAATTTTTAGGGCCAGAAGAAACTTTTGAATCCAATTGGGAATTTTCAAACCTATTTTGAACAAATAAATCCTAAAGGGATTAAAAAGATAAATATTTAATAAAGGAAAAATAAAAATATTTTATTACTACTTTGAAATCTTTTTATAAAAGGATTTGGTTTTTAAGAAGAAAAGGTAAGTTTATAAATAAAGATTATTTTATAAAGCCAAATTAAACCTTGGCCAAGATTTTGAAACAAAAGGTTTTGCTTTGATTAAAAGAGTAAAGGTTTGTTTAAATAAAATAATAAGGATTTGATATCCAAATTTTATTTAAATAAAAGCTTTTCCCATTTTAATTAAACACTAAAACTTATTTTAAATAAGTTTTCCAAGTATTTTATTTTCTCAAATAAAACCTACTGAATGGTTTTGGTTATATTTGGATTTCAAATGGAGTTTTTATTAAATAAATTAAACCCTATTTAATTAACTAACTAAAGGTCCATTTTATTTAATTAAAGAATGGATCCTAAAAAGAATAAAAATATTATTTATTTTAAGATTTGGTTTATGTTGATAAACAGAACCAAAAACTCATTACAAGTATGGTGATTGTTTGAATTGTTTGAATGTTGTTTGGAATTTTAAAACCAGTAAATAGAAATAGAAAAGGTTAAATCATTCAGACAGAAAAAAATAGTGCAAAGGACCCAGCCCAACAAACCAGCCCAACAGCCCAGCAAGCCCACCTGTTCCCTCGCCCCGAACCGTTTTTTCTTCACCGCAGAAGCAACCCGCGAGGACGCTGACAAGTGGACCCCTCCCCCTCACTTCCTTTCTCGCTGACAGGTATGCCCCACCCCTCATGTTCATCGTTCTAACCCGCAGCGACTCGTTCTTCCCCGCCCCTGCCGTTGATTCCTCAGGCTTAATTCGTCTTAATGCGGCCACAATTACTTGCAGTGATCACGCGTGATAAATCCCCTCTTCCTCCTCTTCCATTCCCCCCAAACACCACGCCTCGAGAGCCACTAGGCTGTTCCAAATTTCTTCTACACCGCCGCCGTCTCCGATGAGGTTCTCGGCAAATTCCAACAGAACCGCATCGCCCCTTGCCTCCCCGACCAAGCTCACGTCCTCCCCAAGCCCTGGCGCATCTTTCTGCAACCCCAGCTCTCTCGCGTGTGCCTCACAGCGCCGACAACAACCTCAACTGACAGCACCGCCGCCTGCAGACAACTCCGGTAAGCCACATCGCCTGAACCCGTGCGCGCCTTGACCAGAGCCTCACACCATTCTGTTCGCCTGTGCATTGTGATCATCCAGGTACTCGCCAACTAGTCGCGCAGGACCCCTAGCTTCGTCCCCCGTCGACGTCTGACCGCACCGAGGCCCGGATCAACTCCGGTGAGCAATTGAAGACGAACCCGCGCGCCCCTCGACGAGCTGCCACAACGTTGAGCATCAGCAGGCTTTGGCGATTCTGGTGAGCTACCCCTCTGCTTCCCTCTCATCCTAAATCACCGGCGACCACACCGTCTGAGCGCGCCGCCGCCAACCACCGCCGCCAGCGCCGCCACTTGGTGGTCAATTAGATCAGAGCCATTCGTTTTAGATCGGACGCGTAGGAACCAGCGACTTAAACACAAGGGTATGCGTTGATCAGAGCCGCACAGATCCCTTTAAATCCAACGGCCTGCAGCGTGATCCACACTGAACCGGTATGGACCAATAGAAACACTACACGTGGCCTGTAGTTGAATTAAAAGACATATTTTGATCTATTAGATTTCCAATTTTGTAAATTGCACAACTTTTAAACCACACGTCCAAATTTTACAAACTTTATATCATTGGAATCAGTGAGACAAGCCCTAGCCAACCATGCCTTTTGTTTAGTAAAAAGCTTCTGGAAAAATGGTTGTTTTTGCAGAAACATTTGTATGCTTGTTAAGGATGTAAAAATTGTGTAAAAATGAATTTGGGGTTAAAATCTTTGCAATTGGATTGCTTTGAACCTACTAACCATAGGAAACACTTTGTGGACTCAAAAATGTATTTGGTGAAACAAAATAATGATTCTTTAATTTAAAACCATTTCTAGTCAAATAGAAATGTGGTTTATTTATTAAAAATGGTTTTGGAAGAAAACCTTTGGAAAATGTTTTGTTTTAAACTCTCTGACCCCAAACACCAAGTTTTATGGTTTGGAAACTTATTTGGTGAACCCTATAGATTAATGCCCTAGTAAAAAAATATTCTACACCACATAAAAAGATACCTTGTTTTGAAAATGGTTTATGAAATGAAACCTTTTCGCAAATGACTTTGCCACTTGACAAAATGACCATTAGGTGTTTTCAAATGTTTATGACCCATTAGGAACCACTTTTCCAAATAAAACAATCCTTCGCATGCTTGCATGCATTACTTTGACTTTGTCATTTTATGTGATTGTTTTGCTTGATTGGTAGATTGAGTTTGTGCCTTGTTTGATTGATTTGTAGTGACTTGAAGAGTGTGATTGTTGCAAGGACAAGGAGTGAACCCATACTCTACCAAAAAGGCAAGTGATGCTTCATACTTTTTGTCCCATTACTTTCACTATGCATTAGTGATTTTGCTAAGTAAAACTTGCATGGAATTTTGCTAAGTATAAACCTTGCTATAGAAAAACCTAGTAGATGAAACCTTAGTGGAAATCTTCCTAAGTTAAGATTCCTATTACTATCAAGCTTAGCCTAGCTAATAGAAAACATGGGTGGAATATATATTCACACTATGGAAAAATATTCTAAGTCTGAGGACTTGTGTTTTGTTTAATAAAATAACTAAGTTAATGAATCACCTGGGTGGAATGGGACTTGCTTGGTGGATTTTAGTTGAGTGGTTCACAAGGCCCATGTCTATGTTTACCTTGTGTATCTCACTTGTGGATGGCCACCCAGGAACAAAGAGATTTGAGATGTCAAATGTTGAGAAGCTTCAAGTGCAGCCACTTGGCATTATGGGCTCTGCCTAGATCATATAGGTTGCAAGAACTTAGCCATATGGACAGTGGGTGGTAGAGTTTGATAGGTTGGAACGCGTCCATTTTGGTCTAAGGGAAGGCTTCTGAAAGATCTTGTCTTGGGAAACCAAGTCTTGTGGGGAAAGTGCACCACCTCTGCAGAGTGTAAAATCTAAGTACTTAGCCATGTCCCTGGTAAAGGACAATTTGAGCATCAAGACATGGAAGCAATCAAGAATCTCATCATTCAAATTTCTAAGATAAAAACTTGTGGTTGAACAAGGGTTTTTGAAATCTTCAATCTTTGATTGAGAGTTGTCTTGGAAAAGATTTGGTCAAAACAAAAACTTAGTGTTTTCAAATATTAAGGAAAAATATATATTGAGCAATGCAAGCCTCAACTCCACTTAGCCAAATGCATATAGAAGATAGACTCCACTATACTACCATAGTATCACTTGCCAATACAATTCAAATGTATTGACCCTTGTGGCTGTAACTTGTATGTTGCAGGTTTGATTGTTTTTAGTGAAGATTGATTGATTAGGATTACAAAGTCTACAACCGACATGTCTGTCGGTGGCACTTTGAAGATGAAGGACCCCATGCTTATAGTTATTCCGCTGCAATGTATTGTAATAGCCAAATGAGCTATGTAAAGATGTAATAAAATTATGTTATTCCTGGTTATAAAGTTATATTATGACCCTTGTTTCTTGATATTACATCTAAACTGTGGATGCTAGCTATTGATCCAGGGACTAGCATTGCAATCACAGGGATCCTTTCCTTTACAAAGGAGGGATCTTACAGATGGTATCAGAGCATTCTGTTTCCTGTAGGATTTGTAAACCTAGGATTGGACAAAAACCCCTTAGAAAATTAGGAGTTATATTTGTTCCAAAAACTTATCTACAAAATAATCTTGTAAACCCTTCCCTCAACCATTTTTGGGTTTTGACACTACCTCTCATCTATTTCAAACCTGATGGAAAAACCTACCCATGGCCAAGACTACACCATGTGCAAAGGACTTCCTCAACACTTTCAACTCTAATGACTTCAACTTCTTCAACTCTAATGATTTCAACATCTTCAGCATATTCACCAAGGACTTCCAACTTGGATATCACTAAGGACTACAAGTGAGACAAGGAAATCTTGCTCAAGATTTAGAGACTGAGGGAATGCAAAATTTAGAAGGAGGCTACATTACTTGAAGTTTTATAACCAAGGAGTTTTTCCTAAGGAAATCATGATCTCATGCAAGAAGAATCAACCAAGAAGGATGGAAAGATCACAAGTAAACCCTATAGATGGACCACCATATTCTAGTTAAATCAAACACACCAACTTATGTGGTGTAACAAAAATATTTTGTTGCCTAAAAATGTGATTGAACTTTGTTGTTTGAGTGAAATGTTGTTTGTGATTGCTTGCACATTGCTTGTGTGAATTGTGATGTGTGTGATTAGAACTATTCCCTTGGAAATATTTTGTTTACTCTAATCCCAAACCAATCCAAACAGATGACTTCTCCAAGAAACTCCAACATCAAGGATGGTGACAACAACAACCAAGAGGACAACATGAGAGAACTTATAGCAACCCAAAACCAGTTGAGCCAAGAGACAACTCAGCTTTTAGCCAACAACAATGGACTAGACCCAGCCATACAAAGGATTTTGAAACTTCAATCCCAATTGTTGCAAGGATTGGTTACTCAAATGATCAACATGAGAGAAAACTTTTCCCAAAGAGCTAATAACAACAAGGATGACAAAGATGCTATTCTAGAAGGAACCCAAGCTAGCAATACCTGTGGAGATAAGGAGCATACATCCAAGGAACATGAAGATCAATGCCCCAAGAAGAGAGAAAGATCTCCCACCTATGAAAAACATGAACTAGAAGAACTCCTAGCTTTGGAGAGACCCAAAAAGAAGAAGAAGAAGAAATGCCCAACCCTAACAAGGAGGATATTACTCAAGTGCAATGTTACAATTGCAAAGAGATGGGACACTATGCCAATGAATGCCCAGAAAAGAAGAAGAACCAAAGAAAAAACAAGAGACAATAATACCAAAGGAAAAGAAAGACATCAGCCAAGTGATGTGTTTCAAATGCAAGGAACTAGGCCACTATGTAAACAATTGTCCAGAAAAGATGAAGAACAAGTTGAACAAGTCTATGAAGGATCTCAACCTTGGCCCATGAGTCAAGCATGGAAACTAAGGACACAATGCAAGTGTTGCCTAGAGAAGCCTTCCCAGGATTCCAAGAAGGACAATATGTAATTTTTGTTTGAGAATTTTTAAGGGTGGTAGTACCCTAGATGCTTTGAGCCAACTTGTAACCCTAGCCTTCCCAAATCTCGGGACGAGATTTATTTTAAGGGTGGTAGCCTGTCACATCCCAAGATTTTCCAAATCTTGTAATGTGAAAAATAAATAAATACATAAAAGAAAACTTAGTTGAATTTTTAGGGCCAAAAGAAACTTTTGAATCCAATTGGGAATCTTCAAACCTATTTTGAACAAATAAATCCTAAAGGGATTAAAAATATAAATATTTAATAAAGGAAAAATAAAAATATTTTATTACTACTTTGAAATCTTTTTATAAAAGGATTTGGTTTTTAAGAAGAAAAGGTAAGTTTATAAATAAAGATTATTTTATAAAGCCAAATTAAACCTTGGCCAAGATTTTGAAACAAAAGGTTTTTCTTTGATTAAAAGAGTAAAGGTTTGTTTAAATAAAATAATAAGGATTTGATATCCAAATTTTATTTAAATAAAAGCTTTTCCCATTTTAATTAAACACTAAAACTTATTTTAAATAAGTTTTCCAAGTATTTTATTTTCTCAAATAAAACCTACTGAATGGTTTTGGTTATATTTGGATTTCAAATGGAGTTTTTATTAAATAAATCAAACCCTATTTAATTAATTAACTAAAGGTCCATTTTATTTAATTAAAGAATGGATCCTAAAAAGAATAAAAATATTATTTATTTTAGGATTTGGTTTATGTTGATAAACAGAACCAAAAACTCATTACAAGTATGGTGATTGTTTGAATTGTTTGAATGTTGTTTGGAATTTTCAAACCAGTAAATAGAAATAGAAAAGGTTAAATCATTCAGACAGAAAAAAATAGTGCAAAGGACCCAGCCCAACAAACCAGCCCAACAGCCCAGCAAGCCCACCTGTTCCCTCGCCCCGAACCGTTTTTTCTTCACCGCAGAAGCAACCCGCGAGGATGCTGACAAGTGGACCCCTCCCCCTCACTTCCTTTCTCGCTGACAGGTATGCCCCACCCCTCCTGTTCATCATTCTAACCCGCAGCGACTCGTTCTTCCCCGCCCCTGCCGTTGATTCCTCAGGCTTAATTTTTCTTAATGCAGCCACAATTACTCGCAGTGATCACGCGTGATAAATCCCCTCTTCCTCCTCTTCCATTCCCCCCAAACACCACGCCTCGAGAGCCACCAGGCTGTTCCAAATTTCTTCTGCACCGCCGCCGTCTCCGACGAGGTTCTTGGCAAATTCCGGCAGCACCGCATCACCCCTTGCCTCCTCGACCAAGCTCATGTCCTCCCCAAGCCTTGGCGCATCTTTCTGCAACCCCAGCTCTCTCGCGCGTGCCTCACAGCGCCGGCAACAACCTCAACTGACAGCACCGCTGCCTGCAGACAACTCTGGTAAGCCACATCGCCCGAACCCGTGCGCGCCTTGACCAGAGCCTCACATCATTCTGTTCGCCTGTGCCTTGTGATCATCCAGGTACTCGCCAACTAGTCGCGCAGGACCCCTAGCTTCGTCCCCCGTCGACGTCTGACCGCACCGAGGCCCGGATCAACTCCGGTGAGCAATTGAAGACGAACCCGCGCGCCCCTCGACGAGCTGCCACAACGTTGAGCATCAGCGGGCTTTGGCGATTCTGGTGAGCTACCCCTCTGCTTCCCTCTCCTCCTAAATCACCGGCGACCACACCGTCTGAGCGCGCCGCCGCCAACCACCGCCGCCAGCGCCGCCACTTTGTGGTCAATTAGATCAGAGCCATTCGTTTTAGATCGGAAGCGTAGGAACCAGCGACTTAAACGCAAGGGTATGCGTTGATCAGAGCCGCACAGATCCCTTTAAATCCAACGGTCTGCAGCGTGATCCACACTGAACCGGTATGGACCAATAGAAACACTACACGTGGCCTGTAGTTGAATTAAAAGACATATTTTGATCTATTAGATTTCCAATTTTGTAAATTGCACAACTTTTAAACCACACATCCAAATTTTACAAACTTTATATCATTGGAATCAGTGAGACAAGCCCTAGCCAACCATGCCTTTTGTTTAGTAAAAAGCTTCTGGAAAAATGGTTGTTTTTGCAGAAACATTTGTATGCTTGTTAAGGATGTAAAAATTGTGTAAAAATGAATTTGGGGTTAAAATCTTTTGCAATTGGATTGCTTTGAACCTACTGACCATAGGAAACACTTTGTGGACTCAAAAATGTATTTGGTGAAACAAAAAATGATTCTTTAATTTAAAACCATTTCTAGTCAAATAGAAATGTGGTTTATTTATTAAAAATGGTTTTGGAAGAAAACCTTTGGAAAATGTTTTGTTTTAAACTCTCTGACCCCAAACACCAAGTTTTATGGTTTGGAAACTTATTTGGTGAACCCTATAGATTAATGCCCTAGTAAAAAAATATTCTACACCACATAAAAAGATACCTTGTTTTGAAAATGGTTTATGAAATGAAACCTTTTCGCAAATGACTTTGCCAATTTACAAAATGACCATTAGGTGTTTTCAAATGTTTATGACCCATTAGGAACCACTTTTCCAAATAAAACAATCCTTGGCATGCTTGCATGCATTACTTTGACTTTGTCATTTTATGTGATTGTTTTGCTTGATTGGTAGATTGAGTTTGTGCCTTGTTTGATTGATTTGTAGTGACTTGAAGAGTGTGATTGTTGCAAGGACAAGGAATGAACCCATACTCTACCAAAAAGGCAAGTGATGCTTCATACTTTTTGTCCCATTACTTTCACTATGCATTAGTGATTTTGCTAAATAAAACTTGCATGGAATTTTGCTAAGTATAAACCTTGCTATAGAAAAACCTAGTAGATGAAACCTTAGTGGAAATCTTCCTAAGTTAAGATTCCTATTACTATCAAGATTAGCCTAGCTAATAGAAAACTTGGGTGGAATATATATTCACACTATGGAAAAATATTCTAAGTCTGAGGACTTGTGTTTTGTTTAATAAAACAACTAAGTTAATGAATCACCTGGGTGGAATGGGGCTTGCTTGGTGGACTTTAGTTGAGTGGTTCACAAGGCCCATGTCTATGGTTTACCTTGTGTATCTCACTTGTGGATGGCCACCCAGGAACAAAGAGATTTGAGATGTCAAATGTTGAGAAGCTTCAAGTGCAGCCACTTGGCATTATGGGCTCTGCCTAGATCATATAGGTTGCAAGAACTTAGCCATATGGACAGTGGGTGGTAGAGTTTGATAGGTTGGAACGCGTCCATTTTGGTCTAAGGGAAGGCTTCTGAAAGATCTTGTCTTGGGAAACCAAGTCTTGTGGGGAAAGTGCACCACCTCTGCAGAGTGTAAAATCTAAGTACTTAGCCATGTCCCTAGTAAAGGACAATTTGAGCATCAAGACATGGAAGCAATCAAGAATCTCATCATTCCAATTTCTAAGATAAAAACTTGTGGTTGAACAAGGGTTTTTGAAATCTTCAATCTTTGATTGAGAGTTGTCTTGGAAAAGATTTGGTCAAAACAAAAACTTAGTGTTTTCAAATATTAAGGAAAAATATATATTGAGCAATGCAAGCCTCAACTCCACTTAGCCAAATGCATATAGAAGATAGACTCCACTATACTACCATAGTATCACTTGCCAATACAATTCAAATGTATTGACCCTTGTGGCTGTAACTTGTATGTTGCAGGTTTGATTGTTTTTAGTAAAGATTGATTGATTAGGATTACAAAGTCTACAACCGACATGTCTGCCGGTGGCACTTTGAAGATGAAGGACCCCATGCTTATAGTTATTCCGCTGCAATGTATTGTAATAGCCAAATGAGCTATGTAAAGATGTAATAAAATTATGTTATTCCTGGTTATAAAGTTATATTATGACCCTTGTTTCTTGATATTACATCTAAACTGTGGATGCTAGCTATTGATCCAGGGACTAGCATTGCAATCACAGGGATCCTTTCCTTTACAAAGGAGGGATCTTACAAAACACCATCAGTTGTTACATCTACTTTGCACTAAAAAGGATTAGTAGATAAAAAAGAAGCATAACAGTGACTGTTTTGGTGTCATTTACTTTTAGGGGAAACTAAGATTAGTAACTACAGAAATTACTTGAGATGTGCATACAAGGGTTCAGCATGCAAATTCTACTAGACATTCAGAGAATGGATCAGCAATCAGCATTCTAATAGCAATCAGCATTCAACCTGAAATGCCCAATTGGTAAATACCTAGTGGTTGGTCTGGCAGGGTAACGGGAGGCAATAAACCTGTTACTCGACCTGAAAACCACTCTGCCAGTTTCAGTTAACGATGGTGGCATCTATAGTGGATCTTACCGGATTGTTTGTAGGACAGGAGGGTGACGTAGAGAGGGCAATGGATTATCCTGTTGCTAGACCACGCCTCGTCGCCTCTGACCTGCAATCCCGCGGCTGCAAAATATGAGATATTCATGCTCAAAGAACCACTGGACAGAAACACAACAAAAGTTCTGTAGTTGCAGAACTATAGTCTTTAGAAGATGTCGAGATTGTGGAAGTACCTGGTAGACCTTGTGGAAGCAGAGCCTGAGCTCCTGCATAGAGCCGTTCTTGTAGACAAGGTGCAGCAGCCTCCCGAAGGCGTGGATGATGGAGGCAACGATGTTCCCTACCTCGTACCTTCACATACACCGAGCGATGCCCATGTCCTGCTCCTTCACCGGACAGACATGATCTAGGCTAGGGTTTCATGAGGTGGCATGGAGAGGGGGAGGAGGGGGATTCCAGGGAGATGGTCGAAGCCTGGTCACCGGCGAGGAAGGGAATCATGGCGTGAGCGCTCCCTCGATCTAGATGGGTTCGGGCGCAGGGGAGAAATCACATGAGGGGAGATGGGTCACGGGTGAGCCGGCGGGGAGGAGGGCGCTGGAGGTCTGGGGTGGCCACCGGTGTGGCGCCCGGGAAGGAGGAGGATCGGATGTTGGGGGAGGCGCCGCCGACGAGGGTCACAATATCGACGAGGGGATAGGAGCATCGGGGCTCGGGGTGGGATGGTGCAGATGGTGCAGATCGTGTGGTGCTGGGAGACAAAGGGCAGGCAGCGGCGAGTGGAGAGGGTTAGGGTTTCGAGGAGGTTAAGCTGCGCCGCCGTGGCTCGGGGGTGGGATGGTGGGGATGCGGTGGAGGATTGGATCGGAGAGAGGAGGGTGGGTGGCGGCTGGCGGCGGGGAACGAGGAGATATGAGTTAGGGTTAGTTTGGACACTGGGGACGAGGAGGGTGGGTGGCGGCTGGCGGCGGGTGGGGATGCGGTGGACACCGAGGAGTAGGTGTGCTTCTTTGGGTGAGCTGACAAGCGTTGGATTGAAACTGGACGGTCTAGATCATGCCCCTGAGGACGATCCGTGGGAGACGGTTTGCTGTGTTCTGATTGGTCGATTCACAAAACACCTCTTTTTTGCACTTGGAAAATGAATAATCCCTTCAAAATGGTCCAAACAATGTAAAACTTTCGCGTTGTGTTTTGTGCAGCAACCACCCAAATGAAAGTTGCACGATGCTACCACCCCATTTTTCAGAAATGACCTATCATGTATAAGGTTTCATGGCTTTCGGGCCAAACGACCAATGATATGTCTAGAATCGCGGCATAGTTTGTGATAATGTGTCCATATTGTGCACACATATGTATCGTGGGATGGAGAACAATGTTGCAGGAGGAAGTTTTCCTTTTCGACGCACATAAACCTCATTTTCCATTTCCCGAGCGCAAAAAACGGGTCGTTTTTTGAAGCAACCACCAAATGACAGTTTTAGAATGGTACCGCCACATTTTGAAAAAATATTAGACCACCTTACATGGACAATGTCCCAACCGGGGTATCTCAAACCTTTCCGTACACCCCTGGCGAAAAAGACAAATTCCCGCCGATTCGGTAGGAAGTGGGTCCGGTTTGAACTACAGGTACATGATCCGATGCCCATTATTTTTTGAAAAAATGTGTTTTAGACTCACAAGATCATGTTTCTTCAGAGATCCAATGCAAGTTTAGCGAGACTCGGCCCTGAGCTAAGAACCTTCATGCCCGTCGTTTTGACCATGGTTTGAAACGGGCATAAAAAAATAAAAAACGGTCCGATCAACGCAAATCCTTTGCGTGGTGTCTTATTATGTGACATAATTGCAAGGAAAAATACCAAACTTGGTAAATTGAGTATGTCTCAAAAAACCCTTCACAAATTCGAGGTTTCGTGGCTTTCGGGTCAAATGACCAATGTTATGGCTAGAATCAGGGCATAGTTTGTGATAATGTGCCCATATTGTGCACACATATGTATCATGGCATGGAGAACAATGTTGCAGGAGGAAGTTTTCCTTTTCGACACACGGAAAAACCATTTTCCATTTTCCGAGAGCAAAAAACGGGGCATTTTGTGAAGCAACCACCAAATGACAGTTTTAGAATGGTACCGCCACATTTTGAAAAAATATTAGACCACCTTACATGGACAATGTCCCAACCGAGGTATCTCAAACCTTTCCGTACACCCCTGGCGAAAAAGACAAATTCCTACCGATTCGGTAGGAAGTGGGTCCGGTTTGAACTACAGGTACATGATCCGATGCCCATTATTTTTTTTAAAAATGTGTTTTAGACTCGCAATATGCTATTTCTTTAGAGATCCAATGCAAGTTTAGCGAGGCTCGGCCCTGAGCTAAGAACCTTCATGCCCGCCGTTTTGACCATAGTTTGAAACGGGCATAAAAAAATAAAAAACGGTCCGATCAACGCAAATCCTTCACGTGGTGTCTTATTATGTGACATAATTGCAAGGAAAAATACCAAACTTGGTAAATTGAGTATGTCTCAAAAAACCCTTCATAAAATGACCTATCATGTTCGAGGTTTCGTGGCTTTCGGGTCAAATGACCAATGTTATGGCTAGAATCAGGGCATAGTTTGTGATAATGTGCCCATATTGTGCACACATATGTATCATGGCATGGAGAACAATGTTGCAGGAGGAAGTTTTCCTTTTCGACGCACGGAAAAACCATTTTCCATTTTCCGAGCGCAAAAAACGGGGCGTTTTGTGAAGCAACCACCAAATGACAGTTTTAGAATGGTACCGCCACATTTTGAAAAAATATTAGACCACCTTACATGGACAATGTTCCAACCGGGGTATCTCAAACCTTTCCGTACACCCCTGGCGAAAAAGACAAATTCCTGCCGATTCGGTAGGAAGTGGGTCCGGTTTGAACTATAGGTACATGATCCGATGCCCATTATTTTTTTAAAAAATGTGTTTTAGACTCGCAATATGCTATTTCTTTAGAGATCCAATGCAAGTTTAGCGAGGCTCGGCCCTGATCTAAGAACCTTCATGCCCGCCGTTTTGACCATAGTTTGAAACGGGCATAAAAAAATAAAAAACGGTCCGATCAACGCAAATCCTTCGCGTGGTGTCTTATTATGTGACATAATTGCAAGGAAAAATACCAAACTTGGTAAATTGAGTATGTCTCAAAAAACCCTTCATAAAATGACCTATCATGTTCGAGGTTTCGTGGCTTTCGGGTCAAATGACCAATGTTATGGCTAGAATCAGGGCATAGTTTGTGATAATGTGCCCATATTGTGCACACGTATGTATCATGGCATGGAGAACAATGTTGCAGGAGGAAGTTTTCCTTTTCGACGCACGGAAAAACCATTTTCCATTTTCCGAGCGCAAAAAACGGGGCGTTTTGTGAAGCAACCACCAAATGACAGTTTTAGAATGGTACCGCCACATTTTGAAAAAATATTAGACCACCTTACATGGACAATGTCCCAACCGGGGTATCTCAAATCTTTCCGTACACCCCTGGCGAAAAAGACAAATTCCTGCCGATTCGGTAGGAAGTGGGTCCGGTTTGAACTACAGGTACATGATCCGATGCCCATTATTTTTTTTTAAAATGTGTTTTAGACTCGCAATATGCTATTTCTTTAGAGATCCAATGCAAGTTTAGCGAGGCTCGGCCCTGAGCTAAGAACCTTCATGCCTGCCGTTTTGACCATAGTTTGAAACGGGCATAAAAAAATAAAAAACGGTCCGATCAACGCAAATCCTTCGCGTGGTGTCTTATTATGTGACATAATTGCAAGGAAAAATACCAAACTTGGTAAATTGAGTATGTCTCAAAAAACCCTTCATAAAATGACCTATCATGTTCGAGCTTTCGTGGCTTTCGGGTCAAATGACCAATGTTATGGCTAGAATCAGGACATAGTTTGTGATAATGTGCCCATATTGTGCACACATATGTATCATGTCATGGAGAACAATGTTGCAGGAGGAAGTTTTCCTTTTCGACGCACGGAAAAACCATTTTCCATTTTCCGAGCGCAAAAAACGGGGAGTTTTGTGAAGCAACCACCAAATGACAGTTTTAGAATGGTACCGCCACATTTTGAAAGAATATTAGACCACCTTACATGGACAATGTCCCAACCGGGGTATCTCAAACCTTTCCGTACACCCCTGGCGAAAAAGACAAATTCCTGCCAATTCGGTAGGAAGTGGGTCCGGTTTGAATTACAGGTACATGATCCGATGCCCATTATTTTTTTTAAAAATGTGTTTTAGACTCACAATATGCTATTTCTTTAGAGATCCAATGGAAGTTTAGCGAGGCTCGGCCCTGAGCTAAGAACCTTCATGCCCGCCGTTTTGACCATAGTTTGAAACGGGCATAAAAAAATAAAAACGGTCCGATCAACGCAAATCCTTCGCGTGGTGTATTATTATGTGACATAATTGCAAGGAAAAATACCAAACTTGGTAAATTGAGTATGTCTCAAAAAACCCTTCATAAAATGACCTATCATGTTCGAGGTTTCGTTGCTTTCGGGTCAAATGACCAATGTTATGGCTAGAATCAGGGCATAGTTTGTGATAATGTGCCCATATTGTGCACACATATGTATCATGGCATGGAGAACAATGTTGCAGGAGGAAGTTTTCCTTTTCGACGCACGGAAAAACCATTTTCCATTTTCCGAGCGCAAAAAACGGGGCGTTTTGTGAAGCAACCACCAAATGACAGTTTTAGAATGGTACCGCCACATTTTGAAAAAATATTAGACCACCTTACATGGACAATGTCCCAACCGGGGTATCTCAAACATTTACGTACACCCCTGGCGAAAAAAGACAAATTCCTGCCGATTTGGTAGGAAGTGGGTCCGGTTTGAACTACAGGTACATGATCCGATGCCCATTATTTTTTGAAAAAATGTGTTTTAGACTCGCAATCTGCTATTTCTTTAGAGATCCAATGCAAGTTTAGCGAGGCTCGGCCCTGATCTAAGAACCTTCATGCCCGCCGTTTTGACCATAGTTTGAAACGGGCATAAAAAAATAAAAAACGGTCCGATCAACGCAAATCCTTCGCGTGGTGTCTTATTATGTGACATAATTGCAAGGAAAAATACCAAACTTGGTAAATTGAGTATGTCTCAAAAAACCCTTCATAAAATGACCTATCATGTTCGAGGTTTCGTGGCTTTCGGGTCAAATGACCAATGTTATGGCTAGAATCAGGACATAGTTTGTGATAATGTGCCCATATTGTGCACACATATGTATCATGGCATGGAGAACAATGTTGCAGGAGGAAGTTTTCCTTTTCGACGCACGGAAAAACCATTTTCCATTTTCCGAGCGCAAAAAAGGGGCGTTTTGTGAAGCAACCACCAAATGACAGTTTTAGAATGGTACCGCCACATTTTGAAAAAATATTAGACCACCTTACATGGACAATGTCCCAACCGGGGTATCTCAAACCTTTCCGTACACCCCTGGCAAAAAAGACAAATTCCTGCCGATTCGGTAGGAAGTGGGTCCGGTTTGAACTACAGGTACATGATCCGATGCCCATTATTTTTTGAAAAAATGTGTTTTAGACTCACAATATGCTATTTCTTTAGAGATCCAATGCAAGTTTAGCGAGGCTCGGCCCTGATCTAAGAACCTTCATGCCCGCCGTTTTGACCATAGTTTGAAACGGGCATAAAAAAATAAAAAACGGTCCGATCAACGCAAATCCTTCGCGTGGTGTCTTATTATGTGACATAATTGCAAGGAAAAATACCAAACTTGGTAAATTGAGTATGTCTCAAAAAACCCTTCATAAAATGACCTATCATGTTCGAGGTTTTGTGGCTTTCGGGTCAAATGACCAATGTTATGGCTAGAATCAGGGCATAGTTTGTGATAATGTGCCCATATTGTGCACACATATGTATCATGGCATGGAGAACAATGTTGCAGGAGGAAGTTTTCCTTTTCGACGCACGGAAAAACCATTTTCCATTTTCCGAGCGCAAAAAACGAGGAGTTTTGTGAAGCAACCACCAAATGACAGTTTTAGAATGGTACCGCCACATTTTGAAAAAATATTAGACCACCTTACATGGACAATGTCCCAACCGGGGTATCTCAAAACTTTCCGTACACCCCTGGCGAAAAAGACAAATTCCTGCCAATTCGGTAGGAAGTGGGTCCGGTTTGAACTACAGGTACATGATCCGATGCCCATTATTTTTTGAAAAAATGTGTTTTAGACTCGCAATATGCTATTTTTTTAGAGATCCAATGCAAGTTTAGCGAGGCTCGGCCCTGATCTAAGAACCTTCATGCCCGCCGTTTTGACCATAGTTTGAAACGGGCATAAAAAAATAAAAAACGGTCCGATCAACGCAAATCCTTCGCGTGGTGTATTATTATTTGACATAATTGCAAGGAAAAATACCAAACTTGGTAAATTGAGTATGTCTCAAAAACCCTTCACAAAATGACCTATCATGTTCGAGGTTTCGTGGCTTTCGGGTCAAATGACCAATGTTATGGCTAGAATCAGGGCATAGTTTGTGATAATGTGCCCATATTGTGCACACATATGTATCATGGCATGGAGAACAATGTTGCAGGAGGAAGTTTTCCTTTTCGACGCACGGAAAAACCATTTTCCATTTTCCGAGAGCAAAAAACGGGGCGTTTTGTGAAGCAACCACCAAATGACAGTTTTAGAATGGTACCGCCACATTTTGAAAAAATATTATACCACCTTACATGGACAATGTCCCAACCGGGGTATCTCAAACCTTTCCGTACACCCCTGGCAAAAAAGACAAATTCCTGCCGATTCGGTAGGAAGTGGGTCCGGTTTGAACTACAGGTACAAGATACGATGCCCATTATTTTTTGAAAAAATGTGTTTTAGACTCGCAATATGCTATTTCTTTAGAGATCCAATGCAAGTTTAGCGAGGCTCGGCCCTGATCTAAGAACCTTCATGCCCGCCGTTTTGACCATAGTTTGAAACGGGCATAAAAAAATAAAAAACGGTCCGATCAACGCAAATCCTTTGCGTGGTATCTTATTATGTGACATAATTGCAAGGAAAAATACCAAACTTGGTAAATTGAGTATGTCTCAAAAAACCCTTCATAAAATGACCTATCATGTTCGAGGTTTCGTGGCTTTCGGGTCAAATGACCAATGTTATGGCTAGAATTAGGGCATAGTTTGTGATAATGTGCCCATATTGTGCACACATATGTATCATGGCATGGAGAACAATGTTGCAGGAGGAAGTTTTCCTTTTCGACGCACGGAAAAACCATTTTCCATTTTCCGAGCGCAAAAAACGGGGCGTTTTATAAAGCAACCACCAAATGACAGTTTTAGAATGGTACCGCCAAATTTTGAAAAAATATTAGACCACCTTACATGGACAATGTCCCAACCGGGGTATCTCAAACCTTTCCGTACACCCCTGGCAAAAAAGACAAATTCCTGCCAATTCGGTAGGAAGTGGGTCCGGTTTGAACTACAGGTACATGATCCGATGCCCATTATTTTTTGAAAAAATGTGTTTTAGACTCGCAATATGCTATTTTTTTAGAGATCCAATGCAAGGTTAGCGAGGCTCGGCCCTGATCTAAGAACCTTCATGCCCGCCGTTTTGACCATAGTTTGAAACGGGCATAAAAAAATAAAAAACGGTCCGATCAACGCAAATCCTTCGCGTGGTGTATTATTATGTGACATAATTGCAAGGAAAAATACCAAACTTGGTAAATTGAGTATGTCTCAAAAACCCTTCACAAAATGACCTATCATGTTCGAGGTTTCGTGGCTTTCGGGTCAAATGACCAATGTTATGGCTAGAATCAGGGCATAGTTTGTGATAATGTGCCCATATTGTGCACACATATGTATCATGGCATGGAGAACAATGTTGCAGGAGGAAGTTTTCCTTTTCGACGCACGGAAAAACCATTTTCCATTTTCCGAGAGCAAAAAACGGGGCGTTTTGTGAAGCAACCACCAAATGACAGTTTTAGAATGGTACCGCCACATTTTTAAAAAATATTATACCACCTTACATGGACAATGTCCCAACCGGGGTATCTCAAACCTTTCCGTACACCCCTGGCAAAAAAGACAAATTCCTGCCGATTCGGTAGGAAGTGGGTCCGGTTTGAACTACAGGTACATGATCCGATGCCCATTATTTTTTGAAAAAATGTGTTTTAGACTCGCAATATGCTATTTCTTTAGAGATCCAATGCAAGTTTAGCGAGGCTCGGCCCTGATCTAAGAACCTTCATGCCCGTCGTTTTGACCATAGTTTGAAACGGGCATAAAAAAATAAAAAACGGTCCGATCAACGCAAATCCTTCGCGTGGTATCTTATTATGTGACATAATTGCAAGGAAAAATACCAAACTTGGTAAATTGAGTATGTCTCAAAAAACCCTTCATAAAATGACCTATCATGTTCGAGGTTTCGTGGATTTCGGTTCAAATGACCAATGTTATGGCTAGAATCAGGGCATAGTTTGTGATAATGTGCCCATATTGTGCACACATATGTATCATGGCATGGAGAACAATGTTGCAGGAGGAAGTTTTCCTTTTCGACGCACGGAAAAACCATTTTCCATTTTCCGAGCGCAAAAAACGGGGCATTTTATAAAGCAACCACCAAATGACAGTTTTAGAATGGTACCGCCAAATTTTGAAAAAATATTAGACCACCTTACATGGACAATGTCCCAACCGGGGTATCTCAAACCTTTCCGTACACCCCTGGCGAAAAAGACAAATTCCTGCCGATTCGGTAGGAAGTCGGTCCGGTTTGAACTACAGGTACATGATCCGATGCCCATTATTTTTTGAAAAAATGTGTTTTAGACTCAAAATATCATGTTTCTTCAGAGATCCAATGCAAGTTTAGCGAGGCTCGGCCCTGATCTAAGAACCTTCATGCCCGCCGTTTTGACCATAGTTTGAAACGGGCATAAAAAAATAAAAAACGGTCCGATCAACGCAAATCCTTCGCGTGGTGTCTTATTATGTGCCATAATTGCAAGGAAAAATACCAAACTTGGTAAATTGAGTATGTCTCAAAAAACCCTTCATAAAATGACCTATCATGTTCGAGGTTTCGTGGCTTTCGGGTCAAATGACCAATGTTATGGCTAGAATCAGGGCATAGTTTGTGATAATGTGCCCATATTGTGCACACATATGTATCATGGCATGGAGAACAATGTTGCAGGAGGAAGTTTTCCTTTTCGACGCACGGAAAAACCATTTTCCATTTTCCGAGCGCAAAAAATGGGGAGTTTTGTGAAGCAACCACCAAATGACAGTTTTAGAATGGTACCGCCACATTTTGAAAAAATATTAGACCACCTTACATGGACAATGTCCCAACCGGGGTATCTCAAACCTTTCCGTACACCCCTGGCGAAAAAGACAAATTCCTGCCAATTCGGTAGGAAGTGGGTCCGGTTTGAACTACAGGTACATGATCCGATGCCCATTATTTTTTGAAAAAATGTGTTTTAGACTCGCAATATGCTATTTTTTTAGAGATCCAATGCAAGTTTAGCGAGGCTCGGCCCTGATCTAAGAACCTTCATGCCCGCCGTTTTGACCATAGTTTGAAACGGGCATAAAAAAATAAAAAACGGTCCGATCAACGCAAATCCTTCGCGTGGTGTATTATTATGTGACAGAATTGCAAGTAAAAATACCAAACTTGGTAAATTGAGTATGTCTCAAAAACCCTTCACAAAATGACCTATCATGTTCGAGGTTTCGTGGCTTTCGGGTCAAATGACCAATGTTATGGCTAGAATCAGGGCATAGTTTGTCATAATGTGCCCATATTGTGCACACATATGTATCATGGCATGGAGAACAATGTTGCAGGAGGAAGTTTTCCTTTTCAACGCACGGAAAAACCATTTTCCATTTTCCGAGAGCAAAAAACGGGGCGTTTTGTGAAGCAACCACCAAATGACAGTTTTAGAATGGTACCGCCACATTTTGAAAAAATATTAGACCACCTTACATGGACAATGTCCCAACCGGGGTATCTCAAACCTTTCCGTACACCCCTGGCAAAAAAGACAAATTCCTGCCGATTCGGTAGGAAGTGGGTCCGGTTTGAACTACAGGTACATGATCCGATGCCCATTATTTTTTGAAAAAATGTGTTTTGGACTCGCAATATGCTATTTCTTTAGAGATCCAATGCAAGTTTAGCGAGGCTCGGCCCTGATCTAAGAACCTTCATGCCCGCCGTTTTGACCATAGTTTGAAACGGGCATAAAAAAAATAAAAAACGGTCCGATCAACGCAAATCCTTCGCGTGGTGTCTTATTATGTGACATAATTGCAAGGAAAAATACCAAACTTGGTAAATTGAGTATGTCTCAAAAAACCCTTCACAAAATGACCTATCATGTTCGAGGTTTCGTGGCTTTCGGGTCAAATGACCAATGTTATGGCTAGAATCAGGGCATAGTTTGTGATAATGTGCCCATATTGTGCACACATATGTATCATGGCATGGAGAACAATGTTGCAGGAGGAAGTTTTCCTTTTCGACGCACGAAAAAACCATTTTCCATTTTCCGAGCGCAAAAAACGAGGCGTTTTATAAAGCAACCACCAAATAACAGTTTTAGAATGGTACCGACACATTTTGCAAAAATATTAGACCACCTTACATGGACAATGTTCCAACCGGGATATCTCAAACCTTTCCGTACACCCCTGGCGAAAAAGACAAATTCCTGCCGATTCGGTAGGAAGTGGGTCCGGTTTGAACTACAGGTACATGATCCGATGCCCATTATTTTTTGAAAAAATGTGTTTTAGACTCACAATATCATGTTTCTTCAGATATCCATCAAAACTTTTTAATAAGACTCAATCCCTATATGAGAATAGTCACTCCCTAGTTTCAAACTCATATTTTGAATTATGGTATTGTCCCTACAATGGACTAATATGGGATTAGTAAATCCACTATTTTTAATTAATCAAAGTATTGCTAATTAATACCATAAGATGTTCTACTGGATTTTATAAAAAATTAGAAACAAAAATCAATTATTTTGGACTTATTATGAAAAAGTTACAAAAGAATTAAGAAAACCAAAAAAAACTAAACAGGCGGATCTGGACGGGCCATAATCTTACACTTCCTACTAAGGCCCATCACGGCTAATTCCCTTCCCACCGAGCCCATCGCGGCTGAGTCCCTTCCCACCGAGGCCCATTACCGCAGAGAACTCAGCCCAGCGCAATGTTTCAATAGATATATGGGTGCGTTGTAGTAGTAAAACAAGAAAGAATGGTTGGCGTGGTGGTAAGGTGCTGTAGGGGTTCGTAGCATGGAAAACAAAAATTTTCTACCGCATGCAAACAAACAAGCCAAGATCTATCTACTAGATTGTAGCAACGAGTCGATAGAGGAACTCACCCTCGAAGATTCCAAAGCGGTTAACGAGAGCAGATTCTCGTGGGTGATGTAGTCGTACTCTTGCCGATCTCAAGATCGCGTAGACGATCCTTCCTGCGCTGTGTTCCGGCAGCGCTCCCGCAGTCGGTCACACATTTGGTACTCGACGAAGACCTTCCTCTCCCTTGTTCCAGCAGGCAGCGGAGGTTGTAGCACTCTCCTCGCGATTCCGGCAGCACGACGACGTGGTACCGAAAGTAGAGGGGAGATCTCGCAGGGCTTCACCTTAAGCCGGAGCGAGTATGGTGGACTATGAGAGAGCCCTCGGTGTTCTAGGGTTTAGAAACACCAAGGTGGGGGTGCTAGGGCCGGCGGCTCGGGCTTGGAGGTGCCCAAGTCGGCGGCTAGGGAAGAAACCCTAGGCGGCGGCTATGGTGGGCGGCGGCGGCTAGGGTTAGGTTAGGGGGGGCAATCTTGTGTGCTAGGAGGGGAGCCCTGCCCCTCCTCTTATAGGAGGGAGGCGCCGGCCAAGGGGAGGGGAATCCCTCCCCAACTCGGATCCCAAGTGGGCCGGCGGTGGAGGAGGGACTCCTCCCCAACTCGGTTTCCTCCTCTTTCTCCACTTCCCAAAAATAGCCGTTTGACTTTCAAACTTGGCGTTTGACTTTTCAAACAAGGATTTAATTAATCCCTCTATTTTGGTCAGCGATGAAACTTAGTACATGATGCAATCATACCAACTTAATATAACACATCCATGTACCCTTCCCCTCCGGAGTGCCGGACATTCCGGAACCTTCTAGAACATTTCCGATGAAAACACCGGAACCATTCTCCAACTCCGAAACAGGACTTTCCTTATATGAATCTTATTCTCTGGACCATTCCGGATCTCCTCGTGATATCCCGGATCCCATCCGAGACTCCGAACAACATTCGGTCTCTTACTCATCATTCCATAACTACTCAACAACATCGAATCCTTAAGTGTGTCTCCCTATGGTTCGTGAATTATGCGGACATGATCGAGACACTTCTCCGATCAATAACCAATAGAGGAATCTGGAAATTCATATGGCTCCCACATATTTCTACGATTACTTTGCGATCGAATGAACCACTTACATATGATACCAATTTCCCTTTGTCTCACGATAGTTTACTTATCCGAGGTTATGATCGTCGGTATCTCTGCATACCTAGTTCAACCTCGTTACTGATAAGTACTCTTTTCTCGTTCCCGTGATATGTGATCCCTTGTGAGCCAGTCACATGCTTGCAAGCTAATTGGATGACATTTCACCGAGAGGGCCCAGAGTATATCTATCCGTCATATGGATGGACAAATCCCACTCTTGATCCATGTGTTTCAACCAATACTTTCCGAACACTCAATGCCACCTTTATAGCCACCCAGTTACGGTGTGGTGTTTGATGTCATCAAAGCATCCATCCGGTAAAGGTGATATGCATGATCTCATGGTCGAAGGAATTAGGTTACTATGTATCAGAAAGCATATAGCAATTGAACTATTTAAAATGACTTGATCTTTATGCTACGCTTATCTATAGGAGAATGTCCATCACATCATTCTCCTAATGATATGACCCTGTTGTTAATAACATCTCTATGTTCATGATCAGGAAACCATGATCATATATTAACCAACAAGCTAGTTAACAAGAGGCTTTACTAGGGACTCTTTTATGTTTACAAATCACACAAGTATTAATGTTTCCTTTTAATACAATTATAGCATGGTATGTAAACATTTATCATAAGTATGAAGATATGATAATAACCTACTTTATTATTGCCTCTTGGGCATATCTCCAACAGTCTCCCACTTGCACTAGAGTCAATAATCTAGTTTCAAAACCTTTGTGTATTCAACACCTATGGCTTTCTGGTGTTGTAGGTACACGATTGCTAGTGGTCAACTGATCTCCGGATCTGACACTTCCAGGTCCGCGTGTAATTGCATGTCTTTGCGTCTCTACGCATCACTCATTCTCTAATGAGATGGCTTTGTATGATTTTGGTCCTTTGGTGAGACCTTTAGTTCTTTGGGGTTAAAACATGTTGATAATATTGTCGTACAATATATCTTCATAGTATTATCCCGCTATGAACTACACCTAGTTTGACAACAAACTACTTGACACAAATGCCCTCTTTAGCTGCTATTATAGCAGTCATATACTTAGCCTTTTGTTGTAGTATCTGTCACAATGTCTTAACTTTGGAACTCATCCAAATCCATTATGGAACTTACTTTCCATTATATTGTGCCACCCTTAGTTTAGATTGAGATAAACTTAATTTGTACTTTGTGACAAAACTAGTATCAATGTAGTACTTTTACAATGAACTAACCATCTATTTGTCACTTCTACAAATAATATACTCTTAGTTCTTCCAAAAGATCATAAGAATATCCTTACTATTGTCCAATGATCAACTTATGAATCATTCTGGTATATGCTCATAACATTTAGAGTATAGGACATATCTGGATTTGTACATATCACAGTATGATTGATATAAATATTCTTTGTGATTTCATACATCAAGTATCAATCTATACTTGAATCTTTGTTTCACTTACCCAGTGTCAATACACTTGAATATATCATCAATATTGAACTCATTCAATCCTTTCTGTGTGACAAGAACCTTTCTTGTAGTTTCTATATTGAACTCATTCAATACATCATCTATGTACTTTCGGCACAACCATATTAGCGTCTATTGATGCCAAATATTTGGGTTTTGCCTAAGTCTTTCATCGGGATGAAATTCTTAATATGTGTTAATAAAAGATACATCATTTCCAATCAACAATATGTCCTCCACATAATGTATTAGAAATATGTCTTAGCGCTCCCACTTAATTTCTTGCAAATGCAAGCATCTTCATCGTCTCTGATGAAATTAAACCCTTTTAACAGTTTCATCATAGTGAAGATTCCAACTCCGCAATGCTTATTTCAACCATTGAAGTTTGCATATGCATTTAGCATCCTTTGAATTGACAAAACCCTTTGGACCGTGTCATGCACACATCCTAGGTAACCCTTCTATTAGAAGAACTTGTTTTGTTTATCCAACTACCACATAACAAAATTATATGTCGTGATTGCTACATTAATCCGTCTAGACTAAATATCGCTTAATGAAAGATCAGATCTTGTCATAGTCAACTCTTTGAACATTGTTGTGAACTCTTTCCCAACATGTCGACTATTTCTTATATGCAAAACATCCATGTCTATTTCTTTATAGATCCAAACACAACTGTAAGGTCTTACACCTTTCTCGAGGGTCCTTCAAGTTCAAAACTTGATTTCTCGTGTATGGAACTATCACGGATTTTATGGCTTCAAGCCATTTTACGGAGTTAGGGCCCATCATCGCTTCTTTGCATGTAGTCGGATCATTATTGTCAAATAATGATTTAACTCTCAAATCTTGGTATTTGATTGTTTACCCGACCTACTTGGTTTAATAGGAACTTAGATCTCCGTGACCACAACCTTTGAGGCACGTGAGCCATGAGCATTGTCGCTTCCTTCGGAACATTTTTTGGCGCTGCACAACTCTGCACGTATAGCTAAGGTTCTTTTAACCTTATCAAAGTTCTATTGTCCTCCCACTTAACTTTTCACGAAAAATTCCTTCTTAAAGAAACTTGACGTTCTAAACGACAATCATTTTTGTCTTCGATGTTATGGAGGAATAGTTATTCGAAATAACATACAAAGATAGGTTCATCCGACTTTGGTTGCAAACATCTTTCTTATGCATAGCATACCAATGTTTAAGAAAGGACAACTTGGGTTTTATCCCAAACCATAACTTTATATGGTGTCATTTCAACGGATTATGATGGAGCTCTTTTAAGTGGAAAAACGGTAGCTCTAAAGCTTTTAATCTTTAAAATATAATGGCAGTTTTATTAATTACACCTTTGATCTTACCATGTCAAACAAGGTTTTAATTACATATCTCGAACGCTCCATACTCTTATGGTGTTTCGGGAAATGTAAATCCACGGAACGATTCCTTAAATCTTAGGTATTATGCTAAACTTGTAACTCAAATATCTTCCTTTATGATCTTATCATAAACTATTTATATTCTTGTTACAATGATTTTGCACTTCATCTTGAAAATCTTTGAACTTTTCAAATGTTTCATACTTCATCCTTATTAAGTAAATATTCATATATTCACTCATATTTTCGGAGAAATCATATGAAGTTGAAATCCATCGCTCTTGACTACACATAATAGACTTCGTACAACAATATGTACAACTTCCAATAAGCTAGTCATTCGTTCCCTTTTGGCCTATGAACGAAGTTTTAATTATCTCTAGAAAGGTTTCACAAGCATCATTTGATCAAAATCAAAAGACTCCAAAATTCCATCCACATGGAGTTTCTTCATGTTTTCTTTCCAATATAATTTAAACGGCGATGTCACTTTCGAAGTGATCTTTCAATCAATTTGTCTTTCGACATTTTTAGCACTAGTTTTATGGATGTGATTTCTCCAATGAGATTTGTGAATCATCCATCTTTTATGGATTACGGAATTTATTTGAACAACCCTTTTGTTCTCATAATACCTGATAAAACAAATCCTAAAGGCAAGCTTTGATGTTTAACGAGCAACACAATAACCCTTTATTTGTTCTCGATGAACATCATCACATATTCTTTTGCTAGTTACTTAGGCCATTGTAGTTCATGAATTGTGTTGTTTCGTATGACGATTCATACCAACAAATTCAGTATCAAATACTTAGGAACCACATTGTTTAATAAGCAAAGAATATAGCCATAACATGTATATCATCTATATACTTAAACTGAACAATTCTAGTCTTTTCTTTTCTGCCATATATTTATGAGATTCTCTTTCAGTATTTCCTTTTCTGTTTGAAAGAATCTATCAACATCAACAGTGGAGTCATACATATGACACATAGTCTAAAGCGTGTATAATTAAATACCAATGTCTTTGGACTTGCACTTTGAAGTAGATCACCATCATCAAATGTTTGGTGTACTTTCAAATTCCATTCTTTAGTAATCTCTTGGTGTGGTAAATATTTTACCTACATCAAATATTCACCCTTATCATGGAATTATTCATGATCAAGCTACTTTAGCTTATAACGGTGAATCGCTAGTATAATGTTGCTCTCCAAAACCTTTTGGAGGATTAGGACAACTCGTGTCTCCAACCTTTTGCAAATTCTCATCAAATATGAGAACATGACTTTTTCCATATTATACTCTATCATGTTGCAACCAAAACTTTGTTTTAGATATCACAATATCTTCCACACATCATGGTTTCTGAAACAACTCTTTCAGATCCTAGATAACCTTGATATTAGGACAATCCTTTGAATATCAAGAATCATGGAGACAAACATGATACTCATACACTAACACTTGGAATTGTCACTCTTGATTTAATACTAATTATTAAACTTCATGGAGTAACCAGAAATTACTGAAAGTTTGCAATAGTACTTTTAAACTTTAGATTAACACTTCAAAACAATACGATACCAGTTCGTAAAGTAACTAACCAGAATTCTATAGTTCTATCATCTCAATTATAACTAAGCGCAAGGTGGTAAACGGATGCCAATGACTACAACAATTATGCAAATTCACTTTGATTTAATTTATGATAAATAGTGTTCAACTTTTAATCACATTGCCGTTGAACTCCCACTCAAAACAATATCCCTCACATTGTTTTAGTGATCACACGAACCAAATCCACCACATCAAAACCGATCATCACGAGAGTTGATGTGGCTTCAATGGCGAACAATCAACATGTTCATCATATCTACTATATGACTCATGCTTTACCTTTCGGTGATCCGTGTTCCAAGACCATGTCTGTACATGCTAGGCTCGTCAAGATCAACCTTAGCTTCCGCATGAGCAAATCTGGCTTGCTCACGTTGTATACACTCGCAGAATCTAACACACCCGATCATCACGTGGTGCTTCGAAACAACGAGCTTTAGCAACGGTGCTTACTAAGGATGAACACTTTAAAACTTGAAATTGTGTGCTTGAGGGATCATCTTATAATGCTACCGTTGTAAACTAAGCAATACAAGATGCATAAAAGGATTAACATCACATGCAATTCATAATATGTGATATGATATGGCCTTTCTTCTTTGTGCTTCCGATCTGCATCTTCAAGCACGAACATGATCTCCATCATCATCGGCATTGCATCAAGGTCAATGACGCCGCTTCATGGTTGTCGTCCACCAGCTTCAACTATTACAACTACTTTGAATAGACACGCGGGTCTTAACATAATTTAAAGACAACCATATGGCTCCTGCCGGTTGCCAACTTACAATAAGGAACATTGCATACATCAAATATAATCACAATCATGGCCATATCACATCACAGCACACCCCTGCAAAACAAAGTTAGACGCCTCTAATTTTCTTTGCATGTTTTACGTGGTTTGGGGCTTTCAATAAGTGTCGTTCTAACTTACGAACAAGAACCACAACATTGATACTAGTATTGTCAATCACCCGTTGTAAATTGAATCTTAACTATGTTGGGAGAAACAGGCACCCGCAAAGCCACTTATGCAATACAAGTTGCATGTCAAGCGTGGAGCAAGTCTCATGAACGATGTCATGTAAGGTTAGCCCGGGCCGCTTCATCCCACCATCCCGCAAGATGCAAAGTACACAAGAAGCAATCGACAACAAAAGCATCAACGCCCACAATGACCATTGTGTTCTACTCGTGCAACAGATCTACATATAGACACGGCTCTGATACCACTGTAGGGGTTCGTAGCATGGAAAACAAAAAATTTCTACCGCATGCAAACAAACAAGCCAAGATCTATCTACTATATTGTAGCAACGAGTCGATAGAGGAACTCACCCTCGAAGATTCCAAAGCGGTTAACGAGAGCAGATTCTCGTGGGTGATGTAGTCGTACTCTTGCCGATCTCAAGATCGCGTAGACGATCCTTCCTGCGCTGCGTTCCGGCAGCGCTCCCGCAGTCGGTCACACATTCGGTACTCGACGAAGACCTTCCTCTCCCTTGTTCCAGCAGGCAGCGGAGGTTGTAGCACTCTCCTCGCGATTCCGGCAGCACGACGGCGTGGTACCGGAAGTAGAGGGGAGATCTCGCAGGGCTTCACCTTAAGCCGGAGCGAGTATGGTGGACTATGAGAGAGCCCTCGGTGTTCTAGGGTTTAGACACACCAAGGAGGGGGTGCTAGGGCCGGCGGCTAGGGCTTGGAGGTGCCCAAGTCGGCGGCTAGGGAAGAAACCCTAGGTGGCGGCGGCTATGGTGGGCGGCGGCGGCTAGGGTTAGGTTTAGAGGGGGCAATCATGTGTGCTAGGAGGGGAGCCCTGCCCCTCCTCTTATAGGAGGGAGGAACCGACCAAGGGGAGGGGAATCCCTCCCCAACTCGGATCCCAAGTGGGCCGGCGGTGGAGGAGGGACTCCTCCCCAACTCGGTTTCCTCCTCTTTCTCCACTTTCCAAAAATAGCCGTTTGACTTTCAAACTTGGCGTTTGACTTTTCAAACAAGGATTTAATTAATCCCTCTATTTTGTTCAGCAATGACACTTAGTACATGATGCAATCATACCAACTTAATATAACACATCCATGTACCCTTCCCCTCCGGAGTGCCGGACATTCCGGAACCTTCTAGAACATTTCCGATGAAAACACCGGAACCATTCTCCAACTCCGAAACAGGACTTTTCTTATATGAATCTTATTCTCCGGACCATTCCGGATCTCCTCGTGATATCCCGGATCCCATCCGAGAATCCGAACAACATTCAGTCTCTTACTCATCATTCCATAACTACTCAACAACATCGAATCCTTAAGTGTGTCTCCCTACGGTTCGTGAATTATGCGGACATGATCGAGACACTTCTCCGATCAATAACCAATAGAGGAATCTAGAAATTCATATAGCTCCCACATATTTCTATGATTACTTTGCGATCGAATGAACCACTTACATATGATACCAATTTCCCTTTGTCTCACGATAGTTTACTTATCCGAGGTTATGATCGTCGGTATCTCTGCATACCTAGTTCAACCTCGTTACTGATAAGTACTCTTTTCTCGTTCCCATGATATGTGATCCCTTGTGAGCCAGTCACATGCTTGCAAGCTAATTGGATGACATTTCACCGAGAGGGTCCAGAGTATATCTATCCGTCATATGGATGGACAAATCCCACTCTTGATCCATGTGTTTCAACCAATACTTTCCGAACACTCAATGCCACCTTTATAGCCACCCAGTTACGGTGTGGTGTTTTATGTCATCAAAGCATCCATCCGGTAAAGGTGATATGCATGATCTCATGGTCGAAGGAATTAGGTTACTATTTATCAGAAAGCATATAGCAATTGAACTATTTAAAATGACTTGATCTTTATGCTACGCTTATCTATAGGATAATGTCCATCACATCATTCTCCTAATGATATGACCCTGTTGTTAATAACATCTCTATGTTCATGATCAGGAAACCATGATCATATATTAACCAACAAGCTAGTTTAACAAGAGGCTTTACTAGGGACTCTTTTATGTTTACAAATCACACAAGTATTAATGTTTCCTTTTAATACAATTATAGCATGGTATGTAAACATTTATCATAAGTATGAAGATATGATAATAACCTACTTTATTATTGCCTCTTGGGCATATCTCCAACAGGTGCGCTAGGTTAGTTTGGAGGTCTGGGGTTCGAATCCCCGCCTCAGTTCTTTTTTGCAAATAACCTATAAGCCAATCTGGGCAATTTGCTTTTGGTCCCAGTCTTAGTAGATTCGAGCAGGGCCATGTAGGCATATATTAACACATAAATATGACACGTAAGTATATATTAACACACAAATATAACACACAAATATGACACGTAGTCAAAAACTAACAGATAGGCAAGTAGATAATAACACACTAATATGACATGTAATAAAAAACTGACACATAGACATGACACATAGGCGCAATTGCTGATGTGGCCGACTACCAATTTGAACCTATCTTAATTTGGACGTCATGACGATTTCAAATCGTCGTAGTGAGGTACAAATAACGTCGTAGGCTATATCCGTCAGATTATGACGATTTGAGCTAATGAAACTATGACGTTCCTAGGCAAAATCGTCGTAACTTTGTAAGGTTTTGAACCTCCCGAACGGCTTACGACCATCTGGTGCGAAATCATCATAACTTTATGACGATTTTGTCCACGGTCACGATGAGAAGGTCATATAATAACACATTTCTTGTAGTGTTTAGAGACTACCGCTTTTACACTGAAAAGAGCTCCATCTTGATCCGTTTAGATGACACCATGGAAGTTATGGTATGGGGTAAAACCCAAGTTGTCATTTCTTAAATTTTGGTATGCTAAACATAAGTAAGATGTTTACAACTGAAGTCGGATGAGCATGTCTTTGTAGGTTATTTCGAATAACAATTGGTTATTCCTCCATAACACCGAGGACAAAGGGGTTTGTCGCTTGAAATATGAAGTTTCTTGAAGAAGGAATTTTTCGTAAAAGTTAAGTGGGAGGACAATAGAACATTGATAAGGTTAACGAACCTTAGCTATATGTGTTGAGTTGCGCAGCGCCGGAAAATGTTCCGGAGGCAGCCAGAATGCTCATGGATTACGTGCCTCAAAGGTTGCGGTCATGGAGGTCTAAAGTTCCTATTGAACCAAGAAGGTCGGATAAATAATCAAATACTAAGATTTGAGAGTAAATCATTATTGTTTGACAATGATGAACCGACTATATGCAAAGAAGCGATGATGGGCCCTGACTCCGTCAAATGGTTGAAGCCATAAAATCCGTGATAGTTCCATACACGAGAAATCAAGTTTTAAACTTGGAAGACCCTCCGGGAAGGTGTAAAAATCTATCGGTCGTATTTGGATCTATAAAGAAACAGACATGGATGTTTCACATCTATGAAATAGTCGACATGTCATAAGTATTTTACGACAATGTTCAAGGAGTTGACTATGACAAGATTTGATCTTTCATAGCGATATTTAGTCTAGACGGATTAAAGTAGCAACCATTACATATAATTTGTTATATGGTAGATGAATAAACAAAACAAAGTTCTTCTAATAGAATGGTTACCTAGGACGTATACATGACACGTTCCAAAGGGTTTTGTTAAAATTCAAAGGATGCTAAAAAGGGCATGCAAACTTCAATGGTTGAAGTAAGCATCGCGGAGTTGGAATCTTCACCGTGATGAAAAAGAGTTTTCATCAGGAGACGATGAAGATGCTTGCATTTGCAAGAAATTAAGTGGGAGCGCTAAGACATATTTCTAATACATGTTGTGGATGACATCTTGTTGATTAGAAATGATGTATCTTTTATTGACAATGGTTAAGAATTTCATTTCGATGAAAGACTTAGGCAAAACCCGAATATTTAGCGTGAATGTCTATAGTGGATAGACTGTGACGCTAATATGGTTATGCCAAACGTACATATATGAGATATTGAAGGAGTTCAATATAGAAACAACAAGAAACGATTCTTGTCGCATGGAAAAGAATTGAATCAAGATTCAAGTGTATCGACACTTGATAAGTGAAACAAGATTCAAGTGCTTTGACACTTGATGAGTGAAATCACGAGAATGTTTTGATCAATCATACCATGATATGTACACATCCAGATATGTCCTATGCTCTAAATGTTATGAGCATATACCAGAATGAATCATAAAATGATCATTGGACGATAGTAAGGATATTCTTATGATCTTTTGGAAGAACTAAGAATATATTTGTGTAGAGGTGACAAACAATTACAAATAGTTAATTGTAAAGAGTTACATTGATACTAGTTTTGTCACAAGATACAAATTAAGTTTATCTTAATTTAAACTATGGGTGGCACAATGAAATGGAAAGAAAGTTTCCATGATGGATTTGGAAGAGTTCCAAAGTTAAGACATTGTGACGAATACTACAACAAAAGGCTAAGTATATGACTGCTATAGTAGCACCAAAGGAGGGAATTTGTGTCAAGAAGTTTGTTATCAAACTAAGGTGTGGTTCGCAACGGGCTAACACTAAAGATATATTGTGTGATAATAGTATCGACATGATTTAACCCCAAGGAACTAAAGGTCTCACCGAAAGACCAAATTTATACAATGCCATCTCATTGGAGAATGAGTGATGCGTGAAGACGCAAAGACATGCAAATACACACGGACCTGAAAGTGTCAGATCCGTAGATTATGTTAACCACTTGCAATTGCGTATTTGGAACACCAGAAAGCCATAGGTGTTCAATACGCAAAGTTTTCAAACTAGATTATTGTCTCTAGTGCAAGTGCGAGACTGAAGGGAATATGCCCGAGAGGCAATAATAAAGTGGTTATTATCGTATTCCTTGTTTATGATAAATGTTTATTTTACATGCTATAATTGTATTAATACCGAAACGTTAATACATGTGTGTTTAATAAACAAAAAGGAAGTTCCTAGTTATGCCTCTCTTATAAACTAGCTCGTTGATTAACAAGATGATCATAGGTTTCCTGATCATGGACATTGGATGTTGTTAATAACGAGGCCACAACATTAGTGTAATGGTGTGATGAACATTCATCCGAAGTATAGCATTACAATCAAAGTCATTGAGTTCATATTGCTATAACAACTTACGAAGTGATCCTAATCCTTAGACCATGAGATCATGTCAATCACTAACACCGGAAGAGTTTCTTGATAACATCAAACGTCACACCGTAACAGGGTGATTATAAAGATGGATTCAGAACTAATAAAGTGTTATGTTGAGGCTCATGGATCGAGAGTGGAATTTGTTCATCCCAATGACGGATAGATATACTCTGGGCCCTCTCGGTGATATCACATTGATTAGCTTGCAAGCAAGTGATTTGATCACTAGAATGTTATATCACGGGAACGAGAAAAGAGTGCATGTCAGTAACGAGATCAAACTAGGTATGGAGATACCGATGATCGAATCTCGGACATGTAATATATCGCGAAACAAAGGGATTAAGATACTAGCGTAAAAGGTTCCGACGATCACAAGAAAGTCATCGTTGAATGTGTGGGAGTCAGTATTTGTCTCCAGATCCCGCTTCTGATTATTGATCCGAGAGGGGTCTCGATCATGTCCGCATTATTCGCGAACCGTAGGGTGACACACTTAAGAGACACCGACATACATTTGGAGCAAAAGTTTCATGCCGAAAAGAATAACAAGCGCAGGAATTTATTTCACTAGATACCGAAACGGGTTTTCGGGTGAAATTGCAGAAAGTGTTTCTGCATGTGAAATGAAATACTAGCAAGGGGTTATATGTGAATGTTTGACATTAAAGTAATTGACAAAATTCTGAATAAATAAAAGGAGTTTTATTTAATGAGAGTTTGCATTAAATTTGGTGGAAATTTAATGGGAATTTGAGTGGGTTTTTGAGTGGAGGGAATTGAAAGGCTTTTGTGTGAGTGGAGTGTCCACCCACATGAATGAAAGGAGGGGAGGGGGCAGCCCCATGGCTGGGCGCATGGCCCTTTGGGTGCCCCCCTCTCCCTATAAAAGGAGCCCCCTCCCTCTCTCTCACTCACACCTCCTCGTAAAGGATCTCTCTCCCCCTCTAGAATTTATTCCCCATGGTCTCGGACTAGCGAGATACATGTTCCCGGTGGCTATTCGGCAAGAAAGAGTTGTGCTTCTGCTGCATCGCTGGAGCGAGGAGGCGGAGGTTGCTCGGTACCTCGAACGTGTGTGCGAGCACGGATGCGCTGCTGTTTTGCGGCGCTAGGACTTCCTCTCGATCTTGAGATCGTCTACATCAACCACGAGTTTGGACTCGTTAAGCTTTGTCGGTCTTCAAGGGTATGTTCTCTACGGATATACATCCGCCCGTTGTTTGTATCTAGTAGATAGATCTTGGTACATAGTTGTTCCCATCATAGGAATTTTTTTGTTTTCTATGCTGCGATCCCTACACCTGGTGATGTTGAGGGAGAGCCCCTCCGGAAGAGGGTTCCTGCTAAGGTTATGTGTTATGCTCCTATAATACCAAGGTTGAAACGCATGTTCAGAAACAAAGAGCATGCCAGGTTGTTGCGATGGCACAAAGAAGACCGTAAGAAAGACGGGAAGTTGAGACACCCTGCTGATGGGTCACAGTGGAGAAAAATCGAGAGACTTCCCAGACTTTGCAGGTGACGCAAGAAACTTATGGTTTGGTCTAAGTACGGATGGCATGAATCCTTTTGGGGAGCAGAGCTGCAGTCACAACACCTGGCCCGTGACTCTATGTATCTACAACCTGCCTCCTTGGTTGTGCATGAAGCGTAAGTTCATTATGATGCCAGTGCTCATCCAAGGCCCAAAGCAACCGGGCAACGACATTGATGTGTACCATAGGCCATTAGTTGAAGAACTCTTACAGTTGTGGGGCAAACCAGGTGTACGTGCGTGGGATGAGAACAAACAGGAGCCATTTGATCTACGAGGGTTGTTATTCATAACCATCAATGATTGGCCTGCTCTTAGTAACCTTTCAGGACAGACAACAAGGGATATAAGGCATGCACCCACTGTTTAGATAAGACCGAAGGTATATATTTGCATAAATGCAAGAAGGTTGTGTACCTGGCGAATCGACGATTTCTTCCGACCAATCATCCCGTAAGAAAGAAAGGCAAGCATTTCAAAGGTGAGGCAGATCACCGGAAGAAGCCTGAACTCCCTGCTGGTGATGATGTATTTGGTATGGTCAAGGACATAGAAGTAATCTTTGGAAAGGGTCCCGGCGGTCAATCAGTTCCGAACGACGTCGCTACAGGACACGCACCCATGTGGAAGAAGAAATCTATATTTTGGGAGCTGCCATATTGGAAAGTCCTACGTGTCCGCTCTTCAATCGACGTGATGCATGTGACGAAGAATCTCTGCGTGAACCTGCTAGGATTCCTAGGCGTGTATGGGAAGACAAAAGATACACCTGAAGCACGGGAGGACCAACAAATTATGAAAGACCCAAAGAACATGCATACACATAACAAGACGGATAAAGGGCGTCACTTAAGTCATGCCAGCTATGCTCTTACCAAAGAAGAGAAGGAAATCTTTTTTGAAGTCCTTTACAGTATCAAGGTGCCGTCGGGCTTCTCATCTAATATAAAGGGGATATTAAATATGGCAGAGAAAAAGTTCCAAAACCTGAAGTCTCATGACTGTCACGTGATTATGACGCAGTTGCTTCTGATTGCATTGAGGGGGCTTCTACCGGAAAATGTTCGAGTACCCATTGTGAAGCTGTGTTCATTCCTCAATGCAATATCTCAGAAGGTAATCAATCCAGATATTCTGCCAAGGTTACAGAAGGATGTGGTACAATGTCTTGTTAGTTTTGAATTGGTGTTCCCACCATCCTTCTTCAATATTATGACGCATCTCCTGGTTCATCTAGTGGAAGAGATTGCCATTCTCGGTCCGGTATTTCTGCACAATATGTTCCCCTTTGAGAGGTTCATGGGAGTCTTAAAGAAATATGTTCATAACCGTGCTAGACCAGAAGGAAGCATCTCCAAGGGATATGGAACAGAGGAGGTCATTGAGTTTTGTATTGACTTTATTCCTGACCTTAAGCCGATTGGTGTTTCTGACTCGCGGCATGAGGGAAGACTAAGTGGAAAATGCACGCTGGGAAAGAAAGCAATGATATGTAGGGACGGGGATTCTTTCACTAAAGCACACTACACAGTTCTACATAATTCCACCTTGGCAGCTCCGTATATCGAGGAACACAAGAATATTGTACGCTCTAAAAACCCGGGGAAGCCTGAATCATGGATTACAGATGAACACATGAAGTCTTTCGGTGGTTGGATGCGGACACATCTCTTGAATGACACAACTGTTGGAGATCAGCTATACTTGTTGGCCGCGTCACCATCTTCTACTGTATTGAATTTCCAAGGATACGAAATAAATGGGAATACATTCTACACGATCGCCCAAGATAAAAAGAGCACCAACCAAAATAGTGGTGTTAATTTTAAATGGTTACATTAATTATTTTTTAAAAATAGAAAATGGTTTTGGATTATTTATTCAAATCTATACACTTTTTATGTTTAAAGTTTTTCTAAATTCCAAATTAATATTTAAAAAATATAAGTTATTTCATTATTAATTTTAAATGGTTCATAGTTTAAATGGTTACATTAATTATTTTTCAAAACAGAAAATGGTTTCGAATTATTTATTCAAATTCAAACACTTTTTATGTTTAAAGTTTTTCTAAATTCCAAAGTAATTATCATTTAAAAAACATTACAAATTTAAACCCCAAAATAAAAAATAAGGCGGGAACAGAGAGAAAATACCTGAAAAAATTTGAAAACAGGGGAATATGTCCCGGTTGGAGCCACCAACCGGGACTAAAGACCCCCTTGCGCGCGCGCCCCTTCAGCTGCTGAAAATTGGAGTATACGTCCCGGTTGGTGGCTCCAACCGGGACGTATGCCCTTTTAGTCCCGGTTCGAGCCACCAACCGGGACGTATACTCCCTTCCCTTTATATAACTTCTCTTTTTATTCTCTGCTTCTCTTCTCTGCTTCTCTGTTTCATCGACGACGCCACCAGGCTGCCCGCGCCCTCCGTCGTCGTCAACGCCTCCGCCTCCAAGCAGAGGACAAATCTATGACATTGGCTTCATTGACCCATATTGGGTTCATGAAGCTAATCTCAAAATAAGCCCCCAGGATACGGAGGATAATATAGTACACGCGTTAAGGTTTCAAGAAACCAGAAGGGAAATACTTTTTCCTTACAACTTCGAGTGAGTGTTATTGTCTTATATACACTTTCTATTTCGCTTACTCGATGTTAAGTATATAATTGATTAGTTATGCATTCGCAGCTTTTACTATATTCTGTTAATCATTCAACTTGACAAAGGGCGTGTACTAGTCATGGACTCGAAACATAAACCCCTTAAGACGTGGAAGTACATGCAGATGCTTCTCCAGTGGTAATTTTAATCATTACGACACTATATCGGCAACGTTCGTGAATTTTATGATATCAAGTAATTAGTAACTTCTTTTATTCGTTTTCTTCGCCGGGCAGCGCTTGGAAACGGTTCACCAACAAGGCTAGGGGTGTTTGGAAAGAGGAGCTTACATTTCAACCACTAAATGTAAGCACCACTAGCTATATCCGCGCATCTCTTTGATTCTAGTTTTGATACAGTTATTATCATGCTTGATTATTATTTTTGATTGAACTCTGTTCTCGTAAAGTGCCTGACGCAGGGACCAGGTAACAATCTATGTGGATACTATGTTTGCGAGTTCATCCGGCAGACGTGCGATAAGAAGGACAGAAATTTAGAGCAACTCCACGTACGTAAACAATTTCTATAGTTTTTAATTACAATCAAATTGTGTTTAGTTTCATTCATATAGGCTGACTCCTTTTTAAATCAGATCGAACGTCTACAGGACGGTCTTCTGCCAAAGGATCGCGTACGAGCAATTCTGGAGGAATTGGCGGGATTCTTGAATGCAGAAGTCCTAAACCCAAAAGGGGAATACTATTCGGCTGCGTATAGACAATAGGAATTGGCCGGTAGCATCGAATAGCAACTTTTGTATGTAGTGCATGAACTCGATCCGTGTATTGAATGTAATATTATCATGATGATCTTGTGTAATATAAGGTTCCTTCATTGATAAGTGCAAAACACTAAATAAACAATAAAACAACCTAAATGAATTCTCTGCCGCGGTACAAAAAGTGGCGAAAATGCTACCGCGGCAACAAAATGTGCCAAAATGATTTCTCTACCGCGGCAGAGAAATGGGCCAAATCTCTGCCGCGGCAAAAGGTTATTAGTCCCGGTTCGTGCCCTCTGCCGCTGCCACGTGTGCACCCTTTTGTCCCGGTTGGTGGGACAACCGAGACTAAAGGTTAGGACTTTAGTCCCGATTGCCCCGTCCCGGTTGGACAACCGGGATTAAAGCCCCGTACCAACCGGGACCAATAGTCCCGTTTCCACCAGTGACGGCACGAGTGTGATTGTACAAGAGGAAGCGAACAGGCGCAAGAAACCGAGAACGGTGTACTAAAAAGCAATACGAAGAGGCCAGAACCAGAGAACAGCACCGTCACCACCAGATGCTAAACTAAGCAAATTAATTAAGCGGCGACTGGCTGGGCAATAACAAACGAAAATCAGGACCAGGACAATTGGAGCTTCTACAAGACTATGCCAGACCTCTTTCCACACCGGAACAACAGCTGTGTACTGTAGTAGTCGATCGACCACTTGTTAGTTGATGCTTACACGCTGACACCGACATCAGGGGGATACCATTTCATTAACGAATGAAGTAGACTGTGAATGGCCGGTCGACTGTAATCAATCAATGTACAATCACATACTCCCTTGTTTTAAAAATATAAGATGTTTTAGGTTCGTGAAGCAATGTATCTAGACGTGTTTTAGTATATAGGTTCACTTAACTTGGGGTGAATCTACACAGTAAAAGAAATATAAATTCATTTTCTTCACAAACCTAAAATATCTTATATTTTGAAACGGAGGAAGTACTCCCTCCGTTTCAGGGCTTAAGGCGTTCTCGTTTTGCGTGTTTTTTCTTTGACCAAGAATTACTCTAAATACGTAAAGAGTTTTGGTATAAAACTAGAATCACTGTAAAGTATTTTTTAATACGAATCCAAAGGTACTAATTATGTGTAATATAATTAAGATTTTGTTGCTTAATTCTTTTGATCAAACTTTGCTTTGAAAAGCGTGTACGCCTTAAGTCTTAAAACGGAGGTAGTATATGTTAATAATACCCTAACCGCATGCCGCGTTAATACAGCTGCGAAACGGAACCACGCGCGATTCCCTCTAGCTAGTTTTCTCCGCAGCAGTAGAACGGTGGACAACAATACGGTGTTGCGTGTGCCGGCCATCAGTTTAGCGGCGCGCGCAATCAGGCATGGCTAGCTGGGCACCACTAATAGTAGCAGCTAAGCTAGTACGGAGTACGACAATGTGGCATCTTGTCATGTTCCCGTCTTTGACTTTCTCACGTCCGGGCGTAACGTGGGAGACCCCGAACCCACGGAGACATTCCGCGTACGTTCTCGTCGTCTCGTCCGGCCTCCCGCCGGAGCTATATAACACACCTTCAGCTGGTCCAGGGAAAAATAAAAGTTTCAGGTTATAGAGATTACAAGCTACCAGCAGCCGATCTAGCAAAGATGGCCAACAAGCTCGCTGCCCTCACCTCGTTGCTTGCCTTGCTCGGTACCGTGTCGTGCCAAAGCGTGCCCGCTTATGCTCCCACCTATCCACCAGGTGAGAGCCCTAGCCAGTCCACCCATATTGCGCCTAGTCCAGTTGCGACGGGCCCTAGCCCGCTTGCTTATCCTCCTAACCTTGATGTAAGTGTCCCAATAAACAGCTCACCGGCTTATCCTCCTAGTCCAAGCCCGAGCACAGTAGCTTACACGCCGAGCCCAAGCCAATCCACTTTTCCGCCACTCGCGAGCCCTAGCCAACCATATCCTCCAAACCCAAGCCCTAGCCAGCAAACATATTCTCCTAGCCCAAGCCCACAGAGCCCGGACCCTGCCATCTATTCTCCTAGTCCAAGCCCGATCTCTCCCGTCCCTGTCCAGAGCCCACAGACCAATCCTCCCAGCCCAAGTCCATTGTCTTATCCTCCTAGCCCAAGCCCAAGCCCCAATAGCCCTGCCCCTGCGCCGGACGCTTATCCTCCTACCTCAAACCCACCTACTGATTCTCCTAGCCCAAGTCCTGGTTCTGCTTCCGGGCTCAGTGTCGGCTACTACAGCCATTCCTGCCCAAATGCGGAAGCAATTGTTAGGGAAGCGGTGAAGAACGCCACGGACAGCAACCGCGGCACCGGCGCAGGCCTCATCCGTCTCTTCTTCCACGACTGCTTCGTCCGGGTATGTATATATATATATCTCACTCATCATCTATCCTAATCTGATCAACGCATATCTGTACCTACATAGTATCTTTACATGCGTGAAAAGTATGAAACGATTACTAGATTTACATTACAGCTCGACCAAATCAGGGTTCAGGATAACGCCGTTTGTACAATTCACAACCTTCCAATTTATTGGCATGCCATATTCTTACGTACACGTGCTGCCACGACGTACGTGGCGATGCAGGGATGCGATGCTTCGGTCCTCCTCAACACGACCGGCTCCGACGAAGCGACGGAGAGGCTGGGCAGACCAAACCACACCCTCCGCGGCTTCGAGGTGATCGACGCGGCCAAGTCTGCCCTGGAGGAGTCCTGCCCGGGCGTCGTCTCCTGCTCCGACATCCTCGCCTTCGCCGGCCGCGACGCCACGTACTTCCTCACCAACCCCTCAACCGATTTCGCCATGCCCGCCGGCCGCTACGACGGGCTCGTCTCCCTCGCCAACGAGACCGTCCCCAACCTGCCCGCCCCCTTCTACGGCCTCCGCCAGCTCAACGACAGCTTCGCCGCCAAGGGGCTGAGCCTCGAGGACATGGTCACCCTCTCTGGCGCGCACTCCGTCGGACGCTCCAGCTGCTCCTCCTTCTCCGACCGCCTGTCCTCCAACTCCTCCGACATGGACCCAGGGTACGCGGCGTACCTGCACGAGCAGTGCGGTGGCGGCTACGGCATGGTGGCGCAGGACTACAGGACGCCCGACGATCTGGACCGGGAGTACTACAGGGACGTGGTCAGCCACGACGTGCTGTTCGAATCCGACGTGGTGCTCATGGCGTCTAACGAGACAGCGAGGATGGTGATGGATAACGCATATGTACCTGGATTGTGGGAGAGCAAGTTCGCGGGGGCGATGGTGAGGATGGGCGCTGTCGAGGTCAAGACCAGCGCCGAGGGCGAGATAAGGAAGAAGTGCTGGATCATCAACTAGCTACTGTGGTGATTATTAGGTGGTTGATCTTGCTCGATCGTGAGGCGATCTCATCAATTGATTCATGCCCACATCTCGGCACATGCATGCTCATGTATTGCCGTTGGTGATATTCTTTGTATGTTTAATTTCCAGACTAGGACATGCATATAGCTAGGTTCACATAATTCATTGCATTTAGTAATTACTTAATTCTTGGGGGTATGTATATACAAACTGCAAGTATACAAGGTCCGATATTGAGGGTTGACGAGTTCTCTGCGTTGTTGTATTTTAAATGCCGGGCCGTAAATTTTCTTATGTATAGGCTATTGGAGTGATCAGATTTTGTACGTAGGGGTCCAAGTCTTGGTGCTTTAAAGTTAATCGACTCGCAGCACACACAGTTTAAGATATAGTATCACGAAACAGAGGTGATATTTCTATTACATAGAATGATACAGAACTTTATATAATCACATATAAATTACATAGCAGAAGGACTATCTCATTATAAACAAAAATGAACAGCGATAGACTAATAATTACAAAGAGCTTAATCAAGAGTAAGACACGAAAACATGCTGAGTATAGACTCGCAACCCTAACATCGTACCTCACTCAGGTTGCAAACATGAATGGTCAATGATTTGAACATATCTGCAAGTTCACCTATTTGGTGGAATATAACTCTCATCATATAAATACATGCATATTTTGCTTGGTGGAGGTTTGGCTAAATTTACTAAAGCAATGGTTAATGGTTTTGTCCTATCATTTTGGAATAAAATATTTCTGTAAGAAACAAAAGGGTACCACAGATAGATATCAGTGAATCTCGGGTACCATTGATAGATATCAATCAACCAAAAACCTTTTTCTTTGAAAATGATACCACTGATAGATATCAGTGAATCTGGATACCATCGATAGATATCAATAAACCTTCTACCCTTGTTCACGCATCAAAATTTTAATTTAAAAAATTAGAATTATGAGATTTCCTTAACTGCTTCAACTCTAGTCGCTCACAGTCGTTCGTAACTAGGGACATAGCTAAGTACTTAGATTTGACACTCTCGAAAGGTTTGTACACTTTACCCATAAGACCCAGTCAACCCCTGCACACATATCACCCAGTCGTGGCACGACCGGGAAAAGACCGAGACGAGACCTTTCAGAAGTATTCCCATGAGCCACACCATGGACCATACGCAACTACCAACACTACCTTTCTGGTCACGACGGGTCAGGGTCCCACAACCTAATAGTCAAGACAGAGCTCAATTGACAAGTGGTCACCATGGAAGATCATAGACAAGAACATCGCCAAATCTCTTTAAGCCTAGGTGCATTCCGTGGGTGCAAAACAAGACAGGGGTAAGCCGTTGATAGGGATCCATAAATATGGCTCTTATTGATATGGAGGTGCGACCGTTGATAGGGCCTCATGAATATGACTCCTAAACTTGGCACTCAACCAAAAAATATCAATCTCATTCATCCATGTGGTTCATTAAGTTATGTTCTTTTCATTACACAAAAAGGAGTTTCACCTCAGCATCACATAACATAATATGAATCCACCCACAAGATCTACATCATGGCTTCAATCGTCGTAGCATCGATGACCACTATCAGCACCGCCGTCGCCTCGGTGTCTTTCATCAGCAACGGATCTAAGGAGGTGAACACGAGTGAGACGGACAGAGACAAAAAATTTCAGACACTTAGATCCTCACCGTCGCACGCCGTTCTAGCAACCACGCTTGGATCCGTGCCGCCGCAAGCCGTTCCGACCCCCACGCTTAGGTCTGCACCGTCGTATGCCGTTCTGGCCGCCAGGCTTAAATCCGCATCGCCACACGCCGTTCCGACCCCCACGCTTAGGTCCGCGCTGGCGCACGCCGTTCGGACCGCTAGGCTTAGGTCTGCGCCGCCGCACGCCGTTCGTACCGCCACACTTAGAACTGCGCCGCCGTACGTTGATAGGAGGGGAGGAAGATGCCGCTAGTATACATGCGACAGGGAAAGGGAGGGAGAGAGATCCAGCCCGTCGGACTCACCTATGTGTACAAGGTAGATGCGGCCATCGGGAGAGAGTGACCTCCAGCCCGTCGGATCATGATGTATCCAATGATGGTTTGCCAAGATCCGTGTGACATACATCTCGACCAATCAGAGCGCAGCCAAACTGATGCGGCTGATATACATGCGGCAGGGAAAGGGAGGGAGAGACATCCAGCCTATCGGGCTCTCCTCTCCGTACAAGGTAGGTGCGTCCATCAGGAGTGATACGTCCAAAATGTATCTACTTTCTCGAACATTTTGCTATTGTTTCTCCTCTAAATTTATGTGATTTGGATACAACTAACACGGACTGCCGCTGTTGTCAGCAGAATTACCTTGGTGTCTTGTTTTTGTGCAGAAAATGAACTATCAGGAAAAATCCCAAAAAATATGCCAAAAATTATATTTTACCAGAAGATCCACGGAGCTAGAAGACGAGACGGAGAGGAGGCCTAGGGGGCCCACACCCACTCCAGGCGCGGCCCGTGCCTGGAGGGGGTGCAGCCATCCCAGGCACCCCCTCGGCCTCCCTCTGCGCCTATAAGTTGCCTTTCGACCTAAATACCGAGGGGGTTTGATAGTTTTCCAGAAAGAGTTCCGCTCCGCCGCCGCCACCAGAAACCAAGATTTGGATCCAGAAACTCCGTTCTAGCACCCTGCTGAGACAGGGAATTTGGAGAGGATCATTGCCATCGTTATCACCAACGCATCTCCATCAACCCCGATGTTTCCCTCATCCATGAGTGAGTAATACCCCGATGTAGGCTTGGGGATGGTAGGGATTGGATGATTTCTATTATGTAATCGAATAAGATTGTTAGGGCATAGTGCCTAGTATCTCTATTAGTGCTATTTGACTTTGTTGCAACTTGTTGTGCTTAATGCTTTTCACTAGGGCCCAAGTGCCATGATCTCAGATCTGAACTTATTATTGAATCATTATGATAGTATTGTTTGTGATCTTATCTACAAGTTGTGTACACATATCATTGTTCGGATCCAAAGGCCCCAAAGTGACAATAATTGGGACAACCGGAGGGGATGGTTGTGGTGTGAGGATCACATGTGTTCATGGAGTGTTAATACTTTGCTCCGGTGCTCTATTAAAAGGAGCACCTTAATTGCCAGTAGTTCCCTAGAGGCCCCGTTGCCACGGGCTGGCTGGACAGAAGATGTTGTGCAAGTTCTCATTGCGAGCACGTATGACTATATTTGGAGCACATGCCTAGGATTCTTTAGTACTTGGATGCTTGTTATTATTTATCTGCAATGCCCTAGATCTTAAAGTTACATGTTTAGACTCGTCCATGCAATGCCCGTCTGTAACATCCCAGCATTTAGGAACCTAACGAATGGTAGATTTAGGAATATGTATTGTTGCATGCATCTATTTGTGAAAATGTGGGTAAAATTTTCGCCAAATAAAAATTTAAGTGATCAATGTTTCTTTCTTACTTTAAGATTAGGTTTAGACTTGAAGGAGGATTGTTATAAACTTTGATGTGATCTTAAAGGAATTATGGGTATTTTGAAATGGGTTTGAATTTAAAACTTAAGTGTTTGAATAATCATTTAAATGATTTAGATATAAGATTTGAATCTTTTAATTAAGAGATAGGGATTATAACTTAAATCTCAAAACAATAGAAATTATGAAATTCATTTTCATATTATAAAGACCTAAACAAGTTACAACAGAATAAAGAATAAGAATATTCTTTATTAATAATAATATAATCTTTATTACAATCGAATAAAATAAAGATTACAAGAATTATAAAAGAAAAATTACAAAAGAATAAGAAAATTACATCCACTAACTATCCTATATCTAAAAGCTACAATAAATCTTCATCTTTATCTTTGAACCTGCAAAACAAAGATTAAACAAAAACAAAATAAGATTAGTGTTAGTATATTTCTCTCAGATATGTCAGTGAGATGCACTTGACAAACTCATCATTGAGAAATGTTATAAAGGGGCAAGTTTCACCAATATGAAAGATTTCATCTTTCATAAATTCACAGCCAGAATGCAAATGACAGCCAAAAAGGGATCAATTCACCTGCCAGGTGAAAGTAAGCCAGTAATAGTAACTTCAAATTTTCTGAACCTATCCACAAGTGCATAGCAGGCACACAAGCTAGACACACACCAGCATGCAAAAGGGTGTGATGTCGACTTCACAAGCACAACCAGATCAAACAAAACCACAACACAGCCGTGGAGGAGCATATCAGTGCATCTCTCCACTACACAACACACCAGGACAGCCAGGGTAAACAACAGCTCAACCAAGAATAGCAGCCAAATCAAACCACCCAGATCAACCCAAACGTCACCAAGATGGTGACATAAGGAGGGGGATGAATCTAGTGGACAGCAAGGTCAAGCCTAGGAGCTAGGAGAAGCAGGCAAGCTCAAGAGCAAGCTCAGGAGCCAGCAAAAGTAGATCAAGATCATCATAAATCTACTACACCAACATCAAATTTTGTGGTGAGCCACATAAAACCATCACATGATTTCATCATATTATCTAAACAAAAGCATGTATTGCTTTATGGAATAATCTCTCAATATCAACCAAAAGAGGTGAATCTATCCTAGAGATTTCAAGTATAAGATAAGAAATCAAGCTCAACCACAAGCACTGAACTCTTAGACCAACATCACTGAGTTCAGTGTTACTTTTGCAACTTAGATCATTCATTTGATCTTATCAGATCAGGGCACATCTCTCAAAAAGAGTAGCACCTCTAATCCTATAAGTTTCAAATAAACTAATGCCTAACTAACTAGGAATTAAATCCTAGAGCCTCAGACCAACATCATAGGCAGGAAAGATAAGAAAGTTTTCATATCATATTATCAGTTTAAATCACAAGCATGATCAAGCTAAGCCAGAAATAAAAAACCAATCACTTGTGTGCCAGAATACAATGGTATCACAAGGACAAGTTCTTAATGAGCTAAAATCATCTTTGCTTAGTTCCCACAGGAAAAGGGACAAACCACTACATATCACTTTCCTAAAGCCAAGTACCAGGAATCAATCTTAAATTTATACATCCACAAAAATCATTACATGTAATGATTTGGTTCAGTGTGTATAATCTTATACAAGCTAACACTATAATTACAGTAAGCAACCACTGAAAGAAACTACTGCCAGTATGAGCATTCTGACAGTAGAGTAAACTCTTAGATCAACAGCATAATCCAATCAAGGATTCCATTTAAACATTTGCATGAATCATAGTGTATTACCACTAGAATAAAGCTGACAGGCAACTAGCATCATCAAAGCCACTACCAATTATTAACCACAGCAGACAATCACTTCCCATAATCAGATAGGATCAACACTAGGTCTAGCACATCATAGATATGATCAACAGGGGGTGATGAACCCTAATCAGAGCAAGAACTCTAAGCCAGAGATGAACCCAATCAGCACATAGTCACTAGGCATGTGAAGCCACTCAATGCACACAGAGAGAATCATGGCAATAGCATGAACCATGACCATAGAATCAACTTACCCGAGGTCCTCGCTGACGAATCGAAGAGGAAGCAGAGTGGCCGACGAACCGCGGCGACATAGGGAGCACCCAAAAGGGCGCTGCAACCTGCACCTGCCACGGCGGCAGCCGCACAAGCAAACGATCCAGCACACCACCGCAGGCGGGATCACGGCGGCGGTAGTACCTTTTCCTAACCCTAGGGTTCAGAAATAGGGTGAACCTGGCCACGGGGAAGCCCCAAAGTCAAATCCAAGTGGAGAACGAACGAGCGTCGTCGACAACCTCTACTCGCACCACGGCGGCGGCTAGAATGGTGGACGGCGGCGGGAATCGACGGTGGCGGCATCGCTGGCCACGGGGTCGAGCCAGAGGAGGAGGAGATAAGGACGAGGGAGAGAGGGAGGCAGTGTGGGCTGGGTGGGCCAAAACCCCTCGGGGGAATGTTTTGACTCTGCCCTACTGAGCCACACTGGCCCAATAATCCCAAAGGTCCAGCCCAAGTTATTTAATAAATCTTTTTGATTAATTAGAAAAGACCAAAATACCCCTGACCTCAATAAAATTCTAGAAAATAGAATAAAAGTCCAAAAATTATAAATAAAATATTTTTTGGATTCACAATAATACACTGTATCTAAATAAAATAGAATATAAAATTTTGGATATTTAAATTTTTATAAGAATTTTGTAATTTATATATTCTTTATAGAATTTTACAAAATTATTGAAAGGTGATAAAAATAAATAAAAATCACCTTCATTATTTATTAATATTATAGTATTTATAAAAAATACTAAATAAATATTTAATAGTAAATTTAATGTATAATCAATAATTCCTAAAAGAATTATTAAATCAATAAAAGTCAAATAAAAAGGGAAATGATTCAACAAGTGCAATAAATATAAAAATAATATTTATAAATTCTTTATTAGAAGGCACCTTATATAGAGAAAATGCACAATGCATTACATTACTTGAATAATCATTTTTCTTCTTTAAATATTGTCCTTACCGGGCAATAATGATGTTTTTGTAGAACTAGAAGCTCAAGGTCCAGTGCAAGCATCAGACTTCACTACCTTGCCATCACAAGGCAAGTTCATCACTTGCTCATGTCCTTTGAAGAGTCTTTATCAAAGTATTTGCAAATTGTGTGTTATCATATATGCTATAAAGGAAATAAAATATTATTTTCATAAATAAAGAAATCATAGATATCATCCTAAGTGGTGATATAATGGAGCAATAGAACTTAGGGTTCTACTTGCAACAATGATGATCAAGTAGGGACTTAATAACCCCTGCCATCAGTGATTCTAGCGCCATATATTACGCGTTAGCCATGAGATTTGGAATGGACAGAGAAGTCAACTGTATCTTCTTCCTCTCGCATGAAGCCGGATGTGTAGGTCGTGGCTGTTATCCTCGTAGCGTGCATATTAATTGGTAATTCGTAGAGGATATGCAGCATATGGGTGGTAACCCTCATCGTCCAACGATAGTTCTGTCATCTAACGGTTTGTACAAACCATTGCCGTAATTCATTATGTGGGCATGGTGTACACCAAGGAGGCATGCGGGGTCGCGAAGGGGGCAGTGATTTGCTTGGACCAACTACTGGGCCCCACATCATGGAATTGTGGACGGGAAAGTACGTCTGGTTGTGCAACAAGGAGTTGATCTCTCATGGGTAAAGTAACGCACCTATGCAGAGTGTAAGAACTGTAACTTGTTACTCCCTGTTCCGGGAAGGAGCTACGAACGTGGCAGGAAAGGAACTCCATGAAAGTTCTAGTCAACCTGTGAAGGCTGATTGTCATAGTCTTTCAGAATAAAATCAATCTTTGAAGAAAGATTTACAAAAACTGCATAGTGCCAAGGATTTATAATCCGAGGTGGTAGTTAGAGCATCAAACTTCCCACCTTGCATATAATGAACTTGTTGGGTAACGTTGTTACTCATTCTTTCCTTTGATCCCTTGCTTAGACTCTGAGGATTTCGAAGACGTGCCAATGTATGCAGCTGAATGCCAAGAAGATGTGTTCTACGACGAACCTGATCTATCCGGAGGAGTTGAAGGAGTGGATTACGAGATCCGCTACGGTGTCAATGAGAATGAGACTAACTAAGTTCCTAGTTAGTAGTAACTAATGGAGCCGAGCAGCATGAACTCTATAGAATAAGCTGTGAGCCCCACTCCTAGTCGGAGTTGTTACTTTTAAATTTCCGCTGAACACTTTATATTTTGGTTTGTAAGTTGGATCTTTGGAAGTCTTGAACTTCCGGTATTGTAATAATAATAATGTGTGTACTTTTGTAATATGGACCCACAATGTTTCTGTTGTACCACTCTAAGGGATGTGATATTTACGGAACGGTATTCTGTGGATGTCATGTCAACGACTATAGTGTACTACACATGCAGTGGTATGCTGGGTCACTGTAGTTGGTATCAGAGCAAATTTCTTTGACCTTAGGTTGGAAACCTAGTAAATGGTATTACCTGTAGGAACGCTAGCAACGATAAAGAATTCTCTAAAAGTAATATAATGGGTATTCAAATGAGAATATTCCGTTATATGTTTTAGTGCGATAATTCTTTGTTATGATGCAATATGTTATTGGATACTAATCAAAATTATTTTCTGATATACAGAGATATGGCACCAAAGTTTCCAAAACAGACTTTGGTAAGGAAAGAGGAGACTCTTGATGATTATCAAGGATCATTTACAGACCAACTTCGTCAACTTTTAAAACTCTTTAATTGTCCAAGTAGAATTCCAGTGAACACTATCACTTACCTTGATGGCCGGATGTTATCCAAGTATCGTGTGAGTATCCAACTTCCAGAGAATTTTGGATTATATCACGATCTACCCATAGGAGAAGGTAGGAGTCATTTAGCAGCCTATCATGTTGCTGTTGTGGAAGCAATAGCTAATATCCGGGAGCAGAAAACCAAGGAGCTAGAAGGTAGTACATTCTCTGTGATACCTCATGATTCTATCGACTCGGAGCCTATACCGGATCATCTTAATTTGGTTAAGAAGCATCCTAAGTTAGCTTCCAAGTTTATGGATAGATATCGGACACTCGTTGCGTATTTTTATAAGACTCATCAAGTGATTGTTGAAGACAAAAATGGCATGTTAGAGGATCTAACTGATCCAGAAAGGAGGAAGCAGTTAGCATTCCAGTTAGAGAAAGAAGCAAGTAGTAGTGCAATACCTATCTTTAAGGATATACCTATAGATCCGGAATCTTTTACACCATATCCTTACTCACCAAGACCTGAACCTACACATGATCCTACTAAAGATATGCGGTATGCAGTACCACATGGCTTAGAGGAGGGTTCTGACTCAGAACTTCCTATTGAGAACTCGGATGGATGGAGAATGGGATCATATAATGGATCTCATGAACACCAGATGTCCATAGATGGTTTTGACAGAAATGTTGGACAATCTAGTTGGATGGGTGCAAGGATGAATCCGAATAACAGAAGTAGAAATACCATGTCAATAGATGATCAGGATGAAGAAGAAGATCCTGAGGAGAGGGTGTTTGAATCATCAACATCTTCTCAAAACCCAGGGAATATACAATACCCAGTGTTTAATTATCTTGTCCATGAGAGCACCTGGGGAGCAGCAGGATCTGCGTATTCTGTTGACAACTCAAGGAATGAAGCTCAGGAGATGCAAGCTGGAGAAAATGTTTCTGAAGACTTTTCAGTTGAGCTGGAGGGAGTCAATGTGCTCAGGTTGAGTAATGACTCAAGCCCTGATACTTCAGATACAGAGTATGTTCCTTCTGGAAGGCCATTTGTTCCACAAACTGTGCGACGGTCAACACGTCATCACGGTTGGACATCAGGCATGTATGATGAGCGTAGTTACTACTAGAAAGAGACAACTAGTTAGTAGTATCAAGTACGGTGTATTGTACTCTAGAAATAAGGTAGTTTTGTAAAATACCAATATGGTATATGTTGTAATGACTTTGTATTATTATGATATTACGTAAATATGTAAAATGCATATTTGGATTTTCTTTGGATCTTCATTGTGTGACTAGTTCTGTGAATAAAGTCGAGCTCATAACACATGTGCATGATGTAATTATGAGTATTCGCTTTATGATGCAGGACTAGGGGGTCATGGATACGAGTATAGAAATGGAAAACTCAGCAGCAGCGGATGGAGTGTGAGGCCATGGAAAAGGCCGATGCTGATGCAGCAAATCAAGGAGCATTACCACCACCACCAATGAGGCCGTTAATGGAGCAAAACTCTATGTAGTGTATGGAAATGATGCAAGAGACCCAGAACAAGTTCATCGGAAGAATTGCTGGGGAGAGCAAATCAGAGGGCACCTGAAGGTGGAGGAGTGAGTTTATCTGATTTCCAGAATGCAATACCGTTACCTTTTGCATCAGCTCCTAAACCAATGGATGCAGAGGACTGACTAGCAGATACAGAGAGGAAGCTGAAAACTGTAGGTTGCAATGATGAGGAAAAATTGAGGTATGCAACTCATCTACTGACTGGACCTGCAGCATCATGGTAGGAAAATCAGTTAGCCATGCAACAACCAGGAAGGGAGTTTACCTGGGAGGAGTTCAAGCAGAGATTCTGTGAATATCATGTTTCAGAAAGCGTCATGGAGTTGAAGCGGAGAGAATTTGAGGAGCTTCAGCAAGGATATACTAGTGTCATGAAGTACATCCGGGAGTTCATCCAACTATCTCGTTATGATGAGGAGGATGTTAACACTGAAGAGAAGAGGAAGAAACGTTTCTTGCATGGATTAAATCCGTTTGTGAAGATGTAGCTAAGGTTAGCCAATAAGCAAACTTATCAGCAGTTGTTGGACGCAGCCATTACTTTTGAAGATGATTATAAGAATGTCCAAGAGGACCGGAGGAAGAGAGCCAAGAAGGAAACCAAGAGAATTCAAACAAGCAAACCTAAACCTAACCTGGAGTTCAAACCTCGGAATAGGAATTATGGCAACAACAACAACAATAACAATAACAAGGGCAGTGGTGGAAATCAATCTAATCCGAGAAGGAATGTTATCTGTAACAACTATGGAATTCCAGGGCATTTCCAGAGGGAGGGCAAAAAGCCTGTAGTGATCTGTTATGGTTGTGGCCAGAAGGGGCATATCAAGACAGATTATTCGAGCAAACCCCCAGGAGGATGGCCTACCAAGGGAGGAGGACAAGCCAGTGGAGGAAATGGATAGCCCAATAAAGGAGAAAACAATGGCAAGAACAACAATGGCAAGAGAAACCGACCTAGCGGAAAACTAAACTGTGCAACTCTCCAGGAGGTGGATAATTCAGAGCATGCAGTGATAGGTACGCTCAATATTTTTACCAATCCCGGCAAAGTTCTATTTGATACTGGTGCAACTACTTTGTTCATTTCTGAAGAATTTTGTCATAAGTTCGGGATTAGAAGGGCAACGTTAGAAAGTCCTATGACCGTAGTTACGGCAGGAGGGAATGTGATTGTACGCCACATAAAACAAGATCAGGTCATCTCGATCTGTGGCTGCTCATATTTCGCAGACCTTTATGTGATTCCTTTGAAGGGAATTGCAGTAGTGCTGGGGATGGATTGGATGATGGAACACAGAGCTCAGATTAATTGTGAGGAGAAATCTGTCTCAATCAAAACTCCAAGTAGAGCAAGGATAGTTTACCAAGCAGATAAACACAGGCATATCATGGTGGATCTATAGTTGAATTCAATGAAGGAAGTCAAATTAGAAGAGATTCCTATAGTGAATGAATACCAAGATGTTTTTCTAACAGAGTTATCGGGAATGCCACCAGACAGGGAGATAGAGTTCACCATTGACCTAATACCTGGTACGACACCAATAGCACAAGCACCATATAAAATGGGACCCAAAGAGTTGAAAGAACTCAAAGAGCAAATTGATGAGTTAGCAAGAAAAGGATTTATACAGGAAAGTGTATCCCCATGGGGAACACCAGTAATCTTTGTGGATAAGAGAGATGATGGAAGACGGATGTGTGGTGATTATAGAAATCTAAAAAATGTGACGATCAAGAATAAGTATCCTTTACCAAGAATCCAAGATTTGTTTGATTAGGTGAAAGGAGCTGGAGTATTTTCCAAGATCGATCTAAGATCTGGATACCATCAAATAAAAATTAAGCCGGAGGATGTTCCAAAAACAGCATTTGTCTCAAGATATGGACACCATGAGTATCTGGTAGTACCATTTGGTTTGACCAATGCACCGATGATATTCATGAATCTGATGAACAAGATTTTCATGCCATATTTGGACAAGTTTGTCATCGTATTTATTGATGATATTCTGATATATTCCAAGGATAAGGAAGAGCATGCTGACCATTTGAGAATAGCATTGCAAACTTTAAGAGAACATAAGCTTTATGCTAAGTTCAGTAAGTGTGAATTTTGGCTAGATGAGGTAGAATTCTTCGGTCATGTGATTAGTAAGGATGGGATTGCTGTGAATCCATCTAAAGTTCAGTCGGTACTAGAGTGCACCGCACCGACCAATGTGAAGCAAATTCGAGGTTTCTTAGGAATTGCTGGTTACTATCAGAGATTCATTGAAGGTTTCTCCAAAATAGCCGGACCAATGACCAAATTATTAAGGAAGAATACACCATTTAAGTGGGAGGAGAAATGTGAAGCAAGTTTCCAAGAATTGAAGACTAGATTAACCACAGCTCCAATCTTAGCAGTTCCTGAAATAGGGAAGGATTTCACCGTATACTGTGATGCATCTAAAGAAGGGTTGGGTTGTGTATTAATGCAAGATCTGAAAGTGATTGCTTATGGTTCAAGACAATTGAAACCACATGAAGTCAATTATCCAACTCATGATTTAGAGTTAGCAGCAGTAGTTTTTGCACTAAAAGGATGGAGGCATTTTCTTTATGGAGCCAGATGTGAGTTATACACTGACCATAAAAGTCTCAAATATTTCTTCACTCAAAAGGAATTGAACATGAGACATAAGCGTTGGTTGGAATTAATCAAGGATTATGACCTAACAATCAATTACACCCCAGGAAAAGCAAATGTTGTAGCAGATGCTTTAAGCAGAAAGAGTGCAGATATTCAGCCTAGCAACAGAGAGTTACCAAAAGAGTTACAAATGGACTTGGAAAGATTAGAACTTCAATTCATCAGAACAGAGGTTCTTGGAGGATTAGCTACTATGCAGGTAGTTGCAGAGCAGGACAGTGATCTTAAGCAAGAAATTTTTAGACATCAAGAAGAAGATCCTTTTATTGCTGAGGAAATTCGGAGGATATCTCAAGGGCAAAAAATCAGTTTTTCACCTTGGGGATTATGGGTCTTTATGGTTCCAAGACCGTCTATGTGTTCCAGATGTGACTGAGATCAGAAATGTCATACTCAAAGAAGCACATGGTACACCATATTCTATACATCCAGGAAGTACTAAGATGTATATGTATTTGAAAGGACTATTCTGGTGGAATAACATGAAAAGAGATATTGCTAAATATGTATCTGAATGCCATACGTGTCAAAGGGTGAAAGCTGAACATCAAAATCCAGCAAGACCATTACAACCCTTGGAAATTCCTGAATGGAAGTGGGAGGAAATAGGTATGGACTTCATTACAGGATTACCTATGACACCAAAGAAGAAGGATATGATATGGGTAATTGTGGACCGACTCACTAAGAGTGCACATTTTATTCCAGTATATCAAAAGGATAATGCCGACAAGTTAGTTGAAGTATATGTTAAAGAGATAGTAAGTAAGCATGGAGTACCCAAAAAGATCGTAACTGATAGGGGATCAGTGTTTACTTCAGCATTTTGGAAGCAATTGCATGAAGCACTTGGTTCAAAGTTAGATTTCAGCACGACATATCATCCTGAGACAGGAGGTCAAACTGAAAGAACAAATCAAATACTAGAAGACATGTTGAGAGCACGTGCACTAGATTTTGGAGGAACATGGGAAGATCACCTACCATTGGCAGAATTTTCTTATAACAATAGCTATCAGAGTAGTCTGAAGGCAGCTCCATATGAGATTATGTATGGAAGAAAGTGTAGATCACCAATATGTTGGTATGAACCTGGAAGCAGCAAAGAATTTGTGCCAGATTATATCTAGGAGAGACAAGACATCATTGATAAGATCTGGGATAGACTGAAAATAGCCCAGAGCAGGGAGAAAAGTTATGCGGATCAAAGTCGAAGATCATGGCATCTAGAAGTGGGAGATATGGTCTATTTGAAAGTAAGTCCAATGAAAGTAGTGAAAAGATTCGGAGTTAAAGGAAAATTGAGTCCAAGATATATCGGACCATTCAAGATACCGAGTCAAAACAGAACTATAGCTTATGCTTTAGAGTTACCATCAAGATTGGCTCAAGTGCATAATGTTTTCCATGTGTCACAACTTCACAAATGTTTGAAGGTTCCTGATGATGCAATAACACACCAAGAGATAGAACTACAAGCAGACCTGACCTATATTGAAAAGGCTTGTAAGATTATGGAAGAAAACTGGAAAAGATTGAGGAACAGAGCAATCAAATATTGCAAGGTACAGTGGGAACATCACCCTGAGAGGGAAGCCACATGGGAGAAGGAAGAGGATTTAAGAAAAGCTTATCCAGAACTATTCAGGTACATCTCCACAAACTTCGGGACGAAGTTTAATTTAAGGGGGGAAGTCTGTAACATCCCAGCATTTAGGAACCTAACGAAGGGTAGATTTAGGAATATGTATTGTTGCATGCATCTATTTGTGAAAATGTGGGTAAAATTTTCGCCAAATAAAAACTTAAGTGATCAATGTTTCTTTCTTACTTTAAGATTAGGTTTAGACTTAAAGGAGGATTGTTATAAAGTTTGATGTGATCTTAAAGGAATTATGGGTGTTTTGAAATGGGTTTGAATTTAAAACTTAAGTGTTTGAATAATCATTTAAATGATTTAGATATAAGATTTGAATCTTAAATTAATTAAGAGATAGGGATTATAACTTAAATCTCAAAACAATAGAAACTATGAAATTCATTTTCATATTATAAAGACCAAAACAAGTTACAACAGAATAAAGAATAAGAATATTCTTTATTATTAATAATATAATCTTTATTACAATTGAATAAAATAAAGATTACAAGAATTATAAAAGAAAAATTACAAAAGAATAAGAAAATTACATCCACTAACTATCCTATATCTAAAAGCTACACTAAATCTTCATCTTTAACTTTGAACCTGCAAAACAAAGATTAAACAAAAACAAAATAAGATTAGTGTTAGTATATTTCTCTCAGATATGTCAGTGAGATGCACTTGACAAACTCATCATTGAGAAATGTTATAAAGGGGCAAGTTTCACCAATATGAAAGATTTCATCTTTCATAAATTCATAGCCAGAATGCAAATGACAGCCAAAAAGGGATCAATTCACCTGCCAGGTGAAAGTAAGCCAGTAATAGTAACTTCAAATTTTCTGAACCTATCCACAAGTGCATAGCAGGCACACAAGCTGGACACACACCAGCATGCAAAAGGGTGTGGTGTCGACTTCACAAGAACAGCCAGATCAAACAAAACCACAACACAACCATGGAGGAGCACATCAGTGCATCTCTCTACTACACAACACACCAGCATAGCCAGGGTAAACAATAGCTCAACCAAGAACAGCAGCTCAACCAAGAACAACAGCCAAATCAAACCACCCAGATCAACCCAAACATCACCAAGATGGTGACATAAGGAGGGGGATGAATTTGGTGGACATCAAGGTCAAGCCCAGGAGCTAGGAGGAGCAGGAAAGCTCAAGAGCAAGCTCAGGAGACAGCAAAAGTAGATCAAGATCAAGATCATCATCAATCTACTACACCAACATCAAATTTTGTGGTGAGCCTCATAAAACCATCACATGATTTCATCATATTATCTAAACAAAAGCATGTATTGCTTTATGGAATAATCTCTCAATATCACCCAAAATAGGTGAATCTATCCTAGAGATTTCAAGTATAAGATAAGAAATCAAGCTCAACCACAAGCACTGAACTCTCAGACCAACATCACTGAGTTCAGTGTTACTTTTGCAACTTAGATCATTCATTTGATCTTATCAGATCAGGGAACATCTCTCAAAAAGAGTAGCACCTCTAATCTTATAAGTTTCAAATAAACTAATGCCCAACTAACTAGGAATTAAATCCTAGAGCCTAAGACCAACATCATAGGCAGGAAAGATAAGAAAGTTTTCATATCATCTTATCAGTTTAAATCACAAGCATGATTAAGCTAAGCCAGAAATAAAAAAACCAATCACTTGTGTGCCAGAATACAATGGTATCACAAGGACAAGTTCTTAATGAGCTAAAATCATCTTTGCTTAGTTCCCACAGGAAAAGGGACAAACCACTACATATCATTTTCCTGAAGCCAAGTGACAGGAATCAATCTTAAATTTATACATCCACAAAAATCATTACATGTAATGATTTGGTTCAGTGTGTCTAATCTTATACAAGCTAACACTATAATTACAGTAAGCAACCACTGAAAGAAACTACTGCCAGTATGAGCATTCTGACAATAGAGTAAACTCTCAGATCAATAGCATAATCCAATCAAGGATTCCATTGAAACATTTGCATGAATCATAGTGGATTACCACTAGAATAAAGCTGACAGGCAACTAGCATCATCAAAGCCACTACCAATTATTAACCACAGCAGACAATCACTTCCCATAATCAGATAGGATCAATACTAGGTCTAACACATCATAGATATGATCAACAGGGGGTGATGAACCCTAATCAGAGCGAGAACTCTAAGCCAGAGATGAACCCAATCAGCACATAGTCACTAGGCATGTGAATCCACTCGATGCACACAGAGAGAATCATGGTAGTAGCATGAACCAGGACCATAGAATCAACTTACCCGAGGTCCTCGCTGACGAATCGAAGAGGAAGCAGAGTGGCCGACGAACCGCGACGGCATAGGGAGCACCCAGAAGGGCGCTGCAACCTACACCTACCACGGCGGTAGCCGCAGAAGCACACGAGCCAGCACACCACCGCAGGCGGGATCGCGGCGGTAGTACCTTTTCCTAACCCTAGGGTTCGGAAATGGGGTAAACCTGGCCACGGGGAAGCCCCAGAGTCAAATCCAAGTGGACAGAACGAACGAGCTTCGTCGACAACCTCTACTCGCACCATGGCGGCGACCAGAATGGCCGATGGCGGCGGGAATCGACGGTGGCGGCATCGCTGGCCACGGGGTCGAGCTAGAGGAGGAGGAGATAAGGACAAGGGAGAGAGGGAGGCAGTATGGGCTGGGTGGGCCAAAACCCCTCGGGGGAATGATTTGACTCTGCCCTACTGGGCCACACTAGCCCAATAAGCCCAAAGGGCCAGCCCAAGTTATTTAATAAATCTTTTTGATTAATTGGAAAAGACCAAAATACCCCTAACCTCAATAAAATTCTAGAAAATAGAATAAAAGTCCAAAAATTATAAATAAAATATTTTTTGGATTCACAATAATACACTGTATCTAAATAAAATAGAATATAAAATTTTGGATATTTAAATTTTTATAAGAATTTTGTAATTTATATATTCTTTATAGAATTTTACAAAATTATTGAAAGGTGATAAAAATAAATAAAAATCACCTTCATTATTTATTAATATTATAGTATTTATAAAAAATACTAAATAAATATTTAATATTAAATTTAATGTATAATTAGTAATTCCTAAAAGAATTATTAAATCAATAAAAGTCAAATAAAAAGGGAAATGATTCAACAAGTGCAATAAATATAAAAATAATATTTATAAATGCTTTATTAGAAGGCACCTTATATAGAGAAAATGCACAATGCATTACATTACTTGCATAATCATTTTGCTTCTTTAAATATTGTCCTTACCGGGCAATAATGATGTTTTTGTAGAACTAGAAGCTCAAGGTCCAGTGCAAGCATCAGACTTCACTACCTTGCCATCACAAGGCAAGTTCATCACTTGCTCATATCCTTTGAAGAGTCTTTATCAAAGTATTTGCAAATTGTGTGTTATCATATATGCTATAAAAGAAAGAAAATATTATTTTCATAAATAAAGAAATCATAGATATCATCCTAAGTGGTGATATAATGGAGCAATAGAACTTAGGGTTCTACTTGCAACAATGATGATCAAGTAGGGACTTAATAACCCCTGACATCAGTGATTCTAGCGTTGTATATTACGCGTTAGCCATGAGATTTGGATTGGGACAGAGAAGTCAGCTGTATCTTCTTCCTCTCGCATGAAGCCGGATGTGCAGGTCGTGGTTGTTATCCTCGTAGCATGCATATTAATTGGTAATTTGTAGAGGATATGCAGCATATGGGTGGGAACCCTCATCGTCCCATGATAGTTCTGGCATCTAACGGTTTATACAAACCATTGCCGTAATTCATTATGTGGGCATGGTGTACACCAAGGAGGCATGCGGGGTCGCGAAGGGGGCAGTGATTGGCTTGGACCAACTACTGGGCCCCATATCATGGAATTGTGGACGGGAAAGTACGCCCGGTTGTGCAACAAGGAGTTGATCTCTCATGGGTAAAGTAACACACCTCTACAGAGTGTAAGAACTGTAACTTGTTACTCCCTGTTCCGGGAAGGAGCTACGAACGCGGCAGGAAAGGAACTCCATGAAAGTTCTAGTCAACCTGTGAAGGCTGATTGTCATAGTTTTTCAGAATAAAATCAATCTTTGAAGAAAGATTTACAAAAACTGCATAGTGCCAAGGATTTATAATCCGAGGTGGTAATTAGAGCATCAAACTTCCCACCTTGCATATAATGAACTTGTTGGGTAATGCTATTACTCGTTCTTTCCTTTGATCCCTTGCTTAGACTCTGAGGATTCCGAAGATGTACCAATGTATGCAGCTGAATGCCAAGAAGATGTGTTCTACGAGGAACCTGATCTATCCGGAGGAGTTGAAGGAGTGGATTACGAGATCCGCTACGGTGTCGATGAGAATGAGACCAACTAAGTACCTAGTTAGTAGTAACTAACGGAGCCGAGCAGCATGAACTCTATAGAATAAGCTGTGAGCCCCACTCCTAGTCGGAGTTGTTACTTTTAAATTTCCGCTGAACACTTTATATTTGGTTTGTAAGTTGGATCTTTGGAAGTCTTGAACTTCGGAAATAATAATAATAATGTGTGTACTTTTGTAATATGGACCCGCAATGTTTTTGTTGTACCACTCTAAGGGATGTGATATTTACGGAACGGTGTTCTGTGGATGTCATGTCAACGACTATAGTGTACTACACATGCAGTGGTATGCTGGGTCACCGCAGTTGGTATCAGAGCAAATTGCTTTGACCTTAGGTTGGAAACCTAGTAAAGGGTATTACCTGTAGGAACGCTAGCAACAATAAAGAATTCTCTAAAAGTAATATAATGGGTATTCAAATGAGAATATTCCGTTATATGTTTTAGTGCGATAATTCGTTGTTATGATGCAATATGTTATTGGATACTAATCAAAATTATTTTCTGATATACAGAGATATGGCACCAAAGTTTCCAATATAGACTTTGGTAAGGAAAGAGGAGACTCTTGATGATTATCAAGGATCATTTATAGACCAACTTCGTTAACTTTTAGAACTCTTTAATTGTCCAACTAGAATTCCAGTGAACACTATCACTTACCTTGATGGCCGGATGTTATCCAAGTATCGTGTGAGTATCCAACTTCCATAGAAGCTTGGATTATATCACGATCTACCCATAGGAGAAGGTAGGAGTCATTTAGCAGCCTATCATGTTGCTGTTATGGAGGCAATAGCTAATATCCGGGAGCAGAAAACCAAGGAGCTAGAAGGTAGTACATTCTTTGTGATACCTCATGATTCTATCGACTCGGAGCCTATACCGGATCATCTTAATTTGGTTAAGAAGCATCCTAAGTTAGCTTCCAAGTTTATGGATAGATATCGGACACTCGTTGCATCTTTTTATAAGACTCATCAAGTGATTGTTGAAGACAAAAATGACATGTTAGAGGATCTAACTGATCCGAAAAGGAGGAAGCAGTTAGCATTACAGTTAGAGAAAGAAGCAAGTAGTAGTGCAATACCTATCTTTAAGGATATACCTATAGATCCGGAATCTTTTACACCATATCCTTACTCACCAAGACCTGAACCTACACATGATCCTACTAAAGATATGCGGTATGCAGTACCACAGGGCTCAGAGGAGGGTTCTGACTCAGAACTTCCTATTGAGAACTCAGATGGATGGAGAATGGGGTCATATAATGGATCTCATGAACACCAGATGTCCACAGATGGTTCTGACAGAAATGTTGGACAATCTAGTTTGATGGGTGCAAGGATGAATCCTAATAACAGAAGTAGAAATACCATGTCAATAGATGATCAGGATGAAGAAGAAGATCCTGAGGAGAGGGTGTTTGAATCATCAACATGTTCTCAAAACCCAGGGAATATACACTACCTAGTGTTTAATTATCTTGTTCACGAGAGCACCTGGGGAGCAGCAGGATCTGCGTATTCTGTTGACAACTCAAGGAATGAAGCTCAGGAGATGCAAGCTGGAGAAAATGTTTCTGAAGACTTTTCAGCTGAGCTGGAGGGAGTCAATGTGCTCATGTTGAGTAATGACTCAAGCCCTAATACTTCAGATACAGAGTATGTTCCTTCTGGAAGGCCATTTGTTCCACAAGTTGTGCGACGGTCAACACGTCATCACGGTTGGACATCAGGCATGTATGATGAGCGTAGTTACTACTAGAAAGAGACAACTAGTCAGTATTATCAAGTACGATGTATTGTACTCTAGAAATAAGGTAGTTTTGTAAAATACCAATATGGTATATGTTGTAATGACTTTGTATCATTATGATATTTTGTAAATATGTAAAATGCATATTTGGATTTTCTTTGGATCTTCATTATGTGACTAGTTTTGTGCATAAAGTTGAGCTCATAACACATGTGCATGATGTAATTATGAGTATTCGATTTATGATGCAGGACTAGGGGGTCATGGATACGGGTATAGAAATGGAAACTGAGCAGCAGCGGATGGAGCGTGAGGCCAAGGAAAAGGCCGATGCTGATGCAGCAAATCAAGGAGCATTACCACCACCACCAATGAGGCCGTTAATGGAGCAAAACTTTATGCAGTGTATGCAAATGATGCAAGAGACCCAGAACAAGTTCATGGAAGAATTGCTGGGGAGAGCAAATCAGAGGGCACCTGAAGGTGGAGGAGTGAGTTTATCTGATTTCCAGAATGCAAGACCGTTACCTTTTGCATGAGCTCCTGAACCAATGGATGCAGAGGACTGGCTAGCAAATACAGAGAGGAAGATGAAACATGTAGGTTGCAATGATGAGGAAAAATTGAGGTATGCAACTCATCTGCTGACTGGACCTGCAGCATCATGGTCGGAAAATCAGTTAGCCATGCAACAACCAGGAAGGGAGTTTACCTGGGAGGAGTTCAAGCAGAGATTCCGTGAATATCATGTTCCGGAAAGCGTCATGTAGTTGAAGCGGAGAGAATTTGAGGAGCTTTAGCAAGGATATACTAGTGTCATGAAGTACATCCAGGAGTTCAGCCAACTATATCTTTATGCTGAGGAGGATGTTAACACTGAAGATAAGAGGAAGAAATGTTTCTTGCGTGGATTAAATCCGTTTGTGAAGATGTAGCTAAGGTTATCCAATAAGCAAACCTATCAACAGTTCTTGGACGCAGCCATTACTTTTGAAGATGATTATAAGAATGTCCAAGAGGACCGGAGGAAGAGAGCCAAGAAGGAAACCAAGAGAATTCAAGCAAGCAAACCTAAACCTAACCTGGAGTTCAAACCTCGGAATGGGAATTATGGCAACAACAAGAACAACAATAACAATAACAATAACAAGGGAAGTGGTGGAAATCAATCTAATCCGAGAAGGAATGTTATCTGTAACATCTGTGGAATTCCAGGGCATTTCTAGAGGGAGTGCAAAAAGCCTGTAGTGATTTGTTATGGTTGTGGACAGAAGGGGCATATCAAGCCAGATAAACCGACCTACAGGAAAACTGAACTGTGCAACTCTCGAGGAGGTGGATAATTCAGAGCATGCAGTGATAGGTACGCTCAATATTGAAGGGAATATGCCCGAGAGGCAATAATAAAGTGGTTATTATCGTATTCCTTATTTATGATAAATGTTTATTTTACATGCTATAATTGTATTAATACGGAAACGTTAATACATGTGTGTTTAATAAACAAAAGGAAGTTCCTAGTTATGCCTCTCTTATAAACTAGCTCGTTGATTAACAAGATGATCAAGGTTTCCTGATCATGGACATTGGATGTTGTTAATAACGGGATCACAACATTAGTGTAATGGTGTGATGAACATTCATACAAAGTATAGCATTACGATCAAAGTCATTGAGTTTATATTGCTGTAACAACTTATGAAGTGATCCTAATCCTTAGACCATGAGATCATGTCAATCACTAACACCGGAAGAGTTTCTTGATAACATCAAATGTCACACCATAACAGGGTGATTATAAAGATGGATTCAGAACTAATAAAGTGTTATGTTGAGGCTCATGGATCAAGAGTGGAATTTGTTCATCCCGATGAAGGATAGATATACTCTAGGCCCTCTCGGTGATATCACGTTGATTAGCTTGCAAGCAAGTGATTTGATCACTAGAATGTTATATCACGGGAACGAGAAAAGAGTTCATGTCGGTAACAAGATCAAACTAGGTATGGAGATACCGATGATCGAATCTTGGACATGTAATATATCGTGAAACAAAGGGATTAAGATACTAGCGTAAAAGGTTCCGACGATCACAAGAAAGTCATCGTTGAATGTGTGGGAGTCAGTATGGGTCTCTAGATCCCGCTTCTGATTATTGATCTGAGAGGATTCTCGATCATGTCCGAATTATTTGCGAACCGTAGGGTGACACACTTAAGAGACACCGACATCCATTTGGAGCAAAAGTTTCATGCCGAAAAGAAAAGGAAAGCGCAGGAATTTATTTCACTTGACACCGAAACTGTTTTAGTTGAAATTGCTGAAACTGGTTCTGCATGTGAAATGGAATACTAGCAAGGGCTTTTATGTGAATGTTTGTTAATTAAAGTAATTAACAAAATTCTGAATAAATAAATAAAAGAGTTTTATTTAAATGAGAGCTTGCATTAAATTTGGTGGAAATTTAATGCATGTGAGTGGATTTTTGAGTGGAGGCTTTTTAATGGGAGTGGAGGCTTTTCATTTTGAGTGGGAGCTCCACCCACATGAATGTGGAATAGGTGGGGGCAGCCCCCATGGCTGGGCGCCATGCCCCTTGGGTGCCCCCCTCTCCCCTATAAAAGGCCCCCCTCTCCTCCTCTCACATCACACCTCCTCGTGAAGGATCTCTCTCCCCCTCTAGAATTTATCCCTATGGTCTCGGACTAGCGAGATACATGTTACCGGTGGCTATTCGGCAAGAAATAGTTGTGCTTCCGCTGCATCGCTGGATCGAGGAGGCGGAGGTTGCTCGGTGCCTCGAACGTGTGTGCGAGCACGGATGCGCTGCTGTTTTGCGGCGCTAGGACTTCCTCTCGATCTTGAGATCGGCAAGAGATCATCTACATCAACCACGAGTTTGGACTCGTTAAGCTTTGTCGGTCTTCAAGGGTATGTTCTCTACGGATATACATCCGCCCGTTGTTTGTATCTAGTAGATAGATCTTGGTACATAGTTGTTCCCATCGTAGGAATTTTTTTGTTTTCTATGCTGCGAACCCTATAGTGGTATTAGAGCCGGATCTATGCGTAGATACTTTGCACGGGTAGTACACATATGAGTATGTGGGCGATGATGATCATTTTATTGCTTCTTAGTTGTACTTTGGATATTGGTGGCATAGTGGGATGAAGCGGCCCGGACAAACTTTACATGTCCTCGCACATGAGACCTGTTCCACGCTTGACATGCAACTAGTTTTGCATAAGTGGCTAGCGGGTGTCTGTCTCTCCTACTATAGTCAATATCTAATTTGCAACGAGTTGTCAACAATTTGGTTATCCTCGTTGTGGTTCATGTTCGTAGGTAAGAACGGTTCTATCTTCGAAAGCCCTAAGCCACGTAAAACTTGCAATGGATAAATTAGAGGCGTCTAGTTTAGATTGTTGCTGGGCTAGTGTTATGATATGGTGATGTTGTAAGTAGAAGTATGAGATGATACTCTTACAACACACATAGCGTGTAAGTTCCATAGACCTTGGCCTTACACATAAAGGTATGATAGAGATCATACCACGGTGCACATGATGGATATCATATGCGGGAACCATATCATTTCACTTATAAACATGTGATGTTTTGATTGCATCTTATATTGCTTGTTTGGCATTTTATTAGAATAATAAGATGATCCCTCATTTAGATATCAAGATAAGAATGTGTTCTTCCTTAAGTATGCACCGACAATGTTTCGTCGCTTCAAGACATCACGTGATGATCGGGTGTACTTGAATCCATGAGCATATCTCGGGTGTAAGACAGTTACACACGCGAATACTAAGGTTCTTACTTGGCGAGCCTAGCATGTACAGACATGGCCTCGGAACACGGACCGAAAGGTTAAGCATGAGTCATATGTTTTTGATATGATGACCATATGGATGCTCACCTTTCAAGCTACACCGACTCACGTGATGATCGGACTTGGTGTAGTGGATTTGGTTCATGTAATCACCAAAAAGACACGAAGGATGTCGTTTTTGAGTGGGAGTTCATTTCTAATTTGGATTAGTAGAACTCAATTTATCATAAATTAAATCAAAGTGAATTTGCATAATTTGTTGTAGTCATTAGCATTCGTTCACCACCTTATGCATAGTTTTAATTGAGATAATAGAACTATAGAATTCTGGATATATACTTTACGAACTGGTATCGTATTGAGTTGAGTGTTAATCTAAAGTTTAAAGTCCTATTGCAAACTTTTAGCAAACTCTATTTACTCCGTGAAATTTAATAGTTGGTATTAAATCAAGAGTAACAATTCCAGTGTTAGTATCTTAAGTATCATATTTGCCTCCATGATTCTTGATTTAAATATCAAGATTATCTAGGAGATGAAAGAATTGTTTCAGAAACCATCATGTGTGACAGATATAACGATATCTGAAACAATGTTTTGGTTGCAATATGATAGAGTATAATATATGTTCTCATATTGGATGAGAATTTACGAAGGTTGGAGACGCTAGACATCCTAATCATCCAAAAAGATTTTGTAAAGTAATGTTATACTCACGATTCGCCTTTATAAGCTATAGTAGCTTGATCATGAAAGTCGTCATGATAAGGATGAATAGAAGATGTATGTAAAGTGTTTACTACACTAAAAGATTACTAAAGAATAGATTTTGAAAGAATACCGATCATTTTGATGATGGTGATCTACTTCAAAGTGCAAATCCAAAGGTATTATTATTTGAATATACACGCTTTGGACTATGTGTCATGTATATGGCGTCACTGTTGATGTTGATAAATTCTTTTAAAAGGAAATAGGAAATGCTGAAAGAGAATCTAGAAAATATATTTGGCAGAAAAGAAAAGATTGGAAATATCCAATTTAGGTATATAGATGATATACATGTTATGGTTGTATTCTTTGTTTGTTAAACAATGTGGTTCTTGGGTATTGGATACCGAATTGGTTGGTATGAAATTTCATACAGAACGACGCAATTCATGAACCACAATGGCCTAAGTAACTATCAAGAGAATATGTGATGATGTTCATCGAAAACAAACAAACCGTTGTTTGTATTTCTTGTTGACATCAAAGCTTGACTTCAAGATTTGTTTTAATAATTGTTATTTAAATCAGGTATTATGAGAACAAAGGTTGTTCAAATAATTACTGTATTCCATATAAGATGAATGATTTACAAATCTAGTTGGAGAAATCACATCCATAAAACCTAATGCTAAAATGTCGCAAGACAAATGATTGAAAGATCACTTATGAAGTGACATCGCTGTTTAAATTATATTGGAAATAAAACATGAAGAAACTCCATTTTCATGGATTTTTGGAGTCTTTGATTTGATCAAGTGACGCTTGTGAGACTTTCCTAGGGATAATTAAAACTTCGTTCAAAGGCCAAAGAAGAACGACGACTAAATTATTGGAATTTATACATATCAATGTAGGTATTCCATTATGTGTAGTCGTAAGCGATGGGTTTCAACTTCATATGCTTTCTCCAGAAATTTGAGTGAATATTCACCTAATGAGAAAGAAGTATGAAATATTTGAAAAACATTTCAAAGACTTTCAAGATGAAGTGGAAAATCATTGTAACAAGAAAATAAATGGTTTATGATTTTATCATAAAGGGATTTATTTGAGTTACAAGTGTAACAAGAAAAATAAATGAATTATGATTTTATCATAAAGGGATTTATTTGAGTTGCAAGTTTAGCAAAACACCTAGATTTACATCTCCCGAAACACCATAGGAATATGGAGTGTTTGAGATTTGTAATGAAACCTTGTTTGACATGGTTGGATCAAAGGTGTTATTCATAAAACTGCCATTATGTTTTAAAAGATTAAAGCTTTAGAGACTACCGCTTTTACACTGAAAAGAGCTCCATATTGATCCGTTGAAATGACACCATGGAAGTTATGGTTTGGGGTAAAACCCAAGTTGTCATTTCTTAAATTTTGGTATTCTAAACATAAGTAAGATGTTTACAACCGAAGTCGGATGAGCATGTCTTTGTAGGTTATTTCGAATAACAATTGGTTATTCCTCCATAACACCAAGGACAAAGGGGTTTGTCGCTTGAAATATGAAGTTTCTTGAAGAAGGAATTTTTCATAAATGTTAAGTGAGAGGACAATAGAACTTTGATAAGGTTAACGAACCTTAGCTAAATGTGCTGAGTTGCGCAGCGCCGGAAATGGTTCCGGAGGCTGCCATAATGCTCATAGCTTATGTGCCTCAAAGGTTGTGGTCACGGAGATCTAAGTTCTTATTGAACCAAGTCGGTCGGATAAACAATCAAATACTAAGATTTGAGAGTAAATCATTATTGTTTGACAATGATGAACCGACTATATGCAAAGAAGCGATGATGGGCCCTGACTCCGTCAAATGGCTTGAAGCCATAAAATCCGTGATAGTTCCATACACGAGAAATCAAGTTTTGAACTTGGAAGACCCTCCGGAAAGGTGTAAAAACCTATCGGTCGTATTTGGATCTATAAAGAAACAGACATGGATGTTTCACATCTATGAAATAGTCGACATGTCGTAAAGTATTTTATGACAATGTTCAAAGGAGTTGACTATGACAAGATTGGATCTTTCATAGCGATATTTAGTCTGGACGGATTAAAGTAGCAACCACTACATATAATTTGGTATATGGTAGATGAATAAACAAAACAAAGTTCTTTTAATAGAATGGTTACCTAGGACGTGTACATGACACGATCCAAAGGGTTTTGTTAATTCAAAGGATGCTAAAAAGGGGCATGCAAACTTCAATTGTTGAAGTAAGCATCGCGGAGTTGGAATCTTCACCGTGATGAAAAAGAGTTTTCATCAGGAGACGATGAAGATGCTTGCATTTGCAAGAAATTAAGTGGGAGCGCTAAGACATATTTCTAATACATTATGTGGAGGACATCTTGTTGATTAGAAATAATGTATATTTTATTGACAAAGGTTAAGAATTTCATTTCGATGAAATACTTAGGCAAAACCCGAATATTTAGCGTGAATGTCTATAGTGGATAGACTGTGACGCTAATATGGTTGTGCCAAACGTACATATATGAGATATTGAAGGAGTTCAATATAGAAACAACAAGAAATGGTTCTTGTCGCATGGAAAAGAATTGAATCAAGATTCAAGTGTATCGACACTTGATAAGTGAAACAAGATTCAAGTGCTTTGACACTTGATGAGTGAAATCACGAGAATGTTTTGATCAATCATACCATGACATGTACACATCCAGATATGTCCTATGCTCTAAGTGTTATAAGCAAATACCAGAATGAATCATAAAATGATCATTGGACGATAGTAAGGATATTCTTATGATCTTTTGGAAAGAACTAAGAATATATTTGTGTAGAGGTGACAAACAATTACAAATAGTTCATTGTAAAGAATTACATTGATACTAGTTTTGTCACAAGTTACAAATTAAGTTTATCTCAATTTAAACTATGGGTGGCACAATGAAATGGAAAGAAAGTTTCCATGATGGATTTGGATGAATTCCAAAGTTAAGATGTAACACCGCGGTTCTGAAAAGACCGTGGCTTCTATGTGACATGCCAATCCCTGGATCGGTTCATTGGCCCACAATAGAATAAGACGAATAACATAGCAAATATCCGTGTATCATAAATAACAAAGATCCAGAGTACCATTATTACAATAAAAGCTTAGCTCAAGGCTAGCTCAAATTATTCAGATAGCAACATAAATAAAGTAAATCCTCCATTCTTCAAATTGCCCACAAGTGAACAAGTGCCGAGTGGAGTACCGTGGCCTATATCGATTACTCGAAATCGGAATATCCTGCAACATGAAACGTAGCAGCCCCGAAGGGTCAATACATGGAATGTATGGCAAGTAGAGCTAGTAATGGAGACAATAGTACTAACATCTACATGCATATTGGGCAAGTGGAGCTGTGTCTGGCTTGCATTTGCAAATACCTTTGTCCTACTTTCATAAACAGTTTTTGATTTTCTTTAAAAAGATCCCAATTAAGTTAACCCAACAATGTTAAAGCAATTATGAAATTAGAATGAGCGAGAAACATGTCATGGAATCAATATCAGGCAACTCAGATGTCCATAACCGGGGACACGGCTAATCGATTAGATTATGCACCCTGCAGGGGTTAGTACACTTTACCCATGTGACTTGGCCAGCCCAGCTCGTACCATCACTCTCATTTTGAGTGGTGATAGGGAGAAGTCCAAGAAGAGACTGTTCGGGAAGTAGCTCCTCAATCCCGACGCGCACCGGTCCAACCTACCAAAATTCTACATCTCTGGATACGCGGGTTCGAGTTACCACAACCTACTAAGTCCAACCAACTGCCCATTTCATTATTGGCACATGGTTGTACACGTAAGCTACACAATAAAGAAGCCAACCATTCTCTCTTGATACCTGGGTGCCTTTCCGCAATAAACCACCAAAAATTATCAATCCCATCACACCCAGGAGATTCATTGATTAAGTTGTTTTAGTTTTCACAAACCAATACTTTTAGAAACAAGTCTCAATGATGTAACCCAGCCCTCGTTCAACATAGCATGGCTAAGCACATCTACCAACGGTGGTTCATCTACAAGGAAGGCCCTACCACATAATAGGACATAGCATAGCGATAGTATCATCCTACAAATGCATCTACAAAATACACGAAAATGCATTGAAAATAGTAGGACGATATCATGAACAAAGTAGCATCTACTTGCCTTGGTTGTAGCGGTCGGAAGAACAATCCACACACGAGCAAGCGTTGCACTCGTCACAATCTACACGATACAATTGCAATCATAAACAAACAATCCACAAGCATATGCAACAAATATGATGCATGAAGGTATGCAAGGCAAGTGAATTGGTGCTACAGCTGCACCACATAATCCTATTCAATAATACTACTGATTGCATGCATGGAAAATAGTTTTAGCGCAAGGAAAACTATTGCGCAAAAGTAATGCTCAAAACTAGAGCTAGAACTCAAATAATTCTCTACCGGTAGTATACTGTTTGTAAAATCTTGAGAAAATTCTACCGTACAGGCATTGCTAATTAGGAACAGTACCAATTGGAATTACTCAAAAAGGAATTATAAAACTCCCCGAGTAATTAAAACACTGCAGAAAGCCACTAGACAGTTTCTGCAGAAGTTTTCACTGTAAGCCGATCCTTTTAATTCACGATGAGATTCCCCTCGTTCCACTGAATCCAGGGACATATCATACGCAATTTTCGGAGCTACAGATCTTTTTCTACGAATTAATTACTCCAAAAAGGCCATTAACTCATTTGATTAAACTGTACTAAATCTTGCTGCAAAAGTGTGAAACAATGGTACAGCAAGATTCTACACGACTTACCGAATCTACACATATTTTATTTGCAATTTTTGGCCTAGCGGTTTAATTTCTACGCAATTTACAAGTTTCTACCGAAATCTGTCAACTAAAACGATTAACGAAAATAACCAGTCAACTGTGTCTGTTGACTGGTCAACGCGGCTGCTGACTGGGCGCTGACTGGGCGTCTGACTAGTCAACGCCTGGGTGCTGACCGGTCAACGGCTGATCTGGACCGCTGATCTGAAATCTAACGGCGGCTACGGACTTACCGGAGACGAACGGCGACGAACTCGGGACGGCGGCGGCGATCGGTTCCGGCGACAGCGTTTTTCCTGCGCGGAAGGGGAAACGGTCAGCGCATGGTATGGGGCGGTCAACGCGGCGACGCAAGGCGGCGGCGAGCGGCACGCAGCGCGAGGCGGCGGCGCGGGGTGCGTGCGGCGCGGCGCGCGAGCAGCAGCAGCGGCAGCAGCGCGGCGCGGGGCGAGCGGGCGAGCGCGGGCGCTGGCGCGGCTGGCGGGGCGGTGCAGCAGCAGCAGCGACAGGCGGCTGCAGGTGCTGGCGAGCGTCGCTGGCGTGATCGCGGGCGGCGCGAGGTGGCGATGGCGCGCGGCGGCCGGCGGGGTGCGGGGATCAAGAGGCGGCGGGCGGGTGTAGCACTCCGGGTAAAAACCACTACCAAAAAAAATTGCATGTCTTATCTCTATGTATCATCATGACATCATCATGCATTTGTTCGTCAAAAACTATTTTACAAATGTCTATTTTGTTTTCCCAACTACCCCCGTCCTAATTCAAATAAAACCCCGGACCTCCCAAATATTTTGTTTGCCTAAAAATAATCTACAAATCTTTTAGTTAAATTAAAACAAACAAATATAAAACAAAATGTTTATTTTGGGGGAGGCAGCCGGCCAGGCCCAAAGGCCCAGCCAGCCACCTACCACCCCACTAGAAAACCCTAACACCAAACCTAGATCAAACCTAACCCTAGACCAGACCCAAACCTGCACCTAACCACACAACCGACCCACCCCGTCACGTTCCCCCGATCCCTGGACCCACCTCCCACCTGCCTCGCTTCCCTCCCACAACCATCTCTCCCTCGACGCCTCCCTCTCCCTTCGCGAGCCGCCGCCAGGACGCGACGCCCGCATCGCCTCCCTGCTCGCTGCGCCTCCTCCCCTGAGCAGAGCCACCTGCCTCCGTCGGCCTCCTCCCATCTTCGGCCTGCCATCGCCGTCCTCTTCCCCGCAAGGTTCCTCTGCCGTCGCGCGCCCTCCTCTCTGCCGCGAGCCCGCCTTCGGCCGCTCGTCCACCTCGGCCCCATGCCCGCGAGCGCCATCGACACCCTCTGCTCACCGGCCGCCACCGTCCCGAGCTCCCCTCGCACCGCCGCCTCACTTGCCCCGTCAAGCTGCTTCGCCCGTCCTCCGCACAGCGCTGCCGCACCGGCCCGTGCCTCCTCCTACGCCGGACTGCCACCTCGCCAGGCGCCGCCCCATCAACCTCACACCGGTCGTCGCCCCTGCCCTCGCCCCGCCGAGCACCACCTCTCCATCGCCCGGCAACCGCCGCCCTCTGCCGTCCCCATGTCCCCTCGACGCCAGGGACTGCAGGCCGCGCCGCGAGCCAAGTTGCCGGCCGCCTCTACCGGCCCTCTGTCCGCCGTCGCCCGCTCGGGTCCTGACCGCCTAGAGCTCCTCTCTGCAAATCGGCAACCGCCGCCGCGGCCGCCCGTCGTCGCGTATCTGCAGGCTGTCATCGAGCCCTGCAGACACTGCTGCCTCCCCGTGCTCGCCCCCGAGCAGTTTCTCGTCGGAGCCGGCCTCCCCGTGCGAGCCCTCCCGCGAGCGCGTGTTCCGTCGGCCGCGCCTCTGTACGCGCGTCCCCTGCAAGCTCCTGTGAACATTCATGTACGGGCATGCTTGTGTGTGTGTTCATTCAATCAGTTGCCGATGCTAAGTTTTGTGCATGTTGTGTTTTTGGTGTGGTGATTTCTGAGCCCACATCGGCTAACTTCGCTCATGATAACAACATGGAAGAGGATCGAGGAACTGAACCTTGCCAAGATCCCCATCGACCGTAGAACCCGGAACATCAAGATCTCCCTCACGGAATCCGGAGACCGTTCCCATCGAGATCCGAAGATCGATCCCTCGAATCCCCCCCTCGAACCAAGACCTTCGCCCCAATGTGTGACCCTCTTTTCTATGACCCATATTTTATAAATGATATTACTTGTTGCATACAATTGATCATGCTGGCATACATATTGTGGGTGTTTGGGGGTATTTTGACGGTTCACCTAAATTAAATATGGGCTCCATATGCGGATAAATTTAGTCTAATATTGGCCCCATTTAAGTTTGTATAGCGAACCGATACTATGTTTTGCCATGTTAAGACAACATTTAAATTGCGGGGTACCTAAACAACATGAACCTATTAATTATTGTCGGGGCCTCGGTTCCACTTAATATGACCTAATTGCATCGCACCATTTGCCATGTCATACATCATACATGCATCATGCCCGATCTTTTACCGTAGTATTAAATAATGCATCCGATGTTTCTTTTAGTGCTTTGCTTCTTCACGGATTAGGCCGATGAGTTGATGAGAGAGTCGACCCGATCTTTGGATGAACCTTCGGCAATGTTTTCAGGCGAGCATTCTCCCCCTTTCTACCTATCTTACTTTTATAGTCTTTCTTTCCTCCTGTTGATCTATTGCTATCTGTGATGCGATGCTCTAGTGATCGTACCCGTGATATCCCTTGGAGCCACTAAATTGCCTTGGACACATCCTATTACCTGTTGTTTGGTAGATAGTCGGCCTTGCGATTCGTAGTTGCTTGCGCAGGTGTTGCATCGCGCCGTCGATGTACGACAGTTGTTGGAGTAATGCCGCATGTTTAATGTTGGATATGATCATGGATTTAATTACCGTTTAATAATTAAAATTGAAAGTAGGTAAATGCAGAGGCACCGGTGGGTAATAGACAATGTTTGGTTTTTAACCGCTCACTGGTGTCCCGTAGGACCCCGAGTTCTTGACACCTGTTCCGAGATCGAGCGCGCTAACCACAGGTGGGGTGTGTGGGCACCCCCATCGATTAGTACCTGATTTCAAAGTACTGTACCGGGGGCCACAAAGTAGTTTGGGACTTTATTACTATCCTGTACTTATGCCATGCTTTACTGCTTTATTTATGATTGCGCGTGGAGCGCCTGTACTGTTTAGGAACAAATGTGGAATGTTTTCGCGGTATCGACAAGCCTAGTCACATTTTCGGGTTCCCAGTCGTTTACAGCCATTGGCACAAACCTCTGGGTTTGTCTCGGAGCCGGCCGACTTCGTTGCGGGTAGCTTAGTGGGGTGGCCCCCATGTGCTTGCTTTGGGTCTGGGAAACGTCGTGTCCGAAACCCCGTCGACATACCGTTGGGTGTATGTTTTGTGATCTTGTACCTACCTGATCTGACAACAAGGGTGTAGGTGCGTGTGGAAACTTTGGTGCACCCCTGCAGGGTTAAATCTTTTCGAGAAGCCGTGTCCGCGGTTATGGACGACTTGGAGCACAGTTCTCGATCATAGACAACTATAACTAAAGTTTACTACTATAACTTGACTTGTATCCGATATGACTAGTAATCAGCTTCACTACAATGGAATGACTAAATAAAAGTACCAACAACTGCTGGGTTTGGGATATCTCATGCTAATTGTATCTGACTAGTAAGTGTTGCAACTACAACGGAATGGTTAACTAAAACTGCCCACTGCTTATTATATCAGGATGACTCATGCTATCTATACCTGACTAGTAATTGCTGCAACGATAACTGAATAAATAAAACTGCCAACTGTTGTGAGTTCCTCGGTTTGACTTCCTCGTTTGGTCTCGAGGGGGAAATACCAGGACGGTTATGCTTGGTGATAGTTTCAGGTTGGTACCGAAATGGTCTTTCTTATCCCTATCTAATAGCCGCCAGTTGTATTGGGTCTCTATAGGTTGTTTAGTGCATGCTGTGCTGCCGCTTCAGTCCACCATACCTATGTAGGCGAGGACCGCCGAATTCTAGTCTCGCCGTGTACTGGCCTCAGTACTGACCGCTCTCTTTTTTCTTTGCCCTTTGTCGGCACCCCTTTTGTTTAAGAAGGTTTGAGATCGACGTCATTAGCAGGGTTACCCTTCTGGCTTGGCCTGGGAAGGGTTGTGGACGCCATTGGTTATTCTTCAGGGCTCTTAGCTCAATTTGCATCTTGTCCGTACTCGGACGCTGTATCGTTTTCCAGGTGATTTGGATCTTTGTACTGTATATCTGTATTCTTGACTCATTGAGTCGCTGTTGTATATATCTGTTCTGTGGGTTCCATCAAGGACTATTGTGTAATGATATTACTTCGTTTTCCACCCGCACGAAAGTGCCTGGTGGGCACCTTTGAATCGTTTCTATGCGGGTTTGGCGGGAATTGCTGAGACTTGCATAGGGCCGATTCCGAGGGTGTTACAGCGGGCACGCTTACCGAGGTGACGGCGGCGGCGCAGATCCCGAGGGCGGCGGCGGCTCGGCACGGGAACCAAGGGCGGCGGCGCGGGTTCCTGGGAGAGGCGGCGCACACGGGGCTCGAGAGGGAGTCGGGCATGGGTACCGAGGCAGGGGCGGCGACGGCCTCTTAAGTGGGGCCCCCTCGTGGGGTCCTACGCGGACACGGCGCGCGGTTGGAATCGGACACGGAAATCGGCCCGATTTTCTATCTTTTAATAAAACGGCCGTAACTTTTCCGTACGAGCTGCGAATCGAGCGATTCTTCCTCCTACGGTTTTGTAAAAACGAGGGGAACAACCTAGGGTCAAGGGTTGAGTGAAACCACTAGGCTACAAGGGTGGACTACACTAGTCCTACTAATGCCTCCCGCAGGAGCCTCGTAGTAAAATAGAATAGGGTTTTGAAAATAGCGTTTCACCGATTCTTTTTAATCGGTGGTTTTGCATGGAAAAGTATGATGTGTTGGAGATATGCCCAAGAGGCAATAATAAAGTGGTTATTATCATATCTTCATACTTATGATAAATGTTTACATACCATGCTATAATTGTATTAACCGGAAACATTAATACTTGTGTGATTTGTAAACATAAAAGAGTCCCTAGTAAAGCCTCTTGTTAAACTAGCTTGTTGGTTAATATATGATCATGGTTTCCTGATCATGAACATAGAGATGTTATTAACAACAGGGTCATATCATTAGGAGAATGATGTGATGGACATACTCCTATAGTTAAGCGTAGCATAAAGATCAAGTCATTTAATATAGTTCATTTGCTATAAGCTTTCTGATACATAGTAACCTAATTCCTTCGACCATGAGATCATGCATATCACCTTTACCGGAAGGATGCTTTGATGACATCAAACACCACACCGTAACAGGGTGGCTATAAAGGTGGCATTGAGTGTTCGGAAAGTATTGGTTGAGACACATGGATCAAGAGTGGGATTTGTCCATCCATATGACAGATAGATATACTATGGGCCCTCTCGGTGGAATATCATACAATTAGCTTGCAAGCATGTGACTGGCTCACAAGGGATCACATACCACGGGAACGAGAAAAGAGTACTTATCAGTAACGAGGTTGAACTAGGTATGCAGAGATACCGACGATCATAACCTCGGATAAGTAAAATATCGTGAGACAAAGGGAAATTGGTATCGTATGTAAGTGGTTCATTCGATCGCAAAGTAATCGTAGAAATATGTGGGAGCCATATGAATTTCCAGATTCCTCTATTGGTTATTGATCGGAGAAGTGTCTCGATCATGTCCGCATAATCACGAACCGTAGGGAGACACACTTAAGGATTCAATGTTGTTGAGTAGTTATGGAATGATGAGTAAGAGACCAAATGTTGTTCGGAGTCTCGGATGGGATCCGGGATATCACGAGGAGATCCGGAATGGTCCGGAGAATAAGATTTATATAAGGAAAGTCCTGTTTCGGGGTTGGAGAATGGTTCCGGTGTTTTCAGCAGGAATGTTCTAGAAGGTTCCGGAATGTCCGGCACTCCGGAGAAGGGTACATGAATGTGTCATTGCAAGTTGGAATGATTGAATCATGTACTAGGTGTCATCGCTGTACAAAATAAAGGGTTTAATCAAATCCTAGTTTGAAAAGTCAAACGCCAATTTGAAAAGTCAAACGGCTATTTTGGAAAGTGGAGAAGAAGTGGGAAACCGAGTTGGGGAGGAGTTCCTCCTCCACCGCCGGCTCACTAGGGATCCGAGTTGGGGGGGACTCCCTCCCCTTGGCCGGCGCCTCCCTCCACCTATATAAGGAGGGGCAGGGTTCCCCTCCTAGACACACAAGTTGCCTCCCTCTAAACCTAAACCCTAGCCACAGCCTAGGGATTTCTCCCAAGCCGCCGAGTTAGAGCTTCTAATTACCCTAGCCGCTGGTTTAGCCCCTTCTAATTGGTGTGTCTAAACCCTAGATCACCAAGGCTCTCTCATAGTCTACCATACTCACTCCGGATTAAGGCGAAGCCCTGCGAGATCTCCCCTCTACTTCCAGTACCACGCCGTTGTGCTGCCGGAATCGCGAGGAGAGTGCTACAACCTCCGCTGCCTGCTGGAACAAGGGAGAGGAAGGTCTTCATCGAGTACCGAACGTGTGACCGACTGCGGAAGCGCTGCCGGAATGCAGCGCCGGAAGGATCATCTACGTGATCTTGAGATCGGCAAGAGTACGACTACATCACCCACGAGAATCTGCTGTCGTTAACCGCTTTGGAATCTTCGAGGGTGAGTTCCCCTATCGACTCGTTGCTACAATCTAGTAGATAGATCTTGGCTTGTTTGTTTGCATGCGGTAGAAATTTTTTGTTTTCCATGCTACGAACCCCAACATGATGCAATGGTATGAATGATATGCAGAACCAAATCTAAAATTTGGGATGTGACAAGACTAACCCCCTTAAGATGAATCTCGTCCTCGAGATTCGGCGCGGCTAGCAAATAGGTGTGGGTAGTCCTCTCAGATGTCATCCTCACGCTCCCAAGTGGCTTCCTCTTCGGTGTGGTGGCTCCACCGCACCTTGCAAAACCTGATTGTCTTGGTACGGGTAGTCCTCTCTGCTGTCTCCAGAATCTTGACCGGTTTCTCCTCATAGGTCAAGTCGTTCTCAAGCTGAACCTCCTCTAGCGGTACAGTGTCTCTCAATGGTGTATCCACCATCTCCGGATGGCACTTCTTCAGCTGGGACACGTGGAACACATTGTGAACAGCGGACAGAGCCTCTGGCAACTCCAACTGATAACCAACTTCTCCTTTGCGTGCTAAGACCCTGTACGGTCCAATAAATCGAGGTGCCAGCTTACCCTTAATTCCAAATCTCTTGATTCCACGAAGTGGCGACACTCTGAGGTATGCTCTATCACCTATCTCATACACCACTTCCTTGCGCTTGGCGTTAGCGTAGCTCTTCTGCCTTGATTGTGCTACCTTCAGCCTATCCCTAATCAAGGCGACCTTCTCCTCAGCGTCCTTGATCAAATCAGGTCCAAACAACTGACGTTCTCCTACCCCATCCCATAGCAAAGGTGTTCGGCACTGTTTCCCATACAGCACGTCGAACGGTGACGTCTTGATGCTATTTTGATAGCTGTTGTTGTAGGAAAACTCGGCATACGGCAAATTCGCATCCCAACTAGAACCATGAGCCAAAGCACAAGCTCTCAGCATGTCCTCCAAAATCTGATTCACCCTCTCGGTCTGTCCATCAGTCTGCGGGTGAAACGCTGTGCTAAACTCCAATCTATTGCTAAGTGACTCGTGCAGCTGGCGCCAGAAGTGTGAGGTAAATTGGGTGCCTCTATCAGATACGGTACTCTTGGGAACTCCATGTAGGCACACAATTCTGTCCATATAAATCTTGGCCAACTTTGCACTCGTGTAGGTCGTCTTTACCAGTATAAAGTGGGCTACCTTGGTCAAATGGTCGACCACTACCCAAATAGAGTCATATCCTGACCTGGTCCTGGGCAATCCTGTGATGAAATCCATTCCCACTATGTCCCACTTCCAATCCGGCACGGGCAACGGCTGTAGCAGTCCTGCTGGCTTCTGGTGTTCCTCCTTTACTCGGCTGCATACATCACATAGGGCAATATGCTCTGCGATGTCTCCCTTCATGTTGTTCCACCAGAATCTGTCCTTTAGGTCCATATACATCTTCGTATTGCCCGAATGTATGGAATACGGCGAGTCATGAGCCTCCTGCAGAATCAACTTCCTCAACTCCGGATCGTTGGGAACGCACAAACGATCCCCATACCACAAGATTCCTTGCTCATCCTCGCGGAATTCCCTTGCTCGACCCTCCTTCATCTTCTCCTTAACTTCATTTATCTCCTTGTCTCCCACTTGAGCCTTCCTGATTCTGTCCTGTAGCGTTGGTTGGACTTCCATTGTTGCCAAGTATCCTTCAGATACTACCTCCAGCCTAAGGTCCTTGAAGTGCTTGCACAAATCCTCAGGCAATTCACCAATTGTCAATCCATTGGCATAAACCTTCCGGCTCAGAGCATCTGCTACTACATTGGCCTTTCCTGGGTGGTACTGCAAATTCATATCATAGTCCTTGATAAGTTCCAACCATCTCCTTTGCCTCATGTTCAGTTCCTTCTGTGTAAATATGTACTTCAGGCTCTTGTGGTCGGTGTACACATCACAATGTTTTCCCATTAAGTAATGCCTCCATATCTTGAGCGCATGAACCACTGACGCTAACTCCAAGTCGTGTGTGGGGTAATTCCGCTCATGGTGTTTAATTTGTCGCGAGGCATATGACACCACTCTCCCATCTTGCATCAGCACACTCCCAAGTCCCTGTCGAGAAGCGTCACAGTACACTTGGAAATCCTTCTGAAGGTCTGGTAAGCACAGAACAGGGGCAGTCACTAGTCGACGCTTCAGTTCCTGAAAGCTGGCTTCACATACGTCTGACCATTCAAACTTCCTTTCCTTCTTCAGAAGTTCCGTCATCGGCTTAGCAATCTTGGAGAAGTTTTCAATGAACCTCCTGTAGGGGTTCGTAGCATGGAAAACAAAAATTTTCTATCGCATACAAACAAACAAGCCAAGATCTATCTACTAGATTGTAGCAACGAGTCGATGGAATAACTCACCCTCGAAGATTCCAAAGTGTTTAACGAGAGCAGATTCTCGTGGGTGATGTAGTCGTACTCTTTCCGATCTCAAGATCGCGTAGACGATCCTTCCGGCGCCACGTTCCAGCAGCGCTCCCGCAGTCGGTCACACGTTCGGTACTCGACGAAGACCTTCCTCTCCCTTGTTCCAGCAGGCAGCGGAGGTTGTAGCACTCTCCTCGTGATTCCGGCAGCACAACGGCGTGGTACCGGAAGTAGAGGGGAAATCCCGCAGGGCTTCGCCTTAAGCCGGTGCGAGTATGGTGGAGCTTATGAGAGAGGCTATTAGTGGTCTAGTAATTAGACACACCAATTAGAGGGCTCTAAACCAATTAGAAGGCTCTAAACCGCTGGCTAAAGCAATTAGAAGCTCTAAACCAAAACGGCTCTAAACCGGAGGTAGAAGATAGGAACTTGTGTGTGCTAGGAGGGAGCCCTGCCCCTCCTTATATAGGTGGGAGGGCTGGCCGGCCAAGGGGAGGAGAGTCCCTCCCCAAGTCGGCTTGGTGGGGCGCCGGCCAAGGGAGGAACCCTCCTCCAATTCGGCCTCCACCAATCCTCCTCTCTTCCCACTTCCCAAAATTGCCGTTTGACTTTCAAACTAGCCGTTTGACTTTTCAATTTAGGATTTAAATAAACCCTTTATTTTGGACAGCAAGAACACCTAGTACATGATGCAATCATTCCAACTTACAATGACACATTCATGTACCCTTCCCCCTCCGGAGTGCCGGACATTCCGGGACCTTCTAGAATGTTCCCGATGAAAACACCGGAATCATTCCCGAACTCCGAAACGGGACTTTCCTTATATGAATCTTATTCTCCGGACCATTCCGGATCACCTCGTGATATCCCGGATCCCATCCGAGACTCCGAACAACATTCGGTCTCTTTCTCATAATACCATAACTACTCAAACAACGTCGAATCCTTAAGTGTGTCTCCCTACGGTTCGCGAATTATGCGGACATGATCGAGACACTTCTTCGAACAATAACCAATAGAGGAATCTGGAAATTCATATGGCTCCCACATATTTCTACGATTACTTTGCGATCGAATGAACCACTTACATACGATACCAATTTCCCTTTGTCTCACGATATGTTACTTATCCGAGGTTATGATCGTCGGTATCTCTGCATACCTAGTTCAACCTCGTTACCGATAAGTACTCTTTTCTCGTTCCCGTGATATGTGATCCCTTGTGACCATGTCACATGCTTGCAAGCTAATTGGATGACATTCCACCGAGAGGGCCCAGAGTATATCTATCCGTCATGTGGATGGACAAATCCCACTCTTGATCCATGTGTTTCAACCAATACTTTCCGAACACTTAATGCCACCTTTATAGCCACCCAGTTACGGTGTGGTGTTTGATGTTATCAAAGCATCCATCCGGTAAAGGTGATATGCATGATCTCATGGTCGAAGGAATTAGGTTACTATGTATCAGAAAGCATATAGCAATTGAACTATTGAAATGACTTGATCTTTATGCTACGCTTATCTATAGGAGTATGTCCACCATATCATTCTCCTAACGATATGATTTTGTTGTTGATAACATCTCAATGTTCATGATATGGAAACCACAATCATTTAATCAACCAACAAGCTAGTGAAGTATAGAGGCTATACTAGGGACTTCAATTTAAGTTTACAATTCACACAAGTATTAATGTTTCCTTGTTAATACTATTATAGCATGAATATAAACATTTATCATAAACACAAAGATATAATAATAACTATATTTATTATTGCCTCTAGGGCATATCTCCAACAGTCTCCCACTTGCACTAGAGTCATCTAATCTAGATTACATGGTAATACACCGAACACCCATGGCAGTTTGGTGTTGGTCATGTTTTGCCCTCGGGAGAGGTTTAGTCAACGGATCCGCCACATTCAGATCTGTGTGTACTTTGCAAATCTTTATATCCCCATCCTGGATATGTTCTCGAATAGCGTGAAAACACAGCTTGATATGCTTCAGCTTCTTGTGTGACCTTGGTTCTTGCGCATTGGCTATGGCGCCCATGTTATCACAGTAGATAGACATTGGGTCCAGTGCACTAGGAACCACACCCATCTCTGTAATGAACTCTTTCATCCATATCGCTTCTTGTGAAGCCTCCGAAGCAGCCATGTATTCCGATTCAGTTGAAGATCTCGCCACAACGCTTTGCTTTGCACTCCTCCAGCTAACTGCTGCACCATTCAAAATAAATACGTACCCAGATTGTGATTTAGAATCATCTGGATCGGTGTTCCAACTAGCATCGGTGTAACCATTAACAACGAGCTGTTCATCACCTCCATAAGAAAGAACCATATCCTTAGTTCTTCTCAAGTACTTAAGGATGTTTTTGACCGCTGTCCAATGATCCACTCCTGGATCACTTTGATATCTGCTAGTTAGACTAACAGCATATGCGATGTCGGGTCTAGTACATAGCATGGCATACATTAGAGATCCTATGGCTGAGGCATAGGGAGTCTTACTCATCCTTTCTCTATCTTCTGCCGATGTTGGACTTTGAGTTTTACTCAAGGTCGTATTGGGCAACATGGGCAAGAACCCTTTCTTGCTTTCTTCCATTCCAAACTTCTTTAGAACTTTGTCCAAATATGTACTTTGTGACAATGATATTTGGCGTTTCGATCTATCTCTATAAATCTTTATGCCTAATATGTAAGCTGCTTCGCCAAGATCCTTCATTGAAAAACTATTATTCAAATATTCCTTGACACTATTAAGAAGGTCTACATCATTCCCAATCAACAATATGTCATCCACATACAGTATTAAGAATGCTACAGAGCTCCCACTCACTTTCTTGTAAATACAAGCTTCTCCATAAGTTTGTATAAAACCAAAACTTTTGATTACCTTATCAAAACGTTGATTCCAACTTCGGGATGCCTGCTTCAATCCATAGATGGACCGTTGAAGCTTGCATACCTTGTTAGCGTCTTTAGGATCGACAAAACCTTTGGGTTGCATCATATACAACTCTTCATCAATGTCTCCATTGAGGAATGCTGTTTTGACATCCATCTGCCATATCTCATAATCATAATATGCAGCGATTGCTAACATAATCCTCACAGACTTTAGCTTCGCTACCGGTGAGAAAGTCTCATCGTAGTCAACTCCTTGAATTTGTCGAAACCCTTTTGCGACAAGTCGAGCTTTATAGACAGTAACATTACCATCAGCATCTGTTTTCTTCTTGAAAATCCATTTGTTCTCGACAGCCTTCCGGCCATCCGGTAAGTCCACCAAAGTCCATACTTGGTTTTCGTACATGGATCCAATCTCGGATTTCATGGCTTCTTGCCATTTATTGGAATCTGGGCTCATCATCGCTTCCTCATATGTCTCAGGGTCATCGGTGTTGTCCACCAACATGACATTCATAACGGACTCATACCAATCTGGAGTGGTACGAGTTCTCGTTGACCTTCGAGGCTCTGTAGTAACTTCAACCGAAGTTTCATGATCACCATCATTAGCTTCCTCTCTTATTGGTGCAGGCACCACAGGAACTTCTTCCGGTGCTGCGCTACTCGCAATTTCGAGAGAAGGTTCGACAACCTCGTCGAGTTCTACTTTCCTTCCAGTCACTTCTTTCGAGAGAAATTCCTTCTCTAGAAAGGATCCATTCTTGGCAACGAAGATTTTGCCTTCGGATCTATGATAGAAGGTATACCCAATAGTTTCCTTCGGGTATCCTATGAAGACGCATTTTTCCGCTTTGGGTTCAAGCTTGTCCGGCTGTAACTTCTTTACATAGGCTTCGCATCCCCAAACTTTAAGGAACGACAATTTAGGTTTCTTCCCAAACCATAATTCATACGGTGTCGTTTCAACGGATTTAGATGGTGCCCTATTTAAAGTGAATGCGGCTGTTTCTAATGCATAACCCCAAAATGTTAGCGGTAAATCTGTAAGTGACATCATAGAACGAACCATATCTAAGAGGGTTCGATTACGACGTTCAGACACACCATTACGCTGTGGTGTTCCCGGCGGTGTCAATTGTGAAAGTATTCCGCATTTCTTCAAATGCTCGCCAAACTCGTAACTTAGATATTCACCTCCACGATCAGAACGTAGAAATTTAATCTTCTTGTTACGTTGATTCTCTACCTCACTTTGAAACTCCTTAAACTTCTCGAAAGTTTCGGACTTATGTTTCATGAAATAGATATACCCATATCTACTCAAATCATCCGTGAAGGTAAGAACATAACGATAATCACCGCGCGATGCTACACTCATTGGACCACACACATCGGTATGTATGATTTCCAGTAAGTCCGTAGCTCGCTCCATTATACCAGAAAATGGAGTCTTAGTCATTTTACCCATCAGACATGCTTCGCATCTTTCAAGTGATTCAAAATCAAGTGATTCAAGAAGTCCATCGGAATGGAGTTTCTTCATACGTTTCACTCCGATGTGACCAAGACGACAGTGCCACATATAGGTCGAATTATCGCTTGATTTCAAACGTTTAGCCTCAATGTTGTTGATATGTGTATTTCTACTATCGAGATTCAATAAGAATAGACCATCTATCAAAGGTGCATGTGCATAAAACATATTACTCATATAAATCGAACAACCATTATTCTCGGATTTAAACAAGTAACCGTCTCGCAATAAACAAGATCCCGATATAATGTTCATGCTCAACGCAGGCACTAAATAACAATTATTTAAGTATAAAACTAATCCCGATGGTAGATGAAGAGGTAGCGTGCCGACCGCGATCACATCAACCTTTGATCCGTTTCCCACGCGCATCGTCACCTTGTTCTTCGCTAGCTTCCGTTTATTCTGCAGCTCCTGTTTCGAGTTACAAATATGAGCAACCGAACCAGTATCAAATACCCAGGCACTACTACGAATACTAGTGAGATACACATCAATAACATGTATATCAGATATACCTTTCTTCTTGATGTTGCCGTTCTTCAAATCCGCCAAGTACTTTGGGCAATTCCGCTTCCAGTGACCTTCTCCCTTGCAGTAAAAGCACTCAGTATCAGGCTTGGGTCCAGCCTTGGTCTTCTTCGTCGGCATGGTAACTTTCTTACCACCCTTCTTGAAGTGTCCCTTCTGCTTAGACTTGCCTTTCTTGAATTTGGTGGTCTTATTGACCATCAACACTTGGTGCTCTTTCTTGATCTCCACTTCTGCAGACTTTAACATAGCAAATAGTTCTGGCAACTCTTTGTTCATGTTCTGCATGTTGTAGTTCATCACAAAGTTCTTGTAACTTGGTGGTAGTGATTGGAGGACACGGTAAATCCCCAAAGCATTAGGAATCACTATACCCAAGCTTTGAAGTTTGTTTGCGTGCCCAGACATCTTAAGCACATGCTCACTGACGGAGCTGCCTTCTTCCATCTTGCAGTTAAAGAACTTTTCAGAAGCTTCATAACTTTCAATTGCCGCATGAGTCTCAAAAATTAATTTGAGATCCTCGACAATATCATATGGGTCTGAATTCTCAAACCTTTTCTGAAGCTCCGATTCTAAACCATACAAGATAGCACACTGAACTATGGAGTACTGATTCTTCCGAGCGAGGTAAACATTCTTTACTTCATCGGGAGCATCAGCTGCAGGTGGGTCACCCAGCGGTGCATCCAGCACATAGGTCAAATTACCAGCTGTGAGGACAATCCTCAAATTGCGGAACCAATCCGCGAAGTTGCTTCCATTGTTTTTCAACTTTTCTTTCTCTAGGAACGCATTAAAATTGATGGTAGGGGCTGCCATTGATCTACAACATATTTGCAATAGTTTAGACTAAGTTTATGACAAATTGAGTTCAAATTAATTAATGAAATTAAACTAGGTGAACTCCCACTCAAAACAACATCCCTCACATTGTTTTAGTGATCACATGAACCAAATCCACTACATCAACACCGATCATCACGAGAGTTGATATAGTTTTAATGGCGAACAATCGACATGTTCATCATATCTACTATATGATTCATGCTTTACCTTTCGGTGATCCGTGTTCCTGAGGCCATGTCTGTACATGCTAGGCTCGTCAAGATCAAACCTTAGCTACCGCATAAGCAAATCTGGCTTGCTTACGTTGTATTCACCCGCGGAATCAAAGACACCCGATCATCACGTGGTGCTTTGAAGCAGCAAGTTTTTGCAACGGTGCATACTAAGGGTGAACACTTTAGAACTTGAAATTTATGTGCATGAGGGATCATCTTATAATGCTACCGTCGTCCACTAAGCAATACAAGATGCATAAAGGATTAACATCACATGCAATTCATAATATGTGATATGATATGGCCTTTCTTCTTTGTGCTTCCGATCTCCATCTTCAAGCACGAACATGATCTCCATCATCACCGGCATAGCATCAAGGTCAATGACGCTTCTTCATGGTTGTCGTCCGCCAGCTTCAACTATTACAACTATTTTGAATAGACACGCAGGTCTTAACAGAAATTAAAGACAACCATATGGCTCCTGCCGGTTGCCAACTTACAATAAGGAACATTGCATACATCAAATATAATCACAATCATGGCCATATCACATCACTGCACACCCCTGCAAAACAAAGTTAGACGCCTCTACTTTCTTTGCATATTTTACGTGGTTTAGGGCTTTCAATAAGTGTCGTTCTAACTTACGAACAAGAACCACAACATTGATACTAGCATTGTTGATTACCCGTTGTAAATTGGATCTTAACTATGCTAGGAGAAACAGGCACCCGCAAAGCCACTTATGCAATACAAGTTGCATGTCAAACGTGGAGCAAGTCTCATGAACAATGTCATGTAAGGTCAGCCCGGGCCGCTTCATCCCAACATACCGCAAGATGCAAAGTACACAAAAAGCAATCTACAATAAAAGCATCAACGCCCACAATGACCATTGTGTTCTACTCGTGCAACAGATCTACATATAGACACGGCTCTGATACCACTGTAGGGGTTCGTAGCATGGAAAACAAAAATTTTCTATCGCATACAAACAAACAAGCCAAGATCTATCTACTAGATTGTAGCAACGAGTCGATGGAATAACTCACCCTCGAAGATTCCAAAGTGTTTAACGAGAGCAGATTCTCGTGGGTGATGTAGTCGTACTCTTTCCGATCTCAAGATCGCGTAGACGATCCTTCCGGCGCCACGTTCCAGCAGCGCTCCCGCAGTCGGTCACACGTTCGGTACTCGACGAAGACCTTCCTCTCCCTTGTTCCAGCAGGCAGCGGAGGTTGTAGCACTCTCCTCGTGATTCCGGCAGCACAACGGCGTGGTACCGGAAGTAGAGGGGAAATCCCGCAGGGCTTCGCCTTAAGCCGGTGCGAGTATGGTGGAGCTTATGAGAGAGGCTATTAGTGGTCTAGTAATTAGACACACCAATTAGAGGGCTCTAAACCAATTAGAAGGCTCTAAACCGCTGGCTAAAGCAATTAGAAGCTCTAAACCAAAACGGCTCTAAACCGGAGGTAGAAGATAGGAACTTGTGTGTGCTAGGAGGGAGCCCTGCCCCTCCTTATATAGGTGGGAGGGCTGGCCGGCCAAGGGGAGGAGAGTCCCTCCCCAAGTCGGCTTGGTGGGGCGCCGGCCAAGGGAGGAACCCTCCTCCAATTCGGCCTCCACCAATCCTCCTCTCTTCCCACTTCCCAAAATTGCCGTTTGACTTTCAAACTAGCCGTTTGACTTTTCAATTTAGGATTTAAATAAACCCTTTATTTTGGACAGCAAGAACACCTAGTACATGATGCAATCATTCCAACTTACAATGACACATTCATGTACCCTTCCCCCTCCGGAGTGCCGGACATTCCGGGACCTTCTAGAATGTTCCCGATGAAAACACCGGAATCATTCCCGAACTCCGAAACGGGACTTTCCTTATATGAATCTTATTCTCCGGACCATTCCGGATCACCTCGTGATATCCCGGATCCCATCCGAGACTCCGAACAACATTCGGTCTCTTTCTCATAATACCATAACTACTCAAACAACGTCGAATCCTTAAGTGTGTCTCCCTACGGTTCGCGAATTATGCGGACATGATCGAGACACTTCTTCGAACAATAACCAATAGAGGAATCTGGAAATTCATATGGCTCCCACATATTTCTACGATTACTTTGCGATCGAATGAACCACTTACATACGATACCAATTTCCCTTTGTCTCACGATATGTTACTTATCCGAGGTTATGATCGTCGGTATCTCTGCATACCTAGTTCAACCTCGTTACCGATAAGTACTCTTTTCTCGTTCCCGTGATATGTGATCCCTTGTGACCATGTCACATGCTTGCAAGCTAATTGGATGACATTCCACCGAGAGGGCCCAGAGTATATCTATCTGTCATGTGGATGGACAAATCCCACTCTTGATCCATGTGTTTCAACCAATACTTTCCGAACACTTAATGCCACCTTTATAGCCACCCAGTTACGGTGTGGTGTTTGATGTTATCAAAGCATCCATCCGGTAAAGGTGATATGCATGATCTCATGGTCGAAGGAATTAGGTTACTATGTATCAAAAAGCATATAGCAATTGAACTATTGAAATGACTTGATCTTTATGCTACGCTTATCTATAGGAGTATGTCCACCATATCATTCTCCTAACGATATGATTTTGTTGTTGATAACATCTCAATGTTCATGATATGGAAACCACAATCATTTAATCAACCAACAAGCTAGTGAAGTATAGAGGCTATACTAGGGACTTCAATTTAAGTTTACAATTCACACAAGTATTAATGTTTCCTTGTTAATACTATTATAGCATGAATATAAACATTTATCATAAACACAAAGATATAATAATAACTATATTTATTATTGCCTCTAGGGCATATCTCCAACACCTCCTGTAATAACCAGCAAGTCCCAAAAATCTTCGTATCTCTCCCGCATTCTTGGGCGCTTCCCACTCAGTTACTGCAGTCACTTTGCTTAGATCAACAGCGACTCCTTCTCCTGACACTACGTGTCCAAGAAACCCAACGGTGTTAAGCCAGAATTCACACTTGCTGAATTTGGCATACAGCTTGTGTTCCCTCAGCTTCTCCATAATCAGTCGCAGATGCTTCTCATGCTCAGCATCATCCTTGGAATATATTAGTATGTCATCAATAAACACCACCACGAACTTGTCCAAGTACTCCATAAATACCTTGTTCATCATGGTCATGAAGTATGCCGGGGCATTCATTAGTACAAAAGACATAATTGTATACTCATATAAACCATACCTAGTGGTGAAGGCGGTTTTTGGTACGTCCTCCTCCCAGATCTTCAATTGAAAGTAGCCTGATCGCAGATCAATCTTGCTGAACACCTTCGCTCCTTCCAGTTGATCAAACAAATCATTTATGTTCGGCAGAGGGTACTTGTTCTTGATGGTTACTTCATTCAGCGAGCGATAGTCCACTACTAATCTCTTGCTGCTGTCTTTCTTCTCCACAAACAGAACAGGTGCACCCCACGACGACGAACTAGGCTGAATGAATCCCTTGTCCAATTGCTCTTTCAGCTGCTTGTTCAATTCCTTTAGCTCATCCACATCCATCTTATATGGTCTCTTTGCTATAGGTGCTGTTCCAGGCATCAGGTCGATAAGAAACTCTACTTCCCTGTCAGGTGGCATTCCTGGCAGCTCTTCCGGAAACACGTCGGGGTAATCCCTAATCACGGGCACAGTGTCCTTGCTAACCCCTTAAGAGAATTCAACTTACAACTTCACGGTCGCGCAGCCGACTTGAATCTAATTCTCTTACCATCCGGGGTTTTGAGTGAAACAGCTCGCTGTGCACAATCTATGTGTCCCCCATGCATAGACATCCAATCCATACCCAGTATAACATCCAACCCTTGTGATTCCAACACTACTAGATGTGCAATGAAGTTGTGTGTTCCAATCCTCACAGTCAAGCCGCGGCATCCCGCGCTAGCTATCATATCTCCTCCAGGTGAACTCACTCTAATAGACCCTTTCATAGACTCAGTAGGTAGCTTATACTTGTCCACAAATTCCCTTGATATGAATGAATGCGATGCACCAGTATCAAAAAGTATAAGTGCAGGGTGAGTGTTGATTGGAAACTTGCCAATCACAAGGTCAGGCTCATCTGGAATCTCCTCCACATTCATGTGGTTCACTGTGGCCTTCTCGTTGTTGGTTGGCTTCAGTCCTTTCCTCTCCGGACAGTTGTCAGCATAGTGTCCCTTCTGTTTACACTTGAAGCACGTCACCTCACTCAGATCCTTCTTCACAAAGTTGCGATCACGGTTGCGGTCATGTCCACCGTGTCCTCCAGAGTGGTGAGAGTGTCCTCCCTTGTGGCTGTGGTGGTTACTCCTATGGTTGTCATGATGATGCCCATCGCCTCCATGGTGGTGGCGGTCATGGCTCCCATGGTCACTCCCTCCATGCTTGGAGTATCCATCATATGAAGTGCGAGACTTGTGATGTGAACCAGAGTGGTGATTATTGCTCTTTCTCTTGTGGTTCTCCACCTGTTTGTGCTTCCCTTCCAAGATCCTGGCCTTGTCCATAAGCTCCTGGAAAGTGGGGCAATAAACCACCAGTAGCTGCACTGAAATCTCATCACTGAGGCCATCCAGGAATCTCTCCCTCCTTTTTGCATCAGTGTCAACATCCTCAGGTGCATAACGGGATAGGTTGTTGAACTCCTCAATGTACTCAGCCACGGTGCGATTGGTTTGGCGCAAGTTGCGGAACTCCTTCCTCTTTAGGCTCAGAACTCTTGAAGACACGTGGTTGGTCCTGAAACCTTCCTCAAACATTGCCCAAGTCACGGTATCCAGCGGGTGGGTGATCTGAAAACTGTCCCACCAAGAAGCGGCTGGTCCCTCCAGTAGGTGAGCGGCAAACCTCACCTTCTCGGCATCAGTGCATCCGACAGTTACCATATCCTTGTTGACTAAACGCAAACAGTCGAGAGCAACCATTGGCTCCGTTGCAGTAGAGAACTTAGCTGGCCTTAGCCTCAGAAATCTGGTGAGAGCATCTCCCTGAGGCTGATTGTTTCCATTGTTGTTGTTCTGAGCTGCCATGAACTGAGTCATCACTTGGGTCAGCTGTGCCTGAGCTGCCATGAGTTGCTCCAACTCAGTGGGTTGACGGCGGGGAGGCATCTGCGGTTCAGCACAGGTAAGTTTAGAAAGAATCAACTACGATAATAGGATTCTACCCATGCATTATGATCAAACAACAACAATCAATGACAGACAATCACAAGCAAGCAACACATCAACAAACAAGTGATCCAGCAACATCCCAGGGGTTATCCTATCAGTATATACCTACTAAAATAGTTTTACAAGAGTTGGCAATGGTTAACTAAACAGTTGATCAACTAAACAACAAAAACAGCAATCTGCCAGAACAGTCCAGCAGCGTTCGCGAATTTTTCCGCCTGACTTAAACTCGTCATAAAATTTAGATGATTTTTGCACATATAGTACAGAGAGTTTCGCATCAGCCCAATGTTTTTCAGATTTTTCCCAGTTACCAGAAAAATATGAAAAATCGTACAGTACTGCTGTATCAGCAGAAAACTACAGCGAAAATAACACAGATAGTAACCAAACTTGCCATAACTCTTTCATAAAATTCGCACAAATAATTCCTGGTATATTGGAGTACACAAATAAGCAACTAAACACTCTTAAACTAACAGCAACTAAGTTTCACATCGATCGAGACTAATCATAACGAATTTACCTAACGAGGACTAATTGGTGGACTTCTATCTACTTCTTGAAGAGGTTGCGGTAGGTCCTTGCACTCATGCGTTGGCGCTTCGGTCCACGGTTCAACCATGGCGGCAGAGTGTACACTTCTCCTGAATCATCACTTGAGATCTCAAACTCCACCTCTTCTGGATCCTCCTCTTCTTCTTCACTTTCAGCTGCAACTGCAATAGCTTCATCTCCTCCACCATCATCGTCTCCATCATCATCATCCTCGTCCTCATCATCATCATCGTTCCCACTGTCATCATCATCCCCATTGTTGCCATCATCTCCATTGTCATCATCAGAGGGTGGATTCAGCTGTGCTTGGAGAGCGGCAATCTGGGCTGTCATAGCCTCAATAGTTTGATCCCTTTCCTGGACGGTCCCTTGCAACTGTTGTATGTTCTGGGTGTTCTCCTGCACAGTACCATGAAGATGATCTATGGTTGCATCTCTGGCTATCAGGGGAACTCCCACAGCTTCATGCAGGGTGTCAATCTCCTGTCCTTGGACCACCATACCATTGCTAGCAAAATCTGCAATCTCCTTTATCATCATCACTTTCTCAGCTAGAGCTCCATTCTCCCTTTCCATGTCCTCTATGTGCCTCCGACGGGGCGGCATGTTGTTCCTGTCGCCCGGGGTAACCACAATGTGCCCATCTTCATCACGCCTCCCATAGTCACGGTAGGGTGAATCTGCTGGCAGTAGGTGTCGGACTTGATGGCACTGGCGAGACAGAGCTTCATGCATGGCCAAGTTGATTCCAAGTCCCTAGTTGCAGTATGTCTTGGTGTAGATCAAATGCACAGGGTTTGGCAAGGCGGCATCCCTGAATATGAAGGTAGTGATCTCCCATGCATCCTCTCCATATCCATAGGTGTACAACCTTCTTCCCTTGAACATGGGCAGTGGCAATCCCAATGACTGCGAGAGCTGAGCTAACTGCCTTGCAAAGGGCCTTGGCAATTCCATGGTTGCATACTCAGTCCTGACTTCTCCCATCTATCAAGTAAAAGAGGAAAGTGTGAGAATAGCATATGGTAAGAATTTACGAGGGTGAAAGGCATAAGATGAAAGACAGAGTTAATATAGGCTTTAATAAATCTATGGCTTCCTAATCCAATCCTAGGTCACGATCCTACAGTCGACACACGGGCTCTGATACCATCTTGTAACACCGCGGTTCTGAAAAGACTGTGGCTTCTATGTGACATGCCAATCCCTGGATCGGTTCATTGGCCCACAATAGAATAAGACGAATAACATAGCAAATATCCGTGTATCATAAATAACAAAGATCCAGAGTACCATTATTACAATAAAAGCTTAGCTCAAGGCTAGCTCAAATTATTCAGATAGCAACATAAATAAAGTAAATCCTCCATTCTTCAAATTGCCCACAAGTGAACAAGTGCCGAGTGGAGTACCGTGGCCTATATCGATTACTCGGAATCGGAATATCCTGCAACATGAAACGTAGCAGCCCGGAAGGGTCAATACATGGAATGTATGGCAAGTAGAGCTAGTAATGGAGACAATAGTACTAACATCTACATGCATATTGGGCAAGTGGAGCTGTGTCTGGCTTGCATTTGCAAATACCTTTGTCCTACTTTCATAAACAGTTTTTGATTTTCTTTGAAAAGATCCCAATTAAGTTAACCCAACAATGTTAAAGCAATTATGAAATTGGAATGAGCGAGAAACATGTCATGGAATCAATATCAGGCAACTCAGATGTCCATAACCGAGGACACGGCTAATCGATTAGATTATACACCCTGCAGGGGTTAGTACACTTTACCCATGTGACTTGGCCAGCCCAGCTCGTACCATCACTCTCATTTTGAGTGGTGATAGGGAGAAGTCCAAGAAGAGACTGTTCGGGAAGTAGCTCCTCAATCCCGACGCGCACCGGTCCAACCTACCAAAATTCTACATCTCTGGATACGCGGATTCGAGTTACCACAACCTACTAAGTCCAACCAACCGCCCATTTCATTATTGACACATGGTTGTACACGTAAGCTACACAATAAAGAAGCCAACCATTCTCTCTTGATACCTGGGTGCCTTTCCGCAATAAACCACCAAAAATTATCAATCCCATCACACCCAGGAGATTCATTGATTAAGTTGTTTTAGTTTTCACAAACCAATACTTTTAGAAACAAGTCTCAATGATGTAACCCAGCCCTCGTTCAACATAGCATGGCTAAGCACATCTACCAACGGTGGTTCATCTACAAGGAAGGCCCTACCACATAATAGGACATAGCATAGCGATAGTATCATCCTATAAATGCATCTACAAAATACACGACAATGCATTGAAAATAGTAGGACGATATCATGAACAAAGTAGCATCTACTTGCCTTGGTTGTAGCGGTCGGAAGAACAATCCACACACGAGCAAGTGTTGCACTCGTCACAATCTACACGATACAATTGCAATCATAAACAAACAAATATGATGCATGTAGGTATGCAAGGCAAGTGAATTGGTGCTACAGCTGCACCACATAATCCTATTCAATAATACTACTGATTGCATGCATGGAAAATAGTTTTAGCGCAAGGAAAACTATTGCGCAAAAGTAATGCTCAAAACTAGAGCTAGAACTCAAATAATTCTCTACCGGTAGTATACTGTTTGTAAAATCTTGGGAAAATTCTACCGTACAGACATTGCTAATTAGGAACAGTACCAATTGGAATTACTCAAAAAGGAATTATAAAACTCCCCGAGTAATTAAAACACTACAGAAAGCCACTAGACAGTTTCTGCAGAAGTTTTCACTGTAAGCCTATCCTTTTAATTCACGATGAGATTCCCCTCGTTCCACTGAATCCAGGGACATATCATATGCAATTTTCGGAGCTACAGATCTTTTTCTACGAATTAATTACTCCAAAAAGGCCATTAACTCATTTGATTAAACTGTACTAAATCTTGCTGCAAAAGTGTGAAACAATGGTACATCAATATTCTACACGACTTACCGAATCTACACATATTTTATTTGCAATTTTTGTCCCAGCGCTTTAATTTCTACGCAATTTACAAGTTTCTACCGAAATCTGTCAACTAAAACGATTAACGAAAATAACCAGTCAACTGTGTCTGTTGACTGGTCAACGCGGCTGCTGACTGGGCGTCTGACTAGTCAACGCCTGGGTGCTGACCGGTCAACGGCTGATCTGGACCGCTGATCTGAAATCTAACGGCGGCTGCGGACTTATCGGAGACGAACGGCGACAAACTCGGGACGGCGGCGGCGATCGGTTCGGGCGACAACGTTTTTCCTGCGCGGAAGGGGAAACGGTCAGCGCATGGTACGGGGCGGTCAACGCGGCGACGCGAGGCGGCGGCGAGCGGCATGCAGCGCGAGGCGGCGGCGCGGGGTGCGTGCGGCGCGGCGCGCGAGCAGCAGCAGCGGTAGCAGTGCGGCGCGGGGCGAGCGGGCGAGCGCGGGCGAGGCGCGCGGCGCGGCTGGCGGGGCGGTGCAGCAGCAGCAGCGGCAGGCGGCTGCAGGCGCTGGCGAGCGGCGCTGGCGTGATCGCGGGTGGCGCGAGGTGGCAATGGCGCGCGGCGGCCGGCGGGGTGCGGTGGTGCGGGGATCGAGAGGCGGCGGGCGGGCATGCTTACCGAGGTGACGGCGGCGGCTCGGCACGGGAACCAAGGGTGGCGGCGCGGGTTCCTGGGAGAGGCGGCGCGCGGGGCTCGAGAGGGAGTCGGGCACGGGTACCGAGGCAGGGGCGGCGGCGGCCTCTTAAGTGGGGCCCCCTCGTGGGGTCCTACGCGGACACGGCGCGCGGTTGGAATCGGACACGTAAATCGGCCCGATTTTCTATCTCTTAATAAAACGGTTGTAACTTTTCCGTACGAGCTCCGAATCGAGCGATTCTTCCTCCTACGGTTTTGTAAAAACGAGGGGAACAACCTAGGGTCAAGGGTTGAGTGAAACCACTAGGCTAAAAGGGTGGACTACACTACTCCTACTAATGCCTCCCGCAGGAGCCTCGTAGTAAAATAGAATAGGGTTTTGAAAATAGCGTTTCGCCGATTCTTTTTATTCGGTGGTTTTGCATGGAAAAGTATGATGCAATGGTATGAATGATATGCATAACCAAATCTAAAATTTGGGATGTGACATAAGACATTGTGACGAATACTACAACAAAAGGCTAAGTATATGACTGCTATAGTAGCAGCAAAGGAGGGAATTTGTGTCAAGTAGTTTGTTATCAAACTAAGGTGTGGTTCACAACGGGCTAACACTAAAGATATATTGTATGACAATAGTATCGACATGTTTTAACCCCAAGGAACTAAAGGTCTCACCGAAAGACCAAATTTATACAATGCCATCTCATTGGAGAATGAGTGATGCGTGAAGACGCAAAGACATGCAAATACACACGGACCTGAAGCGTCAGATCCGTAGATTATGTTAACCACTTGCAATTGCATATATGGAACACCGGAAATACATAAGTGTTCAATACGCAAATTTATCAAACTAGATTATTGTCTCTAGTGCAAGTGGGAGACTGAAGGGAATATGCCCGAGAGGCAATAATAAAGTGGTTATTATCGTATTCCTTATTTATGATAAATGTTTATTTTACATGCTATAATTGTATTAATACGGAAACATTAATACATGTGTGTTTAATAAACAAAAGGAAGTTCCTAGTTATGCCTCTCTTATAAACTGGCTCGTTGATTAACAAGATGATCAAGGTTTCCTGATCATGGACATTGGATGTTGTTAATAACGGGATCACAACATTAGTGTAATGGTGTGATGAACATTCATACAAAGTATAGCATTACGATCAAAGTCATTGAGTTTATATTGCTATAACAACTTACGAAGTGATCCTAATCCTTAGACCATGAGATCATGTCAATCACTAACACCGGAAGAGTTTCTTGATAACATCAAACGTCACACTGTAACAGGGTGATTATAAAGATGGATTCAGAACTAATAAAGTGTTAAGTTGAGGCTCATGGATCGAGAGTGGAATTTGTTCATCCCGATGACGGATAGATATACTCTAGGCCCTCTCGGTGATATCACATTGATTAGCTTGCAAGCAAGTGATTTGATCACTAGAATGTTATATCACGGGAACGAGAAAAGAGTGCATGTCGGTAACGAGATCAAACTAGGTATGGAGATACCGATGATCGAATATCGGACATGTAATATATCGTGAAACAAAGGGATTAAGATACTAGCGTAAAAGGTTCCGACGATCACAAGAAAGTCATCGTTGAATGTGTGGGAGTCAGTATGGGTCTCCAGATCCCGCTTCTGATTATTGATCTGAGAGGAGTCTCGATCATGTCTGCATTATTCGCGAACCGTAGGGTGACACACTTAAGAGACACCGACATCCATTTGGAGCATAAGTTTCATGCCGAAAAGAAAAGGAAAGCGCAGGAATTTATTTCACTAGACACCGAAACTGTTTTGGTTGAAATTGTTGAAACTGGTTCTGCATGTGAAATGGAATACTAGCAAGGGGTTTTATGTGAATGTTTGTTAATTAAAGTAATTAAAAAAATTCTGAATAAATAAATAAAAGAGTTTTATTTAAATGAGAGCTTGCATTAAATTTGGTGGAAATTTAATGCATGTGAGTGGATTTTTTAGTGGAGGCTTTTTAATGGGAGTGGAGGCTTTTCATTTTGAGTGGGAGCTCCACCCACATGAATGTGGAAGAGGTGGGGGCAGCCCCCATGGCAGGGCGCCATGCCCCTTGGGTGCCCCCTCTCCCCTATAAAAGGCCCCCTCTCCTCCTCTCACATCACACCTCCTCGTGAAGGATCTCTCTCCCCCTCTAGAATTTATCCCCATGGTCTCGGACTAGCGAGATACATGTTACCGGTGGCTATTCGGCAAGAAATGGTTGTGCTTCCGCTGCATCGCTGGAGCGAGGAGGCGGAGGTTGCTCGGTGCCTCGAACGTGTGTGCGAGCACGGATGCGCTGCTGTTTTGCGGCGCTAGGACTTCCTCTCGATCTTGAGATCGACAATAGATCGTCTACATCAACCATGAGTTTGGACTTGTTAAGCTTTGTCGGTCTTCAAGGGTATGTTCTCTACGGATATACATCCGCCCGTTGTTTGTATCTAGTAGATAGATCTTGGTACATAGTTGTTCCCATCGTAGGAAATTTTTTGTTTTCTATGCTGCGAACCCTACAGTGGTATCAGAGCCGGATCTATGCGTAGATACTTTGCACGGGTAGTACACATATGAGTATGTGGGAGATGATGATCATTTTATTGCTTCTTAGTTGTACTTTGGATATTGGTGGCATAGTGGGATGAAGCGGCCCGGACAAACTTTACATGTCCTCGCACATGAGACATGTTCCACGCTTGACATGCAACTAGTTTTGCATAAGTGGCTAGCGGGTGTCTGTCTCTCCTACTATAGTCAATATCTAATTTGCAACGAGTTGTCAACAATTTGGTTATCCTCGTTGTGGTTCATGTTCGTAGGTAAGAACGGTTCTATCTTCGAAAGCCCTAAGCCACGTAAAACTTGCAATGGATAAATTAGAGGCGTCTAGTTTAGATTGTTGCTGGGCTAGTGTTATGATATGGTGATGTTGTAAGTAGAAGTATGAGATGATACTCTTACAACACACATAGCTTGTAAGTTCCATAGACCTTGGCCTTACACATAAAGGTATGATAGAGATCATACCACGGTGCACATGATGGAGATCATATGCAGGAACCATATCATTTCACTTATAAACATGTGATGTTTTGATTGCATCTTATATTGCTTGTTTGGTGTTTTATTAGCATAATAAGATGATCCCTCATTTAGATATCAAGATAAGAATGTGTTCTTCCTTAAGTATGCACCGACAATGTTTCGTCGCTTCAAGACATCCACGAGCATATCTCGGGTGTAAGACAGTTACACACGCGAATACTAAGGTTATTACTTGGCGAGCCTAGCATGTACAGACATGGCCTCGGAACACGGACCGAAAGGTTAAGCATGAGTCATATGTTTTTGATATGATGACCATATGGATGCTCGCCTTTGAAGCTACACCGACTCACGTGATGATCGGACTTGGTGTAGTGGATTTGGTTCATGTAATCACCAAAAAGATACGAGGGATGTCGTTTTTGAGTGGGAGTTCATTTCTAATTTGGATTAGTAGAACTCAATTTATCATAAATTAAATCGAAGTGAATTTGCATAATTTGTTGTAGTCATTGGCATTCGTTCACCACCTTATGCATAGTTGTAATTGAGATAATAGAACTATAGAATTCTGGATATAAACTTTACGAACTGGTATCGTATTGAGTTGAGTGTCAATCTAAAGTTTAAAGTCCTATTGCAATCTTTCAGCAAACTCTATTTACTCCTTGAAATTTAATAGTTGGTATTAAATCGAGAGTAACAATTCCAGTGTTAGTATCTTAAGTATCATATTTGCCTCCATGATTCTTGATTTAAATATCAAGATTATCTAGGAGCTGAAAGAATTGTTTCAGAAACCATCATGTGTGACAGATATAACGATATCTGAAACAATGTTTTGGTTGCAATATGATAGAGTATAATATATGTTCTCATATTGGATGAGAATTTACGAAGGTTGGAGATGCTAGACATCCTAATCATCCAAAAAGGTTTTGGAAAGTAATGTTATACTCACGATTCGCCTTTATAAGCTATAGTAGCTTGATCATGAAAGTCGTCATGATAAGGATGAATAGAAGATGTATAGTAGCCTGAGAGGGAAGCCACACGGGAGAAGGAAGAGGATTTCAGAAAAGCTTATCCAGAACTATTCAGGTACATCTCCACAAACTTCGGGACGAAGTTTAATTTAAGGGGGGGAAGTCTGTAACATCCCAGCATTTAGGAACCTAACGAAGGGTAGATTTAGGAATATGTATTGTTGCATGCATCTATTTGTGAAAATGTGGGTAAAAGTTTCGCGAAATAAAACCATAAGTCATGAATGTTTCTTTCTTACTTTAAGATTATGTTTAGACTTAAAGGAGGATTGTTATAAACTTTGATGTGATCTTAAAGGAATTATGGGTGTTTTGAAATGGGTTTGAATTTAAAACTTAAGTGTTTGAATAATCATTTAAATGATTTAGATATAAGATTTGAATCTTAAATTAATTAAGAGATAGGGATTATAACTTAAATCTCAAAACAATAGAAACTATGAAATTCATTTTCATATTATAAAGACCTGAACAAGTTACAACAGAATAAAGAATAAGAATATTCTTCATTAATAATAATATAATCTTTATTACAATTGAATAAAATAAAGATTACAAGAATTATAAAAGAAAAATTACAAAAGAATAAGAAAATTACATCCACTAACTATCCTATATCTAAAAGCTACACTAAATCTTCATCTTTATCTTTGAACCTGCAAAACAAAGATTAAACAAAAACAAAATAAGATTAGTGTTAGTATATTTCTCTCAGATATGTCAGTGAGATGCACTTGACAAAATCATCATTGAGAAATGTTATAAAGGGGCAAGTTTCACCAATATGAAAGATTTCATCTTTCATAAATTCACAGCCAGAATGCAAATGATAGCCAAAAAGGGATCAATTCACCTGCCAGGTGAAAGTAAGCCAGTAATAGTAACTTCAAATTTTCTAAACCTATCCACAAGTGCATAGCAGGCACACAAGCTGGACACACACCAGCATGCAAAAGGGTGTGCTGTCGACTTCACAAGCACAACCAGATCAAACAAAACCACAACACAGCCATGGAGGAGCACATCAGTGCATCTCTCCACTACACAACACACCAGCACAGCCAGGGTAAACAGCAGCTCAACCAAGAACAGCAGCCAAAACAAACCACCCAGATCAACCCAAACATCACCAATATGGTGACATAAGGAGGGGGTGAATCTGGTGGACAGCAAGGTCAAGCCCAGGAGCTAGGAGGAGTAGGCAAGCTCAAGAGCCAGCAAAAGTAGATCAAGATCATTATCAATCTACTACACCAACATCAAATTTTGTGGTGAGCCTCATAAAACCATCACATGATTTCATCATATTATCTAAACAAAAGCATGTATTGCTTTATGGAATAATCTCTCAATATCACCCAAAAGAGGTGAATCTATCCTAGAGATTTCAAGCATAAGATAAGAAATCAAGCTCAACCACAAGCACTGAACTCTCAGACCAACATCACTGAGTTCAGTGTTACTTTTGCAACTTAGATCATTCATTTGATCTTATTAGATCAGGGCACATCTCTCAAAAAGAGTAGAACCTCTAATCCTATAAGTTTCAAATAAACTAATGCCCAACTAACTAGGAATTAAATCCTAGAGCCTCAGACCAACATCATAGGCAGGAAAGATAAGAAAGTTTTCATATCATCTTATCACTTTAAATCACAAGCATGATCAAGCTAAGCCAGAAATAAAAAAAACCAATCACTTATGGGCCAGAATACAATGGTATCACAAGGACAAGTTCTTAATGAGCTAAAATCATCTTTGCTTAGTTCCCACAGGAAAAGGGACAAACCACTACATATCATTTTCCTGAAGCCAAGTGCCAGGAATCAATCTTAAATTTATACATCCACAAAAATCATTACATGTAATGATTTGGTTCAGTGTGTATAATCTTATATAAGCTAACACTATAAATACAGTAAGCAACCACTGAAAGAAACTACTGCCAGTATGAGCATTCTGACAGTAGAGTAAACTCTCAGATCAACAACATAATCCAATCAAGGATTCCATGTAAACATTTGCATGAATCATAGTGGATTACCACTAGAATAAAGCTGACAGGCAACTAGCATCATCTAAGCCACTACCAATTATTAACCACAACAGACAATCACTTCCCATAATCAGATAGGATCAACACTAGGTATAACACATCATAGATATGATCAACAGGGGTGATGAACCCTAATCAGAGCAAGAACTCTAAGCCAGAGATGAACCCAATGAGCACATAGTCACTAGGCATGTGAAGCCACTCGATGCACACAGAGAGAATCATGGCAGTAGCATGAACCAGGACCATAGAATCAACTTACCGAGGTCCTCGCTGACGAATCGAAGAGGAAGCAGAGTGGCCGACGAACCGCGGCGGCACAGGGAGCACCCAGAAGGGCGCTGCAACCTGCACCTGCCACGGCGGCAGCTGCAGAAGCACACGAGCCAGCACACCACCGCAGGCGGGATCACGGCGGCGGCAGTACCTTTTCCTAATCCTAGGGTTCGGAAATGGGGTGAAACTGGACACGGGGAAGCCCCGGAGTCAAATCCAAGTGGACAGAACGAACGAGTATCGTCGACAACCTCTACTCGCACCACGACGGCGGCCATAACGGCCGACGGCGGCGGGAATCGACGGTGGCGGCATCGCCGGCCACGGGGTCGAGCCAGAGGAGGAGGAGATAAGGACGAGGGAGAGAGGGAGGCAGTGTGGGCCAAAACCCCTCGGGGGAATGTTTTGACTCTGCCCTACTAGGCCACACTAGCCCAATAAGCCCAAAGGGCCAGCCCAAGTTATTTAATAAGTCTTTTTGATTAATTGGAAAAGACCAAAATACCCCTGACCTCAATAAAATTCTAGAAAATAGAATAAAAGTCCAAAAATTATAAATAAAATATTTTTTGGATTCACAATAATACACTGTATCTAAATAAAATAGAATATAAAATTTTGGATATTTAAATTTTTATAAGAATTTTGTAATTTATATATTCTTTATAGAATTTTACAAAATTATTGAAAGGTGATAAAAATAAATAAAAATCACCTTCGTTATTTATTAATATTATAGTATTTATAAAAAATACTAAATAGATATTTAATAGTAAATTTAATGTATAATTAATAATTCCTAAAAGAATTATTAAATCAATAAAAGTCAAATAAAAAGGGAAATGATTGAACAAGTGCAATAAATATAAAAATAATATTTATAAATGCTTTATTAGAAGGCACCTTATATAGAGAAAATGCACAATGCATTACATTACTTGCATAATCATTTTGCTTCTTTAAATATTGTCCTTACCGGGCAATAATGATGTTTTTGTAGAACTAGAAGCTCAAGGTCCAGCGCAAGCATCGGACTTCACTACCTTGCCATCACAAGGCAAGTTCATCACTTGCTCATGTCCTTTGAAGAGTCTTTATCAAAGTATTTGCAAATTGTGTGTTATCATATATGCTATAAAAGAAAGAAAATATTATTTTCATAAATAAAGAAATCATAGATATCATCCTAAGTGGTGATATAATGGAGCAATAGAACTTAGGGTTCTACTTGCAACAATGATGATCAAGTAGGGACTTAATAACCCCTGACGTCAGTGATTCTAGCGCCATATATTACGCGTTAGCCATGATATTTGGAATGGGACAGAGAAGTCAGCTGTATCTTCTTCCTCTCGCATGAAGCCGGATGTGCAGGTCGTGGCTGTTATCCTCGTAGCGTGCATATTAATTAGTAATTCGTAGAGGATATGCAACATATGGATGGGAACCCTCATCGTCCCACGATAGTTCTGGCTTCTAACGGTTTGTACAAACCATTGCCGTAATTCATTATGTGGGCATGGTGTACACCAAGGAGGCATGTGGGGTCGCGAAGGGGGCATTGATTGGCTTGGACCAACTACTAGGCCCCACATCATGGAATTGTGGACGGGAAAGTACGTCTGGTTGTGCAACAAGGAGTTGATCTCTCATGGGTAAAGTAACGCACCTATGCAGAGTGTAAGAACTGTAACTTGTTACTCCCTGTTCCGGGAAGGAGCTACGAACGTGGCAGGAAAGGAACTCCATGAAAGTTCTAGTCATCCTGTGAAGGCTGATTGTCATAGTTTTTCAGAATAAAATCAATCTTTGAAGAAAGATTTACAAAAACTGCATAGTGCCAAGGATTTATAATCCGAGGAGGTAGTTAGAGCATCAAACTTCCCACCTTGCATATAATGAACTTGTTGGGTAACACTGTTACTCGTTCTTTCCTTTGATCCCTTGCTTAGACTCTGAGGATTCCGAAGACGTGCCAATGTATGCATCTGAATGCCAAGAAGATGTGTTCTACGAGGAACCTGATCTATCCGGAGGAGTTGAAGGAGTGGATTACGAGATCCGCTACGGTGTCGATGAGAATGAGACCAACTAAGTACCTAGTTAGTAGTACCTAACGGAGCCGAGCAGCATGAACTCTATAGAATAAGCTGTTGAGCCCCACTCCTAGCCGGAGTTGTTACTTTTAAGTTTCCGTTGAACACTTTATATTTTGGTTTGTAAGTTGGATCTTTGGAAGTCTTGAACTTTCGGTATTGTAATAATAATAATGTGTGTACTTTTGTAATATGGATCCGCAATGTTTCTGTTGTACCACTATGAGGGATGTGATATTTACGGAACGGTGTTCTGTGGATGTCATGTCAACGACTATAGTGTACTACACATGCAGTGGTATGCTGGGTCACCGCACCGTCCATCCATCCCTATGCCTACTGCACTCAAATCCTATTGTTACCGTTACTGTTACTATTGCTCCTGTTTCACTGTTGCTGTTGCTTTGCCGTTGCTACTACCAAACTGTTGCTACTGATAAACTTCTATGAGCAAGAACTATTTCCAAGTGCAGCTGAACTAACAACTCAGTTGTTAAGGCTTGCAAGTATTCTTTGACTCCCCTTGTGTCGAATCAGTAAATTGGGTAATACTACCCGCGAAGACTGTTGCGATCCCCTATACTTGTGGGTCATCAAGACTATTTTCTAGCACCATTGCCGGGGAGCATAGCTTTATTTGTAAGTTCACTCGGATCTATTATTGTTCACTGCTACTCCTTTCATCATGGGGAAGTCTCGTGATGGAAAGTTTCCTATTTTACCATCCACTACAAGAAGAGGTACAGTCTTAAACACCTCTGTTGCTCTCGATTCACCATCTGTTATAAGTAAGCTTGTTACACCACCACCACATACACATGCTACACACACTGCTACTACTGCTGACTCTGAAACTACTTTTGATACTCATGATGTTACTTCTACTGTGCTTGATGCGAGTGGTTCATTAGGTCCTTTTCTAGATGCTACTATGGCTAGTCTAGGAAATACCAAATTTTCATTGAACCGGCTTCTTGACCACACCAATCCATGATGTGCATGTAGGGGTTCGTAGCATGGAAAACAGAAAATTCTACCGCATGCACACAAACAATCCAAGATCTATCTACTAGATTGTAGCAACGAGTCGATTGGAGTACTCACCCTCGAAGATTCCAAAGCGGTTAACGAGAGTAGATTCTCGTGGGTGATGTAGTCGTACACTTGCCGATCTCAAGATCACACAGACGATCCTTCCAGCGCTGTGTTCCGGCAGCGCTTCCGCAGTCGGTCACACATTCGGTACTCGATGAAGACCTTCCTCTCCCCTTGCTATTTCGGCAGCACGACGGCGTGGTGTCAGAAGTAGAGGGAAGATCCCGCAGGGCTTCGCCTAAGCCGGTGCGAGTTATGGTGGATCTAGGGTTTCCGGCGATCTAGGTTGAGAAGGCCGGAGAGGAGGAGGAGGAGTCGGTGGAGGCTAGGGCGACGGCGATGGGCCGGCGGCGGCGTGCGGTGGTGGCGGCTAGGCGGCGGCGCACAGGGTGGGGAGGGCTAGCTTGGTGTTGTTCGGGTCAGTCCTCCCCCTCTATTTATGAGAGAGGGGCAGCCTTGGGAGGGGAGAGTTTGAATCCAAACCCAAACCCAAGTTGGACAGAAGGAAGGACTATTCCCTTCTTCCACTAGGAAACTATTGTTCCAGTTTGACTTTTCAAACCTCCCTTTTGACTTTCAATTTAGAGCGTTAATTCTCTCTCGCAAATGCCCAAACCAAGTGACCTAGGATATGGTCCAATCATTCCACTTATCCATGACATTTTCATGGACCATTCCCGTTCCGGTCCGGTGAACCTTCTACACCCTTCTAGAACCTCTCCGATGAAAACATCGAAATCATTCCCGAACTCCGGAATCGGACTTTCCTTATATGAATCTTATTCTCCGGACCATTCTGGATCTCCTCGTGATATCCCGGATCCCATCCGAGACTCCGAACAACATTCGGTATCCCTACTAACATTCCATATCTACTAAACAACATTGAATCCTTAAGTGTGTCTCCCTACGGTTCATGAATTATGCGGACATGACCGAGACACTTCTCCGATCAATAATCAATAGAGGAATCTACAAATTAATATGGCTCCCACATATTTCTACGATTACTTTGCGATCGAATGAACCACTTACATACGATACAAATTTCCCTTTGTCTCGTGATAGTTTACTTATCTGAGGTTTGATCGTCGGTATCTCTGCCTACCTAGTTCAACTTCGTTACCGATAAATACTCTTTTCTCGTTCCCGTGATATGTGATCCCTTGTGAGCCAGTCACATGCTTGCAAGCTAATTGTATGACATTCCACCGAGAGGGCCCAGAGTATATCTATCCGTCATATAGATGGACAAATCTCACTCTTGATCCATGTGCCTCAACACATACTTTCCGAACACTCAATGCCACTTTTATAGCCACCCAGTTATGGTGTGGTGTTTGATGTCATCAAAGCATCCTTCCGGTGATGGTGATTAGCATGATCTCATGGTCGAAGGAATTAGGTTACTATGTATCAGAAAGCTTATAGCAAACGAACTATTGAAATGACTTGATCTTAATGCTACGCTTATCTATAGGAGTATGTCCATCATACCATTCTCCTAATGATATGATCTTGTTGTTAATAACATCTCAATGTTCATGATCGGGAAACCACGATCGTCTATCAACCAACAAGCTAGTATTACAAAGAGTCTTTACTAGGGACTCTAATTTAGTTTACAAATCACACAAGTATTAATGTTTCCGGTTAATACTATTATAGCATGAATGTAAACATTTATCATAAACACAAAGATATAATAATAACCACTATTATTATTGCCTCTAGGGCATATCTCCAGCAGTCTCCCACTTGCACTAGAGGCAACTAATCTAGATTACATGGTAATATACCGAACACCCATGGCGGTTTGGTTTAGTCAACGGATCCGCCACATTCAGATCTGTGTGTACTTTGCAAATCTTTATGTCACCATCTTGGACATGCTCTCGAATAGCGTGAAAACGTAGCTTGATGTGCTTCAGCTTCTTGTGTGCCGTTGGTTCTTGCGCATTGGCTATGGCGCCCATGTTATCACAGTAGATAGACATTGGGTCCGGCGCACTTGGAACCACACCGAGCTCTCTAATGAACTCCTTCATCCATATCGCCTCTTGTGAAGCCTCCGAAGCAGCTATGTATTCCGATTCAGTTGAAGATCTCGCCACAATGCTTTGCTTTGCACTCCTCCGTCTAACTGCTGCACCATTCAAAGAAAATAGGTATCCATATTGAGATTTAGAATCATCCGGATCGGTGTTCTAACTAGCATTGGTGTAACCATTAACAACGAGTTGTTCATCACCTCCATAAGAAAGAACCATATCCTTAGTTCTTCTTAAGTACTTAAGGATGTTTTTGACCGCTGTCCAATGATCCACTCTTGGATCACTTTGATATCTGCTAGTCAAACTAACAGCATATGCAACGTCGGGTCTAGTACATAGCATGGCATACATAAGAGATCCTATGGTTGAGGCATAGGGAGTCTTTCTCATCCTTTCTCTATCTTCTGCCGTTGCAGGACTTTGAGTTTTACTCAAGGTCGTATTGGGCAACATGGGCAAGAACCCTTTCTTGCTATCTTCCATTGCAAACCTCTTTAGAACTTTGTCCAAATATGTACTTTGTGACAACGATATTAGGCTTCTTGATCTATCTCTATAAATCTTTATGCCTAATATGTAAGCTGCTTCGCCAAGATCTTTCATTGAAAAAATATTATTCAAATAATCCTTGACACTATTAAGAAGGTCTACATCATTCCCAATCAACAATATGTCATCTACATATAGTATTAAGAATGCTACAGAGCTCCCACTCACTTTCTTGTAAATGCAAGCTTCTCCATAAGTTTGTATAAAACCAAAGCTTTTGATTACCTTATCAAAATGTTGATTCCAACTTCGGGATGCTTGCTTCAATCCATAAATGGATCGTTGAAGTTTGCATACCTTGTTAGCATCTTTAGGATCAACAAAACCTTTGGGTTGCATCATATACAACTCTTCATCAATGTCTCCATTGAGGAACGTTGTTTTGACATCCATCTGCCATATCTCATAATCATAATATGCAGCGATTGCTAATAAATTCCTCACAGATTTTAGCTTCGCTACCGCTGAGAAAGTCTCATCGTAGTCAACTCCTTGAATTTGTCGAAACCCTTTTGCGACAAGTCGAGCTTTATAGATAGTAACATTACCATCAACATCTGTTTTCTTCTTGAAAATCCATTTGTTCTCGACAGCCTTCCGGCCATCCGATAAGTCCACCAAAGTCCATACTTGGTTTTCTTACATGGATCCAATCTCGGATTTCATGTCTTCTTGCCATTTATTGGAATCTGGTCTCATCATCGCTTCCTCATATGTCGCAAGGTCATCGGTGTTGTCCACCAACATGACACTCATAACGGGATCATACCAATCAGGAGTGGTATGAGTTCTCGTTGACCTGCGAGGTTCCGTAGCAACTTCAAACGAAGTTTCATGATCAACATCATTAGCTTCCTCTCTTTTTGGTGTAGGCGCCACAGGAACTACTTCCGGTGCTACGCTACTCGCAAGTTTGAGAGAAGGTTCAACAACCTCGTCGAGTTCTACTTTCCTTCTAGTCACTTCTTTCGAGAGAAACTCCTTCTCTAGAAAGGATCCATTCTTGGCAATGAAGATTTTGCCCTTGGATCTATGATAGACGGTATACCCAATAGTTTCCTTAGGGTATCCTATGAAGACGCATTTTTCCGCTTTGGGTTCAAGCTTGTCGGGCTGTAACTTCTTTACATAAGCTTCGCATCCCCAAACTTTAAGGAACGACAATTTAGGTTTCTTCCCAAACCATAATTCATACGGTGTTGTTTCAATGGATTTAGATGGTTCCCTATTTAATGTGAATGCGGCTGTTTCTAATGCATAACCCCAAAACGATAGCGGTAAATTTGTAAGTGACATCATAGAACGAACCATATCTAAGAGAGTTCGATTATGACGTTCGGACACACCATTATGTTGTGGTGTTCCTGGCAGTGTCAATTGTGAAAGTATTCCGCATTTCTTCAAATGCTCGCCAAACTCGTAACTTAGATATTCACCTCCACGATCAGATGTCAGAAATTTAATCTTCTTGTTACGTTGATTCTCTACCTCACTTTGAAATTCCTTAAACTTCTCGAAAGTTTCGGACTTATGTTTCATGAAATAGATATACCCATATCTACTCAAGTCATCCGTGAAGGTAAGAACATAAAGATAACCACCGCACAATGCCACACTCATTGGACCACACACATCGGTATGTATGATTTCCAATAAGTTCGTAGCTCGCTCCATCATACCAGAAAATGGAGTCTTAGTCATTTTACCCATCAGACATGCTTCGCATCTTTCAAGTGATTCAAAATCAAGTGATTCAAGAAGTCCATCAGAATGGAGTTTCTTCATACGCTTCACTCCAATGTGACCAAGACGACAGTTCCACATATTGTAGGGGTTCGTAGCATGTAAAACAAAAAAATTCTACCGTATGAACACACAATCAAGATCTAATCTATGATCAAGCCAAGATCTATCTACTAGATTGTAGCAACGAGTCAATAGAGTACTAACCCTTGAAGATCCAAAGCGGTTAACGAGAGCAGATTCTCGTGGATGATGTAGTCGTACACTTCCGATCTCAAGATCGCGTAGACGATCCTTCCGGCGCTGCGTTCCGGCAGCGCTTCCGCAGTCGGTCACACGTTCGGTACTCGATGAAGACCTTCCTCTCCCTTGTTCCAGCAGGCGGCAGAGGTTGTAGCACTCTCCTCGCGATTCCGGCAACACGACGGCGTGGTACCGAAAGTAGAGGGGAGATCTCGCAGGGCTTCGCCTTAAGCCGGAGCGAGTATGGTGGACTATGAGAGAGGCCTTGGCGATCTAGGGTTTAGAGGCGCCAAGGAGAGAGAGCTAGGCCGGCGGCTAGGGCAAGGGGAGGGCCCCAACTCGGCGTCTAGGCAAACCCTAGGGGCGGCGGCGACTTGGTGGAGGCCGGCGGCTAGGGCTAGGGTTTAGAGGAGAGAGGTGTAGGGAAGAGGGGCACCCCTGCCCCTTCTTTTATAGGTGGGAGGAAGGCACGGTTGGGAGGAGGGAGTCCTCCTCCAACTCCTCCTCCTTGGCCGACGGGTGGAGGGAGTAGGACTTCCTCCCTAAGTAGGTTTCCTACTCTCCCTCCACCAAGCAAACTTGCCGTTTGGCTTTTTCAAATTGGCGTTTGACTTTTCAAACTAGGATTTGATTTATCCCTTTATTTTGCTCAGCGATGACACCTAGTACATGATGCAACCATTCCAACTTGTTATGACACATTCATGTACCCTTCCCCTCCGGAGTGCCGGACCTTCCGGACCCTTCTAGAACATTCCCGATGAAAACACCGGAATCATTCTCCAACTCCGAAACAGGACTTTCCTTATATGAATCTTATTCTCCGGACCATTCCGGATCTCCTCGTGATATCCCAGATCCCATCCGAGACTCCGAATAACATTCGGTCTCTTACTCATCATTCCATAACTACTCAACAACATCGAATCCTTAAGTGTGTCTCCCTACGGTTCGTGAATTATGCGGAGATGACCGAGACACTTCTCCGATCAATAACCAATAGAGGAATCTGGAAATTCATATGGCTCCCACATATTTCTACGATTACTTTGCGAATGAATGAACCACTTACATACGATACCAATTTCCCTTTGTCTCACGATAGTTTACTTATCCGAGGTTTTGATAGTCGGTATCTCTGCATACCTAGTTCAACCTCGTTACCGATAAGTACTCTTTTCTCGTTCCCGTGATATGTGATCCCTTGTGATCCAGTCACATGCTTGCAAGCTAATTGGATGACATTCCACCGAGAGGGCCTAGAGTATATCTATCCGTCATATGGATGGACAAATCCCACTCTTGATCCATGTGTCTCAACCCATACTTTCCGAACACTCAATGCCACCTTTATAGCCACCCAGTTACGATGTGGTGTTTGATGTCATCAAAGCATCCTTCCAGTGATGGTGATAAGCATGATCTCATGGTCAAAGGAATTAGGTTACTATGTATCAGAAAGCATATAGCAAATGAACTATATTAAATGACTTGATCTTTATGCTACGCTTATCTATAGGAGTATGTCCATCATATCATTCTCCTAATGATATGACCCTGTTGTTAATAACATCTCTATGTTCATGATCAAGAAACCATGATCATATATTAACCAACAAGCTAGTTTAACAAGAGGCTTTACTAGGGACTCTTTTATGTTTACAAATCACACAAGTATTAATGTTTCCGGTTAATACAATTATAGCATGGTATGTAAACATTTATCATAAGCATGAAGATATGATAATAACCACTTTATTATTGCCTCTTGGGCATATCTCCAACAGTCTCCCACTTGCACTAGAGTCAATAATCTAGTTTCCAATCTTTGTGTATTCAAAACCTATGGCTTTCCGGTGTTGCATGTTCACGATTGCTAGTGGTCAACTGATCTCCGGATCTAACACTTCCAGGTCTGTGTGTAATTGCATGTCTTTGCGTCTCTATGCATCACTCATTCTCTAATGAGATGGCTTTGTATAATTTTGGTCCTTTGGTGAGACCTTTAGTTCTTTGGGGTTAAAACATGCTGATAATATTGTCGTACGATATATCTTCATAGTATTATCCCACTATGAACTACACCTAGTTTGATAACAAACTACTTGACACAAATGCCCTCTTTAGCTGCTATTATAGCAGTCATATACTTAGCCTTTTGTTGTAGTATCTGTCACAATGTCTTAACCTTGGAACTCATCCAAATCCATTATGGAACTTTCTTTCCATTATATTGTGCCACCCTTAGTTTAGATTGAGATAAACTTAATTTGTACTTTGTGACAAAACTAGTATCAATGTAGTACTTTTACAATGAACTAACCATCTATTTGCCACTTCTACAAAATAATATACTCTTAGTTCTTCCAAAAGATCATAAGAATATCCTTACTATCGTCCAATGATCATCTTATAAATCATTCTGGTATATGCTCATGACATTTAGAGCATAGGACATATCTGGATTTGTACATATCACATTATGATTGATATAAATACTCTTTGTGATTTCATACATCAAGTATCAATCTATACTTGAATCTTTGTTTCACTTACCAAGTGTCAATACACTTGAATATATCATCAATATTGAACTCATTCAATCCTTTCTGTGTGACAAGAATCTTTCTTGTAGTTTCTATATTGAACTCATTCAATACATCATTTATGCACTTTCGGCACAACCATATTAGCGTCTATTGATGCCAAATATTTGGGTTTTGCCTAAGTCTTTCATCGGGATGAAATTCTTAATATGTGTTAATAAAAGATACATCATTTCTAATCAACAATATGTCTTCCACATAATGTATTAGAAACATGTCTTAGCGCTCCCACTTAATTTCTTACAAATGCAAGCATCTTCATTGTCTCTGATGAAATTAAACTCTTTTAACAGTTTCATCATAGTGAAGATTCCAACTCCGCGATGCTCACTTCAACCATTGAAGTTTGCATATGGACCATGTTATGCACATGTCCTAGGTAACAATTCTATTAGAAGAACTTGTTTTGTTTATTCAACTACCACATAACAAATTTATATGTAGTGGTTGCTACATTAATCCGTCTAGACTAAATATCGCTATGAAAGATCAAATATTGTCATAATCAACCTTTGAACATTGTTGTGAACTCTTTCCCAACATGTCGACTTTTTCATAGATGTGAAACATCCATGTCTATTTTATAGATCCAAACACAACTGTAAGGTCTTACACCTTTCTCGAGGGTCCTTCAAAAACTTGATTTCTCGTGTATGGAACTATCACGGATTTTATGGCTTCAAGTCATTTGATGGAGTCAGGGCTCATCATCGCTTCTTTTCATGCAGTACGTTCATTATTCTCAAATAATGATTCAACCCTCAAATCTTGGTATTTGATTGTTTACTCGACCTACTTGGTTTAATAGAAACTTTGACCTCCGTAACCACAACCTTCGAGGCACGTGAGCCATGCATTGTTGTTGCCTCCGGTGTAGGGTTCGCAGCATAGAAAACAAAAAATTTCCTACGATGGGAACAACTATGTACCAAGATCTATCTACTAGATACAAACAACGGGTGGATGTATATCCGTAGAGAACATACCCTTGAAGACCGACAAAGCTTAACGAGTCCAAACTCGTGGTTGATGTAGACGATCTCTTGCCGATCTCAAGATCGAGAGGAAGTTCTAGCGCCGCAAAACAGCAGCGCATCCGTGCTCGCACACACGTTCGAGGCACCGAGCAACCTCCGCCTCCTCGCTCCAGCGATGCAGCGGAAGCACAACTCTTTCTTGCCGAAAAGCCACCGGGAACATGTATCTCGCTAGTCCGAGACCATGGGGGATAAATTCTAGAGGGGGAGAGAGATCCTTCACGAGGAGGTGTGAGTGAGAGAGAGGGAGGGGGCTCCTTTTATAGGGAGAGGGGGGGCACCCAAGGGGCCATGTGCCCAGCCATGGGGCTGCCCCCACCTCTTCCACATTCATGTGGGTGGACACTCCACTCACTCAAATGCCTTTCAATTCCCTCCACTCAAAAAAAACCCACTCAAATTCCCATTAAATTTCCACCAAATTTAATGCAAACTCTCATTAAATAAAACTCCTTTTATTTATTCAGAATTTTGTCAATTACTTTAATGACAAACATTCACATATAACCCCTCGCTATTATTTCATTTCACATGCAGAAACACTTTCTGCAATTTCACCCGAAAACCCGTTTCGGTATCTAGTGAAATAAATTCCTGCGCTTTTTATTCTTTTCGGCATGAAACTTTTGCTCCAAATGGATGTCGGTGTCTCTTAAGTGTGTCACCCTACGGTTCGTGAATAATGCGGACATGATCGAGACCCCTCTCAGATCAATAATCAGAAGCGGGATCTGGAGACCCATACTGACTCCCACACATTCAACGATGACTTTCTTGTGATCGTCGGAACCTTTTACGCTAGTATCTTAATCCTTTTGTTTCGTGATATATTACGTGTCCGAGATTCGATCATCGGTATCTCCATACCTAGTTTGATCTCGTTACCGACATGTACTCTTTTCTCGTTCCCATGATATAACATTCTAGTGATTAAATCACTTGCTTGCAAGCTAATCAATGTGATATCACCGAGAGGGCCCAGAGTATATCTATCCGTCATAGGGATGAACAAATTCCACTCTCGATCCTTGGGCCTCAACATAACACTTTAGTAGTTCTGAACTCATCTTTATAATCACCCTGTTATAGTGTGACGTTTGATGTTATCAAGAAACTCTTCCGGTGTTAGTGATTGACATGATCTCATGGTCTAAGGATTAGGATCACTTCGTAAGTTGTTATAGCAATATAAACTCAATGAATTTGATCGTAATGCTATACTTCGGATGAATGTTCATCACATCATTACACTAATGTTGTGATCCCGTTATTAACAACATCCAATGTCCATGATCAGGAAACCTTGATCATCTTGTTAATCAACGAGCTAGTTTATGAGAGAGGCATAACTAGGAACTTCCTTTTTGTTTATTAAACACACATGTATTAACGTTTCCGTATTAATATAATTATAGCATGTAAAATAAACATTTATCATAAATAAGGAATACGATAATAACCACTTTATTATTGCCTCTCGGGCATATTCCCTTCAGTCTCCCACTTGCACTAGAGACAATAATCTAGTTTGAAAACTTTGCGTACTGAACACTTATGGCTTTCCGGTGTTCGATATACGCAATTGCAATTGGTTAACATAATCTACGAATCTGACGCTTCAGGTCCGTGTGTATTTGCATGTCTTTGTGTCTTCACGCATCACTCGTTCTCCAATGAGATGGCATTGTATAAATTTGGTCTTTCGGTGAGACCTTTAGTTCCTTGGGGTTAAAACACGTCGATACTATTGTTGTACAATATATATTTAGTGTTAGCCCGTTGCGAACCACACCTTAGTTTGATAACAAACTACTTGACACAAATTCCCTCCTTTGCTGCTACTATAGCAGTCATATACTTAGCCTTTTTGTTGTAGTATTCGTCACATGTCTTAACTTTGGAACTCTTACAAATCCATCATGGAATCTCCTTTCCATTACATTAAATTGAGATAAACTTAATTTGTATCTTGTGACAAAACTAGTATCAATGTAACGCTTTACAATGAACTATTTGTAATTGTTTGTCACCTCTACACAAATATATTCTTAGTTCTTCCAAAAGATCATAAGAATATCCTCACTATCGTCCAATGATCATTTTATGATTCATTCTGGTATATGCTCATAACACTTAGAGCATAGGACATATCTGGATGTGTACATATCATGGTATGATTGATCAAAACATTCTCGTGATTTCACTCATCAAGTGTCAAAGCACTTGAATCTTGTTTCACTTATCAAGTGTCGATACACTTGAATCTTGATTCAATTCCTTTCCATGCGACAAGAACCATTTCTTGTCGTTTCTATATTGAACTCCTTCAATATCTCATATATGTACGTTTGGCATAACCATATTAGCGTCACGGTCTATCCACTATAGACTTTCATGCTAATTATTCGGGTTTTGCCTAAGTCTTTCATCAAAATGAAATCCTTAACCTTTGTCAATAAAAGATACATCATTTCTAATCAACAAGATGTCCTTCACATAATGTATTAGAAATATGTCTCAGCGCTCCCACTTAATTTCTTGCAAATGCAAGCATCTTCATCGTCTCCTGATGAAAACTTCTTTTCATTAAGGTGAAGATTCCAACTCCACGATGCTTACTTCAACCATTGAAGTTTGCATGCCCTTTTTAGCATCCTTTGAATTAACAAAACCCTCTGGATCGTGTCATGTACACGTCCTAGGTAACCATTCTATTAGAAGAACTTTGTTTTGTTTATTCATCTACCATATAACAAATTATACATAGTGGTTGCTACTTTAATCCGTCTAGACTAAATATCGCTATGAAAGATCAAATCTTGTCATAGTCAACTCCTTGAACATTGTCATAAAATACTTTACGACATGTCGACTATTTCATAGATGTGAAACATCCATGTCTATTTCTTTATAGATCCAAATACGACCGATAGGTTTTCACACCTTTCCGGAGGGTCTTCCAAGTTCAAAACTTGATTAATCGTGTATGGAACTATCACGGATTTTATGGCTTCAAGCCATTTGACGGAGTCAGGGCCCATCATCGCTTCTTTGTATATATTCGGTTCATCATTGTCAAACAATAATGATTTACTCTCAAATCTTAGCATTTGATTGTTTAACCGACCTACTTGGTTCAATAGGAACTTAGATCTCCATGACCACAACCTTTGAGGCACATAAGCTATGAGCATTATGGCAGCCTTCGGAATGATTTCCGGCGCTGCGCAACTCAGCACATATAGCTAAGGTTCGTTAACCTTATCAAAGTTCTATTGTCCTCCCACTTAACTTTTACGAAAAATTCCTTCTCCAAGAAACTTCACATTTCATGCGACAAACCCTTTTGTCCTCGGTGTTATGGAGGAATAACCAATTGTTATTCGAAATAACCTACAAAGACATGCTCATCCAACTTTGGTTGTAAACATCTTACTTATTTTTAGCATACCAAAATTTAAGAAAGGACAACTTGGGTTTTACCCCAAACCATAACTCATATGGTGTCATTTCAACAGATCAAGATGGAGCTCTTTTCAGTGTAAAAGCGGTAGTCTCTAAAGCTTTAATCTTTTAAAACATAATGGCAGTTTTATCAATAACACCTTTGATCCAACCATGTCAAACAAGGTTTCCTTACAAATCTCAAACACTCCATATTCCTATGGTGTTTCGGGAGATGTAAATCTAGGTGTTTTGCTAAACTTGTAACTCAAATAAATCCCTTTTATGATAAAATCATAATTCATTTATTTTTCTTGTTACACTTGTAACTCAAATAAATCCCTTATGATAAAATCATAAACCATTTATTTTCTTGTTACAATGATTTTCACTTCATCTTGAAAGTCTTTGAAACGTTTTTCAAATATTTCATACTTCTTTCTCATTAAGTGAACATTCACTCAAATTTCCGGAGAAAGTATATGAAGTTGAAACCCATCGCTTACGACTACACATAATGGACTACATACATCGATATGTATAAATTCCAATATTTTAGTCGTTCGTTCTTCTTTGGCCTTTGAACGAAGTTTTAATTATCCCGAGGAAAGTCTCACAAGCGTCACTTGATCAAATCAAAGACTCCAAAAATCCATGAATATGGAGATTCTTCATGTTTTCTTTCCAATATAATTTAAACGGCGATGTCACTTCGTAAGTGATCTTTCAATCATTTGTCTTACGACATTTTAGCATTAGGTTTTATGGATGTGATTTCTCCAACTAGATTTGTAAATCATCCATCTTATATGGAATACGATAATTATTTGAACAACCTTTGTTCTCATAATACCTGATTCAAATAAAAATTATTAAAACAAATCTTGAAGTCAAGCTTTGATGTCAACGAGAAATACAAACAACGGTTTGTTTGTTTTCGATGAACATCATCACATATTCTCTTGCTAGTTATTTAGGCCATTGTGGTTTATGAATTGCGTCGTTCTGTATGAAATTTCATACCAACCAATTCGTTATCCAATACCCAAGAACCACATTGTTTAACAAGCAAAGAATACCACCATAACATGTATATCATTTATATACCTAAATTGGATATTTCCAATCTTTTATTTTCTGCCAAATATATTTTATAGATTCTCTTTCAGCATTTCCTTTTCCATTTAAAAGAATCTATCAACATCAAAAGTGGCACCATATACATGACACATAGTCCAAAGCGTGTATATTCAAATAATAATACCTTTGGACTTGCACTTTGAAGTAGATCACCATCATCAAATGATCGGCGTTCTTTCAAAATCCATTCTTTAGTAATCTTTTAGTGTAGTAAACACTTTACATACATCTTCTATTCATCCTTATCATGACGACTTTCATGATCAAGCTATTATAGCTTATAAAGATGAATCTTGAGTATAACGTTACTTTCCAAAACCCTTTTGGATGATTAGGATGTCTAGCATCTCCAATCTTCGTAAATTCTCATCCAATATGAGAATATATATTATACTCTATCATATTACAACCAAAACATTGTTTCATATATCTTTATATCTGTCACACATGATGGTTTCTGAAACAATTCTTTCAGCTCCTAGATAATCTTGATATTTAAATCAAGAATCATGGAGGCAAATATGATACTTAAGATACTAACACTGGAATTGTTACTCTCGATTTAATACCAATTATTAAATTTCACGGAGTAAACAGAGTTTGCTGAAAGTTTGCAATAGGACTTTAAACTTTAGATTGACACTCAACACAATACGATACCAGTTCGTAAAGTATATATCCAGAATTCTATAATTCTATTATCTCAATTACAACTATGCATAAGAGGTGAACGAATGCCAATGACTACAACAAATTATGCAAATTTACTTTGATTTAATTTATGATAAATTTAGTTCTACTAATCCAAATTAGAAATAAACTCCCACTCAAAAACGACATCCCTCGTGTCTTTTTGGTGATTACATGAACCAAATCCACTACACCAAGTCCGATCATCACGTGAGTCGGGGTAGCTTCAAAGGCGAGCATCAAATGGGCATCATATCTACTATATGACTCATGCTTAACCTTTCGGTATGTGTTTCGAGGCCATGTCTGTACATGCTAGGCTCGCCAAGTAAGAACCTTAGTATTCGCGTGTGTAACTGTCTTACACCCGAGATATGCTCGTGGATTCAAGTACACCCGATCATCACGTGATGTCTTGAAGCGACGAAACATTGTCGGTGCGTACTTAAGGAAGAACACATTCTTATATTTATATCAAAATGAGGGATCATCTTATTATGCTAATAAAACGCCAAACAAGCAATATAAGATGCAATCAAAACATCACATGTTTATTAGTGGAATGATATGGTTCCCGCATATGATCTCTATCATGTGCATCGTGGTATGATCACTATCATACCTTTATGTGTAAATCCAAGGTCTATGGAGTTTACACGTTATGTATGTTGTAAGAGTATCATCTCATACTTCTACTTACAACATCACCATATCATAACACTAGCCCAGCAACAATCTAAACTAGACGCCTCTAATTTATCCATTGCAAGTTTTACGTGGGTTAGGGCTTTCGAAGATAGAACCGTTCTTACCTACGAACATGAACCACAACGAGGATAACCAAATTGTTGACAACTCGTTGCAAATTAGATATTGACTATAGTAGAAGAGACAGACACCCGCTAGCCACTTATGCAAACTAGTTGCATGTCAAGCGTGGAACAGGTCTCATGTGCGAGGACATGTAAAGTTTGTTCGGGCCGCTTCATCCCACTATGCCACCAATATCCAAAGTACAACTAAGAAGCAATAAAATGATCATCATCGCCCACATACTCATATGTGTACTACCCGTGCAAAGTATCTACGCATAGATCCGGCTCTGATACCGCTATAGGGTTCGCAGCATAGAAAACAAAAAATTTCCTACGATGGGAACAACTATGTACCAAGATCGATCTACTAGATACAAACAACGGGCGGATGTATATCCGTAGAGAACATACCCTTGAAGACCGACAAAGCTTAACGAGTCCAAACTCGTGGTTGATGTAGACGATCTCTTGTCGATCTCAAGATCGAGAGGAAGTCCTAGCGCCGCAAAACAGCAGCGCATCCGTGCTCGCACACACGTTCGAGGCACCGAGCAACCTCCACCTCCTCGCTCCAGCGATGCAGCGGAAGCACAACTCTTTCTTGCCAAAAAGCCACCGGGAACATGTATCTCGCTAGTCCGAGACCATGGGGGATAAATTCTAGAGGGGGAGAGAGATCCTTCACGAGGAGGTGTGAGTGAGAGAGAGAGAGGGGGGCTCCTTTTATAGGGAGAGGGGGGGCACCCAAGGGGCCATGCGCCCAGCCATGGGGCTGCCCCCACCTCTTCCACATTCATGTGGGTGGACACTCCACTCACTCAAATGCCTGTCAATTCCGTCCACTCAAAAAAAAACCACTCAAATTCCCATTAAATTTCCACCAAATTTAATGCAAACTCTCATTAAATAAAACTCCTTTTATTTATTCAGAATTTTGTCAATTACTTTAATGACAAACATTCACATATAACCCCTTGCTAGTATTTCATTTCACATGCAGAAACACTTTCTGCAATTTCACCCGAAAACCCGTTTCGGTATCTAGTGAAATAAATTCCTGCGCTTGTTATTCTTTTCGGCATGAAACTTTTGCTCCAAATGGATGTCGGTGTCTCTTAAGTGTGTCACCCTACGGTTCGTGAATAATGCGGACATGATCGAGACCCCTCTCAGATCAATAATCAGAAGCGGGGTCTGGAGACCCATACTAACTCCCACACATTCAACGATGACTTTCTTGTGATCATCGGAACCTTTTACGCTAGTATCTTAATCCTTTTGTTTCACGATATATTATGTGTCCGAGATTCGATCATCGGTAGCTCCATACCTAGTTTGATCTCGTTACCGACATGTACTCTTTTCTCGTTCCCGTGATATAACATTCTAGTGATCAAATCACTTGCTTGCAAGCTAATCAATGTGATATCACCGAGAGGGCCCAGAGTATATCTATCCGTCATAGGGATGAACAAATTCCACTCTCGATCCATGGGCCTCAACATAACACTTTAGTAGTTCTGAACTCATCTTTATAATCACCCTGTTACGGTGTGACGTTTGATGTTATCAAGAAACTCTTCCGGTGTTAGTGATTGACATGATCTCATGGTCTAAGGATTAGGATCACTTCGTTAGTTGTTATAGCAATATAAACTCAATGACTTTGATCGTAATGCTATACTTCGGATGAATGTTCATCACATCATTACACTAATGTTGTGATCCTGTTATTAACAACATCCAATGTCCATGATCAGGAAACCTTGATCATCTTGTTAATCAACGAGCTAGTTTATGAGAGAGGCATAACTAGGAACTTCCTTTTTGTTTATTAAACACACATGTATTAATGTTTCCGTATTAATACAATTATATCATGTAAAATAAACATTTATCATAAATAAGGAATACGATAATAACCACTTTATTATTGCCTCTCGGGCATATTCCCTTCATCTGGAACACTTTTTGGCGCTGCGCAACTTTGCACATATAGCTAAGGTTCTTTTAACCTTATCAAAGTTCTATTGTCCTCCCACTTAACTTTTCACGAAAAATTCCTTCTCAAAGAAACTTGACGTTCATCTGAAATTAACAATTATTCGAAATAACATACAAAGACAGGTTCATCCGACTTTGGTTGCAAACATCTTTCTTATGCATAGCATACCAATGTTTAAGAAAGGACAACTTGGGTTTTATCCCAAACCATAACTTTATATGGTGTCATTTCAACGGATTATGATGGAGCTCTTTTCAATGGAAAAACGGTAGTCTCTAAAGCTTTTAATCTTTTAAAATATAATGGCAGTTTTATGAATTACACCTTTGATCTTACCATGTCAAACAAGGTTTAATTATATATCTCGAACGCTCCATACTCTTATGGTGTTTCGGGATATGCAAATCCACGGAACGATTCCTTAAATCTTAGGTATTATGCTAAATTTGTAACTCAAATATCTTCCTTTATGATCTTATCATAAACTATTTATATTCTTGTTACAATGATTTTGCACTTCATCTTGAAAATCTTTGAACTTTTCAAATGTTTCATACTTCATCCTTATTAAGTAAATATTCATATATTCACTCAAATTTTCGGAGAAAGCATATGTAGTTGAAATCCATCGCTCTTGACTACACATAATGGACTTCATACAACAATATGTACAAGTTCCAATAAGCTAGTCATTCGTTCCCTTTTGGCCTATGAACGAAGTTTTAATTATCTCTACGAAAGTTTCACAAGCGTCATTTGATCAAAAATAAAAAAGACTCCAAAATTCCATCCACATGGAGTTTCTCCATGTTTTCTTTCCAATATATCTTAAATGGCGATGTCACTTCCTAAGTGATCTTGCAATCAATTTGTCTTTCGACATTTTTTTAGCACTAGTTTTATGGATGTGATTTCTCCAACGATATTTGTAAATCATCCATCTTTTATGGATTACGGCAATTATTTGAACAACCCTTTTGTTCTCATAATACCTGATAAAACAAATCTTGAAGGCAAGCTTTGATGTTTAACGATCAACACAATAACCCTTTATTTGTTCTCGATGAACATCATCACATATTCTTTTGCTAGTTACTTAGGCCATTGTAGTTCATGTGTAAGATCCCTCCTTTGTAAAGGAAAAGGATCCCTGTGATTGCAACGCTAGTCCATGGATCATTGCTAGGATCCACAGTTTAAGATGAAGTACACAGATATAAAGGTCATTTATTACATCCATTCCAGAGATAAAACATGGTCTTTTACAACTCAGGGCCACAGGCCTAATACAAGAGTTTTGGAATAAGTAAATAAACATAAGTCTTCATCTTCATGTGCCACAGGCAAGCATGTTGAGTGTAGACTCATGACACCTAATCATCATCGGAGTAACCTGCAACATCACAAGTTACAGCCACAGTGGGTCAATACTTTGGAATAGTATTGGCAAGTGATACCTTAGTAAATTTTAAGTGGACTATGTTACTATATGCATTTTGGCTAAGTGTAGCTTGGCTTGCTTTGCTCAAAATAGGTTTTTCCTATTAGTTGAAAACACTAAGTTTTTCTTTGTCAAAAACTTTCCCAAGAAACCACCAATAGACATTGGGGTCCTTCACCCTTGTTCACCCACCAATTTTTACTTAGAAGTTGGAGTGATGAGATTCTTGATAGCTTCCATGTCTTGATGCTCAAGTTGTCCATTGCCATGGACTTGGCTAAGTACTTAGATTTTTCCATCTGCAGAGGTTGTGCACTTTCCCCACCAGACTTGGTTTCCCAAGACAGGACCTTTCAGAAGCCTTTCCTTAGCCAAATGGACGCGCTCCAACCTATCATTCCCACTACCACCAACTGTCCAAAAGGCTAAGTTCTAGCAACCTATATGATCAAGGCAGAGCCCATATTGCCAAGTGGTTGCACTATAAGCTTCTCAACACTTGGCCTCCAAATCCCTTTGTGCCTGGGTGGCATACCACAAGTGTGATACACAAGGTAAACCATGTCCATGGGCCTTGTGTAACCACTCAACCAAAAACCACCATTCAAGTCCCATTCCACCCAGGAGGTTCATTGACTTAGTTGTTTTTTTAAGAAAAACTTAAGTCCCAAGACTTAGAAATATTTTCATCATAGCATGTATATACTTTACCAACCCTTGTTTGCTACTAGCTAGGCTAAGCATGGCATAGTAACTTAACTTAGGGGAATTCCCTAGCAATTCTACAATTCTACAACTACTTAGGATTTCCCAACATAGCATTTGGCAAAAATAAAAAAAATGCAAGACTTAGCAAAATATTTCTAATGCTTGTACAAAATATAGGTATGGAAATATTCATGAAGTACCACTTGCCTTGGTAATGGGGAGAGTAGCACTCTTCACAATCACAGTCACTAGCAAAATCTACACAAAAATTTGTAGCACAAAATTACACACAATTCATATACAAACAAAAATATGAATGCATGCATGCAAGAAAATGCTAAGTGATGATTTTTGAAAACTCCACCAAGCAAGTGCATGATACGGAAACATAACCAAGTCAAAAACTTGCTAACTAAACTTATTTAGCACTAAAACAATTCACTAAACAAATTCTATACTCAAAATAGTCCTAAACATGTTTCTGCATAAAAGTCATTTTAACAGGAACATTTCACTAAACACATTGCAGATTCAGAAAGGGCTTGTCTCCCTGATTCCAACGGTATAAAATTTGCAAAAATCTAACGTGGGAAACAAAAGTTATAGCCATTTGAAATTTGGATCTAAATCTGATTTGAATTCTGTTTTTGAATCTAACCCTAGCCACGCGTCATGTTTCTATTGGCGCGTACCGATTCGTTCCGGATCGCGCTTGCTAGCCGTAGGATCTAACTAACAACGCACGGTCCAGATCTAGCATAACGGTTCGATTAGTGATTCTATCGCAAGCGTTGGATCTAGATCCAATGGCTCTCGAGCATGCGACCATGTTCTGGCGGCGCGCAGCGTCAGCGAGCGGCGGAGCGCTCAGTCAGCGACGGCGCTGGCGTTCTAGGTCGCGCGCGAGTGGGGGAAGGGTCTTACCAGAATCGCGGTGGCGTGCTGAAGCTCAACGTGGCGTTGGTTTGCGAAGGGGCGCGCGGGCACGGTCTCTGGAGCTCGTTGGAGTTGCGGGCGGCGTCGGTCGCTTGCAGGTGAGGTCACTGGCGAGGTTTGGCATCGCCCTAGCACGAACCAGAGGGGTCAGGGGGTGCACAAGACGCAGGCGAACAATCTCGTATGAAAGAGGGGGCAAGGGGCGCTCGGGTTTTACCTTAATTGGTCGCCGGAGTCTAGCGGCGGCGCAGGTGGTTGCAGGCACGAACGGGGACGACGACCTGGGTCACGAGCAGGCAAAAGGAAGGTGTCAACAGATGCGCCAGATCATGCTGAACAAGATAGCTTGAACCAGAGAGAGGGGGGCGGTCTTGGCTCACCGGAATCGGTCGCCGGAGTCGTCGGTACTGCGGGGCTTCGAAGACAAATGCACGCAGCCTGGTGGCGGAGTGAGCGAGGAGAGTGGGGGAAAATGCTCGCGGTGCAGAGGGGATTAAATAGGCCCAAGCGCGACAGGAAACGCCTGCGGCATCAAGGCTAATTATGCCGCGCCATTACCGGCATTGACAGCAGCGGCGACGCGGTCTGCGAGCGCGGTTTGGGGAAGACGAGGGCGACGTGGAGAGGGCCCGCTCGTCAGCGAAACACGCAGAAAGGAGGTGGGGTCTGGCCGTCAGCGGCTGTGGGGGTGCGCTTGCGCGTGCGAGAGGGAGAGGAATGGCCCGGGTGGGCTAGCTGGGCCTGTTCTGATGTTGGGCCAGATTGGTGGCGCCTGGCCTTTTTCTTTTGTTTACTCCTTTTCTTTTTCTGTTTCGATTTTCTGAATTGGTTTTCAAATGAATTCAAGTTCCATTTGAATTCAAATTTTCTTGGGATTTTTGCAGTGAGTAGTAGTCTCAAAAATAGGCACAAAGTCAAGTGGTTGCTAAGTAAAGGCTTGGTCAAACCTGGGAAACAAAATAATCAGGGACTTGCATCTGATTTGCAAATATTTGAAAAATGGTTTTTTTGGAAACCATTTCCAAATTGTAAACTTTGGTTTAAATTCTACACACAATCCTTTCAACAAAGAAGGCAACAATCAAGGTTCCTAAACATTCAAACTTTCAAATGGGGATGGCCATTTGATTTAAGTTTGTTCACATAAAATCATAGCACTATGTGCTTCTGTTTTTCTGAAATGAGTTTGAAATAGGTCTCAATTCTATATGCATGCATGAATGATATGCAATCTTTGAAATCATGATTTTAGGGATGTTACATCATGAATTCTGTTGTTTCATATGAAGATTCATACCAACAAATTCAGTATCCAATACTTAAGAACCACATTATTTAACAAGCAAATAAATAGCCATAACAAGTATATCCTTTATATACCTAAACTGAACAATTCTAGTCTTTTCTTTTCTGCCATATATTTGATATTTTCTTTCGGTATTTCCTTTTTATGTTTGAAAGAATCTATCAACATCAATAGTGGAGCCATATACATGACATATAGTCCAAAGCATGTATAGCAAAATACCAATGTCTTTGGACTTGCAATTTGAAGTAGATCACCATCATCAAATGTTTGGTGTTCTTTCAAATTCCTTTCTTTAGTAATCTCTTGGTGCAGTAAACATTTTACCTACATCAAATATTCACCCTTCTCATGGAATTATTCATGATCAAGCTACTTTAGCTTATAACGGTGAATCACGAGTATAATGTTTCTCTCCAAACCTTTTGGAGAATTAAGACGACCAACGTCTCCAACCTTTTGCAAATTCTCATCAAATATGAGAACATGACTTTTGCCATATTATACTCTATCATGTTGCAACCAAAACTTCGTTTCAGATATCATAATATCTTCCACACATCATGGTTTCTGAAACAACTCTTTCAGATCCTAGATAACCTTGATATTAAGACAATCCTTTGAATATCAAGAATCATGGAGACAAACATGATACTCATATACTAACACTTGGATTGCCACTCTTGATTTAATACCAATTATTAAACTTCATGGAGTAACTGAAACTTACTGAAAGTTTGCAATAGGACTTTTAAACTTTAGATTAACACTTCAAAACAATACGATACCAGTTCGTAAAGTAACTAACCGGAATTCTATAGTTATTTCATCTCAATTATAACTAAGCGCAAGGTGGTAAATGGATGCCAATGACTACAACAACTATGCAAATTTACTTTGATTTAATTTATGATAAATAGTGTTCAACTTTTAATCATATTGCTGTTGAACTCCCACTCAAAACAATATCCCTCACATTGTTTTAGTGATCACACGAACAAAATCCACCACATCAAAACCGATCATCACAAGAGTTGATGTAGCTTCAATGGCTAACAATCAACATGTTCATCATATCTACTATATGACTCATGCTTTACCTTTCGGTGATCCGTGTTCCGAGACCATGTCTGTACATGCTAGGCTCGTCAAGATCAAACCTTAGCTTCTGCATGAACAAATCTGGCTTGCTCACGTTGTATACACTCGCAGAATCTAACACACCCGATCATCACGTGGTGCTTCAAAACAATGAGCTTTAGCAACGGTGCTTACTAAGGATGAACACTTTAGAACTTGAAATTGTGTGCTTGAGGGATCATATTATAATGCTACCGTCGTTAAATAAGCAATACAAGATGCATAAAAGGATTAACATCACATGCAATTCATAATATGTGATATGATATGGCCTTTCTTCTTGTGCTTCCGATCTCCATCTTCAAGCACGAACATGATCTCCATCATCACCAGCATGGCGTCAAGGTCAATGGCGCCGCTTCATGGTTGTCATCCACCAGCATCAACTATTACAACTACTTTGAATAATAGACACGCGGGTCTTAATGGAATTTAAAAGACAACCATGTGGCTCCTGCCGGTTGCCAACTTACAATAAGGAACATTGCATACATCATATATAATCACAATCATGGCCATATCACATCACAACACACCCCTGCAAAACAAAGTTAGACGCCTCTAATTTTCTTTGCATGTTTTACGTGGTTTGGGGCTTTCAATAAGTGTCGTTCTAACTTACGAACACGAACCACAACATTGATACTAGTATTGTCAATCACCCGTCGTAAATTGAATCTTAACTATGTTGGGAGAAATAGGCACCCGAAAAGCCACTTATGCAATACAAGTTGCATGTCAAGCGTGGAGCAAGTCTCATGAACGATGTCATGTAAGGTTAGCCCGGGCCGCTTCATCCCACCATCCCGCAAGATGCAAAGTACACAAGAAGCAATCGACAACAAAAGCATCAACGCCCACAATGACCATTGTGTTCTACTCGTGCAACAGATCTACATATAGACACGACTCTGATACCACTGTAGGGGTTCGTAGCATGGAAAACAAAAAAATTCTACCGTATGAACACACAATCAAGATCTAATCTATGATCAAGCCAAGATCTATCTACTAAATTGTAGCAACGAGTCAATATAGTACTAACCCTTGAAGATCCAAAGCGGTTAACGAGAGCAGATTCGCGTGGATGATGTAGTCGTACACTTCCGATCTCAAGATCGCGTAGACGATCCTTCCAGCGCTGCGTTCCGGCAGCGCTTCCGCAGTCGATCACACGTTCGGTACTCGATGAAGACCTTCCTCTCCCTTGTTCCAGTAGGCAGCGGAGGTTGTAGCACTCTCCTCGCGATTCTGGCATCACGACGGCGTGGTACCGAAAGTAGAGGGGAGATCTCGCAGGGCTTCGCCTTAAGCCGGAGCGAGTATGGTGGACTATGAGAGAGGCCTTGGCGATCTAGGGTTTAGAGGCGCCAAGGAGAGAGAGCTAGGCCGGCGGCTAGGGAAAGGGGAGGGCCCCAACTCGGCGGCTAGGCAAACCCTAGGGGCGGCGACGACTTGGTGGAGGCCGGCGGCTAGGGCTAGGGTTTAGAGGAGAGAGGTGTAGGGAAGAGGGGCACCCCTGCCCCTTCTTTTATAGGTGGGAGGGAGGCACTGTTGGGAGGAGGGAGTCCTCCTCCAACTCCTCCTCCTTGGCCGGCGGGTGGAGGGAGTAGGACTTCCTCCCTAAGTAGGTTTCCTACTCTCCCTCCACCAAGCAAACTTGCCGTTTGACTTTTTCAAATTGGCGTTTGACTTTTCAAACTAGGATTTGATTTATCCCTTTATTTTGCTCAGCGATGACACCTAGTACATGATGCAACCATTCCAACTTGTTATGACACATTCATGTACCCTTCCCCTTGTAAGATCCCTCCTTTGTAAAGGAAAAAGGATCCCTGTGATTGCAATGCTAGTCCCTGGATCATTGCTAGCATCCACAGTTTAAGATGAAGTACACAGATACAAAGGTCATTTATTTCATCCATTCCAGAGATAAACATAGTCTTTACAACTCAAAGGACACATGCCTATTACAAGAGTTTGAATAAGTAAATAAATATAAGTCTTCATCTTCATGTGCCACAGGCAAACATGTTGAGTGTAGACTCATGACACCTAATCCTCATCAGAGTAACCTGCAACATCACAAGTTACAGCCACAGTGGGTCAATACTTTGGAATAGTATTGGCAAGTGATACCTTAGTAAAATTTAGGTGGACTATATTACTATATGCAATTTGGCTAAGTGTAGCTTGGCTTGCTTTGCTGAAAAATAGGTTTTTCCTATTAGTTGAAATCACTAAGTTTTTTTTGTCAAAACTTTTCCCAAGGAACCACCAATAGACATTGGGGTCCTTCACCCTTGTTCACCCACAAGTTTTTTTACTTAGAAGTTGGAATGATGAGATTCTTGATAGCTTCCATGTCTTGATGCTCAAGTTGTCCATTCTCATGGACTTGGCTAAGTACTTATATTTTTCCATCTGCAGAGGTTGTGCACTTTCCCCACCAGACTTGGTTTCACCAAGACAGGACCTTTCAGAAGCCTTCCCTTAAACCAAATGGACGCGTTCCAACCTATCATCCCACTACCACCAACTGTCCAAATGACCAAGTTCTAGCAACCTATGTGATCCAGGCAGAGCCCATATTGCCAAGTGGTTGCACTAGAAGCTTCTCAACACTTGGCCTCTAAAATACCTTTGTTCCTGGGTGGCTTTCCACAAGTGAGATACACAAGGTAAACCATAGCCATGGGCCTTGTGTAACCACTCAACCAAAACCACCAATCAAGTCCCTTTCCACCTAGGTGATTCATTGACTTAGTTGTTTTATTAAGAAAAACATAAGTCCAAAGACTTAGAAATATTTTTCATCATAGCATGTATAAATCACCAACCCTTGTTTCCTGCTAGCTAGGCTAAGCATGGCATAGATAGTAACTTAACTTAGAAATTTCCTAGCAATTCTACAACTACTTAGGATTTCCCAACATGGCATTTGGCAAAAATAGTAACATGCAAGACTTAGCAAAATATTTCTAATGTTTGTATAAAAATATAGGGATAGAAATATTCATGAAGTACCACTTGCCTTGGTAGTTGGGAGAGTAGCACTCTTCATAATCACAATCACTAGCACCAAAATCTACACATAGAATATAGCCACAATCACATACAAGTCATATGCAATCAAAAATATATATGCATGCATGCAAGATGCTAAGTGATGTTTTTTTTTGAAACTCAACCAAGCAAGTGCATAGTACTGAATTCTAACAAGTCAAAACTTTGACAAACCAAATTTTATTTAACACTAAAACAATTCCTAAACAATTCATATAACTAAATAAGCCCTACACATGTTTTTGTCAAAGAAACTATTTTAACAGAAGCTAAACATTAAACACATTGCATATTTAAAAAGGGCTTGTCTTCCTGATTCCAACGGTATAAAATTTGCCAAAATCTAACAAGGGTATCAAAAGTTACAAAACAAATTTGAACTAAAATCTGATTCAAAATCTGTTTTAAATCTAACTCACTGCCACGCGGCGCTATCCTATTGGCGCGTACTGATTCGCACGGATTGGTTGATGCGGATCATTGGATTTAAGTGATCGCGTACGGCTCAGATCTAACGTACCGTTTTGTTAAGTGATTCTATCGCACGCGTTGGATCTAGATCCAACGGCTCTTGATCAAACGACCAAGGTCTGGCGGCGCGCGGCGACGGCGACCGGCGGAGCGCTCTGCCAGTGGCGATGCCGGCATTCTAGGTCGCCCGGGGAGGGAAGAGGTTGCTTACCAGAACCACCGTGACGAGGTGAAGCTCAACGCGTCTCTGGTTGGCGAAGGAGTGCTCGGGGTCGTCGGGTATTCCTCGCTGGAGTTTGCGAACGCGTCGGGTGCGGCTGCTCGTTGATGTTGGCGAAGATACAAATCACGCCGAGGCAAAATAAGCAGTGCGTTAGATGCGCGGAGTGATGCTGGTCATGTGAGTGTCAAAGAGAGAACAAGGCGCGGTCAGAACTAACCAGGAAGGTTCGCCGGAGTTGGAGACGGCGTCGGATTCTCTCGGTGCTCGTCGAAGTCGAAGCTCTGGATCACAAACAGACGGGTAAAGGGGATCAGGAGGCGCGCAAGGAAGTTGCGAAGCTGCTCGTATGAACCAGAGAGGAAGGGGCGCACGAGGTTTACCAGAATTGGTCGCCGGAGTAGGTTCTGTCTACGGCGGTGCAAGAGCGAATACTGGCAGCCTGGTGGCGAGAAGGGTGTGCAGTGTGGGGGAAAATGACCGCGAGGGGGAGAGGTTCTTATAGCCGGAGCTGGGCATGGAGTTACTCGCGGAATCAATGGGAATCAACGCAGCAGTGACTGCGGCGAGTAACGGCGGCGTGAGCGGCGCAGGCGCGCGTGATTGACGAAGACGACGACAGGGTCATGGGTCCACTTGTCAGCGAAATAAACAGAGGGAAGGTGGGGTCCTGGCGTCAGCGGCTCGTTGGGTGCGTCTGCGCATGAGAGAGGGAGAAGGGGAACCCGGGTGGGCTAGCTGGGCTGGTTTCGCTGTTGGGCCAGAATAGTAGCGCCGGCCCTTTTCCTTTCCTTTATTCCTTTTCTTTTTCTAATTTGATTTTCTGGAATGATTTTCAAATGAATTCAAACTCTATTTGAATTCAAATCTTTTCAGGATTTTTGCAGTGTGCAACAGTCACAATTCTAGGCATAAAACCATGTGGTCACTTTGAATTGGCTTGGTCCTTTTGAATAAACAAAATAAACAGTGCTATAGCACTTAATTTGAAAATGTTTTGAGAATGGTTTTGAACCATTTTTATTTTGTAAAATTTTGTTCAAATTCCACACTCAATCCAATCAACAAGGAAGCAAACAAACTTGGTTTAAAACACTTAAGCTCTCAAATGGGGATGGCCATTTGATTTAAGTTTGCTCACATAAAATGATAGCACTATGTGCTTCTGTTTTCTTGAAATTGGTTTGAAATTGATCTCAAAACTATATGCATGCATGAATGATATGCAATCTTTGAAATCATGATTTTAGGGATGTTACAAATCTAACCCCCTTAAGGTGAATCTCGCCCTCGAGATTCGGATTGGCTAGCAAATAGGTGAGGGTGGTCTTTCCGAAGATCATCTTCTCTTTCCCATGTTGCTTCCTCTTCAGAATGATGGTTCCACTGCACTTTGCAAAACTTGATAGTCTTAGTCCTTGTGACTCTTTCTGCAGTTTCAAGAATCTTGATAGGTTTCTCTTCATAAGTGAGATCACTTTCTAGTTGAACTTCCTCCAGAGGTATAGTATCCTTCAAAGAAGTTTCTTCCATTTCTGGATGACATTTCTTAAGCTGACTCACATGAAACACATTATGGATAGCTGACAGAGATTCTGGCAGTTCAATTTCATAGGCAACTTCTCCTTTGTGACTCAGAATCTTGAATGGCCCAACATATCTTGGTGCCAATTTTCCTTTGACTCCGAATCTTTTCACTCCACGAAGTGGTGACACTATAAGATAGGCTCTATCACCAACTTCGTAGGTGACTTCTCTACGCTTAGGATCTGCGTAGCTTTTCTGTCGGGACTGTGCTATCTTCAACCTGTCCTTAACCAACTTGACCTTCTCTTCGGCTTCTTTGATAAGATCTGGCCCAAATAAACTTCTTTCTCCCACACCATTCCATAACAATGGGGTGGTACACTTTCTTCCGTAGAGAAACTCAAACGGTGCCATCTCAATGCTGGCTTGATAGCTGTTGTTATAAGAAAATTCTGCATAAGGCAGACTTTCATCCCAACTGGCTCCATAGTCTAGGGCACATGCCCTCAACATGTCTTCAAGAATCTGATTAGTCCTTTCTGTTTGTCCATCGGTTTGAGTATGAAAAGCAGTACTGAATTCCAACCTCGTTCCCAATGAATCATGCAACTGTCTCCAAAAATGGGAAGTGAATTGAGTTCCCCTATCAGACACAATACTCTTGGGCACTCCATGTAGACATACAATTCTACTAATGTAGATTTTGGCTAACTTAGCACTTGTATAGGTTGTCTTCACGGGTATGAAATGAGCCACTTTAGTTAGGCGATCCACTACTACCCAAATAGAATCGTATCCTGACCGGGTCCTTGGTAATCTGGTAATGAAATCCATACCAATCTTGTCCCACTTCCAATCAGGAATAGGTAGTGGTTGCAGTAAACCTGCTGGTTTTTGATGTTCCGCTTTCACTCTACTACACACATCACACAAAGCAATATGTTCGGCGATGTCCTTCTTGAGATTATTCCACCAAAATCTTTCTTTCATGTCCATGTACATTTTGGTGTTACCCGGGTGAATAGAATACGGAGAGTTGTGTGCTTCCTGCAAAATCAGTTTCCGCAACTCCGGGTCTTGTGGAACACAAATACGTTTCCCATGCCATAAAGTACCCTGTTCGTCTTCATAGAATTCTTCGGCTTTTCCTTTGCCAATCTTTTCCTTAATCTCTTCAATTTCCATATCAGTCTTCTGGGCTTCTATGATCTTGTCCAACAAAGTGGGTTGAACATCCAAAGACATGAGATGTCCTTCAGGCACAATCTCCAATCTGAGTTTTCTGAATTGGGTACACAAATCATCCGGCAATTCTCCTTTGGTAAGGCCATTTACAAAAACCTTACGGCTTAGAGCATCTGCTACAACATTTGCTTTACCGGGGTGGTATTGCAAACTTAAGTCATAGTCTTTGATGAGTTCTAGCCACCTAATTTGTCTCATATTAATTTCCTTCTGGGTGAAGATATACTTCAAACTTTTGTGATCTGTGAACACTTCACAACGCTTTCCCAAAAGATAGTGTCTCCATGTTTTGAGTGCATGGACAACAGGGGATAACTCTAAATCATGAGTAGGATAGTTTACTTCATGAGTTTTGAGTTGTCTCGAGGCATAAGCCACAACTTTACCGTCTTGCATAAGTACTACACCCAAACCTTGATGAGATGCATCACAATATACTTGGAAATCTTTTTCCAAATCTGGTAGACACAAGACTGGTGCTGTCACAAGTCTCTTCTTTAATTCCTGAAAGCTGAGTTCACAACCTTCAGACCAAGCAAACTTCTTGTCTTTCTTTAGCAATTCAGTCATAGGCTTAGCGACCTTTGAGAAATTCTCAATGAACCTTCTGTAGTAACCCGCTAAGCCAAGGAAACTACGAACTTCTTTCACGGACTTGGGAGATTCCCATTCAGTCATAGCTGAAACTTTGGCAGGATCAACTGCTACACCATCCTTAGTCATAACATGACCAAGAAAACCAACTTCATCCAACCAGAACTCACACTTGCTGAATTTGGCATAAAGTTTATGCTCTCTTAATTTCTCAAGTATCAAACGCAAATGTCCTTCATGTTCTTCTTTGCTCTTGGAGTAGACTAAGATGTCATCGATGAAAACGACAACAAACTTGTCAAGGAATTCCATAAACACCTTGTTCATCATATTCATGAAATATGCTGGAGCATTGGTCAAGCCAAAAGGCCTTACGGTATACTCATACAATCCATACCTTGTAGTGAATGCTGTCTTAGGTATGTCTTGTTCCCTTATCTTGAGTTGAAAATAGCCTGACCTTAGATCAATCTTTGAGAACACACATGCTCCTTCTAGCTGATCAAACAAGTCATTGATTCTAGGCAAAGGATATTTGTTCTTGATAGTCACTTTGTTGAGTGAACGGTAATCTATGCATAACCTTTGACTTCTATCTTTCTTCTCCACGAACAAAACTGGGGCTCCCCAAGATGAAGAACTTGGTTGAATAAATCCTTTCTGCAACTGTTCTCCAAGCTGTTTCTTGAGTTCTTTCAGTTCATCAACTGACATTTTATAAGGTCTCTTTGTTATTGGTCCAGACCCTGGTACCAAATCTATCAGAAACTCCACATCTCTATCTGGTGGCATTCCCGGTAATTCTTCCGGAAACACATCCGGATACTCACTCACAATTGGCACACTATCCATGCTAACCCCCTTAAGAGAATTAAGCCTACTCCTTTTTGCTTCAAAGTTGGTCTTGAATATGATCCTTTTATTTTCTAGAGTTGTGAGTGAGACAGTATGGTTGGCACAATCTATCACTCCTTTGTACTTAGTCATCCAGTCCATTCCCAGAATGACATCCAATCCTTGGGAGTTTAGAATTATCAAGTTAACGGGAAACTTATATTTCCCAAATTCTATGACTAGATCATGACATCCTGAATTCACTATCATTTCTCCACCAGGAGAACTTACTTTTATAGGACACCCAATAGTTTCTACCGGTAGTTCATTTCTTTCAACAAATGCTCTTGATATGAATGAATGAGATGCACCAGTATCAAAGAGTACAAATGCTGGAATAGAATTGAGTCTGAACTTACCAGCAACAGCATCAGGCTCCTCATAGACCTCCTCCACATTGATGTGGTTTACCTGTCCCTTCTGAAAAGGGTTGGGCTTGTTAGGTCCTTCAACTTTCTTTTCGGGGCAGTCATTTGCATAATGCCCCATCTTCTTGCATTTGAAGCATTCAACCTGACTGATGTCTCTCTTAACAGGTTGACTTCCACCTCCACTTCCATTACCACTGTGGTGGCTCTTATGTCCACTCTTGTGGTTCTTGTACTTGTCATTGTCATGACTGCGATGATGCTTGTTGTCATGACGGTTGTGGTTGTGGTGCTTGTTGAATTTCCCATGCTTGTGGGATCCTAAGCCCACTGTCATCATAATGAGATCGTTTGTGAGACGATCCCGAGTTATGCTTGTCGGAGTGCTTTCTCTTTCTACTCTCAACTTGCTTCATTTTGTTCTCCAAAATAGCAGCCTTGTCACAGAGCGACTGATAAGTGGGAACATATGCCACAGCCAATTGCAGATTTAGCTCATCATTCAAGCCTTCAAGAAATTTTTCCTTTCTCTTGGCATCAGTGTCAACTTCATCCGGTGCATAACGCGCCAGATTGTTGAACTCCTCAATATATTCAGCCATGCTGCTGTGGCGCTGCTTCAGATTGTGGAACTCTTTCTTTTTTAGACTCATCACTCCTGATGAGATATGAGCAGTGCAAAAGACATCCTCAAAGATAGCCCATGTCACTTCATCTATGGGAGTGGTGATCTAGAAGTTGTCCCACCAAGTGGCGGCTGGCCCTTCCAGCAGATGTGCTGCAAATCAGACCTTTTTAGCATCCGTACAGCCCACGGTTACCAAGTCCTTGTTCACAGAAAATAGCCAATATTTGGCCACCATGGGATCAGTCGTTCCCGAGAATTTCACTGGCCTTAATCTCAAGAACCTGGTGAGCATATCAAAACCCGGTGGGTTGTTGTTGTTGTTGTTGTTATTGTTGTTATTGTTGTTGTTATTGTTGTTGTTGTTGTTGTTGTTGTTGTTGTTGTTGTTGTTTTGGTTCTGGATGAACGTCGTCATCATCTTCATTAGCTGAGTTTGAGCGGTCATCATTTGTTGCATTTCTGGAGTGATGTTGTTGTTGTTGTTGTTGTTGGGGTTGGGGTTTGCATGACGGGGAGGCATCTGTGGTTTGTTCAAATAGAGATAAGAATGAGATACCCATAGATGCTTTCATGCACATTACATCACATAAGCAAACACAAAGCATGCAACACAAGATAAAGGTTCAACAACAAAATAACAAGTTCACAAGGTAAAACACACAAGTAGCAAGCCATCCACATGTCGGATGGTCCAATAACAAGTTCTCAAATAACAAGTATGATAATGAAAGATAAACGAGTAGTCAAGTCTACTCATCGGCATCAATCTCCTCCTCGACAAAGGTAAGACCTGCGTTCTCCATCGCGGTCTTGTTCTCCTCGATGCTAGTGGTCAAGGTCTCTATCTTGGCCTTGAGAGCCCTCTTCTAGGAACGAAGCCTCTCAATCACCGTCTGCTGCTGCTCTAGCTCGAAGTCCTTGGACTGCAGTTCTTCAGTCATGTCCCGGATCTTCTTGTTCCTATCCTGGACACGCTTCTCCTGACTCTTGAACTTCTTGTCCTGGGTCTCGAACTTCGCCTCCATTTCCTTGACTATCTCGTCTTGCTGCGCGAAGAGCTTGTCCTTCTCGCGAAGCTGCACCTGGAGCACATCATTGCTGAGCATGACATTGGTCCTGTCAGTGTCCACGTGCCTAATGAGAGACTCTAAGTCCTCGAGGTACAGGCGTATCGGCTCTGCTGCGTCCCTCGAATCGTCCTCGAAATCGATGGACTCTCCATCCTCATCACGTCTTCCGAAGACGTGGAAGTGGGTACCTCTAACCTGTCGGGAGTGTCGCCCTAGCAGACGTCCTATCAAATCCTGCATAACTACCTCAATGCCTCTCTCCCTGTCTTCGTGCATGAGCTTGAAGACGATGGCCTCTGTAGTAGGCTCTGTCTAGCGTCCGGGCTGGTTCACCTTGAAGCCCCCGAGGTCCTTCCTCTCAAACTTGGTGAGGGGATGCACCATGATGGTGGGAAGAGGGAGATTGAGCAAGGTAGTAAGCTCAACTATACGAGGACCAAAGCGGGTAACCTGGAACTCCTCAACAGTGCTGATGGTAATAGGCATCTATTTATAAAATAGAAAAGTTAGGACAACACAATTTAAGTTACAACATAAGGCAAAACATCACATACATATCCTTGGAAAGCAAAACACACAAGTCATGCATACATGAAACCATTACATCAACCAAGGTTCAATCTTATTTTAAAGCAACATTTTGGAAAATAAGGTGATAGGTGGTGGTCCAACTAATGAAGTACGTTTACAATCCTATCTCACTGGATTTGTTGGCTAACACAATGTTTCTAGAAGCAATCAGCCTATCTTGCTCACATGATTCCATCACTAAGTCTATAATGTCTCCTCTTAAGGTTTGGTTGGTAGCTTCCAACTCTTGGGTATGTTCCTTCTCTTTCCTTAGATCATTTTGGAGGTTGAGCATTCTGCACTTGACTCTATCACTAAGTTCCTTGATGGTCTTCCAAGCTGCATCCCTTGGTGATTCAAAGAATGTATGGTGCACCACTGAATTGGTGAACATGCAGAATCCTTTTTCCTGATGCTTGTCTTCCTTGTTTTTATACAAGTGAAGTTGCACCCACCAGTATTCCACTCCTTCATCCATCACAGGAAAACCTTTGTACACAGCTGCACCTTGTATCTTTAATGCAACCATGAGGTCCTTGAGAGCCTTGGGGAATTCTGTCTCACACTCCAAAGTCATTGTCATGAGTGGTCCTTTCCTCACGGCTTCGTTGATGGAATTCATCTACAAATAGAGATGAGAGAGAAGATTAGAAAAGTTTACGAGAAGAATAGACAAGTGTAGAAGTAGTTGAAATTTTTTCCTTAGTGGTTTCCAATCCTAGGGTCATAATCCTACAGGCAACACAGTGCTCTGATACCATCTGTAAGATCCCTCCTTTGTAAAGGAAAAAGGATCCCTGTGATTGCAATGCTAGTCCCTGGATCATTGCTAGCATCCACAGTTTAAGATGAAGTACACAGATACAAAGGTCATTTATTACATCCATTCCAGAGATAAACATAGTCTTTACAACTCAAAGGCCACAGGCCTATTACAAGAGTTTGAATAAGTAAATAAATATAAGTCTTCATCTTCATGTGCCACAGGTAAACATGTTGAGTGTAGACTCATGACACCTAATCCTCATCATAGTAACCTGCAACATCACAAGTTACAGCCACAGTGGGTCAATACTTTGGAATAGTATTGGCAAGTGATACCTTAGTAAAATTTAGGTGGACTATATTACTATATGCAATTTGGCTAAGTGTAGCTTGGTTTGCTTTGCTCAAAAATAGGTTTTTCCTATTAGTTGAAATCACTAAGTTTTTCTTTGTCAAAACTTTTCCCAAGGAACCACCAATAGACATTGGGGTCCTTCACCCTTGTTCACCCACAAGTTTTTTTACTTAGAAGTTGGAATGATGAGATTCTTGATAGCTTCCATGTCTTGATGCTCAAGTTGTCCATTGCCATGGACTTGGCTAAGTACTTAGATTTTTCCATCTGCAGAGGTTGTGCACTTTCCCCACCAGACTTGGTTTCACCAAGACAGGACCTTTCAGAAGCCTTCCCTTAGACCAAATGGACGCGTTCCAACCTATCATCCCACTACCACCAACTGTCCAAATGACCAAGTTCTAGCTACCTATGTGATCCAGGCAGAGCCCATATTGCCAAGTGGTTGCACTAGAAGCTTCTCAACACTTGGCCTCTAAAATCCCTTTGTTCCTGGGTGGCTTTACACAAGTGAGATACACAAGGTAAACCATAGCCATGGGCCTTGTGTAACCACTCAACCAAAACCACCAATCAAGTCCCTTTCCACCCAGGTGATTCATTGACTTAGTTGTTTTATTAAGAAAAACATAAGTCCAAAGACTTAGAAATATTTTCATCATAGCATGTATAAATCACCAACCCTTGTTTGCTACTAGCTAGTCTAAGCATGGCATAGATAGTAACTTAACTTAGAAATTTCCTAGCAATTCTACAACTACTTAGGATTTCCCAACATGGCATTCGGCAAAAATAGTAACATGCAAGACTTAGCAAAATATTTCTAATGCTTGTATAAAAATAAAGGGATAGAAATATCCATGAAGTACCACTTGCCTTGGTAGTTGGGAGAGTAGCACTCTTCACAATCACAATCACTAGCACCAAAATCTACACATAGAATATAGCCACAATCACATACAAGTCATATACAATCAAAAATATATATGCATGCATGCAAGATGCTAAGTGATGTTTTTTTTGAAACTCAACCAAGCAAGTGCATAGTACTGAATTCTAACAAGTCAAAAATTTGCCAAACCAAATTTTATTTAACACTAAAACAATTCCTAAACAATTCATATAACTAAATAAGCCATACACATGTTTTTGTCAAAGAAACCATTTTAACAGAAGCTAAACATTAAACACATTGCATATTTAAAAAGGGCTTGTCTTCCTGATTCCAACGGTATAAAATTTGCCAAAATCTAACGTGGGAATCAAAAGTTACAAACAAAACAAATTTGAACTAAAATCTGATTCAAAATCTGTTTTAAATCTAACTCACTACCACGCGGCGCTATCCTATTGGCGCGTACCGATTCGCACGGATCGGTCGACGCAGATCGTTGGATTTAAGTGATCGCGTACGACTCAGATCTAACGTACTGTTTTGTTAAGTGATTCTATCGCACGTGTTGGATGTAAATCCAACGGCTCTTGATCAAACAACCAAGGTCTGGCGGCGCTCGGCAACGGCGAGCGGCGGAGCGCTCTGCCAGTGGCGGTGTCGGCGTTCTAGGTCGCCCGGGGAGGGAAGAGGTTGCTTACCAGAACCGCCATGACGAGGTGAAGCTCAAACGCGTCTCTGGTTGGCGAAGGGGCGCTCGGGGTTGTCGGGGATTCCTCGCCGGAGTTTGCGAACGCGTCGGGTGCGGCTGCTCGTCGACGTTGGCGAAGATACAGATCACGCCGAGGCAAAATAAGCAGTGCGTTAGATGCTCGGAGTGATGCTGGTCATATGAGTGTCAAAGAGAGAACAAGGCGTCGGATTCTCTCGGTGCTCGTCGAAGTCGAAGCTCTGGATCACAAACAGACGGGCAAAGGTGATCAGGAGGCGCGCAAGGAAGTTGAGAAGCTGCTCGTATGAACCAGAGAGGAAGGGGCGCACGAGGTTTACCAGAATTGGTCGCCAGAGTAGGTTCTGTCTGCGGCGGCGCAAGAGCGAATACTGGCAGCCTGGTGGCGAGAAGGGTGTGCAGTGTGGGGGAAAATGACCGCGAGGGGGAGAGGTTCTTATAGCCGGAGCTGGGCGTGGAGTTACTCGCGGAATCAATGGGAATCAACGCGGCAGTGACTGCGGCGAGTAACGGCGGCGTGAGCGGCGCAGGCGCGCGTGATTGACGAAGACGACGACGGGGTCACGGGTCCACTTGTCAGCGAAATAAACAGAGGGAAGGTGGGGTCCTAGCGTCAGCGGCTCGCTGGGTGCGTCTGCGCGTGAGAGATGGAGAAGGGGAACCCGGGTGGGCTAGCTGGCTGGTTTCGCTGTTGGGCCAGAATAGTAGCGCCGGCCCTTTTCCTTTTCTTTATTCCTTTTCTTTTTCTAATTTGATTTTCTGGAATGATTTTCAAATGAATTCAAACTCTATTTGAATTCAAATCTTTTCAGGATTTTTGCAGTGTGCAACAATCACAATTCTAGGCATAAAACCATGTGGTCACTTTGAGTTGGCTTGGTCCTTTTGAATAAACAAAATAAACAGTGCTATAGCACTTAATTTGAAAATGTTTTGAGAATGGTTTTGAACCATTTTTATTTTTTAAAATTTTGTTCAAATTCCACACTCAATCCAATCAACAAGGAAGCAAACAAACTTGGTTTAAAACACTTAAGCTCTCAAATGGGGATGGCCATTTGATTTAAGTTTGCTCACATAAAATGATAGCACTATGTGCTTCTGTTTTGTTGAAATTGGTTTGAAATTGATCTCAAAACTATATGCATGCATGAATGATATGCAATCTTTGAAATCATGATTTTAGGGATGTTACACCCCTCCGGAGTGTCGGACCTTCCGGACCCTTCTAGAACATTCCCGATGAAAACACCGGAATCATTCTCCAACTCCGAAACAGGACTTTCCTTATATGAATCTTATTCTCCGGACCATTCCGGATCTCTTCGTGATATCCCGGATCCCATCCGAGACTCTGAATAACATTCGGTCTCTTACTCATCATTCCATAACTACTCAACAACATCGAATCCTTAAGTGTGTCTCCCTACGGTTCGTGAATTATGCGGACATGACCGAGACACTTCTCCAATCAATAACCAATATAGGAATCTGGAAATTCATATGGCTCCCACATATTTCTACGATTACTTTGCGATCGAATGAACCACTTACATACGATACCAATTTCCCTTTGTCTCACGATATTTTACTTATCCGAGGTTTTGATCGTCGGTATCTCTGCATACCTAGTTCAACCTCGTTACCGATAAGTACTCTTTTCTCGTTCCCGTGATATGTGATCCCTTGTGAGCCAGTCACATGCTTGCAATCTAATTGGATGACATTCCACCGAGAGGGCCCAGAGTATATCTATCTGTCATATGGATGGACAAATCCCACGCTTGATCCATGTGTCTCAACCCATACTTTCCGAACACTCAATGCCACCTTTATAGCCACCCAGTTACGGTGTGGTGTTTGATGTCATCAAAGCATCCTTCCGGTGATGGTGATAAGCATGATCTCATGGTCAAAGGAATTAGGTTACTATGTATCAGAAAGCATATAGCAAATGAACTATATTAAATGACTTGATCTTTATGCTACGCTTATCTATAGGAGTATGTCCATCATATCATTCTCCTAATGATATGACCCTGTTGTTAATAACATCTCTATGTTCATGATCAGGAAACCATGATCATATATTAACCAACAAGCTAGTTTAACAAGAGGCTTTACTAGGGACTCTTTTATGTTTACAAATCACACAAGTATTAATGTTTCCGGTTAATACAATTATAGCATGGTATGTAAACATTTATCATAAGCATGAAGATATGATAATAACCACTTTATTATTGCCTCTTGGGCATATCTCCTACACATATAGGTCGAGTTATCGCTCAATTTCAAACTTTTAGCTTCAATGTTATTAATATGTGTATTACTACAATCGAGATTCAATAAGAATAGACCATCTATCAAAGGTGCATGTGCATAAAACATATTACTCATATAAATCGAATAACCATTATTCTCGGACTTAAACAAGTAACCGTCTCGCAATAAACATGATCCAGATATAATGTTCATGCTCAACGCAGACACCAAATAACAATTATTTAAGTATAAAACTAATCCCGATGGTAGATGAAGAGGTAGCGTGCCGACCGCGATCACATCAACCTTTGATCCATTTCCAACGCGCATCGTCACCTCGTTCTTCACTAGTTTCCGTCTATTCTGCAGCACCTGTTTTGAGTTACAAATGTGAGCAACTGAACCAGTATCAAATACCTAGGCACTACTACCAGTACTATTGAGATACACATCAATAATATGTATATCGAATATACCTTTCTTCTTGATGTTGCCGTTCTTCAAATCCGCCAAGTACTTAGGGCAATTTCGCTTCCAGTGACCTTCTCCCTTGCAGTAAAAGCACTCAGTATCAGCCTTAGGCCCAGCCTTGGTCTTCTTCGCCGGTGCAGTAACTTTCTTACCGCCCTTCTTGAAGTTTCCCTTTTTCTTAGACTTGCCTTGCTTCTTGAATTTGGTGGTCTTATTGACCAACAACACTTGGTGCTCTTTATTTATCTCCACTTTCGCAGACTTTAACATGGAGAAGAGTTTGGGCAATGCCTTGTCCATGTTTTGCATATTGTAGTTCATCACAAAGTTCTTGTAACTTTGTGGTAGTGATTGGAGGACACGGTGAATCCCCAAAGCATTAGGAATCACTATACCCAAGCTTTGAAGCTTGTTTGCGTGCCCAGACATCTTAAGCACGTGCTCACTGACGGAGCTGCCCTCTTCCATCTTGCAGTTAAAGAACTTTTCAGAAGCCTCATAAATCTCAACTGCCGTGTGAGCCTAAAATATCATTTTGAGTTCATGGACAATATCATGTGGGTCATGGTTCTCAAACCTTTTCTGAAGCTCTGATTCCAAACCATACAAGATAGCACACTAAATTGTGGAGTACTGATTCTTCCGAGCAAGGAAAACATTTGTTACCTCATCGGTAGCATCAGCTACAGGTGAGTCACCCAGCAGTACATCTAGCACATAGGTCAAATTAGCAGCATTAAGGACAATCCTCAAATTGCGGAACCAATCCGCGAAGTTGCTTCCATTGTTTTTCAACTTTTCTTTCTCTAGGAACGCATTAAAATTGATGGTAGGGGCCGCCATTGATCTACAACATATTTGCAATAATTTAGACTAAGTTTTTGACAAATTGAGTTCTAATTAATAGTTAAATTAATCTAGGTGAACTCCCACTCAAAACAATATCCCTCGCATTGTTTTAGTGATCACACGAACCAAATCCACCACATCAAAACCGATCATCACGAGAGTTGATGTAGCTTCAATGGCGAACAATCAACATGTTCATCATATCTACTATATGACTCATGCTTTACCTTTCGGTGATCCGTGTTCCGATCCGATGTATGTACATGCTAGGCCCGTCAAGATCAAACCTTAGCTTCCGCATGAGCAAATATGGCTTGCTCCCGTTGTATACACTCGCAGAATCTAACACACTCGATCATCACGTGGTGCATTGAAACAACGATCTTTAGCAACGGTGCCTACTAAGGATGAACACTTTATAACTTGAAATTTTGTGCTAAAGGGATCATCTTATAATGCTACCGTCACAAACTAAGAAATACAAGATGCATAAAAGGATTAACATCACATGCAATTCATAATATGTGATATGATATGGTCTTTCTTCTTGTGCTTACGATCTCCATATTCAAGCATGAACATGATCTCCATCATCACCGGCATTGCGTCAGGGTCAATGGCGTCGCTCCATGGTTGTCTTCCACCAGCATCAACTATTACAACTACTTTGAATAATAGACACGCAAGTCTTAATGGAATTAAAAGACAACCATATGGCTCCTGCCGGTTGTCGACTTACAATAAGGAACATTGCATACATCATATATAATCACAATCATGGCCATATCACATCACATCACACCCCTGCAAAAACAAAGTTAGACCCCTCTAATTTTCTTTGCATGTTTTACGTGGTTTGGGGCTTTGAGTAAGTGTCGTTCTAACTTACGAACAAGAACCACAACATTGATACTAGTCTTGTCAATCACCCGTTGTAAATTGAATCTTAACTATGTTGGGAGAAACAGGCACCTGCAAAGCCACTTATGCAATACAAGTTGCATGTCAAGCGTGGAGCAAGTCTCATGAACGATGTCATGTAAGGTTAGCCCGTGCCGCTTCATCCCACCATCCCGCAAGATGCAAAGTACACAAGAAGCAATCGACAACAAAAGCATCAACGCCCACAATGACCACTGTGTTCTACTCGTGCAACAGATCTACATATAGGCACGGCTCTGATACCACTGTAGGGGTTCGTAGCATGGAAAACAAAAAATTCTACCACATGCACACAAACAAGCCAAGATCTATCTACTAGATTGTAGCAACGAGTCGATTTGAGTACTCACCCTTGAAGATTCCAAAGCGATTAACGAGAGCAGATTCTCGTGGGTGATGTAGTCGTACACTTGCCGATCTTAAGATCGCGTAGACAATCCTTCTGGCGCTGCGTTCCGGCAGCGCTTCCGCAGTCGGTCACACGTTCGGTACTCGATGAATACCTTCCTCTCCCTTGTTCCAGCAGGCAGCGGAGGTTGTAGTTCTCCCCTCGCGATTCCGGCAGCACGACGGTGTGATGTCGGAATTAGAGGGAAAATCCCGCAGGGCTTTGCCTAAGCCGGTGCGAGTTATGGTGGATCTAGGGTTTTCGGGGATCTAGGTTTAGAAGGCCGAATAGGAGGAGGAGGAGTCGGCAGCGGCTAGGGCGATGACGACGGGCCGACGGCGGCGCGGCGACGGCTGGCGGCGCACGGGGTGGGGAGGGCTGGCTTGGTGTTGTTTGGGGCAGCCCTCCCCCTCTATTTATGAGAGAGGGGCAGCCTTGTGAGGGGAGAGTTTGAATCCAAACCCAAACCCAAGTTGGATAGAAGGAAGGACTCTTCCCTGTAGGGGTTCGTAGCATGGAAAACAAAAAATTTCTACCGCATGCAAAAAAACAAGCCAAGATCTATCTACTAGATTGTAGCAAAGAGTCGATAGAGGAACTCACCCTCGAAGATTCGAAAGCGGTTAACGAGAGCTGATTCTCGTGGGAGATGTAGTCGTACTCTTGCCGATCTCAAGATCGCGTAGACGATCCTTCCTGCGCTGCGTTCCGGCAGCGCTCCCGCAGTCGGTCACACATTCGGTACTCGACGAAGACCTTCCTCTCCCTTGTTCCAGTAGGCAGCGGAGGTTGTAGCACTCTCCTCGCGATTCCGGCAGCACGACGACATGGTACCGGAAGTAGAGGGGAGATCTCGCAGGGCTTCACCTTAAGCCGGAGCGAGTACGGTGGACTATGAAAGAGCCCTCAGTGTTCTAGGGTTTAGACACACCAAGGAGGGGGTGCTAGGGCCGGCGGCTAGGGCTTGGAGGTGCCCAAGTCGGCGACTAGGGAAGAAACCCTAGGCGGCGGCTATGGTGGGCGGCGGCTAGGGTTAGGTTTAGAGGGGGCAATCTTGTGTGCTAGGAGGGGAGCCCTGCCCCTCCTCTTATAGGAGGGAGGCTCCGGCCAAGGGGAGGGGAATCCCTCCCCAACTCGGATCCCAAGTGGGCCGGCGGTGGAGGAGGGACTCCTCCCCAACTCGGTTTCCTCCTCTTTCTCCACTTCCCAAAAATAGCCGTTTGACTTTCAAACTTGTCGTTTGACTTTTCAAACAAGGATTTAATTAATCCCTCTATTTTGTTCAGCGATGACACTTAGTACATGATGCAATCATACCAACTTAATATAACACATCCATGTACCCTTCCCCTCCGTAGTGCCGGACATTCTGGAACCTTCTAGAACATTTCCGATGAAAACACCGGAACCATTCTCTAACTCCGAAATAGGACTTTCCTTATATGAATCTTATTCTCCGGACCATTCCGGATCTCCTCGTGATATCCCGGATCCCATCCGAGACTCCGAACAACATTCGGTCTCTTACTCATCATTCCATAACTACTCAACAACATTGAATCCTTAAGTGTGTCTCCCTACGGTTCGTGAATTATGCGGACATGATCGAGACACTTCTCCGATCAATAACCAAGAGAGGAATCTGGAAATTCATATGGCTCCCACATATTTCTACGATTACTTTGCGATCGAATGAACCACTTACATATGATACCAATTTCCCTTTGTCTCACGATAGTTTACTTATCCGAGGTTATGATCGTCGGTATCTCTGCATACCTAGTTCAACCTCGTTACTGATAAGTACTCTTTTCTTGTTCCCGTGATATGTGATCCCTTATGAGCCAGTCACATGCTTGCAATCTAATTGGATGACATTTCACCGAGAGGGCCCAGAGTATATCTATCCGTCATATGGATGGACAAATCCCACTCTTGATCCATGTGTTTCAACCAATACTTTCCGAACACTCAATGCCACCTTTATAGCCACCCAGTTATGGTGTGGTGTTTGATGTCATCAAAGCATCCATCCGGTAAAGGTGATATGCATGATCTCATGGTCGAAGGAATTAGGTTACTATGTATCAGAAAGCATATAGCAATTGAACTATTTAAAATGACTTGATCTTTATGCTACGCTTATCTATAGGAGAATGTCCATCACATCATTCTCCTAATGATATGACCCTGTTGTTAATAACATCTCTATGTTCATGATCAGGAAACCATGATCATATATTAACCAACAAGCTAGTTTAACAAGAGGCTTTACTAGGGACTCTTTTATGTTTACAAATCACACAAGTATTAATGTTTTCTTTTAATACAATTATAGCATGGTATGTAAACATTTATCATAAGTATGAAGATATGATAATAACCTACTTTGTTATTGCCTCTTGGGCATATCTCCAACAGTCTCCCACTTGCACTAGAATCAATAATCTAGTTTCAAAACCTTTGTGTATTCAACACCTATGGCTTTCTGGTGTTGTATGTACACGATTGCTAGTGGTCAACTGATCTCCGGATCTGACACTTCCAGGTCCGTGTGTAATTGCATGTCTTTGCGTCTCTACGCATCACTCATTCTCTAATGAGATGGCTTTGTATAATTGTGGTCCTTTGGTGAGACCTTTAGTTCTTTGGGGTTAAAACATGTTGATAATATTGTCGTACAATATATCTTCATAGTATTATCCCGCTATGAACTACACCTAGTTTGACAACAAACTACTTGACACAAATGCCCTCTTTAGCTGCTATTATAGCAGTCATATACTTAGCCTTTTGTTGTAGTATCTGTCACAATGTCTTAACTTCGGAACTCATCCAAATCCATTATGGAACTTACTTTCCATTATATTGTGCCACCCTTAGTTTAGATTGAGATAAACTTAATTTGTACTTTGTGACAAAACTAGTATCAATGTAGTACTTTTACAATGAACTAACCATCTATTTGTCACTTCTACAAATAATATACTCTTAGTTCTTCCAAAAGATCATAAGAATATCCTTACTATTGTCCAATGATCAACTTATGAATCATTCTGGTATATGCTCATAACATTTAGAGTATAGGACATATCTGGATTTGTACATATCACAGTATGATTGATATAAATATTCTTTGTGATTTCATACATCAAGTATCAATCTATACTTGAATCTTTGTTTCACTTAACCAGTGTCAATACACTTGAATATATCATCAATATTGAACTCATTCAATCCTTTCTGTGTGACAAGAACCTTTCTTGTAGTTTCTATATTGAACTCATTCAATACATCATCTATGTACTTTCGGCACAACCATATTAGCGTCTATTGATGCCAAATATTTGGGTTTTGCCTAAGTCTTTCATCGGGATGAAATTCTTAATATGTGTTAATAAAAGATACATCATTTCCAATCAACAATATGTCCTCCACATAATGTATTAGAAATATGTCTTAGCGCTCCCACTTAATTTCTTGCAAATGCAAGCATCTTCATCGTCTCTGATGAAATTAAACTCTTCTAACAGTTTCATCATAGTGAAGATTCCAACTCCGCAATGCTTATTTCAACCATTGAAGTTTGCATATGCATTTAGCATCCTTTGAATTGACAAAACCCTTTGGACCGTGTCATGCACACGTCCTAGGTAACCCTTCTATTAGAAGAACTTGTTTTGTTTATCCAACTACCACATAACAAAATTATATGTCGTGATTGCTACATTAATCCGTCTAGACTAAATATCGCTTAATGAAAGATCAGATCTTGTCATAGTCAACTCTTTGAACATTGTTGTGAACTCTTTCCCAACATGTCGACTATTTATTAGATGCAAAACATCCATGTCTATTTCTTTATAGATCCAAACACAACTGTAAGGTCTTACACCTTTCTCGAGGGTCCTTCAAGTTCAAAACTTGATTTCTCGTGTATGGAACTATCACGGATTTTATGGCTTCAAGCCATTTTACGGAGTCAGGGCCCATCATCGCTTCTTTGCATGTAGTCGGATCATTATTGTCAAATAATGATTTAACTCTCAAATCTTGGTATTTGATTGTTTACCCGACCTACTTGGTTTAATAGGAACTTAGATCTCCGTGACCACAACCTTTGAGGCACGTGAGCCATGAGCATTGTCGCTTCCTTCGGAACATTTTTTGGCGCTGCGCAACTCTGCACATATAGCTAAGGTTCTTTTAACCTTATCAAAGTTCTATTGTCCTCCCACTTAACTTTTCACGAAAAATTCCTTCTTAAAGAAACTTGACGTTCTAAACGACAATCATTTTTGTCTTCGATGTTATGGAGGAATAGTTATTCGAAATAACATACAAAGATAGGTTCATCCGACTTTGGTTGCAAACATCTTTCTTATGCATAGCATACCAATGTTTAAGAAAGGACAACTTGGGTTTTATCCCAAACCATAACTTTATATGGTGTCATTTCAACGGATTATGATGGAGCTCTTTTCAGTGGAAAAACGGTAGTCTCTAAATCTTTTAATCTTTAAAATATAATGGCAGTTTTATTAATTACACCTTTGATCTTACCATGTCAAACAAGGTTTTAATTACATATCTCGAACGCTCCATACTCTTATGGTGTTTCGGGAAATGTAAATCGACGGAACGATTCCTTAAATCTTAGGTATTATGCTAAACTTGTAACTCAAATATCTTCCTTTATGATCTTATCATAAACTATTTATATTCTTGTTACAATGATTTTGCACTTCATCTTGAAAATCTTTGAACTTTTCAAATGTTTCATACTTCATCCTTATTAAGTAAATATTCATATATTCACTCATATTTTCGGAGAAAGCATATGAAGTTGAAATCCATCGCTCTTGACTACACATAATAGACTTCGTACAACAATATGTACAACTTCCAATAAGCTAGTCATTCGTTCCCTTTTGGCCTATGAACGAAGTTTTAATTATCTCTAGAAAGGTTTCACAAGCATCATTTGATCAAAATCAAAAGACTCCAAAATTCCATCCACATGGAGTTTCTTCATGTTTTCTTTCCAATATAATTTAAACGGCGATGTCACTTCCGAAGTGATCTTTCAATCAATTTGTCTTTCGACATTTTTAGCACTAGTTTTATGGATGTGATTTCTCCAATGAGATTTGTGAATCATCCATCTTTTATGGATTATGGAATTTATTTGAACAACCCTTTTGTTCTCATAATACCTGATAAAACAAATCCTGAAGGCAAGCTTTGATGTTTAACGAGCAACACAATAACCCTTTATTTGTTCTCGATGAACATCATCACATATTCTTTTGCTAGTTACTTAGGCCATTGTAGTTCATGAATTGTGTTGTTTCGTATGACGATTCATACCAACAAATTCAGTATCAAATACTTAGGAACCACATTGTTTAATAAGCAAAGAATATAGTGTAACTACCTCGGTAAATTACGCTCTTAGTTACAAGCCTGGATGAGCGGAAATGGTTAAAATAGTACGGTGGGGCCCAAATGCCACTCACAGGTAGACCTCTCGGCCGTCCTAACCATTTCCAAACATCGGGACAAGAACGAGCGGCGTAATCGGCAGGCGAAGGGATCAACTACATACACAAATGAGTATGTATGCAAGCCACCATACAACAGTCCTCAGAGCCATTCCATCTAAAAGAAAATAGAAATATTGCAACGCCATACGGCAAGATCCAAATTTCCTAGATAGATATAATAGTTTAGGATATCTCCTCATACATCAAACATCAAAGTATCAGGCGGAAGCGGAAAACAAGATCCGAGTACGGATAAGAAGCAAATCGGCATAAGATGCCCCATAAATAAACACATCCCGCCCACATATCTCGCGGATCCCCGTTCCCGAAATCTCTACACCGAATGATCGTTGCCCACATCGTCCGTCTCCTCCACCCAGTATCCATCTTGCGAGTTTACCTGTTCATATGAATCAAACAATTTATCATGTGAGACCCTAGGGGTACTCAGCAAGTCTTTATGCCTCTAAAGGGGACACAACCTGGGGTGACGCAATTGCAGCAAAAGATAATACCTAACAATTCTATAGATACTCGCTAACCATCCGCCTAACCAAAGATAGACGGATGTCCGTGAATTAAAAACAACAGTTATAACAGTAATATTAACAGATCCATCCTCCTCCTCGCTTACCAACGAGGAAGCGGACGAACAGCCCCCCATCCGTTGGCAGTTTTATTATCCATTCCATGAGTGTTGCACTATTTACTAGTCAGGTACTTAGTCAAATTAAAAGCCGTACTTTAGTTATACTTGTCTACGATCGAGAAACTGTGCTCCAAGTCGTCCATAACCGCGGACACGGCTTTCAGAAAGTTTTACCCTGCAGGGGTGCACAAATAGCAACACACACTCGATCAACCTCGGAAAAACCAAATCAAAACCCAACGAGGCATTCACGACAAAGCGATCACAGGATTCAGAAATATTTCAGGGGGCCACCCCACTAAGCTACCCGCAACGAAGTTGGCCGGCTCCGGAACGGACTCAGGGTTTGTGTGCACGGCTGTAAACGACTAGGAACCCGAAAGTGTGACTGGGCTTGTCGATACAGCGAAAACGTGTCACGGTCCTAAACAGTACAGGTGCTCCACGCACAATCGTAAATAAAGCAGTAAAGCATGGCATAAGTACAGGATAGTAATAAATCCCCAAACTACTTTGTGGCCCCAAGAAATAAGAATGAATCAAGCTCTGGCTCGGGGGGTTCATAAGCCTCCCGGATGTGGATAGCGCGAATATTCAAGGAACAGGAATCAAGTACTCGGGGTCCTACGGGACACAAGTGAGCATGAAAAACCAAATAGCAGATATTGCTCACCGATGCCACTTTCATTAGTTATCCCATTACTACTCAGGTTAAGTTGTTTAGGTATCTCGTTATCCATCAGACACTCACATACCCTACACATGCTGTTCTACGACCCGCATGGCTCAAACAACTCCTGTAGTAATGGCTCATGGGATGGAGGAACAAGCTTCAGTGGGGTTTAAAAGTAAACGCTATGCAATACTTGGGATTCAGTTTAATGCAATCACGACTCAATGATGCAAGAATAAGATAGAGGCAATAGGTACTATATGTATGCAAGCATGTGGTAGTGCTTGCCTGGCAGCTCAGTTGAAGCGAGGGATGGATCTGGGTAGTGCTCCTGGGTTTCTTGATATATCCCCTGCTCAGCGTCTATTCGAAGAAGAACCAAACAAACAAGGGACAACATAAATAAAGTACACAAGCATATGAATTAAATGCGACAAGCAAACACTCATGCCATGATGAATGATGCACCATTTGCATGGCAATAATGTAGCATGGCATGGGTGAGGTGTGGAATACAAGAAATAAGCATTTTATGGGGTTTTAATCATATTTTATACTCAAATAAGTTGCTGTATACTTTATATTTATATGATGCATGCTGCAATTCAGAACATGGAATGCATAAACAGAAAGGTCTCGTCGAGCTGATCATTTTAGACATATTATTTGTCAAATTTGGAGTTATAAAACAAAAGTTATTAATTAATTAAGAAAAGGGCATTTTATTGTAATTTTAATTAGCTCGAAAATTTAAAGTGTTCAAACAATATTTTGAAGGGCATATTTGAATTCCTCACATTTTTCTGATTCAAAAACATATATCACATGTTTAATTTGGAATTATATTTTAAAAGTTATTTGAAAACAAATTTAAATTTGTATTTAAACAATTTCTGAAAAGGTTTATTTTAAAACAGAAAACAGAAACGTTTTGTTACTCAGCCCAGACCTAGCCACAGTCATTGAAAAGTGGGGCCAGGGCTGACTGGGACACAGCGCGCGGATAAACCCTTTTTCACCGCGGGCTCGCCTAGCCACTGAGGCTGCGGGGTGGGCCCTCTGGCGCAGGCCCACGTGACAGCGGCGAGGGAGACAGGGAATGACAGGTGGGGCTGAGGCTGGAGCGCGGGTTGCGAACGGGAAAAACCGGGGGTTTTCTGTAAACACGCTGGCGTGGCTGACTGGTGGGGCTAGCGAGGAGCGCGGGTTGAGCAGGTAAAAACTAGGGGGGGTAAGTGCAAAAGGGGCCGCGGTTACTGTTCTTCTTCTCTGCGTGTGCTGACGAGAGATCGGTGTCAGCGATCGGCGCGCGGCGCGGGGGTTCGACCGCACGACCTGCGGAGTGCGCGACGAGGGCTGGAACCAGTGCGGCTAGTGAGGGGAGGTTGCTAGGAGGGGGATGGGCGGCTAGATGAGGCTCTTCGCGACGCGACGACGCAGAGGACGCACGCGCACGCGACGCACCGAGAGCGCTCGACGGTTGGTCCGGCGAGAACAGGGAGCCACGGCGAGGACGGAGGTGTCAGGGAGGATCGTGGGCTCACCGCGGGGTTGTTGGTGCTGTCGGATCGGGCAGAGGAGTGGCCGATCGTCGACGACGCAGATGTTCCGGCGGGCTAGGGTTTGGCGACGGTGGCGGCGGTACCGGCGGTTCCAGCCCTTCTCCTCCTCGACGGCGTGTCCAGGGTGAAGCAGAGGGATGCCCTTGGTCTTCCAGTCCACCTCCTCGACGCGCTTGACGGCCGGAATGTCGAAGACGACGACATGCTGGCGGCGGCCGGCGAGAGAGGGTGGGCATCGATGGAGAGGGAGGAGAGGAGCGGCAGGGCTCTTGGCGGATCTGGGAGGGGCAGAGGAGTCGTGTGGATGAGGGCAAGCGAGAGAGAGGGAGGAGGTGGCGTGCGGGAGTGGGTAGAGGAAAAAGGTGGTCTCGGCCACCTTTTCTCCCCTCCTCTCACGTGCTTGTCGTGAGGCTAGGGCAGGGCAGGCGCATGGGGCTGCCAGGTGGGACCAGAGAGCATCCAAGGAGGGGTAGGCTCGGGTGGGGATGCTGGCAGATAGAAGGAGAGAGGGGAGGTAGGCTCGGGTGAGCTAGGGTTGGGGCTAGTGGGGGCTCGGGTTAGGGTTGTTGGGGTTGGGTTAGGTAGCTGGGGTAGCTCGGCCAGGGAGAGGGGGTAGCCAGGTGGGGACATCATGGTAGAGAGAGGGAGGGGTGAGAGAGGTGTGGGTAGCTAGGGTTAGCTAGAGAGGGGTGGCTCGGTTAGGGTTTAGAGATAGGAATAGAGAGAGGGGGTAGATCATGGGGTGGTGGCTCGGGTTAGAGAGAGGAGAGATGAGGGCTTAGGGTTTTGAGAGAGAGATTAGAGAGAGAGGCTAGGGTGAGTGGGTGGGTAGAGACTTATGGTGTTAGGGTTAATGCATATACCCACATGATCAAGCAAGAGATTGGGTTTAGGGTTTGAGATAATCTACAAGATCAAGCATGATGGGGAAGTGAGATGGAGAGGGGAGTGTTTGTCGGACACAGGGTGATGGTTAGAAGAGAGAGCGGAAGAGATGGTTTTTATGGATATGACCTCACATGATCATGCATGTATGAAGGAGATAAGGTGAGGGTGAGGGTCTTGAAGCACATGGCAAGGAAACAAAAATCAAGATGAGGAGGTTTGAGAGAAAATAGAGGTTTTTTAGCAAGCTCAAACAAAATCAAACAAAAAGGAGTGGTAGAGAGGGATGGAGGTGATTCACTCAAAATCAAATAGAAACAAAGGAGGACAAAATATGGAGATGGTTGCATGGCCCATGCAAGTATTTAATGCCATGTGTTAATCTTGTGAAAACAAAATAAAATCTCATGGCATTTATACATATGCATTCCAAAATATGGGGTAAAGCCAAGCTAAAATAATTAAAGGAATGCTCCATGTGGAGTAGAAGGGAATGGCCATATTTGAATAAAAATGGGACATGCTAGTGTGTATGTGCCACTAGGTATTTAGTAAGCCCAAAAATATCCCAACATGAGAATAACCCCAAAACAACCCATATGGAAGCTAGAAAAGGGTTCCACTCACAAGGCATGCAAAGGTGGCCATGTGGCTCTCATAAACCAATAATGTGGAAACAATATGGTGCATATATGAGATCATGTGGAGATAGAATTGGATCCATCCCAACCCACATGAGCTAGAGGTAAAACCAAATAAGTTGCAATGCTCATATATGGTGGAATGATGGAATGATGGGGTGATGACAAGAAAGGTGGTGGAGTTAATAAAAGATATGCCCCCAACTCAACTTGGGCATTGAAACAATATATCAATAACCAAATACAATATCAAGAGGCAAATACAATTTACAATGCATATGAGATAAGAACCAAAAGAAAAGGGTTTTAATATGATGCTCAAATGCAAGGTGGCATGATGACATGAGCATGATATAATTATGATGCAACAATTATATATAGGAAGTAGAATATATATAGACTAGGCTAGTAGCATTGCAATTGTTAGACAATTGGGATGCTACATATAGCCATAACATGTATATCATCTATATACTTAAACTGAACAATTCTAGTCTTTTCTTTTCTGCCATATATTTATGAGATTCTCTTTCAGTATTTCCTTTTCTGTTTGAAAGAATCTATCAACATCAACAGTGGAGTCATACATATGACACATAGTCCAAAGCGTGTATAATTAAATACCAATGTCTTTGTACTTGCACTTTGAAGTAGATCACCATCATCAAATGTTTGGTGTACTTTCAAATTCCATTCTTTAGTAATATCTTGGTGTGGTAAATATTTTACCTACATCAAATATTCACCCTTATCATGGAATTATTCATGATCAAGCTACTTTAGCTTATAACGGTGAATCGCGAGTATAATGTTGCTCTCCAAAACCTTTTGGAGGATTAGGACAACTAGTGTCTCCAACCTTTTGCAAATTCTCATCAAATATGAGAACATGACTTTTTCCATATTATACTCTATCATGTTGCAACCAAAACTTCGTTTTAGATATCACAATATCTTCCACACATCATGGTTTCTGAAACAACTCATTCAGATCCTAGATAACCTTGATATTTGGACAATCCTTTGAATATCAAGAATCATGGAGACAAACATGATACTCATACACTAACACTTGGAATTGTCACTCTTGATTTAATACTAATTATTAAACTTCATGGAGTAACCAGAACTTACTGAAAGTTTGTAATAGGACTTTTAAACTTTAGATTAACACTTCAAAACAATACGACACCAGTTCGTAAAGTAACTAACCAGAATTCTATAGTTCTATCATCTCAATTATAACTAAGCGCAAGGTGGTAAACGGATGCCAATGACTACAACAATTATGCAAATTCACTTTGATTTAATTTATGATAAATAGTGTTCAACTTTTAATCACATTGCCGTTGAACTCCCACTCAAAACAATATCCCTCACATTGTTTTAGTGATCACACGAACCAAATCCACCACATCAAAACCGATCATCACGAGAGTTGATGTGGCTTTAATGGCGAACAATCAACATGTTCATCATATCTACTATATGACTCATGCTTTACCTTTCGGTGATCCGTGTTCCAAGACCATGTCTGTACATGCTAGGCTCGTCAAGATCAACCTTAGCTTCCGCATGAGCAAATCTGGCTTGCTCACGTTGTATACACTCGCAGAATCTAACACACCCGATCATCACGTGGTGCTTCGAAACAACGAGCTTTAGCAACGGTGCTTACTAAGGATGAACACTTTAAAACTTGAAATTGTTTGCTTGAGGGATCATCTTATAATGCTACCGTCGTAAACTAAGCAATACAAGATGCATAAAAGGATTAACATCACATGCAATTCATAATATGTGATATGATATGGCCTTTCTTCTTTGTGCTTCCGATCTGCATCTTCAAGCACGAACATGATCTCCATCATCACCGGCATTGCATCAAGGTCAATGACGCCGCTTCATGGTTGTCGTCCACCAGCTTCAACTATTACAACTACTTTGAATAGACACGCGGGTCTTAACATAATTTAAAGACAACCATATGGCTCCTGCCGGTTGCCAACTTACAATAAGGAACATTGCATACATCAAATATAATCACAATCATGGCCATATCACATCACATCACACCCCTGCAAAACAAAGTTAGATGCCTCTAATTTTCTTTACATGTTTTACGTGGTTTGGGGCTTTCAATAAGTGTCATTCTAACTTACGAACAAGAACCACAACATTGATACTAGTATTGTCAATCACCCGTTGTAAATTGAATCTTAACTATGTTGGGAGAAACAGGCACCCGCAAAGCCACTTATGCAATACAAGTTGCATGTCAAGCGTGGAGCAAGTCTCATGAACGATGTCATGTAAGGTTAGCCCAGGCCGCTTCATCCCACCATCCCGCAAGATGTAAAGTACACAAGAAGCAATCGACAACAAAAGCATCAACGCCCACAATGACCATTGTGTTCTACTCGTGCAACAGATCTACATATAGACACGGCTCTGATACCACTGTAGGGGTTCGTAGCATGGAAAACAAAAAAATTTCTACCGCATGCAAACAAACAAGCCAAGATCTATCTACTAGATTGTAGCAACGAGTCGATAGAGGAACTCACCCTCGAAGATTCCAAAGCGGTTAACGAGAGCAGATTCTCGTGGGTGATGTAGTCGTACTCTTGCCGATCTCAAGATCGCGTAGACGATCCTTCCTGCGCTGCGTTCCGGCAGCGCTCCCGCAGTCGGTCACACATTCGGTACTCGACGAAGACCTTCCTCTCCCTTGTTCCAGCAGGCAGCGGAGGTTGTAGCACTCTCCTCGCGATTCCGGCAGCATGACGGCGTGGTACCGGAAGTAGAGGGGAGATCTCGCAGAGCTTCACCTTAAGCCGGAGCGAGTATGGTGGACTATGAGAGAGCCCTCGGTGTTCTAGGGTTTAGACACACCAAGGAGGGGGTGCTAGGGCCGGCGGCTAGGTCTTGGAGGTGCCCAAGTCGGCGGCTAGGGAAGAAACCCTAGGCGGCGGCTATGGTGGGCGGCGGCGGCTAGGGTTAGGTTTAGAGGGGGCAATCTTGTGTGCTAGGAGGGGAGCCCTGCCCCTCCTCTTATAGGAGGGAGGCGCCGGCCAAGGGGAGGGGAATCCCTCCCCAACTCGGATCCCAAGTGGGCCGGCGGTGGAGGAGGGACTCCTCCCCAACTCGGTTTCCTCCTCTTTCTCCACTTCCCAAAAATAGCCGTTTGACTTTCAAACTTGGCGTTTGACTTTTCAAACAAGGATTTAATTAATCCCTCTATTTTGTTCAGCGATGACACTTAGTACATGATGCAATCATACCAACTTAATATAACACATCCATGTACCCTTCCCCTCCGGAGTGCCGGACATTCCGGAACCTTCTAGAACATTTCCGATGAAAACACCGGAACCATTCTCCAACTCCGAAACAGGACTTTCCTTATATGAATCTTATTCTCCGGACCATTCCGGATCTCCTCGTGATATCCTGGATCCCATCCGAGACTCCGAACAACATTCGGTCTCTTACTCATCATTCCATAACTACTCAACAACATCGAATCCTTAAGTGTGTCTCCCTACGGTTCGTGAATTATGCGGACATGATCGAGACACTTCTCCGATCAATAACCAATAGAGGAATCTGGAAATTCATATGGCTCCCACATATTTCTACGATTACTTTGCGATCGAATGAACCACTTACATATGATACCAATTTCCCTTTGTCTCACGATAGTTTACTTATCCGAGGTTATGATTGTTGGTATCTCTGCATACCTAGTTCAACCTCGTTACTGATAAGTACTCTTTTCTCGTTCCCGTGATATGTGATCCCTTGTGAGCCAGTCACATGCTTGCAAGCTAATTGGATGACATTTCACCGAGAGGGCCCAGAGTATATCTATCCGTCATATGGATGGACAAATCCCACTCTTGATCCATGTGTTTCAACCAATACTTTCCGAACACTCAATGCCACCTTTATAGCCACCCAGTTACGGTGTGGTGTTTGATGTCATCAAAGCATCCATCCGGTAAAGGTGATATGCATGATCTCATGGTCGAAGGAATTAGGTTACTATGTATCAGAAAGCATATAGCAATTGAACTATTTAAAATGACTTGATCTTTATGCTACGCTTATCTATAGGAGAATGTCCATCACATCATTCTCCTAATGATATGACCCTGTTGTTAATAACATCTCTATGTTCATGATCAGGAAACCATGATCATATATTAACCAACAAGCTAGTTTAACAAGAGGCTTTACTAGGGACTCTTTTATGTTTACAAATCACACAAGTATTAATGTTTCCTTTTAATACAATTATAGCATGGTATGTAAACATTTATCATAAGTATGAAGATATGATAATAACCTACTTTATTATTGCCTCTTGGGCATATCTCCAACATTCCCTTCTTCCACTAGGAAACTATTGTTTCAGTTTGACTTTTCAAACCTCCCTTTTGACTTTCAATTTAGAGCTTTATTTCTCTCACGCAAATGCCCAAACCAAGTGACCTAGGATATGGTCCAATCATTCCACTTATCCATGACATTTTCATGGACCATTCCCTTCCGGTCCGGTGAACCTTCGACACCCTTCTAGAACCTCTTCGATGAAAACATCGAAATCATTCCCGAACTCCGGAATCGGACTTTCCTTATATGAATCTTATTCTCCGGACCATTCCGGATCTCCTCGTGATATCCCGGATCGCATCCGAGACTCTAAACAACATTCGGTATCCCTACTAACATTCCATATCTACTAAACAACATCGAATCCTTAAGTGTGTCTCCCTACGGTTCGTGAATTATGCGGACATGACCGAGACACTTCTCCGATCAATAACCAATAGAGGAATCTGTAAATTAATATGGCTCCCACATATTTCTATGATTACTTTGCGATCGAATGAACCACTTACATACGATACCAATTTCCCTTTGTCTCGCGATAGTTTACTTATCCGAGGTTTGATCGTCGGTATCTCTGTATACCTAGTTCAACCTCGTTACCGATAAGTACTCTTTTCTCGTTCCCGTGATATGTGATCCCTTGTGAGCCAGTCACATGCTTGCAAGCTAATTGGATGACATTCCACCGAGAGGTCCTAGAGTATATATATCCGTCATATGGATGGAGAAATCCCACTCTTGGTCCATGTGCCTCAACACATACTTTCCGAACACTCAATTCCACTTTTATAGCCACCCAGTTACGGTGTGGTGTTTGATGTCATCAAAGCATCCTTCCGGTGATGGTGATTAGCATGATCTCATGGTCGAAGAAATTAGGTTACTATGTATCAGAAAGCTTATAGCAAACGAACTAATTGAAATGCCTTGATCTTAATGCTACGCTTATCTATAGGAGTATGTCCATAATGCCATTCTCCTAATGATATGATCTTGTTGTCAATAACATCTCAATCTTCATGATCGGGAAACCATGATCATCTATCAACCAACAAGCTATTATTACAAAGAGGCTTTACTAGGGACTCTAATTTAGTTTACAAATCACACAAGTATTAATGTTTCCGGTTAATACTATTATAGCATGAATGTAAACATTTATCATCAACACAAAGATATAGTAATAACCACTTTTATTATTGCCTTTAGGGCATATCTCCAACAGTGCATCCAAGTACTTCTTTACTGCAGGTTTTTATTTATACAATACTTCCAAATGATAGAGATGCTTCCTCAAACTCTATGTGTATGAAGCTGGCCATTGGTTGTCAGTATAAACTTTACCATTAAATTTCTTTGTAAAATTCTGCACTAAGTGTCGCATACATTCCCTATGCTCCACTTCGGGGAATACTGCTTCTACAGCTTTCTCCAAAACTTTGCAAATGTCTGTGTGGATAGTAAGTACTGGTGGATGACCTATAAGGTCGCGCAAATTCTCCAGAAACCAAGCCCAACTTTCCTCTGACTCAATCTACAAAACTCTATAAGCAATATGGAACATCCAATTGTGGCCATCAACTGCAGTAGCAGCTACTAGCTCTCCTTTAAATCTGTCATGAAGATTTGTTGCATCCACGGCGAATAAGGCTTGCAACCATCCAGAAACCCTTGCCAGCAAGCTTTGAAACAAACAAAAGACCTTTTAAAGCACTAATTTTCCATTGTCTTCACTCTTATTTTGTACTGAACTTTCTGTTTGTCTATCTGTACAACACTACCTGGACTAGCCATCTCCACTTCAGCTTTGAAGTTGTAAAGCAACTAAATTTTTTCATTCCATGGACCATTAATCCTCTCAAGAGCCATTTCCTTTGCATAGAACATCCTCATGTAGGGTACTGTAATATTAAACTTTTTAGAAACATCTTTTATGAGTGTTGTTGCACCAAGTGATGGGTTCGCTCTCATTCAATCCATGATTGCACCTGCCAACCACCTAGTCTTTGCTAGTTTGTTTTGTCCTTTGGCTATCCCCCTTGAGGTGGACAAGAATGTTCGAACCGGTTAATTTTTATCTGAAATATAATGAAAATGCCAGGTACAACTAACAAACTCTACACAATGATCTAAAATAGACAACTGGTTGTAATACCTGAACCAAACTGCTCCTGAGCATAGTGGATGCATGCATCCTCCACCTACACCTCTTGTATGGGCACTTCACTATGAACCTTGCTGGCTCACTCTTAATAACATCATAATCATTATTGGTGTGAATGCAATAAGTAGTAAGGGCATTGCGATAGTCTCGTATCGTTTCAAATACGATGTCTTCTGAAATCTTAGGATCGTCCCTGTCCTACTCAATTACTGGCAAGTCCTCACCATTGTACTCGGCTAAAACAAGGTTGTCATTGTTCTCCTTGTTCTCTTCGTCATCAGTGTCATTAAATCTGGCACCCTGGGCAATTTCATCCGTGTATCTAGTGCATGTTTTCTGAATCTATCTACAAATTTAGGAAACATCAACTCATCCTCATCATCTAGTGGAGGCACTCCCTCGTCGGGCTCTGCCATGTCCTCCACATCGGCCACACAAGCAGTTTGGCTTACACTCGCAGTGCGAGCAAATGGTACTGATGTGAACCTACAAGGATCACCTAGGAGCACACTATTAGCAGAGACAACACGACCACCTGATGATGCGTGACCACCAGATGGTGATTTAACAATCTTTCCCGTGTGCTCAGCTTTAGGTTGCACATGGAGACGAATTCGACAAAAATGTTTAGCAGCATTCAAAGAGAAAAGCATTACCAGATCATCTTCGCTAGTTAGTGGGAGCAATCTTTGCTTGCTAATATTGAAATATTGCAAATCAACTGAATTGCCACTACTCTAGGGGAATTTACAATAAATTTTATCTATCAAATATCTAAGAGTTATGGAGATTGCAACCACCGCTGGGAAGTAAAGTCCAGAGAGATATTGTTCACAACCATGAAGTACACTAATATCCAGTCTAATCATCAGCCAAAATGCCAGCACTGGATTAATCATATTCAAAAAGCAAGGCAGTTAGTTGAGCACCAGCGATTCGTGCTCAAATGTTGCCAATAATCAACCCACAAAAGGAAAATGATGCTTACCCAGATGGAATCCATGCGTTAGATCCCTGCGATTCCACCCAATCTTCTCCATGCTCGACGTGGATGAACGGTGTACCAGCCGGCGTTGCATACTGTTCCGCGAAAGGGGTAGATCTAGCGGGGGCGGGAGCGGAGCCGGAGGTGGAGTGGGCTCCGCGGCTAGGAGGGGGCGGCTCTAGGGCCGACTACGACATAAGGTAGGAGGGCATGACGACGGGGCATCGGAGGGGAGGTGTGGGAGTTGTTCTAGGATCGGGGGGAAGCGAGAATGATCGGTCCAGCGTGTCTCCATGCGGCTTCACCCTTCACCACGTATGCAAGACCCGTACCAACGCGGCCCCACCCTTCACCACGTATGCAGGACCCGTCTCAACACGGCCCCACCCGTCAGCATGTAATGATCGAGGCCACGTAACATAACACTCAACGCACGACCCGCCCCAACGTGGTCCCACCAGTGTCAAGCCTTTGACCTGACGACATCCCTCCGTCCGAGCGTCCGCGAGCGCCTGCGAGGGTTTCGTAACATGGCGAGGGGAAAAGTGAGGAAAAATTAAGCGGTTGGGAAAAACTGAGTACAACTAACGAACCAAGAGCACGAAAATAGAAATCTCTAAGCATATTTATGCAGTTTGTCCGTTCTTTTCCAATTAATACCATAAACATGTTTCAAAGACAATGGCTTATCGGTTGTTTTGAAAAGCTATGAAATAAAGGTGAAAAGTAATGTGTATATTACGAATTCTGCAAAAACAAACATAAATAAAAAAGGGTAGAGCTGAAGTAATTTTACAGTCCTGAAAGAAGGAAAATATATAATAATAGAGCCTACATTTCTTAGAAGTTACAACTATAGATTCTGAATTTAGAACCCGAGAGTAAAATACACAATAATTAAATGCAAATAACATACAAAAATTACATAGAATTGCATACTTCCATCATAGCCTTAATATAGAGGTCGGGAAGACAATTCAGACAACATAGAAACAACCAATTGTCTCCTCATGCCTCTACCAGCTCGTCATCAACTGCGCGGCAAGGTTGGACACGCCGCACGAGGGACACCTTCATGAGTCGCTACTGGCCACTCATATCCATGTGCTCTCCATCGCATGTCCTTCTCGGTCGTCATCGCCCGAGACATCACCGACAACGTTGCTACTGACTCTGATCTATGCTAGCTTCATAGTCCGCGCCATGGTGGGTACATTGTCATGTCGGTCTGACCAACCGACCTCGCATGTGTCTTCGCCAAGCACATCCTCAAGAACGTGCATATCCCCAATTGAACATCAGGCTGCCGCTGTATCACCCCTTTGGGCTGCAGCGCCACCGCTCTCGCTCCATGCTACCGGCTTTCAACGTGCTTTTCCCTGGTCATTATGTCGCTGGTGGTATCTAACCGACACACTGACTCACACCCTGCAAGGATGCTGCCTCTCCTAGGGTCGCAGAATAGTAGGTACGTGTACTTTGGTGTGCTGTTCTGGACCTCCTTTCTATTGTGTACTGACAACACCGGTATGTGATTTCGTCCCTGATGCGTCTCCAAATATAGCAAGCTTGGACTGGCATCTTGTCTTCATTAACATCAACGACGTCTTCTTCCGCATCAACCCCCTCTCCTGTGACTGTCACATGCATGGCCGGAAAAGTCATCATGTCTGGTAGTCAATTAGTTGCACATGCAATGCAATGGTTGCGAGTTTCTCTGGTCTAGCTGTATCGTTCCATGTACGCCGAGTATAATACAAGCATGCTACCTCTTGATAGGGTGATATCTCCCTGGAATAACGTAAACGGGTGTCCGCGTCGAGTCAATTAGTTGCACATGTATATGGGTTGAGTTTCTGTGGCTAGATGCATCCTTCCATCCATGTCCAGTATATATACATATAAATAGAAATATGCTGCGATATTCCTTTTGATACGGCGGTGATATTTCCCTGCAACCAACAAAATGGATTCCCGCCTTTTTTTTTGAAACAAAATGGATCCCCGCCTCATTGCACGTGTACACCATCAATCAATTAGCCCTACGGATGCATACAGTTTTTTTTTTTTTTTTTTTTGCAAAATTTGACGGGAAGAATATGAACACAGACGTATTTTTCACATGCAAATGCTGTTACGAGAATTGTTATGCAGAGCAGTTTCACCTCACCCAGTTCAACACAGGCGCGCAGAGAAAGAAACACTACAGGAAAAGCTGAATATGTCGACGGCCGGGTCCCGTCGGCGTAGTCCCTAAATGCCGTCGGCATAGCCGCGTAGGCTGGCCCGATGGCAGCCGTCGGCGTACAGCCCCGTAGGCGTAGCCCCTCCTCCCGTCGGCGTATACCATATAGGGCCCACCTAGATGACTAACGGCCGTTTGGCTACGCCGACACTAGATTTTTCAAAAAAAAAATCATTTTTTTTAACATTTTTGAATTATTTAACTTGTTAATCTCATATGAACATTTTTAATTCTAACTATACTTAGTCTCAAGTCAAATTGCACAATTAATCAAACTTTCCAACCGGACACCCGTCCTAATACTACTCTAGTCCCAGCACGCTTAACTTCTTCATTCCTTCCACATGAGCTTCCGACAAAGAAACTAGAACTTATTGTGAATATTATCATATCAAACCTATTAACCATTATACTATAATGTTAGACATATTTATTTTTTTACATTCCATACAATTATTTGAGTAAACAACAATGAATAAGTAATAATAATCTTGAATTCAAATAAAAATAAAATAAATTTTATTTATTTTGCTTTTTTTCACTTAAATTTGAATAATTCATATCTACAAATCCGTAAATCACAATTTGACAAATAATATATCCAAATCGATCAGAAAAATGAGAGAAATCCAAATATGACATCCCTATCATATATTTAATTATATATCGTAACTTTTAAATATTAGACCAACTGAAACTATATCAAGATTCATGAAATACCCGTTTTTGGCACTCGAAAAATAAAAAATGGTTTTTTGGTGTGACAAAAAGGAAAACTTCCTCCTGCAACATTGTTCGCCATCCCATGATACACATGTGTGCATAATATGGGCATATTATTGCAAACTATACCGTGATTCTAGTAATAACATTGGTCATTTGACCTAAAATCCAAAAAACCTTAATTGAGATAGGTCATTTGTGAATGATTTTTTAAGAAAAAATCAATATACCAAGTTTGGTATTTTCCATGCAACTATGTCACATAATATGACACCATGCGAAGGTTTTGCATTGTTTCGATCGTTTTTGAAATTTTTATGCCCGTTTCAAACTATCGTCAAACTTTTTAAATCGAGAGGCATGAAGATTCTTAGCTCGGGGCTGAGCCTCACTAAACTTGCATTAGATCTCTGATAAAATAGCATATTGTGAACCTAAAAATTATTTTTGCAAAAAATCATGAGCAACATATCATGTACCTGTAGTTCAAATCTAACTCATTTCCTACTGATTCGGCAGGAATTAGTCTTTTTCACGAGGGGTGGACGGAAAGGTTTGAGAAATGTTAGTTGGGAAATTGTCCATTCAATATGGTATAGTATTTTTGAAAAATGTGGTATTATCATTTTGAAACTTTTATTTGGTGGTTGTTTCACAAAACTCCCCTTTTTTGCACTCGGAAAATAAAAATTAGCTTTTTGGTGCGACGAAAAGGAAAACTTCCTCCTGCAACATTGTTCGCCATCCCATGATACACATGCGTGTATAATATGGGAACATTATCGCAAACTATACCATGATTCTAGCAATAGCATTGGTCATTTGACCTGAAATCTAGAAAACCTCGATTGAGATAGGTCATTTTGTGAAGGTTTTTTTGAGACACAATCAATATACCAAGTTTGGTATTTTTCCATGCAACTATGTCACATAATATGACACCACGCGAAAGTTTTGCATTGTTTAGATCGTTTTTGAATTTTTTATGCTTGTTTCAAACTATCGTCAAACTTTGTAAATTGAAGGGCATGAAGATTCTTAGCTCGGGGCTGAGCCTGACTAAACTTGCATTAGATCTCTGATGAAATAGCATATTGTGAACCTAAAAATGATTTTTGCAAAAAATATGAGCATCATATCATGTACCTGTAGTTCAAATCTAACTCATTTCCTACTGATTCGACAGGAATTTGTCTTTTTCACGAGGGGTGGACGGAAAGTTTTGAGAAACGTTGGTTTGGAAATTGTCCATTCAATATGATCTAGTATTTTTGAAAAATGTGGTATTACCATTTAAAACTTTTATTTGGTGGTTGTTTCACAAAACGCCCCGTTTTTGCACTCAGAAAATAAAAATTGGCTTTTTGGTACGACAAAAATGAAAACTTCCTCCTGCAACATTTTTCTCCATCCCATGATACATATGTGTGTATAATATGGGCACATTATCGCAAACTATACCATGATTCTAGCAATAACATTAGTCATTTGACCTGAAATCCAGAAAACCTCAATTAAGATAGGTAATTTTGTAAAGGTTTTTTTGAGACACAATCAATATACCAAGTTTGGTATTTTTTTCATGCAACTATGTCACATAATATGACATCACGCGAAGGTTTTGCATTGTTTTGATCGTTTTTGAATTTTTTATGCCCGTTTCAAACTATCGTCAAACTTTCTAAATCGAGGGGCATGAAGATTCTTAGCTCGGGGCTGAGCCTCACTAAACTTGCATTAGATCTCTGATAAAATAGCATATTATGAACCTAAAAATAATTTTTGCAACAAATCATGAGCATCATATCATGTACCTGTAGTTCAAATCTAACTCATTTCCTACTGATTCAGCAGGAATTTGTCTTTTTCACGAGGGGTAGACGGAAAGGTTTGAGAAACGTTGGTTGGGAATGTTTTCATTCAATATGGTATAGTATTTTTAAAAAATGTGGTATTATCATTTTGAAAATTTTATTTGGAGGTTGTTTCACAAAATGCCCCTTTTTTGCACTCGGAAAATAAAAATTGGTTTTTTGGTGCGACGAAAAGGAAAACTTCCTCCTGCAACTGTTTGTCGTGGGTATTTTCCTTGCCGTGGGTATTTTCCTTGCCGTCCGTTTTTTCGCTGGTTTACCGTGCGTCGTTCTTTGCCGTGTGTATTTCGTTATCTTTGCCATGCGATTTTTTATTTGTCGTGCGCCCTGTGCAGTTTTGCCGTGCATGTTATCTTTGCCAACTGTTTTCCATGAAGACGCACGGCAAACATTTTTTTCCGTGGTCTGGCGCACGGCAACGGCTTGTTTTTCCGTAGTGCGAGAATTGTTATGCAGAGCAGTTTGACCTCACCCAGTTCAACACAGGCGCGCAGAGAAAGAAACTGATCGAGTTAGATTATTACATCAGTAATTCTAGACGTGCGGACGTTTTGGCTAAAAAAACTTCTACCGACATGGAATCTGATCAAGCAGCTGTAGTACACTATATATTGTTAATCTGTACCTATATATAGTAATCCTACATGCAACTAGTATTAAAAAGTCTTCTCTATATCCTATAATTCTAGATAGATCGACGGTGATAAAAGAAGTCGCCATATATGCACTGCACACACACCCTTTTATAATGCGAGTTCTGACTTGTGAGTATCAAACCAACACATACACGCAAAGTGAACATGGCCACGTAGTCGCAGCAGTATGCATGATAGAGTCAGCAATCAAGCTAGCTTGGTGCTGCCGCGATCCATGCATCTCAACTTGTGCGCACTCTACGTTCTCGGCTGGCCGCCGTGGCTACAAATACCCATACAAAAACAGCAAGTTCGCTTCATCCCTCGAGCAGAAGGAATAGTGTAGCTAGCTGATCCCAGGAAATGGCCAAGCTTGCCGTTCTCGCGGTGCTCGCTTCGTTGCTCGCTGCCGTCTCCTGCAAGTCGTCGTTGTCCAAGTGGTCAATCTACATCGGCTACGGCTATCCGAGTTGGGGTCCTTGGGGACCCCCACAGGGACAGGGTTATGCTCCGCGGACGACGGCCTCCACCCAGCCTCCACCTCGCAATGACCTCAAGGTCGGCTACTACGCCGGGAAGAATTGCTCCAACGCGGAGGAGATCGTGAGGAAGGCCGTGGTCAATGCCACCGCCGGCGTCCAGGCCGGCCTCATCCGCCTCTTCTTCCATGATTGCTTCGTTCGGGTACACACGCACTGTACAATTCCTTTCTGCTTATACAAATCCTTTCACCTTTCTGCTAACCATGTTGCCCGTACATGCACATGTGCGTGGACGTACGCGGTTTTCTCCAGGGTTGCGACGCCTCCGTGCTGCTGGAACAGACCGCCGACGGCCCGAGGACGGAGAGGCAGGGATTCCCGAACCAGAGCCTGCGCGGCTTCGACGTGATCGAAGCGGCGAAGGACGCCCTCGAGAAGGAATGCCCGGGCGTCGTCTCGTGCGCCGACATCCTCGCCTTCGCCGCGCGCGACGCCAGCAGCATCCTCAGCCACGGCAAGATCGAGTACTACCCCGTGCCGGCCGGCCGCTACGACGGGAACGTGTCGCTCGAGTCCGACGTCCTCGGCAAGAACCTGCCACCGCCCTTTGCCGACCTCGCCACGCTCACGCAGATGTTCGCTGACAAGGGGCTCAACCAGACCGACATGGTCGTGCTCTCCGGTGGGCACTCCATCGGCCGCTCCCACTGCCCCTCCATCGACCGTGTCCAGCCGCCCAACAGCCCCTCCCCGTCCATGGACCCCGCGCTCGCCGCGAAGCTGAACCAGACCTGCGACACGCCCGACAACGCCACCACTACGGTGCCACAAGATGATGTCACCGAAAACGACTTGGACATCCAGTACTACAAGAACGTGCTATCAGGTAGGGTGCTCTTCACCTCCGATGCGGCGCTTAATTCGACAGACACGCGCGAGTTGGTGAAGAGGTACGCCGGTGACATTTCCGGGGCATTGGAATGGTACCTATACTTCGCAGAAGCAATGGTGAAGATGGGCAACATCGGAGTGAAGACTGGACCACCCAAAGGCGAGGGCGAGATCAGGAACAAGTGTGGGTTCGTCAACCCTCCAAAGGCCAACTAGTTGACGATTGGCCATCTTGACGCTTAGAATAATGTTACTTAGTACTAGCACACACGTGCTCTTTGGTATGGTGTGGTGTTCCGGACCTTCTTCTCATAGCTTACTTAATTTCTTTTGTCTAAGGGCATCTCTAAAAACGGAGTAATGCGACAGTTACAGGCTGATTGATATGGAAAAGATCTTACGGAATGACATGGCAATCACTAATTGGTGTAGGCGATTTACAGAGAATAACTGCTGCAGTAAACTTCCAATCACATGACTCCACATACGTCCGTAACAATTTTTCCGTAAACAGCGTCCGTAAGTGTAGAATTATCGCCAAAAACGTCCTATCCCAGACCCAACAGGCTTTGAGGGTTGTGGCCGAAAAACACGGAGCATCCAAACCGTTGCAGCAGATTGGGCCGTCTAGCAGTCTGTTCGGCACCACGTCGCCGCCATCAGCATGTAGGGTCCGAACGGGGGTACCAGAAACACCTGCCACGCTGGAATTGCCACGCCGGGCCCTTTGCCAGCGACCGAACTAAAACCCACCCCATCAAGTACTAATCTACTATAAAAAGTTACAATAAATAAAGTATCATGTATGCAAATAACAACTTCAAACAACATAAACTTTTGGGATAATTATTAGTTTGTCATCCGTCACACTGCCCACGTGTATTGTTCTAAGTAGGAAAAAGTCCATTCTGAACCTTAAACTTGTAGAGGTACGCTGGTTTAAACCCCCAAGTCCAATTCCCTGTCGTTCGAATCCTGATAATACAAATCCCAGTCTAAAACGAACCCTGAGACGGTTTGCCAAACGGGGATTTCTTGACTTCATTGAAGAGCTTTAGCTTTTGATGATGATTCCTGGAGCATGGCTTGGTGTAGTCATCGTCTATAATGGCTTTAGAACCTAGCAAGGGTTTAGAAGATACTTTGAGTACGAGCGTACTCAGCAAGTCCACTAGAAAATGAGTGTTTGATGCACTATATCTATAGCCACAGACCATAGGTCGTAGGCAATGCAGGTTTTCGTAAAGATTTCTTCAAAGGTTGCTTTTATTCTGAAAAGCTATGTCCGTCAGCCTTCACGGGTTTACCAGAACTTTCATGGAGTTCCTTTCCCGCCGCGTTCGCAGCTCCTTCCCGGAACAGGGAGTAACAAGTTACAGTTCTTACACTCTGCAGATGTGCGTTACTTTACCCATGAGAGACCTTAGCCTTGTTGCACAACCAAGTCATACCTTGTCCATACTTCCTTGGTATGGGGACCAGTCTAAGATCCAAGCCAATCACTGCCCCCTTCGCGACCCCGCATGCCTCCTTGGTGTACACCATGCCCACATATTGAATTACGGCAATGGTTTGTACAAACCGTTAGATGCCAGAACTATCGTGGGACGTTGAGGGTTCCCACCCATATGCTGCATATCCTCTACGAATTACCAATTAATATGCATGCTACGAGTGATAACAGCCACGACCTGCATATCCGGCTTCATGCGAGAGGAAGAAGATACAGCTGACTTCTTTGTCCCATTCCAAATCTCATGGTTAACGTGTGATATATGGCGCAAGAATCACTGGCGACATTGGTTGTTAGGTCCTAGATAATATGCTCCTTCACCACCGGAACTTTTCATAGTAGGTTATTACCTCATGGTAAATAACCTATAATCATATTATTATGAAAATAGTGTTTTCAGACCTTTTTCAAATGCAGGTGATGACAACACTGGAGTTGCAAAATACTTTACAGAAAATAATCAAAGGACATGAGCAAGTGTGAACTTGCCTTTTGTGGTTGCAAGATTATGCACTCATGGTCTTCAAGACAATATAAGATCCAATATCTGAAATCAGCATCATTGGTCCGGTAAGGACTAATGTTTAAAGAAGCAATATGCAGTTATGCATAAGTAATGCTATGCATTTTTATAAAACTACCAAATTGAATCCCCAATACTTTGAGTGAAGTGAATTCAAGTGATTCTTTTCAGAGTTGGTTTATCTTCAAATTTTACTTTACAAGTAATGACCTTTATAAGGAACCTAAGTGTAAACAATCCAAAATATGTAAGTAAAGTATAAGATGATGTGATTATGGTGAATTGTCATGTGGTGACTATGATAAAATTCCTTGGGATTGAGTTGTTAAGAGTTAACGAACTTATTATAAGATTGTTATTTGAAGTGGCAAAAATAATAACATTTGAAGAAAAGATTTCCTTTATAATGTTTAAGCAATCTTCATTGTTAATAAAATGTGATCAATGCCTTCTGGTATTTGATTGATTAGTTTGGACTTGAGATGCATTATGTCTTAATTGAAATAGACCAAAGTTAACTATAAAAAAACATAAGTGATTTGTTAGACCTGATGTTTATAAGCTTGAGACTAAACTTAACTTTAAAAGGTTAAGTAAACTAAAGATGTAATATATTTTAATTATTCCCAAGTTTCAGATTTATGATAGGTATAACTAAGGTGTAGAATTATTCACTTTCTATTTAAGTCAATGATTAGATTAAATTTATTTTGCTATTATGAAAGTAATATGTATTTATTTAATGGAATCATAATTAGATGGTCTTAGTAATTTGTTAGAATTTAAAGTTATGTTAATATTGGTTAAGATATAATGATTATTCACCATATTATAAAAATGGGTGATACCTAATGTTTATTTAAAAGGATTCTTAATAAGATTTTTAAAAGAATATTTTAAAGTTAAAAGCTATACTTAAGTTTGATTATGAATTCAAGTTATGGGTTTGGAATTAGTACTAAGACACTAATTGCTCAAGGTTTTATAAGAATTGTGATTATTTCTTACTTAAGAATTGTTTTTAAAAAATTCACAAAATAGGTATTAGGTAAGGATTTATTATTTAAAATATTAAAGACTTTTCTAATAATAGATTTAATATTTTTCTAGTGTAACTTATTTATTCAAGACCTTAAAAATTACGTATTATATTTATTTTTATAAAATTCATCAAAAATTTAAGTGTCTTTAAATATTTGCTTTATGTTTTATTTGTAAAACTCTAAGTTAGTATTGTTATAAAATAGTAAAGTTATTTTGATACACAAAAATGATTTTTATTTATTTTTAGGGTTTTTATTTTATTTTATAAAATTTCATTTAAGATTTAATGGTGTTAATAATTATTTTACTTTATATTTATTTTAAATAACTAAAGTTATATTTTTATTTGGTAGATATTATTTTTGTTGTTATTTTGACATCTCATATGTATTTTTAGGATTTTCTATATTTTTCTATAGCTCAAAATGTTTGGAGGTTTATTTTAGTAATTCATTTTTTTTATTTCTAAACCTAATCAACCAGGGCCGTTTGGTTGGATATGTGGGCTGGCCTGGCCCAACTGGACCGTGCCAGACCCCTCACCCCGGCCCACCCCTCACTCCACACACACACGCACACACACACGCCGACCTCATCCTCTCCTCTCTTGCTCCCGTGCGATGCCGCCGTCGCCGCCACTCTGGCCGGTTGCCGGCCGACCTCTGCTCTGCCGCCTGCCGACAAGGCTCCGACTTAAGCACCCTCGGTGATTACCTCTGCCTCGGTGCTGCTCTGCTTCACCGCTCGTGCCCCTGTGAAACCCTAGCCGTGCTGTTCGGCTAAGTCGCCGGCGCGACTCCGCTGGCCCCCAATGCCCCTGGCTGATGCTCGAGGATGTGGTGCTCCGACGCTCCTCCCTGTGAGCTCTATGAACGCGGCTTGGCGTGGGTTGCAGCGCTCTCTGGGTGCTCCCTGTGCTGCCGTGTTCATCCTCGACGCCGGCCACTGCTTCCTCTTCCTACCCTAGTAAGAACCACAGGTATGTTTTCCCCTTTTCACTCTCTGATCTTCTTTGCCTTCTCCCTCTCTAAATCCTCTTAGTACCTTGTGATTGACCATGTTTAGGAAATAAGAATTGAGCTCTTTGAGCAAAGTTCAATTGATTAGAGTGGTAGATTTGGTAGTGTAGTTGATTTAGTTGATTAAGTGCTTAATGCCTCACTTGATTTGATACATGTACTTATTGTTGTTTGTAAAAATAGAGCATGTGCTATTGTGACTTGATTCATAACTGGCTTAGTATTATTCTGGTGGTTATTTTCAGTGGTATATGTGCCTTAATCTTATTCAGTCCAATGAGCTCTTACTATATTTTGAAGAATTGATGCTTGTATAATGAAGTACTGAATTTTTATAACTTTCAAACATGACAGTAAATGCTTTTATTCTTGTGTGATGTTGGTACTGTGAAATTATTTGCAAGTGTTTCCTAAATTTGTACCCCTGATGTTGGCGATACCAAGTTAAATACCAGGCTATGTTATTTAAATAAGTGCTATGGTGGTACGTTAATATTGGTACTGTTGTTTATCTGAATTCTTGGTTCAGCGCATTGTTGAGCTGAAGCTATGCTTCATGGTTTGCTGGAATAGATGATAGCATATGATCTTTGCTGGTGGTTTACTTAAGCATTAATATGCTTGAGTCTATGTTTATAAAGAAAATTTATAATGAAATGATTCCATGATCATTAATTTGGGAAGAAGGATATAGTTAGAGTGACCCCTCCTAACCTCCTAGAATTTATTCTAGTGTCAGGTTAGTTGTGTTGGTTGATTATGTTATTGAGATTGCTGGAGGTTTTAGCTAGTAGATTTGGTTGGCTTTGATATCCACCAAGGTAGAATCCTCCTAGATGTGTTCATTCCTCTATCCAGGATTGTTTGCTCCTGTTATCTGGCTGTGCTATAATTATATATGAGGTATAATTGGTGATCTGAATATATGGTTCAATGATGGCTTGAATTCTTTCCTAGAAACCCCTTCTATGATAATGATTTATTCTCTGTCAAATCTGGTAGTGGGATAATATACAACTTTGATTCCTAAAGATGATATTAGGAAGATGATAAGATTGTTGGGTTAGTAAGTGTAACTGAATGGCCAATAGGAATACACTGCATATATGACAACAATCATTTTAAATGATTCCTAATTCTTTTTAGGAAAATGATTAGTGGATTAAAGAAATTGGACTTGAGTTTGTGATCAGGACATTCTAGAGCTGCTAGGTATAGAGGTGCTACCCTCTGGGAATGTGCCCTGTAGCCTAGTAGTTGTGGTATATGTTAGTCTAGTAAAAACTAGATAACAGGCTAATGATGTTGGTCTGAAGCCAATTAACTTAGGTTTGATTAGTGTGGAGGAAATTCTTGACCCAGCCAATGATGCAAAGGCTGAGGCACAAGATTTGAATAAGAACATATTTTTGTTCTTGATTTCTGGACTTGGTCTGTGATACAAATGCTGAGGATTTAATCTGGAACAACATAGACAAATACTACTAATTTCTAGAAGTTCTATGATGAGACAAGCATAGCATTTCTATGCCTATCTGAGAACAATTTCAATTCTCCCAAAATTATTTTCTAATGGAACTGGTAAGAACAGATGCTACTGATGATATGAGTGTGGGGTGATAACCTGTTGTTGAGCTTGATGAGATTGTGGATAAGCTGTAACTGCTCTTGATCTACCGTTGTTGGATCTTGTGGTGGCAGCATGTTGCTGTGTAAGATTTGTGATTGCTTGGGTGGATCTTGCTCCTCCTTGCTTGGCTTGTTGCTGATCTAGTTCAGTTCTTGATGACACCTCCTCCTTCTGGTACTATTAGTTGGTTCTGACTTATTCTGCTCTTATGGATGGCTGGTATAAGCAACCAGAGCAGATTATTTGTGTGGAAAGATTAGTAGTATTCAATGGTGTTCTTGGAGTGGTTCTGAAATGGTTTCTTGGCTATATGCAGAGAGTGTGTGTTTTTCTTGGCAGCTTAGCTGCTACGGCAGCACTCCCTCTTATCCAGCTCTGGTGAGTTATTCTGGTGCTGACAGCACAACATATGCATGTTGGGTGTAAGCTGCTTGCAAGTGGGACCCTTCCTTTGTGGATCAATTCAACTGAGAAGATCTTTTCTGGATGGTTATTACTGTCTTACTTCTTACTTTTACTAGATTGGTGAAATTTGCCCCTTAGCCAATGAGGTTGTACTGAGGCACTAAATTGTAGATAAGAACAGATTTTACAAGGGCCCCTTTTAATTTTATGTTACTCAATGATGAGGCAAAGCAATGCACTACATTGCTAAAACCTGAGAGTACCATAACCCCCATAACCCCGTATGTTTTCTATTTCTTTTGATTGTTGCTTTCTTACAGGGATCAAGACTAAGGAGGATAAGAAGAAAAGAAGATACCAGAGATGAATAGGAAATTGAGTTTAGAAATAGTTTTAGGGTTTTAGTTTATTCTTTTGTAATTTAGCCTTTTATTTATTTATTTTGGTGAGGTTGAAAGCATTGTAATTTCAATATAATTGTAATAAAGAAATTATTTTTTATTCTTAGTACTTGTAATTCTCTTTATCCACTTTGTAAACTTTGGATTATTCTTATTGTAATAAAGTAAATGCTTTATTTTATTTCATTACTAAATTGTACTAGTTCCTAATTGTTGTACCTCTTATACACTTGTATTATTAAATATTATGTAATATTTATTGTTTTTGAAATAATAATTCCAAATTATTGTATAATTCAAATGTATTGTGAATATTATGATATCTATTTGTTTATTCAAGAATTTTACCATTCCAATTCTATTGTTAATTCTTTTCAATTTACTTTTGAATTCAAATAAAGTATTTGAATATTTAACTCAAACTATTTTCCCACAAACATGAACATTCAGTAGAGGTCATGTCGAAATCCTTCGCACTTGCTCTATTGTTTCCTTTAGAACAAGAGAGACCTCGATCCCTCTATAAGTCTTTTTATTTTGCGCGAAAATTCTCCGGATTTTCTTATGCATGAATGCAATGCACACACACATGTGTTCTGTCTATTTTTAGCTGCTAAATCCTGGGATGTTACAAACTCTCCCCTTTAAAATAAACTTCATCCTCGAAGTTCGTAAACTCTCACATTTCGGAGTAAGGAATTGACTTATATTGGTTACTGCATTTCTCCACTCCATGGTAACCTTAAATGGGAATAATTGTAGTATCCCATATCCAAATATTTTTCTTGAATTCTCATCATACTTGAAAATTTTCGAACTTGTTGTCTTCAACAGTCCAAAGTTCCTTTTGCTATTATCCCTTAAGGATAAGTCTTGATTATAAAATCCCTAAACTAGAGTCTTTTTTAGTTCATTTCCCTGGTTAGATATCCTGATCCAACTCCTTTACTTAATCATAAAACTTCCTTGCTATACCATATAAGGTTTTGGAGGCCCCACAAAAATTGGATTTGAACTCCATTAAACCATAAATATAGTCAAAAGACTAACTTTTGATTTGTGATGGTATGGTTTATACTGGTAGTCCTTCTGAAAATTGGATTTGAACACATTTAGTCCATACCCATTGAAATTTCCTTGTTCCTCTACACATGTCCAATTGGATGTGCTATATTACCTCTCAGAATCACTTAAGAATTGTTTCTTTTATAATTAATTTGTTAGGACTATCCTATTTTATTACTTCGAGCTGTTACCCTATTAGGCTTTTAGACAATCTTTTGTTATTAGCTTCAATACTTTTATAAGAATGACTTCCTTTTAACCTTATGAAAATAAGGTTTGCCATTGTTGTAAGTTAGTCCGTCTCCATCCTTTATTCGGAAAATTAGATAATAATACCTTCATTTCTAGGGTTTACTCTCCCCCTTAGGGTTTACTAATGGTCTTTAAACCGCTTATAAAGTAACCATTGGCTTTGTAATTAGAATGTTGGTCTCTGTTCAGATTATACACTATCTAGTTAGGGTCTGATGAAAGATTGTACGGTGTATCCACACATTTGTGGATCTCTGAAGTGAATCTTCAGCATTATGGGTCTTCCTTTCTATTTGGACATTTTCACTTTGATAGGTTAATTTTCGCGAAGAGTCTCGAAAGACGGACGCTTTCAATTTTTATAGTCCTTTGTGTCTTACTTAACTTAGGCCAAATTTTATGCTCTTTATGCAACTTATAAGAAGATCTGGTTAACTATGTCAACCAACACCGCCTGCGGACAAGATACCAACTGTGGATTAAATACCAGCCGCGGATCATCCTAGTTTGTAGGTATTAACCTATGGTTTCTAGCATCCTTATGGCATTCTATCTGAATTATGAGAGCTTGAATACCATTTTGGTTTCAAAGCTACTTTGTATTTATTCATGATACTTCCATGAACTTGCATAATTACTCCATTGACTTCTTAGCAAAATTACCTATTCTGATTGAACTTTAAGTTCATCACTTCTTGTTGCTGACTAATAATGATCTAAGCTTGATACATCCTCCAAATTGAGTTGATAATCCTTACAATTGGCTTCATTCTTAATGTAAGTCTTCATTTTGGTCTTTGAAATTCGTCACTCCCTTACACGAATTCCCTTACTCTATCTAGGTCTATAACATCAAGTAGTGACTGGATGTTGCAACATGCATGTGCACACCAAGTCAAACTTCATGTACAGATCTAGTCAATCAAGAAGATCCAAGAAAAACAAATAAATCCAAATGTTGTACATATAACACACAATTCTCTAAGCCCGGAATATAGTAGTTGAGTATAATATCTCTAGAATTCAGGCTTAGCTGTGTAGTATATGACACCTCCTCATATAGGTTTACATTGTGATACTTAGCACATAAAGTCAACTATTCTTTATCTCAATATTTACCCAAATTGCTTAAGTGCAATAGGATAGTATTAAGAAAAGTGGTCTCAATTTGTTTTTGACTAACCTTTAGTTTCACCATTGGAATGATTAACTATGTTCAATCTTTCTTTATTAGTCAACTAACCTCACATGATCTCTCCAAATGACTAATCAGATTCTATTTGTTAACTAAAACCAAAGATTATTAGAAAGTTTTAGCGCCCATGACTTCTATCATAACTCTACTATGTAATTTTCATACCTCTACTCCAAGATAAATCACTAAGTACTTGTCATACTTACTCCTACATCATGGTTTCGAAGCTAATCTCACCATGATCTGGTTATGTCTACCTATACAACATGATTTAGGGGTTGATCTAACCATGATGACTTTGTTTCTCATTACACTATCATTAAGTCCTATCATAATTTTACTTCATCACGTAGAATTCTCAAGTGAATCCCACATGATTACTACTTATTACATCAAAAATTATCCTAGTGAGATTCATCTCGTTGTCTTTGGTTAACAACTCACAATAAAATTCCATTGTGCTACTTGAATTCTAGAGTTAGGCTACACCATTTCCATATGATGTCTTACACTTGATCCTATTTTACTGTGACCAATTGGCTTTCCTACAGTATCTTGGTGGTTTACGTCTCCTTCGGAAGGCACTAACTAGCACAATACTGAGAAAAGATAAATTAATCACTCCTAAGAAAGAATGACTTAAGCATCTGACTTAGGTCTGACAAGGTTATCCTCAAGTGGATACTCATCATAAGTCATAAGAATATTTGGTTTAGATAAGATGGCTCCTATAATCACTATCCAACCTACAGATCTTCCTAAAAGGGTTTTAATACTAAGGTCAAAGCATATGCTCTGATACCAACTGCGGTGACCCAGCATACCACTGCATGATGTAGTACACTAGAGTCGTTGACATAACACCAATGAAACACCGTTCACTAGTATTACATCCCTCAGAGTAGTACAACAAAAACACAGCAGGTCTAAGACATGACTATAGGTTACAACTCAACTCTTTACACAAGATCCAGAGAACACTCTAGGTTAAAGAGAGAGAAAGAAACTTCTTACAAAGAAGAATCGGAAATAAACAACTCCAAAATTATAATACTATTAAGACTAATATCTTAATTAATGGTCTGGCATTGCTGCTATTGCAATACACTACAGAAATAGGTCCTATGGCTAGAGATTCTATTCTTATCTAATCAGCAACTTCGTCTTCACTTGAGCTGATGTATATGTTGACTTTCTTGACTTCATTGAAGAGCTTTAGCTTTTGATGATGATTCATGGAGCATGGCTTGGTGTAGTCATCGTCTGTACTGGATTTAGATCCTAGCAAGGGTTAAGAAGATACTTTGAGTACGAGCGTACTCAGCAAGTCCACTAGAAAAGGAGTGTTTGATGCACTATATCTACAGCCACAGACCATAGGTCGTAGGCAATGCAGGTTTTCGTAAATATTTCTTCAAAGGTTGCTTTTATTCTGAAAAGCTATGTCCGTCAGCCTTCACGGGTTTACCAGAAGTTTCATGGAGTTCCTTTCCCGCCGCGTTCGCAGCTACTTCTCGGAACATGGAGTAACAAGTTACAGTTCTTACACTCTGCACAGGTGCGTTACTTTACCCATGAGAGACCTTAGCCTTGTTGCACAACCAAGTCATGACCTTGTCCATACTTCCTTGGTATGGGGCCCAGTCTAAGATCCAAGCCAATCACTGCCCCCTTCGCGACCCCGCATGCCTCCTTAGTGTACACCATGCCCACATATTGAATTACGGCAATGGTTTGTACAAACCGTTAGATGCCAGAACTATCATGGGATGTTGAGGGTTCCCACCCATATGCTGCATGTCCTCTACGAATTACCAATTAATATGCATGCTACGAGTGATAACAGCCACGACCTGCACATCCGGCTTCATGCGAGAGGAAGAAGATACAGCTGACTTCTCTGTCCCATTCTAAATCTCATGGTTAACGCGTGATACACGGCACAAGAATCACTGGCGACATTGGTTGTTAGGTGCTAGATAATATGTTCCTTTACCACCGGAACTTTTCATAGTAGGCTATTACCTCATGGTAAATAACCTATAATCATATTATTATGAAAATAGTGTTTTTGGACCTTTTTCAAATGCAGGTGATGACAACACTGGATTTGCAAAATACTTTACAGAAAATAATCAAAGGACATGAGCAAGTGTGAACTTGCCTTTTGTGGTTGCAAGATTATGCACTCGCGGTCTTCAAGACAATATAAGATCCAATATCTGAAATCAGCATCATTGGTCTGGTAAGGACTAATGTTTAAAGAAGCAATATGCAGTTATGCATAAGTAATGCTATGCATTTTTATAAAATTCCCAAATTGAATACCCAATACTTTGAGTGAAGTGAATTCAAGTGATTCTTTTCAGAGTTGGTTTATCTTCAAATTTTACTTTACAAGTAATGACCTTTATAAGGAACCTAAGTGTTAACAATCCAAAATATGTAAGTAAAGTATAAGATGATGTGATTATGGTGAATTGTCATGTGGTGACTATGATAAAAGTCCTTGGGATTGAGTTGTTAAGAGTTGAAGAACTTATTATAAGATTGTTATTTGAAGTGGCAAAAAGAATAACATTTGAAGAAAAGATTTCCTTTATAATGTTTAAGCAATCTTCATTGTTAATAAAATGTGATCAATGCCTTCTGGTATTTGATTGATTAGTTTGGACTTGAGATGCATTATGTCTTAATTGAAATAGACCAAAGTTAACTATAAAAAAACATAAGTGATTTGTTAGACCTGATGTTTATAAGCTTGAGACTAAAGTTAACTTTAAAAGGTTAAGTAAGCTGAAGATGTAATATATTTTAATTATTCCCAAGTTTTAGATTTATGATAGGTATAACTAAGGTGTAGAATTATTCACTTTCTATTTAATTCAATGATTAGATTAAATTTATTTTGCTATTATGAAAGGAATATGTATTTATTTAATGGAATCATAATTAGATGGTCTTAGTAATTTGTTAGAATTTAAAGTTATGTTAATAGTGGTTAAGATATAATGATTATTCACCATATTATAAAAATGAGTGATACCCAATGTTTATTTAAAAGGATTCTTAATAAGATTTTTAAAAGAATATTTTAAAGTTAAAAGTTATACTTAAGTTTGATTATGAATTCAAGTTATGTTTGGAATTAGTACTAAGACACTAATTGCTCAAGGTTTTATAAGAATTGTGATTATTTCTTATTTAAGAATTGTTTTTAAAGAATTCACAAAATAGGTATTAGGTAAGGATTTATTATTTAAAATATTAAAGACTTTTCTAATAATAGATTTAATATTTTTCTAGTGTAACATATTTATTCAACACCTTAAAAATGAATTTTATTTATTTTTATTTATTATATTTATTTTTATAAAATTCATCAAAAAATTAAGTGTCTTTCATTATTTGCTTTATGTTTTATTTGTAAAACTCTAAGTTAGTATTTTTATAAAATAGTAAAGTTATTTTTATACACAAAAATGATTTTTACTTATTTTTAGGGTTTTTATTTTATTTTATAAAATTTCATTTAAAATTTAATGGTGTTAATAATTGTTTTACTTTATATTTATTTTAAATAACTAAAGTTATATTTTTATTAGGTAGATATTATTTTTGTGGTTATTTTGACATATCATATGTATTTTTAGGATTTTTCTATATTTTTCTATAGCTCAAAATGTTTGGAGGTTTATTTTAGTAATTCATTTTTTTTATTTCTAAACCTAATCAACCTGGGCCGTTTGGTTGGATATGTGGGCTGGCCTGGCCCAACTGGACCATGCCAGACCCCTCACCCCGGCCCACCCCTCACTCCACACACACGCGCACACACACACGCCGACATCATCCTCTCCTCTCTTGCTCCCGTGCGATGTCGCTGTCGCCGCCACTCTGGCCGGTTGCCGGCCGACCTCTGCTCCGCCACCTGCCGTCGAGGCTCCGACTTAAGCACCCCCGGTGATTACCTTCGCCTTGGTGCTGCTCTGCTTCACCGCTCGTGCCCCTGCGAAACCCTAGCCGTGCGGTTCGGCTAGGTCGCCGGCGCGACTCCGCTGGCCCCCAATGCCCCTAGCTGCTGCTCGAGGATGTGGTGCTCCGACGCTCCTCCCTGTGATCTCTATGAACACGGCTTGGAGCGGGTTGCAACGCCCTCTGGGTGCTCCCCGTGCTGCCGTGTTCATCCTCGACGTCGGGTACTGCTTCCTCTTCCTACCCTAGCGAGGACCACAGGTATGTTTTCCCTTTTGACTCTCTGATCTTCTTTGCCTTCTCCCTCTCTGAATCCTCTTAGTACCTTGTGATTGACCATGTTCAGGAAATAAGAATTGAGCTCTTTGAGCAAAGTTCAATTGATTAGAGTGGTGGATTCGGTAGTGTAGTTGATTTGGTTGATTAAGTGCTTAATGCCTCACTTGATTTGATACATGTACTTATTGTTGTCTGTAAAAATAGAGCATGTGCTATTGTGACTTGATTCATAACTGGCTTAGTATTATTCTGGTGGTTATTATCAGTGGTATATGTGCCTTAATCTTATTCATTCCAATGAGCTCTTACTATGTTTTGAAGAATTGATGCTTGTATAATGAAGTACTGAATTTTTATAACTTTCAAACATGACAGTAAATACTTTTATTCTTGTGTGATGTTGGTACTGTGAAATTATTTGCAAGTGTTTCCTAAATCTGTACCCCTGATGTTGGCCATACCAAGTTAAATACCAGGCTATGTTATTTAAATAAGTGCTATGGTGGTACGTTAATATTGGTACTGTTGTTTATCTGAATTCTTGGTTCAGTGCATTGTTGAGCTGAAGCTATGCTTCATGGTTTGCTGGAATAGATGATAGCATATGATCTTTGCTGGTGGTTTACTTAAGCATTCATATGCTTGAGTCTATGTTTATAAAGAAAATTTATAATGAAATGATTCCATGATCATTAATTTGGGAAGAAGGATATAGTTAGAGTGACCCCTCCTAACCTCCTAGAATTTATTCTAGTGTCAGGTTAGTTGTGTTGGTTGCTTATGTTATTGAGATTGCTGGAGGTTTTAGCTAGTAGCTTTGGTTGCCTTTGATATCCACCAAGGTAGAATCCTCCGGGATGTGTTCATTCCTCTATCCAGGATTGTTTGCTCCTGTTATCTGGCTGTGCTATAATTATATATGAGGTATAATTGGTGATCTAAATATATGGTTCAATGATGGCTTGAATTCTTTCCTAGAAACCCCTTCTATGATAATGATTTATTCTCTGTCAAATCTGACAGTGGGATAATATACAACTTTGATTCCTAAAGATGCTATTAGGAAGATGATAAGATTGTTTGGTTAGTAAGTGTAACTGAGTGGCCAATAGGAATACACTGCATATATGACAACAATCATTTTAAATGATTCCTAATTCTTTTTAGGAAAATGATTAGTGGATTGAAGAAATTGGACTTGAGTTTGTGCTCAGGACATTCTAGAGCTGCTAGGTACAGAGGTGCTACCCTCTGGGAATGTGCCATGTAGCCTAGAAGTTGTGGTATATGTTAGTCTAGTAAAAACTAGGTAATAGGCTAATGATGTTGGTCTGAAGCCAATTAACTTAGGGTTGATTAGTGTGGAGGAAATTCTTGACCCAGCCAATGATGCAAAGGCTGAGGCACAAGATTTGAATAAGAATAGATTTTTGTTCTTGATTATTGGACTTGGTCTGTGATACGAATGCTGAGGATTTAATCTGGAACAACATAGACAAATACTACTGATTTCTAGAAGTTCTATGATGAGATCAGCATAACATTTCTATGCCTATCTGAGAACAATTTCAATTCTTATCGTGGTGGTGGCACGGCAGATGCCATGGGTAGGCTAAAGTTTGGGGCCAATGGATGCTAGAGGGATCCGGGGAGAGAAGATGTAGTTACTTCTACACACGAATGAGTAACATGCAGATCTTTATTTCTCCTCTCTCGGGCTACAAGTGCTCCTTGAGCTGTTTGCAGGAAGAAGAGAAGAACTTTACAAGCCTAACCGTGTAGAATGAGCCGACCCCCCTCTCTAGAGTCCATGCCTCTCCTTATAAAGGGGTGCCTTGGCTCCTTTAGGGCTGATGTGGCAAGCATATTCGAGGAATATGCTCGTCCCAATATAGTAACTCGGCGGTCTCCTTTCGGTGTCCCCCTTCTAACAACGGCAAAGTTCCAGAGAACCCCACCTGCACGCCTCGGGCTTCAGGACTGTCACCTCCGTGACCTCCTTCTGCCCTTCTGCTGCTCTGCGCCTTGTCCTTTGTGCTTGGCCCTGTTCAGATTCTTCCTAGCCCGTGACTAGGGTTTGACTATAGGCACCTCCTTCTCCTGCAAGCTTCATGTCATTCGGCCCTACCTCGCTTAACTCGGCCTGGCCTTCACCTGTATTCAGGTTATTCGGACTTACTCGGCCGACTTAACTCGTATGTCGGCCGGGTAATCGTACTGCTCCTCCCATAGGTGTCATGGTCGTGCTTATCTCGGCCAACCTTCACATGACTCGGCCGATTTAGACAGTAACTCGGCATATGACAGGGGAAACTCCTTTTATCTTCCTCTGCCTTGACCCTACCCGGGGTCATCTCGCCAACATTAGTCCCCAAAGCTGGTGTGGTCCTGCTCATAAGCTGGCTGGGCCACATCAGTTTCCCAATATTCATATCTCCTCTTCTCCGAGTTACTTTTTTCCTGTTCGAGGTATCCACACAGCTTCTCGTGCACGCCTCATCCTACGTGTAACAGTCATGATTATTTATCTAGTTTTTTGTTCCTCTACAGTGCCCACTGACAATGCTACAGTGATTACTGTGTCTGTCGCGTCGGCGCTGCGACGCCTCGCGCACCACATCGGTCAAGGGACCTGATCGTCTACTGCCTCGTGTGGTCACCTGTGTGGCTCCACTTAGCCACGAGCGGTTCCGCCGCATGCACGTTCTACACGGTTAGCGCTCGCACGCACGATCCCACTACTGCCAGGACAACGCGGTTATAAAGAGGGGCACGGGGCTAGGGGGTTCACTTTCCCCCTTTGCCTACCGTTGCTCTTCTTCTTCCTTGCGCCCATGCGTTTGCTCGTGTTCTTGCGGCCGCGCCATTGTCGACCTCTTCGACGGCGAAGCCAAAGTTCCCCTGCTCCGTCGTCCTCATCGCCGCGCGCTTGCTCCGGCGTCGTCGCCGGTGAGTTTTCCTACGGTCCCCTTGCTAGGGTCCCTCCTAGACGCTTCCATTGTTTTCCAGATTTCCTGGGCGGCTCCTTTCTGCTCCGCCGCCGCCTCCGTTTAGAATCACGACGGGGCCCTGCGCCTCTAAACATTAGTTCCTCTTCCGTAGGTTCCTCCGGCGACCCTATGTCGAGTTCAGTTAGCGGCGCGTTAGTTGAGGACGATGACGTAGCGTCTGGTCCAGAGCGGGGCTCCTGGCAGGGTTCCTCCATCACTCGTCGTGAGATCGAGTGGCTAATCAGGACTCGTCGGATTCCTGCCGAGGTAGGTTGTCACTTACCCGGCAGCGAGTCTTCTCCCGTACTTAATGACGGTGAGTACGTCGTTTTTATGTCCCACTTTGCTCGTGGGTTCGGTATTCCCCTTAGCGATTTCGCTAGGGATTTCCTCGATTACTTCGGCCTTCAGCCGCATCACCTTCCAGCTAATGCCATCGCTTCCTTATCTCCTTTTATCTCGGCCTCGGAAGGATACTTTGGCCTCTGGCCGTCTGTGCACGTATGGTCTAAATTTTTCCAGATCCGATCATATGTTGTTCCTGACATATCCCTTCAGCCCTCTGAGAAGTTGCTAACCCAGTGTGGAGCCGCATCCATCACGCCTCGGAGAAAATCCGAGTTCCCTCGTGTTGCTGGTCTCGAATCTTGCAAGAAGTGGCATAGATCGTTTTTTTATGTCAAGAATACTGGAAAGGAAGACAAGATTCGGCTCCCTGCTTTCTCCATCGGCCCCCCTTCCAAGAAGAACTGGACCTACAACCCCAGGAAAAGCCATGCCCTGGCCGAGGCCTGCGAGATTCGGCTGAAGGATTTGATCCGCGCCGGGTTACGCGGCGAGGATCTGATGACCACTTTCGTCAGCAGCCGAATCTGCCCTTTCCAGCAACGCACGCACAAGCTCTGTTACATGAGCGGTCCCCTCGATCCCAACCGAGTCTCAACGGTCGATATCGAGGATTATCTTATTTTCAAACGTGTCCGAGCTATCTTCAAGACAGATATGCCGGAGGATTGGACCTGGGGACTAAAGCCGTTCTCCCGTGGGAATCCCCCTCCCGAGGTAAATTTACGCATTTGTGTCTTACCTCCTTATTGCGTTTGTGGTTCGTTTTGCTAATTTCTCTTTGTTTCTTTTCTTGCAGAGATTTGCGGAGCAAAAGATTGAGGATGCCGAGGACCTGGCCCTCCCGTGGACCGCAGATCGGAACACCCCGGACAGCGGGGAGCCTGATTCGGAGGAGTTTGTCCCCAAGTCAGACATCGCTTCGGCTCGTGCCCGTGGCAAGACCTCGGCTCACGGGGAGGAAGGTGATTCGGACGACATCCAAATTCTTGAGGTAGTCGCTGCAATGCCTATCTCTTACGCATTTCCGGCTTCTACGTTCTCATCTAATAGGCCGGTCAGGTGCACGACGCTGAGACTCTCGCCTCCCAACCTCCTGCTACCTCGAGGAAGCGTACTGCTCCAGCAGGTGTCTCCGAAGCCGCTCCCAAGAAGCGAACAAACAAGTCAGCCCAGCACCTTCTGAAGCGTAAAACTATGCCCGGAGTTACTGGGTGAGTTTATTTTCATTTGTATTTCTTGTTTCTCTTTTTCTATCTTTTGATTCGACATTCTGTGCTTTTGCAGCGCTCCTCTTTCTGTTAAGCCCAGTGGTCCGAGTATGACGAGTCATACAACTCGGCTGCCTTCTCCTTCGCCTCCCGAAGATACCAGAGTTCCTAGTCCTGCTCGCGTTGACTCTCCTCCCGCTCCGACTCAGACATCACCTCGGCAAGATGCACCCGTGGCTTCCATCGCTGATGCCGACATAACTCGGCCAGTAGATCCTCCTACTGAACCTTTTACCTCCGTTGTGAACCCCGGAGTTTCCTCCGAGATTCCTTTGACCCCCACATTTCCAACCGCAACTCCAACTCCGGCCGAGGACATCACCCTCTTGGCGCCTTCGGAAACCATAGTTCCGCCTGTTTCTAAGGATGCCACCCCTAGTGCCGAGGTTACAGCTCCTGCCGACGCAACTTCTAAGGCTAAGAAGGTCGTTGTCACCAAACCTCCCTCATCTCAGAAAGGACTTGCCGGCTCTTCTCAACCACCATTGCTGATGCGCTCCGCAAGGGGGTTTCCTCTACTAAGACCGTTGTCACCCCGGCCCCTGATACTCAGCTTACTCTCCACAAGAGTCCCGCGGCGGCGGTGGTTACACAACGCGTCCGAGGTAAAGTCTTGACTCGTACTGAGAGTGGGAACAGACTCGACTCCTTGGTTGAGTATGCCAATAATTGGAATGCTGCTGATCAGCTTGAGGGCAATCCGAGCAATCAGCCATTTCAACTCTCGGACATTAGTAGTCACTTGCATATGGCTGCCAAGATCGTGCTTGACAGTGATAAGATGAATGAGGTAATTGCTTTTGTTGACATTTGGTTAGTTACTCGAATGATAGTATATATACTCTAGTCCCCGAAGCGTGCAACCGAATAACTTGTTATTCTTTTGGGAGCTTTGTTAGGCTTTGCCTGATTCGGAGTTGTCTTAGCTTTGAATATATAGCCACTTAGATCCGAGTTAAGGTTTGCTTGATTCGGATTTGTCTTAGCTTTGAATATATAGCCACTTAGATCCGAGTTAAGCTTTGCTTGATTCAGATCTGTCTTAGCTTTGAATATATAGCCACTTAGATCCGCGTTAAGCTTTGCTTGATTCGGATCTGTCTTAGCTTTGAATATATAGCCACTTAGATCCGAGTTAAGCTTTGCTTGATTCGGATTTGTCTTAGCTTTGAATATATAACTGTGTAAGTCATTTTGGCACTCAGGTTGCCCACGATCGTCGGACAGCCGAGTTCCAAAGGCTGCCTTTTGCGCACAAGAAATTGCAAGAGAAGTATGAGAAACTTCTCCATGTGGTGAAGAAAGCTGGTAACTTGACAAATCTTTGTACTTTCCTTTAAGTTTTTAGTATTTTCTACTTGAGGCGCTAACCCATTTTTGCTGGTAAATAGGTAACATCAATAATCTTAATATCCATCTTGACAAGAAGGTCAAAGGTCTGGAAGGTTAGTTGACCTTTCTCTTTATTGATTTTCGTTCGAGGCTTATTCTGAGTTTCTTATAACCTTCTGGCTTTGGTATAGCCGAGTTACAAACTCTTGCAGCATCGCATCAAGAATGCATACCCATGCCTGGTATGATGCTGCATTTTTTAGAGCAAGCCGCCACTCATTCGGCGCAATTGAAAGAGAAAGATGACGAGATAACCCGGTTGCGCGCCGAGGTGGAGTCCCTCAAGCTGTCTCAGAAATCCGAGTTAGAGAAAGTTGACCAGGAGTTCTCCGAAGAAAAGAACCGGCTAAGTCTGCAACTGCAGAAGGATAAAGAACTCCTCGAGGCTGCCAAACTTAAGAATCGGACAATGAGCGAGGAAATTACTCGCTTTGAGAAGACTAAGGTTGACTGGACTCAGGATCTCCAGAAAATGTTGAGCTATATTCATCGTAAGTCTCTGACCATGGCCGAGTTATCTTCTTCTCTTTCTTATTTTAACTGATATACTTTTACTTTGCGTAGATCATTTTCCAGAAGCTAGGCCGTGAGCTCTAGAGCAGTCATTACTTCTCGCCGGCGCCGAGGTGTCCCCGCAGATGCGAGCCCAGAATATTCAATGGAAGACTTCTTGGTTGCCGTTGGCGCTGCCATTGGTCCGATGAAGATTATGGGCAGGGATTTGGTGCACGCAGCCATTCGGGCCTACCATGTTCTCTGGCCGAATACTTCTGGAACTCCTGATATTGACGAGATCAAGATACTGGTGGAAAGATTAATGGCATCCCAGAACCAGTTAAATCTCTGGAGGGAATCCGCTGGACGGGCTGGTGCTGATATGGCGCTCATAGTCATTATGTCTTAGTACGAGGACATTTCGCTCGATACCTTGATAAATTTGCACACTGGCTCCCATTGGGTTGAGGATCCAGAATGCGTCGCTCGCCGCCAAGCTCGTGCCTTCCATCTTGTTGAGTATGCTGATGTGCATAACTAGATTGAAGGGCCGAGTTTTCTTCCCAACCTAGCGGATGACGTCGAAGTCGAAGATGCCTATGATAATAGTTCGGCCGATCAGGACGAGGGTGAGGGCGACTCGGACACTTCTGGTGATTCCAGCGCAAGCTCGGATGGGGGAGGCGACGCGCGATCATCTTCCAAAGGGACTGGGCATTCTCAAGCTCAAGCTAATGTTTCTCAGCAACCCAAGACTTCCCCCGAAGTTACTATTGCTTCAGCGGAAGGCGAAGTAACGTCGGCCGAGGTGCCGTCTACCTCGGAGCGCCCAGTACCTGATCACAATGCTGCCCCTTAGATTCAAAAAACTTCTTAAATTATTTCCAGTCCCCGGTATGCCGGGCGTATGATGTGTGTGAAACAATTATCCGACTATGTGTGTGGTATGAACCCTTTTTGCCTTTTGCCGCTGAGACATGGGTGATGGTGATCCTTATTGGTTTGTCTGAACAGATCTTGTTGCTTTATATCTTTGCTTTGGCGACCTTCAATCTCATAGGTTCATATCATATGTTTTCATGTGGTTGCTCTTAGTTCGGCACTTATATTGCCTGGCTTTTATAAATTTGATGGTCTGGCCATTGTGTTCTTGACCCCTATCCAAGATATCAAGCTTGTAGCCCATACCTTGCAACACCTGCGTCATTGCTCTAGGCGCCGGGGTTTGATGCATGACCCCAGATGAGGGATAATACGGCGCAGTCTACGAGTCCCTGCCCGAGGCCTTGAAATTTAACTTGTAATTCGTGAGTAAGAGATAACACAGCACAGTCCCCGAGTCCTTGCTCGAGGAGTCGAGGTTCAATGCGTGACTTAGAATAGGAAACATCCAGGGGGCAGTCCCCGAGTCACTTGCTCAAAGGTACCGAGGTTTAATACATAATTCAAAATAAGAGATAACATAGTGCAGTCCCCGAGCCACTGCTCGAGGTGCCGATATTTAATACATGACTTAGATAAGAAATAACATAATGCAGTCCCCGAGCCACTGCTCTAGGTTCTGAGGTTTAATACATGACTGAGATAAGAAATAACATAGTGCAGTCCCCGAGCCACTGCTCGAGGTGCTGAGGTTTAATACATGACTGAGATAAGAAATAACATAGGGCAGTCCCTGAGTCATTGCTCGAGGTGACGAGGTTCAATACATAGTTGATATTTCGACTTGAAGCGTCATACTACAACGTAGCATAAACGGCTCCTACGAGTAAAAAGGGCGAAGTAAAGCTATGTTCCATGGTCTTTTGGATTCTTCGCCGGATTTGTTTGCCCTGTTCTTTTCTTGTGATTGAGCATCGATTAGGTAATATGCATCATTGTGCAATGCTTTACTCACGATGAATGGCCCCTCCCATGGGGGTGATAGCTTGTGCATGCCGGCTGTGCATTGCACTAGCGGAAGAACCAAATCACCTTCTTTAAACACTCTTGGATTGACTTTCTTGTTGTGATATCGTCATAGGTCTTGCTGATAAATAGCTGACCTTGATAGTGCCAACTCCCTGGCCTCTTCTAGCAAATCGACATCATCTTGCCGAGCTACCTCATTTACCTCAGCGGTTGTATACTGGGTTACTCTTGGCGAATCATGTATTATGTCGGCTGGAAGCACAGCTTCCGCCCCATATACCAGAAAAAATGGGGTATACCCTGTGGACCTGTTTGGGGTAGTCCTGAGGCTCCATAGTACTGCTGGTAGTTCCTCGATCCAGCATCTTGCCGACCTTTGCAGAGGTTCGACGAGTCGGGGTTTTATTCCTGACAATACTAGTCCATTAGATCTTTCTACCTGCCCATTTGATGCCGGGTGAGCCACCGAGGCGATATCTAGTCTTATGTGTTTTTCTTGGCGGAATCTAGCAAAAGCCCCTTCAGCAAAGTTTGTGCCATTGTCTGTAATAACACTATGTGGATAACCATATCTCAAGATAATATCTTTGAGGAATTTTACTGCTGTTGGTCCATCACATTTTTTATCGGTTTCACTTCAATCCACTTTGTGAACTTGTCGACCATGACTAAAATGTGGGTCATCCCGCCCCAGGCCGGCTTGAATGGTCCCACCATATCTAAGCACCATACAGAAAACGGCCAAGTAATTGGTATCGTCTTTAGCTCGGACGATGGCATATGTATCTTGCTGGCATATCTCTGGCAACCATTACATTTTCTACCAATTCTTTGGCCTCTTTCAACGCCGTTGGCCAATAAAATCCATGCCTGAATGCTTTGGCCACTAAAGCTCTGGACGAGGCGTGATGCCCGCATTCTCCTTGATGTATATCTAGGAGAATCTCCTGGCCTTCCGCCGAATCAACACATCTTTGCAACACGCTTGTGACGCTCCTTTTATACAGCTCATTGTTTATGATTGTATAAGCTTTTGCTCTTATCACTGTTTGTCTAGCCAGTACTTCATTACTCGGCAAAGTCGCATCCTTAAGGAAGGAAAATATGGGTTGCGCCCATGTTGGCATGATTTTCTCTGGGATAATTTCACTATCTATTTCCATATTTTCTGCCGACATAACAACCTCGGATTTTTCCATATCCATCCGTGCAACGGCCGGGTTCACTTTCGGAAACTCCGGGTTACATTCTTTGTCAACTTCCATCGGCATACTATCTTCTCTCGATTTTGCCGGAATAAAGATGGATTCGGACTCTGGTGATGGTGCTATTGATGGTTTTCTCAGGTGCTCTAGGGCGATACCCAGGGGAATTGATTGCCTGGTTGATCCGAGTTTTGACAGCATGTTTGCAGCGTCATTTTCTGCTCGAGGTATATGATGAAATTCACATCCATCGAAGTATCCACTCAGTTTTTGCACATGGAATCTATATAAGGCCATATTTGCATCTAGCGCGTCCCGACTGCCTGATACTTGTTGTACTACTAGATCTGAATCCCCGTAACATAATATCCGACGTATCCCAATTTCTTTTGCCACCTTTAATCCATGGACGAGTGCTTTGTACTCGGCTACATTGTTTGACGCGGCAAAATGTATTTGTAGCACATATTTCAGCTGATCTCTTTTTGGCGAGGTTAACACTATCCCTGCCCCCAAGCCATTCCTCAGCTTGGAGCCGTCAAAGTGCATTGTCCAATAACTCGGATCCGGTAATGGTGGCTCATATTGTACCTCGGCCCAATCCACAAAGAAGTCGGCCACAGCCTGAGATTTGATTGCATCTCACCTATCGAATTGCGGAGCATAAGGTGACAATTCAATTGCCCATTTTGCTATTCAGCCGCTTGCATCTTTGTTTCTCAATATGTCGGCTATGGGCGCTTCACAGATCACTTTGATCGGGTGTTCTTCGAAGTAATGTTTAAGTTTCTTCGCCGACATGTATACTCCATATGCCATCTTCTGGTAATGTGGGTAATTTTGTTTCGAGGCTGATAGTACCTCGCTTAGGTAATATACCGGCCTTTGTACTGATTTATCATCTTCAATTCGTTCCACAACGATCACCGCACTTACCACTCTGTTTGTGGCGGCTATGTAAAGTAACATAGGCTCTTTTGACAATGGAGAGGCCAGGATTGGTGCTGTGACCAACATCTTTTTCAGTTCATGAAATGCATTATCTGCTTGTGGTGTCCAAATGAACTTATCAGATATTTTCATCAGTTGATATAGTGGTAATGCCTTCTCTCCCAGCCGACATACAAATCGGCTAAGCGAGGCTAGGCAACCCGTGAACTTCTGTACGTCATTTAGACATCTCGACAATTCCATCCTTTCTACCGCTCTTATCTTAGTTGGATTGGCCTCTATACCTCGGCTGGATACGAGAAAACCGAGTAGTTTCCCAGCTGGTACACCGAAGGTGCATTTCTCTGGGTTAAGCTTCATTTGGAACCTTCTCAAGTTCACGAATGTCTGCCGAATATCATCCAGTAGAGTTTTGCTTTATTTGGTTTTGATAACCACATCGTCTACATATACTTGTACATTTTTCCCTATCTGGTCATGTAGACATTTTTGCATACATTTCTGGTACGTTGCCCGTGCGTTACGCAGGCCGAATGGCATGGTGCGATAGCAATAAGCCCCGTACGGGGTAATAAACGCAGTCTTTATTTGATCAGCCGGATTTAATGGTATCTGGTGGAAACCAGAATACGCGTCTACAAATGATAACAGCTCGCAACCAATGGTCGAATCAATCACTTGGTCTATCCTAGGTAAAGGAAAAGGATCTTTGGGACACGCCTTGTTTAGGTTCATGTAATCAATACACATTCACCATACGACGGCTGCATTTGGATCGTCCTTTTTCTTTTCTACCAACACCGGGTTTAATAACCAATCCGGATAAAGCACTTCCATGATGAACCCGGCCGCAAGGAGCCGAGATATCTCATCCCCTATTATTTTTCTCTTGTCTTCGGCGAAGCGGCGGAGAGGTTGCTTCACCGGCCTTGCTCCTGGTCTTACATGCAAAGAGTGCTCAGCCAACTCCCTCGGCACACCTTGCAGGTCTTGAGTTGACCATGCAAAGATGTCCCGATTCTCACGGAGGAAGTTGGTGAGCTCGCCTTCCTATTTGGCATCTAGGCCGGCACCAATGGTGATGGTGCGTTTTGGGAACTGCTCATCTATCTGGACCTTTTTCGTTTCTTTATTCGGCTGGAAAGAGACACTTCCATGCGGGTTGGCCAATGCTGGCATATTCAGTTGTGCCGACTGAGCGAAAGCTGCTACCTCTTGAATCCTTCTTTTTTCTCTTGCGATTACCAATAACTCGGCCAGGTTTGATCCGGCCGAAGCACATTCCATTGACTTCCTGTAATCTCCTGCTACTGTTATCACCCCTTGTGGTCCGGGTAGCTTCATTTTCAAGTAAGTTATGTCGCAGCTGCTCATGAATTTGGCCAATGCTGGCCGCCCGAGTAAAGCATGATAGCAACTTTCTAGATCTACCGCCTCAAACTCCAGATTTCCTGCTCTACAGTTATCCCTTGTGCCGAATAATACATCCACTCGAACCTTCCCAATGGGTTCGCATGAAAGTCCCGACACTATTCCATGGAAAGTGGTTCTCGTGGATTGCAGCATATTCTGCGATATTCTAAGTTTTGCATTGTATCTTTGTACCTAATATTGATACTGCTCCCATTGTCAATGAGTACTTTTGAAAATTTCACATTAATGCTGGGCCCGACAAATGTCGGGTCTAGTACGAGTGCGTATGACCCCGGATTCGGCATTATTTTGGGATGATCCTTGATGCTCCAAGTTACTTCTTGATGTGACCAAGCCACATATCTTGGTACCGCCGGCATAACTTCATTCACTTCCATATGCCGGCGATGTACACTTTGCCTGTCTTGCTGTTCTGTTGTGAACACGCAATATGATTGATGATGTTCCCTGTAATCATTGCGCCCGTTATTTCCGGGGTTTATCCTTCCATGCTGACTCTGATTTATCACTTGATGCACTGCATCTCTCCGGTCCGAGTTATCATACCTCGGGGGAGGAGGGGTAACATTAACTGTTGTGCATTTGCCCCAGTCAACTGCGGTTGCTGCTGCTGATGTGCCTGATGAGGAGGTTCTAGCATGCCTGTCGGGTTCCCCATTGCGTTTTTCATCCAGGCGCATTGCCGAGTTGTATGATTAGCGGGCTTGGCCGGGTTTGGAGTGTGAAACTTACAGGTTGATCCAACATGGATTCAAATGTGTACTTTGGCCTTTCCTGCCACTGCTTCTTATGTTCTGGTGTCCACTATCTCTTCCCTTCGTTCCTTGGTGTCCATTGCTGAGGACCATTCTTCTGCCGCTGACTGTTTCCATGACTCGGCTAATCTTGCACTACTGCTACCACCTGATTGGAGGCATATCTGTAATCCGGTCTTTCCTCTCTTCTTCTACCTCTGAACTCGTTGCGCCTCGATGATCCGGCCACATCTCTTGCATATTGATCTTGATGCTCCCGATGATCCGCCGACATTATCTCTGGTTGTGTCGGATCTCCCAATGCATACGAATCTGCTATCCTGATGGTTTCTACCAAAGTGGTTGGCATATCTCTTTGCAGTCGTTGCCACAAAACACTGGCATATCTGCATCCCTGAGTGAACCAAGCTATCGCTTGCGATTCTATAACTCCCTCACATGAATTCCTGAGGTTACCCCACCGAGTCAAGAATTCTCTGTCTGTCTCATTCGGCCTTTGCTTGCACATTGCAAGCTGTTGTGGCCTGTTTGGTCTTTTGTAAGTACTGGTGAAGTGGCTGACAAACATCTCTTCGAAATCTAGCCAGCAGTTGATACTGCCTGCTGGCAGATTGTTCAGCCATACTCTGGCTGGTCCTTCCAGCATCTGCGGGATGTATCTTACCGCCCATCGCAAGTTCCCACTAGCTATCTTTACTTCCGTAGCATAATCAATCAACCAATCCTGTGGTTTGGTGCTCCGATTGTATGTTTTCGTGCCCCTAGCCAGCTGAAAGTTCGGCACTGGCGGCTCGCCCATGATCCGAGGGCCAAAACACGCCAGACTAGGCGGACCTTGCTCCTCTAATAACTCGGACCGGTACAACCTGTCCAGTTTTGATCTTGCGTCATTCGACGGCAAGTTTCTGTAAATGATTCTTTCCTGTATTCCATAATTGTTATTCCCACCATGCCCTGCATACTCCATATCAGAGTAACCATCATTGTACCTCTGATTTGCCTGATTATGGTGAGCCGGTCTCACTTCTCGTTCTTGCCGAGGTTCATACCTCGGCTGAGGATTGGGAGGTAAGTCTCTCATCCCTTCCGCCGGGTCATTGTTCTCATGATTTCCTCTTTCGGGGTCTCCATTACCTCGGCTTCCATTGCCTTTGTTGGCATGGCCGGGGTTTCTTTCGCCACTATTACCTCGGCTCCCATTGCCTCTGTTCTCATTTGCTTTTCCGGCTACTGCCGGATCATACGGAACAATTTGCTTATTTCTTTTTCCTGAAGTTACTGCTCTATCTTTTCGTGCATTGTTTCCAGGCGAGGATGTTGCTGCCACTGATAGGGCGGGCGCTGCTCCAGCTGAATGAACCATACACGAGGCTCCCGGTCTTGCCGGGTCAGCCCTAAGCATTTCTTCATTCTGCTGGTTCGCAATGCGTACCAGCTCATTCACTCTTTATTGCTGTTTCTGTCGGGCTTCACCGGTTAATCCTTCCAATTCTAATGCAGCGGCATTTGCCGCTCTTAGGTTCTTTGCTGGGGTGCTATACCTCGGCAAGCCCAAATCAACTGAATCTGCCTTATGAGTCTCATGCTCTTTGTTGATATCATTCATGAGGTTTTTTCCTCTCAATCTTAACTCATCTACCTGCTCGGGGGCAACATCTAGTTTATTTGCCTTGGCATATTCTCGCAAGGTCTTGTTTAGGGACTCCCGCAAAGCCGGCACCTTTTTTGCTTCTACCAGCACTTTCTGCCTAGTCTCTTCTAACTCTGCCTGAGCATTAGCCGGATCTAGTATCGGCGCTACAGGCGTGGTCAGATTATCTATAGTTGCCTGGAGAATATTCTCTGGTATTTCCAGGGATGGCCATCTTACCCTTGCTGCCTTTCGGGTTGTCTCCCGTACCTCGCACTTGTTTGGCCGTAGACGGATCTACCTCAGTGGGCGGTGGAGCTGCTTGCTTTGTGGCCACCTGCCCTCCCGTTGTCGGGTCCTTGCTTGATCTGGCGCCTCCTACTGCTGCCTGTACCCCGGCTGCGACCATCACCTCGACGCTGCTGACGGGGCGTTCTCCACGCGGACCATTTGCGGCGTTGAGGGGAGGATCTCCTGCAACAGTAACTCGGTGAGGGTAAACGCAGGAGGTGTCGACGCCGACGTAGATCTGGTGCATGCCCAAGTTGATGAAGACGCTGTTGCGCGGAAGAGCTTTTCTCCTGAAGCTGCCTGCGTTATCGCTGACATAGTCACAGAGATCAAATATCTGGACTAAGCCAGAGACAACGCACTCGCCGGTGTGGATGAAGTTTCCCGTCCGGATCTTGACTCCATCTAGCACCGCTGCTGGCCCCATGGTGGGTGCCAACTATCGTGGTGGTGGCACGGCAGATGCCATGGGTATGCTAAAGTTTGGGGCCAATAGATGCTAGAGGGATCCGGGGAGAGAATATGTAGTTACTTCTACACACGAATGAGTAACATGCAGATCTTTATTTCTCCTCTCTCGGGCTACAAGTGCTCCTTGAGCTGTTTGCAGGAAGAAGAGAAGAACTTTACAAGCCTAACCGTGTAGAATGAGCCGATCCCCCTCTCTGGAGTCCATGCCTCTCCTTATAAAGGGGTGCCTTGGCTCCTCTAGGGCTGATGTGGCAAGCATATTAGAGGAATATGATCGTCCCAATATAGTAACTCGGCGGTCTCCTTTCGGTGTCCCCCTTCTAACGACAGCAAAGTTCCAGAGAACCCCACCTGCACGCCTCGGGCTCCAGGACTGTCACCTCCGTGACCTCGTTCTGCCCTTCTGCTGCTCTGCGCCTTGTCCTTTGTGCTTGGCCCTGTTCAGATTCTTCCTAGACCGTGACTAGGGTTTGACTATAGGTACCTCCTTCTCCTGCAAGCTTCATGTCATTCGGCCCTGCATCGCTTAACTCGGCCTGGCCTTCACCTGTATTCAGGTTATTCGGACTTACTCGGCCGACTTAACTCGTATGTCGGCCGGGTAATCGTACTGCTCCTCTCATAGGTGTCATGGTCGTGCTTATCTTGGCCGACCTTCACATGACTCGGCCGATTTAGACAGTAACTCGGCATATGACAAGGGAAACTCCTTTTATCTTCCTCTGTCTTGACCCTACCCGGGGTCATCTCCCCAACAATTCTCCCAAAATTATTTTCTAATGGAACTGGTAAGAACAGATGCTACTGATGATATGAGTTTGGGGTGATAACCTTTTATTGATCTTGATGACATTGTGGATAAGCTGTAACTGATCTTGATCTACCGCTATTGGATCTTGTGGTGGCAGCATGTTGCTATGTAAGATTTGTGATTGCTTGAGTGGATCTTTCTCCTCCTTGCTTGTCTTGTTGCTGATCTAGTTCAGTTCTTGATGACACCTCCTCCTTCTGGTACTATTAGTTGGTTCTGACTTAATCTGCTCTTATGGATGGCTGGTATAAGCAACCAGAGCAGATTATTTGTGTGGAAAGATCAGTAGTATTCAATGGTGTTCTTGGAGTGGTTTTGAAATGGTTTCTTGGCTATATGCAGAGAGTGTGTGTTTTGCCTGGCAGCTTAGCTGCTACGGCAGCACTCCCTCTTATCCAGCTCTGGCGAGTTGTTCTGGTGCTGACAGCACAACATATGCATGTTGGGTCTTAGTTGCTTGCAAGTGGGACCCTTCCTTTGTGGACCAGTTCAACTGAATAGATCTTTTCTGGCTGGTTATTACTGTCTTCCTTCTTACTTTTACTAGATTGGTGAAATTTGCCCCTTAGCCAATGAGGTTGTACTGAGGCACTAAATTGTAGATAAGAACAGATTTTACAATGGCCCCTTTTAATTTTATGTTACTCAATGATGAGGCAAAGCAATGCATTACATTGCTAAAACCTGAGAGTACCATAACCCCCATAACCCCCTGTGTTTTCTGTTTCTTTTGCTTGTTGCTTTCTGCAGGGATCAAGACTAAAGAGGATAAGAAGAAAAGAATATACCAGAGATGAATAGGAAATTGAGTTTAGAAATAGTTTTAGGGTTTTACTTTATTATATTGTAATTTACCCTTTTATTTATTTATTTTGGTGAGGTGGAAAGCATTATAATTTCAATATAATTGTAATAAAGAAATTCTTTTTTATTCTTAGTACTTGTAATTCTCTTTATCCACTTTGTAAACTTTGGATTATTCTTATTGTAATAAAGTAAATTCTTTATTTTATTTCATTACTAAATTGTACTAGTTCCTAATTGTTGTACCTCTATACACTTGTATTATTAAATATTATGTAATATTTATTGTTTTTGAAATAATAATTCCAAATTATTGTATAATTCAAATGTATTGTGAATATTATGATATCTATTTGTTTATTCAATAATTTTACCATTCCAATTCTATTATTAATTCTTTTCAATTTACTTTTGAATTCAAATAAAGTATTTGAATATTTAACTCAAACTATTTTCCCTCAAACATGAACATTCAGTAGAGGTCATGTCGAAATCCTTCGCACTTGCTCTATTGTTTCCTTTAGAACAAGAGAGACCTCGATCCCTCTATAAGTCTTTTTATTTTGCGCGAAAATTCTTCGGATTTTCTTATGCATGAATGAAATGCACACACATGTGTTCTGTCTATTTTTAGCTGCTAAATCCTGGGATGTTACAGACTCTCCCCTTTAAAATAAACTTCATCCTTGAAGTTCGTAAACTCTCACATTTCGGAGTAAGGAATTGACTTATATTGGTTACTGCATTTCTCCACTCCATGGTAACCTTAAATGGGAATAATTGTAGTATCCCATATCCAAATCTTTTTCTTGAATTCTCATCATACTTGAAAATTTTCAAACTTGTTGTCTTCAACACTCCAAAGTTCCTTTTGCTATTGTCCCTTAACGATAAGTCTTGATTATAAAATCCTTAAACTGGAGTCTTTTTTTTAGTTCATTTCCCTGGTTAGATATCCTGATCCAACTCCTTTACTTAATCATAAAACTTCCTTGCTATACCATATAAGGTTTAGGAGGCCTCACAAAAATAGGATTTGAACTCCCTTAAACCATAACTATAGTCAAAAGACTAACTTTTGATTTGTGATGGTATGGTTTATACTGGTAGTCCTTCTGAAAATTGGATTTGAACACATTTAGTCCATACCCATTGAAATTTCCTTGTTCCTCTACACATGTCCAATTGGATGTGCTATATTACCTCTCTAGTATCACTTAAGAATTGTTTCTTTTATAATTAATTTGTTAGGACTATCCTATTTTATTACTTCGAGCTGTTACCCTATTAAGCTTTTAGACAATATTTTGTTATTATCTTCAATATTTTTATAAGAATGACTTCCATTTAACCTTATGAAAATAAGGCTTGCTATTGTTGTAAGTTAGTCCTTCTCCATCCTTTATTCATAAAATTAGATAATAATACCTTCATTTCTAGGGTTTACTCTCCCCCTTAGGGTTTACTAATGGTCTTTAAACTGCTTATAAAGTAACCATTCAGATGCTAGAGGGACCAGCACGGGTGTGGCTGAATAACTTGCCACCCGGAAGCATCAACAGCTGGATCGATTTTCAGGATGCTTTTGTGAGCACTTTCACAAGCACCTACAAGAGGCCGAATCGCCCGCAACAGCTGGCAATGTGCAAACAAAGGCCGAATGAGACAGACAGAGAATTCCTCACAAGATGGTGTACAATGCGTAACTCTTTCGAAGGGGTAATCGAGTCACAGGCTATCGCATGGTTTGCACAAGGATGCAGACATGGAAGTGTGTTATGGCAAAGGTTACAAAGAGATATGCCGGCGAGTTGGCAGAAACAATAAGGATTGCTGACTCGTATGCGTTAGGAGATCCGACTCAGCCTCTTCTCATGTCGGTAGATGGGTTAACTGAGACTCAGATCTATGACGCTACTGGATCGCAAAGGCGCTAGGAAAGAGCCGAGTATAGAAGCAAAAGAAGAGATGAAAGACCAGACTACAAGTATGGATCGACCCAAGTTGCAGTTGTCAGTCAGGATCATCCAGATGCTGGAGGTAGCCAACGTCAAAGGACAAGTGGAAAACAGTAGTGGATGCCAAAGAATGATGGCAAAAAGCCATACGAACAAAGAAAGCCATATCAGGACAGGCAGAAATATACTTATGAGATGATGTTGGACCAACCGTGCAAATTTCATATGCCAAGTCTGAGTAAGCCAACCAATCACACAACAAGGCAATGCACTTGGTTTCAGAAAGGAGATAGAGTGGATTCACCGACTAAGCAACTACCACCTCCCCCTCCACCACTCACAGGAGGAAATGCCCAAACTGTTGGAGTTGAGCATAGATACGAGAACAAACAGCCGAGGTATCATAATCAAGAAAGAAGAGAGGTTGTGAATCAGGTGCATAACCGGAGAGGTGATGACGATCATGTCGGCCATGGGACCAGAAACGAGTATAGAGAGCACCACCAAAGTTATGTTGTCTTTGTCACGGACGAATGACAAGAAGAGTCATCAAAGAAGGATGATGGAGGTGAATGCCACAATGCCGGAAATTCCAAAGTACATGCACTGGTCTGAGCAGGAGATAACTTGGAGCATAAAGGATCACCCCAAGATCATGCCAACACCAGGAGGTTATGCTCTTGTCTTGGATCCAACTTTCATGGGCCCTGATATCAATGTGAAATTTTCCAAGGTACTGATCGATGATGGCAGTAGCATCAACGTCATGTACAAGGATACCATGCTCAAGTTAGGCATTACTATGAACATGCTAGAGCCGACTAAGGCAACTTTCCATGGCATTGTGCCGAGATTGTCCTGTGAGCCAATTGGCAAGATCTGGGTTGACATCTTATTTGGCAACAGAGAGAATTGTCGCACTGAAGCCATAGAGTTCGAGGTGGTTGACTTGGTCAGCTCGTACCATGCTTTACTCGGCAGGCCGGCTATGGCAAAGTTTATGGCTACTCCTCACATCGCTTGCTTGAAGATGAAACTGCCAGGTCCATGCGGAGTTATCACAGTCGAAGGAGACTACAAAAGATCTATTGCTTGTGCCTCAGCCGAATCTTCACTGGCCAAGTCACTAGTGATAGCACAGGAAAAACACCAAATGATGGAAGTGGCAGCATTGGCCAAAGCAGCACAAATGTCCATGCCGGCACTCACTAACCCGCATGGCAGTGTATCATTCCAAGCTACCAAGTAAACCAAGAAGGTACATGTGGATGAGACTTTCCCAGAGCGCACAGTTACCATTGGTGTTGGGCTGACTGAAAAATACGAAAGCGAGCTCACCAGCTTCCTCCGTGAGAATCTGTTGGAATTATGCCCTAGAGGCAATAATAAAGATGTTATTATTATAATTCTTGTTCATGATAAAGTTTATATTCCATGCTAGAATTGTATTAAGCGGAAACTTTAATACTTGTGTGGTTTGTGAACAACACCGTGTCCCTAGTATGCCTCTATGGACTAGCTCATTGATCAATGATGGTTAAGGTTTCCTAACCATAGACATGAGTTGTCAATTGATAATGAGATCATATCATTGGGAGAATGATATGGTGGACAGACCCAAACTAAGCGAAGCAATTAGATCGTGTCATCGTGTTCGTCTTTGCAAAGCTTTTCTTATGTCAAATATTGTATTCCTTAGACCATGAGATAATACAACTCCCTTGTATCAGAAGAAAGCTTTGAGGTCATCAAACGTCATCCTATGAGAGGGTGATCATAAAGGTGTCTCTCAGGTGATCGAAAAATATCTGTTGGGTTGTATGTATCGAGATGGAATTTGTTCCTCCCAAGTCGGAGAGATATACTTCGGGCCCACTCGGTAATCGATATCAACACCGCTTGCAAGAATGTGGTTAAGGAGTTAATCACAAAGTGATATTGGATTACGGAACGAGTAAAGTACTTGCTGTGAACGAGATTGAACTAGGTATGACGATACCGACGATCGAATCTCGGGCAAGTAAAATATCGCGAGACGAAGGGAATATATATGGGATTGATTGAATCCTGGCATCGTGGTTCATCCGATATGATCATCGATGAATGTGTGGGAGTCAATATGGGTGCCCAGACCCCGCTATTGATTATTGATAGAAGATCATGTCTGCATATTCTCGAACCCGCGGGGTCACACACTTAACGTGTCTTGACGCTAGGATAGATTGGATAATTGGTTTATGAGTTTTGTTTGGAGTCTCGGATGGGATCCGGGACATCACGAGAGGTTCCGGAATGGTCCGGAGAATAAGATTCATATAAGGCAGTGCAGTTTTTGGAGTTCGGAATTGTTCCGGATTAATCGGTATTGTACCGGAAGCTTCTAGAACCTTCCGGAAGGGGGCCAACGTGGTCCCACCTTCCGGGAGGGGGCATGGGCCTATGAGGGAGTGTCCTGGCCGCATTGGGCCAGGGGCACAAGGCCCCATAGGGCCCAGCCGATCCTAGAGAGTTTAAATCGTTTAAACTAGAGATAAGATAAGATAGGATTTCTAGATAAGGGAGAGTTTAAATTGTTTAAACTAGAGATAGGCTTGGAGGAGAGACTAGGGCTGGCCGCCCCCCTCTATAAATAGAGGGCTGGTGCGCCCCCCTCCCCACACACACCTTCCTCCAACCCTAGTTGCCCTGCTGCCTTCCACTCTCCCTCCCGACTGTTTGTAGGCGAAGCCCTGCGGCAGAAATTCTCCACCATATACACCACGCCGTCGTGTTGTAGATCCAATCCATCTCTCCACCATACTTGCTGGTCCGAGGAAGGAGGAGACGTCGAGGTGCTGCACGTGTGCATCTCACGGAGGCACCGCCACTTGTGGTGCTAGATCGGATCGGATCACGAGGAGGAGAAGCGAGTACGACTACATCACCCACGTTCCGACGAACGTTCCGCTATGCGAATCTTCAAGGGTATGAAGATCTAATCCAATCTCTCTCGTTGTTTGCATCTCCTAGATTAGATCTTGGCTTTCCTTCTGTTCGCTTCCGTAGAAAATTTTGATTTACTATGCTGCGAAACCCTTCAGTGGTATCAGAGCTAGATTTATGCGTAGATGTGATTCATGAGTAGAACGCAACATGGTTGTTGCGGGCGTTGACGTTTTATGTTGCAAGCCTCTTGTTTGTGTTCTTCTTATGACGCGGCATAGTGAGATTGAAGCGGTCTAGGCCAACCTTACGCGACGTCGTTCGCGAGACCGGCTCCGCACTTGACGTGTGGCTTGTTCCACACATGCGGCTGGTGGATGTCAGTTTCTCTCACTATAGTGATCATGGGATTAACACCGGAGTTTGGCAACCATAATATCACCGTTGTGGCTTTCCGTAGGTAAGAATCGTTCTTAGCATCTACTCCCATAAGCCACGTAAAACATGCAACAACAAAGTAGAGGCGTCTAACTTGTTTTTGCAGGGAGTGTTTTCTGTGATATGGTATGGCCCAAGATGTGATGTGTATAATGTATGCGATGATCATGTTTTGTAATGTTTCACGACTTGCATGTCGATGATTACACAACCGGCAGGAGCCATATGGTTGTCTTTATAATTGTGTATGACCTGCGAGTCAACTTCTTATACGCCATGTAATAGCTTTACTTTATCGCTAAGTAGTTAACAATAGTTGTAGTTGCTATTCGTGGTGGAGGCAATCATGGTGGAGTGATGGAGATCATGCCGGAACGCACAAGATGGAGATCATTGCGCGAAGATTGGCTATACCATGTCACATAAAGTTATATGCATGTGATGTTTATCCCTTTATGTATCTTATTATGCTTAGATCGCGACGGTAGCATTATAAGATGATTCCTCACTTAAAGATCAAGATAAAAACTGTGTTCTCCCCAAGTATGCACCGTTGCGAAAGTTCGTCGTGTCCAAGCATCACGTGATGATCGGGTGCTATAGACTCTACGCTCACATACAACGGGTGCAAGCCAGTTTTGCACACGCGGAAATACTTGGGTCTAGCTTGACGAGCCTAGCATGTACAGACATGGCCTCGGAACACAAGAACCGAAAGGTTAAGCATGAGTCATATGAATGATATGATCGACACTTCATTGTCCACCATTGAAACCACATCTCTTCTCGTGATGATCGGATTAGGTGTGGTGAATTTGGATCGTGTTCACTAAACAACTTGAGGGATGTTGAATTTAGTGGGAGTTCATCTAGTAATTTGATTAAGTTGAACTATTTATCATGAACATAGTCTAAATTGTACTTGCAAATACTGTAGATCACGTGGCCAAGTCCAACTTCAACTTCAACATTTTTGCTGAGAAAGAAAAGCTTAGAAACAATGGGTCTAATTTAACCAACTGGTTCCGCAATCTAAGAATCATTCTGTCTGGCGGACAAAAGGACTATGTCCTTGAGAAAGCGTTAGGTAACCCCCCTGCTGCAACTGCGCCGGCTGATGAGAAAGTTGTCTATCAGTCGCGCAAAGATGATTATGGTGTGATTAAGAGCACCATGTTGTTTGCTATGGAACCGGAACTTCAAAATCGTTTTGAAAACTATCCCGGGCCCTTTGAGATTCTCGAGGAGCTGAAAACCATGTTTCAGACTCAGGCCCGTTCTGAGAGATATGAGATCTCTGAGAAGTTCTTTAACTGCAAGATGGAGGAAGGGAGTTCCGTTAGTGAGCACGCCATTAAGATGTCGGGCTACACTCAACGCCTTGAGCAATTGGACTGCAAGATTCCAGAGGAGCTCAAGATTGACAGGGTTCTGCAATCACTCCCTCCCAGCTACAAAAGTTTTGTAGTGACTCATAATCAGATTGGTTCCACTGATACGATCACCGAGCTCTTCGCAAAGCTGAAGGCTGCGGAGGTGGACATCAAAAAGGATAATCATGTGTTGATGGTCAACAAGCCCTCCTTTAAGAAAGGTAAAGGTGCAAAGAAGCCCTTCAAGAAAGGCGGCGGCAAGCGCGTTGCCCCTGCTGAGAAGAAGCTCAAGTCTGGTCCTAAGCCGGACACTGAGTGCTTCTATTGCAAGGACAAGGGTCACTGGAAGCGCAACTGTCCGAAGTACTTAGCGGACAAGAAGGCTGGCACCATCAAAGGTATATTTGATATACATGTTATTGATGTTTTCCTTACTAGCCCTCATTGTAGTGCCTGGGTATTTGATACCGGTTCGGTTGCTAATATTTGTAACTCGAAACAGGAGCTACGGAATAGACGGCGGCTTGCGAGGGATGAGGTGACGATGCGCGTTGGCAACGGATCAAGAGTTGATGTGATGGCCGTCGGCACGCTCTCCTTAGTTTTACCTTCGGGATTAGTTTTAAACCTTAATAAATGTTATTATGTGCCTGCGTTGAGCATGAACATTATTTCTGGATCGTGTTTATTGCAAGACGGTTATTCATTTAAATCGGAGAATAATGGTTGTTCTATTTATATGAGTAACATCTTTTATGGTCATGCACCTCTTGTGAATGGTTTATTTCTTCTAAATCTCGAAAGGGATGAAACACACATCCATAACATTGAGGCTAAGAGATGCAAAGTAGATAGTGATAATACTACTTATTTGTGGCACTGTCGTCTAGGTCATATTGGTGTAAAGCGCATGAAGAAACTCCATTCTGATGGACTTTTGGAGTCTCTTGATTTTGAATCATTTGACACATGCGAACCATGCCTCATGGGCAAGATGATCAAAACCCCGTTCTCCGGTATGATGGAGCGAGCAACGGACTTGTTGGAAATCATACATACCGATGTATGCGGACCGATGAGTGTTTCGACGCGCGGTGGATATCGCTATTTTCTCACTTTTACCGATGACTTAAGTAGATATGGGTATATCTATTTAATGAAACATAAATCTGAAACGTTTGAAAAGTTCAAAGAATTTCAGAATGAAGTGGAGAACCATCGTAACAGAAAGATTAAGTTTCTACGATCCGATCGTGGGGGCGAATATTTGAGTTATGATTTTCTCACGCATCTCAAAGCAAGTGGAATCGTTTCACAACTCACGCCACCCGGAACACAACAGCGCAATGGTGTGTCTGAACGCCGGAATCGAACCCTATTAGATATGGTCCGATCGATGATGTCTCTTAGTGATTTGCCGTTATCATTTTGGGGTTATGCATTAGAAACCGCTGCATTCACTTTAAATAGGGCTCCATCTAAATCCGTTGAGACGACACCGTATGAACTGTGGTTTGGTGCTAAACCTAAGTTGTCGTTTCTTAAAGTTTGGGGATGCGAAGCTTACGTCAAGAAGTTGATGCCGGACAAGCTCGAACCCAAAGGGGAGAAATGCGTCTTCATAGGATACCCTAAGGAAACTATTGGGTATACCTTCTATCACAGAACCGAAGGCAAAGTGTTTGTTGCAAAGAACGGTTCCTTTCTTGAGAAGGGGTTTCTCTCGAAAGAAGTGAGTGGGAGGAAAGTAGAGCTAGACGAGGTTATTGAACCTTCTCTTGAATTGGAGAGTAGCGCAACACCTGAAATTGTTCCAGTGCCGCCTGTACCAACAATAGAGGAAGCTAATGACAAGGATCATGAAGCTTCGGACGATGCTGCTACTGAACGTCGCAGGTCGACAAGGTCGCGTGCCCCTCCTGAGTGGTACGGCAACCCTGTCTTGACTGTCTTGTTAGTAGAAGACAGTGAACCTACGAACTATGAGGAAGCGATGATGAGCCCAGACTCTGAGAAATGGCTAGAAGCCATGAAATCCGAATTGGGATCCATGAGCGAAAACCAAGTATGGACTTTGGTGGACCCTCCTAGCGACCGAAAGGCCGTTGAGTGCAAATGGATCTTCAAGAAGAAAACGGACGCGGATGGTAATGTTACCGTCTATAAAGCACGGCTTGTTGCGAAAGGTTTTCGACAAGTTCAAGGTGTTGACTACGATGAGACTTTCTCTCCCGTAGCGATGTTTAAGTCCATTCGGATTTTATTAGCAATTGCTGCGTTTCATGATTATGAAATATGGCAGATGGATGTCAAGACTGCTTTCCTCAATGGCAACATTGATGAAGAGTTGTATATGATGCAACCCGAAGGTTTTGTCGATCCTAAGGATGCTGATAAAGTATGCAAACTTCGGCGTTCCATTTATGGACTGAAGCAAGCATCTCGGAGTTGGAACCTTCGTTTTGATCAAGTGATCAAGAGCTTTGGATTTGTTCCAAATTGCTACGAAGCTTGCATCTACAAGAAAGTGAGTGGGAGCTCGGTGAGGTTTCTGGTACTATATGTGGATGACATATTGATTATTGGAAATGACATCAACATGCTTAACGATGTGAAGAGTTATTTGAACAAGTGTTTTTCAATGAAAGACCTAGGTGAAGCTGCTTATATATTGGGCATCAAAATCTATAGAGATAGACAAAGACGCCTGATAGCTTTAAGCCAGAGTACATACCTAGACAAAGTTCTGAAAAGGTTCAGAATGGATAAGGCATTGAAAGGTTCAGTGCCTATGTTGTCAGGTAAGATATTGAGCAAGGCTCAGTGTCCAGCTACGGTAAATGATAGGGAAGCTATGAGCAAAGTGCCTTATGCCTCGGCCATAGGTTCCATCATGTATGCCATGCTGTGTACTAGACCGGATGTGTCCAATGCTCTTAGTTTGACGAGCAGATATCAAAGTGATCCAGGAGTGGAACACTGGACAGCCGTGAAGAACATCCTAAGGTACCTAAATAGGACTAAAGAAATGTTCTTAGTCTATGGGGGTGATGAACAGCTCGTCGTAAAAGGTTACGTCGATGCTAGTTTCGACACCGACAAGGATGATTCTAAATCTCAGACAGGATACGTGTATATTTTGAATGGAGGAGCTGTGAGCTGGAGAAGCTGCAAGCAAAGCGTGATCGCGGGATCTACAGTAGAAGCGGAATACATGGCTGCTGCAGAAGCGTCAAGTGAAGGAGTTTGGATCAGAAACTTCATCACTGAGCTTGGCATGGTTCCAAGTGCATTGGACCCACTGGAGATATTGTGTGACAACACTGGCGCCATAGCACTCGCTAAGGAACCAAGATATCATCCAAAGACCAAGCATATCAACCGCAAGTTTCATATAATCCGAGATTATATAGCAGATGGAGATCTGAAGATCAGCAAAGTACATACAGATCTGAATGTCACAGATCCATTGACTAAACCTCTTCCACGTGTAAAACATGATCAGCACCTCAGTGCCATGGGTGTGAGATTGTTGCCAAATGTAAACTAGATTATTGACTCTAGTGCAAGTGGGAGACTGTTGGAATTATGCCCTAGAGGCAATAATAAAGATGTTATTATTATAATTCTTGTTCATGATAAAGTTTATATTCCATGCTAGAATTGTATTAAGCGGAAACTTTAATACTTGTGTGGTTTGTGAACAACACCGTGTCCCTAGTACGCCTCTATGGACTAGCTCATTGATCAATGATGGTTAAGGTTTCCTAACCATAGACATGAGTTGTCAATTGATAATGAGATCATATCATTGGGAGAATGATATGGTGGACAGACCCAAACTAAGCGAAGCAATTAGATCGTGTCATCGTGTTCGTCTTTGCGAAGCTTTTCTTATGTCAAATATTGTATTCCTTAGACCATGAGATAATACAACTCCCTAGTATCGGAAGAAAGCTTTGAGGTCATCAAACGTCATCCTATGAGAGGGTGATCATAAAGGTGTCTCTCAGGTGATCGGAAAGTATCTGTTGGGTTGTATGTATCGAGATGGAATTTGTCCCTCCCAAGTCGGAGAGATATACTTCGGGCCCACTGGGTAATCGATATCAACACCGCTTGCAAGCATGTGGTTAAGGAGTTAATCACAAAGTGATATTGGATTACGGAACGAGTAAAGTACTTGTTGTGAACGAGATTGAACTAGGTATGACGATACCGACGATCGAATCTCGGGCAAGTAAAATATCGCGAGACGAAGGGAATATATATGGGATTGATTGAATCCTGGCATCGTGGTTCATCCGATATGATCATCGATGAATGTGTGGGAGTCAATATGGGTGCCCAGACCCCGCTGTTGATTATTGATAGAAGATCATGTCTGCATATTCTCGAACCCGCAGGGTCACACACTTAACGTGTCTCGACGCTAGGATAGATTGGATAATTGGTTTATGAGTTTTTGTTCGGAATCTCGGATGGGATCCGGGACATCACGAGACGTTCCGGAATGGTCCGGAGAATAAGATTCATATAAGGCAATGCAGTTTTTGGAGTTCGGAATTGTTCCGGATTAATCGGTATTGTACCGGAAGCTTCTAGAACCTTCCGGAAGGGGGCCAACGTGGTCCCACCTTACAGGAGGGGGCATGGGCCTATGAGGGAGTGTCCTGGCCGCATTGGGCCAGGGGCACAAGGCCCCATAGGGCCCAGCCGATCCTAGAGAGTTTAAATCGTTTAAACTAGAGATAAGATAAGATAGGATTTCTAGATAAGGGAGAGTTTAAATTGTTTAAACTAGAGATAGGCTTGGAGGAGAGACTAGGGATGGCCGCCCCCCTCTATAAATAGAGGTCTGGTGCGCCCCCCTCCCCACACACACCTTCCTCCAACCCTAGTTGCCCTGCTGCCTTCCACTCTCCCTCCCGACTGTTTGTAGGCGAAGCCCTGCGGCAGAAATTCTCCACCATATACACCACGCCGTCGTGTTGTAGATCCAATCCATCTCTCCACCATACTTGCTGGTCCGAGGAAGGAGGAGACGTCGAGGTGCTGCACGTGTGCATCTCACGGAGGCACCGCCACTTGTGGTGCTAGATCGGATCGGATCGCGAGGAGGAGAAGCGAGTACGACTACATCACCCACGTTCCGACGAACGTTCCGCTGTGCGAATCTTCAAGGGTATGAAGATCTAATCCAATCTCTCTCGTTGTTTGCATCTCCTAGATTAGATCTTGGCTTTCCTTCTGTTCGCTTCCGTAGAAAATTTTGATTTACTATGCTGCGAAACCCTTCAGAATCGGGATATCTTTGCATGGTCCACGCAGGATTTGCAAGGAGTTCCGAGGGAGCTGGCTGAGCACTCTCTTCATGTGAAGCCAGATGCCAAGCCGGTGAAGCAACCCATCCGCCGCTTCACCGAAGATAGGAGGAAGTAATAACTGCCGAGATAGCCAGGCTCTTAGCTGCTAGATTTATCATGGAAGTATTGCACCTAGATTGGTTGTCAAATCCAGTATTGGTCGAGAAGAAAAAGGATGACCCGAACGTGGCAGTGGTGTGGCGCATGTGTATTGATTACACGAACCTCAATAAGGCATGTCCAAAAGATCCATTTCCCCTGCCACGAATCGATCAAGTCATAGACTCTACAACCGGGTGTGAGTTGTTGTCATTTGTGGACACGTATTCTGGTTTCCACCAGATACCACTAAATCCGAATGATCAAATAAAAATAGCTTTTATCACCCTGTATGGGGCTTATTGCTATCGTACCATGCTGTTTGGATTGAGAAATGCAGGTGCAACATATCAAAGATGCATGCAAAAAATGCTTTCAAGATCAATTGGACAAAAATGTTCAAGTATATGTCGATGATGTGGTGACAAAAACCAAGCAAAGTCATACTCTAATTGAGGACTTGCATCAAACATTCGCAAACTTAAGAAGATTCCGGATGAAACTTAACCCGGAAATATGCACATTTGGTGTCCCGGCTGGAAAGTTACTCGGATTCCTTGTGTCCAGCCAAGGAATCGAGGCTAACCCGACAAAGATCAGGGCCATCGAAAGAATGGAATTTCCAAAAACCCTCAACGATATCCAAAAGTTCACAGGATTCCTGGCCTTGTTGAGCAGATTTATTAGTCGGCTAGGTGAAAAAGCCCTACCACTATATCAACTGATGAAAAAATCAGACAAGTTCACATGGACACAGCAAGGTGATAGCGCTTTCCATGAACTCAAAATTAAAGATGTTGGTAGCAACACCAATATTAGCATCACCACTGTCCAAAGATCCAATGTTGCTCTACGTCGCCGCAACCAACAGAGTTGTAAGTGCAATAATAGTGGTTGAACGTGAAGAAGAGGGCCAATCAGTCCAAAGGTCAGTTTATTACTTAAGCGAAGTGATCTCTATATCAAAGCAGAATTACCCCCATTACCAAAAAATGACGTATGGGGTGTATATGGCAGCAAAGAAGTTGAAGCATTATTTTCAAGAACACCCAATGCGGGTAATATGCGAGGCACCTATCTCAGATATATTGGGCAGCAAAGACGCCAGTGGCCGAGTCACAAAATGGGACACCGAGCTAGCACCATATACTCCACAATATGATAGGCGAGATGCAATCAAATCTCAAGACGTAGCTGATTTTTTCGTGGATTGGATGGAAATGCAATACGAACCACCACTACGAGATCCGAATTACTGGAAGATGCATTTTGACGGATCCAAGACGAAAATGGGTCTGGGCACCGGGATAGTGCTCACATCGCCAAAAAGGGATCAGCTCAAGTATGTGTTACAGATCCACTTCGCTGCTTCCAATAACATTGCTGAGTATGACGCACTTGTCCATGGAATAAAAGTGGCCAAAGAGATTGGCATCAAAAGGATCATGTGTTTTGGTGACTCGGATTTGGTGATCCAGCAAGTATTTGGGCATTGGGACGCGTTGGATGCAAATATGGCACTATATCGTTTTCATGTGCAACAAATTTCGGGATACTTTGACGGGTGTGAATTCCATCACATACCTAGAGCAGAGAATGAGGCAGCGGATGTATTATCCAAGTTAGGCTCATCTCGGCAAGCAATTCCACCAGGAATAGCATTGGAACATCTCAGGAAACCATCGATCAAGCCATCACCAGAATCCGAGTCAATCAGGCTCACCCCGGCAAATCAGGAGACAGATGTTGTGCCAATGGATATTGACTCAGGGGCAGGTTCGAGTCACTCGGGACTGTCCCGCTCACCTCAGGGGTTGCCGAATCACACTCGGGGACTCCTCAGGTCATGTCGGCAGAACATATGTCGGCTGAGCCAATGGGAATTAATGAAGAAACAGATCCGGCACCTCTTATACCAGCATGGGCGCAACCAATATTCAACTACTTGAAAGATGGAACTTTGCTAGATGATGAGATATTGGCAAGGCAAACTGAAAGAAGAGAAAACGCATACACAATAATCAACAAGGAGTTGTACAAAAGAAGTGTGACGAGTGTACTACATCGTTGCATAAGACTAGAGAAAGGTCAAGAAATACTGTTGGACATTCACCAAGGAGAATGTGGGCACCATGCATCGTCCAGAGCATTGGTAGCCAAGGCATTTCGACATGGATTTTATTGGCCAAGTGCGCTGGCAGAAGCATAGGAACTTGTGAGAAAATGCAGTGGCTGCCAGCATTATGCGTCAAAATCACACTTACCAGCATTAGAATTGAAAACTATACCAATCACTTGGCCATTTGCAGTATGGTTTCTAGATATGGTAGGACCATTCAAACCAGCGAGGGGTGGCATGACCCACATACTAGTAATGGTTGACAAGTTTACCAAATGGATAGAAGTGAAGCCCATCAAAAAATTAGATGGAAAAACAGTTGTCACATTCCTAAAAGATATAATCTTGAGATATGGTTACCCGCATAGTGTAATCACAAATAATGGCATGAACTTTGCCGAAGGATATTTCGCTCGTTTTTGTGGGAAAACAGAATAAGACTCGACGTAGCGTCAGTTGCTCATCCAGAATCAAATGGACAAGTTGAACGAGCTAATGGCTTTGTTCTATCCGGGATAAAACCCCGTTTAATGGATCCACTCCAGAGATCACCTGGTTGTTGGATAGAGGAACTACCCTCAGTGCTATGGAGTCTAAGGACAACTCCGAATCAATCAACAAGCTATACGCCATTCTTCCTCGTGTATGGGCAGAAGCAGTTTTCCCTGCCGACATAGAGTATGACTCGCCAAGAGTAAGGCAATACTCGGAAGCCGAGGTAAAAGAGGATCGAGAAGATGGAGTTGATTTACTCGAAGAATCAAGGGAATTGGCATTGTCCAGATTCGCCATATACCAAAAAAATCTCCGACGCTACCATAGCCGTAAAGTTCAACCTCGTGTTTTCCGAGAAGGGGATATGGTGCTCAGACTAGTGCAGCGCACAGCTGGAATGCATAAACTATCACCCCCATGGGAAGGACCATTCATTGTAAGCAAAGCATTGCACAATGACTCATATTATCTAATAGATGCTGGCGAATCACAAAACAACAAGGCGGACAGATCAGGTGATGAGACCAAAAGGCCATGGAATGTGGCACTACTTCGCCCCTTCTACACTTAGGAGAAGCAGTGTATGTGTTACCCGAACTCTCATATGTCGGACGCTTATGCTGGCTATGTGTTTATAATAAAATGGTATGATTCAAAAAACTGACTCGGGGACTACCCCTTATGTTTATCCTCTAAACTATTCTATGTCTAATGGCGTTGACACCTAAAGCTTGTCTCGGAACAAGTAATGTTTACTCGAAAAAAATCAACTCTTAGACTGCTGATGTCCGAAAACACGGCTTCATGGCAAGCAAGAGGAAAGGATGAAGGATGAGTAAACATGAACACCGAATAAGTAAAGGGAGAAACACGAGTCAACCCTATGTATGTTTTTTACTAACTCATTGCAGGTTATGTTACTTTCTATGTCGAATAATCCTAAGTCAAGTGATCTAGTTTCATACCCGCTAACTCAATCCTTAGAACTTTGAGACTCTAATGTCGAACGCCAAAAAATGTAGACAAGAGCCAAATTCAAGGAAAAGGGGAAACGACAAAATGAAGCTCGGGGACTTGCCCCTGCATAATTCGCATTCAAAGCTATATAAAAGTTTAAGCCTTATCACAAGGCGCACACCCAAAATAAGTGCACTATATCATACATCTACACCAGGCATACCGGGGATCTCATGAAATTCAAGTGTTTTTTGCAACCATCCTAAGAAGCAGCTGGGCTTGGAGGTATATCTTTGGGGCTGGAGCTAGGAGCATCTTCGGGAGCGTCTGCCGAGTCAGGAGCGTTTGCGGCCGAGTCTGCGGGTCCATCTGACTCGGTGGCTTCGCTCTCCTCACCTTCATCATCAGCAACTTCGGCAAGAGGCTCCCCAAGATCAAGGAATCTAGGCCCATCACACCAAGCATGCACAAAGGCATATTCGATCATGGCGTAGGCTCGCTCCTGGCGTTTCTTGATCAGCTCAGGATCGTGGATCCACTGCCTTCAGCCCTCATGCGCTGAAGAACATCAAGGTTGATGTCCTTGTACTAGGAAAGCACGAAGGAAAGGGCTTTGTCTGCTGCAGCTCGGCCGGCCGACTCACACCATTGATCCAGCCTGTCTTCAGTAAGAAGCAGCCTGGCAGCCAGAGGCTCGATGAGTGTGGGCACGTCTTCATCCGACCAGAGCATTTAGAATACATGGACCGCTGATTTGAGCAAGTCCGCACCACACGATTTGAGGGTCTTGGTGCGTTCGGATAGCGCTGCAAGGTGCTTCTCGATACTGACCTCGCCATCAGCTGGAACGCCAGATTTGGCTCGTACTCTTTTCATGGCCCGTATAGCAAACATATCAGCCTTAGGAAAATTCTCTGCAAAAGCAAAAGAACATTAGCAAAACAAGGAAAAAACAAACAAAGGAATGAGCATAGCAAAAAGGGTAAGGACTCACCACCGAGGAAAGAGTTGATGGAGCCGAGCTTGCTTTGCCAGTTCTTGGCCTTGGCTTGAAGAGCGTCCAGATCTAAGTGAGCCGACTCAACCGCCGACTCGGCCTCCTTGAGCAGTTCCTTGGTTTTCTCGGCACTAGCGGCATGCTGGCATCTTTCTCGGCAAGCTCCTCCCGCAGCCCCTTCACCTCAACATGGTGCTTCTGCTCCATATCCACCATTTCCTTCTTCAGCCGAGTCACCTCGTCTCGCTCCTTCTGGAGCTCGATCCGGTGCTTCTCTGCTTATTCAGAGCATATGACCTGTCAGTGACAACAAAGATATGGAGAAAGGACGAGCATGAGTACAGAGCGAAGACATGATCTTTAGGAATTTACTTTCAGTGTTGCTGATTTGTAGGTGCAGGGCGTCAATGGTGGATTGGGCAGAAGCTATGGAAGGACAATGAAAGAAAATAAGAAAGGGCAAGCAAGGAAAGTACATCGAATAAGAGCGGGACGAGTCAGAAAATTACCTTGGCCTTTAGCCTCAGCTTGCAGGTTTTGGTGAGGGAGCTCCAGCTTGCGATACTCAAGGAGGAGAGCCTGATGCACCTTGGTGCTCTCATTGTGCATAAGCTATACAAGAAAAGAGATAATCAACAGAAGTGATATCAAGCCTATGGCCAAATAAGAGACGATTCCTAGTTTAGAGCTTACAGCCGAGTAAGTTCCTCACTCGGCAGTAACCTCGTGGACTAGGGATAATGTATAACAAAAAATACTCAATACGCAAAAGAGTAAGAAGATTATATACCTCGTTCACTTCATCGACGCGGGCCATCAAGGCAATGGACTGCTGAGTCATATCAGAAACGGCCTTGGGGCCCAACTTCATCTTCTTCCTAGTGCTGGAGCTAACCTCTTGCTCGCCGGCTATGTTCTAGGCAACGGCATAGCGCTCTGCGGCACCGAGGCCATTCCCGCTAAGCGTCCAAGTGAGAACTTTCCCCTTCTTCAGGGCAGTTCCCACGTTGGCATGGGTCACAATGGCACTGGTGTGCAGGGTAACAGCCTTGGAACTGTCGCCAGACCCGGCAGCTGCGGACCCGCCTAACTTACCCGCTGGAGCAAGTACTGTTGTCTTTGTCATGGGCCGAATCTGAGGAGTGGTGCCTGGGGCATGGACCAAGGTCATATTCTTAGTATATGTGGGCTTGCCGGATGAAGTGCGAGCTGGACCTAAAGCGGCAGGCCGGGTCTGGTTCTTTGACAGAGGAGGAGAGTGAGCAGGTCTGATTGGGGACAAGATAGGAGCCGACTGAGCGGGCTCAATAGCGCTCTGCGGAGCAACCAAAGGATCGACTGGTGGGCTAGTAGCAGAAGAACTAGTGGCGAAGGTCTTCTCGACTCCAATGTTGCCAGCACCAAGATCAGGAAGTTGTTCATGGGGTGCGGCAGAGGAGCTAGGCCGAGTCTCCTCCGACGGGTGTGCCACCGGGTCGGCCTCACTCTGAGAAGCGTGAGCCTCAGTAGTGGGAACAGCGACTCGGACGGGGCTTTGCACCATGGAGTCAACAGGAGGAGGAGGAGGAGGAGGATCAGACCTTAGCAGTAAGGCCCCATGCTAGGGGAAGCTTGGCTAGCCAACAAAGGCGCCGCACTAAAAATAACAAGGAATGCTTATAAGAAAATAGTTACAAAACAGGAAAGGAAAATGGAAAGTAAGCAAACAGCAAAAGCTTGCCCGGAAATGGTCGGGTCACGCGGCATGCAGCGTGTGACCCGGCGCCCAGCAGCCTTGCGGGTTTCAGTTAGCGACGTAGCAGGAGGAGCAGCAGCAGTAACCTTGCACTTCTTGGCAGGCTGAGCACTGGAGGTAGCCCCGCGTCGCTTACCCGGCTTGGCGGCGGGAATCTTGCCGACTCCGCCCACAGCGAGAGGGGGAGTGTCATGAACCTGGCCAGCTGCATAAGTAAATGATGAGATAATTAGAATAAGTCAAGAGGTTAAAGTCAAAAGGCAAGTACCTCCAGAATTTCGCAATCATCATCATCATCATTGTCAGACCAGTCTCATAAGGGGTTTTGAGTGTGGGTCTTACCCGCAGTGGAGGCAGCGGCAGCAGCGTGCGAAATGGGCATGATGCACTCCAGGTCGAACTCGATCTCGTCCGAGTCGGAGCGATCCTCGTAATAGGCACCAGGAGGGACAGTACTATCATCAACCTAGTGAACAAGGTTCTGCGAAAGACAAACAAAATAAGAACTATGAGTAAGCGGAAAAGTAAGTGAACAAATGGAAAGCTGAGTCGGCTTAAGGCTGACTCGGAAACTCACCCAGGGGACAGGCCTGTCTCGGCTAAAAGGAGGGCAACCCCAGGCCCAGTCGTCTGCCAGAGTCAGCTTGAAAATCGAGTTGACTCGGCGGGCCACAGAGTGGTGCGTGAGCTCCTTCGTGGAGTGCCAAGTAGGGTCCTGTGTGCCGCTCATGAAGCACATCTTGTGGCTCCTAGCTTGGAGGGGGCTGACCCAGCGTGCAATAAAAGCACACATGAGATCCATATCGGCGAGATGGAAGTTCTCATCCGGCGACATCAACCTCTCTAGAATCCCGTTGGCCTCGTTTACCGTAGCGTTCTTGTCACGCGGGTCAAGCTTGCAGAACTCTTTTCTGGGGACCTCGTCCGAGAAAGGGGGCGGATGTAATCGGTAGCCCTGCTGTTTTTGACATAGAAGAAAGTCCTATGCCATTTCTTGCAAGAGTCTAAGCCAGTACCCCGAGGAAAGATGGATTCTCTCCTGGGCGTGATGCTAGCGGCACCGAACCTAGTTGGCCTCTTCTCGGCACGGGGAACTCTAGGCTCGGGAACTACTTGGAACCTAAAAATAAAATATTTGGACCACAGAAGAACTGTAGGCCAAATGCCAAGGTAGGCCTCGCAAGAAGAGATAAAAACAAGAGAGGGAGCCAATCGCATTGGCAGGCAAGTGATGGGTCTGAAGATGGAAAGCGGAAAGAAAGGAAACAAAGAAATTGCTCACGGGCAAGGCGAAACCTCGCTCAAAGTGGGAGAGGAAAACCACCCTCTCATTGGCCTCAGGTTCGGGGGAAATCTCACCAACAGGGAGGCGCCATTCCACTTCGAGTGGGATGCGCCTGGTGGAGCGCAGCCACTCGACCTCCTTCGCGGAGACCTCCGAGCCCTCCCAGTTGCCACGCTCGTCGGCGGGAACCTCCTGTTCCTCCGCTCCCTCGGCAGCCTCGCGAACATCCATGATCTCTCTGGATTCCGTCTCTTCCGCTACAGGAAGAGGCTTGGAGGATCAAGGACCCGTAGCGGAATAGAATGGGGAAAGGAGCAATCGCAGAGGAGAAACTGTGAAGAAAAGGAATCGCAAGGGAGAAGTTAGGATTTTGGAGGCGCAAGGTAGAAGAAGAGGGCAAGGGGGAAACTGAACGGGCGAGGAAGTTAAGTTCCCCTCACCCCTACTTAAGGGGAGTAAAAACCCAATCATGGGATTCCCCTACGCCCTGCGGCCAACGTGTGGCCGTGTCTACGGCCGCGTAAGCCAATTAGAAAACGCCACGTGTAGGTGATACACGATAAATCCACTGCCACGTCACGATGTGCAAGACACGAGGCGCTGAGCGATGGGACTGCCACAGTGACGGGGAGTTACTACACCGCCGTCACTGTGTGGTCAGAATTTGGGACAAAATTTGAGGCAAGTCACCATGATTACCAGCTGTCAGTGACTGAAGCACGCCAAAAATGACTCGGAATTGGCCAAAATGATTCGGAACGAGGCAAAAATGGGCCAAAAAGTCAAAGATAAGACTCAGAGAGAGCAGAGTAAACTCGGCTAAGAACGAGGTTACGCCGAACAGTGTGTTCTAAGCAGTAAATGCTGGCAGAAAGAGAAGTTCCAATCACATTAAAGGAACCTAGAGACACCTAACAGCTAGAACTGCTAGACCTTACCAGCTTCGGGGACTAATGTCGGGGGGATAACCCCTGGTAGGGTCATAAAGGGTAAAACATTGCCCAGCTTGGCTTGCGCCGAGTAAAAAAGAACCAGGCCGGGTAAGTCCGGCCAGGTAGGATATTCATGTGCGGCCAACATAGAAACTATGTCGGCCCATATAAGACAAATATGTTAATCTTGCAGGAACCAACAAGCCGAGTCTCACGAGGGAGGGCCAAGTCAGATAGGACACGTGGCACCTTTCTGAGTGAGGTTCAGGAGGGACCATGGTAAAGCACGGTAAAAAGAGAAGGGCGACATCGGGTGACACGAAAAGAGCCGAGTGACGCCTAAAGCAAGGGCTGACGTACCAAGATACTGCATGACGCCAAAAGAACTGGAGGCAGCGTATGTGAAGACCGTTAGCTGTCTAACTTTATGGACTGGGCCACTTGGCTTAGTACAAGCCCATGACCCGGCCCGTATAGTGAAGACTAAGATCCAAACAGTAACACTAGGATCCAAAGGGGTGTAACCTAGCTAGCCAACGCCTATATAAGGAGGGGTATAGCTAGGGTTTGAGGAGGTTGGACCTAGTAGGAAACTAAGGCACTGAAGCTTTGTTCATATAGCTCAAGGAGCACTTGTAAACAACTAGGATCAACAAAATTCCCAAGTGTGGAGAGTTCATCTTGTTCTTCGTGCACGGCAAGACCATGCACACCCTCCCCGGTGACCACAAGCATCCATTCGCCCTCCAACTTAAGCCTACCCATGGCATCTGCCGTGACACCACCACGACAAACTAAGACAAGCAAAAATAAAACTCCTAAGGTAAATATTGCATCTTTATGTCCTTCTCTATGACTTTACATTATTGTACTGTTTTTCATCTTTTTGTTCTTTTCAAATATTGCAGCAACCTAGTAGTAGTGCTCAACCACCTAGTGCTAATGCATCATCTGCTCAGGCACCAGTTGGTAGAGGCAGAGCAACTGCTAATGCATCATCTGCTCAGGCACCAGTTGGTAGAGGCAGAGGAACTGCTTCTAGTTTCAAACCACCTAGAAAAGATGTGCACAACCTGGAGCATCTACAGATGTTGGACCATCAACCCAAGCTGGTACATGTGGAGGAACTAGAGCAAAAATGGGGAAAAGGGCAGCTGCTTCTACTTTTCCAAGTTACTCCTTCACTTGTTCAAGAAACTACTAGTTTGATCCAGAAGACAAGTTACTAGTTTCTACTTTTGTTCATGTTGCAATGCTGCTAGCTATGGCCGGTAATATTGCAAACATTACTTCAGTTTCATCCAGAATTATGTGAACTTGTTGTGGATGATACTCCTTTTGGGTATGTACCAGATGATGCCGTGGATGATATAATACCAGTGCTATCATGTGCATGTTGTTTCACTGCTATTTGTATATATTTGTATCCAAGACAAATAAGGGAAAATTGCAAATACAAAAAAGTGAATCCAAGAAATTACAAAGTAAGGATAGCAGCATTAATTGGATGAGAAGACAACAAAAGCTTTACCTTAGGCACATGATGCTTCTTGGTGAAGGGTTTCACCTGACAACCAGCGGGAACCGGGCTCTTCTTCGCCAGCATTCTGAATGAGCGCACCCTCTTATCCGGAATTTTAAGTGTAAGATCCTCAGGTTTAATACTCATGGATATTTTTGACCAGCATATGTCCACATACCGGCTAGCCGAGCTTGGAGGGGTTGAACACGAATCTTAAGAAAATAAGTCAGAATTTGGAGACCCGACAATTCGTTAGTGTGTAGCTTCTCGATTTGGTCCAACAACGACTTGATATTCTTCATTTCTTCAGCCGAGCGACACGCGCTCCTCCCAAGAACTGATCCTCCGGCAAGTTTTCGTCGGGTCAAAAGGTGCTAACCCAAACTTTTTACATTCTACTTGTTGGTCCTTGATATAGAACCACTTTGTTTTCCAACCTAGGACAGAGTCCGCAGTTTTCAAATCATAGTACTCTACATCTGAGTGCATAGAAATTATCATTCCTCCAACGTCATGGACGATGGTATAGGTGGCATTGCGACGAACAAAGTAGAAATGTTTCCATGGGCCCGAGTGGGCATGGATCCCAAGAAAACACTCACACAAGGTGATAAAAAGGCGATGTGCAGAATGGAGTTTGGCCTAAGCTGGTAGAACTATACGCCATAGACAAAGAGAAGCCCAGGAAGAAATTCGTGGGCATGAAGAGAAAGACCACGAAAGAGGAAGGACGGGAACATTATCCACCATCCCTCCTTCGGTGCGGGCATACCATCATCGTCGGGCAGCTTGCAAGAGCCCTCCTCCAGCAGGTAGAAGTTGTGGGCCTCACGCAACTTGCGCGAAGTGCACTTCGATGGAATCCACCCAACGGCCCGCGCTTTCTTCGTGGTGGCATCAGTAGTAGAGGACGCTCCCTTGGATCGTCCCATGGTAGCTCGTGGATGGAACAGTGCGAAAGGAAAAGGAGGAATCAGAGTGGTGAAAGAACAATGAGGTGTTCTGAGCGGCGGAACAGAGGAGGAAGACGATGGAAAACAAAGGGGAAGAACAGTAAAATCCCTAATTCAGTCAATATTTTATAAAGAAATGCGGCATGAATATGTGCCGTCGATTAAGAGTTATGAAGCGCCAAAGGGAACAAGATGCAACCACGTGGCAACAAGGGGAAAGGAAAAATCATGCACAGTTAGAAAATATCACGGTAAATCTACTGGAGGCCGCATGACGCCTCGATTTATGCGCTAGACATGGGGCTGCACGGTAACAGTAGCATCGCAACGCCGCCCACTCGTCAGCACGCACTGAACAGTAGGGCCCACAATGGGATATGTCCCATCAACAGAACTGCGACACTGCATCTTCGTCATATATGACGCCATGTGTGGTGAAAAAAGCAAGGAAATAAAACATTATCCGAATAAAAGACATGGAGGCTATGCTCCGATGCACTCATCCGAACATAGACTCGGGGGATACTCCCATCAAGAGCGCTGTCGTCCGTCCGATAAAATTCAACAGAGTATCATTCCTTGGATAAAGGATCTACTTTGAGCCTATGCTCCGATGCAAATATCGCACCATAGTCTCGGGGGCTACTCCCATCGTGAGCGCTGTCACACACCCAATAGAACAAATCCTCCTACGGAGTCGACATTTTTTAGCATACTGCCAGTATAAAATTTGAGCCTACACTCGAATCCAAGTATTTGACTATAGCCTCGAGGGCTACTCCCGTCGGGAGCGTTGCCGCGCACCCAATAAATATTCTAAAAAGCAAAACCTATGAGTATTACTTGTATCCTAATACGGGTACTCCCATCGAGAGCATCCAGCAAAATACTAAATAAGTCGATAACATTAGAAATTTTAACAGCCAAACAAGGCAGTCGATAAAACTTTTTCAGAACGCGTCTACAGTGATAACATGTCTGAATATCGTGTACACAACATGAAGATAAGAGCCCATGAGTTATCCTGGCGTGGCTTGGTAACCACACATGAATGCGCTCTGCCAATATTTATCCGTATCTACGATACGATGAAAAGTACCGATGGATGCATCGTGTACCCAAAATATAAGCACTGGGATTCAGAATTCAATAATACCTCCATAGCCCGTGCTGAATTACGCCAGCAAATACCGGGTTCAAGACTGGGGACTTAAATTTGATGTAGATTCATGTTGGTTTTGCCCAAGAGCAATTAACTGGTTCCCGATCCGTCGGATGCATCAGACTCGTTGTACCAAATCTCTATAAAGTTTCAATAAAAACATCTACTTACATCAAAAACTTGGGCTAAAATAGCTAAACAGAATTTTGAGACTCGATCCGAATCTGCGATTCAGATAAAGTATCGGGGGCTACCGACATGGGTATGACCTATCGATTCCATATGTTTAATTACCCTAGACGCATAAAATCTTATGGACCACGAAGGCCCAACGAAGTCCAGAAAGCACCCGACGGAATAAAGACTTTCCTTAACTGATAAGGAATATTCAGAAACCGACATAGAGTTCGTATTGTAAATATTAACTTGTAACCTTTCTGGCTATGGATCCAGGACACAGCTTCTCATATATAGGCTAGGAGGACCCGACGAAGAGGGCACCTTAGTTTTCCAGTAATCCGCCCGTAAGCTAGATGACAACTAGCAACCCAGGGATCTTGTAACCGAACTTTCTCAATAATCAGACATGGACTTTCTTGTTTTTCTGATCAGCCGATGAAATCTCAAACGCTCTATTTTCCACCAAACCATAAGTCCATAATCATGGGTATTGCCGAGGTTACCCCTCATCAGTAGGTTTAATTTAAAGGAAGTAAGCATGACCATAATTAAAATGATTTTTAATCATTATTTTTCATTTTATAAAAATTAAACTTCAAAGGAAGAACATACTAACCAATTTAATGTAGGTTCAGATTTAGCTTTTGCCTCGATTTCAAAGTTAAAAATATTATTCACAAAAAACATGAATCAAAGTTTGACATTTTGTAATCAATTATGTGTATGGTTGTAGGCAGCATGAAAGTGTTGCTGAAGTAACAATTATTGTAATACCTTTAAATACTTATAGGAAGAATTCTTACTAGGTGGATGCGAGAGCTTCGCCTCGCCGCCTATATCAAGTTAGATATCGCATGCGAGCACGCGAGTTTACGGTTATGCCCTCATTTCTCTTGTATGTCCAATTCTTTCAATACACTAACAATGCATACATGATTACTGGTGGAGTATTGTTAGCACTTAGGCCCAATCTTATTATTAGAATATAAATAGATATTTCCAGGTTAAAAATAAATAAATGTTTATTTCCTTTCTCTAAGCACATGATTTCTCTAACCAATAAATTAACACATGAAGGATCCGTGATACAAAATTCAAAAACAATTATGCCCATCTGTAGTAAAATTTTGCAAATTGAAAAGAGAAAAAAAAGAGTTGGGGAGAAGGAAATGACAGCTTAACCCGGGGATGGATTCTACACTCACCATATTCACAACAACGTCTACTCAGAACGTCTGCTTGTTGCTCGCAAGTTGAAGGAGAAGAGAGAGCTGAGAGTGGAGGAAAGGAGCAGATGAGAGGGATGGATGACCTAAGGAGGAAGCTCCTTTCCTCGTCTCTAGGCAAAGACGAGCAGAAAGGTTTAGGCGGAGTGATCCGCCCACGCGCCTCCCTATCCCTTGCAGTGCTGCCCCAAAGTCGATATCCCCACGCCACCTCTGCAGGCTCAACTCCACGACAAAGACCCTTCCTCGAGATGCCTCTCCAAGCCCCCCCCCCCCCTCGCCTGACCAGTGCCTCCTGCGGCGCCTCATCACCGTCGGCTCGTCCTCCTGCGCGACACCTCCGCCTAGAGCAACGATTCCGTGCACCCCTCCTCGCACATGACCACACGGTGGTCGAAATGAGGGAGGCAGCGTAAAGGAGTTGCTACTGAGCTGGTTTAGTGTGGTAGCAGTCGAAAAATCATAGGCAGCAGCCAAAAACCCTAGCCCGGAGCTCTCGAGGAAAACGAATAGAGAAGGTCAACTCCACGGAATAGAGCATGGGCTCTATGGAGCCTGTTTTTTATTTTCTTTTTAAATTCATCAAATATTATGGAAAAATACCTACGTGTAACCAACAGTATAAAGTACACGTTTGCAAAAAATGAAAAATACCTTATATTTTGGGCGCAACAAAAGAGACAAGTATGTAAAAAATTTAAAAAAGGGAGACCCATTCAAAATTGCACTAATGTGAATTTATTTATTTTTTAGAAAATTTGAAAACAAAGTATTTCCACATAAGATTTTGTACGCGTGTTGTATAAATCATTATATGTTTCCTAATATTTTGACTGAATATTTTTAAATCTTTAAATTTAACTGTCCGGACCCACACTCCATAGACACATGATGTGCAAGTGCCCTCATTGCTCATGCATGTCACCAAGCTTAAGCTATAGTTTAATTTGCTACAAGAAACACCACATAGTAACATAGCATGTATGAACACATAAAAACGTGGTACTACCTCTTGCTAATATTTTGTCTAAGCTGTAGTAGAACATGACTGTGTTACTACAGCTCAGTCATAGAGCTCAGCCTGATGCGGTGGATGGGGTTCTCCCCTACGGTGCAGCGGCTTGTCAGTTGTGGCGAGAGCCAGGTGCTTTGCCGAGTAGTACAATTTACATTGGTGTTGCAGTCCTCATTGTGGCATGTCTTCTTCATTCACAATTCTGTTTTGCAGCCTTCTGTCTTCTGCTGTGGTTGAATTGTTGGCGCCAGTAGTGTTCGTGGGGAACTTGGCCTATGGGATAGGCGTTCTTGATGTCTTTTTCGTGGAAGGTTTTTCTTCAATGCTCATACTGGTTCCTCTCGATGAACCATTATGCATACTGGTGGCATGGTTCCCTTGGAAATGTCCCTCTTCGATGGTTGAAACCTATGTCAATATGACCATGGTTGGTCTTGCTTCGGTGGTGCCTCCTTCGATGACCTTTCGCCTCTCTGTTGTTTTGGCCATAGCGGTGAACGATGGCCTTGGCATTTCAAGGTGTCTTCTTTTTTCCTATTTTCCATTGCTTGCTTGCTTCTTACTAAATTGTTTTTGTGCACAATGTATCTGTCGTTGTGGCTTTATTGAAGTAAAAACAGGGTAATTTCATCTAAAGAGGGAATTTCCGTTTATTGGTTAAATAGAAGGATTTTCTTTAGGTGTCGTGTTCGAGCGCTGTTTGATATATTGGTCATGCCATTACTGCGTCATGTCATTGGATTGATATTCTGAGTCATAGCATAGATTTGTCTTGGAATTGAGCTAGCTACGTGCCAGCAACAAACCTCAAAAGGAATTTTCAAGAACATAATTGTTTCCTTATCCGTCCCATTTAGTACTGTACTAGTTTCCAAGATTCAACATGACCAGTGAGCCACTTACTTCTCTCCACATCATCTCTTATATTATCAAGGCCCATTCATGCCTAGTGTTGGGGGATGACCCCAGGTAGGGTCAAGCTATGGTAAAAAGGTAAAGCCCACCGAGGTATTGATCAGACCAAGGAATGATCCGGCCGAGGTATATAAGGGTCGGCCGAATAAGGTCCGGGTCACCTTAAGCTGGATAGCATCAGGAAGACTAGGCCGACATATAGGGTATGTCGGCACGATCTCTAAGATACTTTGTGTATACATGAATCTACTTGGCCGAGTTAGCAAGGGCGAGGCCGAGTCAGGAGATGGCGTGCTCTAGAAGGAGATAACAAGCCCAAGGTCAACACTTTCCTCTGTCTGTCCCTCAGGAATCCAAGGAGAGACAAGCGCTACCGACAAGATCCAGAGGGACACGGATAGTGTAGAAGATCACGAGGTGCTGTCCCAGTCCCCAACGGTCACATGTCATGGACTCTGCACTATTGCCGCTCAGAGGAGGGCAACCGGGGAAAGGAGGCCGCCGGGTTACCTGCGGTGACCTAGCGTACCACTGCATGATGTAGTACACTATAGTCATTAACATAACACTAGCGAAACACCGTTCCACCAGTATTACATCCCTCGGAGTGGTACAACAGAAACATAGCAGGTCCAATACACAACTATAGGTTACAACTCGACTCTTTACAAAAGATTCAGAGAGCTTTCTAGGTTAAAGAGAGAGAAAGAAACTTCTTACAAAGAAGAACCATAAATAACAACTCTTAGATGTCCTACTAATAGACTAGCATCTAAACCATTTGGCTCGCAAATGTTGCTATTGCATTGCTCTATAGAAGTAGGTTCTATGGCTAGAGTTTATACTCCTATCTAATCAACAACTTCGTCTTCACTTCCGTTGGCGTATATGATTTCTCCATTGACTTCATTGAAGAACTTAAGATTTTGATGATGATTCCTTTGAATATAAGTTGATGTAGATATTGTCTTTATTGGCTTTAGAATCTAGCAAGGGTTAAGAAGGTACGGTTGAGTACGAGGGTACTCGGCCAGTTTATTAAAAAAGAGTGTTTGATGCACTAGCTACAGCCACGTACCGTAGGTCGTAGGCAATGTAGGTTTTCGTAAACCTTTCTTCAAAAGTTGCTATTATTCTGAAAAGCTATGTCCGTCAGCCTTCACAGGTTTAACAGAACTTTCATGGAGTTCATTTCCTGCCGAGTTCATATCTCCTTCCTAGAACAGGAAGTAACAAGTTACAGTTCTTACACTCTGTAGAGGTGCGTTACTTTACCCATAAGAGATCTTAGCTTTGTTGCATATCCGGGTTGCAGGATCGTTCACACTTCCTTAGTATGAGGCCCAGACTAAGATCCAAGTCAATTACTCCCCTTCTCCGCGACCCCGCATGTCGGCACGATCCTTCGGACCAGACTACATCTCTGTTAAGCCCCCTTTTGGGCAAGTGATACGTCCAATTTGCATCACCATTATATATCATAATTTTCCTCTATTCATTGATATATTTCATATTAAGAGGTGACACTTATGTCTTTTCATCTGTTTTTGCATGTTGGATGATTCTTGGAGGATGAATTGTCGGAGTTAGGATTCTGATGGAAAAAGCGGTGTTTTGATGCAATTTTGCGAAGATCAGAAAAATACCAGAAAAACTACAGAAAATTATATTTTCCTAGAAGACGAAGGAAGCCAGAAGGGGAGGTGGATTTGGGCCACAGGGGGCCCACACCCCCCAGGCGCGGCCCACCCTGGGCTGCGCCTATAGGGGTGTGGCCACCCTAGCCTACCTCTGGCTCCGCCCTCTCGCCTATATCTTCTCCTCGAAACCCTAATACGCGGGGGCGACCATAGAAAGATTCCGCCACCTCTATGGGGCGGAAAACACCGAGAGAGAAAGAGCTCTTCGGCAGACAGATTTCGGCCAGGGAAATTCCTTCCCGGAGGGGGAGATCGTCGCCATCAACACCATCATCAAGCTAGACTTCATCGGGATCATCATCATCCACACCATCATCTCCACCAGCACCATCATCTCCACTCCATCCCGCTGTAACAATTGTGTTGAATCTTGCATAGTTCTTAGGGGAAACTTTCCCGATGTTGATTACTATTATAGTTGATGCTTGTGAGTGGGACCATTGAATTATTGTTTATGTTCAGATTGTTATCCATCATTATGTCATCTCTAATATTGATCCATATGATGTCTAATGAGTAGTTCGTTTAGTTCTTGAGGACATGGGAGAAGTCATGTTGTTAGTAGTGGATTTGTGTTGCGGTATTATTCAATGGTTTAATATTTAAGTTGTGGTGCTATTCTTCTAGTGGTGTCATGTGAACATCGACCAAATGATACTTCACCATTTATGGGCCTAGGGGAATGTAGTGTGTATTTGGCTACTAATTGTGGGGTTGTCGGAGTGATAGAAACATGAACCCCCGTTAGAAAACCTTTGCACAAGGGATTGTAGGATCTTAGAGTTTAAGGCTGGGGTTAGGTTTATATCTTAATTGCTTTCTTGTAGTTGTGGATGCTTGCAAAGGGTTTAATCACAAGTATGTACTAGTCCAAGTAAGGTTGGTGCATTAGCACAGGTTCACCCACACAACAATTATAAAACCAAAGAAGATTAATCAGCTATATGAAGCGAAAGCACTTGATAGTATTCCCATGTGTCCTCGAGAACGTTTGGTCGTCATAAGTAATATCACCGGATTGTCCTTTGCTAAGAAAGGATTGGGCCACTTGCTGCAATTATTTGTTGTCTTTATTTACTTGCACTTTATTTCTTTGCTTTATCAGAAAACCCTTAAAGTTTCGTTTGCTAGTATTTACAAAGAACTCTTGAGCTACTTTCACTAGTCAGCACCTTCTGCTCCTCGTTGGGATTAACACTCCTATTTATCGAAAGTACTACGATACATCCTGATGGCGCGTGGTTGATGTGGAGCGCTTCGTCGGGAAACCCCAAGAGCAAGGTATGATGCAGCACAACAGCAAGTTTTCCCTCAGTAAGAAACCAAGGTTATCGAACCAGTAGGAAGAAGGAAACGTCTCAAAGGTGTTGCAAGCAACGTGGAAACCTGCACAACACAAACTCAAGACTTTGCCCCAACTAACAGTGAGGTTATCAATCTCACCGGTTGATGTAACAAAGGATTAACTGTATAGTATGGAAGGTGATGATGGTTTGCAGAAAGTAAACAGTAACAGTGAAAGATGTATCAATGGTAAGATTGGACCGGGGTCCATAATTCACTAGAGGTGTTCTCCTTAGATAAACAAACATGGCATGCTGGGTAAACAAATTACAACAGGGCAATTGACAGGACTGAGCAAGGCATAACAATTCAATACTAGACATAAAGATCCTATGAGATTCGGTTGGGCAATACAACAATATACATAGACCGCCATCCAACTACATCTATGACTAGAAGTCCACCTTTGGGTTATCATCTGAACCCCCTTGTTGGCTGTGCGTGGTGCACTTCGTTGGAAACCCCAAGAGCAAGGTTTGATGAGCACAGCAACAAGTTTTCCCTCAGTAGAGACCGGGGTTATTGAACCAGAAGGAGGAAGGAAATGTCTCAAAGGTGTTGCGGGCAACGTGGAAACCTGCACAACACAAACTCAAGACTTTGTCCCAATGAACAGTGAGGTTGTCAAGCTCACCGGTTTGCTGTAACAAAGGATTAACTGTAGGGTGTGGAAGATAATGGTGGTTTGCAGCAAGTAAGCAGTAACAGTAGAAGATGTATCAATGGTAAAGATTGTACCGGGTTCCATAGTTCACTAGAGGTTCTCTCCTTAGAGAAACAACATGGCATGAAGGGTAAACAAATTCCAGCAGGGCAATTGACAGGAACTGAGCAAGGCATAACAATGCAATACTAGCCAGAAAGATCCTATGAGATTCGATTGGGCAATACATCAAGATACATAGACCGCCATCCAACTGCATCTATGACTTGAAGTCCACCTTCAGGTTATCATCCGAACCCCCTCCAGTATTAAGTTGCAAGCAACAGACAACTGCTTTAAGCAAAGTGTGTAAGGTAAAGAATCAACTAGTTCCATGAACAAGAGACCGTTGTTTTATCCCTAGTGGAAACATCACATCTACAACCGAAGAGATTTCTGTCACTTCCCTTGGAAACTATAGTCATGAACCCACTATCGAGCATAAATACCCCCTCTTGGAGTCACTAGAAACTACTCGGCCAAGATAGCTACTAACAAAGGAGAGCATGCAAGATCACAAACAACACAGACATGATAGAATCAAATAGACAAAACCATTAACCAATCTGACATAGTAATCTCAATATCCATCGGATCCCCGCAAACACAACATGCATGATTACAAATAGATTAGATCTTGATCATGAACGGAGCTCACAAGATCTATACATGAAAGCACAAGGAGGAGATACAACCATCTAGATACTACATGGATCCGTAGTCCAAGGTGGAACTACTCACGCTTCATACCGGAGAAGAAGGCCTCCGGGATGATCTCCCCTCCGGTAGGATGCCGGGAAGAACTTCAGATCCCCCCGATCTAGGGACGATGGTGGCGACGGCTACAGAAGGTTTCATGGAGTTTTGATCGGGTTCCTAGGGTTTCTGCATCGGGGGCTTCTTATAGGCGAAGAGGCGAGGCAGGGGTGCCTAGGTGGCCCACATCCTGCCCAGGCGCGGGCCAGGCTTGGCCGCGCCTGGGGGGTGTGTCCGCCCTATGGCGCCTCTCCGTCTCTCCTCTGGACTTCGTGTTGCCCACGGTAAAATATTGACTTTGGCTTTTGTCCCTTCCAATTCCGAGAATATTGATTTTTTGCCTTTCAGGAACCAAAAATAAAAGAAAACAGGCAACTGGCACTGTGTCAACTTGTTAGTTCCAGAAAACATATAAAAACACCTCAAAGTTTAGACAAAGCAAAGTATATACTAAACAAGCATGGCACATCAAAAATTATAGATACGTTTCCGACGTATGAAGCATCCCCAAGCTTAACTCCTGCTCGTCCTTGAGTAGGTAAGTGATAAAAGAATAATTTTTGAGGTGGCATGCACCTTCACAATAAATAACAAACCATTTGCAAGCATTGAAAGCTGGGATCAAAGAACTCTAAACATGTGCATGAAAGATGGAGTTCTAACAGTAAGACAAAGTAACTATGCATGCAACATGAAAGGATACAAACAAAGATCATGAATAGCATGCATTGAAAAACGTTTGTTTGTTTCACATACAGAATAAATAGCATAGTGGCAATCAGCTTGTCCCTCATAGAGTGGCAAATAGATGCATAGGACACCTTCAAAGTTCATAAGAGTGACTAGATACAAATAGCATAAGAACAAGCAATATCACAATATGCCTCAATCAATAAGTTTTGGAACAATGCACATAGAACTAAGAATGACAACTATGCTCTCTTAATGGTGCCTAAAGGTAGAAGGTGGAGACTCAATATAATAGTGGAAGAAAGGCCCTTCATAAGGGAAGCAGGGATTTCAAGTTTCAAAAAGAGCTTCCAAGAATTATGGTACTCGTCAGCTTTTAGCCCTCATTGCCCCTATCATAAGCATCTTGAAGTGATTAAGGTTAAAGTAAACAAACTATGGAGTATATGCTTGACAAAGTATAAGCTGGCAATATCATGTCCCTTGAATATGAGGGCCACACTTCATGCTACTCAACTTCAGTCACATGTAAGTTCTTGTCATTGTAAGTACATGCGTATCATAGAGAACCGCCGACGGGGTACCCCTTGCACATGGTACAGGAGCTTTATCATAACAAAAATGACAAGGCAAGTAGACAATGAGCATCTCAGCGATCTTTTTATTTACTATATGCACAGCTTTTTATTGAGGATGCTTCACAGACACCATGATTAGGCATGGCTTAGGCTAGCGGCCCAGGCGTTTCTCTAACAGAAAATACATAACTCCATGGACATACAAGCTCCCTTTTTATTTCACACCGGTGACATTCATAGACAAAATAGCATGATATCAACTGAGTACAAAGTACAAGTGCAATGTTAAAAACGTTCCCCATGACAACATGGTTCTGCTAATTCCAACGTATAAGTGCAAGCATATACAACATAGACGACACAATGGTTCAAGTTTATTAGGGGCAAGAAAAATAAAGTGTGCCATCAAGTTCGTGAGGGCTTTAATCACTAAGTTTTCACATAACAAAATACTTTTTAATTGGAAGATAGCTGAAAACAAGAATATACTTGGAATGGTGTAACACACCATGCATAGGAATTTATAGTGAACACTTTGGAATAACTTGGTTTCTTGGGAGTCGGAAGCATGAGTAGAGCTTACTCATACAAGTGGAGGCTAGCAAAAGACTGGGAGCAACCAACTAAGAGAGCAATAATGGCCATAATCGTGCAAAGCGACAAAACATTACTAATCAAAGAATAGAGTGGTACTACAAGTCAAGGACTAAATGATCATATAGGATATGGTGACTTGTTCATAGTCATAACATGGTGTGAGCATGTGCCAAGTCAACCCAAACAAAGCATCAAAGGAGAATACCACAATACTATGCTTTTGTATGCTAAAACAACGCATGATTTCTTCAAGGCACACTAAGCAATCCCAATGACTTGGAGCAAGTCGTGCTACAGCAATAATCACTAAGCATAAGGTCAAAACAACACCTAGCATGGCATGCTAAAGTCTAAGTCATAGTCCAAGCAAGCTCCTTTGCACTTTCAAGCAAGAACTTTCTACTCCTTTCCAACACCAATCGACTTATTTGAAATAACACAGCGAGAACGGGGGTCCAAACTACTTTATTCAAGCAAACTAAGAAAAGCAAACAAAAACTAAGATGCTCCAAGAGCAACACAACAGTGCATGAAACAATAAAAACGAAGTGTCTAGACAAACCTGAGCTTTTTATTGATGAAGAAGGGGATGCCTTGGTCATCCCCAAGCTTTGACGCTTGTACCTCTTGGATATTTCTTGGGGAGACACTGGGGTGGCATCCCCAAGCTTGAGATTTTGTCCATTCTTCATCTCATTACATCATTCTCTCTCTACACATGAATTTTTTTCCTTCATACAAAACTTCACACAATCTTCATTAGCAACATTAGTGTATTCAAAAGATAATAGACATTTATGCTTAGCTTTGGAACAGCAAAACTTTTCACTAAAAACACAAGCTACTGAAGCAAATTCCTTTAACAATCTCAATTCCCCAAAAGAGAACTCAAAAATAAATCGATAAGAAGCAAATGCAAATAATGGAAGAAATCTTTCAAAACAGACCTCCAAGTAGAAACCGATTTTTTCGAAGATCTTCTGTTGCTCAAATCAAAAAGTGTTGAACTAACGAAAGTTATCTAACATACTAGGGGATTTATTCGTATATGTTCAGCTCAATCCGAGTTACAAAGACTCCTCATGAATTTTTATGGTGGAGGACAGAAATCTGTTTCAGGACAGCAACTCCCCAAATCTTACTTCCCTCTCATTAGAGGTCATTCTTGGCACAAAAATCAAACAAAAAGGATAAGGAGAGGTCATTACTGAAGTAATAACTTTCAAGACTCAAGTAAACTCTTGGGTTATCTCCAAACAAGTACTTTTCTTTAAATCCTTTAAGTTAGGCACAAGAAGCAAGAAAATCAAGTATTTTCAAATGAGGAAGCATTAACATCAATACTTGCAAAGTCTTCAACTATGAAAGTCATCTCATCCAAATGATTTTGGAGGACCCCTTCTCATTTCACTTTGGTTTACTACTTCCATCTAAAAGATTTTCAAGAGAAATCCAATCAAAATTCTTTTCAAAAGCTTCATGCATTCCAACAAGCTTGAAGGGTATGGGTATCATGAATTCTTCTCTAGGTTTGGTTTTATCTGAAGTACCCATTACATCTACACATGAGTCTAGCATATTGAAATGCTCAAAGACCTTTTTGGCATCCCTAGCAACATCATGGAACTCTTTTAGTAAGGTTTCAAGAATGAATTCTCTCTTTTCAGCATTCTTTTCTTCTTTTAGTTTTAGGAATAAAATTTGTATCATAGGGTTAAGGATAACAAACCTAGCCTCCAACATATGAACTAAAGAAGTTGCAGCAATCTCATAATTAGGATCAAGTTCTGCTATAGATCTATCCTCAATATCCCCATGCTTGCTAACATGATTAAAGAATTCCTAAATATTATATTTCTCAATTATGGAGGCACTACCTATTGCAAGATCCTTCAAGGCGAACTTGGGGAACAACATGGTGAGCTAGAGCAAGGTGGCAACTAGAGCAGGAACTAATTTTTTGTGTTTTTCGAAAAGAGAAAGCAAACCAAACTAAACTAATTTATTTTTGAGTTTTTGATAAAGAGAGCTAAACAAAACCAAGCAAAAGAAACTAAGCAAACTAAAAACATAGTAAAGAGAAAGGAAGTATAGGACTCCCCTTGTGAAGACGTCCTTAGCCTCCCTGGCAACGGCGCCAGAAAATCGTGTTGGCTGTGTGTGGTGCACTTCGTTGGAAACCCCAAGAGCAAGGTGTGATGAGCACAATAGAAAGTTTTCCCTCAGTAGAGACCGAGGTTATCAAAGCAGAAGGAGGAAGGAAACGTCTCAAAGGTGCTGCAAGCAACGTGGAAACCTGCACAACACAAACTCAAGACTTTGTCCCAATGAATAGTGAGGTTGTCAAGCTCACCGGTTTGCTATAACAAAAGATTAACTGTATGATGTGGAAGGTAATGGTGGTTTGCAGCAAGTAAACAATAACAGTGGAAGATGTATCAATGGTAAAGATTGGATCGGCGTCCATAGTTCACTAGAGGTGCTCTCCTTAGATAAACAACATGGCATGAAGGGTAAACAAATTACAGCAGGGCAATTGACAGGAACTAAGCAAGGCATAACAATGCAATACTAGCCAGAAAGATCCTATGAGATTCGATTGGGCAATACAACAAGATACATAGACCGCCATCCAACTGCATCTATGACTAGAAGTCCACCTTCAGGTTATCATCCAAACCCCCTCTAGTATTAAGTTGCAAGCAACAAACAACTTCTTTAAGCAAAGTGTGTAAGGTAATCAATCCACTTGTTCCATGAATAAGAGACCGTTGTTTTTTCCCTAGTGGCAATAGCACATCTACAACCGAAGATATTTCTATCACTTCCCTTGGAAACTAGAGGCATGAACCCACTATCGATCATAAATACCCCCTCTTGGAGTCACTACCAACTACTCGGCCAAGATAGCTACTAACAATGGAGAGCATGCAAGATCACAAACAACACAGACATGATAGAATCAAATAGACAAAACCATTAATCAATCTGACATAATAATCTCAATATCCATCAGATCCCCGCAAACACAACATGCATGATTACAAAGAGATTAGATCTTGATCATGAACGGAGCTCAAAAGATCTATACATGAAAGCACAAGGAGGATATACAACCCTCTAGCTACTACATGGACCCGTAGTCCAAGGTGGAACTACTCACGCTTCATACCGGAGAAGAAGGCCTCCGGGATGATCTCCCCTCCGATAGGATGCCGGGAAGAACTTCATATCCCCCTGATCTAGGGACGATAGTGGCGGCGGCTACACAAGGTTTAGTGGAGTTTTGATCGGGTGCCTAGGGTTTCTCCTTCGAGGGCTTCTTATAGGTGAAGAGGCGAGGCACGAGCGTTCCCAGGGGGCCCACACCCTGCCCAGGCGCGGGCCAGGCTTGGTTGTGCCTGGGGGCTGTGACCATCCTGTGGCGCATCCCCGTCTCTCCTCTGGACTTCATGTTGCCCACGGTAAAATATTGACTTTGGCTTTTGTCCCGTCCAATTCCGAGAATATTGATTTTCTGCCTTTCAGGAACCAAAAACAGAAGAAAACAGGCAACTGGCACTGTGGCAACTTGTTAATAAGTTAGTTCTAGAAAACATATAAAAACACCTCAAAGTGTAGACAAAGAAAAGCAAAGTAGATACTAAACAAGCATGGAACATCAAAAATTAGAGATACGTTTCTGACGTATCACCCCTCCAGTATTAAGTTACAAGGAACAGACAACTGCTTTAAGCAAAGTGTGTAAGATAAACAATCCACTTGTTCCATGAACAAGAGACCGTTGTTTTCTCCTTAGTGGCAACAACACATCTACAACCGTAGATATTTCTGTCACTTCCCTTGATTAAGTAGAGGCATGAACCCACTATCAAGCATAAATACCCCCTCTTGGAGTCACTAGCAACTACTTGGCCAAGATAGCTACTAACAATGGAGAGCTTGCAAGACCACAAACAACATAGACATGATAGAATCAATAAGTCAAAACCATTAATCAATCTGACATAGTAATCTCAATATCCATCGGATCCCCGCAAACACAACATGCATGATTACAAATAGATGATATCTTGAGCATGAACGGAGCTCACAAGATCTAGACATGAAAGCACAAGGAGGAGATACAACCATCTAGCTACTACATGGACCCGTAGTCCAAGGTGGAACTATTCACGCTTCATACCGGAGGCTGGGACGATGAAGAAAAAGGCCTCCGTGATGATCTCCCATACGGCAGGGTGCTGGGAAGAGCTTCAGATCCCCCCGGTCTAGGGATGATGCTGGCGGCGGCTACAGACGGTTTCATGGAATATTGAACAGGTGCTTAGGGTTTAGCCATCGGGGGCTTCTTATACGCGAAGAGGCGAGGATGGGAGGCGGCTAGGGGGCCCACACCCTGCCCAGGCATGGCCCAGGGTGGGCCCACGCCTGAGGGTGTGGCGCCCCTCCGTCTCTCCTCTGTACTCCGTGTTCTCCTCGGTGAAACATTTACTTTGTCTTTTGTCCTGTCCAATTCTGAGAATATTTCCTTACTAGCTTTTTTGGAACTAAAAACAACAGAAAACAGGCAACTGTCACTGTGGCAACTTCTTAATAGGTTAGTACCAGAAATCATAGAAAAGGCACATCAAAGTGTGGACAAAGCAAAGTAGATACTAAACACGCATGGAACATCAAAAATTATAGATACGTTTCTGACGTATCACACCCCCTATACTTGTGGGTCACCAAGACTATTTTCTGGCGCCGTTGTCGGGGAGTGAAGCGCTATTTAAGAGTGGAATTGGTAAACAAAACTTCTACTATGAGTATTGCTTTTATTTTATGTTTGTTAATTTGTTTCCAATATGGATAACCCACTTGGTTTTCTGTTTGGTAAGACTACTACCCCTTCTAGGGTAGTAAATGAACCACCACCTGTTGAGATAGATCCTTGGTGCATGCACCCAGTGTTGACGTGGGACACTTGTTTGGAACCCCAAGAGCAAGGTGTGATGAGCACAGCAGCAAGTTTCCCTCAGTAGAGACCGAGGTTATCGAACCTGAAGGAGGAAGGAAGCGTCCCAAAGGTGTTGCAAGCAACGTGGAAACCTGCACAACACAAACTCAAGACTTTGTCCCAACGAATCAGTGAGGTTGTCAAGCTCACCGGTTTGCTGTAACAAAGGATTAAACGTATTGTGTGGAAGGTAATGGTTTGCAGCAAGTAAACAAGTAATAGTGAAAGATGTATCAATGGTAAAGATTGGACCAGGGTCCATAGTTCACTAGAGGTGCTCTCCTTAGATAAACAACATGGCATGAAGGGTAAACAAATTACAACAGGGTAATTGACAGGAACTGAGCAAGGCATAACAATGCAATTACTAGTCAGAAAGATCCTATGAGATTCGATTGGGCAATACAACAAGATACATAGACTGCCATACAACTGCATCTATGACTAGAAGTCCACCTTCAGGTTATCATCCGAATCCCCTCTAGTATTAAGTTCCAAGCAAAAGACAACTTCTTTAAGCAAAGTGTGTAAGGTAAACAGTCCACATGTTCCATGAACAAGAGATCATTGTTTTCTCCCTAGTGGCAACATCACATCTACAACCGAATAGGTTATTGTCACTTCCCTTGGAAATTAGAGGCATGAACCCACTATCGAGCATAAATACACCCACTTGGAGTCACTAGCAACTACTTGGCCAAGATAGCTACTAACAACGGAGAGCATGCAAGATCACAAACAACACAGACATGATAGAATCATAAAGACAAAACCATTAATCAAACCAACATAATATTCTCAATATCCATCAGATCCCCGCAAACACAACATGCATGATTACAAATAGATTAGATCTGGATCATGAACGGAGCTCACAAGATCTATACATGAAAGCACAAAGGAGCAGATACAACCATCTAGCTACTACATGGACCCAAAGTCCAAGGTGGAACTACTCACGCATCATACCGGCGAGAAGGCCTTCGGGATTATCTCTCCTCCGGCAGGGTGCCGGGAAGAACTTCAGATCCCCCCGATCTAGGGACGATGGTGGCGGCAGCTATAGACGGTTTCGTGGATATTTGATCGGGTGCTTAGGGTTTCTGCATCGGCGGCTTCTTATAGGCGAAGGGGGAGGCCGAGGCGGTGTCCAGGGGCCCCACACCTTGTCTAGGCGCGGGTCAGGGCCCACCCGCGCCTAGGAGGGTCTGGGCGCCCTGGCACCCCTCTCCGTCTCCCCTCTAGACTTCTTGTTCCCCATGGAAAGTTATTAACTTTGACGTTTGTCCCGTCCAATTCCTAGAATATTTCTTTACTAGATTTTCTGAAACCAAAAACAACAGAAAACAGGCAACTAGCACTGTGGCAACTTGTTAATAGGTTAGTACCAGAAAACATGTAAAAAGCACCTCAAAGTGTAGACAAAGCAAAGCAAAGTAGATAGTAACAATCATGGAGCATCAAAAATTATAGATACGTTTCCGACGTATCAAGCATCACCAAGCTTAACTCCTGCTTGTCCTCGAGTAGGTGAGTGATAAAAGGAATAATTTTTGAGGTGACATGCACCCTCACAATAAAGATCCAACCATTTGCAAGCATTGAAAGCTGGGATCAAAGAACTCTAAACATGTGCATGAAATATGGAGTTCTAACAATAGGACATAGTAACTATGCATGCAACATGAAAGGCTACAAACAAAGATCATGAATACCATGCATTGAAAAACGTTTGTTTGTTCCACATACAGAAAACATAGCATAGTGGAAATCAGCTTGTCCCTCATAGAGTAGCAATATAGATGCATAGGACACCTTCAAAGTTCACAAGGGTGACTAGAAATAGATAGCACGAGAACAAGTAATATCACAATATGCATCAATCAATAAGCTTTGGAACACTGCACACATGATGACAACTATGCTCTCTTAATGGTGCCTAAAGGTAGAAGGTGGAGACTCAAAAGTGGTGGAAGAAAGGCCTTTTTGTAAAGGAAGCAAGGATTTCAAGTTTCAAAAAGAGATTCCAAAAATTATGGTACTTGTTAGCTTTCAGCCCTCATTGCCCCTATCATAAGCATCTTGAAGTGATTAAGGTTAAAGTGAACAAACTAGGGAGTATATGCTTGACATAGTATTGGCTGGCAATCTCAAGTCCCTTGAATATGAGGGCCACACATCATGCTACTCAACTTCAGGCCCAGCTAAGTTCTTGTCATTGCAAGTATTTGCATATAATTGAGAAACGCCAATGGGGTACCCCTTGCACATGGTACAAGAGCTTTCCCATAAGACAAGGCAAGCAGACAATGAGCATCTCAGCGATCTTTTTATTTACTATATGCATAGCTTTTTATTGAGGATGATTCATAGATAGCTCACTATGGTAATGTTGCAAGTTTCCACCATGATTAGGCATGGCTTAGGCTAGCAGCCTAGACGTTTCTCTAACACAGAATACAAACTTCATGGACTTACAAGTTCCCTCTTTATTTCACACCGGTGACATCCACAGACAAAAGATCATGATATCAACTGAGTACAAAGGACAAGTGCAATGTTGAAAATGTTCCCCGTGACAGCATGGTTCTGCTAATTCCAACGTATAAGTGCAAGCATATACAATATAGCACCACAATGGTTCAAGTTTATTAGGGGCAAAGAATATAAAGTGTGCCATCAAGTTCGTGAGGGCTTTAATAACTAAGTTTTCACATAACAAAATAGTTTTTAATTGGAAGATAGCTGAAAACAAGAATATACTTGGAATGGTGTAACACACCATGCATAGGAGTTTATAGTGGACACTTTGAAAAAACTTGGTTTCTTAGGAGTTGGAAGCATGAGTAAAGCTTACTCATACAATTGGAGGCTAGCAAAAGACTGGGAGCAACCCAAAAAGAGAGCAATAGTGGCCATAATCATGTAGAGCAATAAAGCATTACTAATCAAAGCATAGAGTGGTACTACAAGTCAAGGACTAAATGATCATAGAGGCTATGGTGACTTGTTCATAGTCATAACATGGTGTGAGCATGTTCCAAGTACACCTAAACAAAGCATCAAATGAGAATACCACAATACTATGCTTTTGCATGCTAAAACAATGCATAATTTCTTCAAGGCACAGTAAGCAATCCCAATGACTTGGAGCAAGCCATGATACAGCAATAATCACTAATCATAAGATCAAAACAACACCTAGCATGTCATGCTAAAATCTAAGTCACAGTCAATGCAAGCTCCTCTTGCACTTCAAGCAAGAACTTACTACTCCTTTCCAACACCAAGCAACTTATTTGCAAAACAACACAGCGAGAACGGGGGTCCAAACTACTTTATTCAAGCAAACTCAACAACCTAAGAAAAGAAAACAAAACTAAGACGCTCCAAGAACAACACAACTGTGCATGAAGCAATAAAAACGAAGTGTCTAGACAGACCTGAGCTTTTTATTGATGAAGAAGGGGATGCCTTGGGCATCCCCAAGCTTTGACGGTTGTACCTCTTGGATATTTCTTGGGGTGACACCATGGTGGCATTCCCAAGCTTGAGCTTTTGTCCATTCTTCATATCATTTCATCATTCTCTCTCTACACCTGAAATTTTTCCTTCATACAAAACTTTACACAATCTTCATTAGCAACATTAGTTTATTCAAAAGATATTAGACCTCTGGAAAAGCTTTGGAACAGCAAGACTTTTCACTAAAAACACAAGCTAATGAAGTAACTCCTTCAAAAAGCTCAATTGCCCAAAAGAGAACTCAAAAAGGAATCAATAAGAAGCAAATGCAAATAATGGCAGAAATCTTTCAAAATAGACCAGCATGTAGAAACCGATCTTTTCGAACATCGTCTGTTGCTCAAATCAAAAAGTGTTGAAGTAGAGAAAGTTAGATAACATACTGGGGGATTTATTTGTAAATTATCAGCTCAATCCGAGTTACAGAGAATCCTCACGATTTTTTATGGTGGAGGACAGAAATCTGTTTAGGGACAGCAACTCCCCAAATCTTACTTTCCTCTCATTAGAGGTCATTCTTGGCACAAAAATCAAACAAAAAGGATAAGGAGAGTTCATTACTGAAGTAATAACTTCCAAGACTCAAGGAAACTCTTGGGTTATCTCCCAACAAGTACTTTTCTTTAACACCTTTAAGGTAGGCATGAAAGTTTGAGAAGATGCTCTCATAAGAATTATGAATTGAAGTCAAAGAGAGCATCAAGAAGCAAATTCAAAACAAATTTAAGTCTAACTGTCACATCCCAAGATTTTCCGAATCTTGTAATGTGAAAATAAATGAATAAAATAAAACTTTGTTTGATTTTCAGGGCCAGAAGAAACTTTTGAATCCAATTGGGAATCTTCAAACCTATTTTTTGAACAATAAAATCCTAAAGGGATTTAAAAAGATAAACATTTAATAAAGGAAAATAAAATGTTTTGGAATTACTATTTTGGATCTTTTAAATAAAAGGATTTGGTTCTCAAAGGAAATATAAGTTTTATAAATAAAGATTATATTTTAAAAGAGCCAAATTAATTTTGGCCAAGCTTTTATATTAAAATATTTTGTTTTGATAAAATGAGTAAAGGTTTATTTAAAAATAATAATAAGGATTTAAATATCCAATTTTATTAAAGTAAAGGCTTTTCTTTTTAAATAAACACTAAAACTTATTATTTTATTTTAATAAGTTTTCCAAAGGATTTGGTTCTCAAAATGAAAAGAAATATTTTAAATAAAGATTATTTTATAAAGCCAAATTAAACCTTGGCCAAGACTTTGAAACAAAAGGTTTTGCTTTGATTAAAAATAGTAGAGGTTTATTTAAAATAAAAAGGATTTAAATATCCAAGTTTTATTAATAAAGGTTTTACTATTTTCAAAACATCAAAACTTATTTATTCTTTTAAAATAAGTTTTCCAAGTATTTTGTTTTCTAAAATAAAACCTATTGGTGTTTTGGTTTTATTTTAGATTTCAAAATAAAGTTTTTAAATAAACAAATCCTATTTGATTTATTAACTAAGGTCCATTTTATTTAATTATTAATGGACCCTATAGCAAAAAGGTTATTTTGTTTTAAACAAGATTTCCAAATATCTTTTATTTTCAATTAAAACCTACTGATTTGGTTTTGAAAATATTTGGATTTCAAATGGAAATTTTATTAAATAAATCAAACCCTATTTGATTAAATAACTAAAGGGCTATTTTATTTAAATATTAAATAGATCCTAAAAATGAATAAAAATATTATTTTATTTTAGAATTTGGTTTATGTGGATAAACAGAACCAAGTTCAAAGTTGTGAAGTGTGGTGTTTGTTTGAATTGTTTGAATGTTTTGAGTGAATGAATAATTGATTGAAATTCAAAACAGAAAATTAGATTTAGAAAAAGAAAAATGTTTTAGACAGAAAAAAATAGAACAGCCCACCCTCTGGCCCAACTAGCCCAACAGCAGCCCAGTTATTCTCCCCGAACAAAAAACGTTTCGCACCCAGATTCTGACCCGCAAAGACAATGACCGGTGGACCTCCTCCTCGTTTCTTTTCCCACTGACTGGTAGGCCCACTATCCCTGTTCATCGTCTTCAACCCCCGCGACGACCACGCCCTCTCCTCGCTGCCGTTGCTGCCTTCAATCCGCGCGATCAATTCGCCTTAATGCCGCGAGTAAAACCTGCAGTGACCACGCTCGATAAAACGCCAGCGTTTCCTCCTCCTTTCCCCTCTGTCACCACACCTCATCTCGCCCTCAGGCTGCCGTATTTTGCCAGAACCCATCCTCTGTTCCGACGAGGTCCGGTGTCGATTCCGGCCAAGACTCACCGCCCCTTGCCTCCCTAAGCAACCTAGCAGCTTCCCCACTCCCAGACACATCCTCCAGTATCACCCATTTGACCGCGGGCGCCCCAGAACGTCGTCTTCGACAAGCTCTGAGCCAGCGCCGCCGTCTGCTCCAACTGCGGCGACGTTCCCCGGTAAGCCTCGACCGCCCCGCGCCTTCTCGTTCATGCTCCCCGACTCGCCTCGACCATGCGCATCTGACCCTACTCTCGGTTTGCCCTCTCGTGATCTACAGCGTCGGCAACGACGACAACCTGCAGCACCGCCGTCTGCCTTTTTCTCCGACGACGCCCACAGGTAGTATCCAACCACCCCGAGCCCTCTCTTTCACGCGAGAAGCTTCGCCTTGATCTTGCGCGACTAACTGCGTCTTCATTTTCCCTCGGGGCGAGCCACAGCTCCAACCTCGACGAGCTCTAGGACCATCCGACGCCGACGACGACTCCGGCGAGCGATTACCACCGTCTCCGTGCGCCCCTTGACCAACCGCGAGAACCTTGAGCTTCGCCGTGTTCTCCTCAGCCTGGTGAGCATATCCTTACTCTTCCTTGCTTCCTCTAGCGCCAGCTCCGCCGCTAGCCGAGCATCGCCGCCGCTCACCATCGCTCGGCACCGCCAGTTCTTGGTCGCTGTGTTGATAGCCGTTAGATGAAGATCGTAGGGACGCGATAGATCACTTAACCTGAACCGTTACACTTGATCTGCACCGCTCAACCTAAGTTAGATCCAACGCACCGCAGCCGCGATCCAACCGAATCGGTACCCGCAAATAGCAAAGCGACGCGTGGCCAGGTCTGTTTTAAAACAGAATTTGAAAAAAAACAGATTTAAGTGCCATTTTGAAAACCCTATAACTCTGGATCCACACGTCCAAAAATTACAAATTTTATGTCGTTGGATTCAGGAGAGCAAGACCTAGCCAACCATGCCCTTGGTTTAGCAAATAGTATCTGTTAGTTTACTTGTTTTTGCAGATTCATTTGTGTGCTTGTTTAGATTAGAAAAATTGTTTAAAAATGATTTTTGGGTTAAAACTTTTGCAAAATGGTTTGTTGTGACCTTACTGACCCTAGGAACCAACCCATCTTTTGTAAAAGTTTAGAATGGATTAATTAGTTTAGTCCATTTCTAGCCAAATAAAACTATTGTTTTGTTGTGAAAATGGTTTAAAAATGAATTTGGGGATAAAATCTTTGGCAAAAGGTGTATTTTGAACCTACTAACATTGGGAACCACTTTTTGAACTCAAAAATGTATTTGGTGAAACAAAATAATGATTCTTTGATTTAAAACCATTTCTAGTCAAATAGAAATGTGGTTTGTTTATTAAAAATGATTTTGGAAGAAAACCTTTGGAAAATGTTTTTGTTTTAAACTCTCTGACCCCAAACACCAAGTTTTGTAGTTTGAAAACATATTTGGTGAACCCTATAGGTTAAAGCCTTAGTAAAAATATTTCTACACCACATAAAATGATACCTTGTTTTGAAAATGGTTTTTGTAGTGAAACCTTTTGCTAATAACTTTGCCACTTTGGTAAATGACCAATTTGGATCTTACAAAGTTTAGGAATCTAATAGAGACCCTCTTTGCAAAATAAACTATCTTGTGCATGCTCCCATGCATGACCTAGTTTTCATAGTTTTGTGTGAGTGAAATGATGTTTGATTGATTATTTGGAATGCTAGTTGATTTGGTGTTTTGCTTGATTGGTAGATTGAGTTTGTGCCTTGCTTGATTGATTTGTAGTGACTTGAAGAGTTTGATTGTTGCAAGGACAAGGAGTGAACCTATACCCTCTACCAAAAAGGCAAGTGATGCTTCATACTTTTGTCCCATTATTTTCACTATGCATTAGTGATATTTCTAAGTAGGACTTGCATGGAATTTTTGCTAAGTATAAACTATGCTATGGGAAAACCTAGTAGATGAAACCTTAGTAGAAATTTCCTAAGTTAAGATTCCTATTACTTTCATGCTTAGCTTAGCTAATAGAAAACAAGGGTGGAAAATATATTCATGCTATGGAAAATTTCTAAGTATGTGGACTTGTGTTTTGTTTAATAAAACAACTAAGTGAATGAATCACCCGGGTGGAAATGGAAGGAATGGTTTGTGTTGAGTGGTTCACAAGGCCATGGACTTGGCTTGTGTATCTCACTTGTGGATGGCCACCCAGGAACAAAGAGATTTGAGATGTCAAATGTTGAGAAGCTTCAAGTGTAGCCACTTGGCAATATGGGCTCTGCCTGGATCATATAGGTTGCAATAACTTAGCCAAATGGACAGTTGGTGGTAGGGGATTGATAGGTTGGAGCGCGTCCATGTTGGTCTAAGGGAAGGCTTCTGAAAGATCTTGTCTTGGTGAAACCAAGTCTTGTGGGGAAAGTGCACCACCTCTGCAGAGTGAAAAATCTAAGTACTTAGCCATGTCCCTGGAAAAGGACAATTTGAGCATCAAGACATGGAAGCTATCAAGAATATCCTCATCCCAATTTCTAAGTAAAACTTGTGGGTGAACAAGGGTTAAAGGATCTTCAGTCTTTGATTGGTAGATGCCTTGGGAAAGATTTTTGTCAAACAAAAACTTAGTGTTTTCAAATGATAAGGAAAAAATCTATTTTGAGCAATGCAAGCCTCAACTCCACTTAGCCAAATGCATATAGATGTTAGACTCCACTATACTAATATAGTATCACTTGCCAATACAATTCAAATGTATTGACCCTTGTGGCTGTAACTTGTAATGTTGCAGGTTTGATTGATTTTAGTGAAGATTGATTGATTAGGATTACAAAGTCTACAACCAACATCTGCCTGTGGCACTTTGAAGATGAAGGACCCCGTGCTTATAGTTATTCCGCTGCAATGTAATGTAATAGCCAAATGAGCTATGTAATATGTAATAAAGTATTTTATTCCTGGTTATAAAGTTGAATTATGACCCTTGTTTCTTGATATTACATCTTAACTGTGGATGCTAGCTATTGATCCAGGGACTAGCATTGCAATCACAGGGATCCTTTCCTTTATAAAGGAGGGGTCTGACACTAACCCACTTCCTATGCATAGGAATATTGTAAGAAAATAAATCAAAGAAGAACATGGTAACAAGAATAGGAAAACAAAACAAGTGCAACTTCAAGATTTTCAACATAAAGAGGGGAAACTTAATATTGTTGAGACACATAAGACCATGTTTCCCTTTCTCATAATAACTTTCAGTAGAATCATGAATAAACTCAACAATATAACTATCAAATAAAGCATGCTTTTCATGATCTACAAACACATAATTTTTATCAAGCTCAAAAGTAGTGGGATTAAAACCTTCAAACCCACTTTTAGAAATTTTATAATAAGGTAACTGATCATTCAACATAGGACCATCATCTAGAGCTTTATCATAAACATTTTCTAAGCAAAACTCCTTAGTACCATGCATTTCTAAGTTAGGCACAAATATAGGATTATCATAGATAACATGAGCATAACTATTATCACAAGTTTTACCTATAGCAAATATTTCAAAAGAATCCACAGGAACATAACATTCATCCTCCTTTGGTAAGCATGGAGGACAATCAAATGATGTAAGAGGTAAAGAGTTACTCTCATTAGGAGGTAAACATGGGTAGATCCATTCTTCCTCCTCTTGACCATCACTGTCCTCCTCTTTTTCATCTAATGAACTTTCAGTTTCAGCAATTTCTTCTTCCATAGGCTCCTGCAAGGCATCAGTCTCTTTCATTTGTGGAAAACACCTATTAAAATATTCAAGAATATAGCCATTTTCTTCCTTGTAATTATCAAAGCATAATTTAAGTATCTCATAAACCTCATGTTCATAAGGTGCATCATCAGTATTTTCAAGCAAACTGGCAAGTTCAAATGCACCCTTGAAAGCAATAAATTCTTCAATTTGTTCCACATCATAAAAGTCATAATTTCATTTAACATAAGAAGATATGCTAACATTATCATTATACTCACATTGAAAAGGCAGGTGTTTATACCTCCTACAGCAACAAGATTTATCAAAGCAATAAGTAACATTATAAGTAGAACACACGTCTCTAGCAATAGTATTCAACTTATCAATTTGTTCCCATAACTGTTTCAGTTTTTGTGATAAACGGTGTTCCTTATAATAATACTTTTTTTTCTTCCGTGAACCCACCTTGCCAATAAGAACTAGTTTCAAAGAAACCATCCATGGATAGAAAGCATGACTAAGCAAGGCAACAACATACCAGCAACTAGAGTAGGAACTAATTTTTTTGTGTGTTTTTTGGAAAGAGGCAAACAAAACCAAACAAAAGAAACAAAGCAAACTAAAAACAAAGTAAAGAGAAAGGAAGTGAAGGACTCCCCTTGTGAAGACGTCCTTAGCCTCCCCGGCAACGGCGCCAGAAATCTTGATGCGTGCACCCAGTGTTGACGTGGGACACTTCGTTGGAACCCCAAGAGCAAGGTGTGATGAGCACAACAGCATGTTTCCCTCAGTAGAGACCGAGGTTATCGAACCTGAAGGTGGAAGGAAACATCCCAAAGGTGTTGCAAGCAACATGGAAACCTGCATAACACAAACTCAAGACTTTGTCCCAACGAATCAGTGAGGTTGTCAAGCTCACCGGTTTGATGTAACAAAGGACTAAACGTATGGTGTGGAAGGTAATGGTTTGTAGCAACTAAACAAATAACAGTGAAAGATGTATCAATGTTAAAGATTGGACTGGGGTCCATAGTTCACTAGAGGTGCTCTCCTTAGATAAACAACATGGCATGAAGGGGAAACAAATTACAGCAGGGCAATTGACAGGAACTGAGCAAGGCATAACAATGCAATTACTATTCAGAAAGATCCTATGAGATTCGATTGAGCAATACAACAAGATACATAGACCACCATCCAACTGCATATATGACTAGAAGTCCACCTTCAGGTTTTCATCTGAACCCCCTCCAGTATTAAGTTGCAAGCAATATACAACTGCTTTAATCAAAGTGTGTAAGGTAAACAGTCCACATGTACCATGAACAAGAGACCGTTGTTTTCTCCCTAGTGGCAACAACACATCTCCAACCGAAGAGATTATTGTCAGTTCCCTTGGAAACTAGAGGCATGAACCCACTATCGAGCATAAATACCCCCTCTTGGAGTCACTAGCAACTACTTGGCCAAGATAGCTACTAACAACGGAGAGCATGCAAGATCACAAACAACACAGACATGATATATTCATAAAGACAAAACCATTAATCAAACCAACATAATAATCTCAATATCCATCGGATCCCTGCAAACACAACATGCATATTTACAAATAGATTAGATCTTGATCATGAACGGAGCTCATAGGATCTATACATGAAAGCACAAAGGAGGAGATACAACCATCTAGCTACTACATGGACCCATAGTCCAAGGTGGAACTACTCACGCATTATACTGGAGAGAAGGCCTCCAGGATGATCTCCCCACCGGCAAGGTGCCGGGAAGAACTTCAGATCCCTCGATCTAGGGACGATGGTGGCGGCGGCTGTAGGGGTTCGTAGCATGGAAAACAAAAATTTTCTATCGCATACAAACAAACAAGCCAAGATCTATCTACTAGATTGTAGCAACGAGTCGATGGAATAACTCACCCTCGAAGATTCCAAAGTGTTTAACGAGAGCAGATTCTCGTGGGTGATGTAGTCGTACTCTTTCCGATCTCAAGATCGCGTAGACGATCCTTCCGGCGTCGCGTTCCCGCAGCGCTCCCGCAGTCGGTCACACGTTCGGTACTCGACGAAGACCTTCCTCTCCCTTGTTCCAGCAGGCAGCGGAGGTTGTAGCACTCTCCTCGCGATTCCGGCAGCACAACGGCGTGGTACCGGAGGTAGAGGGGAGATCCCGCAGGGCTTCGCCTTAAGCCGGTGCGAGTATGGTGGAGCTTATGCGAGAGGCTATTAGTGGTCTAGTAATTAGACACACCAATTAGAAGGCTCTAAACCAATTAGAAGGCTCTAAACCGAATAGCTCTAAACCGGGGTCTAGATCTAGGGTTTAGTTTAGAGGATAGGAAACTTGTGTGTGTAGGAGGGGAGCCCTGCCCCTCCTTATATAGGTGGGAGGGCTGGCCGGCCAAGGGGAGGAGTTCCTCCCCAACTCGGCCTAGGGAGGTGCGCCGGCCAAGGGGAGGAACCCTCCTCCAACTCGGCCTCCACCTCTCCTCCTCTTTTCCCACTTCCCAAAACTGCCGTTTGACTTTCAAACTAGCCGTTTGACTTTTCAATTTAGGATTTAAATAAATCCTTTATTTGGGACAGCAAGAATACTTAGTACATGATGCAATCATTCCAATATGCAATGACACACTCATGTACCCTTCCCCCTCCGGAGTGCCGGACATTCCGGGACCTTCTAGAATGTTCCCGATGAAAACACCGGAACCATTCCCCAACTCCGAAACGGAACTTTCCTTATATGAATCTTATTCTCCGGACCATTCCGGATCACCTCGTGATATCCCGGATCCCATCAGAGACTCCGAACAACATTCGGTCTCTTTCTCATAATACCATAACTACTCAAACAACGTCGAATCCTTAAGTGTGTCTCCCTACGGTTCGTGAATTATGCGGACATGATCGAGACACTTCTCCGAACAATAACCAATAGAGTAATCTGGAAATTCATATGGCTCCCACATATTTCTACGATTACTTTGCGATCGAATGAACCACTTACATACGATACCAATTTCCCTTTGTCTCACGATATGTTACTTATCCGAGGTTATGATCGTCGGTATGTCTGCATACCTAGTTCATCCTCGTTACTGATAAGTACTCTTTTCTCGTTCCTGTGATATGTGATCCCTTGTGACCAAGTCACATGCTTGCAAGCTAATTGGATGACATTTCACCGAGAGGGCCCAGAGTATATCTATCCGTCATGTGGATGGACAAATCCCACTCTTGATCCATGTGTTTCAACCAATACTTTCCGAACACTCAATGCCACCTTTATAGCCACCCTGTTACGGTGTGGTGTTTGATGACATCAAAGCATCCATCCAGCAAAGGTGATATGCATGATCTCATGGTCGAAGGAATTAGGTTACTATGTATCAGAAAGCATATAGCAATTGAACTATTGAAATGACTTGATCTTTATGCTACGCTTGTCTATAGGAGTATGTCCACCATATCATTCTCCTAACGATATGATCTTGTTGTTGATAACATCTCAATGTTCATGACAAAGAAACCACATCATCAATCAACCAACAAGCTAGTGAAGTATAGAGGCTATACTAGGGACTTCAAATTAAGTTTACAAATCACACAAGTATTAATGGTTTCCTTGTTAATACTATTATAGCATGAATGCAAACATTTATCATAAACGCAAAGATATATAATAATAACTATATTTATTATTGCCTCTAGGGCATATCTCCAACAGTCTCCCACTTGCACTAGAGTCATCTAATCTAGATTACATGGTAATATACCGAACACCCATGGCAGTTTGGTGTTGGTCATGTTTTGCCCTCGGGAGAGGTTTAGTCAACGGATCCGCCACATTCAGATCTGTGTGTACTTTGCAAATCTTTATATCCCCATCCTGGATATGTTCTCGAATAGCGTGAAAACGCAGCTTGATATGCTTCAGCTTCTTGTGTGACCTTGGTTCTTGCGCATTGGCTATGGCGCCCATGTTATCACAGTAGATAGACATTGGGTCCAGCGCACTTGGAACCACACCCAGCTCTGTAATGAACTCTTTCATCCATATCGCTTCTTGTGAAGCCTCCGAAGCAGCCATGTATTCCGATTCAGTTGAAGATCTCGCCACAACGCTTTGCTTTGCACTCCTCCAGCTAACTGCTGCACCATTCAAAATAAATACGTATCCAGATTGTGATTTAGAATCATCCGGATCGGTGTTCCAACTAGCATCGGTGTAACCATTAACAACGAGCTGTTCATCACCTCCATAAGAAAGAACCATATCCTTAGTTCTTCTCAAGTACTTAAGGATGTTTTTGACCGCTATCCAATGATCCACTCCTGGATCACTTTGATATCTGCTAGTTAAACTAACAGCATATGCGATGTCGGGTCTAGTACATAGCATGGCATACATTAGAGATCCTATGGCTGAGGCATAGGGAGTCTTACTCATTCTTTCTCTATCTTCTGCCGATGTCGGACTTTGAGTTTTACTCAAGGTCGTATTGGGCAACATGGGCAAGAACCCTTTCTTGCTATCTTCCATTCCAAACCTCTTTAGAACTTTGTCCAAATATGTACTTTGTGACAATGATATTTGGCGTTTCGATCTATCTCTATAAATCTTTATGCCTAATATGTAAGCTGCTTCGCCAAGATCCTTCATTGAAAAACTATTATTCAAATACTCTTTGACACTATTAAGAAGGTCTACATCATTCCCAATCAACAATATGTCATCCACATATAGTATTAAGAATGCTACAGAGCTCCCACTCACTTTCTTGTAAATACAAGCTTCTCCATAAGTTTGTATAAAACCAAAACTTTTGATTACCTTATCAAAACGTTGATTCCAACTTCGGGATGCTTGCTTCAATCCATAGATGGACCGTTGAAGCTTGCATACCTTGTTAGCATCTTTAGGATCGACAAAACCTTTGGGTTGTATCATATACAACTCTTCATCAATGTCTCCATTGAGGAATGCTGTTTTGACATCCATCTGCCATATCTCATAATCATAATATGCAGCGATTGCTAACATAATCCTCACAGACTTTAGCTTCGCTACCGGTGAGAAAGTCTCATCGTAGTCAACTCCTTGAATTTGTCGAAACCCTTTTGCGACAAGTCGAGCTTTATAGACAGTAACATTACCATCAGCATCTGTTTTCTTCTTGAAAATCCATTTGTTCTCGACAGCCTTCCGGCCATCCGGTAAGTCCACCAAAGTCCATACTTGGTTTTCGTACATGGATCCAATCTCGGATTTCATGGCTTCTTGCCATTTATTGGAATCTGGGCTCATCATCGCTTCCTCATATGTCTCGGGGTCATCGGTGTTGTCCACCAACATGACATTCATAACGGAATCATACCAATCTGGAGTGGTACGAGTTCTCGTTGACCTCCGAGGCTCTGTAGTAACTTCAACCGAAGTTTCATGATCACTATCATTAGCTTCCTCTCTTATTGGTGCAGGCACCACAGGAACTTCTTCCGGTGCTGCGCTACTCGCAATTTCGAGAGAAGGTTCGACAACCTCGTCAAGTTCTACTTTCCTTCCAGTCACTTCTTTAGAGAGAAATTCCTTCTCTAGAAAGGATCCATTCTTGGCAACGAAGATTTTGCCTTCGGATCTATGATAGAAGGTATACCCAATAGTTTCCTTCGGGTATCCTATGAAGACGCATTTTTCCGCTTTGGGTTCAAGCTTGTCCGGCTGTAACTTCTTTACATAGGCTTCGCATCCCCAAACTTTAAGGAACGACAATTTAGGTTTCTTGCCAAACCATAATTCATACGGTGTCGTTTCAACGGATTTAGACGGTGCCCTATTTAAAGTGAATGCAGCTGTTTCTAATGCATAACCCCAAAATGATAGTGGTAAATCTGTAAGTGACATCATAGAACGAACCATATCTAAGAGAGTTCGATTACGACGTTCAGACACACCATTACGCTGTGGTGTTCCCGGCGGTGTCAACTGCGAAAGTATTCCACATTTCTTCAAATGCTCGCCAAACTCGTAACTTAGATATTCACCTCCACGATCAGAACGTAGAAATTTAATCTTCTTGTTACGTTGATTCTCTACCTCACTTTGAAACTCCTTAAACTTCTCGAAAGTTTCGGACTTATGTTTCATGAAATAGATATACCCATATCTACTCAAATCATCCGTGAAGGTAAGAACATAACGATAACCACTGCGCGATGCTACACTCATTGGACCACACACATCGGTATGTATGATTTCCAATAAGTCTGTAGCTCGCTCCATCATACCAGAAAATGGAGTCTTAGTCATTTTACCCATCAGACATGCCTCGCATCTTTCAAGTGATTCAAAATCAAGTGATTCAAGAAGTCCATCGGAATGGAGTTTCTTCATACGCTTCACTCCAATGTGACCAAGACGACAGTGCCACATATAGGTCAAATTATCGCTTGATTTCAAACGTTTAGCCTCAATGTTATTAATATATGTATTTCTACTATCGAGATTCAATATGAATAGACCATCTATCAAAGGTGCATGTGCATGAAACATGTTTACTCATATAAATCGAACAACCATTATTCTCGGATTTAAACAAGTAACCGTCTCGCAATAAACAAGATCCTGATATAATGTTCATGCTTAACGCAGGCACCAAATAACAATTATTTAAGTATAAAACTAATCCCGATGGTAGATGAAGAGGTAGCGTGCCGACCGCGATCACATCAACCTTTGATCCGTTTCCTACGCGCATCGTCACCTCGTTCTTCGCTAGCTTCCGTTTATTCTGCAGCTCCTGTTTCGAGTTACAAATATGAGCAACCGAACCAGTATCAAATACCCAGGCACTACTACGAATACTAGTGAGATACACATCAATAACATGTATATCAGATATACCTTTCTTCTTGATGTTGCCGTTCTTCAAATCTGCCAAGTACCTTGGGCAATTCCGCTTCCAGTGACCTTCTCCCTTGCAGTAAAAGCACTCAGTTTCAGGTTTAGGTCCAGCCTTGGTCTTCTTCGTCGGCGTGGTAACTTTCTTACCACCCTTCTTGAAGTGTCCCTTTTGCTTAGACTTGCCTTTCTTGAATTTGGTGGTCTTATTGACCATCAACACTTGGTGCTCTTTCTTGATCTCCACTTCTGCAGATTTTAACATAGCAAATAGTTCTGGCAACTCTTTGTTCATGTTCTGCATGTTGTAGTTCATCACAAAGTTCTTGTAACTTGGTGGTAGTGATTGGAGGATGCGGTAAACTCCCAAAGTATTAGGAATCACTATACCCAAACTTTGAAGTTTATTTGCGTGCCCAGACATCTTAAGCACATGCTCACTGACGGAGCTGCCCTCTTCCATCTTGCAGTTAAAGAACTTTTCAGAAGCTTCATAACTTTCAATTGCCGCATGAGTCTCAAAGATTAATTTGAGATCCTCGACAATATCATATGGATCTGACTCTTCAAACCTTTTCTGAAGCTCCGATTCTAAACCATACAAGATAGCACACTGAACTATGGAGTACTGATTCTTCCGAGCAAGGTAAACATTCTTTACTTCATCGGTAGCATCAGCTGCAGGTGGGTCACCTAGCGGTGCATCCAGCACATAGGTCAAATTACCAGCTGTGAGGACAATCCTCAAATTGCGGAACCAATCCGCGAAGTTGCTTCCATTGTTTTTCAACTTTTCTTTCTCTAGGAACGCATTAAAATTGATGGTAGGGGCTGCCATTGATCTACAACATATTTGCAATAGTTTAGACTAAGTTTATGACAAATTGAGTTCAAATTAATTAATGAAATTAAACTAGGTGAACTCCCACTCAAAACAACATCCCTCACATTGTTTTAGTGATCACACGAACCAAATCCACTACATCAACACCGATCATCACGAGAGTTGATATAGTTTCAATGGCGAACAATCATCATGTTCATCATATCTACTATATGATTCATGCTTTACCTTTCGGCGATCCGTGTTCCTGAGGCCATGTCTGTACATGCTAGGCTCATCAAGATCAAACCTTAGCTACCGCATAAGCAAATCTGGCTTGCTTACGTTGTATTCACCCGCGGAATCAAAGACACCCGATCATCACGTGGTGCTTCGAAGCAGCAAGCTTTGGCAACGGTGCATACTAAGGGTGAACACTTTAGAACTTGAAATTTATGTGCATGAGGGATCATCTTATAATGCTACCGTCGTCTACTAAGCAATACAAGATGCATAAAGGATTAACATCACATGCAATTCATAATATGTGATATGATATGGCCTTTCTTCTTTGTGCTTCCGATCTCCATCTTCAAGCACGAATATGATCTCCATCATCACCGGCATAGCATCAAGGTCAATGACGCTTCTCCATGGTTGTCGTCCACCAGCTTCAACTATTACAACTATTTTGAATAGACACGCAGGTCTTAACAGAAATTAAAGACAACCATATGGCTCCTGCCGGTTGCCAACTTACAATAAGGAACATTGCATACATCAAATATAATCACAATCATGGCCATATCACATCACTGCACACCCCTGCAAAACAAAGTTAGACGCTTCTACTTTCTTTGCATATTTTACGTGGTTTGGGGCTTTCCATAAGTGTCGTTCTAACTTACGAACAATAACCACAACATTGATACTAGCATTGTTGATCACCCGTTGTAAATTGGATCTTTACTATGCTAGGAGAAACAGGCACCCGCAAAGCCACTTATGCAAAACGAGTTGCATGTCAAGCGTGGAGCAAGTCTCATGAACGATGTCATGTAAGGTTAGCCCGGGCCGCTTCATCCCAACATACCGCAAGATGCAAAGTACACAAAAAGCAATCTACAATAAAAGCATCAACGCCCACAATGACCATTGTGTTCTACTCGTGCAACAGATCTACATATAGACACGGCTCTGATACCACTGTTGGGGTTCGTAGCATGGAAAACAAAAATTTTCTATCGCATACAAACAAACAAGCCAAGATCTATCTACTAGATTGTAGCAACGAGTCGATGGAATAACTCACCCTCGAAGATTCCAAAGTGTTTAACGAGAGCAGATTCTCGTGGGTGATGTAGTCGTACTCTTTCCGATCTCAAGCTCGCGTAGACGATCCTTCCGGCGCCGCGTTCCCGCAGCGCTCCCGCAGTCGGTCACACGTTCGGTACTCGACGAAGACCTTCCTCTCCCTTGTTCCAGCAGGCAGCGGAGGTTGTAGCACTCTCCTCGCGATTCCGGCAGCACAACGGCGTGGTACCGGAGGTAGAGGGGAGATCCCGCAGGGCTTCGCCTTAAGCCGGTGCGAGTATGGTGGAGCTTATGAGAGAGGCTATTAGTGGTCTAGTAATTAGACACACCAATTAGAAGGCTCTAAACCAATTAGAAGGCTCTAAACCGAATAGCTCTAAACCGGGGTCTAGATCTAGGGTTTAGTTTAGAGGATAGGAAACTTGTGTGTGTAGGAGGGGAGCCCTGCCCCTCCTTATATAGGTGGGAGGGCTGGCCGGCCAAGGGGAGGAGTTCCTCCCCAACTCGGCCTAGGGAGGTGCGCCGGCCAAGGGGAGGAACCCTCCTCCAACTCGGCCTCCACCTCTCCTCCTCTTTTCCCACTTCCCAAAACTGCCGTTTGACTTTCAAACTAGCCGTTTGACTTTTCAATTTAGGATTTAAATAAATCCTTTATTTGGGACAGCAAGAATACTTAGTACATGATGCAATCATTCCAATATGCAATGACACACTCATGTACCCTTCCCCCTCCGGAGTGCCGGACATTCCGGGACCTTCTAGAATGTTCCCGATGAAAACACCGGAACCATTCCCCAACTCCGAAACGGAACTTTCCTTATATGAATCTTATTCTCCGGACCATTCCGGATCACCTCGTGATATCCCGGATCCCATCCGAGACTCCGAACAACATTCGGTCTCTTTCTCATAATACCATAACTACTCAAACAACGTCGAATCCTTAAGTGTGTCTCCCTACGGTTCGTGAATTATGCGGACATGATCGAGACACTTCTCCGAACAATAACCAATAGAGGAATCTGGAAATTCATATGGCTCCCACATATTTCTACGATTACTTTGCGATCGAATGAACCACTTACATACGATACCAATTTCCCTTTGTCTCACGATATGTTACTTATCCGAGGTTATGATCGTCGGTATGTCTGCATACCTAGTTCATCCTCGTTACTGATAAGTACTCTTTTCTCGTTCCTGTGATATGTGATCCCTTGTGACCAAGTCACATGCTTGCAAGCTAATTGGATGACATTTCACCGAGAGGGCCCAGAGTATATCTATCCGTCATGTGGATGGACAAATCCCACTCTTGATCCATGTGTTTCAACCAATACTTTCCGAACACTCAATGCCACCTTTATAGCCACCCTGTTACGGTGTGGTGTTTGATGACATCAAAGCATCCATCCAGCAAAGGTGATATGCATGATCTCATGGTCGAAGGAATTAGGTTACTATGTATCAGAAAGCATATAGCAATTGAACTATTGAAATGACTTGATCTTTATGCTACGCTTGTCTATAGGAGTATGTCCACCATATCATTCTCCTAACGATATGATCTTGTTGTTGATAACATCTCAATGTTCATGACAAAGAAACCACATCATCAATCAACCAACAAGCTAGTGAAGTATAGAGGCTATACTAGGGACTTCAAATTAAGTTTACAAATCACACAAGTATTAATGGTTTCCTTGTTAATACTATTATAGCATGAATGCAAACATTTATCATAAACGCAAAGATATATAATAATAACTATATTTATTATTGCCTCTAGGGCATATCTCCAACAGCGGCTACAGACGGTTTCATGGAGATTTGATCGGGTGCTTAGGGTTTCTGCAACGGGGGATTCTTATAGGCGAAGGGGGAGGCCTAGGCGGTGGCTAGAGGCCTGTCGTGGTGGTGGCACGGCAAATTCCATGGGTAGGCTAAAGTATGGGGCCAATGGATGCTAGAGGGATCTGGGGAGGGATGATGTGATTAATTCTACACGCGAATGAATAACATACAGATCTTTATTTATCCTCTCTTGGGCTACAAGTGCTCCTTGAGCTGTATGCAGGAAGAGAAGAAGAACTTTACAAGCCTAACGGTGTAGAATTGCCTCTCCTTATAAAGGGGTGCCTTGGCTCCTCTAGGGCTGATGTGGCAAGCATATTCGAGGAATATGCTTGTCCCAATATAGTAACTCGGCGGTCTCCTTTCGGTCTCCCTCTTCTAACGACGGCAAAGTTCCAGAGAACCCCACCTGCATGCCTCGGGCTCCAGGACTGTCACCTCCGTGACCTCCTTCTTCCCTTCTGCTGCTCTGCGCCTTGTCCTTTGCGCTTGGCTCTGTTCAGATTCTCCCTAGCCCGTGGCTAGGGTTTGACTATAGGCATCTCCTTCTCGTGCAAGCTTCATATCATTCGGCCCTGTCTCGTTTAACTCGGCTTGGCCTTCACCTACATTCACATTATTCGGACTTACTCGGCCGAGTTAACTCGTATGTCGGCCGGGTAGTATACATCTCCTTCCATAGGTGTCATGGCCGTGCTTATCTCGGCCGACCTTTATATGATTTGGCCGATATAGACAGTAACTCGGCATATGACAGGGGAAATTCCTTTTATCTTCCCCTGTCTTGACCCTATCCGGGGTCACCTCCCCAACATTAGTCCCCGAAGCTGGTGTGGTCCTGCTCGTAACCTCGGCCGGGCCACATCAGTTTCCCAATATTCATTTCTCCTCATCTCCGAGTTACTTTTTCCCATTCGAGGTATCCGTGTAGCTTCTTGTGTACGCCTCATCCTACGTGTAACACTCATCATTGTTTCTCTAGTTTTTTGTTCCTCTACAGTGCCCACTGAAAAGTCACAGTAATTACTGTGCCTGTCGCGTCGGCGCTGCGGCGCCTTGCGCACCGCATCGGCCAGGGGGCCTGATCGTCTCCTGCATCGTGTGGTCATTCGTGTGGATCCACTCAGCCACGAGTGGTTCCGCCGCATGCACGATCTACACGGTTGGCGCCCTCACGCACGATCCCACTAACGCCAGTGCCGCGCGGTTATAAAGAGGAGCACGGGTCTAGAAGGTTTACTTTCCTCTTTCGCTCATCGTTGCTCTTCTTCCTCCTCGTGCCCGTGCGTCTGCCCGTGCTCCAGCGGTTGCGCCACCGTTGAAATCTCTGACGGCGAGGCCACAGCTTCTCTGCTCCGTCGACCTCGTCCCCGTGCGCTTGCTCCGGCGCTGTCGCCGGTGAGTTTTTTTGCGGTCCCCTTGCCTAGATTTCTCTCTAGACGCATCTGCCACTTTCTAGCCTTCCCGTGGAGGTTCCTTTTCCGCTCCGCCGCCGTCCTCGCTTAGAGCCACGACGGGGCCCTGCACCTCTAAGCCTTGCTTCGCCGTTAGTTCCTCTTCTGTGGATTCCTCCGGTGACCCTATGTCGAGTTCAGTTAGCGGCCCGCTAGTCGAGGATGACGATGTAGCGTCTGGTCCAGAGCGGGGCTCCTGGCAGGGTTCCTCCGTCACTCGTCCTGAGATCGAGTGGCTAATTAGGACTTGCCGGATTCCTGCCGAGGTAGGCTGTCGCTTACCCGGCAGTGAATACTCTCCCGTACTCAACGAAGATGAATACGTTGTCTTCATGTCCCATTTTGCTCGTGGGTTTGGTCTTCCCCTTAGCGATTTCTCTACGGAATTTCTCGATTACTTCGGCCTTCAGCCGCATCATCTTCCGGCTAATGCCATCGCTTCCCTATCTACTTTTATCTCGGCCTCGGAAGGGTACTTCGGCCTCTGGCCATCTGTGCACGTATGGTCCAAATTCTTCCAGATCCGTTCTAACGTCGTTCCAGATAAATCCCTCCACCCCTCTGAGAAGTTGCTTACTCAGTGTGGGGCCGCGTCTATTACTCCTCGGAGAAAATCCGAGTTTCCTCGTGTTGCCGGTCTCGAATCTTGCAAGAAGTGGCATAGATCGTTTTTCTATGTCAAGAATACTGGAAAGGAATACAAGAATCGTCTCCCTGCTTTCTCCATCGGCCCCCCTTCCAAGAGGAACTGGACCTACAACCCCAGGAAGATCCATGCTCTGGCCGAGGCCTTTGAGATTCGGCTGAAGGAGTTGATCCGCGCCGGGCTATGCGGCGAGGATCTGATGACCACCTTCGTCAGCAGCCGAATTTTCCCTTTCCAGCATCGCACGCACAAGCTTTGTTACATGAGCGGTCCCCTCGATCCCAACCGAGTCTCAACGGTCGAGCTCGATAATTATCTTATTTTCAAGCGCGTCCGAGCTATCTTCAAGACAGATATGCCGGAGGAATGGACCTGGGGACTGAAGCCGTTCACCCGCGGGAATCCCCCTCCCGAGGTAAGTTCACGCATTTATGTTTTGCCCCCTAATTGCGTTTGTGATTACTTTTGCTAATTTCTCTTTGTCTCTTTTCTTGCAGAGATTTGCGGAGCAAAAGATCGAGGATGCCGAGGTTCTGGCCCTCCCGTGGACCGCAGATCGGAACACCCCGGACAGCGGGGAGCCTGATTCGGAGGAGTTTGTCCCCAAGTCAGACATCGCTCTGGCTCACGCCCGTGGAAAGACCTCGGCTCACGGGGATGAAGGTGATTCGGATGACGTCCAAATTCTTGAGGTAGTCGCTGTAATGCCTATCTCTTACACATTGCCAGCTTCTACGTTCTCAGCTAATCAGGTCGGTCAGGTGCACGACGCCGAGCCTCTCGCCTCCCAACCTCCTGCTACCTCGAGGAAGCGTACTGCTCCAGCAGGTGTCTCCGAAGCCGCTCCCAAGAAGCGAACAAAGAAGTCAGCCCAGCACCCTCCGAAGCGTAAAACTATGCCCGGAGTTACTGGGTGAGTTTATTTTCATTTGTATTTCTTGTTTCTCTTTTTCTATCTTTTGATTCGATTTTCTGTGCTTTTGCAGCGCTCCTCTTTCTGTTAAGCCCAGTGGTCCGAGTATGACGAGTCATACAACTCAGCTGCCTTCTCCTTCGCCTCTCGAAGATACCAGAGTTCCTAGTCCTTCTTGCGTTGACTCTCCTCCCACTTCGACTCAGACATCACCTCGTCAAGATGCACCCGTGGCTTCCATCGTTGATGCCAACATAACTCGGCCAGTAGATCCTCCTACTGAACCTGTTACCTCCGTTGTGAACCCCGGAGCTTCCCCCGAGATTCCTTTGACCCCCACAATTCCAACCGCAACTCCAACTCCGGCCGAGGACATCACCATCTCGGCGCCTTCGGAAACCACACTTCCTCCTGTTTCTAAGGATGCCACCCCTAGTGCCAAGGGTACAGCTCCTGCCGACGCAACTTCTAAGGCTAAGAAGGTCGTTTTCACCAAACCTCCCTCATCTCAGAAAGGACTTGTCGGCTCTTCTCAACCCACCATTGCTGATGCGCTCTGCAAGGGGGTTTCCTCTGCTAAGACCGTTGTCACCCCGGCCACTGATACTCAGCTTACTCTCCACAAGAGTCCCGCGGCGGCGGTGGTTACACAACACGTCCGAGGCAAGGTCCTGACTCGTACTGAGAGTGGGAACAACCTCGGCTCCTTGGTTGAGTATGCCAATAATTGGAAAGCTACTGATCAGCTTGAGGGCAATCCGAGCAATCAGCCATTTCAACTCTCCGACATCAGCAGTCACTTGCATATGGCTGCCAAGATCGTGCTTGACAGCGATAAAATGAATGAGGTAATTGCTTTTGTTGACATTTGGTTAGTTATTCGAATGATAGTATATATACTCTAGTCCCCGAAGCTTGCAACCGAATAATTTGTTATTCGTTTGGAAGCTTTATTAGGCTTTGCTTGATTCGGATTTGTCTTAGCTTTGAATATATGGCCACTTAGATCCAGTTAAGCTTTGCTTGATTCGGATTTGTCTTAGCTTTGAATATATGGCCACTTAGATCCGAGTTAAGCTTTGCTTGATTCGGATTTGTCTTAGCTTTGAATATATGGCCACTTAGATCCGAGTTAAGCTTTGCTTGATTCGGATTTGTCTTAGCTTTGAATATATGGCCACTTAGATCTGAGTTAAGCTTTGCTTGATTCGGATTTGTCTTAGATTTGAATATATGGCCACTTAGATCTGAGTCAAGCTTCGCTTGATTCGGATTTGTCTTGGTTGTGAATATCTGACTCTGTAAGTCATTTTGGCACTCAGGTTGCTCACGATCGTCGGACAGCCGAATTCCAAAGGCTGCTCTTCACGCACAAGAAATTGCAAGAGAAGTATGAGAAAGTTCTTCCCATGGTGAAGAAAGCTGGTAACTTAATAAATCTTTGTACTGTCCCTAAAGCTCTTAATATTTTCGACTTGAGGTGTTAGCTCATTTTGTTGGTAAACAGGTAATATCAACAATCTTAATATCCGTCTTGAGAAGAAAGTCAAGGCCCTGGAAGGTTAGTTATCCTTTCTCTTTACTGATTCCCGTTCGAGATTTATCCTGGGTTTCTTATAACCTTTTGGATTTGGTATAGCCGAGTTACAAACTCTTGCAGCGTCACATCAAGAATGCATACCCATGCCTGATATGATGCTGCATTTTTTAGAGCAAGCCGCCACTCATTCGGCACAGCTGAAAGAGAAAGATGATGATATAATTCGCTTGCGTGCCGAGGTGGAGTCCCTCAAGCTTTCTCAGAAATCTGAGTTAGAGAAAGTTGATCAGGAGTTCTCCAAAGAAAAGAACCGGCTAAGTCTGCAATTGCAGAAGTATAAAGAACTCCTCGAGGCTGCCGAACTTAAGACTCAGACGATGAGCGAGGAAATCACTCGCTTTGAGAAGACCAAGGTTGATTGGGCTCAAGATCTTCAGAAAATGTTGAGCTATATTCATTGTAAGTTTCTGATCGTGGCCGAGTTATCTTCTCCTCTTTCTTACTTTTAACTGATATACTTTTATTTTGCGTAGATAATTTTCTGGAAGCTAGGCCCGTGAGCTCTAGAGCGTTCATTACTGCTTGCCAGCGCCGAGGTGTCCACGCAGACGCGAGCCTAGAATATTCAATGGAAGATTTCTTGGTTGCCGTTGGCGCTGCCATTGGTCCGATGAAGATTATGGGCAGGGATTTGGTGCAAGCAGCCATTCGGGCCTACCATGTTCTCTGGCCGAATACTTCTAGAACTTCTGATATTGACGAGGTCAAGATATTGGTGGAAAGATTAATGGCATCCCAGAACCAGTTAAATCTTTGGAGGGAATCCGCTGGACGGGCTGGTGCTGATATGGTGCTCACAGTCATTATGTCTTGGTACGAGGACATTTCGCTCGATACCTTGATAAACTTGCGCACTGACTCCCGTTGGGTTGAGAATCCAGAGTTCGTCGCTCGCCGGCAAGCTCGTGCCTTCCAGATTGTTGAGTACGCTGATGTGCATAACTGGATTGAAGGGCCGAGTTTTCTTCCCAACCCAGCGGATGACGTCGAAGTCGAAGATGCCTCTGACAATAGTTCGGCCGACCAGGACGAGGGTGAGGGCGACTCGGACACTTCTGGTGACTCTAGCGCAAGCTCGGATAGGGACGGCGATGCGCGATCATCTTCCAAAGGGACTGGGCACTCCCAAGCTCAAACTAATGTTTCTCAACAGCCCAGGGCTTCCCCCGAAGTCACTATTGCTTCTGTGGAGGGTGAAGTAACTTCGGCCATGATGCCGTCTACCTCGGAGCGCCCAGTGCCTGACCAAGCCGCTGCCCCTTAGGTTCAAAAAAACTTCTTAAGTTATTTCTTATCCCCGGTATGCTGGGCGTATGATGTATGTGAAACAATTGTCCGACTTTCTGTGTGGTATGAACCCTTTTTGCCTTTTGCCACTGAGGCACGGATGATGATGATCATTATTAGTTTATCTAAACAGATCTTGTTACTTTGAATCTTTGCTTTGGTGGTCTTCAATCTCATAAGTTCGGATCGTGTGTTTTCATTTGACTGACCTTAGTTCGGCGTTAATATTGCCTGGCCTTTATAAATTTGACGGCTTAACCATTGTGTTCTTGATCTCTATCCGAGCTATAAAGCCCGCCCTATCGTTCGGTGTGCCGAAGTTTAATACCCATTTTTGGAATAGAAGACAATTATGGGGCAATTCCCTAGTCAGTGCTCTAGGAATCGAGGTTTTAATGCATAATCCGAGATAAGGGATAATATGGCATAGTCCCCGAGTTCCCTGCTCGAGGTCCTAAAACTTAACACATCATTCAGGAATAAGAAATAACGTGTGGCAGTCCCCGAGTCACTGCTCAAGGTGCCAAAGTTTAATACATAACTCAAAATGTGGAAATACATAAGGCAGTCCCCGAGTCACTGCTCAAGGTGCCGAGGTTTAATACATAACTCAAAATGAGAAATATCATAGAGCAGTCCCCGAGTCACTGCTCAAGGTGCCGAGGTCTAATACATAATTCAAAATGAGAAATAACACGGGGTAGTCCCCGAGTCACTGCTCAAGGTGCCGAGGTCTAATACGTAATTCGAAATGAGAAATGACATAGGGAAGTCCCCGAGTCACTGCTCAAGGTGTCGAGGTTTAATACATAATCGATACTTCGACTTGAAGCATCACATTACAACGTATCATAGTTGGCTCCTACGAGTAAAATGGACGAAGTAAAGCTATGTTCCATGGTCTTTTCGATTCTTCGTCGGCTTTGTTTGCCTTGTTTTTCTGGTGACTGAGCATCGATTAGATAATACGCATCATTGTGCAATGCTTTGCTCACGATGAATGGTCCCTCCCATGGGGGTGATAGTTTGTGCATGCCGGCTGTGCGTTGCACTAGCCGAAGAACCAAATATCCTTCTTTAAACACTCTTGGATTGACTTTCTTGCTGTGATATCGTCGTAAGTCTTGCTGATAAATAGCTGACCTTGATAGTGCCAACTCCCTAGCTTCTTCTAGCAAATCGACATCATCTTGCCGAGCTATCTCATTTACCTCAGCGGTTGTATACTGGGTTACTCTCGGCGAATCATGTATTATGCCGGCTGGAAGCACGGCTTCTGCTCCATATACTAGAAAAAATGGCGTATACCCTGTTGACCTGTTTGGGGTAGTTCTGAGGCTCCATAGTACTGCTGGTAGTTCCTCGATCCAGCATCCTGCCGACCTTTGCAGAGGTTCGACGAGCCGGGGTTTTATTCCGGACAATACTAGTCCATTAGATCTTTCTACTTGCCCATTGGATGCTGGGTGAGCCACCGAGGCGACATCTAATCTTATGTGTTTTTGTTGGCAGAATCTAGCAAAAGCCCCTTCAGCGAAGTTTGTGCCATTGTCTATAATAACGCTATGTGGATAACCATATCTCAAGATAATATCTTTGAGGAATTTTACTGTTGTTGGTCCATCACATTTTTTATCGGTTTTACTTCAATCCACTTTGTGAATCTATCCACCATGACTAAAATGTGGGTCATCCCGCCCCGGGCTGGCTTGAATGGTCCCACCATATCCAAGCACCATACAGAAAATGGCCAAGTAATCGGTATTGTCTTTAATTCGGACGATGGCATATGTATCTTGTTGGCATATCTCTGGCAACCATTACATTTTTCTACCAACTCTTTGGCCTCTTTCAGCGCCGTTGGCCAATAAAATCCATGCCTGAATGCTTTGGCCACTAGAGCTCTGGACGAGGCATGATGCCCGCATTCTCCTTGATGTATATCTAGGAGTATTTCCTGGCCCTCCGTCGAGTCAACACATCTTTGCAGCACGCTTGTGACGCTCCTTTTATACAACTCATTGTTTATGATTGTATAAGCTTTTGCTCTTCTCACTGTCTGTCTAGCCAGTACCTTATTACTCGGCAAAATTGCATCCTTAAGGAAGGAAAATATGGGTTGCGCCCATGTTGGCATGATTTTCTCTAGGATAATTTCACTATCTATTTCCATGTTTTCCGTCGACATAACAGCCTCGGATTTTTCCATATCCATTCGTGCGATTGCCGGGTTTATTTTTGGAAATTCTGGGTTACATCCTTTGTCGATTTCCATTGGCATACCGTCTTCTCTTGATTCTGCCGAGATATAGATGGACTCGGACTCTGGTGATGGTTTTATTGATGGTTTTCTCAGGTGCTCTAAGGCGATACCCGGGGGAATGGATTGCCTAGTTGATCCTAGTTTTGACAGCGTGTCAGCAGCGCCATTTTCTGCCCGAGGTATATGATGAAACTCACATCCATCGAAGTATCCGCTGATTTTTTGCACATGGAATCTATATAGGGCCATATTCGCATCTAGCGCGTCCCAATTGCCTGATACTTGCTGTACTACGAGATCTGAATCCCCGTAACATAGAATCCGACGTATGCCAATCTCTTTTGCCACCTTTATCCCATGGACGAGTGCTTCGTACTCGGCTACATTGTTTGACGCGGCAAAATGTATTTGCAGCACATATTTCAGCTGATCTCTTTTTGGCGAGGTTAACACTATCCCTGCCCCCAAGCCATTCCTCAGCTTGGAGCCGTCAAAGTGCATTGTCCAATAATTCGGATCCGGCAATGGTGGCTCATATTATACCTCGTCCCAATCCACAAAGAAGTCGTCCACAGCCTGAGATTTGATTGCATCTCGCCTATCGAATTGCGGAGCATAAGGTGATAATTCAATTGCCCATTTTGCTATTCAGCCGCTTGCATCTTTGTTGCTCAATATGTCGGCTATGGGCGCTTCACAGATCACTTTGATCGGGTGTTCTTCGAAGTAATGTTTAAGTTTCTTCGTCGACATGTATACTCCATATGCCATCTTCTGGTAATGTGGGTAATTTTGTTTCGAAGCTGATAGTACCTCGCTTAGGTAATATACTGGCCTTTGTACTGATTTATCATCTTCAATTCGTTCCACAACGATCACCGCACTTACCACTCTGTTTGTGGTGGCTACGTAAAGTAACATAGGCTCTTTTGACAATGGATAGGCCAGGATTGGTGTTGTGACCAACATCTTTTTCAGTTCATGAAATGCATTATCTGCTTGCGGTGTCCAAATGAACTTATCAGATTTTTTCATCAGTTGATATAGTGGTAATGCCTTCTCTCCTAGCCGACATACAAATCGGCTAAGCGAGGCCAGGCAACCCGTGAACTTCTGTATGTCGTTTAGACATCTCGGCAATTCCATCCTTTCTACCGCTCTTATCTTAGTTGGATTGGCCTCTATACCTCGGCTGGATACGAGAAAACCGAGTAGTTTCCCAGCCGGTACACCGAAGGTGCATTTCTCCAGGTTAAGTTTCATTCGGAACCTTCTCAAGTTCGCGAATGTCTGCCGAATATCGTCCAGTAGTGTTTTGCCCTCTTTGGTTTTGATAACCACATCGTCTACATATTGTACATTTTTTCCTATCTGGTCATGTAGACATTTTTGCATACATCTCTGGTACGTTGCCCCTACGTTACGCAGGCCGAATGGCATGGTGCGATAGCAATAAGCCCCATACGAGGTAATAAATGCAGTCTTTATTTGATCAGCCGGATTTAACGGTATCTGGTGGAAACCAGAATACGCGTCTACAAATGATAACAGCTCACAACCAGCGGTCGAATCAATCACTTGGTCTATCCTAGGTAAAGGAAAAGGATCTTTGGGACACGCCTTGTTCAGGTTTGTGTAATCAATACACATTCTCCATACGACGGCTACATTTGCATCATCCTTTTTATTTTCTACCAACACCGGGTTTGATAACCAATCTAGATAAAGCACTTCCATGATGAACCCGGCCGCAAGGAGCCGAGCTATCTCATCCCCTATTATTTTTCTCCTGTCTTCGGCGAAGCGGCGGAGAGGTTGCTTCACCGGCCTTGCTCCTGGCCTTACATGCAGAGAGTGCTCAGCCAACTCCCTCGGCACACCTTGCAGGTCTTGAGTTGACCATGCAAAGATGTCTCGATTCTCACAGAGGAAGTTGGTGAGCTCGCCTTCCTATTTGGCATCTAGGCTGGCACCAATGGTGATGGTGCATTCTGGGAACTGCTCATCTATCGAGACCTTTTTCGTTTCTTTAGTCGGCTGGAAAGAGACACTTCCATGCGGGTTGGCCAATGCCGGCATATTTCAGTTGTGCCGACTGAGCGAGAGCCGCTACCTCTTGAATCCTTCTTTTTTCCCTTGCGATCACCAATGACTCGGCCAGGTTTGATCCGGCCGAAGCACATTCCATTGACTTCATGTAGTCTCCTGCTACTTTTATCACCCCTTATGGTCCGGGTAGCTTCATTTTCAAGAAAGTTATGTGGCAGCTACTCATGAATTTGGCCAATGTTGGCCGCCCGAGTAAAGCATGATAGCAACTTTCTAGATCTACCACCTCAAACTCCAGATTTTTTGCTCTGCAGTTATCCCTTGTGCCGAATAATACATCCACTCGAACCTTCCCAATGGGTTCGCATGAAAGTCCCGGCACTATTCCATGGAAAGTGGTTCTCGTGGACTGCAGCATATTCTGCGATATTCCGAGTTTATGCATTGTATCTTTGTACATGATACTGATACTGCTCCCATTGTCAGTGAGTACTTTTGAAAATTTCACATTAATGCTGGGCCCGACAAATGTCGGGTCTAGTACGAGTGCGTATGACCCCAGAATCGGAATTATTTTGGGATTATCCTTTATGCTCCAAGTTACTTCTTGACCTGACCAAGGCACATATCTTGGTACTGTCGGCATAACTGCATTCACTTCCATATGCCGGCGCTGTACGCTTTGCCTGTCTTGCTGTTCTGTTGTGAACACGCAATATGATTGATGATGTTCCCTGTAATCATTGCGCCCATTACTTTCGGGGTTTATCCTTCCATCTCGACCCTGATTTATCACTTGATGCACTGCATCTCTCCGGTCCGAGTTATCATACCTCGGGGGAGGAGGGGGTAACATTAACTGCTGTGCATTTTCTCCAGTCAACTGTGGCTGCTGCTGCTGATGTGCCTGATGAGGAGGTGCTTGCACACCCGCCGGGTTCCCCATTGCGTTTTTCATCCAGGCGCATTGCTGAGTTGTATGATTAGCGGGCTTGGCCGGTTTTGGAGTGTGAAACTTACACGGTTGATCCAACATGGATTCAAACGTATACTTCGGCCTTTCCTGCCACTGCTTCTTCTGTTCTGGTGTCCACTGTCTCTTCCCTTCATTTCTTGGTGTCCATTGCTGAGGACCATTCTTCTGCCGCTGACTGTTTCCGTGACTCGGCTGATCTTGCACTACTGATGCCACCTGATTGGAGGCATATTTGTAATCCGGTCTTTCCTCTCTTCTTCTACCTCTGAACTCGTTGCGCCTCGATGATCCGGCCACATCTCTTGCATATTGATCTTGATGCTCACGATGATCCGCCGACATTAGCTCTGGTTGTGTCGGATCTCCCAATGCATACGAATCCGCTATCCTGATAGTTACTACCAAAGTGGTTGGCATATCTCTTTGCAGTCGCTACCACAAGACACTGACATATCTGCATCCCTGAGCGAACCACGCTATCGCTTGCGATTCTATAACTCCCTCGCATGAATTCCTGAGGTTACACCACCGAGTCAAGAATTCTCTATCTGTATCATTCGGCCTTTGCTTGCACATTGCCAGCTATTGTGTCCTGTTTGGTCTCTTGTAAGTACTGGTGAAGTTGCTAACAAACATCTCTTCAAAATCTAGCCAGCAGTTGATACTGCCCGCTGTCAGATTATTCAGCCATACTCTGGCCGGCCCTTCGAGCATTTGCGGGACATATCTTACTGCCCATCGCAAGTTTCCGCTAGCTATTTTTACTGCAGTGGCATAGTCAATTAACCAATCTTGCGGTTTGGTACTCCCATTATATGTTTTCGTGCCCCTAGCCAGCTGAAAGTTCGGCACTGGCGGCTCGCCCATGATCCGGGGGCCAAAACACGCCGGACCAGGTGGACCTTGCTCCTCTAATAACTCGGACCGGTACAACCTGTCCAGTTTTGATCTTGCGTCATTCGACGGCAAGTTTCTGTAAATGATTCTTTCCTGTATTCCATAATTGTTATTCCCACCATGCCCTGCATACTCCATATCTGAGTAACCATCATTGTACCTCTCATTTGCCTGATTATGGTGAGCCGGTCTCACTTCTCGTTCTTGCCGAGGTTCATACCTCGGCTGAGGATTGGGCGGTAGGTCTCTCCTCCCTTCCGTCGGGCCATTGTTCTCATGATTTCCTCTTCTGGGTGTAGGGGTTCGTAGCATGGAAAACAAAAATTTTCTATCGCATACAAACAAACAAGCCAAGATCTATCTACTAGATTGTAGCAACGAGTCGATGGAATAACTCACCCTCGAAGATTCCAAAGTGTTTAATGAGAGCAGATTCTCGTGGGTGATGTAGTCGTACTCTTTCCGATCTCAAGATCGCGTAGACGATCCTTCCGGCGCCACGTTCCAGCAGCGCTCCCGCAGTCGGTCACACGTTCGGTACTCGACGAAGACCTTCCTCTCCCTTGTTCCAGCAGGCAGCGGAGGTTGTAGCACTCTCCTCGTGATTCCGGCAGCACAACGGCGTGGTACCGGAAGTAGAGGGGAAATCCCGCAGGGCTTCGCCTTAAGCCGGTGCGAGTATGGTGGAGCTTATGAGAGAGGCTATTAGTGGTCTAGTAATTAGACACACCAATTAGAGGGCTCTAAACCAATTAGAAGGCTCTAAACCACTGGCTAAAGCAATTAGAAGCTCTAAACCAAAACGGCTCTAAACCAGAGGTAGAAGATAGGAACTTGTGTGTGCTAGGAGGGAGCCCTGCCCCTCCTTATATAGGTGGGAGGGCTGGCCGGCCAAGGGGAGGAGAGTCCCTCCCCAAGTCGGCTTGGTGGGGCGCCGGCCAAGGGAGGAACCCTCCTCCAATTCGGCCTCCACCAATCCTCCTCTCTTCCCACTTCCCAAAATTGCCGTTTGACTTTCAAACTAGCCGTTTGACTTTTCAATTTAGGATTTAAATAAACCCTTTATTTTGGACAGCAAGAACACCTAGTACATGATGCAATCATTCCAACTTACAATGACACATTCATGTACCCTTCCCCCTCCGGAGTGCCGGACATTCCGGGACCTTCTAGAATGTTCCCGATGAAAACACCGGAATCATTCCCGAACTCCGAAACGGGACTTTCCTTATATGAATCTTATTCTCCGGACCATTCCGGATCACCTCGTGATATCCCGGATCCCATCCGAGACTCCGAACAACATTCGGTCTCTTTCTCATAATACCATAACTACTCAAACAACGTCGAATCCTTAAGTGTGTCTCCCTACGGTTCGTGAATTATGCGGACATGATCGAGACACTTCTTCGAACAATAACCAATAGAGGAATCTGGAAATTCATATGGCTCCCACATATTTCTACGATTACTTTGCGATCGAATGAACCACTTACATACGATACCAATTTCCCTTTGTCTCACGATATGTTACTTATCCGAGGTTATGATCGTCGGTATCTCTGCATACCTAGTTCAACCTCGTTTACCGATAAGTACTCTTTTCTCGTTCCCGTGATATGTGATCCCTTGTGACCATGTCACATGCTTGCAAGCTAATTGGATGACATTCCACCGAGAGGGCCCAGAGTATATCTATCCGTCATGTGGATGGACAAATCCCACTCTTGATCCATGTGTTTCAACCAATACTTTCCGAACACTTAATACCACCTTTATAGCCACCCAGTTACGGTGTGGTGTTTGATGTTATCAAAGCATCCATCCGGTAAAGGTGATATGCATGATCTCATGGTCGAAGGAATTAGGTTACTATGTATCAGAAAGCATATAGCAATTGAACTATTGAAATGACTTGATCTTTATGCTACGCTTATCTATAGGAGTATGTCCACCATATCATTCTCCTAACGATATGATCTTGTTGTTGATAACATCTCAATGTTCATGATATGGAAACCACAATCATTTAATCAACCAACAAGCTAGTGAAGTATAGAGGCTATACTAGGGACTTCAATTTAAGTTTACAATTCACACAAGTATTAATGTTTCCTTGTTAATACTATTATAGCATGAATATAAACATTTATCATAAACACAAAGATATAATAATAACTATATTTATTATTGCCTCTAGGGCATATCTCCAACAGTCTCCCACTTGCACTAGAGTCATCTAATCTAGATTACATGGTAATACACCGAACACCCATGGCAGTTTGGTGTTGGTCATGTTTTGCCCTCGGGAGAGGTTTAGTCAACGGATCCGCCACATTCAGATCTGTGTGTACTTTGCAAATCTTTATATCCCCATCCTGGATATGTTCTCGAATAGCGTGAAAACGCAGCTTGATATGCTTCAGCTTCTTGTGTGACCTTGGTTCTTGCGCATTGGCTATGGCGCCCATGTTATCACAGTAGATAGACATTGGGTCCAGCGCACTAGGAACCACACCCAGCTCTGTAATGAACTCTTTCATCCATATCGCTTCTTGTGAAGCCTCCGAAGCAGCCATGTATTCCGATTCAGTTGAAGATCTCGCCACAACGCTTTGCTTTGCACTCCTCCAGCTAACTGCTGCACCATTCAAAATAAATACGTACCCAGATTGTGATTTAGAATCATCTGGATCGGTGTTCCAACTAGCATCGGTGTAACCATTAACAACGAGCTGTTCATCACCTCCATAAGAAAGAACCATATCCTTAGTTCTTCTCAAGTACTTAAGGATGTTTTTGACCGCTGTCCAATGATCCACTCCTGGATCACTTTGATATCTGCTATTTAGACTAACAGCATATGCGATGTCGGGTCTAGTACATAGCATGGCATACATTAGAGATCCTATGGCTGAGGCATAGGGAGTCTTACTCATCCTTTCTCTATCTTCTGCCGATGTTGGACTTTGAGTTTTACTCAAGGTCGTATTGGGCAACATGGGCAAGAACCCTTTCTTGCTTTCTTCCATTCCAAACTTCTTTAGAACTTTGTCCAAATATGTACTTTGTGACAATGATATTTGGCGTTTCGATCTATCTCTATAAATCTTTATGCCTAATATGTAAGCTCCTTCGCCAAGATCCTTCATTGAAAAACTATTATTCAAATATTCCTTGACACTATTAAGAAGGTCTACATCATTCCCAATCAACAATATGTCATCCACATACAGTATTAAGAATGCTACAGAGCTCCCACTCACTTTCTTGTAAATACAAGCTTCTCCATAAGTTTGTATAAAACCAAAACTTTTGATTACCTTATCAAAACGTTGATTCCAACTTCTGGATGCCTGCTTCAATCCATAGATGGACCGTTGAAGCTTGCATACCTTGTTAGCGTCTTTAGGATCGATAAAACCTTTGGGTTGCATCATATACAACTCTTCATCAATGTCTCCATTGAGGAATGCTGTTTTGACATCCATCTGCCATATCTCATAATCATAATATGCAGCGATTGCTAACATAATCCTCACAGACTTTAGCTTCGCTACCGGTGAGAAAGTCTCATCGTAGTCAACTCCTTGAATTTGTCGAAACCCTTTTGCGACAAGTCGAGCTTTATAGACAGTAACATTACCATCAGCATCTGTTTTCTTCTTGAAAATCCATTTGTTCTCGACAGCCTTCCGGCCATCCGGTAAGTCCACCAAAGTCCATACTTGGTTTTCGTACATGGATCCAATCTCGGATTTCATGGCTTCTTGCCATTTATTGGAATCTGGGCTCATCATCGCTTCCTCATATGTCTCAGGGTCATCGGTGTTGTCCACCAACATGACATTCATAACGGAATCATACCAATCTGGAGTGGTACGAGTTCTCGTTGACCTTCGAGGCTCTGTAGTAACTTCAACCGAAGTTTCATGATCACCATCATTAGCTTCCTCTCTTATTGGTGCAGGCACCACAGGAACTTCTTCCGGTGCTGCGCTACTCGCAATTTCGAGAGAAGGTTCGACAACCTCGTCGAGTTCTACTTTCCTTCCAGTCACTTCTTTCGAGAGAAATTCCTTCTCTAGAAAGGATCCATTCTTGGCAACGAAGATTTTGCCTTCGGATCTATGATAGAAGGTATACCCAATAGTTTCCTTCGGGTATCCTATGAAGACGCATTTTTCCGCTTTGGGTTCAAGCTTGTCCGGCTGTAACTTCTTTACATAGGCTTCGCATCCCCAAACTTTAAGGAACGACAATTTAGGTTTCTTCCCAAACCATAATTCATACGGTGTCGTTTCAACGGATTTAGATGGTGCCCTATTTAAAGTGAATGCGGCTGTTTCTAATGCATAACCCCAAAATGTTAGCGGTAAATCTGTAAGTGACATCATAGAACGAACCATATCTAAGAGGGTTCGATTACGACGTTCAGACACACCATTACGCTGTGGTGTTCCCGGCGGTGTCAATTGTGAAAGTATTCCGCATTTCTTCAAATGCTCGCCAAACTCGTAACTTAGATATTCACCTCCACGATCAGAACGTAGAAATTTAATCTTCTTGTTACGTTGATTCTCTACCTCACTTTGAAACTCCTTAAACTTCTCGAAAGTTTCGGACTTATGTTTCATGAAATAGATATACCCATATCTACTCAAATCATCCGTGAAGGTAAGAACATAACGATAACCACCGCGCGATGCTACACTCATTGGACCACACACATCGGTATGTATGATTTCCAGTAAGTCCGTAGCTCGCTCCATTATACCAGAAAATGGAGTCTTAGTCATTTTACCCATCAGACATGCTTCGCATCTTTCAAGTGATTCAAAATCAAGTGATTCAAGAAGTCCATCGGAATGGAGTTTCTTCATACGTTTCACTCCGATGTGACCAAGACGACAGTGCCACATATAGGTCGAATTATCGCTTGATTTCAAACGTTTAGCCTCAATGTTGTTGATATGTGTATTTCTACTATCGAGATTCAATAAGAATAGACCATCTATCAAAGGTGCATGTGCATAAAACATATTACTCATATAAATCGAACAACCATTATTCTCGGATTTAAACAAGTAACCGTCTCGCAATAAACAAGATCCCGATATAATGTTCATGCTCAACGCAGGCACTAAATAACAATTATTTAAGTATAAAACTAATCCCGACGGTAGATGAAGAGGTAGCGTGCCGACCGCGATCACATCAACCTTTGATCCGTTTCCCACGCGCATCGTCACCTCGTTCTTCGCTAGCTTCCGTTTATTCTGCAGCTCCTGTTTCGAGTTACAAATATGAGCAACCGAACCAGTATCAAATACCCAGGCACTACTACGAATACTAGTGAGATACACATCAATAACATGTATATCAGATATACCTTTCTTCTTGATGTTGCCGTTCTTCAAATCCGCCAAGTACTTTGGGCAATTCCGCTTCCAGTGACCTTCTCCCTTGCAGTAAAAGCACTCAGTATCAGGCTTGGGTCCAGCCTTGGTCTTCTTCGTCGGCATGGTAACTTTCTTACCACCCTTCTTGAAGTGTCCCTTCTGCTTAGACTTGCCTTTCTTGAATTTGGTGGTCTTATTGACCATCAACACTTGGTGCTCTTTCTTGATCTCCACTTCTGCAGACTTTAACATAGCAAATAGTTCTGGCAACTCTTTGTTCATGTTCTGCATGTTGTAGTTCATCACAAAGTTCTTGTAACTTGGTGGTAGTGATTGGAGGACACGGTAAATCCCCAAAGCATTAGGAATCACTATACCCAAGCTTTGAAGTTTGTTTGCGTGCCCAGACATCTTAAGCACATGCTCACTGACGGAGCTGCCTTCTTCCATCTTGCAGTTAAAGAACTTTTCAGAAGCTTCATAACTTTCAATTGCCGCATGAGTCTCAAAAATTAATTTTAGATCCTCGACAATATCATATGGGTCTGAATTCTCAAACCTTTTCTGAAGCTCCGATTCTAAACCATACAAGATAGCACACTGAACTATGGATTACTGATTCTTCCGAGCGAGGTAAACATTCTTTACTTCATCGGGAGCATCAGCTGCAGGTGGGTCACCCAGCGGTGCATCCAGCACATAGGTCAAATTACCAGCTGTGAGGACAATCCTCAAATTGCGGAACCAATCCGCGAAGTTGCTTCCATTGTTTTTCAACTTTTCTTTCTCTAGGAACGCATTAAAATTGATGGTAGGGGCTGCCATTGATCTACAACATATTTGCAATAGTTTAGACTAAGTTTATGACAAATTGAGTTCAAATTAATTAATGAAATTAAACTAGGTGAACTCCCACTCAAAACAACATCCCTCACATTGTTTTAGTGATCACATGAACCAAATCCACTACATCAACACCGATCATCACGAGAGTTGATATAGTTTCAATGGCGAACAATCGACATGTTCATCATATCTACTATATGATTCATGCTTTACCTTTCGGTGATCCGTGTTCCTGAGGCCATGTCTGTACATGCTAGGCTCGTCAAGATCAAACCTTAGCTACCGCATAAGCAAATCTGGCTTGCTTACGTTGTATTCACCCGCGGAATCAAAGACACCCGATCATCACGTGGTGCTTTGAAGCAGCAAGTTTTGGCAACGGTGCATACTAAGGGTGAACACTTTAGAACTTGAAATTTATGTGCATGAGGGATCATCTTATAATGCTACCGTCGTCCACTAAGCAATACAAGATGCATAAAGGATTAACATCACATGCAATTCATAATATGTGATATGATATGGCCTTTCTTCTTTGTGCTTCCGATCTCCATCTTCAAGCACGAACATGATCTCCATCATCACCGGCATAGCATCAAGGTCAATGACGCTTCTTCATGGTTGTCGTCCACTAGCTTCAACTATTACAACTATTTTGAATAGACACGCAGGTCTTAACAGAAATTAAAGACAACCATATGGCTCCTGCCGGTTGCCAACTTACAATAAGGAACATTGCATACATCAAATATAATCACAATCATGGCCATATCACATCACTGCACACCCCTGCAAAACAAAGTTAGACGCCTCTACTTTCTTTGCATATTTTACGTGGTTTGGGGCTTTCAATAAGTGTCGTTCTAACTTACGAACAAGAACCACAACATTGATACTAGCATTGTTGATTACCCGTTGTAAATTGGATCTTAACTATGCTAGGAGAAACAGGCACCCGCAAAGCCACTTATGCAATACAAGTTGCATGTCAAACGTGGAGCAAGTCTCATGAACGATGTCATGTAAGGTTAGCCCGGGCCGCTTCATCCCAACATACCGCAAGATGCAAAGTACACAAAAAGCAATCTACAATAAAAGCATCAACGCCCACAATGACCATTGTGTTCTACTCGTGCAACAGATCTACATATAGACACGGCTCTGATACCACTGTAGGGGTTCGTAGCATGGAAAACAAAAATTTTCTATCGCATACAAACAAACAAGCCAAGATCTATCTACTAGATTGTAGCAACGAGTCGATGGAATAACTCACCCTCGAAGATTCCAAAGTGTTTAACGAGAGCAGATTCTCGTGGGTGATGTAGTCGTACTCTTTCCGATCTCAAGATCGCGTAGACGATCCTTCCGGCGCCACGTTCCAGCAGCGCTCCCGCAGTCGGTCACACATTCGGTACTCGACGAAGACCTTCCTCTCCCTTGTTCCAGCAGGCAGCGGAGGTTGTAGCACTCTCCTCGTGATTCCGGCAGCACAACGGCGTGGTACCGGAAGTAGAGGGGAAATCCCGCAGGGCTTCGCCTTAAGCCGGTGCGAGTATGGTGGAGCTTATGAGAGAGGCTATTAGTGGTCTAGTAATTAGACACACCAATTAGAGGGCTCTAAACCAATTAGAAGGCTCTAAACCGCTGGCTAAAGCAATTAGAAGCTCTAAACCAAAACGGCTCTAAACCGGAGGTAGAAGATAGGAACTTGTGTGTGCTAGGAGGGAGCCCTGCCCCTCCTTATATAGGTGGGAGGGCTGGCCGGCCAAGGGGAGGAGAGTCCCTCCCCAAGTCGGCTTGGTGGGGCGCCGGCCAAGGGAGGAACCCTCCTCCAATTCGGCCTCCACCAATCCTCCTCTCTTCCCACTTCCCAAAATTGCCGTTTGACTTTCAAACTAGCCGTTTGACTTTTCAATTTAGGATTTAAATAAACCCTTTATTTTGGACAGCAAGAACACCTAGTACATGATGCAATCATTCCAACTTACAATGACACATTCATGTACCCTTCCCCCTCCGGAGTGCCGGACATTCCGGGACCTTCTAGAATGTTCCCGATGAAAACACCGGAATCATTCCCGAACTCCGAAACGGGACTTTCCTTATATGAATCTTATTCTCCGGACCATTCCGGATCACCTCGTGATATCCCGGATCCCATCCGAGACTCCGAACAACATTCGGTCTCTTTCTCATAATACCATAACTACTCAAACAACGTCGAATCCTTAAGTGTGTCTCCCTACGGTTCGTGAATTATGCGGACATGATCGAGACACTTCTTCGAACAATAACCAATAGAGGAATCTGGAAATTCATATGGCTCCCACATATTTCTACGATTACTTTGCGATCGAATGAACCACTTACATACGATACCAATTTCCCTTTGTCTCACGATATGTTACTTATCCGAGGTTATGATCGTCGGTATCTTTGCATACCTAGTTCAACCTCGTTTACCGATAAGTACTCTTTTCTCGTTCCCGTGATATGTGATCCCTTGTGACCATGTCACATGCTTGCAAGCTAATTGGATGACATTCCACCGAGAGGGCCCAGAGTATATCTATCCGTCATGTGGATGGACAAATCCCACTCTTGATCCATGTGTTTCAACCAATACTTTCCGAACACTTAATACCACCTTTATAGCCACCCAGTTACGGTGTGGTGTTTGATGTTATCAAAGCATCCATCCGGTAAAGGTGATATGCATGATCTCATGGTCGAAGGAATTAGGTTACTATGTATCAGAAAGCATATAGCAATTGAACTATTGAAATGACTTGATCTTTATGCTACGCTTATCTATAGGAGTATGTCCACCATATCATTCTCCTAACGATATGATCTTGTTGTTGATAACATCTCAATGTTCATGATATGGAAACCACAATCATTTAATCAACCAACAAGCTAGTGAAGTATAGAGGCTATACTAGGGACTTCAATTTAAGTTTACAATTCACACAAGTATTAATGTTTCCTTGTTAATACTATTATAGCATGAATATAAACATTTATCATAAACACAAAGATATAATAATAACTATATTTATTATTGCCTCTAGGGCATATCTCCAACACTGGGGTCTCCATTACCTCGGCTTACATTGCCTTTGTTGGCACGGCCGGGGTTTCTTTCGCCACTGTTACCTCAGCTCCCATTGCCTCTATTTTCATTTGCTTTTTCGGCTACTGCCAGATCATACGGAACAATTTGCTTATTTATTTTTCCTGAAGTTACTGCTCTATCTTTTCGTGCATTGTTTCTGGGTGAGGATGCTGCTGCCACAGATAGGGAGGGTGCCGCACCAGCCGAATGAACCATACGTGAGGCACCAGGTCTTGCCGGGTCTGCCCTAAGCATTTCTTCATTCTGCTGGTTCGCAATGCGCACCAGCTCATTCACTCTTTCTTGTTGTTTCTGCCGGGCTTCGCCGGTTAGTCCTTCTAACTCTAGTGCAGCGGCATTTGCCGCCCTTAGGTTCTTTGCCGGGGTGCTATACCTCGGCAAACCTAGGTCGATTGAATCTGCCTTATGAGTCTCATGCTCTTTATTAATATAATCCATGAGGTTTTTCCTTCTCAATCTTAATTCATCGACCCGCTCGGGGGCGACATCTAGCTCATTTGCCTTAGCATATTCTCGCAGGGTCCTGTTTAAGGATTCTCGCAATGCCGACACCTTTTTTGCCTCTACCAGCACTTTTTGCCTGGTCTCTTCTAACTCTGCGTGAGCATTAGCAGGATCAAGTATCAGCGCTACAGGCATTGTCAGATTATCTATAGTTGCCTGGAGAATATTTTTTGGTCTTTCTAGAGGCGGCCATCTTACCCTTGGTGCCTTCGGGGTTGTCTCCTGCACCTCGGCTGGCTTGGCTGCCGAAGGATCTACCTCGGTGGGCTGCGGAGCTGCCTGCTTTGTGGTCACCTGTACTCCCGTCGTCGGATCCTTGCTTGATCCGGCGCCTGCTGCTCCCGCCTGCACCTCGGCTGCGACCATCACCTCGACGCTGCTGACGGGGCATTATCCACGCGGATCATTTGCGGCGCTGAGGGGGGGCTCTCCTGCAACAATAACTTGGTGAGTATAAATGTCGGAGGTGTCGACGCCGACGTAGATCTGGTGCATGCCCAAGTTGATGAAGACGCCGTTGCACGGAGGAGTTTTTCTCCTGAAGCTGCCTGCGTTATCGCTGACATAGTCACAGAGATCAAATCTCCGGACTAAGCCAGAGACAACGCGCTCGCGAGTGTGGATGAAGTTTCCCGTCCGGATCTTGACTCCAGCTAGCACCGCTGCTGGCCCCACGGTGGGCGCCAACTGTCGTGGTGGTGGCACGGCAGATGCCATGGGTAGGCTAAAGTATGGGGCCTATGGATGCTAGAGGGATCTGGGGAGGGAAGATGTGATTAATTCTACACACGAATGACTAACATACAGATCTTTATTTATCCTCTCTTGGGCTACAAGTGCTCCTTGAGCTATATGCAGGAAGAGAAGAAGAACTTTACAAGCCTAACGGTGTAGAATGAGCCGATCCCCTCTCTGGAGTCCATGCCTCTCCTTATAAAGGGGTGCCTTGGCTCCTCTAGGGCTGATGTGGCAAGCATATTCGAGGAATATGCTTGTCCCAATATAGTAACTCGGCGGTCTCCTTTCGGTGTCCCCCTTCTAACGACGGCAAAGTTCCAGAGAACCCCACCTGCATGCCTCGGGCTCCAGGACTGTCACCTCCGTGACCTCCTTCTGCCCTTCTGCTGCTCTGCGCCTTGTCCTTTGCGCTTGGCTCTGTTCAGATTCTCCCTAGCCCGTGGCTAGGGTTTGACTATAGGCATCTCCTTCTCCTGCAAGCTTCATGTCATTCGGCCCTGTCTCGCTTAACTCGACTTGGCCTTCACCTGCATTCAGATTATTCGGACTTACTCGGCCGACTTAACTCGTATGTCGGTCGGCTAGTATACATCTCCTTCCATAGGTGTCATGGCCGTGCTTATCTCGTCCGACCTTTATATGATTCGGCCGACATAGACAGTAACTCGGCATATGACAGGAGAAATTCCTTTTATCTTCCCCTGTATTGACCCTATCCGGGGTCACCTGCCTAATAGGGCCCCACACCCTGCGTAGGCGCGGGGAAGGTCCCAACCGCGCCTAGGGGGGTCTGGGCGCCCTGGAACCCCTCTCTGTCTCCCCTCTGGACTTCTTGTTCCCCACGGAAAGTTATTGACTTTGACATTTGTCCCGTCTAATTCCGAGAATATTTATTTACTAGCTTTTCTGAAACCAAAAACAGAAGAAAACATGCAACTGGCACTGTGGCAACTTGTTAATAGGTTAGTACCAGAAAACATGTAAAAAGCACCTCAAAGTGTAGACAAAGCAAAGCAAAGTAGATACTAACAAGCATGGAACATCAAAAATTATAGATATGTTTCCGACGTATCAATCCTTATAAGATACCTACTAGTATTGTTGATCATGTTATGGATAATTATTATTTAAGGGATGGAACTGTCCATCCTGGTGATCACTTGCTTTTTATCCATGAATTATGCGGGTTGTTTAAGTGTGCAGGTATCACAACTGAACAGGTGAAGAATAAGTTACTCTCTATATCATTGAAAGGAAGATCTGAAGAATGGTATAAGCTGCTGAAGAATGGACAATCCATGGAATGAGAGGAAATAGTACCTTTCTTTTACTCTAAATTCTATCCTCCTAGTGAGATTCATAAAGATAGGAATCTAATAGTATATAACTTTTGGCCTCATGATGGAGAGAGTACAACCCAAGCTTGGGGGAGATTGAAGTTACTAATGCTTTCTCTTCATGATAAAGATTTACTAGATGCTTCTTGTGCTGGATCATTCACACGTATGAAGGAAGAAGATAAATGGGATCTCCTAGACCGTATTCAAGAGAACAATGAAGCATGGGAGAATGACGAAGGAAGAAAGTCAGGTATAAATTATGATTATGAATGCATTAAATCTTTTATGGGAACTCATGACTTCCGTGATATTAGTACTAAGTATGGTCTTGATTCTCAAAGTATTGCCAATTGTTTTAAGGCTTTTGCTTCTTATATAAAAATTCCTAAAAAGAAGTGGAATAAGTACCATGCACCTTATAAATATGTTGTTTATCATGTTCCTGCTAGAAATACTGAAGTTTGCACTATTAATCATATTTTGCCTGAACCTTATGTTGAAAAAACACCTTTCCCAGCTAAGGTAAAGGAGTATTCTATGATAATTAGTGCGAATAACAAAGGTACAAAGAAATATGTGGAACCTGATGAGCAAATAAACAATGAACCTATGGTAGCTATTGTGAAAGATCTTGTCACTAAAAATATAGATGATGAGCACATTGTCTTTTGTGAAGACGCTTCTAATAATGTCTCTCATCCTAGAAGGGTTAGGAAAACTAGTGTCCCTGTGTTTTCTGTTAGAATAGGTGATCATTGCTACTATGGTTTATGCGATATTGGTGCTAGTTCTAGTGCTATTCCTTATGAGCTTTACAGGGAAATTATGCATGAAATTGGTGCTTGTGAGCTTGAGGACATTGATGTGGTTATTCACCTTGCTAATAAGGAAACCATTTGCCCTATTGGTATTTTAAGAAATGTGGAAGTCCTTTGCGGTAAGGTTAAGTATCCTGTTGATTTTCTAGTGCTGAGTTCAGTAGCTAGTAAAACTTGTCCTATTATCTTTGGTAGACCTTTCTTGAACACTTGTGGAGCTATTATAGATTGTAAAAGGATAAAGTTTTAACTAAGTTTGATGGAGATTCTTATGAGTTTAACCTTTCCAAAATTGCTAAATCTCCTTATGAAAATAGTTTGCCTAATGAAGATTTCAGGGTTGAACAACTTGCTTCTATTGCTCGGGTTTATGACCTTGGACCTCTTTTTGATGATTGTAATTATGCTTATTCTGATGATAAAGTTGTTTCATGTGAAAGTTATATTGTCAACTTTATTCAAAGTGCTACCAAAAGTTATTATGAGAGAGGAAAACATGGTTTTGTGCATCTCAATAATATTAAGTTTCCCCGTTTTATGCTGAAAGCTTTGAAGTTGCATTTATTTTGTCTTCCTATGCTAGTGGCATTTTGTTTCAACAATTTGTTTTCTTATGAGACCCCCTTGCATAGGAAGTGGGTTAGACTCAAATGTGTTGTATATTTTCTTCTTGATGCTCTTTTTCATTTCAAATCCATATTTCCTATGTGAGCATCTTGGAAATTGTCAAGCCTAAGTTAAAGGCATTAAATAAAAGTACTTCTTAGGAGATAACCCAATAGTTTTGTTGAGTTTTGGAAGTTATTACCTTGGTAGTAACCGCTCCTTATCCTTTTTGTTTTGATTTTTGAGTCAAGATCAACTACTTTTGAGAAGTAGAGGAGTTGTGAAAAGTGGTTGTCCTGGGACAGATTTTTGTGCTGCATTGTAAAAATTCGTGAAGGAGCTCAGTACTACGAATCGATCTGTATTTTTTTGTTCTTGTTCTCCAAGTTGGTATCCAACTTTCATTAGTTTTGCACTTTTTGATTTGAGCAACAGAAGTTTTTTGAAAAAATCAATCTTTACATGCTGGCCTGTTTTGACAGATTTCTGCCATCATTTGCATTTGCCTCCTATATTGATTCCATTTCATATTCTTTTTGGGCTTTTGCAAAGGAGTTGCTTCAGTAGCTTTTGTTTTGATGGATTTCAGTTGAAGTTTGAACCTAAAGGTTTATTGTTTTTGCATACACTAATGTTACCAATAAGGTTTGTGTAAAGCCTTGTATGAAAGGAATTTTCAGGATATGGAGAAAAGGAATCTGCAGAGTTCGTCTTTGAGTAGATAAAAGGTGCTGAAAAATAAAGGTTCACGAAAAACCTTTTTCTTTATATTTTTGCTATTTTTATTACATATGGAAGGTTACCAGACGAAACAGAGGAGGAAACGAGGCCCAGGTGGGCCACACCCACCCTAGGCGCGGCCCCCGCTGGCCACGCCTACAAGGGGTGTGAGCCCCTTGGAGTTTGTATCCGCCTCGTTTCCGCATAGTACATTCCTTATGCATTGAAACTTCGTAATATATAACCCCCGGATCCACCAAGGTTCGTAGATCGTGTTCTCGTCGTGTTTTCATTTTGATCTGTTTTTGTCAGGAAATATTCTCAAGTTTAGAGCACCATGGTATCCACCAATGACAAAGGCAAGAAGCCCATGGAAGAAGAAAGGATCGCTGCTAGGCACGAAGACATGGATTGGAGCGTCGAGGAGGAAGTAAAGGACATGTCAGCAGGCATGAAAGGACAAGCTGCCACAGGATCAAGGGCAAGAAAACCTACTTTTGTAGGGGCAATTAATACTAGACGTGCTTTTTCTCATAATGTGCAGGGGATGATGACCTCCGTTCCAGACTTCAGATCCTGCCCTAAGGCAGTGGAAGCCCTTCGAACCACTGATGAGTTTTGTGATAAGTACCGTGCTCTAAGGATGAAGGTGGATATACTTCAAGAGGAGAATAACAGGCTTCGTGAGATGCTGGAGGGATTTCTCACCCTAAACAAGGGAACACCACCACTGAAGGAGTAATTCGTCATCAGGTTTGGCATCCCCTTGGCTTGTTCCAAGCTTGGGGGAGTGCCGCGATATCATATCATTATCTTTTATCTTTTTACCTTTTTAGTAGAATCATATCGTGGGTAGAGAAGTTATCTTATAGGTTGGTTTGCATATGGAAGTATCTCTCCTTTTGTTGGGTATCTATGTATCCCTTGGTGTGAGTGCCTTTATGGAATATTAATGAGAAGTTTCATATTTTAATTTTTTCACTTCTTGTTTAGTTTGCAGTCTCTGTTATATGATTAATCTTGTTGATTAGTATATGTATCACTTTGGGAGCATCAAGTAGATCTAAATTGGTTTTGGCAAACCAAGCTCTGGTCAGTAACAACACTTTTTGAGATTTGAAAGGAAAAGAGAAAAAGCTTAAAGGTATTTTGTATCATTTATTTTCTTTCTTGATTGGCTCATAAGCTTAGTATTCTTTATATAAGATCTTTTGTGTCTTCAAGGAAGATTGCATATTTGGATTTATTACTTGTATGTTTGTTTGTTTCCTTCAACTCTCTTGCTTGCTACCCAGCCTTGCTAGCCAAAAACCTGTGCTGAGAGGGATTACTTCTCATGCATCCAACTCCTTTAAACCAAAACCTATGCCATTTATGTCCACCATATCTACCTATTAGCATTATTGCTATTCCAAGTAAATTCTCAAGCTTCATCTATCTTTCGAATTAAAAAAATATTTTGTGATGTGAAAACTAGTTAGTAAAGCTCTCATGAACTTGATGGCACACCTTATTTTCTTGCCCCTAATAAACTTGAACCATTGTGTCATCGAAGTTGTATATGCTTGCATCTATACATTGGGATTAGCAGAACCGTGTTGTCACGGGGAACACTTTCAACACCTGTAAATAAATACCCAGTTGATATCATGCTCTTTTGTTTGCGGATGTCGTCGGTGTCAAATAAAAGGGGAGCTTGTAAGTTCATGGAGTTATGTATGTGTGTTAGAGAAACGCCTGGGCCGCTAGCCTAAGCCATGCCTAATCATGGTGGAAACTTGCAGCATCACCATAATGAGCAATCTATGAAGCTTTCTTCTTATAAAAAAAGAGACATACTGCAAAGAAGAAAGAGAGAAAAAAGCACCATTTTCCCATGGTAAATAAGAGATTGCTGAGATGCTCACTGTCTGCTTGCCTTGTCATTTTGATTATGGGATAGCTCATGTATCATGTGCAAGGGGTACCCCGTTGGCGGTTCTCTATGATACGCATGTACTTACTATGACAAGAACTTACCGGTAACTAAAGTTGAGTAGCATGAGGAGCGGCCCTCGCACTCAAGGGACATAAGATTGCCAACTTATATTTCGTCAAGCATATACTCCATCTTTGTTCACTTTAGCCTTAATCACCTCAAGATGCTTATGATAGGGGCAATGAGAGCTCAAAGCTAGTAAGTACCATAATCTTTTGAAAGCTCTTTATGAACTTGAAATCCCTGCTTCCCTCTATGAAGGGCCTTTCTCCTACTTTTAAGTTGAGTCAGTAAACCTATTCCTATCTGTCTCCAGCAAGCATTTGAGTTGTTGTATTTCAAGCATTCATATGATGATTTATTAAATCATGTTATTTATCTTACTTGTTTGCACAGGACTCTTATATAAATGAGTATTACTTTGAAAACCATCATTGTGAAAAACCTTTTATGTTTGAGCAAAGAGTACTCCTGTTGTAAACTTCTTTACAAAAGCTTTACTTGAAAACTGATTGCCAACTGTTCTCTGACCAAGAACAAAGTTTGCCAATCCCAATTATAATTTGTCTTTATGCATCTCTAGTGTGACTCCCATACTTGTTACAAGCTAAGTTATATAATGGTGAGTTACTTTCTTCTATGAGTTGTGTATTGGTAAGTGTGATGCTTCTTGTTCGTATTCTTTTTATCGACACTTCACTCCATAAACCTATGAACATGTTTACTGAGCTCAGTTTTTGCTTGGGGACAAGCGAGGTCTAAGCTTGGGGGAGTTGATAGGTCCATTTTGCATCACCATTCTATATCATAATTTGCCTCTATTCATTGATATATTTCATATTAAGAGGTGATACTTATGTCTTTTCATCTGTTTTTGCATGTTGGATGATTCTTGGAGGATGAACTGCCGGAGTCAGGATTCTGATGGAAAAAAAGGTGTTTTGATGCAATTTCGTAAAGATCAGAAAAATACTAGAAAAACTACAGAAAATTATATTTTTCCAGAAGACGAAGGAAGCCAGAAGGGGAGGCGGAGTTGGGCCATAGGGGACCCACACACCCCAGGCGCGGGCCACCCTGGGCCGCGCCTACAGGGGGTGTGGCCACCCTGGCCCACCTCTGGCTCCACCCTCTCGCCTATATCTTCTCCTCGAAACCCTAATACGCGCGCGCGGGGGGGCGACCATAGAAATATTCCGCCGCCTCTGCGGGGTGGAAAACACCGAGAGAGAAAGAACTCTCCGGCAGACAGATTTCTGCCGGGGAAATTCCTCCCCGGAGGGGGGAGATCGTCGCCATCAACACCATTATCAAGCTAGACTTCATCGGGATCATCATCATCATCATCCACACCATCATCTCCACCAGCACCATCATCTCCACTCCATCCCATTGTAACAATTGTGTTGAATCTTGCATAGTTCTTAGGGGAAACTTTCCCGGTGTTGATTACTATTGTAGTTGGTGCTTGTGAGTGGAACCATTGAATTATTTTTTATGTTCGGATTGTTATCCATCATTATATCATCTCTGATCTTGATTCATGTGATGTCTCGTGAGTAGTTCGTTTAGTTCTTGAGGACATGGGAGAAGTCATGTTGTTAGTAGTGGATTTGTGTTGAGGTATTATTCAATGGTTTAATATTTAAGTTGTGGTGCTATTATTCTAGTGGTGTCATGTGAACGTCGACTACATGATACTTCACCATTTATGGGTCTAGGGAAATGCATTGTGTATTTGGCTACTAATTGTGGGGTTGCCGGAGTCATAGAAACCTGAACCCCCGTTAGGAAACCTTTGCACGAGGGGGTATAGGATCTCAGAGTTTAAGGCTGTGGTTAGGTTTATATCTTAATTGCTTTCTTGTAGTTGTGGATGCTTGCAAGGGGTTTAATCACAAGTATGTATTAGCCCAAGTAAGGTCGGTGCATTAGCACAGGTTCACCCACACAACACTTATAAAACCAAAGAACATTAATCAACTATATGAAGCGAAAGCACTTGACAGTATTCCCATGTGTCCTCGAGAACGTTTGGTCCTCATAAGTAATATCACCGGCTTGTCCTTTGCTAAGAAATGATTGGGCCACTTGCTTCAATTATTTGCTGTCTTTATTTACTTGCACTTTATTTCTTTGCTTTATCAGAAAACCCTTAAAAATCCGTTCGCTAGTATTTACAGAGAACTCTTGAGCCAGTTAGTCAGCACCTTCTGCTTCTCATTGGGATCGATACTCCTATTTATCGAAAGTACTATGATACACCCCCTATACTTGTGGGTCATCAGCTAGCTATAACCCTGATGAGTTTCCGAAGACTCTATGAGTCGGTTGCGCCTCTGGCAAGCTCCATAAAGGTCTGATTATACCCCGGCAGCCGCTCACAGATAATCTAGACACCAAAACCATGGGGCCTAAGGGTGCCCACCCATGTATTGACTATACTGAACATTGCTCTGTATTCATATTTATGCCGAACTGTGTGAATTTGAGCCGAATTCAGCGAAATATCACAGATTTTGTCTTGTAGGAAACTGGCCGTTCCCAGGCTAAAAGTTATATCCTTTTAGCGCTGAATTCCAACCTGTGAACATCGAACTAGTGAAGATGCTCTAAGGCCCGGCGTCGTGAGTTGTGTTTTCGACACAAGATCGAAGAAAGATAAAGGAAAGAAGCGTGTACGGCAAGCAACAGCAACAACATGTCACCCACACAAGCAGACAACAAGCACCTCCAACAGCAGCGTGTCACCCACAAAAGCAGAAAGTAACCACCGCCAACAACACATGCCAAGCCAACTTAGCAACACCATCTAGCATAAACAAGTCGTGCAACAACAGCCAAGCATATGTCAATAAAGTTTTTTCACGTGAACATGGCAGCACCAATTATACATGCAAGAAAAACCAAAACCACTGGATCCACACATATAGACTCAATAGATCGCATGCACGCACCGCCCGATAACTCGGAAGAAAGAATTGATTGCCTACCGATCGAGAAACATATATAGGTTGTTCCATGCCAGGCCGCAGTAGCTAGGAACACACGAATAAGTGCACCATCGGTTACAATAAAACCAGCATATACACAAAGAGGCAAGACCACAACTGAGCTAAGACACACCCAAAAGACTACGCGAAACCAAACAACCATATCATAAACAAATAAAGACTAAGAAAGCCACATGTGCCGGTGCCTCTAAGTCAACCGAGCTCCCAAAAAGCCCACAAAAAGAGAAGCTCACGTATAGGATTGTTACTCCCTCGGTTTAGTTTATTAGACACACACATAGTTTAAGAAAATCTTTGGCAATCAAATTTGACCAATAAAATATACAATATATGTTCCAAAAAATATACCATTGAAAACTAATTTTGAAAATAAATTTAATGGTATAATTTTTGTGATATATTATGTAAAATTTGACCAAAATTATTGGTCAAAGTTATTACTAAACTATGCGCGTGCCTTTTTTTTACGTAATTATGTGCGTGTCCAATAAATCGGACCGGAGAGAGTACTACATATAGAGCTATGGTGTGTGCGGCCCACCGACATGACCTTGGGTGACGCGTGTGTAGCGAGTCGAAGGATCGATCCTCCAGCTATTGGGTAACATTTTCCTTTAAAACATACAAATGGGAACAAAGTGGTGTATGCCGAGTAATATAGCATAAATCACGTGATGCATTCTTCTAGATATTTCTCATAGCCGCGAGCAAGTATAATAGGAGGCTATAAGGCTGCCGACGTAGCTTTTTTTGCCTATGTGGAGCGGAGGGACAACAAAAAAGATGAATAATGGGCTATTGAGCAAGAGCAATAGTAGAGTCAACTACTGGATATAAGTCATGTACATGTTATCTAGAGTCAATCTAATAACCAATATCTATAATAACTAAAGAGAAAAGTATAGTATTTTATTAATACATTGTGCACTTTACACTCTCTCACATAATGTCTAGGAGCACGTGTTAAATTTGGCTCTTAACACATGCTCATAGAGGTGTCTATGATAACGTGCTAAAATACACTCCATTGTGAAAGGTCCGAGAGTTCACTCTTATTCTCTCATTTTCATTCTCATCCAACTAAATATAAATATATTATTTTAATTCTTATAGCCGGCTGACTAGACTTTATTGTACTTATTATGCAAGAGCAACCTCTACGCGGGCTCCTAGATAAAAACATTAAATTAAATGCCAGAAAAGAGAAAGAGAGAAGATGAGAAAAAAACTAGGCTAATAGTCAACCTTATAGTGAGCTCTATTATGGACAACTTCTTTTCAGATTCTGCTTCCGGAGAAGCTAGCTTTCGAAAAACGGTAGGGAGAAGCTGCTGTGGAGAAGTTCATAAAATCCGCAACCTTCCGTTCTTTTTGCTTGTGGAGAAGCATTCCTATGCGGGGCAGCAGCAGAGCGAAACGGTACGGCCGGCTCTGTTTTCTTTTGTTTTTTCTTTTCCACAATTTTTTTGGGGTGGCAGTTTTTTGTAAATAAGAGCAACCAAAGGGGCAGCCGTGGGTACCGGTTCGTTTCAATCGGCAAAATCTCGGAAATCTGCTCCGAAGCGGGTCACCGGCCGATTCTAAAATAACGCATGATTAGCGATTCGCGGTGGAAAAATCGCCCAGAATTAGACGTACGCGGTTCCGGACCCCGAAGCTGTGCAGGAATCTAAAAAAAGTCGGCCTATATCAGATATGGCAATTTTATAGGATAGTGCTAGGCGTTCCCTGGACGATGGGGAAGTTTCCATCGTCCTGCTTCTCGTGCTGACACGTGTCCATTTGCTGCAAATCATCTCGCGTTTGCTACATATGTCCCTGCTTTTGCTTTCGAAGCAAAAAAAATGGTTCGTTTCAGAAATAGAACATCTCGCCGGAGACCTCATCGGAGACCTCACCGGAGACCATGCAGCAAAAAAATTATACTAATGCAAAATCGACTTCGTCGAAGACATCGTCGGAAAAACTCGCCGGTGACTCTCGCCAGAGACCTTGTAGCAAAAAGTTGACACTATTGTAGCAAAACCACAAGACGATTGTAGCAACAAAGTTCTTCTAATGGAGCAAAAAACTGACATCGCCGAAGACCTCGCCGAAGAATTTAGCCGGAAGACCTCGTCGGAGAACTTGTAGCAAAAAATTTATAGTATTGTAGCAAAAGAAAAAAACAGAGATAGCAAAAAAATATATCAATGTAGCAAAATCAGAGGCTAGGTTTTGTAGGCGGCCTTGAGGACTTGCAGGAGAGGCGGCCATGGCGTCCAAGCTTGCAGCAGCAGGGCGGACATGTTGTGGTGGAGCGGAGAAGTAAGTTCGGTCGCCGCTGGCATCAACCACGGCCGCCCGTGGCAGCAAGGTTGGATGCCCATGGAAGCAAGCTCAGCTGTCTATGGACGAACCCTAGGCCATGGAGGTAGGGAAGCGGGTCTCTCGTCCTCGACGCCGGCAGCCTAGAAGCGAAGGAGTAGTAGACTCGTCGGAGAAGAACCAAGGGGGATGGGTAAGCCGCAGCTGCCCACGTCCACCGCGGAGGGAGGAGCTCGTGGGGCCTATCGCGGAGGCGGCGCCCGCCGGCGGAGGAGCTGCGTGGGCTGATGCACGCCGACGAAGGAGCAGCACGGGGCGGGGGTTGGGCGAGGCGGAGCACGGGTGCAGCCGGAGGGGCAGCACAGGAAATCTGGAGGAGGAGGCAGGGTTGGGCAGGAGGTTGAAGACGGGTCATTTTTTTCTATCCAGGACGTGAGGCAGACGACCCGGACGATATCGTCCGGAAGATGGTAATCATTTTCCAATTTTATATAGCCGCCTGTTGGCTCTATTATTGTTGTTCTTGCTCTTAGAAACTTGTAAATGCAAGCAATCGGTAGCCTAGCAAAGCTTTACTAGTTCGCTCTATAAAAAGGAACGTGCCAGCGCAATCGAGGGACACGGCAATTAGTTGCAATCGCTAAGCTGAGTAGAACTATAGTAAAGATCATAATCATGGCGGAGAGCAAGCCTGATGCTGATCCCGATCCGCCAAACCATGGCGCCTTCAAACCCTGCGTGTGGGGTGGTGACTTCTTCGTCACATACAACAATCCCCTCTCGCAGGTCAGCATACACACTCCTTGTCTCCTTTTTTCCTTTTCAGATGAGCATATACACTGCTACTTAGGCAAGGTTCGAAACTTGCTTGTCTAACTTAGTGTGTGTATGTTCTCGGGTTAATTCAGGGTTTGGAGGAGAAGATGCGTGAGAGGGCGGAAGGGCTTAAAGAGGAAGTGCATCAGATGTTTCCAATCCTCCAATGTCGACAAAAGCATGGCCTGTGCGGTGACACTTGTTGAGACACTCGAGCGACTCGGCATCAGCAACTACTTCGGTGAGGAGATCAACACGTTGTTGAGGCGCATCCTGGACGAGGAGCAGGAGTTTGGCTTCAACGACGACGATGGCGATGACCTCCACATCGTCGCCCTTCGGTTTCGTCTACTTAGACAGCATGGATTCTGGGTATCTGCAGGTACAACCTTTTCGATCTATGCTGAGATGACACATTTATTTTCAGATATGTAATTTGAGGTGGTTAAGCATGATGGGATACTACTCAAAAAACACCGAAACTGCATAGATGCGGTACCATGCACACATTCGGTTTTTTTTAAAGGAGCATATATTAATATCAGATGATATTAATTACACCCAGCATCTGCAACAACGCATTGCCCTAGCGGCCACACGGATGCACAATCAAAAAAAGAAAGAAGAATTATAAAAAAGAAAAGTACCGCTACAGTGACTCGTTCATTAAAACAGCAGTACTACCATCATCAAGACAACACCAGAAGTCCAGCTTCTCCAAAAACGATGCCTCCAAGAAGGGAACAGTGCACAAACATCGTCATCGCCCAATCAAAGATTTAGATTTTCACCCTGAAGAAAGTCCACGCTCTCAAAGCAATACCTTCAACAAGGTCATTGCCATGCACAACCATTTAAGGCCAGACCCTGGGTTTTCACCCTAAGAGGTAGGACCATAAACCTCTCATGTGCAGTCGCCCCACTTGCATGCCACTGCTCCAATTCACAAGTCACCTAGTTAATTCCTGATCACCACCCAGACTCGAACCACTATTGTCTGTCCTCAGATCTCCGTCTCCATGACTTTCTCTGGCAGCACTATGGAATGAGAACATGCCCCATGATAATAACAGCCAACAAAGCTTCGAAGCACACTCTTTGGAACCAAACGGTCAGGTTAAAACATGGGTGCATACGACCGTATTCAATCCTTCCAGGAAACTCATGGCATGATAGCACTTATGGAGTTCGCCGGCGGAGCCTTCCGGAACACGACACAGAAACCAGATCAATGGAGACCAACATCTGGCAGATCATCGTCTTGGCTTGAGAGGGATCCAGGACCACCTCCTTTATTAAAACCGAGCTAGCAGCCCCCACGTCACTCGCCGAAAACTAGCAAGATCCGCCGCAAGACGCAAGACCACCCGGCCGACCATTCTGACGGAGAAGGAGGCCACCACCATCATGTCGGGGCAGATGCCCCCAAGCGTCCTAGTGTCACGGACAAGGCCCGGGTCGCCTGGGCGCCGACGTACGTCGAGGCCAATAGACGGGACAGATCGCGGCTAGGCCCAGATCCCCGCAGCCGCCTGCCGCCATCTGGGCCGAGAATCACCGGCCACCGCTCGCCACAACACCATCGCCAAACCAGTCGGGACGGACGCCGCCGCCTTCTCGCCAGATCGCGATCAGGGACGCCGCCGCCACGACCCCAGGTCTTTGCCTGGCGACGATCCGAACGGCGGTGGCGGGAAGGAGAGACCACGAGAGGGAGGGCTCGACGGGAAGCGGAGGCCGCCCGGCGCGGCGGCGCCGCCCCGCGGGTAACACATTCAGTTGTTGTGATCATGCTTTTAACTGTTTCCATAAATGCATGCAGACGTATTCGACAAGTTGAAAGACAATGGAGGGAATTTTAGAGACAGCCTCAAGAGTAACCCTCAAGCTCTAGTGAGCCTATACAACGCCGCTCACCTGGCCATGCCTGGTGAAAAGGAACTAGACGACATCATCGACTTCTCGAGACACCACCTCGAGCTGATGAGGAACACGCTAAAGCCACCACTGCAGCAACAACTGTCGCGTGCCCTCGACATTCCCCTACCACGGACCGTGAGACGGCTGGAGACAATGCATTACATCAGAGAGTACAAGCAAGAGGAGGCAAACAACCACCAGCTGCTGGAACTTGCAAGGCTTGACTTTGACTTGGTCAGGTCCCTTCATGTCAAGGAGCTCAAGGCCCTCTCTTTGTAAGTTCTTGCTCTTTCTCAATTATTGCATGTTAATTAAAGTGACCGGGATGTCTTTTTGAAAGGGTGGATGGCCAGCCCAGGTAAGGCGACCGCGACCGCGGCGTCCCCTCCCCCGCCGGCGGCGCCCCGGCCCCCTCCTACCACAGCCTCCACCCTGCAGCCTTCCCTGTCAACCACGCCTCCCCGTTTCGCCCCGCGTGCTCCATGGTTCCTCGGGGAAGAGCAGCGCCGTGCACTGTGCTCCTCCTCTCTCGTCACCGATCCAGATCTAGATCGGGTGCCGACGCCTCCGGCTGTCACTCCGTCCTGCTCGGCTTGGGCCTCCAGCTCCGACCGCGAAGAATTCCCTGACTCGCCTTCAGGCTCCATCGAGCAGCGCCCCAGCAGGCCCCGCCAAGCCACATCCCCTGCGTCTTCAATGGAGCTGGGTGTCTTCAATGCGTGCGGCAGGTGCCCGCCTTCAATTCGGCCGTTGCGGGGCTCCGCTCCCTCGTCGTCGTGCCCCCCAGCTACCAAAGGACGTGCGGACTTCATTCTGCGTCCCGTCGGCCCGCGGCGCCCCCTTCCCAAGACGACGCGGGGTGGTCTACAGCTCAGTCGCGTCGTCCACGACGAGACGGGCATTCATGGCGAAGAGACGGCGGCGTGGCAGTGCGCACGCCGCGCTCCTCCCAGGCTGCAGAAGCTGCCATCCGCTTCAAAAGGCGCACCGAGGGGTTGTGTGCCCGCCGTCTCGCCCCTGCCACCACCACCTCTCTCCCGCCTGCCGCGACCCAATCAGGTGCCTCTCCTGCAACCTTTCCGGGAACAAGGAACGCGCATGCCCCCTCCGCCTCACTGCAAAGGAAGCAAAGAAGAAGACGAAGTGCACGCCACCACCCCTCATCCACCGCCCGCCCGCATCCTCTTCGTCTTTGGGCGCAGGGTACTGGGCCGTGGTCGTTGCTGCTCGTCCTGGTTCAGCCCCGACCTCGCCCCCTCCTCCCCCGGCGCCGCCCGTGGAGGCTGTGCTGCCTCCACCTCCCGCCATGGCTAACCTGAACGGCATCGGCTCCGCAGCGACCAGGCCGGAGGAGGATTCCGTCGTCATCGCCACGTCCCTCGAGCTCGACCAGGACATCAGGAGATGGGAAGCCACGGCGGCCATTGGATGGATCATGAATGGAAACCGCAAGGTGGAGGCCATCTCCATCGAGCGCGCCACGAGGAAGACCTTCCGGCTCAGCCACCGCAACGTCAACGTCTGCCCATACCAGCCAGGGCAATTCCTCCTCAAGTTCGTGCATGGAGCGCACCAGGACGAGGTGCTCAAGAGGGGGCGCGTCGCGGCCGATGGTGCCCTGGTGCAGCTGCGCCCATGGAGGCCCCTGGAGAACGCCTTTGGTGCGGTCATGTCCTTCCGGGTGCGGCTATGCTTGGAAGGAGTGCCGGCTTACGGACTCACGCCCTTTGTGGCCGAGCGCATCATCGCCCGACGGTGCTCCTTCGACCACCTTGACGACAGCTCGGCATCGCTCGCTTCCGCACGATCGTTGTACTGCTGGGCGTGGATGGCCAACCCGAGCGCCATCCCAAAGGTAGTCTGGCTCACTTTCACTAGTAGGAGCAATGGCCTCGCCGGCGAGGTCCTTGTCAACGAGGCGTGCCCGGTGGGCTCCAAGAGAGGCGCCACCTTCAGGATCCTAGACAAGATGGAAGACTTCTCCATGGCTCCACTCGAGTTCTTCGGGCCCAGCAGCGACACCTCCGCGTTCAAGCCGACGCCGATATCCTTCGACTGGCGCTACCTCACGGTGGATGGCATGTCGCCGGCACCCGTGCCTAAGGAAGAGGATGCTGAGGCCGCTGCCCGTGCGGCTGCTCTCGCTAGCAAGGGAAGGCGTGGACCCCGCGACGACCACCCCCGCCAGATGGGTCAACATCACGATGACCGTGATGACGGCCACGACAGGGAGGGCGCGACACGTTGGGACCGCGGGGATGGGCATGACCACTGGGATGGACAAGGATCGTTCAGGCGGGAGCGCACTCGTTCCCCGCGTCGCCGTGAGACGGGCGGCAGTAGCCGCGGTCGGCGCCATGAGGCTGGGGACACGGTGATGCTCGATGCCTAGGTCACTCCAGCCTCTGCGCCTGGGGCGGCTGCCCTGGGAGCCTCACATGCCGTCTCACCTGGGCAGTTGCGCGACTTGATGGCGGAGCACACCGCTTCGCTCAAGGCGGAGCTCCTGGAGTGCATGGCGGGCCTCATCAAGCCGATCGTCCAGGAAGCGGTGGAGCTGCGGGGCTGGCTCAAGCGTGCCACTAGCTTCCTCCGCATGGCTTCGTCCCCCTCACCCAAGGGAATCTCCGACGCGCCTGGGAGCAGGGTGGGCGGGGAGACACTATTCCCGCCGCCCACGCCTTTCTCCAACGAGCTAGACCCTTCTCTACTGGACGATGCTGTGGGGCCTGAGTATGGCCTTGCCGCCTCGAAGGAGTCGCCTACATTGGTGGATGTCCGTGAGGAGGCTGCCAGGGAGGTTGACGCTGCGGCGAGTCTCCTAGAACAGTTGTCCATTGTGCCTGGGGATGAAGCCTGGAACGCCAACACGGATGACAACGGGACGCCGGCCATTCGCCCTTTGACTCCACTTGCCGTGGTGGTGTCGTCTGGCCCTGCTGCTCCGGATGTGCCGGACGACCCTCTACAGGACTTCATTGGTGGCATTGCTGCAAGTACCTAGCCGCCAATCATGGGCACACCGCCGACAAGGAAGAAGGCAAGGGTCGTGCTCGCGACCTCCCCCAGGCGCTGTGGGAGAATCGCCACAAAGGAGAAGGCCCATCAGGGCTCTGAGGATGCAGAGGCTATTCAGGAGATCATCGTCCGCGCTTGTGGAATTCTTGCTCCAGCTGCATCCTTTGACGATGCTGCCAAGGCGGCCTTCCGGCAACTGTTCCTGCAAGGGCCCTTAGCGGCCTCTGCCATCCAGGCTCTGGAGGCCCTGATCAAGGAGGCCAAGAAGATAAAGAAGAAGACCCCCAAGAAGGTGGTTGTTGCAACCGTGATCCCAACTATTGATGTTTAGTTGCGACCCTACACTGCATGAGTTTGGGCCAGAGCCCCGTGTCCATTGTATCAGTAGTTGCCCATTTACTTTGTTCTACTTCAATCCAAGGCTTCGCTCCTGCATCGTCCCTGTCAGACAACATGTTCACGATTGCGTCCTGGCCGAACTTCAATTCCACTACTACTCTGCCTTTCACCCTGGTTGGGCCCCTCCGCCTGTGGCTGCATGCGACACTGAATCCGATTGGCTGCTCTTAAAAGTTTCCCAACTGAATAAGCTACCTCTACATATGCAACCTCGCTGCCAAAGCACCGTGCCTCTGAGTTTTCTTTAATGGCGCAAAAAAACGTCAACGTGCTGAATTGGAACCCCCGTGGTTTGAATAGCAAGGTGCGTCGAGACGCTGTTAGGTACATGGTCAGGGACTCCCATGCCACCATCGTTTGTCTCCAGGAAACAAAGCTTGACGATGTGGACGCCGCCACAATTTCTGCCACTTTGGGTCCCTCCTTCACGGACAACTTTGCCTTCCTCCCTGCCGACGGAACTAGAGAAGGTGTGATTCTTGCTGCTTCCTCAGCTTTTTTCACAATTTTGGAGGTCCACACTAGCCCTCACTCGCTCTCAGCTACGATCACCATGCTCGACGACGGGACGTGCTGGACAATCACTGTTGTCTACGGCCCGCAAGGGGAGCAAGATAAGCTTGACTTCATCAACGAGCTTCGTGCCCTTAAGACTGTGGTCCGTGACTCATGGCTCCTTTTAGGTGACTTCAACCTGATCACAAAGGCTTCCGACAAAAACAACACAAACATAAACAAACGCCTGATTGGAAAGTTTCGGGTTGCTCGTGATTTCCTCCAGCTAAAAGATATGCGTATGGATGGACGCCGCTTCACTTGGTCAAATGCGCAACATGACCCTGTCCTCACGAAGATTGATCATGTCTTCTTCTCCGACGACTGGGATATTCTCTTCCCGAACACCATCTTGTAGGCAATCACATCAGCTTGCTCGGACCACGCTCCCATGTTACTACAAGGATCGGTGGCGACATTGCAAAAGCCATCTTTCAAATTTGATGAATTTTGGCTCCGCATGCATGGCTTCAAGGAGACGGTTTCGGAAGCATGGGCCAAACCTATTCAAGCTGCCGACCCTATTAGGCGCATTCATATAAAACTCTCGCGCACTGCTAAGGCGCTAAAGAAATGGCAGAGACAAAGTGTCGGTAACATAAAGCTACAAACTGCAATGGCGAAGGAGATTATCTGGAGGTTAGACACCGCGGAAGAATCCCGAACGCTTTCTGAGGATGAGCGCTCCCTCCACCGCCAGCTTAAGTCGTCCTACCTGGGCCTGCTCGCCATCCAGAAAGTTAAGATGCGCCAAAGATCTCGCCTCACCTGGATCATACTGGGAGATGCCAGCACAAAGCTTTTCCACTCCCATGCAAATGGACGACGAAGGAAGGTCCACATACAATGCCTTTCAACGGCTTCGGGTTTGGCAATCAAAAAGGAGGACAAAGAGGAGGCACTTTTTTAGCATTTCCATAGCATGCTGGGAACGAAGGCGCGTAGGCAGTCGAGCCTCAACTGGGAGGCGCTGGGATATGAGCCGCGGGACCTCTCTGATCTTGAGGATCCGTTCGAGGAAGCTGAGATTAAAATAGTTGTTTTCTCCTTTCCTTCAGTTAAAGCCCCGGGGCCTGATGGCTTCATCGGTGCCTTCTTCAAGAGCTGTTGGGACATTATAAAAGAGGATATCGTGGCGGCAATCGCTCACATGGCCAGCCTGCGTGGAAATTGCACAAGCCTGATCAACTCGGCCAAAATCATACTCATCCCTAAGAAAGCCGGTGCGACCATGATTGCGGATTATAGGCCTATCAGCCTAATCCACAGCATGTCAAAGATCTTCTCCAAGCTCCTTGCCCAAAGGCTGGCGCCTATTCTGCCTGAAATCGTATCGAAATGCCAGAGCACCTTCGTCAAAAAGCGGAGCATACATGATAACTTCCTTCACGTGCAAAACCTGATCAAGGAGCTCCACGCTTCAAAGACGCCGTGTCTTTTCATGAAGCTTGATATTTCCAAGGCCTTCGACTCGGTGGGGTGGGCTTATCTTCTGGAAGTTTTGGAGGCAATCGGTTTCGGGAAACTTTGGAGAGAATGGGTTTGCCGCTTGCTCTCCTCGGCGACCTCTCGTGTGCTTCTAAACGGAGACCCCGGTTTGCCTTTCTGGCACGCAAAGGGTTTGAGGCAAGGAGACCCACTCTCTCCTCTGATTTTCATCCTCGCCATTGACCCCCTGCAACGTCTCCTGTCCATGGCCACTAGTCACGGAATTCTAAGTCCGATTCGCTCGCGTACGCCGAGATGCAGAATTTCCCTCTATGCCGACGACGCCGGGATTTTCGTCAACCCAATCAAGGAGGAACTTCTCGCCATCAAGGCCATCTTGGACTGCTTTGGAAAGGCTAGTGGGCTCGTCACCAACATGGACAAGACCGAGATTTTCCCTGTCAGATGTGCGGACATCGAGATCGCGGACACCCTGCAGGTGTTCCCGGCTAAGATTGCTACCTTCCCGGGAAAATACCTTGGCTTGCCTCTACACTTCCGTTGCCTCCGCAAGATCGACCTCCAACCCCTCATCGACAAAATCGCCGAAAAGATGCCTGGATGGATGGGAAAAAACATCGCGCGCCCAGGAAGGATCACTCTTGCGAGATCTGTTCTCATGGCCACGGCAGTCTACCACGCAACTGCCATTCCTCTATCAAAATGGGCCAGGGATAAAATCATCCGAGTTGCGAGAAATTTTGTTTGGGCTGGCGATGAGGGGGAGCACGCCGCCAAGGGAAAGGCCTTGGCCAGTTGGACGACCATGTGCAGGCCAAAGTATCTTGGCGGCCTCGGTATGCCAGATTTGAAGCGCCAGGGCCGCGCCCTCAGACTACGCTGGCCATGGCTCCAATGGACGGACCCCAAGCGCACCTGGGCTGGCTCTAAGCTACCATGTGACAAGAAGGACATGGCGCTGTTCAGAGCTGCAACGAAGATCACGATTGGCAACGGAGAGACCGCCTCATTTTGGCATGACAATTGGTCCGATCATGGCCCCATCTGCTTCCTTGCGCCTGACCTCTACAAAATTGCGACCAGGAAGAACCGTTCGGCGGCTAAGGAGATTAACGCAAACAACTGGATCAGGTCCATAGCACGTTTGAGCACTCCAGTACATCTCACTCAATACCTCCGCCTCTGGGAGGTTGTTCATGCCACGACCTTGGTGGAGAACCAAGACGACACTGTTAGATGGAACTTAACCGAGGATGGCAACTACAGCGCCAACTCCGCCTATCTCGCTCAATTTAACGGGAGTTACCCCAAGTTCAAGGCGGAGAAAATTTGGGAAGCACACGCGGAACCAAAGTGCAAGCTTTTTGCTTGGCTTGCCATGCACGGCAAGCTGCTTACGGCTAACAACTTGGCAACGCGTGGTTGGGACCATGATCCAATCTGCGCACTATGCCTAAGTGCCAACGAGACGATCGGCCACCTGCTAAAAGACTGCCAATTCACCGCTGCAGTCTGGAGCCTGGCCCAGCTCAGGGACAACAATGGTGGTGCTGCACTGGGCCTGGGAATGCCCCCAGTCTCGGAATGGTGGGATAGCCTCATTGCGAACCACTCTGCAAAGGAGAAACAAAGAATCAGTGGGCGTCTACTCTACGTTCTATGGAACACTTGGAAGGAAAGAAATCGGAGAATTTTCACGGGCAAACGACTAACCTACATTGAGGTCGCGGAGCTTGCCGAAAAAGATATCAGGCAACGTGCTAGGGCTTTCGCTATAGGTGGAGAGGCAATTCCTGCGGAGCCAGACTAGACTAGTACTTTTTTCTTTTCCTTTCATCTTCTGTTGCTTTGGTTCTTGCCTTCTGACATGAACCTTTGCATGAACCACCGCCCTGTACATTTTGTTGGGGCCTTCCCTCTATCTTAATGAAAAGGCAGTGCTCCTGCCGGTTGCCCCAAAAAGAATTAAAGTGACCAGGTACACCGACAATGCTCTTTTTAAGATGAACCGCTTGCCTCGCAAGAGGGAAACAAACATATTTTTTAATCCTAGATGCTGAGCATTTTGTTCCTATATAAGCATTCTAAGGATAGAAAGTTTCTTGCCATTAGTACTATTTTGTAAAAAAAATAGACAAATATTTATGAGGATTTTGGTAAATGATGATCTATAAAAAGGTAATGATGTATTAATTGTTTACAAATTATTTGAGACTCAAGTAGTCAGAAATAATACCAAAGTCCTTAATATTTAATCAACATTGTATCTGTTCTATTAGTATCTCACACGAAGAAAAAAAAATCTGCATGCCTTGAACCTGCATGGCAGCTAAAGATGGAATTTGAATGAGTACTTTAACTATCACTATTAAGCATTATTATGCTTGAAATAGTAGGGCCATGCACATACTTTTACTGGATCCGAAGCTTCTCCGCCGTGTTGATGGGTGTCATATGCGCACTACTGTTGCTTTTGCTGTCACTCAGCACACGTACAATGAAGTGATGTCGACCTTACTTTATGTATGCCACATATGGTATTTGCTGAGATTAAAGAGGGGGCATAAAAGTGTACACTTGTGTTAACATAGTCTCATCTCTTAACTTTAAGAGAAGAGTACAAGATTCTTTTTTCCATTTTACTAGAGATGGCATCTCTTAGTCCATGATTTCTTGTTAAATTATATCTCTTAGTCACATGATTTCTTAAATTATATCTCTTAGTCGCATGATTTCTTGTTAAATTATAATCACGACAAATATTAGTCATGCAAGTATTATTCAAATAAAGATGAGAGTAACAAGAAACAAAGATCTTGATGGGTAAATCCCACTTTTTTAAAACAGAAAAGAATAGAACGAGAAACAAAGATCTTGAGGGGTAAATCCCACTTTTTTAAAAACAGAAAAGAATAGTGAGGTTTACCTTTTTTAGGTAAAGCCCACTTATAAGTGTGCATGATACCTGCAATACCTAAGTGCATGTTAGGATTTGAGATTGTACGTGTAAGATTATTGGTCGTCTGAAATTCATGACCTCAATAGTTCAGTAGTTATGAATGCAAAAATTCAAAACTATGGTACTATATGCCACAATAGCAATATTTTTGGTTGTTTTGATTTTGTAGATAGTTATACAATTGAAAAAAAAATACAATGTACAGGTGGTGGAGAGATCTTTACGACCAAGTGGATCTAACATATGCTCGGGATCGTCTAGTGGAGAACTACTTCTGGACTTGCGGTGTGTTCCATGAGGAGGAGTACTCTCGTGCCCGAATAATGTTCGCAAAGACATTCGGCTTGCTATCACTGATGGATGACACTTACGATGTCCATGCCACCCTGGAGGACTGCCACAGACTCAATGAAGCTATACAAAGGTGAGATAATTTGTTTGGAGAAAATAGAAAATTAATGTGCTACTTCACTTAACCGAGCCGACTATATATGGCTAATTATATCGCTTACACAAATGATCATGGCATGTAACTTCCTAGTTATCCGCAGATACAGATCTCGAATTTAGTAACACAAGATTGAGATTCGTATTTTAAAAATCATGGTGTATAATAACACTGCAGATGGGAAAAAAGTGCGGCGTCTATTCTACCAGAATACTTACGTAAGTTCTACGCAGCACTGTTGAGCAACTTCCAAGAGTTTGAGGATACATTGGAGCCACACGAGAAGTACCGTGTGTCATACGCCAAAAAAGCGGTACATCCTCTCTGCTGAATCTGCATTTCTAGCTTCATATTTTATGTCTACTACTCACATTCTAGGTTGTGATTATGTTCCTGTATTTTTTGTGCGCGCAGTTTCATGTCCGCATACTACCTCCGAGAGGCCAAATGCTCCAACGACAAGTACACACCAAGCTTCGGTGAGCACTTGGAAGTGTCGGTCATGTCTTCAGGCTTCCCAACGCTTGCACTCGTGCTGCTAATGGGTGTGGGTGATGCAGCTACCAAGGAAGCATTCGACTGGGCAGCTGTCGTCCCAGACGTGGTCAGCGCGAGCGGGTCAGTTGCTCGCTTCCTCAATGACATTGCCTCGTACAAGTTGGGGAAAACCAAGAATAATGTGGCAAGCTCGGTGGAGTGCTACGTCAAGGAGAAGGGCGTGACCGGTGAGGAGGCCGTGGCGGTGATCGCCAAACTGGCAGAGGACGCCTGGAGGACGATTAATAAGGCATGCATGGAGAACGCACCTGGGTTGTTGTCGGCGGCGCAGCTAGTGGTAAACCTGACAAGGACGTTGGAGGTTATATACCTAGGTGGCAGGGACGGGTACACCTATGGTGTGGACATCAAAAGCGTCATTAGGGCACTCTTCGTCACACCCCTTTAAATACATACGTTTTGCAATAATCTTGTTAGGTTTCCATTTCACATCATAAAGTTTTTCCTTTTGGTCATCATTAGTATGGAGTGTCAGTGTGTCACCATGTACCACGTGTTTGCGCGAAAACATGTTGGTTCGCGTTGGGCAAGTCCTGTGTGGTGCCGTATTTGCGCTAAAAATCTGAGTCATGAGAATGGAGTGAGTCCTGTGGAATCGTGGTGTGGTATGGTTGAGATATCTTAATAAAAGAAAAGAGGCAGGCAATGGCATTGTGTCCTTGCATTGCTTCTGCTTTTGTGGTCTGATACGATTTTGTGCCACGAAAGTTAAATGGCACAACATCCCTTTGTTGCCTTGTGCCCAATAACTTATTTGTAATTTTTAGTACTTTTAGATCTCTTTTTACTGTTGTTGATGATTTTTAGATCGGTGGAATTGTGAAAAAAAATTGTGTGTTGGTATATGTATATACCACATGGCGTTAAAAGTAACCTGGAGGGGACAAGCGCCACTCGCCCTAATGCCATTATTCATGTGGTATATGTTATCAATATATGTTTAGAAACAATATTGTTTTTGAGTCCTCACTCAAAAAATTAGAAACAATAATTAAAATTTAAAATTTTAAAGTTTTACTTAAAACATTTCTATAACTACATATATATGTTTGTCATATGTAGAAAGTACGAAGCGACCACGAGAGGTCACTTGCATCCCTGGACGATTATTACTTACCCCTTTGAAAACTCATAAGATGTTTTACTAAAAAAACAGAGCAACTGTAGACACAATTTATTTATTTTTTGCTTAACAAATCAACAAATGAGCAAACAGTGACAAAATATAACGAATTGGAAAGAACTGTGCACATCGACAAATCATGAAATGAACAAGCGTCGAGGTAGAAGCAACGTTCATGGATACCAGCTAAACTAGTTGACGACCCTGCAATTGATCCTGATCTCACTGTTGCGGCCGGCCTGCTTCACGCCGATGCCGGCCATCTTCACCATCGCCGCCCCGAACTTCTTCTCCCACCTCCCACCGACGCCCGCGCTCTCCCGCACCATCCGCGCCGCCTCCTTGGTCTCCATGAGCGCCGCGTCCGACGCGAGCAGCACCCTGCCCTTCATTACGTTGCGGTAGTACTGGCTGTCCAGCTCAGCCGGGGTCACCGTGTCCTGGCTCACCGTCGGGTCCTCCACTCCGGTGTCGCTGCACCGCCTCCTGAGCCTCCTCGCGAAGGACGGATCGATGTCGGATCCGTCGCCGAGGCGGGCCGCGGCGAAGGTGGAGCAGCGGGCGTGGCCGACGGAGTGCGCGCCGGAGAGCACCACCATGTCCTCGGCGTCCAGCCCCTGGGCGGCGAAGTTGTCTACGAGCTGGGCGAAATTGGCGGACGGCGGAGGGAGGGAGGGGACCGTGTCGGAGGCGTTGGAGCGGCGCCCGTCGAGGCGGCCCGCCGGCATGTCGAAGTCGACGCGGTAGCCGCTGAGGAGGTAGGAGGCGTCGCGGGCCGCGAAGGCGACGACGTCGGCGCAGGAGACGACGCCCGGGCAGGCGTCCTCCAGCGCGAACTTGGCCTCGTCGATCGCCTCGAAGCCCCGCAGGCTGTGGACGTTGGGCGCGCCCAGCTTCTCCGGCGTAGGGTTCTTCTTCGTCGGGTCCAGCAGCACCGACGCGTCACAGCCCTGTGCACACACGTACTCAGCAATATGCAACTATAACTAGTGCGTGCATGTGTGCTACGCCATGCGTGTGCGTACCTGGACGAAGCAGTCGTGGAAGAGTAGGCGGATGAGGCCAGCGCCGATGCCGGCGTCCTCGGCGACGGCGTCGCTCACGGCGGCCCTCACGATGGCCTCCGCCTTGGGGCACGAGTCCTGGTAGTACCCGACCTGGAGCTCGGTGTATGGGGCGCCGCGGCACGCCCCTGCTAGGAGCAGCGCGCATGTGACCAGGATCCCTAGCTTAAAACTGGCAGCCATAGCCCTAGCTTGACCAAGAATCTTGGTGCTTTTGAGCTATCTGAACTAATCACCTCAAGATCGATGGATCAAGCGTGAATGATGGTGAAGTGTTCGTCGTAACGGATGCCAATTTATAGGTGGCTTCCGACCGCATTGTGCAGGGCTCAAGATAGTAAGTTCTACTATATGGTTTTGTTATGCAGCTGTATGCACGAACGACGCCATTGACGAGCAAGACGTCGAGGTCCCGAGCTTGTTGTCAATACAGCGGAGACTTTCCATGTCTCCAAGGACATACATCCAAATGGCCGGAAGAGATGGACTCCAGGCTCCGGCAGCTGTCCCAACTGAGCTAGTAGAACATTCCAAGCAACTGAACCGATCGAGATGGCATTAGAAAAAAAATACTAGAAGGGTGTGTTGATTTCTGTTATGTTCTCGAGTCATGAGTCGTGACCGGGACCGGTCGCCTGGCCTGTTGTGAACCGAGAACAAAATTAGCGCGTCCTGCAGCTGCGTATCTGACAAGCGGCAACACGCCACGGCGGCGGCTGTGGTGGAGGTGGAAGACGGCGGCAGGGACAAAGCTCGAAGCTAGAAGTCGTCTGTCCATTCATGGATCGCTAGTTGCGGGAAGGTTCTCTGGACTTGTGATGGCTGAAATAGGCTCTCACCCCGCTTTACAAATAAAACACACGGTTGAGACCGCTGCTGGTCAGACAGCATAACGCCCAAAGACCATTGCTGGGGCCGACAGCACAAAGAAGTCCAAGAAAAAATACAAAAGAACGAGAGAGAAAATAATGCACAACAGTATTGGATCGACGAACGACGATGACTTGCAACCTCTACGCCCGCCGTAGTAGTCCCACCGTGCTCGTATGCCATCGAATTGCCGTGTACCAAGCAACACCTTCAAAAAGGAGTGCGACGATGGCAACGCTGTTGCCCGGATTTCTCCTAGGATTTCTCCCGATACACATAGGGGAGTGGGAAGAGTGTACACCGAACACCCTTCAAGAAGGAAGGCAGCACCCGCAGGTGTCACCGCGTCGGCGCCGGCTTAGCCAGCAAGGATTTCTCCCGACCCTCAAAGAACCACAACCCCATCTAATTCTTGCACTCCACCAAACTAGTCGTCCACCAACATGCGCCACCTCGGTCTTGAATGCACCATCTTCGTCTTACCAAGGCAAACGCTGCGAGAGCGGCTAGACCGCAAAATAGTCGTGGATACGAGAAGATAGATCCTTAGCCACGCGGGAGAGAACAACCTCCACCGCCATAGGCGGTAGCCGGCCGGACACAATGACAAGAGCACACCATACCAAGTTGGAGCCGGAGGGTGGCAGTGGCATAGCCATCTGGAGGTCGTCCTGCACCGCCTAAGGCGGGTGCCGACCGGACGCGGCCGCAGGAACACACCAGGCCGAGTAGGCCCGGCCATGCCCTGGACGGGCACGTAAAGTCCCTGCTGCACATAAGCCATGTCATCGCCACCCCCATGATCAGCGCCAGAGGCCTAGCCGGACCCAAAAGACCCGTGAAGCTCCCGCCACCATGCTGCAACAAGCACGGTGTCTTTGCCGCTACCCTCACCACCAACCACTCTGCAGACCAACCAGAAGCGACGGAGACAAGCCGTACCAGGCCCGCCCTAATCCAGATCAGGCCCAAATGGGCCTAGATCTGGGCCTGCAGGGCTCCTCCAGCCAGCTCATCCTGCCCCCTGCGCCACCAAGTGGCCACGCCACCCGCCTCGCCGCCGTCCGAGGATGCTGGAAACGTCACCTGCCTGGAAGCTTCGCCTCCGGGATCCATTCCCCAAGCCCAACTCCTGCGGCGGGAATAAGAGGAGGCCGCCACCGCCGGCCTTGGGGGCACCATGCGGACAACGCCCGACAGCACCGGCCGGCGGCAGCGACAGGGAGGAGCGTGGTAAGGAGAGGTTGGAGGCGCCGGCGTGGAGGAGGCCGCCCGGTCGCCTCGCTTGGGGAGGCGACGCAGGGGCCACGCGGTTCCTCCTATTTTCCTCACGTGTCTCGCTCTCACTTGGATCGCCAAGTTTTCGCGAGGGAAACACTTATTTCCTTAGAGAAACAAAGGTGTTTTTCCTAGTGAATTGCACTTGGAAGCATGTCAGAACTGATGGAGACCGAGATAAATATGTGATTGTGACAAACTCTACTGTATATCTACACGCTCTACCAGGTATTTATTATACCATGATGGCCACGAGTCATGCCTCCACAACTCTTCACCCCAACCAAACCGTTGTTCTCAGTTCTCAATTTGAACCATATTTTGTTACCGACTGGAACGAGTTGCACGTTTCTTTTAACTACAGTTGTATTTTTTTCAGCTGATTGAGACAAAATCTTAATTGATCGAGACATTTTTTTTTCGAAATGGGGAGCTAAGCCCCGGCCTCTGCATCAATAGATGCACACGGCCTTTTTATCGCATCGTTCAAAAGTATCACAGTCTTACAATCATGGATCAGATAGGATCGATACATATATCAATCATCTAAAAATAATAAGCGGCCAAAAACTATCCATTCTGAAGTCTGCTAGTGTGCCGCCACCATGTAGCTCGAAAATAGAAGTCCTGAGCGACCGTCAAGAGCTGGTTGCATCCAGAAACCATATCTTCCCGCTGATCCGCCGGGAGGAGGAAAGACCATAGTTGAATTGCGAGCCGAATAACCTGCAAGAATTTTGTACCCGCATGTTTTTTAAACATAATGTTATTTCTGGACGTCCAAATGGACCAACATAAAGCCGAAACACCTATACGTATTTTTGCCTTATTAATCTTATCAATCTCATTTAGCCAATTACCAAACATATTAGTAATATTGCACGGTGGGGGAATGTTATAAGCAAAATAAACCATGAGCCAAATAATACGTGCAAAAGGACATTACAGAAAAAGATGATCTATGGACTCTTCAGAATCACAGAAAACACATTTTTAACAGCCATGCCAATTTCGTTTAGCCAGGTTATCCTTTGTTAATAAAACTTTATTTTTGAGGAACCACATAAATATTTTGATCTTAAGTGGGACTTTTAATTTCCATAGGTACTTATGCAGGAATCTTGTATGGCCATTCATTTGGTCAAGATACATAGATTTAACTCTAAAAACACCCGTGCTTGTGAGACTCCAAATAAATTTATCAGGAATATCATTAAGATGAACCATCATTAGTCGTCGACACAAATATAACCAACATGTCCATTTGTTGCCAGTCAAACTTCTTCTGAAACCAATGTTCAGAGGAGTTTGCGATAAGACATCAGCAACCAAGACATTCTTCCTATTAAGAATATTATATAAGAACGGATATTGATGTGCTAATGATGTATCACCTAACCACGCATCTTCCCAAAAACGTACATTTTCACCGTCTCCAATTTTTAAAAAAACGGCGCTGAAAAACATATCTTTCACACGTATAAGGCCCTTCCAAAAAGGTGAATCTGTAGGTTTAGCATCCACTTGAGATAGCGTTTCCCCCGAAGATATTTATTTTTAAGAATTTGCTGCCACATTCCGTCCTCATTTAGAAGTTTAAATAGCCATGTGCTAAGTAGACACCTGTTTTTTTATCTCTAGGACTTCAATACCAAGCCCTCCCTGATCTTTAGGACGACAAATTCTATTCCATTTAGATAACCTATATTTCTTCTTGGTATCATCACTCAGCCAGAAGAATCTGGATCGAAAGAAATCCAGTCTCTTTCGAACCCCCTTAGGAATTTCTAAGAACGACGGCATAAACATGGGTAAGCTAGTCAAGACCGAATTTATTAAGACAAGCCGATCCCCGTAGGATAGCAGTTTCCTTGCCAGCAACCTAGCTTAGAGACAAAACGCGCTTCTACAGGGTTCCATTCAGAGTTTCTCAATCTTCTATAATGGATGGGTACTCCAAGATACCGAAAGGGGAGAGAACCCGAACCGCAGCCAAACATCTGCTTATATTCATGTTCCAACTCCTTTGCTTTTTCAAAGCAGAAAATTTCACTCTTATGAAAGTTGATCTTTAAACCCGACAATTGTTCAAAGATACAAAGTATTAGCTTCATATTAACAGCCTTCTCTAAATCATGCTCCATAAAAAGTATGGTATCATCCGTATACTGAAGAATGGAGATGCCTCCCTCTACCAAATGAGGTACAAGGCTACCTACCTTACCATCCTCCTTTGCACGGGCAATAAGAATAGCAAGCATATCAGCGACAATGTTGAAAAGCATTGGAGACAAGGGATCTCCTTGTCTCAAACCTTTTCTGGTTTGAAAAATGACTCTTATTCCAATACTTCCACCTTGCACAAAACAAGGCTACAGTTGATAATAACATCATGTTTTTCCGTTTAGGAAAAATCGGTTCTCCTTCGACGACGCCCCTTCTCCTGCTCTGTTAGTGTCCTCCACAAAGTGGCAACCAGATTTGTTCTTTTATTTTTTTTAGAATTCAGAGTGGCAACCAGATGGCCAAAGAGACTTTGAAGACGTTTTTGCCTTGTTTGGTTAGACTACGGCAGACGTTGATGGCTCGAGACTTGGACCTTCGGCATGGTTGACGATCAAGACGTCGACCTCAATCCTACTGGCAATTCAACAGAGGATGTCTCCAAATGGCCGGAAGAGATGGCCAGAAGCTGTCCGCATTTGGTATTCTTTATTCCAGCTGAACTGAACCGAACAGTGCTGTGTTATGTTAGAACATTCCGGTAACTGGATCGAGCAGAAACGCGATCAGAAAACCAGAGAGAACCTGCTGAGCCGAAACCGGCGACAAACGATCGAACACTCGTGACACTGTCCGTGCAGCAGCCGGTAGCCAGAAGATTTGAAATCTGAACCCGGGTGCACATGAACATGTCATAAAAAATGCATATATTTCTTTCAAAATGTCAAAAAAATATAAAAAAACATATATGTGCATCTCGACATTCTACGTTAGCACTCAAATTCTTAGAAAAAAGTAACTTTTTATGTGCCCATGCAAAAAAGACAAAAATGATCGGAATAGTCATGTTGGAGCATATGTCAGAACATGAAAAATGTACCTTTTTCGAAAACTTATGTGCAAACATAAAATATTCAAACGCACATGTGAATATATTTTTCTGATTTTTTGATAATTTAATATGTGCTCTCAAACAATAGGTCCATATGCACATGAACCTGTGAACCGAATTGGATTTCCGTATCAGTACTATGTCTTGAAAAAATAAGAAAAGAAGTCATATGTCTTTATGTTAGGTTGAAATTTACTATGGTATGTTTTCATAAAAATATCACTATTTGTATCATGTGCAGAAATTCCAAAATGACTTTCTATGATGTAAACTAGTACCACAATACTAGTTATGGAACTTGCTTGCAAAAGTTCATTTTAGCGGGCCCATGCAACCAGGGTTGGGCCATAGGGCGGTGCAGAGGGGCGCTCGCCCATGGCCCATGAGGTAGGGGCCCTGGCTTAAGACTTGTTTATGTATTTATATTATCCTTCAATTCTTGAGGTTTAACAGTGTAGAATGATTATGAAATATACAGATGGTTCAATCTATAGCCTATCATGCCTTTTTTAACTCCTTTTTCCCAAAAAAGTATTCCAACATTTCTGTATTTTTTCTAGATGTCACGATTTGTTTGGCCACTCCAAACATGTGAAAAAAAACACCGGTCCTCGTATGTCTTAACAAAGTTGTGAGTATTCATTAGTAGAGACTAACGGTACAATCATATAACTATACTATTCTGTAAGCAGTCTCCCCCGATTCCCAACCGTTTTAGTTGTCCCCATCATACATTTTTATAGACTATTCCATCATATTATTAATTCAGTGCCTAATGTGTCTACTCTTCTACTTTTTTGCACATGAATTTGAATCTGTTACTCCTTTAACTTTATTATATGATTAATTCTGGATTACATACTTATATACACGTGTACACAACGAGCAATTTGTAGAAATAAGTATCATGGTACATAGTTTGCTCGGTCAGTAGAAATAAGTATGTTTGAATGTCTTCACCGAGATTTCAAGGATCATCGATCCATCAAATATACGGATTATTTAATTTGCTATTGAATATTTCTTATGCAAAATGCTAATATTATTTTAAGTCTTTCATGTGGGAACAAGTGGTGGAGCTCGAGAGACATTGTTGAGAGACCTGAGAATGCTAATCATGCTTAAACTTTGAGTAATATTTAAAATTCTACTCCCTTTATCCAAAAAAGATTGTTTTAGATTTGTCTAAATTTGCATGTATCTAGAAGTGGTTTACCATATACCTACATGTGAATCTATACAGATCTAAGACATCCTTTTTTGAACGGAGCAAGTAGTAAAAATATTAAAGATAAACAGAGGTGGGCAAAGAGTTGGAACCGTGCAAACCGGTGTAAACCAGCCAGTGCAAGTTAGGTCATTTTCTTTCACAAACTCATTGCTTATTGATGCTACACTCAACAGGGAGGAAGAGTGCTTCGTTGGAAACCCCAAGAGCAAGGTATGAAGAGTACAACAGCAAGATTTCCCTTAGTAGAAACCAAGGTTATCAAACCAGAAGGAGGAAGGAAATGTCACACAGGTGTTTGAAGCAACGTGGAGACCTGCACAACACAAACTCAAGACTCTGTTCCAACAAATCAGTGAGGTTGTCAAGCTCACCGGTTTGCTGTAACAAAGGATTAAACGTATGGTGTGGAAGGTAATGGTTTGCAGCAAGTAAATAAGTAACAGTGGAAGATGTATCAATGGTAAAGATTGGACCGGGGTCCATAGTTCACTAGAGGTGCTCTCCTTAGATAAACAACATGGCATGAAGGGTAAACAAATTACAGCGAGGCAATTGACAGGAACTGAGCAAGGCATAACAATGCAATTACTAGCCAGAAAGATTCTATGAGGTTGATTGTGCAATACAACAATATACATAGACCGTAATCCAACTGCATCTATGACTATAAGTCAACCTTCAGATTATTATCTGAACCCCCTCCAGTATTAAGTTGCAAGCAACAGGCAATTGCTTTAAGCAAAGTGTGTAAGGTAAACAGTCCACATATTCCATGAACAAGAGACCGTTGTTTTCTCCCTAGTAGCAACAGCACATCTACAACCGAAGAGATTATTGTCACTTCCCTTGGAAACTAGAGGCATGAACCCACTATCGAGCATAAATACTCCCTCTTGGAGTCACTCGCAACTACTTGGCCAAGATAACCACTAGCAACGGAGAGCATGCAAGATCACAAACAACACAGACATAATAGAATCATAAAGATAGAACCATTAATCAAACTAACATAATAATCTCAATATCCATCGGATCCCTGCAAACACAACATGCATGATTACAAATAGATTAGATCTTGATCATAAACGGAGCTCACAAGATCTATACATAATAGCACAAAGGAGGAGATACAACCATCTAGCTACTACATGGACCCATAGTCCAAGGTGGAACTACTCACGAATCATACCGGAGAGAAGGGCTCCGGGATGATCTCCCCTCCGGCATGGTGCCGGGAAGAACTTCAGATCCCCCGCAATCTAGGGACGATGGTGGCGGCGGCTAAAGATGGTTTCGTGGATTTCTGATCGGGCCCCGAGAGTTTCTGTATCGGGGGCTCCTTATAGGCGAATGGGGAGACCGAGGCGGCCGCCAGGGTGGGCAAACCCTACCCAGGCGCGGGGTAGGGCCCACCCGCGCCTAGGGTGGGTCTGGCCCCCCTCACCGGCCTCCTCGTCTCTCCTATGGACTTCTTGTTCTCCATGTAAAGTAATTGACTTTGTCCTTCGTCCCGTCCAATTCCGAGAATATGGATGATATACATGTTATGGTTGTATTCTTTGCTTGTTAAACAATGTGGTTCTTGGGTATTGGATACCAAATTGGTTGGTATGGAATTTCATACGGAACGACGCAATTCATAAACCACAATGGCCTAAATAACCAGCAAGATAATATGTGATGATGTTCATCAAAAACAAACAAACCGTTGTTTGTATTTCTCGTTGACATCAAAGCTTGACTTCAAGATTTGTTTTAATAATTGTTATTTGAATCAGGTATTATGAGAACAAAGGTTGTTCAAATAATTACCGTATTCCATATAAGATGGATGATTTACAAATCTAGTTGGAGAAATCACATCCATAAAACCTAATGCTAAAATGTCGCAAGACAAATGATTGAAAGATCACTTACAAAGTGACATCGCTGTTTAAATTATATTGGAAAGAAAACATGAAGAATCTCCATATTCATGGATTTTTGGAGTCTTTGATTTGATCAAGTGACGCTTGTGAGACTTTCCTCGGGATAATTAAAACTTCGTTCAAAGACCAAAGAAGAATGAACGACTAAAATATTGGAATTTATACATATCGATGTATGTAGTCCATTATGTATGGTCGTAAGCGATGGATTTCATCTTCATATGCTTTCTCCGGAAATTTGAGTGAATGTTCACTTAATGAGAAAGAAGTATGAAATATTTGAAAATGTTCAAAGACTTTCAAGATGAAGTGGAAAATCATTGTAACAAGAAAAATAAATGAATTATGATTTATCATAAAGGGATTTATTTGAGTTGCAAGTTTAGTAAAACACCTAGATTTACATTTTCCGAAACACCATAGGAGTATGGAGTGTTTGAGATTTGTAATGAAACCTTGTTTGACATGGTTGGATCAAAGGTGTTATTTATAAAACTGTCATTATGTTTTAAAAAGATTAAAGCTTTAGAGACTATCGCTTTTACACTGAAAAGAGCTCCATCTTGATCCGTTGAAATGACACCATATGAGTTATGGTTTGGGGTAAAACCCAATTTGCCATTTCTTAAATTTTGGTATGCTAAACATAAGTAAGATGTTTACAACCGAAGTCGGATAAGCATGTCTTTGTAGGTTATTTCGAATAACAATTGGGTATTCCTCCATAACACCAAGGACAAAAGGGTTTGTCACTTGCAATGTGAAGTTTCTTGAAAAAGGAATTTTTCGCAAAAGTTAAGTGGGAGGACAATAGAACTTTGATAAGGTTAACGAACCTTAGCTAAATGTGCTGAGTTGCGCAGCCCGGAAATCGTTCCGGAGGCTGCCATTATGCTCATAGCTTATGTGCCTCAAAGGTTACGGTCACGGAGGTCTAAAGTTCCTATTGAACCAAGAAGGTCGAATAAACAATCAAATGATTGAGATTTGAGAGTAAATCATTATTGTTTGACAATGATGAACCGACTACATGCAAAGAAGCGATAATGGGTCCTGACTCCGTCAAATGGCTTGAAGCCATAAAATCCATGATAGTTCCATACACGAGAAACCAAGTTTTGAACTTGGAAGACCCTCCGGAAATGTGTAAAAACCTATCAGTCGTATTTGGATCTATAAAGAAACAGAGATGGATGTTTCATATCTATGAAATAGTTGACATGTCGTAAAGTATTTTCTGACAATGTTCAAGGAGTTGACTATGACAAGATTTGATCTTTCATAGCGATATTTAGTCTGGACGGATTAAAGTAGCAACCACTACATATAATTTGGTATATGGTAGATGAATAAACAAAACAAATTTCTTCTAATAGAATGGTTACCTAGGACGTGTACATGACACGGTCCAAAGAGTTTTGTTAAATTCAAAGGATGCTAAAAGGGCATGCAAACTTCAATGGTTGAAGTAAGCATCACGAAGTTGGAATCTTCACCATGATGAAAAATGAGTTTTTCATCAGGAGACGATGAAGATGCTTGCATTTGCAAGAAATTAAGTAGGAGCGCTGAGACATATTTCTAATATATTATGTGAAGGACATCTTGTTTATTAGAAATGATGTATATTTTATTGACAATGGTTAAGAATTTCATTTCGATGAAAGACTTAGGCAAAACCCGAATATTTAGCATGAATGTCTATAGTGGATAGACTGTGACGCTAATATGGTTGTGCCAAACTACATATATGAGATATTGAAGGAGTTCAATACAGAAACAACAAGAAACAGTTCTTGTCGCATGGAAAGGAATCGAATCAAGATTCAAGTATATCGACACTTGATAAGTGAAACAAGATTCAAGTGCTTTGATACTTGATGAGTGAAATCACGAGAATGTTTTGATCAATCATACCATGATATGTACACATCCAGATATGTCCTATGCTCTAAGTGTTATGAGCAAATACCAGAATGAATCATAAAATGATCATTGGACGATAGTAAGGATATTCTTATGATCTTTTGGAAGAATTAAGAATATATTTGTGTAGAAGTGACAAACAATTACAAATAGTTCATTGTAAAGTGTTACATTGATACTAGTTTTGTCACAAGTTACAAATTAAGTTTATCTCAATTTAAACTATGGGTGGCACAATAAAATGGAAAGAAAGTTTCCATGATGGATTTGGAAGAGTTCCAAAGTTAAGACATTGTGACGAATACTACAACAAAAAGCTAAGTATATGACTGCTATAGTAGCATCAAAGGAGGGAATTTGTGTCAAGTAGTTTGTTATCAAACTAAGGTGTGGTCCGCAACGGGCTAACACTAAAGATATATTATATGACAATAGTATCGACGTGTTTTAACCCTAAGGAACTAAAGGTCTCACCGAAAGACCAAATTAATACAATGTCACGCAAAGACATGCAAATACACACGGACCTGAAAGCGTCAGATCTGTAGATTATGTTAACCACTTGCAGTTGCGTATATGGAACACCATAAAGCCATAGGTGTTTAAAACACAAAGTTTTCAAACTAGATTATTGTCTCTAGTGCAAGTGGGAGACTGAAGGGAATATGCCCGAGAGGCAATAATAAAGTGGTTATTATTGTATTCCTTGTTTATGATAAATGTTTATTTTGCATGCTATAATTGTATTAATACGGAAACGTTAATACATGTGTGTTTAATAAACAAAAAGGAAGTTCCTAGTTATGCCTCTCTTTTAAACTAGCTCGTTGATTAACAAGATGATCAAAGTTTCTTGATCATGGACATTGGATGTTGTTAATAACGAGGTCACAACATTAGTGTAATGATGTGATGAATATTCATCCAAAGTATAGCATTACGATCAAAGTCATTAAGTTTATATTGCTATAACAACTTACGAAGTAGTCCTAATCCTTAGACCATGAGATCATGCCAATCACTAACACCGGAAGAGTTTCTTGTTGACATCAAACGTCACACCGTAACTGGGTGATTATAAAGATGGCTTCAAAGATACTAAAGTGTTATGTTGAGAATCATGGATCAAGAGTGGAATTTGTTCATCCCGGTGACGGATAGATATACTCTGGGCCCTCTCGGTGATATCACATTGGTTAGCTTGCAAGCAAGTGATTTGATCACTAGAATGTTATATCACGGGAACGAGAAAAGAGTGCATGTCAGTAACGAGATCAAACTAGGTATGGGGATACCGATGATCGAATCTCGGACATGCAATATATCGTAAAACAAAGGGATTAAGATACAAGCGTAAAAGGTTCACACGATCACAGAAGTCATCGTTGAATGTGTGGGAGTCAGTACGGATCTCCAGGTCCCGCTGCTGATTATTGATCGGAGAGGGGTCTCGATCATGTCTGCATTATTCGCGAACTGTAGGGTGACACACTTAAGGGATACCGACACCATTCGGAGCAAATGATATGTCAGAAAAAGAAAAAGAAAGCGCAGGAATTTATTTCACTAGACACCGGAATTGTTTCGGTTAAAATTGCTGAAACTGGTTCTGCATGTGAAATGGAATACTAGCAAGGGGTTTTATATGAATGTTTGTTAATTAAAGTAATTAACAAAATTCTGAATAGATAAATAAAAGAGTTTTATTTAAATGAGAGCTTGCATTAAATTTGGTGGAAATTTAATGCATGTGAGTGGATTTTTGAGTGGAGGCTCTTTTATGGGAGTGGAGGCTTTTCATTTTGAGTGGGAGTTCCAACCACATGAATGTGGGAGAGGTGGGGGCATCCCCCATGGCTGGGCGCCATGCCCCTTGGGTGCCCTCCTCTCCCCTATAAAAGGCTCCCCTCTCATCCTCTCAAAGCACACCTCCTCGCGAAGGATCTCTCTCCCTCCTTTAGAATTTCCCTATGGTCTCGGATCAGCGAGATACATGTTCCCGGTGGCTTTTTCTGGAAGGATTTGTTGCTTCCGCTGCTTCGCTGGAGCGAGGGCGTGGAGGTTGTCGGGGTACCCGTACGTGCGTGCGATCACGGATGCACCACTGCTTTGAGGTGCTGGACTTGATCGTGCTGGACCATACGGACTTCATCACGATCTTGAGATCGGCAAGCGTTCGTCTACATCATCCACGAGTACAACCTCGTTAACACTATTCGGTCTTTGAGGGTATGTATTCTATGGATGTATATCCACCCGTTGCTTGTATCTAGTAGATAGATCTTGGTACTTAGATGTTCCTATCGTAGGAATTTTTTCTTCTATGCTGCGAACCCAACACCGAGGCGGCCGCCAGGGCGGGCAAACCCTACCCAGGCATGGGGTAGGGCCCACCCGCGCCTAGGGTGGGTCTGGCCCCCCTGGCCGGCCTCCTCGTCTCTTCTCTGGACTTCTTGTTCCCCATGGAAAGTAATTGACTTTGTTCTTCGTCCCGTCCAAATCCGAGAATATTTTTTTACTAACTTTTCTGAAACCAAAAACAGCAGAAAACAGGTATCTGGCACTGTTGCAACTTGTTAATAGGTTAGTACCAAAAAACATGTAAAAAGCATCTCAAAGTGTGAAGAAGTAAAGCAAAGTAGATACTAAACAAGCATGGAGCAACAAAAATTATAGATACGTTTTCAACGTATCACTTATCTTCAACTTAGTACAAAAAAATGAACTACTCCAAACTGGTTAAACAAGCCAAGCCATTTTTTTCCATCCATAAAGATACCTTTAAGAAATTTTGTAGAGTAGGGGACCCATTGCCCCTCCTATATCCAGGAAAGATCTACTACTTTAAACAAGAGGCCCTTGGTGTCATGTTGCCCTAGATCCCTTGAAATCCGTGGACCAGCCCTGCACATGAATGTGTGTAGGTGGATCCTCTAGTATATTATAATTGGGAAAAAATACTAAAATCAAATAAGTATGGTCATGAGTGTACCAAATGTAAGCAGGTATGTGCATGTCAATCTAAAATACAAAGGCACGTAACTTATGCGAAAAGACAAAGTGTGACACATAACAGTGCGAGGACCGGATATTACAGTGCAAATAATTACAAAGTTCCATTTTCTCTTTTATGGCAGGCCACATACAACCGTATTTAAAAAAATGCAAGTATGTATCAAGGTAATATATGCGTTCATGATTTACTTCAATTTTTGCAAACTTTGAAATACAACTTTTGTCATTAATTGGAATCGGACCATCTAGACTCATGTTCTCTTGTGTATTTTCGGTTGTAGATAGTCCTTTTTCAATTAAAAATCACCAAGGTAAATTTTAGTCTAATACCAAAATACATGATTTTATTTATATTTGTCGCAAATTTAAAAGTATACAAAAATTCAATGCTAAGAAAGAGTAACATATTACTAATCAAAATTAGTCTCCACTATGACGAGCATGAGGAATGCTAAATCCATGTGTGTTAACATATTTTGTGTAAATTAAATTGCAGGAACAAGCTCGACATAACTAATTGTTGCAATAATGTATTATTTTCATCTTAATTTATATTAACCGGTTAGTTAATTAAATTATTTGCCAAACTATGTTTTGGATAACAATGTATCATTGGGAGAGACTTATACCGACTCGCCTCTTCCTCAACTCCACCATTCCCGCGGATCCTAAGTGTCGCCTTGCTACTCTCTACCACATATCAACAATAGCTCATGAATCTATAATCTCTAGCGACTAGGGTTAGCCATGTTGTCAAGGGGAGCTGGATCCACCATCGCGGAATCGAGAGAGTGGGTGTGTTTTAAAGGAAGTAAGGATGGCCATAATAAAAATGATTTTTAATCATTAATTTGCATTTAATAAAAAATGTACTTGAAAGGAAGAACATAAAAACAATTTAATGTAGGTTCAGATTTAGCTTTTGCCTGGATTTCAAAGTTGAAGAAAAAATTATTTGCAAAAAACATGAATCAAGTTTGACATTTTGCAATCAATTATGTGTATGGTTGTAGGCAGCATGAAAGTGTTTCTACAGTAACAATTCTTGTAAGACCTTTAAATACTTTTTATAGGAACAATTCTTATATTTGCTACAATAAACACCACCTAGTAACATAGCATGTATGAACACATAAAAAACGTGGTACTACCTCTTGCTAATACTTTGTGTAAGCTGTACTAGCACATGACTGTGTTACTACAGCTCAGTCATAGAGCTCAGCCTGACGCAGTGGATGGGGTTCTCCCCTACGGTGCAGCGGCTTGTCAGTTGTGGCGAGAGCTATGTGCTTTGCTGAGTATTAGTACAATTTACATTTTGTGTTGTAATCCTCATTGTGGCATGTCTTCCTCATTCACAATTGTGTTTTGCAGCCTTCTGTCTTCTGGTCTGGTTGAATTGTTGGCGCCAGTAGTGTTCGCGTGGGGAACTTGACCTGTGGGATGGGCGTTCCTTGTGTCTTTTTGCGTGGAAGCTCTGTCATCATTGCTCATACCGGTTCCTCTTGATCAGTGAACCATTATGCATACTGGTGGCATGGTGCCCTTGGCAAATGGCCCTCTTCGAAACATATGTCAATATGACCATGGTCGATCTTGCTTCGGCGGTGCCTCCTTCGATGAACTTCGCCTCCATGTTGTTTTGGCCATGGTGGTGCACGATGACCTTGGCATTTCAAGGTGTCTTTTTTTCCCCTATTTTCCATTGCCTGCTTGTTTCTTACCAAGCTGTTTTTTCGCACAATGTATCCTCCGTTGTGTCTTAATTAACCTTAATTAAATTATAAAGTCGGGGTAATTTCCTCTAAAAAGAGGATTTTCTTTTATGGGTTAATTGGATCTATGCCACTCCAATTTTCACCGTTTGAAAAAATGTCATTACAAAAACCAAACTTGGAGATATGCCAATCCAATTTTCACATACCTCTATCTATGCCATTCTGTTCACTTAAGAGCATAATAGTTCTAAAAAATACCTGTACTGTAGTGTGTATTTTAACATTGACTATACTACCCCTTGGTCAAAATTTGGCCAACGCTTTTGGCCATACAGTTGCTGAAAAATCAAATTAGATACGTAGAAGACTAAGAAATAATAAGTAGCCACAGCGCCTGCGTTGAGCAGCTAGCGCGCGCGGCAATGGAGCACCAAAATGACGAGGCAGTGGCGGCGCCGCCCTCCTCCTGCACCTCCCGCATCCAGCCCAGGCTACCTCTAGTCGCACCCATCACTGTCTGCCTATGGTAACGTCCAGTCCAGTGCTGCTCTGGCCGCCGCATCGCGTGATTAAGGCCTACCACAGCTGCGACATGTGAGGAGAGCCTTCGGCCGCTGGCTCCTCCAGAAACCTTATTACGCGTGCGCCTCCGACCGGCCGCAGCCGCGCATTGATTTCGGCGTGAATTACGTTGGAGAGTTTAGCCCCTGGATCCTCCAGATGCCTCATCACGCTTGCGCTTCCGGCCGTCTCCGCGCTTTGATTCCGGCGTGAATTTTGTTGGGGAGTTTTGACGCGGCTATAGCCTGAGTCGGGTAGGTGAGTCGTATGCGTCAGTTTTTCCCTTTCTATGTGAACCGTACATACATATAACTGTATAAAAGTGTACATATGGGAGTATAATGGATTGTATAGGACCTTGTATTGGAGAAAATGGCATATGTAGAGGTATGATAAAGTTGAAGTGGCATATTTCCAAGTTTGATTTTTGTAATGGTATTTTTCCAAGTTGTGAAAGTTGGAATGGCATAGATCCAATTAACCCTTCTTTTATTGCTTAGAAGGATTGTCTTTATGTGTCGTATTCCAGATGTTTGATATATGGGTCATGTCATGGATTGATGTTCTGAGTCATAGCGTGAATTTGTCTTGGAATTGAGCTACGTGACAGCAACAAACCTCAAAAGGAGTTTTCGAAAACATAATTGTTTACTTATCCGTCCCATTTAGCAATGTACTATCTTTTTTTGTATGAATCATTTATTAGGGCTGTACCCACCATTTAGAAATATAAGATGTTTTAGATTTGTAAAGAAGATATATCTAGACACATTTTAGTGTATAGGTTCAAATAAATTAAGACACTAAAAGGTACTCCCTCCGTTTCAAAATATAAGATGTTTTAGCTTTGTGAAGAAAATGTATCTAAACTTATTTTAGTGTCTAGATTCATTTCAAACATGAGTAAATCTACATACTAAAACAAGTTTAGATACATTCTCTTCACAAACCTAAAACATCTTATATTTTAAAACGAAGAAAGTATCTAGATACATCTCATTCACAAACCTAGAACGTCTTATATTTCCAAACGGAGGAAGTACTAGTTTCCAAGACTCCAACATTGTCAGTGAGCCTGTTACTTATACATTCACACATGTCAGGTGCTGAGACGTAATGTGAAGTGTCATCTCACCAAAACCAATTCTATTGGAAATCTGGTTTGCAAGTTCCGGAATCATCCGCCCCTTACTCCAGCTCTTGAAAGCATTGCACTTTTCGAACTAATCTCGTTCTTCACACTTTTCTTCTAAACTAACTGAGCTCGCCGTGCACACAACCATCGTTCGGAGCCTTCACCTCGTTATAAACCACGCCCATCTCCACCACATCATCATCGCCAAGAACAAATCGTTCAGCAAATCAACAAGCTACTGAGAGATTTATTAGCAGTCCGTATAGAAATGTCGAAGCTGGCCCTCGTCATGGCGGTCGTCGCCGCCCTGGTGGCCGTGGCCGTGTCCGTCGTCGTCGCGGAAGGCGAGTCCGCGGATACTTTCAGCACGCAGACGCAGTGCCAGAGTGAGCTGGAGGAGAGCACGCTGGACTGGAGGCGTGCCGGCAGCTCGTGCACTACAAGGCGTACAAGGTGACCGGCCAGGAGCCGCCGGCGGGGTCGGTCCGGTGGAGCCCGGGGCTGCATGTGCGTTGCTGCCAGCAGCTCCTCGGAATCAGGCGCGAGTGCCGCCACGCCGCCGTACGCGGGCTCGTGAGGGAGTACGAGGCCATGGTGCCGCAGGAGGAAGGAGGATCCGGCGAGACCGTGGTGCAGCAAGGGTTCGCAGGCGAGTCCACGGATCAGCAGCAGCAAGGAGACCGGATGTACCGCAACCGCAAGCCGAAGGCACATCGGCGACACCCGGTGGAGGGAGGAGAAGAGTTCGGCGGCGAGACCGCGAGGCAGCAGGGAGGAGAAGAGTACGGCGAGCCACATGTCAGCACCGAGGAGCAGGCAGCCCAGCTGAGGCTGGTGAAGGCGCGACACTTCGCGGCGCAGCTGCCGGAGTTGTGCCGGTTCGATACTGCCTGAGGGGCGGGAAGCTTCCTCCGCTGGCCTGTACTAGGCTACAAATGTCGCATGTCGCATGCATCCAAGAATAAAGAACAATGGAATGCTTCTCGAACAAAAGGGATGACTACAATATACATTCGCTGCATTTCTCCGCACATTCTGAATCACTGAGTTAAAAAAAACAATCTTGGATAATAGAGAATTTTCATTCATAAGTTCATACTACATTTCATGGTTCTGTAGGATGATGCTACTCAGCATGAACCTTGGAAGGAAAACGCGTCAATGGAAAACATGCATGAAGGGCGGTTTTCATCTGTCAACTTACCGGATTGGTCACTTCTGGTCCCTAATTAATTAACCAGACAACTTAAGCCATTGACTAACAAAACCGGACACCTTTGGTCCATCTCCCGGCTCGAAATCGGTTCGTCAAAGGCGATTTAGTTGTCACGGGTTTAGGCAAGATCTAGACAAAAGCAAAGCAAAGCAGCATTCCCGGCAACAATCACACGCATGACAACAAGAACACGGCAGCAAAGCAGCATTCCCGGCAGGAAACTCTGAATACACCAGTGCTCTGTTTTTTCAGTCTACAAGACTGAACCCAAGTTCAGTCGTTCGGATAGGCAAGATCATATGGCACCAACCCATGGGATCACCCGGATGCACATCAGATCTGAATATCTGATTATGTTCCATACAAACCACGTTCTCGCTAGCTTTGCGCACCCATGAGTAAGAGAGCATATTAGACCGGCGGCAATGTCATGATTTTCAAATCACAGCCGCGAAGCATACAAAAAAAAAAGTTCCAGCTGATACTTGCGACTGAAACTCCAATGTTTATTGACAAGACCTGCCAAGCACAACCATGTAACATAAGCAGCGATCGGCATCAGAAAAATGCAAATCACCATACCATTCACCAGCGCATCTCCACCAAAATCACAATCGCAAGAACGACTAAACACGGCGGTATCAACAGATCTAATCTTACGCAGCGCATCCACTCAGACGATCTGTCATTTTTTTTTATTGAAACCAAGTTTTCATGCAAGTTAAGGACACATGTAACCAATGGCATACAAGCCGCATTTTACCAGAGGAGGATACACTCTAAGCATATGCATTTTTTTCTCCTGTCCCCTTAAATACACCCTTTGGAGCAAGATCTGACCAATAGGCGTCAATCACCACGCAATTTTATTCAGTCTGCTTCCAACTTTACATCTTCGAGGTCAAGCCGCTGACCTACAACCAAGAAAGCAAGGAAGTTAAGGATTTCGGCCACCTCATAATGACATGAATGGGATTGACGGACTCGATAAAACCCACCGTTAAGTGGTTGTTCCTAGTTCAAGGAAGCGAGAGCTTCAAGGAGGGAACCAGCGAAATGCATCTGGACCTCCTTGTCGACTGTCGAGAAGAGGGGCACGTGTACAAACAGAGACTTGATGCCTTGCTGCTCTGCAAACCGGAGAGAGTGGTAGTACACATAGTTGCATACGAATCGCCCAGCGTCATCTGAAGGCATCACATCGTAGCCTGTCTTTCGGAGCGATTTGGTCAATTCTTTCACTGGAAGAGTAGTCTGTGTTGAGCATGAAATGTTCATACAGGTCTGATTAATCTTGAGATCAGCACAACAGGTTTCTAGCTATATATTTTAGAAAGAAGGCATTTTTGACTTTTACCTCTCGTGTCCGTGAGAGGCCTCCATCAGATGGCACAATAGCGACTCTCTGCATATTCACAATGAAACTGATGAAACCAGATGCAACGACAAGTACTTGGGAGACAATGAATAGGTATGCAATCAGACAACAACGCAACCTGAGGTTTCCACCCTAGCTCATCAGGACAACGGAAGGTGGCCTCATTAACAGCTTGGTTCTCAAGAGCAAACCGAGATGCACCACTGTTGACTCCAAAGTGGATCTGGAAAATGGTCCATCCAAAAATAGTTTTCAGCAACAATGAAAACATATTAGAAACTTTTCATAACTTTCAGGAAACATCACAAACGCAGGATGGTGAGTATAGGACAAATTAACAATAATGTGTAGTTAGTACACAAATAATATAACGAACCCCAGCAACATTATTTCCTTTTTATGTGTTCCACACATCCTGAATGCTGTAAGCTGACATACAACTACACTATCAAATGGGAGAGGAATTTTTGGGGGTTTTAATTTGTGACCAGAGCTTATTTTACGACAGCGTTATATCAACTACATATGGTCAGTAGTATCAACTGTGTCCTGCATACGGAAGTGGATCTCCAACACAAGGTACTCGCCAATTATCCTAATTACGAATCGATAAGCACAAGCCTAAGAAGTGGAATGATTAAACCAGTGGTGGTTTTTTTAAAAATCTAGGAGGACATAATTTTGTAGCAATACTGTCCAAGTGAAGTAAATCATTTCTATACCCACGAAATCTGACAGAATTCGTTGTTCCAACTGGCAATGCATAAGAAGCTTTCCAGTTGAACTACAGATAGCATTGATTTAAAACTCCAGACTGGGAGGATAAGAAGACATCGAACAGTAAATGCACATATGAGCTGAAACTTAAGAGGGACGTTGAGCCATCTAGCATGATCCTAGAAACAAATTCACAACTCAAGAATAAGGCGAGCACTTACCCATATTATTTGCCCCTGAGCTGAAGACCCATTCTCTCTATCTGCAGTGGCAGATTCTAAAACTTTATACAGTGCACCAAGTGCCCCCTGTCCTGCAGTTTCGAGAATTTCGCAGCTTCCAAGTACAACATTTTTTGGCAACCCTCTCTCTTCCATGAATGATCTGAGATTGCTCACAATTTTCTCGGTTGGGTTTTCCGCAACTCCATGAAACTTCTTAAATCCAGTTACGTGGACAGTCACGATTGAAGGTCCTTCTGATCCCATTTACCTTCTGAGGAACACAGAACAACAAGATTTCTTAATCCAAAATTCAGAGGATCAAAAGAACATGTAAATTCTAGGAAGGCTCGCACTCAGCAAGACACAAAACAATGTGTCAACACCATCAATGTGAACTTGTTAAATCCTAAGACATTATGCTGAACCTATTGCAGGCAGTTCCAACCGCCCCCAGGAGAAGCACTCATGCATAAAGCATGCTGAGGAAGTTACAATGCCAGCAGGAGAGCGACAAAATGCAGTAAGAGTAAAATAATACAGGCACTCCGGAGTTACATATGGACAAGTAACTTACATAACAATCAGATGAGTAAAATTTTGCAAGCACCGTCTCCCAGATAGAAAATACTCGCCGCCAGAATCTTCTGAAATGATAAAGCAATCATTGTTCACACTTCTCAATAAGATATTGAGAAGTGAGGGACCTTACCCAACAAACAACATCATCTCACAGAACTTAAAAGATAAGTAGGACCTTCCTAGAAGGCAGCTAGCTCCCGATTGAAGTGATGAGATGAGAACCTTATCCAAATTCCAAAGCAAACGCAAGAAAAAGCAAACCTGATCACAGGAGTAACACATATCTCTCAAACAGCGAAGGTCCTACCAAGCTGTTTCACACATCGGAATTAAAGACCCGCAATAGGAACTGAAGCCCACACAGAAACCACATCGGCTAACTAAGCATCGGCAGCTGTCCTACACATACATAGACGGGGAAACTAAAAGCGCGGCCATAACAAGTATGCTGAGATCGATGTGCGCCCATAGAAAACACAGATAGGGGATAACATACTTATACGGCAGCAGTTCTCTTCTGAGAGCATGCCGTGCTGTGTGTCCTGGTTAAATTAGTCAACTCTAGCGTAGCATAAACGTCAAAATCACTCGGGACGAGGAGCTTGGGGAACCACACAGACCAACAAACCCCCCGATTCTCCACCATCCCACGCCAATCAAGCACAGGAGCCGATTGCAGCTGGAACACGAGAGGAAACCAGCAGCTACGAGGAATAAATCCAAGAAAAGCCACCACCTTTGGACCCGATCACCCAGAGAATCCCCCCCTCTCTCCTACCTCCGAAAACAAAATCCACCATGGCCAGCCCAAATTCGCAAGCGAGAGCACGAGATCCTCGCCTGCCCGGGGAAGCCAAGAAAAGGGGGGCAGAATTGCGCGGCCGTGCGCGGACTTGTCTATCCAGCCAGCGGCAACCCATCATACCGGCGCACGCACACACGCCAGACAGAAATTACCAGCCGAGCGCGCGAAATTCTCACCCTGGGGGAGCGGAGAGGCCGCACAGCGATGCGAGAACCGGCCTTGGGGGAAGCGCGAGGAGGCGGATTCCTAGTAGGATTCAAGAAATTTTTTTTGGCTGGAGAAACGGGAGAGAGATGGGGGTGAGTCGTGCGTCCTTTTAAAGCGCATCAAACAGGGGAGGATGAGTAGAGAAGAACAGTCGAACCTGCACAAGGGATCAGGGTGGGGAGGGTGGGACCGTGGGAAGGTGGAGGTGGGTCCCGCGTGGCAGTTGTCGGGTGGTGCCGGCTTGGCGGGTCCCGGTGCAGTTGGGTATCACGACCCAAGATGCTAATCCGCAACGTGGACGAAAATGTCACTTCACATTCAGATCAACACACCTGATGCACACTGTGCTCTGACTCACACGACGGCACTCTCTGTTTCATTGGCTCTACTTACTCCTCACCTAGCATAAACATCATTTGGCTGGATTATTTTTGGATAAATGGAGTACTTATCATACAAGTGTCGCCTCACCTAGCATAAGCATCATTTGGCTGGATCATTCTTGGATAAAAGGGGCTTAGGCTGGGAAATCTATTTTGTTTTATATGTGTAGATGCACTAACTAAAATCTCATTTTAAAATGTTAAAATTATAGGAAAACCGCATGTCCAGGGCACAAGTGGTCCGAGCCGGTCCGTTTCGTCCCCGTCGGCCGGACAGGCCGCAGACGCTTCAACGTCATGACCCAAAAAGATCGATGCTAACACGACTCACTCGCACCAAATTTGGTGTCGCGGACGCGTCTGGCGAGACGCGTTGTGGACGGCATGCGTGTCCTTTCACGTCGGTACCGGGCCCGCCTGGCAGTGATCCCAACCCGACAACCACTAGCCTTCTACCACTAGCCATCAATAGTTGTAGGCTGACTCATGCTCTGGCTACGCCGCCTAAATTCCAGCACCGGTAGATGACACTCGTGGTCTTGTGGAGGCCATTGATCCATGTCGGCATATCGCAGCTCACGGCCCTGATGTGGCACCTATTCAACCTCCAAGTGAGGCTCTACTCCGATGGCTCGACTAGGGGCGAATCCGGGCATGGTGCTATCGGTGCCGTAGCATCGGCCGGATGGCTGCACTGCAAAGAGCAGTGCTAATTTTCAAGGCTAAAAATAAAAAAATTGTAGATAATTAGCATCATTAAGGCTGTTTAGCACCAGGCTTGGGCTCCAACCAACTCCGCCCCTGGGCTCGACGACGGCGTGGTTCATCGCCTCCCTCCAAAGTGGCTTGCTCTCCGGCGATGGAGGCGACGATCGGCGTGCGAGTTCATCCCGTGGGGTCGATGGAGAGGACCAAGGACCCGACTGTGTTTTTAGATCCAGTTCAGTGGTCACAATGTAATTTTTCTTTTTCTCATGGGCCTCTATGTAACTTGTACCTCCACCACTTTGATTTAATGCAGCGCTTCTTGGTCCTTGGGGGCCGACCCTGTTCAGAAAAAAAGATGGCACGCATTTCACGGTTTTACACCATCCGTGGCACGGCTGTAGAACACACAGCGGTCAGCGGTGGAATATGAACGCTGAACACGCGCCCCTCTTCTCACGGGGACGGTGTTGTAGGGCTTTCCGTCGATCGACCTTTTTCGTTTCGTAGTTTAATAAGTTTTGCCAGGTTTCGACGCCAACATCCTGCAAGTAGCAAGCAGAGATATCGATCCACTGCTGCTGCTGCTGCTGCTGCTGTGCTTATCATAGCAAAGAAAAACTGGAGATAGATGGGTCGCGTACTACGTGGCGTCACGGGGTGAGCTCACGACGGCTCTCCTCAAATGATTGCATCAGGTTTGGTGGCGCTCATCGAGAACGACGAGAAGTAACCGATCTGGAACATCTTTTTGTTTAGAGGCCGAGATTCGTCCATGACCCGGGCCGGAAGCACACTTGATCTGGATCATCTTTTTGTTTAGATTATTACGTACAGTATTATTTTCCAAAATCAAGGTCGTTTGGCATTTAGGTATTTATTTCATTTAATAGAAATGAAATGAATACATGAATTTATTTTATTTATATTATGATTTTAAAAATATCTATATGTTTGATTGTCGCGGAATTTGGAAATAACATGTCTGAGATAGTAATCAGGTTTACACGTGAGAATATTTCAATGAATTTGCCAAATAAAATGACGACTCAATTCCGTACCAACCAAACAGCATATGGATAAAATTGCAAAATGAATTTCAGAATTCTAGGTCCAAATGATGAGTACCAAAGACCTATTAAGCTAGTCATAGTGGGAGTAACTTAGGTAATAACATAGTCCTACATGTATTGTCAACTAAGCATTTAGATGACATGGCATGCAATTAAATGATGAGAGAGAGGCTTTGGTAACTAGCTATGTTACCATAACATCACACATTTCTAGACAAAATAAGTCTATATTGTAATAAATGAGGCTTTGCATGATACCACATCTATGTTACTACTCTAAGCCCTAGATCACGCGCCTTGATCGGCAGCGCCCAACCAAACCATGGTTGGTTGATCCCTGCTGCCTGCGCTATATAAAGAGATGAGATTCGACTGGCTCACAACATGAAGTTAGTTGCGCAACCGCACGCCCCACCGATATCCCTAGCCAATCTAGGTTAAATGCAGTAGCAGCGGGAAGCTCCGCCGCCACCGCTTTGCCCACACACCCCTCGCCCTCGTTGTAGGGGTTCTTAGCATGGAAAATAAAAAATTTCTACCGCATACAAACCAACAAGCCAAGATCTATCTACTAGATTGTAGCAACGAGTCGATAGAATAACTCACCCTCGAAGATTTCAAAGTGTTTAACGAGAGCGGATTCTCGTGGGTGATGCAGTCGTACTCTTGCCGATCTCAAGATCGTGTAGACGATACTTGCGGCGCTGCGTTCCGGCAGCGCTTCCGCAGTCGGTCACACTTTCGGTACTCGATGAAGACCTTCCTCTCCCTTGTTCCAGCAGGCAGCGGAGGTTGTATCACTCTCCTCGCGATTCCGGCAGCATGACGGCGTGGTACCGGAAGTAGAGGGGAGATCTCGCAGGGCTTCGCCTTAAGCCGGAGCGAGTATGGTGGACTATGAGAGAGGCCTTGGCGATCTAGGGTTTAGAGGCACCAAGGGAGGAGCCTAGTCGGCGGCTAGGGTTAGGGTTTCACCCCAACTCGGCGAGTTGGTGGTGCCCTAGGCGGCGGCAGCAGGGGGTGGTGGCGCCGGCGGCTTAGGGCTAGGGTTTGGGTGGTGAGAGGTGTAGGTCTAGAGGGGAATCCCTGCCCCTTCTTTTATAGGTGGGAGGGCGCGGCCAAGGGGGAGGGAGTCCTCCCCCAACTCGGCCTCCTTGGCCGGCGGTGGAGGGGGAGGAACTCCTCCCCAAGTAGGTTTCCTACTCTCCCTCCACCAAGCAAACTTGTCGTTTGACTTTTCAAATTGGCGTTTGACTTTTCAAACTAGGATTTGATTTATCCCTTTATTTTGCTCAGCGATGACACCTAGTACATGATGCAACCATTCCAACTTGTTATGACACATTCATGTACCCTTCCCCTTCGGAGTGCCGGACCTTCCGGACCCTTCTAGAACATTCCTGATGAAAACACCAGAATCATTCTCCAACCCCAAAACAGGACTTTCCTTATATGAATCTTATTCTCCGGACCATTCCGGATCTCCTCGTGATATCCCGGATCCCATCCGAGACTCCGAACAACATTCGGTCTCTTACTCATCATTCCATAACTACTCAACAACATCAAATCCTTAAGTGTGTCTCCCTACGGTTCGTGAATTATGCGGACATGATCGAGAGACTTCTCCGAACAATAACCAATAGAGGAATCTGGAAATTCATATGGTTCCCACATATTTCTACGATTACTTTGCGATCGAATGAACCACTTACATATGATACCAATTTCCCTTTGTCTCACGATAGTTTACTTATCCGAGGTTTTGATCGTCGGTATCTCTGCATACCTAGTTCAACCTCGTTACTGATAAGTACTCTTTTCTCGTTCCCGTGATATGTGATCCCTTGTGAGCCAGTCACATGCTTGCAAGCCAATTGGATGACATTCCACCGAGAGGGCCTAGAGTATATCTATCCGTCATATGGATGGACAAATCCCACTCTTGATCCATGTGTCTCAACCCATACTTTCCGAACACTCAATGCCACCTTTATAACCACCCAGGTGTGGTGTTTGATGTCATCAAAGCATCCTTCCGGTGATGGTGATAAGCATGATCTCATGGTCGAAGGAATTAGGTTACTATGTATCAGAAAGCATATAGCAATTGAACTATTAAAATGACTTGATCTTTATACTACGCTTATCTATAGGAGTATGTCCATCATATCATTCTCCTAACGATATGATCTTGTTGTTAATAACATCTCAATGTTCATGATAGGGAAACCACAATCATTTATTAACCAACAAGCTAGTATTATAAAGAGGCTTTACTAGGGACTCTAATTTAGTTTACAAATCACACAAGTATTAATGTTTCCTTGTTAATACTGTTATAGCATGAATGTAAATATTTATCATAAACACAAAGATATAATAATAACTACATTTATTATTGCCTCTAGGGCATATCTCCAATAGTCTCCCACTTGCACTAGAGTCAACTAATCTAGATTACATGGTAATATACCGAACACCCATGGCAGTTTGGTGTTGGTCATGTTTTGCCCTCGGGAGAGGTTTAGTTAACGGATCCGCCACATTCAGATCTGTGTGTACTTTGCAAATATTTATGTCACCATCTTGGACATGTTCTCGAATAGCGTGAAAATGTAGCTTGATGTGCTTCAGCTTCTTGTGTGACCTTGGTTCTTGCGCATTGGCTATGGCGCCCATGTTATCACAGTAGATAGACATTGGGTCCAGCGCACTTGGAACCACACCGAGCTCTGTAATGAACTCCTTCATCCACATCGCTTCTTGTGAAGCCTCCGAAGCAGCTATGTATTCCGATTCAGTTGAAGATCTCGCCACAACGCTTTGCTTTGCACTTCTCCAGCTAACTGCTGCACCATTCAAAGTAAATATGTATCCAGATTGAGATTTAGAATCATCTGGATCGGTGTTCCAACTAGCATCGGTGTAACCATTAACAACGAGCTGTTCATCACCTCCATAAGAAAGAACCATATCCTTAGTTCTTCTCAAGTACTTAAGGATGTTTTTGACCGCTGTCCAATGATCCACTCCTGGATCACTTTGATATCTGCTAGTCAAACTAACAGCATATGCAATGTCGGGTCTAGTACATAGCATGGCATACATTAGAGATCCTATGGCCGAGGCATAGGGAGTCTTACTCATCCTTTCTCTATCTTCTGCCGTTGCTGGACTTTGAGTTTTACTCAAGGTCGTATTGGGCAACATGGGCAAGAAGCCTTTCTTGCTATCTTCCATTCCAAACCTCTTTAGAACTTTGTCCAAATATGTACTTTGTGGCAATGATATTAGGCGTCTCGATCTATCTCTATAAATCTTTATGCCTAATATGTAAGCTGCTTCGCCAAGATCTTTCATTGAAAAACTATTATTCAAATATTCCTTGACACTATTAAGAAGGTCTACATCATTCCCAATCAACGATATGTCATCTACATATAGTATTAAGAATGCTACAGAGCTCCCACTCACTTTCTTGTAAATACAAGCTTCTCCATAAGTTTGTATAAAACCAAAACTTTTGATTACCTTATCAAAACGTTGATTCCAACTTCGGGATGCTTGCTTCAATCCATATATGGATCGTTGAAGTTTGCATACCTTGTTAGCATCTTTAGGATCGACAAAACCTTTGGGTTGCATCATATACAACTCTTCATCAATGTCTCCATTGAGGAACGCTGTTTTGACATCCATCTGCCATATCTCATAATCATAATATGCAGCGATTGCTAACAAAATCCTCACAGACTTTAGCTTCGCTACTGGTGAGAAAGTCTCATCGCAGTCAACTCCTTGAATTTGTCGAAACCCTTTTGCGACAAGTCGAGCTTTATAGACAGTAACATTACCATCAGCATCTGTTTTCTTCTTGAAAATCCATTTTTTCTCGACAGCCTTCTGGCCATCCGGTAAGTCCACCAAAGTCCATACTTGGTTTTCGTACATGGATCCAATCTCGGATTTGATGGCTTCTTGCCATTTATTGGAATCTGGGCTCATCATCGCTTCCTCATATGTCGCAGGGTCATCGGTGTTGTCCACCAACATGACACTCATAATGGGATCATACCAATCAGGAGTGGTACGAGTTCTCGTTGACCTGTGAGGCTCTGTAGCAACTTCAACCGAAGTTTCATGATCACCATCATTAGCTTCCTCTCTTATTGGTGCAGGCACCACAGGAACTTCTTCCGGTGCTGCGCTACTCGCAAGTTCGAGAGAAGGTTCGACAACATCGTCGAGTTCTACTTTCCTTCCAGTCACTTCTTTCGAGAGAAATACCTTCTCTAGAAAGGATCCATTCTTGGCAACAAAGATTTTGCCTTCAGATCTATGATAGAAGGTATACCCAATAGTTTCCTTTGGTTATCCTATGATGACGCATTTTTTCGCTTTGGGTTCAAGCTTGTCCGGCTGTAACTTCTTTACATAGGCTTCGCAACCCCAAACTTTAAGGAACGACAATTTAGGTTTCTTCCCAAACCATAATTCATACGGTGTCGTTTCAACGGATTTAGATGGTGCCCTATTTAAAGTGAATGCGGCTGTTTCTAATGCATAACCCCAAAATGATAGCGGTAAATCTGTAAGTGACATCATAGAACGAACCATATCTAAGAGAGTTCGATTACGACGTTTGGACACACCATTACGCTGTGGTGTTCCCGGCGGTGTCAATTGTGAAAGTATTCCACATTTCTTCAAATGCTCGCCAAACTCGTAACTTAGATATTCACCTCCACGATCAGAAAGTAGAAATTTAATCTTCTTGTTACGTTGATTCTCCACCTCACTTTGAAATTCCTTAAACTTCTCGAAAGTTTCGGACTTATGTTTCATAAAATAGATATACCCATATCTACTCAAGTCATCCGTGAAGGTAAGAACATAACGATAACCACCACGCGATGCTACACTCATTGGACCACACACATCGGTATGTATGATTTCCAATAAGTCCGTAGCTCGCTCCATCATACCAGAAAATGGAGTCTTAGTCATTTTACCCATCAGACATGCTACGCATCTTTCAAGTGATTCGAAATCAAGTGATTCAAGAAGTCCATCGGAATGGAGTTTCTTCATACGCTTCACTCCAATGTGACCAAGATGACAGTGCCACATATAGGTCGAGTTCTCGCTCAATTTCAAATGTTTAGCTTCAATGTTATTAATATGTGTATTTCCACTATCGAGATTCAATAAGAATAGACCATCTATCAAAGGTGCATGTGCATAAAACATATTACTCATATAAATCGAACAACCATTATTCTCGGACTTAAACAGGTAACCGTCTCGCAATAAACAAGATCCCGATATAATGTTCATGCTTAACGTAGACACCAAATAACAATTATTTAAGTATAAAACTAATCCCGATGGTAGATGAAGAGGTAGCGTGCCGACCGCGATCACATCAACCTTTGATCCATTTCCTACGCGCATCGTCACCTCGTTCTTCGCTAGCTTCCGTTTATTCTGCAGCACCTGTGTCGAGTTACAAATATGAGCAACCGAACCATTATCAAATACCCAGGCACTACTACGATTACTAGTGAGATACACATCAATAACATGTATATCGGATATACCTTTCTTCCTGATGTTGCCGATCTTCAAATCCGCCAAGTACTTTGGGCAATTCCGCTTCCAGTGACCTTCTCCCTTGCAGTAAAAGCACTCAGTATCAGGCTTAGGTCCAGCCTTGGTCTTCTTCGTCGGTGCGGTAACTTTCTTACCACCCTTCTTGAAGTGTCCCTTTTGCTTAGACTTGCATTTCTTGAATTTGGTGGTCTTATTGACCATCAACACTTGGTGCTCTTTCTTGATCTCCACTTCTGCATATTTTAACATGGATAAGAGTTCTGGCAACTGCTTGTTCATGCTTTGCATATTGTAGTTCATCACAAAGTTCTTGTAACTTGGTGGCAGTGATTGGAGGACACGGTAAATCCCCAAAGCATTAGGAATCACCATACCCAAGCTTTGGAGTTTGTTTGCGTGCCAAGACATCTTAAGCACATGCTCACTGACGGAGCTTCCCTCTTCCATCTTGCAGTTAAAGAACTTTTCAGAAGCCTCATAACTCTCAACTGCCGCGTGAGTCTCAAATATCAATTTGAGTTCACGAACAATATCATGTGGGTCTGAATTCTCAAACCTTTTCTGAAGCTCCAATTCCAAACCATACAAGATAGCACACTGAACTGTGGAGTACTGATTCTTCCGAGCGAGGTAAACATTCTTTACTTCATCGGTAGCATCAGCTGCAGGCGGGTCACCCAGCGGTGCATCCAGCACATAGGTCAAATTACCAGCATTGAGGAAAATCCTCAAATTGCGGAACCAATCCGTGAAGTTGCTTCCATTGTTTTTCAACTTTTCTTTCTCTAGGAACGCATTAAAATTAATGGTAGGGGCCGCCATTGATCTACAACATATTTGCAATAGTTTAGACTAAGTTTATGACAAATTGAGTTCTAATTAATAGTTAAATTAATCTAGCTGGACTCCCACTCAAAACAATATCCCTCACATTGTTTTAGTGATCACACGAACCAAATCCACCGCATCAAAACCGATCATCACGAGAGTTGATGTAGCTTCAATGGCGAACAATCGACATGTTCATCATATCTACTATATGATTCATGCTTTACCTTTCGGTGATCCGTGTTCCGAGACCATGTCTGTACATGCTAGGCTCGTCAAGATCAAACCTTAGTTTCCGCATGAGCAAATCTGGCTTGCTCACGTTGTATACACTTGCGGAATCTAACACACCCGATCATCACGTGGTGCTTCGAAACAACAAGCTTTAGCAACGGTGCTAACTAAGGGTGAACACTTTATGACTTGAAATTTATGTGCATGAGGGATCATCTTATAATGCTACCGTCGTTAACTAAGCAATACAAGATGCATAAAGGATTAACATCACATGCAATTCATAATATGTGATATGATATGGCCTTTCTTCTTTGTGCTTCCGATCTCCATCTTCAAGCACGAACATGATCTCCATCATCACCGGCATTGCATCAAGGTCAATGACGCTGCTCCATGATTGTCGTCCACCAGCTTCAACTATTACAACTACTTTGAATAGACACGCGGGTCTTAACATAAATTAAAGACAACCATATGGCTCCTGCCGGTTGCCAACTTACAATAAGGAACATTGCATACATCAAATATAATCACAATCATGGCCATATCACATCACAACACACCCCTGCAAAACAAAGTTAGATGCCTCTAATTTCTTTGCATATTTTACGTGGTTTGGGGCTTTCAATAAGTGTCGATCTAACTTACGAACAAGAACCACAACGTTGATGTTTGAACTATCAAGTGCCCGTTGTAAATTGGATCTATACTATAATGGGAGAGACAGACACCCGCAAAGCCACTTATGCAATACAAGTTGCATGTTGAGCGTGGAGCAAGTCTCATGAACGATGTCATGTAAGGTTAGCCCGGGCCGCTTCATCCCATCATACTGCAAGATGCAAAGTACACAAGAAGCAATTAATAATAAAAGCACCACCGCCCACAATGACCATTGTGTTCTACTCGTGCAACAGATCTACATATAGACACGGCTCTGATACCACTGTAGGGGTTCGTAGCATGGAAAACAAAAAATTCTACCGCATACAAACAAACAAGCCAAGATCTATCTACTAGATTGTAGCAACTAGTCGATAGAATAACTCATCCTCGAAGATTCCAAAGTGTTTAACGAGAGCGGATTCTCGTGGGTGATGTAGTCGTACTCTTGCCGATCTCAAGATCGTGTAGACGATCCTTCCGGCGCTGCGTTCCGGCAGCGCTTCCGCAGTCGGTCACACGTTCGGTACTCGATGAAGACCTTCCTCTCCCTTGTTCCAGCAGGCAGCGGAGGTTGTATCACTCTCCTCGCGATTCCGGCAGCATGACGGCGTGGTACCGGAAGTAGAGGGGAGATCTCGCAGGGCTTCGCCTTAAGCCGGAGCGAGTATGGTGGACTATGAGAGAGGCCTTGGCGATCTAGGGTTTAGAGGCACCAAGGGAGGAGACTAGTCGGCGGATAGGGTTAGGGTTTCACCCCAACTCGGCGAGTTAGTGGTGCCCTAGGCGGCGGCAGCAGGGGGTGGTGGCGCCGGCGGCTTAGGGCTAGGGTTTGGGTGGTGAGAGGTGTAGGTCTAGAGGGGAATCCCTGCCCCTCCTTTTATAGGTGGGAGGGCGCGGCCAAGGGGGAGGGAGTCCTCCCCCAACTCGGCCTCCTTGGCCGGCGGTGGAGGGGGAGGAACTCCTCCCCAAGTAGGTTTCCTACTCTCCCTCCACCAAGCAAACTTGTCGTTTGACTTTTCAAATTGGCGTTTGACTTTTCAAACTAGGATTTGATTTATCCCTTTATTTTGCTCAGCGATGACACCTAGTACATGATGCAACCATTCCAAATTGTTATGACACATTCATGTACCCTTCCCCTCCGGAGTGCCGGACCTTCCGGACCCTTCTAGAACATTCCTGATGAAAACACCAGAATCATTCTCCAACCCCAAAACAGGACTTTCCTTATATGAATCTTATTCTCCGGACCATTCCGGATCTCCTCGTGATATCCCGGATCCCATCCGAGACTCCGAACAACATTCGGTCTCTTACTCATCATTCCATAACTACTCAACAACATCAAATCCTTAAGTGTGTCTCCCTACGGTTCATGAATTATGCGGACATGATCGAGAGACTTCTCCGAACAATAACCAATAGAGGAATCTGGAAATTCATATGGTTCCCACATATTTCTACGATTACTTTGCGATCGAATGAACCACTTACATACGATACCAATTTCCCTTTGTCTCACGATAGTTTACTTATCCGAGGTTTTGATCGTCGGTATCTCTGCATACCTAGTTCAACCTCGTTACTGATAAGTACTCTTTTCTCGTTCCCGTGATATGTGATCCCTTGTGAGCCAGTCACATGCTTGCAAGCCAATTGGATGACATTCCACCGAGAGGGCCTAGAGTATATCTATCCGTCATATGGATGGACAAATCCCACTCTTGATCCATGTGTCTCAACCCATACTTTCCGAACACTCAATGCCACCTTTATAACCACCCAGGTGTGGTGTTTGATGTCATCAAAGCATCCTTCCGGTGATGGTGATAAGCATGATCTCATGGTCGAAGGAATTAGGTTACTATGTATCAGAAAGCATATAGCAATTGAACTATTAAAATGACTTGATCTTTATGCTACGCTTATCTATAGGAGTATGTCCATCATATCATTCTCCTAACGATATGATCTTGTTGGTAATAACATCTCAATGTTCATGATAGGGAAACCACAATCATTTATTAACCAACAAGCTAGTATTATAAAGAGGCTTTACTAGGGACTCTAATTTAGTTTACAAATCACAAAAGTATTAATGTTTCCTTGTTAATACTGTTATAGCATGAATGTAAATATTTATCATAAACACAAAGATATAATAATAACTACATTTATTATTGCCTCTAGGGCATATCTCCAACACTCGTCCCTCATGGACAATGCCCCAGGATCTTCGAGCCAAGAACAAGGTTTGGTTCTCTCTCCCTCTCTCTGTATCTAGCAGATCCAAACTCTAGTTGATCAATAGACTATCGAAAGATATACACCTAGTTGTTTATTCAAAGTAAACAATGGTATCAGAGCTGGATACTAGATTTTGTAGTCTTTTTAGGTACAGAGCAAAAGAAAGAAACCCTAGATCCGAAAAGCAAAGTTGCGCCGCTGTAAGATCGCACTGTTCCTCTCGATCCCTATGCGCATCGGCAATCCTAGGCATAGGGAAGAAGAACTTCACCCCACGGGGCAAAGAACATTGAGATTCCTCTTCCCGAACCCGAAACAGAAAGCAAAAGAAAGCCCCATAGATTTTTCCCCCACAGATCCCTCGACCCTGAAATGCAACAAAAGAAAAATCTCCAAAAAGAAAACATCACCGGTCGGCGCCATGCGCCGGCAGAGGGCGCTTCCGCTGTGCCGCTTGACGGCGGTGCGCCCACCCTCGGGTGGACACATAGCCAGCAAGGGGGGCAGGGGCGCCGCCGGTACTATGTTCCTTCCTCTTAGCTCACTGCCTCATGCGGGGTGGGGGGAGGTTGACAGGACGGAGATAGGAAGAGGGGGATGGGCTCGCGTCGGAGGAGGAAGGGGATCGTCGCCGGCGCTGCGTCGGGCGACGCCGCCACCTCCCCAACCCCGCGAAGAGCGCCGCCAGAGAGCGGGCTATGCGCGAGCCAGAGAGTCGGGGAGAGGAGTGGCGTTTTGGGGCTAGGGCTAAGATTCACGTCGGCTTAGCCATTTTTAAACCGGCCAACAGTAGCGCACATCCGTCTGATGGGTTTGCACGGCCCGGTTCGCTCACTCGGACGTGGTGCGGGCCGTGGGCCGGTTGCCAGGCCGCGAGCGCACAAGCGACAGAGTGCGCGGATGAGCGTAGGAGCAGGCCGTGGGCCGCGAAATGCCACAAAGTGGCGCGCTGCGCGCACAGGGGCGCTGGGCTCTTATTTCACGCCCAGTTGAGCCCAGTTTGTTTACAAAAGCAGTTTTTGCTGTTTTAATTTTTACAGAAACTTTTTTACAGTTTCTTTGTTTGGTTTTTGATGGAATTTTGTCTAACTTTTCCTATTCAAACTAAATCAACGAGAAGTTTGAATTAGGAAATAGAAAAGGTACAAAGTAAAGCTTCTGAAAAGTACAAAGTTAATGAATTTAATTCATTTTTTCTGTTGCAAATAGTTAAAAGTGTTTTTAAAATTTAATAAAAACAAAAGTGAGATTTAAATTTTTGAGAGCATGTTAAAGTATTGATTCTGATTATGTCCATATTATTTTTCTAACCAACGTTGTATAGTATGATTATGTTTAGTGTTTTAATTAAAAGTGGTTACCTTGTGCATTTATTTCTATATTCTGTCCAACGGTGATGCAGTTTTAAATTGCACAAATAGTTGTATGTGTTAGTTTTGACCAACGTTGGATTAATACATGCATTTTTTGTTATGTTCTCACTCCTTTGTGGTTTTCAGGAGGGTACTACTTGATGAGCTGCATCAAGGACGTCCCCACCCTTAGAGGTGATTGACAAGGTTTTGACTCATCAATGCCCATTGTTATGAGCTTGGGTTTTGGAGAAGATGAGGGTGCTGGAGATCGCGGAATAGTTAACAGACAAGCAACCAGGGAACACAGGATTTACCCAGGTTTAGGCCCCCGGAGGGAAACCCCTACTCCTGCTTGTCTGCTCTTGATTACGGCGGAACCAAAAAGTACAGGGGTGCGCAGATGCAATCTAGCGTGGAGGTGTGTATGCGGTCGAAAAAGGATGTCTTCCTCGCCGTGCCCTCCTAGCCTTTATATAGAGTTAGGCAGGTCTCGGGCATAGATCGAGTCGGTTACAAGTTCAGGATTTGCCCCTTTGAATATTCTATCTGTTCTAGTCTTGCTCTCCAAGGATCCAAAGATGTCATGGACTTGGGCCACCGAAAATCTCCACAGGCCGCGTATATTCTTGTGGGTCTTCCCTGGGCTAGACCAGGTATGCTAATGTCGTGTACCCGTAAGGTATAACCATGTCACTAGTCCCCGAGTGTTCAGCCGAATCGTAGATTCGGCTGAGGACTCTTCAATCTTTCGGGTGTAGTTGTTTCTGTTCATCAGAGAAAAAAAAATTAGTGTCTAGGAATTGTTGATGCGTGTGCCTGACTCTCCTGATGGATCAGGGTCAGTTAACTGTCTTAGGACAAAACAACACAATCTTCTTCAAACTCGGGTCCCTAGACTCAAACCTGGAACAAATGCTGGTGTAATTCGACTTAGGCCGTTGAGGTCTTATAGGAGTCGATCCCAGTAGTTTTCGAATGATGTACCTAGTCGGGATTTTCATCGCGCCTTTGGCACGGATTTTTACTAGTAGAGCGCAGTCAGGTGCGTTACCAGGCCATCAGATGGTATCTGTAGGTCTTATCTTTGCGTCGTAAACACAACATTCGAAATTTTATCACCATGGAGGTGTTTCGGGTGGCCAAGGAGGATGTTACTCACTTAGCGTTGGTTGGGGCAGAGTTGCCAAAACGTTTTTGCATTTTGATCCAAAGTATCGCAATGGAAGAATTCATAGGGTGAGCGACCAGCGCTCCCTATGGGAGTAGCCCGGAGTGTCTGTTCGAGTCGTAGACTCGAGCGGAGACTTTAATTCAGCCGTTGTTGGCTTCAGGTCCATAGGACACAATTTTTTCGGATGCTTGAATCAATCCTACCAATGGGAGTAGCCCCCGAGTCCGTAGTGGAGTCGTAGACTCGGCGTAGGACTCGAAGAATCAACATTGGCGTGCTACCTTAATCATGCCTCGGGTGCGCGACCAGCGCTCCTGAGAGGAGTAGCCCCCGAGTAGTTGCTCGAATCATAGATTCGAGTGAGTACTTTTAGCTGTCATCCGAAGATTTCTAACCGTTGCTAGTGTGGTTTTGATGGCGTTAGTGCTGACGATCGGTGACCTCAACCGTCTGCGGCGCCAGAGGTGACGTGACTGGACGAACGATGGTCCCACTTTCTGACTTGGAGTTGACTAGTCATGCACGACGTGGCGAGAATTACGGCGCCTCCTCGGTTTTCGTGCGTAGTGGACAGCGTGTGAGCGACGATTCGCTACTATGTTGACACATGGATGGTTGGATCTGATCCTGGCGTTAGGGCTTCTAGATGAATGGTCCCTGTTCATCGTCTTCGTCCTTATAAGTGTGGGGAAAACTGAAGTTTGTTTTCACCCTTAGCCATTTGCTTTCACTGCCTCCATTTTCACGAGCTCATCCTTGCACGCACTGGACGTTCTTCGATCGTTCCCCGCCTCATTCTTGCGCGCACACCATCGTCGTCGACGCGCCACGATGGTGAAGTCAAAGAAGGCCTCCACCGGAGCGGGCACAAGTGCTGCTGACGGCGACAAGAAAAGCACCGCTGCTGCTCGCATCACCGATGGTGGATGGCGGCGCTCGAAGACGTGCGAGGGTGACATGCGCAAGCTTCGTGATGCAAGTTTAATACCGCAGGATAAGGAGGCCGTCAAGATCCCTGGCGATGAGGTAACTCCCCGTCCACCCGCAGGGTTTCGGGTGATGTTTGTCGCTTTTGTTCTTCGCGGCCTCTCGCTCCCAGTCCACGATTTTCTTCGTGGACTGTTGTTCTTCTATGGCATCCAACTCCATCATATTTTGCCCAATTCTCTTCTCCACATCGCCTGCTTCATTGCTTTTTGCGAGTGCTGGCTCGTTTTCCAGCCACACTTTGGCCTCTTCCGGAAGCTCTATTCCGTGAAGAGGCAGTCCGGCACTAGCGGAGTCTATCCGCTTGGCGGCTGCGTCATTTCCATCTGATCTACTGTTCTTTTTTCTCTTTCTCTATGTCTAAGTCCGTCCAATACTGGCGGAGGAAGTGGTTTTATATCCGCGACTCCATAGTGGACGGGCAAAACTTTGGCCTTGCCCCTTTCGACTCCACCCAGGAGATCTTGCAGAAGAGATCCTGGAAGAACCATATCCTGGAGGGCAAGGTGGAGGTAGAGGATCTCTATCATCGGGTGGAGGCTCTCCAGATGGTTGCGGAGAAGGAGGTGAACGGTGTGGACATCATCCGCACCTTCCTCAAACGTCGGGTGCAGCCACTCCAGGCTAGGGTGCATCCGATGTTCCTTTACTCTGGCCACCACGACCCGAGGAGAGTTTCGGCTGAGGAGCTCTCCAGGAGGGACCTCGACAGAGTTCTTCGGCCACTGCTGAAGTACAAGTCTGATGAGGACCTTCCGGGGAAGTCGCTGACGCCCCCTGTTCCGTGTCGCGAGACCAATTCCGCAGGTGTAGATTTGCGACGTGCGCGTAGCACCTTTTTTCGTGCTTTTCCTTATGATTTCTTGTACTGAACATTTATGTCTTCATTGTGCAGGAGCTCAAGGTGGCTGGCATGGTGCCTCCACTATCCAAAAGGTTTCTGATTGCACCGGACAACTAAGTTGTGGACTCCGAGTCTGAGCTTCCGCCGGCGCAGTCGCCGACTGAGGAAGCCCCGGAGGCGAGCGAGGGGCTGGCCCGAAAGTGGGTACGGAGTTCGAGCGAGTCTTAAGATGCCTCGACTCCAACGACGCCTAGGGACCCGTCTTTCCTTGTGCGCCATAGCGGAGATGACGACGCTTCTTCCTCGCCTATCCCGGCCGTGCCCGTGCGGGCTATAGCGCCGCAGCCACCGACCAAGAGGAAGAAGGAAGAGAAGAAAGATAAGAGGGCGCTGCCCGTATTTGACATGAGGGACATCGACTCGTAAGTACCTTCGGATGCTATTCATTCTTGTTTAATGAGGCCACTCAGGAGGCCGTAGGGGAGTCGAAATTGACGCCCCCTCCCTCTCAGACGATGGCCACCTCTGGGGGCGATGCTCCGAAGCCCTCTCCGCGGGAGGCTCGAATGATCGTCTCCTAGAAGACTATACCGGGACCTTCGGAGTCTCTATATGAGCATGTAAGTTATTTTTCCCTTGTGTCCTGGGGGGAGCCCCCGAGTCTTTGTCGGGTCGTTTTTGCTCGACGTTGTGCTCGTTGCGTGGCACAGCCCCCGAGCCCTTTTCTTGATTGTTTTCGTTTGCTTCCTTCCACAGCCCTTTGTGCATAGTGTGAACCTGCTTGTGCAGTAGCATCTGGCGCTGGAGGCCAGCATGCGGAAACTTCGAGGTACATGCTGAATTGATCTTATTCTTGTTCGTCTGCTCGCTTGTCTATAGCTTGTGTTGCTTATGTATGTTCTTGGTGCTTTTGCAGATGAAAATAACGCTGCCCTTCGCTAGCTTGATGCTCTCAAAAAGAGCCTTGGGCGAGCGGAGAAGAAGGCTGAGGATGCCATTAGGGCGAAGGAGCGCATTCAGCAAGAGTTGGCTGACGCAGCCGCGGCCAAGGAGCACCTTCAGCGGGAAGCTTTGGATCGCGAGGAGCAGCTCACCACTGTTGCGGCTGCGCGTGAGAAGGAGGTGGCCGAGAAGCTGATGGCTGCTGCCAAGGACGTTTCCAGTAAGTGCTTTTGCCTGCCTTTGGTTTTTTCGGCTGCTCTGTCTCCGTGCCCTTATTTGATTCCTACTTTGTCGTCCTTTTGCTCTAGATGCCTCGGACATTGAATTCGATCGAAGACCGCTGCGGTACTACTGCTGGCTCCCTTGCCAAGGCCAAGGAGATCCTCGGGCGCTTCTACAAGGAGATCGTTCCCAAGGGAGCTACCCTTGAGGATGCGGATTCTTTGGCGGATGCGCTCTCAGCGGATGCACCTGCGGCCTACAAGCGCAAGCAGAGGGGCATCAGCGCTTCCATGGGGCTTGCTATGGCCATGGCGTCCGGGGTGGAGTTGGATCTTCATCAGGTCACTTCTCAGATGCCAATAGCTCCCGACGGCTCAGAGGTAGCTTTTGCTCTCTTCGCTTATCGCTGTAAGCGTTATGGGCCAAAGCTCATTGACCTTCTGGCGGAGTATGCGGCGAAGCAGCAGGAGGAGGTCAAGAGCAGGCACTCTGGCTCCGAGGCCACTCCGGATGCGGCTTCTTAGGCTTCGTTGTTGTAGCTTTAGGATAGTTGTCTTGTTTTGCTGTAATATTTGTCGAACAGTTTCCTTGTGCCACGCAGTGGCCTTTTGTTGTAAATAAATGATGCTTCAAGCTATTGCTCGGCCATGTGTTGTTCATATTCTTGCCTGTTTTCCTTTAGGGACCTTCGGGTGAGGATCACGTTGATACTTTGTCAACACCCGGATTTTTAATCCTAGATTCCTGTTATGCCATACATCGCAATCCCAGTATTACCATTTTTGCGAGACATAACAGATTTGGATACCACAGTACATCATCCATTACAAACCATACATAAGATCTTACACAAATAAGGATCTCATGATCCAGTTCTTAATACAACTCAAGCAGCGGAAATACGTAATAATAAAGGTAGCGTAGGCGAAGCTCCATCTTCGGGGTCATAGTCAATGCTGACGATGGGAGATGATCCTAGTTGTCATAACCTTCCTGGGGTCCTTCGTCTTGGTACTCTTCTTCATAGTCTGGCCACGGGAATAGCCAGGGACAAAGCCATGAGTACTCTTTAAGTACTCGCAAACTAATACTAACAAGTTAAGGGGGGGGGTTGTAGTAGGACACTAAGCTCTAGGGTTGTTTTGCAAAAATCCAGATTTACCTATACTAAGTTCAGAAGCAAGAAACTAGTTGAAATTGTATAACACCTAAGTGAGAACTTGTATTTCATATCACAACTCTGTTGTGGTCAAGTCAAAGTCTCAATTCATTTCATAAGTCATTTTGAAAACATCTGACGGGGGAACAGTATGGACACTCCAACTGTCCATAACCGCGGACGCGGCTATTCGAATAGTTTGACACTCTCAAGAGACTGTACACTTTCACCACAACATTTGATACATCCGTCAGGAACAAATCCTGAATTCACCATACTCAGTATGCGGATAATCAATCCTAACCTTTCGATTACACCCTAGTATAGGCATCTCTCCTGTGAGTTTGGCCTCCCAACCATGACCAACTGTCATCTTGGGTACTGCACAGGTGGACAATCTTCACAAGGTAGCCTCAGCTCAGACCTTGGCCGTGAGGGAACCCATACTAAGGTATATAAGTTTCTAGTCAAGCCCTACCCAATTTTTCGGGTATTGTGGTTGTACGGTAAAATTGGAATGGTATCGCATCCAGACAACCATCATTTTTATAAAGGGCTAAGGATCATGCCTCAACATTTTCATCATCAAGATCATCTGGTGTTCGGAAACACATGTCAAAACATTTCAGTAGAATGAATCATCATTCCAAGGTTTTCATAACCATTTTCACCAAGTATTCCCATCTAAAGTTGATCAAGTTTTATGCTTAGCACTAGCATCTACAGGTGGGGTAAGTACTAATGAGGGGTGGTAATTAAAGGGGAGATTAATTGAGTTCAATCTCATGCCTTAGGATGACATCAAGATTATCTAGCTTAGGCCAAATTTTATGCTCTTTATGCAACCTTCAATTATCTTCCTAGAATCTACAAGTTACTTAAGTAAACTCTAAGAGAAAGCTTTGATAAAGAAATAAAGTATAAAGCCTGCAAGTAAAACTAGGATTGGGTTATCAAGTGGGTATGATCACATATGCTTAAGGCATATAGTTGGCATGGTAACAAGCAAGTATTTGCTTGCATAGGTATCAGTATAAGCTTGCTAAGTTAATAGCTTGCAAGTATTGGCTTGCATAGGTCAACTTGGTTAGTAAGGCTTGCTCATTCAACTAGTAGTATTAGGCTTGCCTTGTGCAGAGCAGTGGTTGAAGTTCTCCTCGGCTTCTTCTTCGTAGTATTCTCCTTCCTCCTCGTATCCTTGGTCGGTACTAGCGTCTATAAATAAATACGAGGTACACAATCACCAAACAATACTTAACTACTTTCAATCATCACACAAAGGTGTTCTATAGATGATCTAGCATCATCACTAACATTACAAGCATAAAGCATTTGTCTTATTTATTTTAATTTGAGAAAAGTAATTTCTACTCATTGAAAAACTACTTAAGATTTAATATTCTCCAACTCAAACATGGGATCATGTTGACACATGTCATCACCCATATTTCAGTACATGGGAATGTGATTTAAAGTGGTGTCACAATTTAATAAGGTTTAACCTTTTATTTCAATTAAATAAAGTGACTAGAAATGCCTATGTGGCATTCTTTTATTACTTGAACATTATTTCTATAAGTAAACCCAAATGTTTTTATTTATTCTGAAAGGTATGATCAAATGTGATTTTTGAGAGTTGGAGTCAACTCAAAAGCTATTATGGTTGAAATTTGAAAAATGTTTGAATGCAAAAAAGCTTCTGACTTGTTATTTTTACCAAGGTTGATCTACAGATCCAAATGATTTGAGTCCAACGGGCTTGGATTAAAAATTTCAACACCTTTCTAACAAAATTGGTTTCATGCAATTTGGTTCACTGAATAAAGCTGGGTTGATTTTTGAAACTAGGTACAAAACTGAGTTTGAATGAAAATAGAAAAAGCTAAATTCAAACGAGTGGGATGCGCGGGAAAGTTTAATGGGCCGGCCTAGTGTCACTCCGCAGCACGGGGCTCAGCTGACAGGGGGTCTACTGGTCAGTGGCTCATAAAATGTGAAGCGGTACGGGGCGATGTGGTTTGTTGGATTAGAAGTGAGATCAACGGCTAAGGGTCGTCGTCGACGATGAACATGTCACCGGCGAGCTCGAACCCTAGCGGCTCAGTGGGGGTGCATAGGAGGCATACCGAGGCTCCAGTGACGACGGTGAGGCGGACAAACGACGAATTCGACGACGGCGAACTCAGGGATGGTCGCGGTAGCTCTGGGTGGTCGAAATCAACAGCCCCCTTCTTCTCCAGAGGCGGCCTGCTCCGGCGCAATTCCGGCGAACTGCTGCTCCTCGTGCTCCGACTAAGGGATGGAATGATCAATAAGGTGAGGGGAGTGAGATGGTGTGAAGAAATTGAGCGGGGGTCGTCTCCTTTTATAGGCTCGATGGCGAGACCGAGAGGGATGGGCAGGCGACGATGGCGACACGGCTACGGGCGGCTAGAGGCATGGCCGAGGTTGGCGATCGACGGGCGGTCTCCTGGCGATGCTCTAGAGCTTAAATGCGCGTGTAGGGGCGGTGGCAAATGGTCGGGAACGCGCGATGCTCTGCGAGGCAGAGGCGGCGAACTCTGCGGCGAGTGGTGGCTACGGGGTACGGGCGATGAAACGATCATGTCTGGTGGTCTCCTGGGACGGTGGGGTGCATGCTGGCGGGCGGAGAGGGCTCGAGGTGGTCGGTTTGCGTGGGAACGGCGCGTGCTCTGCTGTACGCGTCGGCATGGTCGACAGCGGCGCGGGCGCGGTGTTCCTGGCAGTTCTGGTCTCTGTCTTCGAGCTAGGGCTGGTCGAGAGGGGGCGGTGAGGCATGGGCTACCTCCCAGACAAGGTTGGCACGGCTAGTTCTTCTCCTAGCGTGCTGTCCACACTAGGGTGACATGGGTGCTCTCGTCCTGCTCACCATTGATGACAATTGCCAGCTCACAGTGGTGCTAGAGATTAGTTAAGGTTGCTAGATGATCTACTAAGGCTAGTTGCATCCATAGAGGGGACAAGGTTGGCCCAAAACACTGCTCAACATAGTGTTTTTGATTTGGTTGATTTGCATCTACAACCTGTTTGATGAAATGGCCGCATGAACTTGAGTTTTGAATTTTGAAAAGATTTTTGGTGGGTGTGCTAGACATGTACTGGGGAGTCTGTGGATGCTTGGGTTTTGAAAATTGAGTTGGTTTGAGTGGTTTTTGAAATAGTGGGATCTTCCCATATGAGATAGATTTAATTTTAAACTATCTTTTAAACTAAGCATTTGAATGTTTCTGGATGATCATAAAGTGGGCCTTGGTACCTTGTTATGAGTACTATCAAGGGGTGCAAAGATCCATACATGTTTCTGTTAAGTTCTAAAAGTTAAGGATAGCCAAAGTATGTATGGGAGTTAATTTGGCCAAAGTGACCATTCACTTAATTTATTTGTTTTGACTTGTTTGTCTTTGGGAAAAGTTTGGGGATTGTTTAGATGATGTTTATTTCACCTAAGAATCATTTTACAAGCAAAGAAACATATAATCATGGCAATTCAAAAGAATCCAAATTTTAATACACACACATATGAATGCTTTCATATTTTTATTTGGAAAAGTTTTTGTTAACCCTAATTTTGATGATTAGAGTTTGATGATCAAAGTTTAATATTTTTGGGATGTTACATACTTTGTCTGCCCCTCAGCCGCGACCATCTTTGGATGATGCATCGCAGCTTGTTTTTCTTTGTGACCGCGTCCGCAGCCTTGAGAAGGAGATACTTGGCGTCTGAGGCCACGCAGAAGTGTGGAAGTCGAAGGCGGATCGGGCTACCGCCAGGGAGGAGTATCTGATGGGGGAGCTGCGGCAGTTGGCCGAGCAGCTACAGTGTGAGTTTTCTTGAGTTGCTACTTGTTTTCGGATGCTCCTTATATTTGAGTGTCACCTTACTCTGTGTTTTTCTGCAGGTTCCAACCTTGTTCCGAGAGAGGAGAAGGAGCGCGTTGTAGTTCAGATCAATTGCCTAACCCAACAGGATATGGAAGCCAGGGGCTTTTTCTGGATGGACCGCGACCGGGCCACTATCCTTGCGACTGTGCAGGATCGTGCTCATCAGGTGTCATGGGTGCTAAGGAAGGTGAAATTTTGTCTGGCGTCAATTCTGCATGTCATGTTTACTCTTGATGAGGCTCCTTCGACTCTCTGGGGTTTTCCTCGTGAAGTTTCAAGACGTAGGTCACGTCAGGGAGTTGGTGCGGCACCAGTTGGTTGCGGGGGTGAAGGTCGCCCTTTCCCTTGTTCAGTTGCGCCACCCAGATGTTGATCTTGCGGCGGTGGCGAATGGGCCACCCCCTCGACCAGATGGTGGCTTGTGGGACATGCGCCCATATTACGCGGCTGTTAGGTAGTATGCCAAAGAGATTGTAGATCGTTTTGAGCATCGGGCGCATGTTATCCTTCAGAATAGGTAGGCCCTGTAAAAAGAATCGATGTAAAACTTGTATATATTTCGAGTGGACCTGTTGTGCCCTTTGTTGTAAAGGTTGCTTGTCTTAGCACGTGGTGCTTGGTTGTATGCATGCCCTTTTTGTTAGCCTGACGTGGTCAGCTACTCAGGTTTACATGCGTTGTACTCAGTCGACGAAGTCGTGAGGTGAGGCGTAGCCCCCGAGTATGTTTTAACACAAAGTAATGTAAAAAAGGATAAATTTTTGGGCGAGACACTTAGCTTTTATTCATATCGTAACGAAGAGGTACAATGTTCGGCTGAGTAGCCTTATTATAAGTAAAGAGGGATAGCTAGGGGTAGAAGCGTCGCAATTGTGCGACGTTCCATGGGTTGGAGTATGTGACTCCAGACTCCACGTGCTTGAGGCGGTATGGGCCACCTGGGATAACCTCGATGACGACGTAGGGTCCTTCCCAGGGTGACTCGAGCTTTTTCGGCCGCTCTTGCTTGAGTCGCAGGACGAGGTCTCCTTCGACGAAGGACCTTGGGCACAGTCGGCGGCTGTGATAGTTGCGGAGGCTCTGCTGGTAGACCGTCGAGCGAGCCGCGGCGATGTCGCGTGCCTCGTTGAGTGTTTCGATGGCGTCTTCGAGTGCGGCCGTCGATTTGGCTTCGCTATAGGCGATGACCCATGGGGCCTTATGGCGTACTTCTGCAGGTAACACGGCTTCGGCTTCATGCACCATGAAGAAGGGCGTGTAACAAGTTGAGCTGTTTGGCGTTGTGCGCAAGCTCCAGAGGACAGAGGGTAGCTCTTCTGCCCAGGCTCCCGCAAGCCGTTCAAGTAGGATGAGTAGGCGTTTCTTGATGCCACCTCCTACGAGGCCGTTGGCCTTTTCGACCTGCCTGTTGGTTTGCGGGTGCGCCACGGAGGCGTATGATATGTTGATCCCAAGGCCTTCGTAGAAGTCCTGGAATTCTTTGGAGATGAAGTCGACCCGTTGTCCGTGATGATGCTGTGCGGCACGCCAAACCTGTAGACTATGGACTCGAAGAACTTGACGGTTGTTTTGCCCTTTTGGTTGGTGACGGGTATTGCTTCGATCCTCTTGGTGAACTTGTCGACTACGACCAGGAGGTAGACGTGGCCTCCTTTCGAAGATTTGGGCAGTTTGCTGATCATGTCGAGGCCCCATTGGGCGAAGGGCCAGGCCAGAGGTATGGGCCTGAGCTCCGACCCTGGTACGTGTGGTTTATCCGCAAATCTCTGGCAGCTGTTGCACCTCTGGACGATGTCCTTGGCATCGTTCATGGCCATTGGCCAGTAGAATCCAGCTCGTAGAGCTTTGGCGACAAGGGCGCGGCTGCCCGCGTGATGGCCGCAGATGCCCTCGTGGATGTCTTGGAGGATGGTTTTGCCATCACCGATGGTGACGCACCTTTGGAGTACACCCGAAATGCTGCGCTTGTACAGCTCGTCATTGATGATGGTGAAGGCCTTGGACCGGCGAGATATGCGCCGGGCATCTGTCGGTTCATCAGGCAGTTCCCTGTATATCAGGTACCGAAGGTACGACTGCGTCCATATTTCTTCGATTGCCATGACCTGCATTAGGTTGACCAACGCGACTTCCGTGTCGAGCTTTTCGGGTCCTTCCTGTCCTTCAGGCAGCGCAGCCCCCGAGTGCTCTGCTTCTTTGGGTGATCCTTTGGGGAATTTCCGTTTGATGGAGGGGACGCAGATTTGCTCGAGGAACACGCCTGGTGGCACCCGTGCGCAGGTGGAGCCGATGTTGGCGAGTCTATCGGCTTCCACGTTGCTTTCCCTTCCAACGTGCCGAGGCTCGCAGCCATCAAAGTCTCCTTCGAGTGAGTTGTAGAGCGCGTGATACGCGATCATGTTAGCGGCATGAGCGTCGCACTCGTTCATCATCTGCTGGACGACGAGGTTTGAGTCACCGTAGATGACTAGGCGCGTTGTGCCGCAGATCTTGGCCATCTTCATGCCGTGGATGAGGGCCTCGTATTCGGCTTCGTTGTTGGAGGCCCGAAATTTCATCCGGAGGACGTATTTCATCTTGTCGCCTTGCGGGGACGTCAGTATGACGCCGGCTCCTGCTCTAGCCTCGCGCTTGGAGCCGTCAAAGTGCATCGTCCATGACTGCGTCATATCCGGGGTATCCGACAGCTGTAGCTCCATCCAGTGGACAAGGAAGTCCAGGAGGACCTGAGATTTGATCGCATGGCGTTTCTCGTAGACTATGTCTAGAGGGAATAGCTCGATGTCCCACAAGGCTATGCGTCATGTAGCTTCGGGGTTGTTCAGGATGCTGTTCAGTGGTGCCTCGTTGATGACCATCACCTGATGCTCCTAGAAGTAGTGGCTCAGCCGGCGAGCCGTCATGAACATGCCGTAGACGAGTTTCTGGTAGCGAGGGTACCTCTGTTTTATTGGTGTCAATACCTCGCTGAGGTAGTAGATTGGGCGTTGGACCCCATGGGTCTTTCCATCTTCGGTTCGCTCGACCACGAGCACGGTGTTAACCACCTGATGCGTGGCTGCTATGTATAGCAGCAGAGGGTCGCGTTCCTTTGGTGTGACCAGGACGGACGAGGTGGAGAGCAGTCGCTTCAGATCTTTGAATGCGTCGTATGCTTCAGGTGTCCACTCAAATTTTTCTGCTTTGCGTAGCAGCTGGTAGAAAGGCAGGGCCTTCTTGCCCATGCGGCTGATGAATCTGCTCAACGCCGTGATGCGCCCAGCTAGCTGCTGGACACCTTTGAGGTTCATCGGCTTCTCCATCGCCAGTATGGCCCGGATTTTCTTCGGGTTCGCCTCAATTCCTCGCTGGGAGATGAAGTAGCCAAGAAGTTGGCCGGATGGGACGCCGAAGGCGCACTTTTTTGGGTTTAGCTTGATCTTGTAGTGATCAAGGTTGTCGAACGTCTCGCGGAGATCGTCGATCAGTGTCTTGGCCTTCCTTGTTTTGACGACTATGTCATCGACATAAACTTGTATGTTGCAGCCTACCTGGCTCTTCAGGCACGCCTGCATGCACCGCTGGTATGTGGCACCTGCGTTCTTCAGCCCGAAGGGCATTGTGTTGTAGCAGAATACTCCAAACGGCGTGATGAACGCCGTTTTCTCCTGATCTTCAACCTTCAGTCGAATATGATTGTAGCCTGAGTAGGCGTCGAGGAACGAGAGTTTCTCTCATCCTGCAGTCGAATCGATGATCTGATCGATCCAAGGTAGAGGGAAGTGGTCCTTCGGGCAGTGCTTGTTGAGCCATGTGAAGTCCACGCACATCCGCAGGATGTCCGTGTCCTTTTTAGGGACCAGCACAGTGTTTGCCAGCCACTCGCTCTCCTTGATATCCCAGATGAAGTCGGCATCGAGAAGTCTATTGACTTTGACTCCGACGGCTTCGTCCCGTGGCTCGGAAAATCGTCGGATAAACTGTTTGACGGGCTTGGCGTCTGGAAACACATTGAGTGCATGCTCGGCGAATTCCCTTGGAACTCCTGGCATGTCCGCATGACACCAGGCGAAGATTTCCTAACGCTCACAGAGGAATTCGACAAGCGTGCTTTCCTATGCGGGGCTGGGGTCATTGGCGATCAGCGCCATCTTGGAGGCGTCCGTCGGGTGGACCTGCACCTTTTTCGTGTTGACTGTTGAGTCGAATGACATGTCGGGTGAGTTTTGCCTTGAGACTGGGCGTGCCCCGTTGTCTGTCACCTCTCAAAGCCTTGTGAGCTCCTCTGCATGCCGAACGACTGGGAGATTCTGTTGAAGTCCCTGTCGCAGTGGTCGGATTGGGTGAAGCTGCCCTGGACCGTGATGACACCCCTAGGTCCTCACATCTTGAGTAGCAGGTACGCATAGTGCAGTACTACCAGGAACCTTGCAAATGCCACGCGTCCGAGGATGGCATAGTATTGTGATGGCCAGTCCACCACTTCGAACTCGAGCCGCTCACACTAAAAGTTTTCGGGTTTGCCGAAGATGACATCGAGCCATATTTTTCCCAGGGGAAATATGCCCTTCCCTGGGACTATGCTGTGGAACATTGTGTCGGATTGTTCCAGGCTGCACAACGGGATCCACATTGCTGCTAGGGTGCTAGCGAACATCAGGTTGATGCCGCTGCCGCCGTCCATGAAAACGTGACTCGTCTCAAACCCTCTGATTTGCGCCTCAAGCACCAGGGAAACATGACCTGGGCGGGGAATCTGGCGGGGGTGATCCGAATGACTGAATGTGATGCAGGACTCTGAACCATTGAGGTACTCAGGGATGGCGGGTGGAGAGGTCACAGCCAGGCTGACTTGGCGGGTGATCTTCTTTTGCACCCTATTTGTTGGGCGCCCCTTTTGGATCATCAGTGACCCTTTCGGCCCGGAGTACCCGTTTACGCCGTTTTTTTGCACGGGCGCGATCGTGTGATTCGAAGGCCCCACGGGTGGTGGTGGAGGAGCTCCGTGGGCGATGTCGCCTGGTGCAGGTGCGTGTCCGAACCCAGGGATCTGCTGTCTCATCTAGGCGAAGCCCTCGCTGAGTTTCTGGAACTCGCGCAGTCCTTCAGCATGTGGCTGGCCTTCTTTTTGCCATCCTGCTTGTCGATGTAGAAGTGGATGGTGCATGGGCCCGAAAACTTGTCGTATGCCGAGGGTTCGTCATCGCGGTCGTGGCGCTGCCACGTTTGCATTGGGCGTCCTCCATCACGAAAGTTGTTTCCATGGTATCCGCCACTGCTGCGGTTGTCTTCGTTGCGGCGCTCGGCGTAGCCAGCCGCAACCATGTCGGGTCCGTCGCGATCGTCATAGACGCGCGACCTTCGCTTGCTACGGTGCTCGCGTCTACGGCCGTAGTCATCTTCCTCGTCCAAATGTGCTCGGTGGACGGAATCCTCCCCATCTGCCCACCTGTTGGCGATGTCCATGAGGTGGTCGAGTGTCTTGGGCTTGACGTGCCCAAGCTCTTCCTTGAAGTCCGGGCGTTTGACGCCATCCTTGAAGGCATCGATCGTTCTCTCCTCGGAGATGTGTGTCGCTGAGTTCTTGATGTTGGACCAGCGTAGTATGTACGAGCGAATGGATTCGCTCGTTCGTTGGGTGCAGGCCCGTAGCTCCTCGATCGAGGCTAGCCTCTTGCTGGTGCCCTTAAAGTTTTGGATGAAACTGTATGTCAGTTCCTCCTAGCGTCGGATGGAATCCGATGACACACTGCTGAGCCAGATCCGGGTTGCGCCTGTCAGCTGCAGCTGAAGGCATTACAGGGCGGTGTTCTTGTTTCTGTAGTGCTGCTTGACGGATGATAGTTGGTCGCTGAGCCAGGCTTTCAGATCCCGCGTCTCGTCGAACTTCGGAGTGTCCAAAGGAAGCTTGAAATTTTTCGGCATCCGCGTTCGCCGAACAGATCTGCTGAAGCATCAAGCTCCGCGGAGTTCTCCGTCGTCGTCCTCTTCGGATTCGTCTGAGCACGCGCGTTTGGCACGTGCCTTGTCGACCTTGCGCTGGGCAAGGTCGTTTCGAGCGTCGTACTCGCGTCTGCGACATCTTGGGATCTTGCGTCGTCGAGGTAGATCATGCTCGTCTTCCTCCTCGTCCGATGAGTGTGTGGGGATATGGTTGAATCTGACCGTAGCCTTCTTCTTTGGCTCTGTAGGAGCTTCCTCGTGGAGCGCAGCTCCAACGAGTCCGAGTCCGGCTAGTGCGGAATTGTGCATAGCTCTCTTCGGGTCCCCCACTGGAGGTGGATGGGACGCGAGATATGTTGTGGCTACCATGATCGCAGCCTGCGGCGTCTTCGAGATGACGTTGTCGTTGGCGTCCATCTCCATGAAGGGCGTGTTGAGGGTTCGAGTGACCTCACGACGTGCAGCGGGATCCATGTGCGAGTGAGATGCTTGTTGGCATTGTTGCCGTGCGAGCTAGAGCCGCCAGCGGCGGAGAGCGCAACTCGCCGTGTGCTAGACTTCGAAGCCGCTTGCTTGCGTTTATCGAGTACCTCTTGCATCTTCACCTGATTTTTATGATCTTCGATGAGGAGCAGGTGGTATGCCATCAGCAGGTCCCATGAAGCGTCCACAGGCAGGACCTTGTTACCCGCCACGGCTTCACGTGCCTGGTGCCATCCTTCCTTGTTGAGGTGAATTCTTCGATGGGCATCGGCGTCGTCCTCGTTGGGTGGTGTGATGGTTGCCTCCTGTTTTCTCTGTTTCTACCCTGTGGGTTGGGTGGTGGCACGTGGTACTCGAACCTGGTGGTTGTTCCACGTCTCTTTGGATGACCATGACGCACTGGTAGCGCTCGCGGATTGGATCGCTGTTGCCGCAGCTTTTGAATACGGAACCGTATGTTCCTTCATCCGACGGGGGGTCGCACAGATCTGAGTTGCAGCTGCTGCTGTCGTATGACTCATCTGTCGATGTTGACGTGCATAGCATGTTGGGATGCGGGTCCCACAAGGCGGGCCTGATCGATGGCAGTGGCACCCGCTTTGGGAGGCGAAGAGTGGCGGTCTGTCCCACCTGGAAGCAGAAGCTCCCGAATAGAATCTCGAGCCCGTCGCCACGGGCTCTAAGTACAGGGGTGCACAGATGCAATCTGGCGTGGAGGTGTGTATGCGGTGGAAAAAGGATGTCTTCCTCGCCGTGCCCTCCTAGCCTTTATATAGAGTTAGGCAGGTCTCGGGCACAGATCGAGTCGGTTACAAGTTTAGGTTTTGCCCCTTTGAATATTCTATCTGTTCTAGTCTTGCTCTCCAAGGATCCGAAGATGTCATGGGCTTGGGCCATCCAAAAATCTCCACAGGCCGCGTATATTCTTGTGGGCCTTACCTGGGATGGACTAGGTGCGCTAATGTCATGTACCCGTAGGGTATAACCATGTCAGTGTTAACTACCCCGAATGGAAAAAGAAAGTGGACTTGGCGTTTATATGTGCTGAAGTGGATTGAGTCCTTGAGACCAAGCAGCCCACCAAACTGACAGAGCCACTCCGAGTCAATGCAGACGATGATGCTGGATGAGAGAAAAAAGGGACTATGCTCCACTAGATATGGCCTACACACTAGAGAACAAAAGGTGGAAAACCGCCAATAAAAAGTGTATGACATTTATAAAGAACACGATTGAGCAGGCCATTATCAGCTCAATTGTAAAGCGTGCTTCCATAGTGGAGTACCTTGAAAATATAAAGAGTCGGTTCACTGGCTCTTTAAAGACATATGATACCCAGCTGCTAAAGCAACTGGTCACAGAAAAGTACACATGAGGTGGACATGGCACAAGGGAGCACATCCTCCAGATGAGCAACATGGCTGCCAAGTTGAAGCCTATGGATGTTGATCTGGAGCTAAAGTCTGCACTCCTTGTCCACTTGGTCATGGCTGCACTGCCTAAAAAATTTGACACTTTTGTTGTCAATTTACAATATGTTGCCAAAAAATGGGACATTCAAAAGACTATAGCAATGTGCGCCAAAAAGAGGAGAGGCTTAAAACCTCCAATGGTGGTTCCTTGAATTATGTTAAGGACAATAAGAAGAGGACCTACCATTAAAGCAACCAAGGTTTCCCTTCAAAACCACATGGTGAAGCTCCCATGCACTATCAGCATCATCATAGGCCTCTCCCAGTGGAAAAAGATGCTTGTCTCCACTGCAACAAGAAAGGGCATTTCAAGAAAGATTGCCATGTTTGACCAAAGGAACCAATGGCAAGGAAAGGTAACAACATTGTTTCTTTTGTAAATGAATCCATATATACACAATTTTCGAAACTACTTGGTGGATTGACTCAACTGTTCATGTTGCAAATTCTTTACAGGGATTCCATTTGATGCAAACTACGAAAAGAAGCGAAAGATGTATTGAAGTCACAAATGGAGTCCAAGCGGACATTAAAGCTATTGGCGACATCTCCTTGGAGCTTGTTGATGGATCAACGATCCTGCTTACAGATGTCTTATATGTTACTTCATTACATAGAAACTTAATAAGTGTATCATGTTTGAACAAAGTTAATTATGAGTATCATTTTGGACATGGCCAGTGTGCCATTTGGTGTAATAAAGATTGTGTGGGCATTGCTTTCCTTTACAATGAGATTTATTTGTTATCCATTCGTGAAAACGTATATTCTGTATGTAATTTTTAATGAGCATGTTTCATCGTCGGATAAATATCAAAAGAAAAGAAAGAGAACTCATGACTCATCGAAATTATGGCACTATCGTTTAGGCCATATTTCGAGGGAGAGAATAGAAAGACTAGTTAAAATGATATTCTTCCTCCATTAGAGTTCTCCGACATAGAGCAATGCATAGATTGCGTTAAAAGAAAGTATGTAAGGCAAATCAAAAAGGGTGCAAAACGAAGCACCGACACACTAGAAATCAATCACACTGACATTTGTGTACCATTTCCTATGAAAAGTGTGGATGGTTATGACGCGTTCATAACATTCACAGATGATTGCTTCCGTTATGGTTATATTTATCCAATTAAAGAAAGATCGTAAGTGTTGGATAAATTTAAGATATTCAAAGCTGAAGTTGAGAAACAGCACAGTAAAACAATAAAGATAGTAAGGTCTGACCATGGAGGGGAGTATTATGGTTGGCACATCCCATATGTCAAATTCCCTGGACCTTTTGCAAGGTTCTTACAGGAGACTGACATAGTGCACTACTAGGAAAGCGGCTATAGGTAATCCACACATCTGTGGCGCATGTGCCAATGGTGCCCACGGATAAAATAGTCATGGCGCACTGCTAACAAGTGTCTTACGGCTACCTGACATAACTATGACATACATGGTAGTGGTGCGCATGGCTACGTGTGGGCCAGTACATGGCCGGCCGCAAACCACCTAGCCGTAGCGCACCTATACGTGATGCGCTACGGGTGTGGAAGATAGCCGTGGCGCACATGGACGCAGTGCACTACAGGTAGCCGTGGTGCATCCTGTTGTATAAATGAGCAAACTTACATGTAGGGCACCATATAGTAGTGCGCCACGGCTATGTTTCGTAGCTATTTTTTTAGATTTTAAAAACTGGAAAAGAGTAAAAAGTTACGGTCAAATGATCGTTTTTTCCTGCAGAAAAAAATAGAGGGCAACTTACCCGCAGCACACCACCACCCGGTGCGCCACGAGTAAGTGGGCGGTATTCGAAATTCGAATCACTACCCCGCCAGCCACCTACCCTCCTTTTCCCTTCCCCTTATCCTTTCATTATCTCCTCCCTTCTCCTTTTCCTTTTCCTCCCTTATCCTTCTCCTTCTCCTCCTTCCCCTTCTCTCTTCGGCCTCCTTGCTCTGGCGTCCTCCTCTCCTTGCAGTGACGATGGAGACATCAGCCTCCTCCTCCTCCTTGCAGTGATGTCGGTGACCGCGGCGACGGCCTCCTCATCCTCCTCCTTGCAGTGAAGACGGTGATGGCGGCCTTCTCCTCCTCCTTGCTGTGACGACTACAATAGGGGGCTCCTTCTTGTTCTCCTCCACCTCCTTGAAGTGACGACGATGACCTCTCCGACGAGGCAACGGCGACCGCGCAGACAATGACCACTCCGACGAGGAGACGGCGGTGATCACTCCAACGAAGCAACAGCGGCGAGATCCAAATCTCCCGCTTTTTTTGAATTTTGACATCTGTATCCATGGAGCACAGCACCTAGTGCGCCACGGCTAACTTTTCATACGCGTGGCGCACAACACCTAGTGCGCCACGACTAACTTTTCATACGCGTGGCACACCACCTAGTGCGCCACTGCTAACGTTTAGCCGTAGCGCGTGTCTCGTGGCGCACCCCTAGTGCGCCACGGATAGCCAAAACAGGTGCGCCACGAATTAGCTTTTTCCTAGTAGTGGTGGCCCAGTAATCGATGTCGGGCGAGTCTCAGCAAAATGGAGTAATTGAAGGCGTAACCATACACTTATGGATATAGTGCGCAACATGATGAGTTACTCCATCTTGCCATTGGGATTGTGGATGGAGGCGTTAAAACCCGTCACTCATATTCTCAATAGAGTACCAAGCAAGTCGGTGCCTAAAACACCATATGAGTTGTGGACAGAAAGAGTTCCCTCACTACATCACCTAAGGGTGTGGGGGATCCCAGCTAAGGCCAAAGTATTTAATCCAAATATTGCAAAACTTGACCCTAAAACAGTCGGTTGCCATTTCATTGACTATCTTGAAAAATCAAAAGGTTTTCGGTTCTACTATCCAGACAAATACAAAAAGCTTGTAGAAACAAGACATGTTGTCTTCTTAGAGGACGAAATGATGAGGGGGAACATGCTAGCTCGGAAAATTGATCTTGAGAAGAAGAGGGTGCATGCACCAAATCCAATGACTCAGGAGCCATTCTTCTTGCTACCTGTTGTTCCTGCATCGACAATCCTAGAGAATTTTGCCCTATCATGTACTTCGATTTTGTAAGATCGCCGTTAGTTAATTATGATTTAAGGAGAAGATTTGTTTAAACTCAAATTAACAGAATATTTGGCAGTGTTTTGGTTCTACGTTATGCTCTTCGATTCCTTCAACCGAACAGAAGATGGAACCATTTCGTTCTTCGACTTTTTCCGAACCGAACACATGGTCGAAACCGTTCCATGATGTCGGAATGGAACCATTCCGTTCCATCCCCTCTGGTTAAAAAACCGAACACACCCTTAGAGTAAAAGTCAGATGACAATGTAAATTTTTGTTTTTCTCGTGTGCCTCTATGTAACTTGTACCTCCACTGCTTTGATTTAGTGCGGCTTCTTGGTCCTTGGGAAGCGACACTGTTCAAAAAAAAAAGATGACACGCATTTCACGGTTTTACACCACCCGTGGCACGGCTCTAGAACACACAGCGGGTCAGCGGTGGAATATGAACGCCGAACACACGCCCCTCTTCTCACGGCGACGGCGTCGTAGGGCTTTCCGTCGATCGACCTTTTCGTTTCGTAGTTTAATAAGTTTCGCCAGGTTTCGACGCCAACAACATCCTGCAAGTAGCAAGTAGAGATATCGATCCGCTCCTGCTGCTGCAAAGAAAAGAAAAACTGGAGATGGATGGATTGAGCAAGCAAGCAACGTCGTCCGAGCTGGACGGGTCGCGTACTACGTGGCGTCACGGGCTGAGCTCACGACGGCTCTTCCTCAAATGATTGCATCGGGTTTGGTGGCACTCACCGAGAACGACGGGAAGCAACCCGATGGAAAAGCTCAGAGGCCGAGATTCGTCCAAGGACCCGGAAAAGGCACACTTGATCTGGAACATCTTTTTCGTTTAGATTATTGTTATTTTCCAATCAGTTCGTGCAAGTGCATGCAGACCACAAAACCACGGCGCCGGCACCGGAAGCAGCGAGTGGTTACGAAGAATCAAGCGTGCGTGTGTGATGCTTTTAATTCCTTTTGCAGATAAGATCGATACAGTTACCATAACGATGGTCACTGTTACGATACAGTTGTTTCCTCCGTCTTCGATTTGTACTACTCTCAGCGAAATGGGCTACATCGAAGTCGATGGAGCAGTGATTTTTTTTTAAACGGGATACTTAATGTTGCAAGATACCAATTATAAACAGCCTCTATAATGACACATTATTCTATTGACATTTTTTTAGAGAATTATTCTATTGACATTACGAATGCACATATGAAAAAAAAATTATAAAGAAGAAAAGTCTCGTTATAGCGATCAGATCTTTAGCAGAAGCGACACTAACAACACCAAAATAACACCAGAGTTTAACCCTTTCATAAACGTCTCCAAGAAGGAAATAGTGCTCAAGCAGTAGCCCGATCAAAGATTCTAAGTTTTCACCCTGGATGAAGTCTTCACTCGCAAAGCAATGTCTTCTGCAAGACCATTGTCAGACACAACCAATGAAGGCCAGACCTTGGGTTTCACCCTGTAAGATAAGACACGGTGAACATTTCGCCCTCTCTAACAGATGCTGCTGTGAGTCACAGATCACCAAGCCAGATCCTCAACACCACAAAGACTCAATCCACCATAGCTAGCTGATAGGCAAAGGTGTCCGATCTTTCGATGAGATGGTGATAGTCGATTTGGTGGAGTTCGGGCTTGACGATCCGACTATACGTGCGAGCACGAGCGCCAATGCAATCGCTACGCCAATCTCCTGGAGGTTACCGATCCTGCGGGAACACGATCAGCCTGACCAGCGAGGGTCTTAATTCCTACCTGAAATCGAGAACAAGTAAGAACTAATATTGCAATCAAGATACTGCGGATTAAGATGAAAGCTTTATTGAAAATGTGGGATCCTGAATAGGTGCGAAGTACAAGAGGCCTCTGCGACGTTCGAGCCTTGGCGAAGTTGCTATGATGGCTAACTTAATGTCTAAACAAAATCCGAGTCTAGGCGGACGGCTATGGGGAGTATTTAAGGGCGAAAAGGTGGGGTTTTGGCCAGCCATGGAAGTGGTGGCCGAATCCAACCCTAGAAGTCCTTTTTCCATCAAATACGGACTCTAAAAAGTGGCTAATTAAAATCCTGCGAAAATTACATGGGTCTGGCCCAAAATAAAGGTGTCGCAGCACCATATTAAGCTATGGACGAATTCGTGAAGTATTGATCTTGAATATTTCGTCCAAGCCTTCTTTATTCATTATGGTGGCCTCAAAGTTCTGAAATCTTCATCTGTGGCCTTCTCTTGGATCATCACACGCTTGCTGCCATCTCCATGCATGGCCATGCTCCAATGCTTGTCCCTCTCATCCATACTTGGTCCATCATTCCTCAGAGTAAGAAATACATCTGATTTAGGCAGCATCATATTCTCATGTATGTGAGGAATAGTTCCAAGAAACGAAAGTACCTGATAGTTAAGTTGTTTGGCACGAGATCTTGTGATGGGTCCTTGTATGTGTGTAGCTGTAGGTACAACGGTTGTATCAATAGAAGGGATGTCCACATCATGCTCCCCTTCTTGAATTGAAGTCGTCCTCGACGCAATCTCATCTTCCTCACCAAATTAAGGCTTCAAATCTGCAATGTTAAACGTAGGACTAACCGTACCAAAGTCTGCAGGCAACTCAAGTTTATATGCATTATCATTTATTTTCTCTAACACCTTAAAGGGACCAGCAGCACGCGGCATTAACTTAGACTTGCGTAAATCAGGAAAGCGATCCTTACGCAAATGTAACCAAACAAGATCGCCAACATCAAACACAACATGCTTTCTCCCTTTATCCCCAGCAAGTTTATACTTAGCATTCATATGTTCGATGTTATCTTTAGTAGTCTTATGCAAGTTTAATATCATTACAGCGCGTTGTGTAGCATCCAAATTATGTTGCACCGAAGTAGGTAAAGGCAATAAATTAATAGGTGCACGAGGAACAAAACCATAGACGATCTCAAACGGGCACATCTTTGTGGTAGAATGCAGCGAACGATTATAAGCAAATTCTATATGAGGTAAACACTCTTCTCACAACTTTAAGTTCTTCTTTAAAACAGCCCGCAACATAGTAGACAAAGTTCTATTTACTACTTCAGTTTGTCCATCAGTTTGGGGATGACATGTAGTACTAAACAGCAATTTAGTCCCCAACTTAGCCCATAAACATCTCCAAAAGTGGCTAAAAAATTTAGTATCACGATCAGAAACAATAGTATTTGGCACACCATGCAAACGAACAATTTCACGAAAGAACAAATCAGCAATATACGCAGCATCATCCGTTTTATGACAAGGAATAAAGTGTGCCATCTTAGAAAACCGATCCACAACAACAAAAATACTATCCCTCCCCTTATGTGTTCGTGGCAATCCCAAAACAAAGTCCATAAAAATATCCTCCCAAGGAACACTAGGAACAGGAAGAGGCATATATAAACCATGTGGATTAAGGCGAGACTTACCTTTTTGACAAGTAGTGCAGCGTGCCACAAATCGCTCAACATCTCGACGCATACGTGGCCAAAAGAAGTGTGCAGCAAGAACATCCTCCGTCTTCTTGACATAAAAGTGTCCCATCAATCCTCCTCCATGCGCCTCCTGTAACAACAAAAGACGAACAGAACTATCCGGAATGCATAGTTTGTTAGCACGGAACACAAATCCATCATTAAAGACGAACTTGTTCCATGTTCTACCATCTCTACAATTCTGCAACACATCTTTAAATTTAGCATCATGCACATATTGTTCCTTAATAGTTTCTAATCCAAATATTTTGAAGTCAAGTTGAGATAACAAAGTATAACGGCGCGACAAAGCATCAGCAATAATATTATCTTTACCCTTTTTGTGTTTGATAACATAAGGAAAAGACTCAATAAATTCAACCCACTTTGCATGCCGACGATTCAACTTAGATTGAATACGAATATGCTTCAAAGATTCATGATCAGAATGTATAACAAATTCTTTAGGCCATAGATAATGTTGCCAAGTTTCTAATGTCCGAACCAAGGCATATAATTCTTTATCATAAGTAGAATAGTTCAGACTAGCCCCACTCAATTTCTCACTAAAATATGCAACAGGTTTTCCCTCTTGTAATAACACCCCTCCCAAACCAATTCCAGTTGCATCACATTCAAGCTTAAAAGTCTTAGTAAAATCAGGAAGTTGGAGTAAGGGAGCATGTGTTAGCTTATATTTCAATATGACGAAGGCCTGTTGTTGTGCATCGCCCTAAACAAAGGGCACATCCTTCTTGGTAAGCTCATTCAGCGGTGCGGCAATTGATCCAAAGTCTTTGACAAAGCGCCTATAAAAACAGCGAGGCCAAGTAAACTCCTCACTTATGTGACCGTCTTGGGCTGCGGCCAATTCTCAATAGCTTCAATCTTGGCTGGATCCACTTCAATACCCTGTGATGTAACAACATAGCCAAGAAACGCAACTCGATTGGTGCAAAAGGTGCACTTCTCAAGGTTACCAAACAAACGTGCATCACGTAAAGCATTGAAAACAACACGTAAATGGTCCAAATGATCCTCTAAAGATTTGCTATAAATTAGAATATCATCAAAGTAGACTACCACAAAACGTACAATGAAAGCACGTAAAACTTCGTTCATTAATCTCATGAAAGTGCTAGGTGCATTAGTTAAACCAAACGGCATTACTAACCACTCATATAAACCGAACTTAGTTTTAAATGTTGTTTTCCATTCATCTCCTAATTTCATACGAATCTGGTGGTAACCACTACGCAAATCAACTTTAGAAAACATGGTAGAGCCACTCAATTCATCAAGCATGTCATCTAAACGTGGAATAGGATGACGATATCGAATAGTAATATTATTGATAGCTCTACAATCAGTACACATGCGCGAAGAACCATCTTTCTTAGGTACCAAAATAATAGGAACAACACAGGGGCTAAGGGACTCATAAATATGATCTCTGTCGAGTAGTTCCTGAATTTGGCGTTGTATCTCCTTTGTCTCCTCTGGATTGGTTCTATATGGCGCGCGGTTGGGCAACGTGGCACCAGGAATTAGATCAATTTGATGCTCAATTCCTCTAATAGGAGGTAGTCCTGGTGGCAGCTCAGCGGGAAAGACGTCCTCATATTCCTGCAAAAGGTTAGCAATAGCGGGTGGCAAAGAAGGAGGCATATCCTCAAATGAAAACAAAACCTCTTTGCAGACAATTGCATAACATTGAGTATTGTTTACATCTAGTTCAGCAATATCAATTTTATTTGCAAGCATACATGGACTCTTCAAACGAATTTCAGTAGCATGTGTAGAATCAGATTTAGTGTTCTTTGGTGGTATAAAATCTGCAGCAACAATCTGATTCTCACTTTTATTTTTCTCCTCAGTTTTAGCTCTACTAGCTCTAGCAAGATCATCTTTTAAAATCTCTTCGGGAGTCATAGGTTTTAGACCAATTTTCTTTTCATTATGCATAAGAGAATAGTGATTAGTTTTGCCATTATGAACAGATTCTCTATCAAATTGCCATGGTCTACCAAGTAACAAAGAACAAGCTTGCATAGGTACAACATCACAATCAACAAAATCAGAATATGTACCAATAGTAAAATGCACGCGTACCGTTCTTGTTACCTTGATCTTGCGAGAACTCTCAAACCATTGGATATAATATGAATGTGGGCATTGTCTTGTTGGAAGCGCAAGCTTCTCTACCATGTCAACACTAGCCAGATTATTACAACTCCCTCCATCAATGATGATCCGTATAGCTCTTTCCTTGACAACACCACGTATTTGGAACAGGTTGTGGCGTTGATCTTGCTCAGATTTGCTCAATTGCACACTCAACACACATTGTGTAATTAAGCTCTTGTATTGATCAGCAGCTTCAGCTCCCATTGCCTCTATCTCTTTATCAGCATCAGAATTATCTCCATCTCGAGCAGAAATAAGGGCTAGTGTATCTTCATCAAAGTCACTCGCTGAATCGTATTGACCATCTTCCCGCACCATCATCACACGTTGTGTTGTGCACTGTCTCTCAATATGACCAAAACCCCAGCACTTGCGGCATTGTATATCCTTTGTATTACCCGTGGAAGCCATAGAAGATGCACTACGAGCAGGAGCATTGGATGATGGTGGAGGAGCAGCTGGAAATCTTGTGGTGGTCTTGGATGTGGTAGTAGCTGGTGGCGAATCACGAGGAGGCGCTGATTGTCGGGATGTCCAAGTGGATGTGCGACCTGCAGAATTATTAGTCCTCCTCCATGGTGTTTGGCGATCCTGCACTTCACGTTCAGCTTTGCAAGCAAGATGAAACAAACGAGTGATAGAATTATATTCCTTATAATCTAAGATGTGCTAAATGTCCTTGTTTAATCCACCAAAGAAACGTGCAAGCATTTGTTCATTAGATTCAACAAGACCACACCGAACCATCCCCGTTTGCAATTCCTGATAATTCTCTTCTACAGAATTTTTCCCTTGCTCTAAACGTGTCAGATTCTTTAGTAAATCACGTTGATAAGTGGGAGGTACAAAACGAACACGCATAGTAGTTTTTAAAGCAGTCCAAATACTAGAAATATTAGTAGGATTTAAACGACAATACTCAGACCACCAAAGGGAAGCAAATTTAGTAAATTCACATGTAGCAGCACTAACACGCATATTCTCAGGATATTTTAAGCATGCAAAACGTTGTTCTACTTCTATCTCCCATGTAAGATATGCATCAGGATTATATTTACCCTCAAAAGATGGAATATTTAATTTAAGCTTTGCAACATGATCATCATCACGTACCGGTGGTCGAGCGTTGCGGTAGTAATGTCGGGGACGACCAGCAGGTACCTGTGGAGGTTGTTCAACCTCCTCGTCAAACAGATCGTCGTCGTCGTAGTAGTAGTACCCGTCGTCTGTCCCCAATGTCGCAGCAGCAGCCGCGGCGGAAGTCTGAGGTGCGTCAGCCGCAGCGGTAGCCGCCGGGGGTGCGGCGACAGCCGAATCAGCAGTCCGACCCGTGATCAGAATGCGCCGTGCGCCATGTGTGGGTGCGGGTGCGGGCAATCTGTTCAAAAGCTCCTTGAACCGAACGTCAAGCTTGGCGTTGAAGGATTTCTCGAGTCCATCGATCTTGTCCACGGCGTTGGTGAGCTTGGTGTCAAACTCCCCTAGGCGCGTATCCACATCTTCAGCGCGACTGACCAAGAGCGCGAAGAAGTGGGCATGTAGTTCTTCGTTCGTCATTGTGGCAGGGTTCCGCGAAGTATCTGTCATGGTTAGTCCTTAAAAAGCACATGTATATACTACGGAAATATGGTGGAAGGCACGCGTAATCCGTCAAGCAATATACGAAGCTCTTACAAGTTCTTACCAAACAGCAGGAAAAGGCGATGTGCAACCGCGAGGATCAGTGGGTCCAGAGATTGAACCAAGCGATTACCAGGAGTCGAAACACCGCACGTGGAGAGTATCTGTGGAGCTCTAGGAAGGCTTAGCAAAGGGGGTTAGCAATTATCAAAACAGCAATGCAAAAGTTGAAAGAATGCTCAACGACGGTACTGTGCTGGTCCTAGGCTAGACCGTACTAGAGACACGAGTCTAGATCACCAACGATGTCACGACGCGACACAACAAGCAATGTATGATGATATGGCACCCTGAAAAGCAAACCGAGAGGTGGAAAATCACTATGATGGCGAGTGTCTAGAACTGATCTACGGGGTCTAAAAATAGGTTAGCCCCCAAAAAAAAATTCGAATTTTTTTATTTTGCTCCGGAAAGCGCGCACGCCAAAAAAATATTGCTATAACGGCCGATGGAGAAAAGTGATCCCCAAAGCCGAAAACTAGTATAGCCAGAAAAAAAATTCGGAGGCGGTTCTAGACTTTTTTTTTTGCTCTCCTTCTGGACTTACGACCGGACTCTTAGCTCGACACGGACTTTAGCTTAACACGGAACAACAAAGAAGGAAAGTAAAAAGAAATAACTAGGAAACAATAACTCTACTCGGACTCGTACCACAGCAGGAAACTGATCGGATCTGTGTCGCGGTAGGAAGGCGGTGGCGGAGTATTAGGGTTTATGGTGGCAGGGTATATGGCGGCGGAATATGGTGGCGGAATATGGTGGCGGTGATCGGCGAGTGTGGCGGTGACTACTATGATCAGAACTCGAAACTCTAAGGGACGAGACACTAAGACCAGCAACTCGACGCGACGATGTAGACACAAATTCAACAATGCAAAAACTGAAAAGATAATGCGAGGCGTAGATTGGTTATGGGATGGATCTAAACTCGAACTGTGTTTTTGGCTTTTTCGTGGGTTATAGGTAAAAACAGATCTAAATCTAAGCTACGAAAACAGTAAAATCTCACCGAGCAACCTGAGCTCTGATACCACTTGATAGGGCAAAGGTGTCTGATCTTTCGATGAGATGGTGATAGTCGATTTGGTGGAGTTCGGGCTTGACGATCCTACTACACGTGCGATCACGAGCGCCAATGCAATCGCTAGGCCAATCTCCTGGAGGTTACCGATCCTGCGGGAACACGATCAGCCTGACCGGCGAGGGTCTTAATTCCTACCTGAAATCGAGAACAAGTAAGAACTAATATTGCAATCAAGATATTGCGGATTAAGATGAAAGCTTTATTGAAAAGGTGGGATCCTGAATAGGTGCGAAGTACAAGAGGCCTCTGCGACGCTCGAGCCTTGGCGAAGTTGCTATGATGGCTAACTTAATGTCTAAACAAAATCCAAGTCTAGGCGGACGGCTATGGGGAGTATTTAAGAGTGAAAAGGTAGGGTTTCGGCCAGCCATGGAAGTGGTGGCCGAATCCAACCCTAGAAGTCCTTTTCCCCTCAAATACGGACTCTAAAAAGTGGCTAATTAAAATCCTGCGAAAATTACATGGGCCTGGCGCAAAATAAAGGTGTCTCAACACCATATTAAGCTATGGACGAATTCGTGAAGTATTGATCTTGAATATTTCGTCCAAGCCTTCTTTCTTCATTATGGTGGCCTCAAAGTTCTGAAATCTTCATCCGTGGCCTTCTCTTGGATCATCACACGCTTGCTGCCATCTCCATGCATGGCCATGCTCCAATGCTTGTCCCTCCCATTCATGCTTGGTCCATCATTCCTAAGAGTAAGAAATACATCTGATTTAGGCAGCATCATATTCTCATGTATGTGAGGAATAGTTCCAAGAAACGAAAGTACCTGATAGTTAAGTTGTTTGGCATGAGATCTTGTGATGGGTCCTTGTATGTGTGTAGCTGTAGGTACAAAGGTTGTATCAATAGAAGGGATGTCCACATCACTAGCCCTTATGCTCATGTCTTCATGAAATTCTCCATATCTGATTTCATCATGGATCGCAAAGACATCACACATGATGGTAACAGTTAGCAGAGGTTTGTCACACTCCATCTGAAACCAAACGGCCAGCAAAAACACATGTGTGCACGATCGAATTCTTCTGATCCAGCAAACTCTAGGCATGATGCGTCCATGGGAGTTCGTCGGCAGAGCCTTCCGAAACTAGACACTCCGAACAGATCCATGAAGGCACACATCAAGTAGAGCTTCGTCTTGATGTACGAGAGATCCGAGGACCACCGCCTTTATTCATGCCTAGTCGGCAACCCCCATGCCACCCGCCGGCGACCTCCACCGCTCCGATCCCTAGCAGCAGCCAGTGGGCTAGGCCAGCATCGAGAAGGCAGCGGCAGAGCAGGATCAATTCTCCACCGGATCTGGCCCAACCATGCATCGAAGAGGAATTGGGGGACGACACAGGAGACGCCCAGATTTTAATCTAGGGTTTTGTCCATGGCCACCAGGTCCAGTTATGCCTCCGTTGCCGGCCATGGCGCCGTCGGGAGAGGATCTCCGCCACCATCCCGACCAGGGGCGCCGCCCTGTCCGCTCCACGTCATCACGCCGAGTGTCCCTGCCCCAGCAGATCCAACCACCATCCGGGACCTCCTTCGATGGCTGGCCCGGCATCACCACGGCGAGGGCCGGTGGCAGCGGTGGCGAGAGAGGCAGGCGGTGGGGGGCTCTGGTGGTGCGCTAGGGGCGCCCCTGGCGTCGCCCTAGGGAGCGACGCGAGAGGACTTTTTATTTGTATGAACTTGTCTCTCTCGGCTCTCTCGATGGAGGCAGTGATCTGTCGTCTGTCGATAATTATTTTGCTTTTCTGGGGGAATAAGATAAGTAGTGTAACACACAACACGACCAATAGTGTGCACAACCAATAGTGTGCATGATATGACCATGCATGAGAGATTCTTCTCTGAGTTGGCTTGATCAAGGCGATCGTCACATAGCAGCCTCCACGGGCACGCGATTTGCTGCGAGACGGAATCGTTTCATCAAGATATATGCAACACCACAACCACGCACTAGTGTGTACTACTGCTACTACTAGTGATCACGATATGACTAAGTAGAGAGATTCTTCTGAGCTGGCTCGATCAAAGGCGACACGTTTTTCCATGATCGTCTCAGATTGCAGTCTCGCTCCACGGGCAACACGATTTTGCCACCAGATGGAATCGTTTCATCCAAACCTTCATGTGCACAGCTAGCTGGGCATGTTATTTACTCCCTACAGGCGATCGAGCCCACAAGTCCCTTTACTTAATAGTAACACCAACGACCACTATATATGCTTCTTAGATACAGCCAATGTTACGAGTAAGCTTTTTCTTTGCAAATGATGGTATGATTACTAAGATGGTAACAATAATTAATAAACTACAGGTCCGGCACATCAGAATATTGCTGGTGTGCCTCTGGACTTATCCACCTAACGAATTAACAAGTGAAACACCATAGGGACACGGCGCTAAACTAATCTGACATTCCCTTTCAAATCGCTGATGCAAGTGATTACTAATTCAGTATCCCAATGGCTGGCAGAATGGGCCAACGAGTAATAGGCGGTCCTTAATTCATTATTTACACTTTTTTAAAAGGAATGAGGTAGGAGGCCCTACATCTATTTTGTTTCTGAAATAATAAGAGCTTAAATCTGTGTCCGCTGAGGACTTGGACCTGGTTAGCTAGATTGTACATTTACTTTTCTAAACAAATGAGTTAGGCCCACTTCTTAATTCATTATTTACACTTGAAGCCAACAAGCCAAGTCATCTCAATGCTTGTTTAGCCTTGTATCGGAGTGAGTCGCTATGGTGACACTGTAGTTGAGAAAGAGAACAACGTTGCATCTTAACTAACACTAGCTGAATGCCCGTGAGTTGCTACGGATCAAAAAAGACTAAACAGTCAATAAATTGATCTTCATATTATATAAACGCGACATTTTGGATTAAGCTCGTATAGTTGCAACAAGAGAGGAAAATATGTGTCTCCAAGGTCTCGGAGGCACAAAAAGGAATTCCTAGCCACCTGTTTGACTCAACATGATATGGAGAAAATATACCATAATCCGAAGCGAATGGGGTTTGAAAATTGTAATTTTTGGGTGTTACCAAAGTATTTTTATTTACAACAATATCTCAAGCCAGGGATGAATTCCTTTCTAGTCAGTTAGCTCAAACAGGAGAATAGATGCAGAAATCAACACATGAGTAAAATATGTTATATCCTACTGCATCTTTGTCTAGTAGAATTAGCAGGAAATACCTACATCACAATGTAGAAGAAAGTCACATACATAGTCCATGTAGTGTATGCATGAACAGAACTAACTTAAGGCCTAGAAGCATACTATGTGCATCCTCATCTTCAATAGAAAATGCAGCAATTTAATAATGTGATTCTAGCTCCAGGACAAACTAAAACAAAAAATCAAACATTTAAATACAATTGTGCAAGGAACTTGTGAAATGGTTATCGACCTAGAAGTTATTATTTACCTCTCGATAGAGTAGTACATGCCCGATAACAAAAAGTGGTAGATTTACCAACTCTTGTTACCTTCGATCCGGATTACAAATGTAGTATAACTTATTTTTTCTATAATATCTAGGTTTATCAAACCTTTGGGAAGAATCTTCTTAGTGTAAGATTACTATATATGAACAAGACCTTGAGAACTCAGAAAATTTTGTTTACTGGACCAAAACAGATGTTTTGTGGGTTTTATGAATGGATGTAAATAGGCTAGGGCTAAACACAAATGGGGTAACAAAGATAATAATAAGCTCTAAATATATAAGAACATAATAAATATTAGGGATACTTGTGAGCGATGCGTTCTAATAACACCATAGCGTAATGTCGTAACACTATGGAGTCATTGTCCAACCACGACTCCTTCGACTAGCATCGGGATCTAGTAGTTATTAAGATAAACATAAAAAATCATTAAGCAAAGAATTAAGCATTGTGATGTCATCATAATTTCCTAGAGAATCTTCTCTAGATAATGTACCCCTTATTCTCACCCAGTTCATTTTGTAGATTTCATATCTCCTCCCCTTTATCCTCTAACCCTGATCGATATTTCGGGTATTGGGTACCTGACAAGTCCTAGGATCGACAGAAAATACTAGAGAAAAATATATAAGTCTAAATTACTTCATATATACAAAGAATCACATATCAAAAGACAGGGACGGATTTAGAAATTTAATTTTGGGTGTACAAATTTCAACCAACACAAAATATAACCGTGAAAATCTGAAATTAGGCTCTTTATCACCCTATTATTTGCTAAATCAAGTTTTTTTTGCTCGATATGTTTTAGAAAATGAGACATATAAAGGCTTGGGAATACCAAAAGTGATACAATATGTCCAATATATACCATATATAAATTTTATTGCATAAATTTTTGGGTGTACATATGTACACCCTTGACCTACATTGGATCCGTCCCTGTCAAAAGATGTGCATATTATCGCGACGCTAGGCCTCAACTCTTAGCTAGTGAGAACTACTCTCTTATTATTAGATCGATAATCATAAACATTACACAACATTTTTTTGAGAAATATCAAATAGTTTTACAATGGCGCGAATCGTGATGGAATCAAGTTTGCAACTATATGGACTATGGCTATGAAGAGGAATGAATGTGGAGAACTGGAGATAGAGGGATGGCAATGGTTGAAGATGGTGATGAAGATGACGATGACTCAACGTTGGTTATTTAAAAGGACGATCACATAGACGAGGATTGCCGTGAGCTCTCTGGGAAAAGGGGAAGCTAGAGGGAGGATGCCGACGACACCTGATGAGATCCTAGATGACGGTCCTAGGAACAACCGGTCTTCCACCGAGGGGGAATGGGAAGGGGAATGGCTCACATTCCCAACACTGTGCAAGCACATTATTACACCATTTTGATAAAAATCGAATCGACGTCCTGCATGGTCTTTTATTGAAAATAAAGCTTCTCTAGAAGGGGTAACAGTTGTGATCATGACACATATGAGGGCTAACATGCAAGTACAATAAAGCTCGATATCGAATCACCCAGGAATCGCCGCCTGCTCGCACGCATGTTCATCCAAATATCTTCATGTGCAGGTCAAAGAATGCAGCACTAGGTTAGTAGTAGAGCATTGTTAAACAGATAGTTCATGAAACACGAGCTGTTGTCGCCGGAAGGATGGTCTATGTTTAATCCCTGCATGCAGCTGTGCAGGAGCCCAAAAGTCGTTTTAGTTGCACTACTAATAAACTGCGTTCACAATAGGCGGTTTGCTGGCCCCTAGAATTTTCAACCTATAGTGGAGTGGAGTTAAAAAGTGAAACATCTTACACCATACCATATGGACGCGGCACCAAACCAACCTGCCATCCCCTTTAAAGGCCACGTCACGGGAACCCAAGTGACAAATTCAGTATCCCCAAAAGGCAGCCATGATGGGCCAAGTAAATTGTTCTTTTGTTAATGTACACCAATCAACTTATTCGTTGCACTATAATCGAGCAAAGCGTTATACTCCCTCCGTCTCGGTTTATAAGACCTATGCCTATTTCTAGGTCGATAAATTAACCAACTTAGCATGAGGTATATAAGATAAAAATTATACTATTAGAAACTTCAAATGTTATATTTTCTAATAATATAATTTTTATATTATATAATTCATATTATATAGCTCATGCGGACGACCTAGGTATACGCGTAAGTCTTATCTTAAGACTTACGCGTATACCTAGGTCGTCCGCATGAGCTATATAATATGAATTATATAATATAAACATTATATCATTAGAAAATAGAATATTTAAAGTTTCTAATAATATAGTTTTTATCTTATATACCTCATGCTAAGTTGGTTAATTTGTCAACCTAAAAATACGTGTAAGTCTTATAAACTGAGACGGAGGGAGTAGTATTATAAACAAACAGGCGTTAAACAAATCAAGTAGGAATAGTACTGGAATAAGAGGATCAGGTGCATATGCGTTATCTAGTGGAGCCGGCCGGCCGCGAGATCACCGGTCGCTTTCGCTTTCAGGAGCTGCCGAAGAGGACCAACGGCAGCGGCGGCGCCAGCAGGCATTATTGTCTCCGTGTCGCCGTCGATCTTATCCCGAAATACACGTACGTACGCGCATACGCACGCACAGTGTGGCCATATATTTTATCAGTTAGACCTCCTGTCGATAAAATGAAGAGACTTGTGCATGATCGACTTGATGATATGCACAAAAAACGTGGCCGAGATTATCGGTAAAGTGTAAACCGAGAGGCCGTTCCCCAGGCCAGCTGCCTATCTTGACGAGGAAAGCTTACTGTGCGGATGCTGTCTCACTCTGCAGCCAGTGAAAACGGGATCAGATTGCCCACGGGTCCATTGCGTGAACGAACGTGGATGTATTTTAGCAGCTAAATGTTTAGATCAATCACTTCGAGTAACAGTTGATGATACAAGGAGTTGAGAAACAATTGGGGTACAGATGAACAGCAAGAAGAGGGAGGAGAAGGAAGGAGCCCGCTCGCGAGGAAATGCTAAATACAGCCCGCTCGGTGCGGGGCGGCTAGTGCCGCACAGGGGATCCCCATGATGGGTCGGCCCACTTTCGCAGCGTGCTGCTTTCTTTCGTTCTTTTTTACTTTTCTCTTTTCCTGTTTTCTATTTTTCCTTTTTTTTTGAAAAATGTTCATTATTTCTTGGAAAACCCACTTTTCAAAATTTTGGTTTATGTTTTTTTTAATTTCGTTCATGATTTTCGAAATACATTTAAGATTTTTAAAAATTGGTTCATGTTTTTTTACGTTCACGGTTTTTGAAATTGGGTTCATGACTTTTAAAATTTTGTCTCATGATTTTGATTCGTAATATTTGAAAAATCTTCAAGGATATATAAGCGATTTTTTTGTTCATGTTATTACTTATTATGCGTCGTCATGATATCTGAATTTTTTGCTTGCCGTTAGCTGGTTCGTTGAGCTTACGGTGAACCTGTAAAAACTTGGTCGTTTGCACTATCTTAGTTAGTAGCATTTTCTTCTCAGTACAACGACGAGCTCTCGGGCATGTTCGAGAAAAAAGATTGGTGCCTGCCTGCCCGACGACGTATTCACCTCTCACGAGTACTGTGGCGGCCACACTGAGGCTGTGTCCGTTAACCCAGTAACAGCCATGGTCACATCTTCCGAGTGGCTGATCGACTGAGCCGCGAAAACGGGAGAATATAGCGGTCCGGACGAGAAGAAAGCGTCCTCCTCAGTGGTTGCATCGTGCATGCTCGGGGAGTGTCCGCCGCCGAAGGCAGGCACGTACGCTGCCGGATCCCCGGAGCTCGCCTCCACGCGCAGCCGCTGCGGCAAGGACAACGACGACGGAGCAGGCGCAGCTCCGCCCATGACCATGCCGAGGCAGGAGGCCATGATGTCGGTGTCCAGTTGGGCGTGGGGATGATCGAAATGGCCGCCCCTTGTCGTATTGCTCTTCATCTTGTTCTTGGTGGTTAAAGTTGCAGTTGTACTGATTGCTTCGTTAGCAAGCGGTTGGTGGCACTTGTGCTCGTTGACGTAGGTGACCTGAAACATGGCGCGGCGGCCTCTGCTGTTGTCCTGCTGCTGCACCATCTTCTTCGCCCTGCAGCCGCGGTCATGGCCAAACATGCATTTGTAGTAGCACCTGCGTACATGTACAGGTAGATGGATCCAGTTAAGAACGAGCAAGATCACGTCAAATATCATATGTATTTGACATTGTAATTGTAGGGTGTTGTTATATATTGGTCAAACTTTACCGATGTATTTTATTTTTGCAAAGAGGGGGGTACTATTTGGTTTAGGTAAACAGGTCTAGTGGGTGAACTAACTAAATAAACCATCATCAACCACCTTGGGTGTTCTGACGAATCTACAAGCTTATAATCCAACTGAACTAAATAAACTATCATCAAGCAAAGATAGGACATAATATATGAAATGGAACTTTCTAGTTCCCACAAAATGCTTTTCAACCTGGAATTCCGATATGCTATTCTTCCGTACAGGACACATGTTTTCATTATCTCGATTCAGAACGTACCATTTGAGTTTATTACACCATCCATGTTTTAATTTAGTTAGTTAACTGCTCATTAATTAATCAGCAAAAGAATGTTTAGTGGTGACATGTCATATTTTGTTGACGATGCTCTATTTATTTTACAATTATTGATTACACATTCCTTTCTATAGATCATGATATTGAGAAAGCTCTGAACCTGAGCTTATTTTACATGTATTCGAAAAGCTCGAAGTTAAAGATTAATTTCAATGAAAGTGAATTATATTGTTTGGGGGCGGCGGAGGAACGAAGGACACATGATCAATTTTTGGGTGTGGTGTTTGCTCTTTACCTTTTAAATATCTAGGTTTTAGAAATATTGAATATTTGGAGAGCCCAAGTCGTTGTTGTATGATGGTCGTTTCACTCATATAAATTTGGTAATAGGAAACCTCACAAATTTTATGATGTCCATTTTGAAAGATTGGATTTTTATCATTGTCGATTTATTCTGTCAATCAGACCAACATAAAAAAAGTATAGCTTAGCTAAATGGTGCATGTGGTATGGGCCGTCTCCTTTGTAAATTTCTTTAAGCTACTTAGAGAGGATGATGTTTGAAATCTTTAATTACTTTGTAACAAATATATGGGTGATAAACAATCGTCTTCCATTTCGGCTAAGCAGAGAGATTCCCTCATTTAAGGGTCTCATGTGAATTAATGAAAATTTTCTTCAGCTTGCTCGTTTAATATTGATAATAATGAGAACACTTGTTTTTTGGGAAGACAAGTGGTTAGGTGGTAGAAGTAGTTGTCAGATCTTCCAACCTGTAGATAGACATGATGTTGCAATAAAAAAAACAGTTTTTTTTTTCATTTTTGGATGATGCAAACCAAAGAGGATCAAGAAGTTGGACTGGATGGAAAATTGCCTAGGCAATCTAGTCCAGAATGAATCCCTAGAAAAAAAATCCACATAGAGAATCCTAAGATCAACAACTCACATAGGAGGTTTTATTAAGGATTCAAATCCCCTAGAATCCTACAAAAGACATTTGAATAAAAGAAGCCCATGTGCCTCTCAAAAGAAAAGTCCATGTGACTTTTATGGTGCAATCAACAAACTTAAGTGAAAATTCAGATTGTATGGACATGGTAGGTACAATTATTGATGAATGGCGCCCAATCTCACAGAGTTGCTGCGACCATATTCAACAATTTCTACCACTGATCAATTGAATTACCAAAATAGCAGTTTGCTTTTGAACTGAGGGAAGCAAATGTGGTAGCACATGGATTTGATCTTGATTTTTGCAGATATATTACGAACCTATTTTTTTTTAAAGAATCTAGGATCAGTGAATAAAATGTCTTCTGATACTTCGACATATAACCAATGGCCCAACACCCATATAGGTTTTAGTCCACTGGAGTACATGGTCGGTTCAATCAGAGACTAGTTAATTTAGTATTTGCACCTGATATTCTAACATCATGTAATTCAGCATAATCATTTAATATGGCATAGAAGTTCTTTGATAAAATGTTATATCACTCCAAAAACAACCTGGAACGTCAGACATAGGATAAATGACCAATCGGCGGTGGACTCAAGCGCCGATCTTTACTTCCATATATAGATCCAACATCACGTACTGAACAAAGGACCGATTGTTTCACAAATAGACCAAGTGACCAACGTTGACTTAAGACTGTCCAAATTCTTGGTCCACTGAACTATCCAGACTTTTATATTCTGATGTATTTATCATCGGGGACAAACAATTAGTCTGGCAGTTCGCAGTACACAAATATTGAAATTTAAATCAACCTACCTACCTAATATCCTGTAACAATCAGTCAAAAATGTTTTAAACTTGATTTAGTAAACCACTATAATATGATGTTCAACAAATCTTTTTTATTTTAATAAATGCGGTAGGGGAATCCCCTAGAATGATTTTTTAATAGTAATAAGAATCAGCGGCGGAGCTTGGCAAAAAATATTGGACAGGCAAATAGGCTGAAAGAGGGTAAACTTGGCTGTTTGTGGGCCATAATTGACAAGTTTATAGGAAGAAATCACCCGGACGGGCAGGCCATGGCCCAATTTTGCCCAAACTAAACTCCGCCCTTGATAATAAGAATCTAAATATGCATTGTGAGAACTTTAACCTGGTTAGCTAGGCACCCACTTTCCTAACAAAGTTCAGAAAGGCTCACTTCTTTACAACAAATGTGTTATTGTATTACCTTCCTAATCCCGGTATAAAATACTATATCACCCTCCTAATCCCCTAAATTGAGAAGAATATTATATGTGTAAAACAATTACATGCAATCCTACCTCCAAGATTTAGAGGATTGATAATAGATCACATCGTGATATATTAATCTAACAAAATCTTTCTGGTTAGGTAGATATCGACCCTGTCGGTACACTATTTATCTCATGCATGGAGTTTGCATACATGCCATATAATGACTTGGTACCAAAAAATGATGTTGAAGGCTCGTTATGTTCGATCTAGCATCATGTTCAATTGACTGAAATGTTCGATTGATTTGCTTGGCATATTGGTTCATATTGTTTAGAAAATATGAGAATATAATTCATTTTTATGTGGAATTGCAGGAATATTCAAATGCAAATCTCAGTGACCGAAGATATTTTGCTTGCACCATAGAAAACATAGGAAATTTCTATAAAAAATGGATACATATCATGGTTGTTATAGGAATATAGGAAATTGTTCTGAAACATCTAATATCACTAGAAATCCAATGAAATTGTTGCACAGGAAAAATCCATATAAATTTTGGATGATTCATCTTCTAAACCAAATGGACTCTATGTAATATCCCTCTGAAATTGCTTTCAAAATTCTTTAAATCAAAGAGGCCCTTAAATCTTATATATTGGTTTAATATATCACACAAACACAACCGATCCCTGATGTGCTATTTCCCAGATGTCATAACATTGCACACGTAGGTGAGTCCACACAATTGTGTGGAACACCGTACGTGTTAGTTAATTGCAGACAAATGGGTGAACTCGGCATTAAGAAAGTCACTTCACCTTGCAAACTTTCTGTTCCGAATGTACTTTTGCCCATACTTTCTCCATTGGTAACCATCATTGTGAGGCAAGGCTGTAACCTTCTTCTCTGTAACTTCATCTTGTCTACCCATTCTATGGAGAGTAACCTCTTCTCCACCACTGCATTGTTCCATGGCAACAACATCAGAGAGTAATAATCCAAATGAAAAAATCGCAGGACATATATAGCCAAAAAAAGTAACAAGAAGATGTAAGCCCCGCATATACCAGATCTGTTTATCTTTGGCCGGTGTGCGCTGACCGATGCTACCCTCCGTGATCGTTTCCTCGGGCGCTACCATCTCCACTTCCACCACTCTACCACTGTCGCCAGACGGCCAAGACTTCAGCATGAACATGGACACCATGAACACCCGAGAGAGCTCTTGGCTCATCGCCACGGCCGCCTCCTGGCCACGTCTATCGAGGGGGTGGCGCAGCAATGCCAGGAGCCTGGCGTTCAATTTGTGCCCACCGGCGAGCTCCTGCGAGAGTTGTTCTATGGCCTCTTTCCCAAACGCCATCTTGAAACTGTGAGTGGTGTATTGTAGGAGGTGATCAGTTTGTGGAGTTGCTATGGGGTCTTGGTGGAGCTAGTATTTATAGGTTTTTTCAGTTGTTTCATTGGTGTAGGGAGAACCGGTGATTAATTGATTCTCTGTGGGTCATTAAGGCGAGGCCACACTAAACCCTCTTGTTACGACCAGCCTATGCACGGGCGACTTAGGCATATGCACGTACCATAATTGACAAGACACTATTATTTTAGGCATTGCATGTGATTACAGAAGAAAAAATATGTTATACAATGGACAGGGCCGGCTCTATACTTTCGAGGGCCCTAGGGCGAACTCAAGAATAGGGCCCGTAATGCCAATAACTAGATATATATGTATATACTTGCTTATTTTCACTTGCAAAAAAAATAAGCGTTAGCATCAACAATAGTTAGTTCATTACTTATCCGAAGATTGTTTATTGGCCTCAAGTTCTGTATTTAAATTACGCTCATCATCTTGTCCCGGATCATATTCTTCCATTGGTTATTATTGTTGACATCAACACTACTGTTATTAGAAAATACTTATTGACATCAACACTACGGTTGTTGACATCATCTTGTCCCGGCACAGGCGAGGCGAGCGGCCGTTGCAGCTGATCGGCATGACGGGAGTCGCGAGGACGAGGGCAAACGGACGAGGCCTAAATCACGGCAGACGAACAGACACAAAGTCAATCGTGTTAGACTATTAAATTGCTGACAGACCGATTGTTTCTATTCTTTTTAGGAAAAAGACCGATCATTGTGTGCGTGTGCATTTTCCTGCTTTTCTCCGTCTCCTAATTGTCGGGCCTCGTGATCTTTTCTTCAGCTTATCAAATACGACCCATATTAGTTGACTCAATTTGTCTAGATTTAGATGAATCTAGACACTATTTAGTATATAGATTAATCAAAATTTTGACAAATTCAAGTTAATTAATATAGGTGAAAAGAAGTAAAAAATAAAATAAAGGGCTGACTTGTTGAGCATGCATATAGGACATGATTTAATCATGGGCCCCTTCAGGCCCTGGGCCCCTGGCCATGGCACAACCTTGCCATGGGTCAGAGACGGGCCTGACAATGGAGTATCTCTCAGCATATCCCCGAAAATCATTGGTTGCATGCTCCATAAATTATGACACGATGGAAAATTTGTTGAAAAAAATATCATGTCTTTCTTGCTACATCTTAGTTAAGAGAAGACAAACTTTTTTGTTTTATGTCTCCTCCAACCCATCAATTATCCTATATGTCATTGTTACACTAGTAGAAAAGAGGTCATCCGTTCGTGCATCCTAACAGCATTAGTCCCGGTTCCGCCACGAACCAGGACTAATGCTGGCACGCGTCCCGGTTCGAGCGGGCAGGGGGGCCGGAGGCATGTGTCCCGGTTTGTAACACAAACCGGGACTAAAGGTTGAGCGTCAGCCACGTGGCGTGGTACACACCTTTAGTCCCGGTTTGTGATCACGTCCTCTATAAATGCAACGTCCCAGCCCTCTGCCTCCACTCTGTTTTTTCTTGGTGGAAGGTGTGAGGGCTGTGCTATTTTTTCCCCTATGAATGCATTCAAGGTGTTTGATGAAATGTTTGAGTGAATGATCCCGTTCAATTTCTCATAGAACAAAAATATAGAAGGTGTTTGAGACGCACTTGAGCTTTCTCTCCTCTTTATTTCCCTCGATCGAGGTTAGCAATCTTATCTTTTCTCTGTCATTGATACAATGCATGTGTCGATGTGAATTGGTCATTTTACTATTTATGATGTCCTGTTTTTGATAAACTTACTTATATGATGCAGATGAACGGTCGGGAATGGATGTACGGTGACCGGCGTGTACCCGGGTATATGAAAGGCGTGGATAAATTTATTGATGTGGCTACGGCAAACAAAGAGAATGGTTTTATACGTTGTCCATGTGTTCAATGTCGGAACAACAAGGAGTACTCTTCCTCGAAAATCATTCGCGGCCACCTGATTATGAAAGGTTTCATGCCCAACTATAATTGCTGGACCAAGCACGGGGAAAGAGGGGTTATGATGGAAGATGGTGAAGAAGAAGATGATGATAACAACTATCATCATATGTTTCCTAAATACAGTGATACTGCAATGGAAGACAATGAAGAGGAAGGAGGTGAAGAACGGGCATCAGATGAGTCGGCTAATGAACTTGGTAGGGTCATTTCTGATGCAAAGCGAAACTGTGAAACAGAAAATGAAAAGTTGAAGTTAGAGGGCATGTTAGAAGATCACAAGAAATTATTGTACCCAAATTGTGAAGATGGCAGCACAAAGCTCGGTACCACACTGGAATTGTTGCGATGGAAGGCAGAGTGTGGTCTAACTGACTCCTCATTTGAAAAGATGCTGAAAATAATGAAGCCGAAGTTTCCAAAACATAACGAACTTTCCGAGAGTACCTACGAAGCAAAGAAGACTCTCTGTCCTCTAGGATTAGATGTGCAAAAGATACATGCATGCATTAATGACTGCATCCTCTACCGCGGTAAGGAGTATGAGAATTTAGATAAATGCCCGGTATGCAATGAATTGCGGTATAAGATCAGACGAGATGACCCTAGTGATGTTGAGGGAGAGCCCCTCCGGGAGAGGGTTCCTGCTAAGGTTATGTGGTATGCTCCTATAATACCAAGGTTGAAACGCATGTTCAGAAACAAAGAGCATGCCAGGTTGTTGTGATGGCACAAAGAATACTGTAAGAAAGACGGGAAGTTGAGACACCCTGCTGATGGGTCACAGTGGAGAAAAATCGAGAGAGACTTCCCAGACTTTGCAGGTGACGCAAGGAACTTATGGTTTGGTATAAGTACGGATGGCATGAATCCTTTTGGGGAGAAGAGCTGCAGTCACAGCATCTGGCCCGTGACTCTATGTATCTACAACCTGCCTCCTTGGTTGTGCATGAAGCGTAAGTTCATTATGATATCAGTGCTCATCCAAGGCCCGAAGCAACCGGGCAACGACATTGATGTGTACCTTAGGCCATTAGTTGAAGAACTCTTACAGCTATGGGGCAAACCAGGTGTACGTGCGTGGGATGAGAACAAACATGAGCCATTTGATCTACGAGGGTTGCTTTTCGTAACCATCAATGATTGGCCCGCTCTTAGTAACCTTTCAAGACAGACAAACAAGGGATATAAGGCATGCACGCACTGTTTAGATAAGACTGAAGGTACATATTTGCATAAATGCAAGAAGGTTGTGTACCTGGCGAATCGATGATTTCTTCTGACCAGTTATCCCGTAAGAAAGAAAGGCAAGCATTTCAAAGGTGAGGCAGATCACCGGAAGAAGCCTGAACTTCCTGCTGGTGATGATGTATTTGGTATGGTCAAGGACATAGAAGTAATCTTTGGAAAGGGTCCCGGCGGTCAATCAGTTCCGAACGACGTCGCTATAGGACACACACCCATGTGGAAGAAGAAATCTATATTTTGGAAGCTGCCATATTGGAAAGTCCTACGTGTCCGCTCTTCAATCGATGTGATGCACGTGACAAAGAATCTTTGCGTGAACCTGCTAGGATTCCTAGGCGTGTATGAGAAGACAAAAGATACACCAGAAGCACGGGATGACCAACAAATTATGAAAGACCCAAAGAACATGCATACATAGAACAAGACGGATAAAGGGCGTCACTTAAGTCGTGCCAGCTATGCTCTTACCAAAGCAGAGAAGGAAATCTTTTTTGAAGTCCTTTACAGTATCAAGGTGCCGTCTGGATTCTCATCTAATATAAAGGGGATAATAAATATGGCAGAGAAAAAGTTCCAAAACCTGAAGTCTCATGACTGTCACGTGATTATGACGCAGTTGCTTCCGATTGCATTGAGGGGGCTTCTACCAGAAAATGTTCGAGTACCCATTGTGAAGCTGTGTGCATTCCTCAATGCAATATCTCAGAAGGTAATCAATCCATATATTCTGCCAAGGTTACAGAAGGATGTGGTACAATGTCTTGTTAGTTTTGAGTTGGTGTTCCCACCATCCTTCTTCAATATTATGACGCATCTCCTGGTTCACCTAGTGGAAGAGATTGCCATTCTCGGTCCGGTATTTCTGCACAATATGTTCCCCTTTGAGAGGTTCATGGGAGTCTTAAAGAAATATGTTCATAACCGTGCTAGACCAGAAGGAAGCATCTCCAAGGGATATGGAACAGAGGAGGTCATTGAGTTTTGTGTTGACTTTATTCCTGACCTTAAGCCGATTGGTGTTTCTGACTCGCGGCATGAGGGAAGACTAAGTGGAAAAGGCACGCTGGGAAATAAAGCAATGATATGTAGGGACGGGGATTCTTTCACTAAAGCACACTACACAGTTCTACATAATTCCACCTTGGCAGCTCCGTATATCGAGGAACACAAGAATATTGTACGCTCCACAAACCCGGGGAAGCCTGAATCATGGATTACAGATGAACACATGAAGTATTTCGGTGGTTGGATGCGGACACATCTCTTGAATGACACCACTGTTGGAGATCAGCTATACTTGTTGGCCGCGTCACCATCTTCTACTATATTGAATTTCCAAGGTATGAATTAAATGGGAATACATTCTACACGATCGCCCAAGATAAAAAGAGCACCAACCAAAATAGTGGTGTACGCTCTGATGCAATAGACGAGAATGGACAAAAGTACACATACTATGGTTACATAGAGGAGATATGGGAACTAGACTATGGAGTCTCTTTTAAGGTCCCTTTGTTTCGCTGCAAATGGGTCAACCTGAATGGGGAAGGGGTAAAGATAGACCAGTTGTACGGAATGAGAACAGTGGATCTCAACAATCTTGGTTATAGAGATGAACCATTCGTCCTAGCCAATGATGTGTCTCAGGTTTTATATGTGAAGGACATGTCCTCCAGACCGAAAAAAAGAAAAAAATATGCAAACGAATACATCATATGATGAGCCAAAGCGTCACATAGTTCTTTCAGGGAAAAGAAACATCGTGGGAATCAAGGACAAGACAGACATGTCAGAAGATTATAATAAGTTTGATAAAATTCCGCCATTCACAGTGAAAACTGACCCAAGCATTCAGTTAAGTAAAGAAGATGCTCCATGGTTACGTCTGAAGCGATCATAAGGAAGGACATATGCCAAGAAGTTTATGCTCGTATTATGTAACTCTAGTTCATGTCTGGCCGGGATATCTTTCGCGGTTTGTGGCTTGACCGGGACTATATATAGGGGGGCCTTTAGTCCCGGTTTTGTAGTCTTAGTTTTTAATATTAATAAATGTCTTGAGTGTTAGTCCCGTTTTGTGGCTGGACCAGGACTATGAAGAAGTTATCCCGATTCATACTTACCATTAAGATCTGATCTCCAAACACGCGTGGTCACATATTAGAGAGTGCCTCTATGACCAGTTTCTTGGAGATGCCGGAGGACTGGGATCCGGCGGCATCTCCCTGAAACTGGCCGTAGTGGTGTCCCTGCTCTCGCACACCATCTTGCAGCTTGTAACTTCTCTAACTAGATCAATACACCTGGGAGCTAACTAATTTCACATATTAGGGAGTGCCTCTATGACCAGTTTCTTGGAGATGCCGGAGGACTGGGATCCGGCGGCATCTCCCTGAAACTGGTCATAGTGGTGTCCCTGCTCTCGAAAACCATCTTGCAGCTTGTAACTTCTCTAACTAGATCAATACACCTGGGAGCTAACTAATTTCACATATTAGGGAGTGCCTCTATGACCAGTTTCTTTGAGATGCCGAAGGACTAGGATCCGACAGCATCTCCCTGAAACTGGTCGTAGTGGTGTCCCTGCTCTCGAAAACAATATTGGAGATGCCTCAATCTGGCTGGAGGACTGGACTCACAAGGATGCCTATTTATAGTACAAGCAGCTCGGCATAGTGTCGACACTTACGACATAATGTTGACACTCACCCCTATTATTAGTGCTGACTCGTGTTTTGTCCCGGTTGGTGTCTCCAACCGGGACTAAAGGTTCATCTTTATTCCCGGTTGGTGATACCATCCGGGACAAGGTACACGCCGCACGACATAATATCGACACTCACCCCTATCATCAGTGTTGCCTGGCCCAGCCTGCCGAAATCCCTCCAATCGGGACTAAAGATGAACCTTTAGTATATTGAAAATCCGAACAATGAAAATCCTTCGCGTGGTGTCATATTATGTGACATAGTTGAAAGGAAAAATACCAGACTTGGTATATTGATCATGTCTCGAAAAAACATTCACAAAATGACCTATCATGTTCGAGGTTTCATGGCTTTCGGTCCAAATGACCGCTGTTATGTGCTGAATCACGACATAGTTTGTGATGCTGTGCCCATATTATGCATGCATGTGGACATTGGTATGGAGAACAATGTTGCAGGAGGAAGTTTTCCTTTTCGTCGCACGGAAAAGCCATTTTCCATTTTTCGAGCGCAAAAAATCGGTCGTTTTGTGAAGTAACCACCAAAATGCTGTTTCAGAATGCTACCATCCCATTTTACTAAAATACTAGACCACCTTACATGGACTATCTCCCAACTGGGACATCTCAAACCTTTTCGTCCATCCTGGGTAAAAAGGACAAATGTCTGCCGAATCGGTAGGAAGTGGGTCCGGTTTGTACTACAGGTACATGATCTAACGCCCGTAATTTTTTGAAAAAATAATTTTTTGACTCGCAATATGTGGTTTCTTCAGAGATCCAATGCAAGTTATAACGATGCTCGTCCCCTATCTTCATGCACGCCGGTTCGACCATAGTTAGAAATTCAAAAAATTCAAAACGGGCATAAGAAATTCAAAAAAATCCGAACAATGAAAATCCTTCACGTGGTGTCATATTATGTGACATAGTTGAAAGGAAAAAATACCAGACTTGGTATATTGATCATGTCTCGAAAAAACATTCACAAAATGACCTATCATGTTCGAGGTTTCATGGCTTTCGGTCCAAATGACCGATGTTATGTGCTGAATCACGACATAGTTTATGATGTTGTGCCCATATTATGCATGCATGTGGACATTTGTATGGATAACAATGTTGCAGGAAGAAGTTTTCCTTTTCGTCGCACGGAAAAGCCTTTTTCCATTTTTCGAGCACAAAAAATGGGTCGTTTTGTAAAGTAACCACCAAAATGCTGTTTCAGAATGCTACCGTCCCATTTTCCTAAAATACTAGACCACCTTACATGGACTATCTCTCAACCGGGACATCTCAAACCTTTTCGTCCATCCCGGGTAAAAAGGACAAATGTCTGCCGAATCGGTAGGAAGTGGGTCCGGTTTGTACTACAGGTACATGATCTAACGCCCGTGATTTTTTAAAAAATCATTTTTAGACTCGTAATATGTGATTTCTTCAGAGATCCAATGCATGTTCTAACGATGCTCGTCCCCTATCTTCATGCACGCCGGTTCGACCATAGTTAGAAATTCAAAAAATTCAAAACGGGCATAAGAAATTCAAAAAAAATCCGAACAATTAAAATCCTTCGCGTGGTGTCATATTATGTGACATAGTTGAAAGGAAAAATACCAGACTTGGTATATTGATCATGTCTCGAAAAAACATTCACAAAATGACCTATCATGTTCGAGGTTTCATGGCTTTTCGGTCCAAATGACCGATGTTATGTGCTGAATCACGGCATAGTTTGTGATACTGTACCCATATTATGAATGCATGTGGACATTGGTATGGAGAACAATGTTGCGGGAGGAAGTTTTCCTTTTCGTCGCACGGAAAAGCCCTTTTCCATTTTCCGAGCGCAAAAAATCGGTCGTTTTATGAAGTAACCACCAAAATGCTGTTTCAGAATGCTACTATACCATTTTCCTAAAATACTAGACCACCTTACATGGACTATCTCCCAACCGGGACATCTCAAACCTTTTCGTCCATCCCGGGTAAAAAGGACAAATGTCTACCGAATCGGTAGGAAGTGGGTCCGCTTTGTACTACATGTACATGATCTAACACCCATGATTTTTTTTAAAAATCATTTTTATACTCGCAATATGTGGTTTCTTCAGAGATCCAATGCAAGTTCTAACGATGATCGTCCCCTATCTTCATGCACGTCGGTTCGACCATAGTTAGAAATTCAAAAAATTCAAAACGGGCATAAGAAATTCAAAAAAATCCAAACAATGAAAATCCTTCGCGTGGTGTCATATTATGTGACATAGTTGAAAGGAAAAAACCCAGACTTGGTATATTGATCATGTCTCGAAAAAACCTTCACAAAATGACCTATCATGTTCGAGGTTTCATGGCTTTCGGTCCAAATGATCGATGTTATGTGCTGAATCATGGCATATTATGCATGCATGTGGACATTGGTATGGAGAACAATGTTGCAGGAGGAAGTTTTCCTTTTCGTCACACAGAAAAGCCCTTTTCCATTTTCCGAGCGCAAAAAACGGGTCGTTTTGTGAAGTAACCACCAAAATGCTGTTTCAGAATGCTACTGTCCCATTTTCCTAAAATACTAGACCACCTTACATGGACTATCTTCTAACCGGGACATCTCAAACCTTTTCGTCCATCCAGGGTAAAAAGAACAAATGTCTGCCGAATCGGTAGGAAGTGGGTCCGGTTTGTACTACAGGTATATGATCTAACGCCGGTGATTTTTTGAAAAAATCATTTTTAGACTCGTAATATGTGGTTTCTTCAGAGATCCAATGCAAGTTCTAAATGAGCCATTTTTCTTCCCGTTATTTTTCTTTCCGCCATTTCTTCCTGCCATTTTTCTTCCCGCTATTTTTTCCCGCCAGTTCTTCCCGCTAGTTTTTCCCGCTAGTTCTTCCCTCCAGTTATCTTCGTGCCATTTCTCATTATATATATATGTAGGGTTGGCCTCCATTGTCATTGCACATCTCTAGACTCATATCTGCAACCTCATCACTCTTTTCCATGACTTCCACCGTAGCACTAACCCCGAGGGAGGCGGAGGCGCTTTGCGCCTCGAACTACCCCTGCCCGCCGGGCTACTGTGTCCCTGTCGGCTGGATACTGAGCGCCGGAGGCGTGCCGGTTCCTCCTGTCCCTCTAGGTGTGGCGCGCCGGATGGCCATCACGAACCACTACTACTTCGAGCTCACGCCGGAGCAGCGGAGGAATCCTAGATGGCATCCCGACTATTTCCTGACTTGGGAAGCCTTCTTCATGGATCGACATGAGAGGGCGCTCGCCAGGCACGAGGAGGACGACCCACCTCCTCCAAACTTCAACGAGGCCGGCCGTCGGCTGTGGTGGCGCGGTCGGACTCTCCAGAGCGTCATGGCCTACGACACGGACGCCGACTCTAACCTCCGCCTGCGCTACCCTCAAGTCCATCCCACTCGTACTCAGCCTTCAAGGTTCAACTACGGCGACCCCGACGACGACAACGACGACGGCCGCGGCGAGTACGACGACTACAGTGGCGAGTATTACAGGTGTAGGCAGGAGCATGACTGAATCACTCCAACATTGCAAAACAAGTTCGGCCGATTGTGGCTTAATCTGGCCATGTATCTTAATTTTTAGTTCTTCTATGTAACTTTGTGTTAGTTGCGTTATGTACTTTAATTCCAGTTCTATCCTAATAAAATTTTCTTTTCGCCCATTATTTCCCGTCCTTTTTTCCTGCCCATTAATATATAAAAAATATAAGTTAATTCAAATCCAAATTAAAAACAGAAAATGGTTTTGAATTAGTTATTCAAATCCAAACACTTTTTATGTTAAAGTTTTTCTAAATTCCAAATTAATATTCAAAAAATATAAGTTAATTCATTTTTAATTTTAAATGGTTCATAGTTTAAATGGTTACATTAATTATTTTTAAAAACAGAAAATGGTTTTGAATTATTTATTCAAATTCAAACACTTTTTATGTTTAAAGTTTTTCTAAATTCCAAATTAATATCCAAAAAATATAAGTTAATTCATTTTTAATTTTAAATGGTTGCATTAATTATTTTTAAAAATAGAAAATGGTTTTGAATTAGTTATTCAAATCCAAACACTTTTTATGTTTAAAGTTTTTCTAAATTCCAAATTAATGTTCAAAAACTATAAGTTAATTCATTTTTAATTTTTAATGGTTAATAGTTTAAATGGTTACATTAATTATTTAAAAAAAACAGAAAATGGTTTTGAATTAGTTATTCAAATTCAAACACTTTTTATTTAAAGTTTTTCTAAATTCCAAAGTAATTATCATTTAAAAAATATTACAAATTTAAACCCCAAAATAAAAAATAAGGCGTGAACAGAGAGAAAATTCCTGAAAAAAATTTGAAATCAGGGTCATGTGTCCCGGTTGGAGCCACCAACCGAGACTAATGACCCCTGCGCGCGCCCCTTGGTCTGCTGAAAAAAGTGGAGTATACGTCCCGGTTGGTGGCTCCAACCGGGACGTATGACCCTTTAGTCCCGGTTGGAGCCACCAACCGGGACAAAAAGTCCTTTGGTTATAATTGGGTACCCCTCCTCTTCTTCTTCCCCATCTCACAATCTCTTCTCGCGCACGATGCCGTTAGGCTGCCCCGCCGCCCTGCACGCCCTACCGGCCGCCCCTCGCCCAGCCAAGCGTGCAGGAAGCTTCGCCTCGTCGCCTCGAGGCTTCTCCCCGAAGGAATCGGCCCCGCTCGCTCCCAATCGTCGCCAACGACTCTGTCTCCCTCGAGCCCGACGACCGCTGCCATCGATTCGCCGGCTCCCGACCTCGCCTCGCCTTCCCGACACCTCTACCGCACACCTGGTGAGCTGCTGGTCCTCGTGGACCCTCTCTCTCGCCCCTATCGCTTTGGTTCCTCCTTCCCGTCGACCACCTGCCACCATCGCCGCTCACCGTCGCTGTGCTCTCCTCTCTGGTGACCTTTTCGAGGCGGCGCCGCTACTCTTTGGCTTGCCTCAACCTCCTCTCTCTAATGCGCGCACACACGCGCCCTAGATCGCCCCCTAACGCCATTCCCCGTCACCGTCCTGCAAGCCACCGCCAGCGTGATGTCATCCTGATGTCACCCGTGCGTCAGCGCGCGCGCAGACCCACTTTGCCTGCGTGGCTTGCCTATGTGGCCTTTGGCCCACAGGTCAGCCTCTCTGGCTAGCCCTAGCCCGAGTGAAAAATGCCCCTGAACCACTTTTGCTTGTGTGGCTGCTGAGGTGGCTCCGGGCCCCTCTGTCAGTCACTATGGCTAGGTATGCATGCGGTGTAAAAAGTTTAACCAGCTTTTAATAATTTCAGAAATAATTATAATCTTATAAATTCAATAACTTTTAATCTATAAGTCAGAAAAATATGAATAATATATCAAATTGTTCAGAAAAATGAAACCTAGCTATCTAAGCTATAATCATGCATTGTTCAACAACTTAAATGACAAGTTTAATTAAAAGAACAAATCCACTCCTCTCATGTGTTTCAGAGTTTCTCCGAGTTAGGATTTTCACCCCTCGGAACCCCGATTAATTGTAGAGCATGCTTTAGGGTTATATTTCAGTATAATTCAACTTGTCATATCATCATACTTTTTATTAAGCATTGCATCGATGCCATGTGTTGATTTTGTACCTTTCTTTTCAGTGTTTGGTTCTTCTCGGTAGAATACGATATCAAGGTCGAGATCGAAGCCAGAGATCAACACCGTCGAAGCTCGAAGACAAATACTTGACCAACTGTAATCAAGTCAAGTACAAGGATCCTGAAGCTCTACTTTTGGCTATCAACAAGCAAAGGCAAGCATAGCCCCACCATGATATAATCCTATGATTTCGAAAGCATTTCAATTCTTGCCATGATGCATAAAATTCTACTGTGGTCTTTTATCGATAGATAGAGTGTCCTATCTGTTGCATTACTCCCTTTGAGCTTATATTACCTAATCCACTGCTCCTAGCATATTAGGTTTATTAGGTTTATTAGTTTGGATTATTAGGTTTATTATTAGTTAGGTATTATTAGGTTTATTAATTAGTTAGGTATTATTAGTCTTCGGCCCCACTGGTCAGTCACTGTGGGTAGCCCCAGACCCGATGAAAAACTACCCCATGTGCTAATGTAAAGTGACACAGTAACTATTTTAAAATGGTTTAATATTTTCAGAAATTGATATAAACTTGTAAATTCAATAACTAATGATTTATAAGTCAGAAAAATACAAATAATATATCAAAATGTTCAGAAAATTGAGAGTTATGTGTCTAAGCAATCATAATACATTGTCAAGCAACTTTAAACCCTAGTTTAGTTAAAGAAATATTGACACCCCTTATGTACATGTGGGTTCGCCGGTTTGTACTTGCTAGGGCATCCCGAACCCTTTTAAATCGATGTTGCACCTAGGGTTAGTGTAGGATCTCTAAATCTGACATGTCATACATATTGATTGCGCATTGTATTATGCCATGTATTGATTGCCGCCTTTCTTTCTGGTATTGGTTCTTCGCGATAGGATCCACATTCTTCCTTAGCCGCTTTGACTTATCCGTTTTTTCACCTATGCAGAAAATATGGACCCACACGACAGAGACGAAGAAAAGGAAGAGTTGATCCAAGGTGTGATCCGCGGGGAAGAAAATTTAGATGTATCGACATTTCTAAACAACTCCGGTGAGGGTGATCCTCTTTTTGCGGGAAGAGACGACTTGTTTGAGGTTGAAGGTGATGCCTTCCGTCAGGGAGAAGGCGATGCCTTGTGTGATCGAGAAGACGACCGCTACGGCGAGGTGCATGTAATATAATTAATTCATTAATTAATCATCTTCTATCTATATATAAATAGTAACGATGATCTTTCTTCTTTTAGCCCTCCAGATCGAAGAAATCTACTGAAAAGAGCGGACAAGGCCCAACCAAAAAGTTGGAAGACCATGAGAGGTTCAGGATCGAAGATATCGGTGAAGACGGCAAACCGATTGCTCCCGAAGTTGTCGCAACCAAATTTGTGGTACAATGCGGAGTAATCGTTAGGGACTTCATCCCGATCACCATTCGAAATTGGAATAGGCCTGCTGATGCGGAAGAAGAGGGAACATCTTTATTTCTCCCTAATGTGGCCAAAGATTTACTGTGGAAGAGGCTCATGGTTAATTTCAAACTACCGAAGATAGAGCTGGATCCAAATGTGGAGGATCCAGTTAAGGACGCCTTAGAACATGCGCGAGCCATGGAGGCTAAGGTCAGGGAGTGGGATATGAAGAAGATGGCCCAGTGTTTCACCAACTGGAAGAAAAGATTGCACCTTGACTATGTCGTGAAAGAGAAGACTCCGGATTTCAAGAAGATTCAGTTTCAGAAGATAGAACCATTCTGGGCTGAGTTTGTGAATTACAAGACATCAGAAAAAGCTAAGAAAATGTCTGCAACGAATAAGCTGAATGCTGCTAACAAGAAGTATCACCATACTATGGGGCAAGGTGGCTACAGGGCTGGCATTCCTAAGTGGGAGAAACTTGAGAACGAACTGCGTGCTAAAAATATCATCCCAGAGACAGACGATTGGATCGAACGTGCAAGGAATTGGTTTTACGGGCATGGGGGCAAGTTGGACTCGGAAGGGAAGTGCATATATAACATACGACATAAAGAAGACCCCTTGCCAATCGAGAAGATGAGAAAAGCAGTAAAGTCTGTTAAAGATGGGGACTTCATTCCCGATAGAGAGAATGATGAGCTCACACTCGCCCTTGGAAATAAGGAACATGATGGATCAACACAAGGCACAATAGGCTCCAAACCATGGAGGACTGGGTTTCCCAAAGAGAGGAATAAATATCCTGATAGAAGCCGTCAGAGGAGAAAGGACAAGGCAGAAGTTGAAGCAGATATTCAGAAAGAGCGAATGCGTATAATTGAAGAACGAATAAAGCAACAACAAGATGAAATTAACGCACTTAAAGAGAAAAGTACTACCGGCCCATCTCACAGCACACTGCATTCGATGCTACCGGCCTATCGAATAATAGAAAAAGCAGTGTGGCTTCCACCGAGGTCCTGGGTGATGACAATGACGATGACGATGATGCACCAATGATGGCTCCTGTTGGCTACCCAGTGGATGATATCACATAGATGACACACTGCGAGCTACATGTCAAAGTTGTGAACATATCAATGAAGGTGGCGGTCGGCTATGCTTTACCAATTGGACCCACACCAACTTACCACTGTCGTCCGGTTCCATAGGGCTACGCTTTTGTCGGGGTGGATGAAATCATGCACACCTTTGAAGTTTTGAAGCTTGACTACCCTGCAGGTGAAGGGGATGTGACTGAACTGGGAGACGCAACAAACGTCACCATTCTATGGCCAAAGGAATGTATCGTGCTTCGAAATCACATGCCAAGGCCATCTTCGCCGCCACGGCAGCCGTCTTCGTCGCCTCACCCGGCTCCGTCGCCTCACCAATCTCCGGCGCAGCCATCGCCGGCGCCTCAGGATAAAAAGCGTATCGCTAGTCTGCGTCGTGCTAAGAGATCGCCGAAACATAAACAAGAGCCTCTTCCAAAAGTACCAAAGGTTCCTCCCAAGAGAGCTTATGACTGTACTGAAGAGGAGACTACGGCTATCGTTGATGCGCAAACGACAGCGTTTTTCGCTAAGATGAGGCGGCTGAAAGAGCCAGAGTTCCCCAGCACCAAAGAAGACAAGCCGGAGTGTTCAAAATGCTAAAGACTCTTCATCAACCCGAGCCAAATCTATCATCAGACTATGAGCGTTCTATTCTCAAGTCGCATGCGGCACAACAAGCCTCGAAGAGCAGTACTGATGCAAACGAGAAATCTGTTGCCCAGCTCGAAGAACAAGCAAAACAGTCTTCGGCCCCTCTCAAGGTGATTTCCCGTACCAATGTGGGGTCGAGCAAATATGGGGCCGAAGAGCAGTATGATCCAGAGGTAGTTGCACATTACAGAGAAGCTGCCACTGCTCAAGGTATGAGTATTGCCCAGTACTTATCCCAGTTAGAGTACTTCCCTGTGAGTGAAGTAGCATACAAATACCAGTACAACAAACCTATCGTCAAACCTGAGGAGGTAAATAATCTTCCAACAAAAATGCGAAGATTGCATAACTGGTACATGCATGCCACAAAGGCCGGGGTTAACTGGATAATGCTGAGGGTTACAAAAAAGCATTATGGGAAAGAAATAGATGATATGATATCCATTGAGTTTGATGAACTATTTCAATTATTCAATCAAGACGCCTTGGACAAATCGATCATCAGTGCCTATTGTCTGTAAGTACTAATTCTGTAATTAATTTAGTCTCTAGGTATCTCACCTCGTTTATTGCATGTATATAATCATACTATAATATGCAGAATGAAGATTCTCGAATGCAGCAGAGGACAAATCTATGACATTGTCTTCATTGACCCATATTGGGTTCATCAAGCTAATCTCAAAACAAGCCCCCAGGATACGGAGGATAATATCGTACACGCGTTAAGGTTTCAAGAAACCAGAAGGGAAATACTATTTCCTTACAGCTTCCAGTGAGTGTTATTGTCCTGTATACACTTTCTATATCGCTTACTCGATGTTAAGTATATAATTGATTAGTTATGCATGCGCAGCTTCCACTATATTCTGTTAATCATTCAACTTGACAAGGGGCGTGTACTAGTCATGGACTCAAAACATAAACCCCTTGAGCAGTGGAAGGAAATGCAGATGCTTCTCCAGCGGTAACTATAATCATTACGACACTATATCGGCAATGTTCATCAATTTTATGATATCAAGTAATTAATAACTTCTTTTATTCGTTTTCTTCGCTGGGCAGCGCTTGGAAACGATTCACCAACAAGGCTAGGGGTGTTTGGAAAGAGGAGCTTACATTTCAAGCACTAGATGTAAGCACCACTAGCTATATCCGCGCATCCCTTTGATTCTAGTTTTGATACCGTTATTATCATGCTTGATTATTATTTTGATTGAACTATGTTCTCGTAAAGTTCCTGACGTAGGGACCAGGGAATAATTTATGTGGATACTATGTTTACGAGTTCATCCGGCAGACGTGCTGTGAGAAGGGCAGAAATTTAGAGCAACTCCACGTACGTAAATAATTTCTATAGTTTTTAATTACCATCAAATTGTGTTTAGTTTCATTCATATAGTATACGGGACGGTCTTCTGCCAAAGGATCACGTACGAGAAATTCAGGAGGAATTGGCGGGATTCTTGGATGCAGAAGTCCTAAACCCAAAAGGGGAATACTATTCGGGTGTGTATAAACAATAGGGATTGTACAAAGAGCTTATTTTATATGTAGTGCATGAACTCGATCCGTGTATCGAATGTAATATGTTCGACACTTGGATCTATATTGTCATGATGATCTTGTGTAATATAATGTTTCCTTCATTGATGAGTGCAAAACACTAAATAAACAATAAAACAACATAAATGAATTCTCTGTCGTGGGACAAAAAGTGGCCAAAATGCTGACGCGGCAACAAAAGTTGCCAAAATGAATTTTCTGCCGCGGCAGAGAAATGTGTTAAATCTCTGCCGTCGCAGAGGGTTATTTGTCCCGGTTCGTGTTACGAACCGGGACGGTTGCTCCCCCCTCGCCCTCTGCCGCGGCCATGTGTACCCCCTTTTGTCCCGGTTGGTGGGGCAACCGGGACTAAAGGTTGGGGCTTTAGTCCCGATTGCCCCGCCCCGGTGGGGAAACCGGGACTAAAGCCCCTTACCAACCGGGATATGTGGGCTGTTCTGCACTAGTGTTAAGATAATACCATTGTATCGCGTGTGTTCTCAGCTGTAGGTGTAGTTGTTGCAGGTGCATAGAAGTGTGTGTATGTGCGTTGTGATGTGTGTTGAGTGTGGTGTGTGTCTCCGTGTGTTTGTAATACTACCCTTGTAACTCAGTGTTGAGGCTCTCAAAAAAAGATAACACCATTGTATAACCATGCAAAACAAATATCATGGTATATGTGTAACTAACGAAGGGTAGATTTAGGAATGTGGAATGTTGCATGCATTCATCTGTGAAAATGTGGGTAAAATTTTTGCTAAATAAAAAAATAAAGTGATCAAGGTCTCTTTCATACATTGATATTAGGTTTAGTCTTAAAGGATGATTGCTATAGACTTTGATATGATCTTTGAGGAATTATGTGTTTTGGAAAGTTTTACCCATATGAAAGAATCTATCTTTCATAAATTTTAATCCAAACAGTCAAATTGACAGCAAGGAGGGGCAAGTTTCACTAGCTAGGTAAAAGTAATTAGATCAAAGTAACTCTCAAGTCCAAAGCATATCCACAAGTGCACAGCAAGCACACAAGCAGGACACACACCTAAATGCATGTGATGTGCTATCAGCTTCACAGCACAGCTCCAACACACAAAACCATCAGCACGGCCGTGGAGAGGCACTAGTGCATCTCTTCACTGCTCACACACAAGAACAGCCAACAGCTAAACCAAGCACAACAGCCAGCAACCAAACCAACCACGGGGTCGAGGTCAGAGGAGGAGAGGAATGAGCTCGAGGGAGAGAGGCAGCAGGGGAGTGGGCTGAGTTGGGCCAGACCCTTTTGGGGTGATGATTTTGACTATGTCCAATGGGCCACCAGGGCCCAATAAGATTAAGCCAGCCCAGAAATCTTTTAAGGCCTGTTCTAATAAATAGGAAAAGACCAAAATACCCCTGAACTTAATTAAATCTAGAAAATAAATAAAAGTCCAAAAATTATAAATAAAATATTTTTGGATTCAAAATAATCCACACTATTCAAATAAATTAAGATGTAAAATTTTAGACATTTAAATTTTATTAAGAATTTTGTAATTTATATATTCCTTATGGAATTTTACAAAATTATTGAAAGATGATAAAAATAAATAAAAATCACTTTCATTATATATTAATATTGTAGTATTTTTGAAAAATAGTAAATAAATATTTAATAATAATTTTTGATGTTTAAGTGATAATTCCTAAAGGAATTATTAAATCTATAAAAGTGAAATAAAAGGATAATAAATAAAATAAAATAATTCAATATATATTATAAATATTAAAAAAATTATAAATCCTTTATTATTAAAAATAACTTTTTATAATAATGGGGTGAATGCATATCAAGTTAAATGATGCATTACATTATTGCATAATCATTTTGCATAATACCGGGTAATAATGATGTTTTTGTAGACATAGAAGCTCAAGATCTAGTGCAAGCATCACAAGGCAAGTTCGTCACTTTCTCATGTCCTTTGAAGAGTCTTTATCAAAGTATTTGCAAATTGTGTGTTATCATATTTACTATAAAAGCAAGAAAATATTATTTTCACAAACAAAGAAATCATAGATATCATCCTAAGTGATGATATAATGGAGCAATAGAACTTAGGGTTCTACTTGCAACAATGTTGATCAAGTAGGGACTTAACAACCCCTGACATCAGTGATTCTAGAGCTGTATATTACGCGTTAGCCATGAGATTTGGAATGGGACAGAGAAGTCAGTTGTATCTTCTTCCTCTTGCATGAAGCCGGATGTGCAGGTCATGGCTGTTATCCTCGTAGCGTGCATATTAATTGGTAATTCGTAGAGGATATGCAGCATATGGGTGGGAACCCTCATCATCCCACGATAGTTCTGGCATCTAACGGTTTGTACAAACCATTGCTGTAATTCATTATGTGGGCATGGTGTACACCAAGGAGGCATGCGAGGTCGTGAAGAGGGCAGTGATTGGCTTGGACCAACTACTGGGCCCCACATCATGGAATTGTGGACGGGAAAGTACGCCCGGTTGTGCAACAAGGAGTTGATCTCTCATGGGTAAAGTAACGCACCTCTGTAGAGTGTAAGAATTGTAACTTGTTACTCCCTGTTCCGGGAAGGAGCTATGAACACGGCAGGAAAGGAACTCCATGAAAGTTCTGGTCAACCTGTGAAGGCTGATTGTCATAGTTTTTCATAATAAAATCAATCTTTGAAGAAATATTTACAAAAATTGCATAGTGCCAAGGATTTATAATCCGAGGTGGTAGTTAGAGCATCAAACTTCCCACCTTGCATATAATGAACTTGTTGGGTAACGCTGTTACTCATGCTTTCATTTGATCCCTTGCTTAGACTCTAAGGATCCCGAAGAAGTGCCAATGTATGCAGCCGAATGTCAAGAAGATGTGTTCTACAAGGAACCTGATCTGTCCGGAGGTGTTGAAGGAGTGGATTACTAAATTCGCTACGGTGTCGATGATAACGAGTCCAACTAAGGATCTCTAGTTAGTAGTAACTAACGGAGTCGAGCAGCATAAACTCTATAGAATAAGCTGCTGAGCTCAACTCCTAGTCGGAGTTGTTACTTTTAAATTCCGCTGAAACACTTTATATTTTGGTTTGTAAGTTGAATCTTTAGGAAGTCTTGAACTTTATTGTAATAATAATAATGTGTGAATATCTGTAATATGGACCCGCAATGTTTCTGTTGTACCACTCTGAGGGATGTGATATTTACAGAACGGTGTTCTGTGGATGTCATGTCAACGACTATAGTGTACTACACATGCAGTGGTATGCTGGGTCACCGCAGTTGGTATCAGAGAAAATTGCTTTGACCTTAGGATGGAAACCTAGTAAAGGGTATTAACTGTAGGAAAGTTTAGCAACGATAAAGAATTTTCTAAAAGTAATATAATGGGCATTCAAATGATAATGTTCCGTTATATATTTTAGTGCGATAATTATTTGTTATGATGCAATATATTATTGGATACTAATCAAAATTATTTTTCTGACATACAGAGTTATGGCACCAAAGTTTCCAAAACAGACTTTGGTAAGGAAAGAGGAGACTCTTGATGATTATCAAGGATCATTCACAAACCAACTTCGTCAATGTTTAAAGCTCTTTAGTTGTCCAACTAGAATTCCAGTGAACACTATCACTTACCTTGATGGCCGGATGTTATCCAAGTATCGTGTGAGTATCCAACTTCCAGAGAAGCTTGGATTATATCACGATCTACCTATAGGAGAAGGTAGGAGTCATTTAGCAGCATATCATGTTGCTGTTGTGGAGACGATAGCTAATATCCGGGAGCAGAAAACCAAGGAGTTAGAAGGTAGCACATTCTCTGTGATACCCCATGATTCTATAGACTCGGAGCCTATACCGGATCATCTTAATTTGGTTAAGAAGCATCCTAAGTTAGCTTCCAAGTTTATGGATAGATATCGAACCCTCGTTGCGTCTTTTTATAAGACACATCAAGTGATTGTCGAAGACAAAAATGAGATGTTAGAGGATCTAAGTGATCCGGAAAGGAGGAAGCAGTTAGCATTCCAATTAGAGAAGGAAGCAAGTAGTAGTGCCACACCTATCTTTAAGGATATACCTATAGATCCTGAATCTTTTATACCATATCCTTATTCACCAAGACCTGAACCTATACATGATCCTACTATGGGTATGAGGTATGCAGTACCACAGGGCTCAGAGGATGGTTCTGACTCGGAACTTCCTATTTGAGAATTCGGATGGTTGGATAATGTGATCATATGACGGATCTCATGAACACCAGATCTCCATAGATAGTTCTGACTGAAATGTTGGACAATCTAGTTGGATGGGTGCAAGGATGAACCCTAATAACAGTAGTAGAAATACCATGTGAATAGATAATAAGGATGAAGAAGAAGATCTCGAGGAGAGAGTGTTTGAATCATCAACATCTTCTCAAAACCCAGGGAATATACATTATCAAGTGTTTAACTATCTTGCCCAAGGGAGCACCTGGGAAGCAGTAGGATCTGCGTATCCTGTTGACAACTCCAGGAATGAACCTCAAGAGATGCAGGCTGGAGATAATGTTGAATATTTTTCTAAAGACTTTCAGCTGAGCTGGAGGGAGTCAATGCGCTCAGGTTGAGTAATGACTCAAGTCCTGACACTTCAGATACAGAGTATGTTCCTTCTGGAAGGCCGTATGTTCCACAAACTGTGCGACGAACAACACGTCATCACAGTTGGACATCAGGCATGTATGATGAGCGTAGTTACTACTAGAAGGAGGCAACTAGTTAGTGATATCCAGTACCGCGTATTGTACTCCAAGAAATAAGATAGTGAGATGAATAAGGTAGTTTTGTGATTATACCTATATGCTATATGTTGTAATGAATTTGTACTATTATGATATTATGTATCATATGTGAAATGCACATTTGGATTTTCTTTGGATCTTCATTGTGTGACTAGTTCTGTGCGTAAAGTCGAGCTCAGAACACAAGTGCATGATGTAATTATGAGTATTCGCTTTATGTTGCAGGACTAGGGGGTCATGGATACGGGTGTAGAAATGGAAACTGAGCAGCAGCGGATGGAGCAAGAGGCCAAGGAGAAGGCTGATGCCGTTGCAGCAAATCAAGGAGCATTACCACCACCACCACCACCAATGAGGCCGTTAATGGAGCAGAACTTTATGAAATGCATGCAAATGTTGCAAGAGACCCAGAACAAGTTGATGGAAGAGTTGTTGGGGCGAGCAAATCAGAAGGCACCTGAAGGTGGAGGAGTGAGTCTATCTGATTTCCAGAATGCAAGACCGTTACCTTTTGCATCAGCTCCTGAACCAATGGATGTAGAAGATTGGATAGCAGATACTAAAAGGAAGCTGAAAACTGTAGGTTGCAATGATGAGGAGAAATTGAGGTATGCAACTCATCTTCTAACTAGACCTGCAGCATCATGGTGGTAAAATCTGTTGGCCATGCAACAACCATGAAGGGAGTTTACCTGGGAAGAGTTCAAGCAGAGATTCCGTGAATATCATGTTCCGGAAAGTGTTATGGAGTTGAAGCAGAGAGAATTTGAGGAGCTTCAGCAAGGATATACTAGTGTTATGAAGTACATCCGGGAGTTCAGTCAACTGTCTCGCTATGCTGAGGAGGATGTCAACACTGAAGAGAAAAGGAAGAAGTGTTTTCTGCGTGGATTAAATCCATTTGTGAAGATGCAGTTAAGGTTAGCCAATAAGCAAACTTATCAGCAGTTGTTGGATGCAGCCATTACTTTTGAAGATGATTATAAGAATGTCCAAGAGGATAGGAGGAAGAGAGCCAAAAAGGAAACCAAGAGGATTCAGGCAAGCAAACCTAAATCTAACCTGGAGTTCAAACCTCGGAATAGGAATTATGGAAACAATAACAATAACAATAACAAGGGCAGTGGTGGACATCAAACCAATCCGAGAAGGAATGTTATTTGTAACAATTGTGGAATTCTAGGGCATTTCCAGAGGGAATACAAAAAGCCTGTAGTGATCTGTTACGGCTGTGGTCAGAAGGGGAATATCAAGCCAGATTGTCTGAGCAAACCACCAGGAGGTTGGCCTACCAAGGGAGGAGGACAAGCCAGTGGAGGAAATGGACAACTCAATAAAGGAGGAAATAATGTCAAGAACAACAATGGCAAGAGGAACCGACCTACCGGGAAACTGAACTGTGCAACCCTCAAGGAGGTGGATAATTCAGAGCATGCAGTGATAGGTACGCTCAATATCCTTACCAATCCCGGCAAAGTTCTATTTGATACTGGTGCAACTACTTCATTCATTTCTGAAGAATTTTGTGATAAGTTCGGGATTAGAAGGGCAACGTTAGAAAGTCCTATAGCCGTAGTTACGGCAGGAGGGAATGTGATTGTACACCACATAAAACAAGATCAGGTCATCTTGGTCTGTGGTTGTACATATTTCGCAGACCTTTATGTGATTCCTTTGAAGGGAATTGCAGTAGTGCTGGGGATGGATTGGATGATGGAACACGGAGCTCAGATAAATTGTGAGGAGAAAACTGTCTCAATCAAAACTCCAAGTGGAGCAAGGATAGTTTACCAAGCAGATAAACACAGTCATATCATGGTGGATCTGCAGTTGAAATCAATGAAAGAGGTCAAATTGGAAGAGATTCCTATGGTAAATGAATTTCAAGTTGTTTTTCCAGCAGAGCTATCGGGAATGCCACCAGACCGGGACATAGAGTTCACTATTGACCTAATTCCTGGTACAACGCCAATAGATCAAGCACCATATAAAATGGGACCCAAAGAGTTAAAAGAACTCAAGGAGCAAATTGATGAGTTAGCCAGAAAAGGATTTATTCAGGAAAGTGTATCTCCATGGGGAACACCATTAATCTTTGTGGATAAGACAGATGGTGGAAGACGAATGTGTGGTGATTATAGAAACCTAAACAACATTACTATCAAGAATAAGTATCCTTTACCAAGAATTCAAGATTTGTTTGATCAAGTGAAAGGAGCTGGAGTATTTTCAAATATCGATTTAAGATCTGGATACCATCAAATGAAAATCAAACCGGAAGATGTTCCAAAGACAGCATTTGTCTCAAGATATGGACACCATGAGTATCTGGTAGTACCATTTGGTTTGACCAATGCACCGGCAATATTTATGAATCTGATGAACAAGATCTTCATGCCATATTTGGACAAGTTCGTCATAGTCTTTATTGATGATATTCTGATATATTCCAAGGATAAGGAAGAGCATGCTGATCATTTAAGAATAGCATTGCAGACTTTAAGAGAACACAAACTTTATGCTAAGTTTAGTAAGTGTGAATTTTGGCTTGATGAGGTAGAATTCCTTGGTCATGTGATCAGTAAAGATGGAATTGCGGTGAATCCATCTAAAGTTCAGTCAATACTAGAGTGGACTGTACCAACCAATGTGAAGCAAATTCGAGGTTTCTTAGGAATGGCTGGTTATTATCGAAGATTCATTGAAGGTTTCTCCAAAATAGCTGGACCAATGACCAAATTATTAAGGAAGAATACACCATTCAAGTGGGATGAGAAATGTGAAGCAAGTTTTCAAGAGTTGAAGACTAGGTTAACCATAACTCTAATCTTAGCAGTTCCTGAAACAGGGAAGGACTTCACAGTATACTATGAAGCATCGGAAGAAGGGTTGGTTTGTGTATTAATGCAAGATCGGAAAGTAATTGCTTATGGTTCAAGACAACTAAAACCACATGAGGTCAACTATCCAACTCATGATTTAGAGTTAGCAGCAGTAGTTTTTGCGCAGAAAGGATGGAGGCATTTCCTATATGGAGCCAGATGTGAGTTATACACTGACCATAAAAGTCTCAAATATTTCTTCACTCAAAAGGAATTGAATATGAGATAGAAACGTTGGTTGGAACTAATCAAGGATTATGATTTAACAATCAACTATACTCCAGGAAAAGCAAATGTTGTAGCTGATGCTTTAAGCAGAAAGAGTGCAGATATTCAGCCTAGCAATAGGGAGCTACCAAAGGAGTTACAAATGGACATGGAAAGGTTAGAACTTCAATCATTAGAACAGAGGTTCTTGGAGGATTAGCTACTATACAGGTAGTTGCAGAGCAGGACAGTGATCTTAAGCAAGAAATTTTTAGACATCAAGAAGAAGATCCTTTTTATTGCCGAGGAAATTCGGAGGATATCTCAAGGGAAAATTAGTTTTTCGCCTTGGGTATTATGAGTCTTTATGGTTTCAAGACCATCTTTGTGTTCCAGATGTGACTGAGATTAGAGATGTCATACTCAGAGAAGCACATGAAACACCATATTCTATAAATCCAGGGAGTACTAAGATGTATATGGATTTGAAAGAACTATTCTGGTGGAATAACATGAAAAGGGACATTGCTAAATATGTATCTGAATGCCATACTTGCCAAATGGTGAAAGCTAAACATCAAAGTCCAGTAGGACCATTACAACCCTTGGAAATTCCTGAATGGAAGTGGGAGGAAATAGGTATGGACTTCATCATAGGATTGCCCATGACACCAAAAAGGAAGGATATGATATGGGTAATTATGGACAGACTCACTAAGAGTGCACATTTTATTCCGGTGAATCAAAAGGATAATGCCGAGAAGTTAGTTGAAGTATATATCAAAGAGATAGTAAGTAAGCATGGAGTACCCAAAAAGATCATAACTGATAGGGGATCAGTGTTTACTTCAGCATTTTGGAAGCAATTGCATGAAGCACTTGGTTCAAAGTTAGATTTCAGCACAACATATCATCCTGAGATAGGAGGTCAAACTGAAAGAACAAATCAAATACTAGAAGACATGCTAAGAGCTTGTGCACTAGATTTTGGAGGAACGTGGGAAGATCATCTACCATTGGCAGAATTTTCTTATAACAATAGCTATCAAAGTAGTCTGAAGGCAGCTCCATATCAGTTTCTATATGGAAGGAAGTGTAGATCACCAATATGTTGGTACGAGCCTAGAAGCAGCAAAGAATTTGCGCCAGATTATATCAAGGAAAGACAAGATATCATTGATAAGACCAGGGATAGACTGAAAATAGCCTAGAGTAGGCAGAAAAGTTATGCTGATCAAAGTCGAAGAACATGGCATCCAGAGGTGGGAGATATGTTCTATTTGAAAGTAAGTCCAATGAAAGGAGTGAAACGGTTCGGAGTTAAAGGAAAATTGAGTCCAAGATACATCCGACCATTAAAGATATTGAGTCAAAATAGAACTATAGCTTATGCTTTAGAGTTACCATCAAGATTAGGTCAAGTGCATAATGTTTTCCATGTGTCACAACTTCGTAAATGTTTGAAAGTTCTGGATGATGCAATCACACACCAGGAGAGAGAACTACAAGCAGACCTGACCTATATTGAAAAGCCCTGTAAGATTCTAGAAGAAAACTAGAAAAGATTGAGGAACAGAGCAATCAAATATTGCAAGGTACAGTGGGAACATCACCCTGAAAGGGAAGCCATGTGGGAGAAAGAAGAGGATTTAAGAAAAGCCTATCCAGAACTATTCAGGTACATCTCCACAAACTTCGGGACGAAGTTTAATTTAAGGGGGGAAGTCTGTAACATCCCAGCATTTAGGAACTAACGAAGGGTAGATTTAGGAATGTGGAATGTTGCATGCATTCATCTGTGAAAATGTGGGTAGAATTTTCGCCAAATAAAAAAAACTAAAGTGATCAAGGTCTCTTTCATACTTTGAGATTAGGTTTAGTCTTAAAGGATGATTGCTATAGACTTTGATATGATCTTTGAGGAATTATGTGTTTTGGAAAGTGAATTTGAATTTTAAACTTGAGTGTTTGAATTATAATTCAATTGAATAAGGAATAAGGTTTGAATCTTGATTTAATTAAGAGTTAATTTTTATAAATCAAACTTTATCCAAAGAAAACAATTAAGAATATGAAAACTTATTTCATATTGTCATTTCAAAAACAAGTTACAAAAATGTAACTTATTGAAATCATCTCCAAACTTCATACTAGCAAATGAATAAAGAGTAAGAATATTTCTTTATTGATAATCATATAATCTTTATTACAGAAGAATAAAATGAAGATTACAAAATAATAAAATAATAAAATTACAAAAGAATAAAGAAGATTACATTAACTAGGCTATAAAGAAAACCTAAACTAAAATCTTCATCTTCAAATCTGTACCTGCAAGACAAACACTAACAAAACAATAATAAAGGTTAGGATTAGAATTGTTTTACTCTCATACATGTCAGTGAGGTGCACTGAACAAGTTTAATCATTGAGAAATTTAAATAAAAGGGGCAAGTTTCACCAATATGAAAGAATCTATCTTTCATAAATTTTAAGCCAAAGAGTCAAATTGACAGCAAGGAGGGGCAAGTTTCACCAGCCAGGTAAAAGTAATTAGATCAAAGTAACTCTCAAGTCCAAAGCATATCCACAAGTGCACAGCAAGCACACAAGCAGGACACACACCTAAATGCATGTGATGTGCTGTCAGCTTCACAGCACAGCTCCAACACACAAAACCATCAGCACAGCCGTGGAGAGGCACTAGTGCATCTCTTCACTGCTCACAACAAGAACAGCCAGCAGCTAAAGCAAGCACAACAACCAGCAACCAAACCAACCAAAGCCAAGATCTCATCACCGGGATGGTGACATAAGGAGGGTAAAGGATCAATTAGACAGCAAGATCAAGTACAGGAGCTAGGAGGAGCAGGCTAGCTCCAGGTCAAGCACAGGAGCTCAAAAAAACAAGATCAACATCATCACCCAACATCTTAATCATCAGTTTCTCTGGTGAGTATCATAAAACCTTCACATGATCTAATCATATTATCTAGACAGAAGCATGTGTTGTTTTATGAAACAAACTCTCAGAAAACACCCAAGTGGGGTGAATCCATCATTGAGATTTTAAACTTTAAAAGCAAACAACAAAGTACAAGGATCCAACCAAGACCTAGAACAACATCATTGATTTGGTTGTCAAGCTATATATTTCAATCCAAGCACAAATATAGCTAAGATTTAATTTCTAGGCACATCCCTAAGATAAGGGTAGCACCTTAGAAGCTAATCTTTTGGATCCATATAATGATCAAGTCTACTATCAGTTTTTCCAAGCTTTCATTCAAGAAACAAGAGCTGGTACCACTACCAGGTCTATCTATATGAATCAACTAGATAAGGCCTAAACCCCTAAGCCTCAGACCAACATCATTGGTCTTAGGGATTTTAGAAAAGAACATTTCTATTTATCTTTTAAAGCCAAGCTTGTCTTAAGCTTAAATCAACTCAGTCAATGGATTATAATTAATCTTGTGTGACATACCAAGATGGTGTCACAAGAACAATTCTACATGAATCAGGATAAACATTCAATCATCACAGATTCAATCAATTAAATTACTAATCATTTTCCTGTTAATACAGGAATCATAATTAGGATATTCCTATGTTAATCTTCACTGTTTGAGATCATGATCCACACATTAATTCACAAGCCAACAACACTAAGACAGTGGTTTCATCACACCATAATCATGATCATAAACCAAGAAATGATAGTGGAAAGTTATCAATCCACTGACTTTACCAAGCATTGGTTCCAAAGCAACTATACCATATGAATCATATGCAAACCAAGCATTAAATCATCTAATAAGCCACCAGAACCATTATAGTTCATCTCAAACAACAAGCCTCTGGCTAATAACCATTTAGCATGCTTACAGACCATCCACACATGATCTAATTCATCCAGTAGATGATCAACCACAGGATAAAAACCCTAAATGGAATAAATCATCTTAATTAGGACAAGACAGTAATCAGAGAGGTCACTGCCAACATCTAGCATAGGATGAGCGAGCACAGAGAGCACTAAGGGAGAGGAACAGAACTCACCAAAGGTCCTCGCTGAAGACTAGAAGAGGAAGCAGAGGTGGACGGCGACCATGGCGGCACGGGGAGCACCCCAGGAGGGGCGCTGCAACCCATACATCTCCACGGCGGCGACCATGAACACGCCTAGAGGCGAGGCGAATCACCACGATGAACGATGGCGGCGGCAGCGCCAAGATCCACGCCAACCCCCAAACCCTAGGGTTCAGGACGGCATCGATCCGTCGCAGGAGATCCCCATGCTCAAATCCCGTTGGATAGAAAGGATGTGCTTAGTCGACAACCTCCTACTGCACCACGGCGGCGACCAGAACGGCCCACGACGACGGGAAACGCCGGCGGCAACATCACCGACCATGCGGTCGAGGTCAGAGGAGGAGAGGAATGAGCTCGAGGGAGAGAGGCAGCAGGGGAGTGGGCTGAGTTGGGCCAGACCCTTTCGGGGTGGAGATTTTGACTATGTCTAATGGGCCACCAGGGCCCAATAAGATTAAGCCAGCCCAGAAATCTTTTAAGGCATGTTCTAATAAATAGGAAAAGACCAAAATACCCCTGAACTTAATTAAATTATAGAAAATAAATAAAAGTCCAAAAATTATAAATAAAATATTTTTGGATTCACAATAATCCACACTATCCAAATAAATTAATATGTAAAATTTTAGACATTTAAATTTTATTAATAATTTTGTAATTTATATATTCCTTATGGAATTTTACAAAATTATTGAAAGATGATAAAAATAAATAAAAATCACTTTCATTATATATTAATATTGTAGTATTTTATAAAAATACTAAATAAATATTTAATAATATTTTTTGATGTTTAAGTGATAATTCCTAAAGGAATTATTAAATCTATAAAAGTGAAATAAAAGGATAATAAAATAAAATAATTCAATATATATTATAAATATTATAAATCCTTTATTATTAAAAATAACTTTTTATAATAATGGGGTGAATGCATATCAAGTTAAATGATGCATTACATTATTGCATAATAATTTTGCATAATACCGGGCAATAATGATGTTTTTGTAGACATAGAAGCTCAAGATCCAGTGCAAGCATCAAACTTCACTACCTTGCCATCACAAGGCAAGTTCATCACTTTCTCATGTCCTTTGAAGAGTCTTTATCAAAGTATTTGCAAATTGTGTGTTATCATATTTACTATAAAAGCAAGAAAATATTATTTTCACAAACAAAGAAATCATAGATATCATCCTAAGTGATGATATAATGGAGCAATAGAACTTAGGGTTCTACTTGCAACAATGATGATCAAGTAGGGACTTAACAACCCCTGACATCGGTGATTCTAGCGTCGTATATTACGCGTTAGCCATGAGATTTGGAATGGGACAGAGAAGTCAGTTGTATCTTCTTCCTCTCGCATGAAGCCGGATGTGCATGTCATGGCTGTTATCCTTGTAGCGTGCATATTAATTGGTAATTCGTAGAGGATATGCAGCATATGGGTGGGAACTCTCATCATCCCACGATAGTTCTGGCATCTAACGGCTTGTAAAAACCATTGCTGTAATTCATTATGTGGGCATGGTGTACACCAAGGAGGCATGCGAGGTCGTGAAGAGGGCAGTGATTGGCTTGGACCAACTACTGGGCCCCACATCATGGAATTGTGGATGGGAAAGTACGCCCGGTTGTGCAACAAGGAGTTGATCTCTCATGGGTAAAGTAACGCACCTCTGTAGAGTGTAAGAATTGTAACTTGTTACTCCCTGTTCCGGGAAGGAGCTACGAACGCGGCGGGAAAGGAACTCCATGAAAGTTCTGGTCAACCTGTGAAGGCTGATTGTCATAGTTTTTCATAATAAAATCAATCTTTGAAGAAAGATTTACAAAAATTGCATAGTGCCAAGGATTTATAATCCGAGGTGGTAGTTAGAGCATCAAACTTCCCACCTTTCATATAATGAACTTGTTGGGTAACGCTGTTACTCATTCTTTCCTTTGATCCCTTGCTTAGACTCTGAGGATCCCGAAGAAGTGCCAATGTATGCAGCCGAATGTCAAGAAGATGTGTTCTACAAGGAACCTGATCTGTCCGGAGGTGTTGAAGGAGGGGATTACTAAATCCGCTACGGTGTCGATGATAACGAGTCCAACTAAGGATCTCTAGTTAGTAGTAACCAACGGAGCCGAGCAGCATAAACTCTATAGAATAAGCTGCTGAGCTCAACTCCTAGTCGGAGTTGTTACTTTTAAATTCCGCTGAAACACTTTATATTTTGGTTTGTAAGTTGAATCTTTAGGAAGTCTTGAACTTCCGATATTGTAATAATAATAATGTGTGAATATCTGTAATATGGACCCGCAATGTTTCTGTTGTACCACTCTGAGGGATGTGATATTTACAGAACGGTGTTCTGTGGATGTCATGTCAATGACTATAGTGTACTACACATGCAGTGATATGCTGGATCACCGCAATATGACCTTAAGCACACACACAATTTGCATGCGTGATTTAAGCGCTCACGGTTGGCAGTTACAAGGATCTCATGCGTGAAGGCCATGGGCCTCAGTCGTTGCTTTGCATCTTTGATGAATCACGTATTCACAAGGTTTGTTTGCCCCCTCTCCCCCCCCCCCCCACGCGCCTCCATCCTAGGGAGACCCAGTTGGTGATCTCAGTCGCCGTCACTACCCTCCTCCCAACACATATGTTCGCACACAAAGACATCATTGTACCCTTGGCGTTGAACATGATACAAAAAAAACTTCTCCAAGTGAGCTCACTAGCAACACAATATAGAAGACAGTCAGCGGGATATTTTGAAAGTTGAAGCCACGGGCACCCGGGAAGAACAACAATAGGGGTTGTGGAAACTATGAGCATATCTGAGTGATTCTCTTGGCACCCCTAAATCATCGTAGATCGATGCTATTGAAAACTAAGAATATCAAAGAACGAGAAGGGATGCTAGAGTTTAGGAGATAAAAACTAGACAATTGATTTGTTTAACCGAGTATTGCATTTTGAATTGGATGTCACCTCTCACATATTTATGAGGCATTTGCACTACTTCCCTTGCAAAATACTCGAACATACTCGTTTACAAAGCCCTAACTCGTGTTTAAACTAAGTAGGTCTATGTTGCTCTTTGTGATGGAGTTAGACTATGCAGGGTTTCGCGAGAGTCAAATTCTTCCTCGTATTTGACTTGAGTCAATCAGCCTTCGAGCATCTTCTTACATAGGTGCTACTTTATATGCCCATGTTCCTCCTACATTGAGCGTCTTCTGTGTATCATATGCTCTCATGTGCTTATTATATGTGTCTGCCGAAATAGCTTGTCATGAGAGAAATTTGTACTTGGTAGGTTGCCAACCAAAACCGCTGTGAACACATCCCCGCCAAAAAAATTATCCGAGCATGTGTGGTATACAATACTTTTCGTACTATCGAAGGATAGTCTTTGGATCCTTGGCAACCATACTTCCAAGATATTGAGAGGACGTTTATTTGTTTAGGATGTAGGGCTCAGGCCACAGATAATGGATATACACGTACTCTACCTTGGTTTAGGCCTCTCCGAGATGAGAAAAAACTTACTCATGCATTCAACCTTTATAGATGCGGAAAATACAAGTGTATGGATAAAAGGAGGATCTTAGCGAGTTGTACTGAGAATTCAGCAATATGACGAATGTAGGGTTTAAGGGTTATATGGTGGATTGGGATGATGGATACTTATGTTCACTTGGTGATGTCTACGAATGTTTGGCCCCTTTTCGTGTCATTATCTTCCATTTATACCAGTGTAGGTCTTCAGAGTTATCCTCTTATACGTAAAGATCTTCATGTCTTGTATATCAAGCAAGTCTTTGTGTAACCTTCTTCTATCTACTGAATCTGACAGATTGCATCTCGTCTGTAGTCCAAGACTCCAAGTGCAGCATGGTAGATTAGGTCGGTGGAGTCCGGAAGTAGTGCCCCTTAACATCAGATGTTGTGGGATGGATGGGGTATAGGGCCCTAGGCCATAGTAAATCACATCGCCGGCCCTACTTGTGCAACCAAGCATAGGCATTTGCATCAGATCGACTCAAAAATCAAAGATAAAGGCAACCAAATAACCAAATAGTGGGGAGTAAATTTGTGTTCTCATGCAGGATGGGGAAATGCATGATGTCCCAGAGGCGGCATACAAACGTGATGATTTTACCGTGCATGCTATACTATTCATGTTCTACCATCCATTTAGTGCTTCAAGATTTGTGCAACCAAGTTTAATCAAGTTTCTTCATGTTTTTGTAAAATACATAAAAACCAAAGTAATTAAAACACAGTAAAACTAAGTAAAACATTGCAGGCTAGATAGCACCCAGATAGAAAGACATTTCTCCGCGGCATACGCAGGCTAGGTGGCCAAAATGCATGCAAAGCATGCGTGTATCAGGCAGTGCATGCCAACCACAAACCACGGGTACTAACACAACTCCTTAATATACTACAATCAAGCATCCGATGCAGCCTCTCGATTGGAAAATGCTTTAATAGTACTTCCTTCGATCCAAATTAATTGAGTCAAGTTTTTCTAGATTCGAATATATCTAGTACTAAAACATATATAGATACATCTGAATCTAGACAAATCTAAGTCATTCAATTTGGATCGGAGGAAGTAATTAAGATGGAACATGGCTGTACCATTTGAGCAGGTATACAATTTTAACAAGCTTCTGCTGTTGGCTCAATCGCAGCAACTCCGCGTGATAATGTAAGGCGACAAGCAGTCGGTTCAGCCACCTGGTTCCCTGATGCTGGGTTAGAGGCTTAGAGCGAGGGTGTGTTTAATTTGGCTCCTGCGTGAGCATGATCTTGGTGGTTGTGAGTTGGAGCTAAAAGTCCTTGTTGGTTGTGGCAGAGCTGTTATTTTTGTACTTCCGTAGCTAGTATTCAATCCAGCAAAGATCGGCTTCGGTTCGAGCATTCTAATAAAGCTAGGACTGATGGCCTCATCTCTAAAAAAACATTTCATCCAAACCTTCAAGTGCATTTACAACTGTTTAATAGTTCTCAAAAGAAATAATAATTACAACTGTTTAATCTGTTTTGTTGTACCTGCTAACACCACTGGCCATTATGCTTCTTATCTGCTCCAACCATTTGGTCGTTTAGAGTCTGTGTGTCCCTAGTGCAAGTGAGATATTCAGTATCTTAAAAAGGTTGGTTGGATGGGCCAACGAGTAATATAGGCAGTCCTTAATTCATTCTTTGCATCCAAGGCTCCTCGCCCTGTTTCATTTCATAGAAATGGAAAAACAGAAACCCAATTATATCTCTTGCATCATCACAATCAGCGTAGCGCCTAAAAGAAAATAAGTCTGGTCACGGTGGTATCATATATTAATATTATTATGCATATGATATGATACTATAGTATGATAATATTTTCATAATGCATGTTATCATGCAGTAGTACCATAGTCTCATGATATTTATTAATTTGTAGAATCTCAATAAAAATTGTGTACAAGATTTGCTTTATGCCCGTGTGCATCCGTAGTTGGTGCAAAGGTCAGAGAAATAAAATTCTCGTCCCTTTTTAGTAAGAAATGTTGCTTATGCCATGCCAAGGAAATAGTAGAACATTTATTCCTCTCTTGTCCTTTTGCTAGAGTAAATTGGCAAATTGTTTACTCTATATATAACATATCACCACCAATCAATATAACAAATTTGTTTGAAAATTGATTGAATGGCGATGACAAAGACTCTAAAGTTAGGATCCGCATAGGGGGTTCTATTTTAGTTTGGTCGATATGGAATTGTAGAAATAACATTGTGTTTAACGGGAAGGATTCTACTAATTTTTTGTAGGTTATCCATATAGCGGTACATTGGATACAGCTATGGTGTTTCATGATCTTGGAGGATCAGCGGAAATGCATGGTTACTGAATGCAACTAGCTCCTGATGATTACTCAAGATATTTTCTACTAGGCTACGTGGCGTCCTATTAAGAGAATCCAATATGTTTAGAATGTTGAGCATTTTTCTTATTTTTTGACTATTGGTTTTTGTATGATCCACGAGTTGTAAACTTTGAATTTTTTTCAAACTATAATAAAGGGCTTTGTGCACCTATTGATGCAGAGGCCTGGCTATTCTCCATATTAGGAAAAAATAATTCTAGTACATATGCTATAATACAATATCTATCTATGATACCAGTATCATCTCTCTCGTTATTAATTACAATATTACGTTAGTTTTGTACATGCATGATACATCTATGATAACCTCACTTTGGGTAGTCTAAAAGAGACCTTTCAGTCTAAGTGTGTACCAGTCGATGTAGATACCGGGAGCTTACCCTTTCTAAAAGGAAATATTGGATCTTGATATATATACCTAACATATGGACGGGATTAATTGTTTTGCATAGCAATGTGTGGTGCGACTGGACGCACACGCATTATCTGTAGAGCCTTGGGATGGTTGATCGCTTTCAGGGATGAAACCTAGAGAGAAACCATGTTAAGAGCAAGATTGCAAGACCAAACGGAGGCATGGTGCAATTAACAAATGCTAATAAACAGATCATTAACACAACACCGTAATGCTACAATCAAGCATATTATGCAGCCTCTCGTTAAGATCAAATAGGGGTGTACCAAATACCTCATGGAACAGGTGCCTAACCTATTAACAACATGTCTAATAATGAGGGCCAAAAGGTCTTCAAACAAACTAAGAGTTGTAATGATGAAAATAGAGACGCTCGAGAAGGGGTAATATAAAAAAGGTTGACCAATGAGGGAATGATCCCTTCCTCGGTTATATTTTTTTTACATGCTCGGTTATATGTTGTTAAATAGAAATGACATCTCTCTCGACATTTTTCACACGGATAACATCATGCTTAGTTCAATCGTGAATAACGTGATTCGAACCTGGGTGGGATTAGCTCAAGCCACCAACACTAGTATAAAAAGGGGTTTCGGTTCGGTCCCGAGTCCGACACTAGTTCCGGTTTGTTACGGGTCGGGACTAGTGTGAGCACTAGTCCCGGTTCGTATCGTTTTCAGCGGCTAGGAGCCCGGAGAAGCTCTAGTCCCTGGTAGTTCCGGAACTTTAGTCCCAGTTCGCGATACGGCCCGGGACTAATGGGATGCGGGCGCAGACAATACCCTTTAGTCCTGGTTGGTGTCTCCAACCGGGACTAAAGCAACACCCACTAGTCCCGGTTTGAGACATAAACCGGGACTAAAAAATCTACCAATTTGTGTTTGACGGGTTCTGCCACGGCAGGAAAACGGGCAAAATTCCTGCCGCGGCAGGAGATTTTTGTCCACCATCCCAGTGAGATCGCCTTTTCTAGTTTCAAAAGCATGCCACAAAATTATAATAAATTTAAAAAATAAAATCCTTCAAATTGCAGTTATATTAAGTGATTTAGTTGTTACGAAAATTAATAAATATGAATTTCGATATATTTTGCCAAAAAATGTCATGAAAACTTCAAATGGCTATAACTTTTGCGTGCGATGTTGAAACAAAGTACAACCTACCAAAATGTGCGGAAAAAAATTACAAAAAGGAAAAATAGTTATTTAAAAAATAGTTTTTTTAGCAAAAAAAATTATGCCATATTTGGATTCCTCATATTTTTTGATAATAATGGATATATTATTTATCGAATATCGATTTACAGATATTATTTATTCCATATTAAATGAATAAATGGCAAAAAATAATAAAATATTATTTTAATTAGTTTTTTTACTTTCATTGTATTAAAATATTATTATTACTTATTTATTGTTGTTTACTTAAATAGTTGTTTGTAATTTCGAAACATAAAGATGTGTGACATATTGATATGAGATAATGGATTGATATGGTAGTGTTGACAACAAGATACCAATGAACTTCGTGCAAGGACATCCTGATAGAACAGAGAAGTTAAGCGTAATGGGGATGGAGTAGTGCTAGGATTGGTGACCGACCGGAAAGTTTGACCACAAGTGTAATTTGACCTAAGATTAAGTATAGTTAGTGTTAAAAATGTTTCAAATAAGAGGATTATCAAGTCAAACAATTTAAAAGTTCAAGAGAAAATTTGAAAACAAAATTGAAAAAAATATCTAGTCCCAGGTTGTATTTCGACCCGGAACTAAAGATCCTCCGTCCCCTTCGCTTTAAAAACAGCCGCGTGGTGGCCTTTAGTCCCGAATCATAGCAATCGGGACTGAAGTTAGGAGCCTTTAGTTCCGATTTCGCACTTCCGAATACGAAACTGAGACTAAAGACCCTTACAATCCAGGACTATAGACCTTTTTTCCACTAGTGCAAGCTAAGCCAGCAAGCTAGCGCTTGATTCTCAATAAACAGTCGAGACCCAGTAACATGCAAGTACTACAAGACTATGTTAGCTCGAACGGATCATCCACGCACTGCCGCCTGATCCCGCGTCATTCATCGAAAAGCCTTCACTTCATGTGTAATGAAAGCAGTACTAGCAGTATTATTAATTACTTCATGGAAAACGAGTTGTCGTCAGAATACAATGTTTACTCCGATCCCTGCAAGCTGCAGGAGCCCAAAAAGGTCTTTTTGGTTGCACCTGTTAGCACCACCGATCTTACTCTTAACCATCGGCAGATTAAGCTTGTACTACTTATAAACTACGTGCACAATGCTGTCGCGTAGAATTAGGTGGGGATTCTAACCTGCCGTCCCCTCAGCCCTCACATGAGTGCGCAGGACACATGGATCAGGTGGCAAAACAAGAACGCAAAAAGGTCTCGGGTCATCTCGTAGTCCACTACAAGAATGTCGCCGGCCATAGCCACCCTCGTTGAAGATGGCATGTATGACCACAATCAGTCGATCGCGCCCAGAACTCGTATGTTCCGCTGGACCACGGAAAGAAAGAAAGACCATATGTGTACGGAAATCCACTTGGGCTCCTAGGTGCAGATGCAGCCAAAAAGACATATTTCAAAATGTTGAAAAAAATTTGGATATATATGTTGACATTATATATTTGTACACCAAGTTTCACGAAAAAAAGACATTTTATGTTGATTGTGTAAAAAAAGATAATTTTTAGTGTTGCAAAATAGTTTTTCACAAGACATTTTTTGTCTTTTTTGTACAGACCACAAAAAATGTCCTCTGAGTGCAAAACTTTGTGTAAAGACATAGCATGTCTGGATTCATACCCAGGAATTTATTCCAATTTTTTTTAATATTCTACAATTCATATAAAATGCATTTTTCATAATAGGTGTATTTAGACCTGAGAGCCAATTCGTCATGTCCGTGTATATGTCTATTTAGTATATAACTCCGTGGATAACCCAAATAAAGTTAGTAGCATTTTGAGTCTTATTAAAGACCAAATCATTTCAACGAATCCAAATCGCCCAACTATAGCACAAACACCCACACGGATTTAAGATTTTGTTTCTTTATTTAGCCCATTCAGCCAAAGCCAATTCCCAATATAGTAAGCTGGTGGTGGCATATTAAGGTCTACTTCTTTTGGTAGCTTAAAAAATAAGCTCCCACTCCAGCTTCTCCCATAAGCCATATTTTTTTAACAAAGAGCATATATTAATATCGTGAAGATACCAATTACACCGCGACTCTGCAACAACGCATGACTGGCGGCCTTACGGATGCACACAACCTAGAAAAAAGAATAAAAAAATCACACTATAGCGAACAATTTCTTGTATCAATGATACTAACACCATCAGAACAACACCAATAGTCCAAACACTTCAATAGCAACGCTTTTAAGAATAAAACACCGCACAAGCACCATCGTCACCCGGTCAAAAATCATAGATTTTCATCCTGGAGAAAGTTATCGCTCAAAAAACAATGCCTTCAACAAGGCTATTGTCAGGCACAACCAATTAAGGTCTGACCTTGGATTTTCACCCTGCAAGGCAGGAATGTGAAGTCCTCCTATGTTGTCGTCCCCACAAACAGTCGTTGTTGCGAGTCACATATTACATGGCCAGTTTCTCATCGCTACAAAGACTCAAACCACCATTGCTAGCCCTCATGTTCCTGCTTTCATGGCATTCTCCATATTTAACTTTATCATGGATCTTCTAAGACATGACACGTGATGGTAACAGATAGCAGAGCTCCACAACGCTCCATATGAAACCAACCAGCTAGAAAAAACATGGGTACGCATGACCGGATATCTTCTGATCCAGCAATCTTCAGGCATGATACGTCCATGAAAGTTTGACGGCGAAGCCTTTCCGGAACTCGCCTCTCCAGGCCAGAACAATGAGGTAAGACATCAAGCAGATCGTCATCTTTGCGCGGAAGAAACTCTAGGACCGCCTCCTTTATTGATATCGATGTAGCGGTCCTCACACCACCAGCCAGCTTTCGGCGATCATAACTAGTAGATCGAGCCCGAGTCCGCAAGATCCCGAATAGCAACACTCGCCGTCCAAGGGTGGCATAGCCTCCGCCATGGCCATGCCACCACAATAGACCTGCAACCGGGTCCAATCCACCTGCCTCCTCACCTCCCAGCTACGATTCAGCGAGCCCCTCGCACCCGGCGAGCGTTGTCACCCCGCATGCCTCCCATCGTCTGTGCCACCCTGGTCCCGACCTTCCCATGCGATAAAAGAACAATAAGACACACGAAGGGGTCCGCCCACTGCCTTCAGAGGCGAAGTGTGGCCAACACCGCCGGTGTCGCGACGATAGCGGTCGGAGAGGACTGCCTGAGGGAGTTTTGTAGGTTATGGCCGGCGACTTTGGAGTCTCCCACGCGCGAACAACACGGGAGGTGGAAGGGAGAGGGGGCACCTCCCATAATACATATGGCTTATTAGTCAAGACTTCTAAATTAGTTATGAGATAACTAGTTTGAAATCCCTAACTAATAAGTCGGACGGCTTATGAGAGAAGTGTGGGGTGGGGGTAGCTTATTTTTAAGCCGCCAAAAAACTGGATAGCGAATAACTCTTCAAACTAAACGTGCAAAAGGAAATTGTGTAAAAGGATACTCAACGGTCTCGTATGCATCGCCCAGAAATACTTTTTACACCTAGTCCATCGTCTCTTCACTAGGTTATCCTTAGTAAGAATAGCTTTCCTATTGAGAAACCATATAATCCTTTTGTACATGTATTCCAACTTTGTGTGGATATTCATAAAATACACATATGTAGATTTGATAGAGAATACCCCATAGTAGTTCACGAGTTTCATAAAATCCACATATGCAGATTTGACAGAATTCACATGGTTAAAACACTTCACATTTCAAAAAAAATTGTTCACGAGATCAAAAAATATTTCCATGTCCAAAAGTTGTTCACGAGTTCAAAGAAATGTTTGCATGGTTAAAATAATTCATTGTTCGAAAAATTGTTCACAAGTTTGGAAAAGGTACATCCATGAGTTTTAAAAACGTCTGGAATTTCACAAAATGATACATTTAAAAAAGTATTCATGAATTTCTTCAAATATGAAGAAGACAAAGTAATAAAAACATAAAAAGAAACATAAAAACAAAATAGAAACAAAAACATATAGAAAGATAAAACAAAGAAAACAACCATGAAAAATAAATCAGGAGATGAAAAATAGTGCTTCTTTTAGAACTCTTTGACCAAGAAAAACTACCTACTACATGCGACAAAAACGAAAGATGGAAAATACCCAAAGCCCAAACAACTAACCTCTGAAGATAGGAACATAACCAAGCAATAGGCACTCCTACGCTTCAAGAGTCAGTTAGTGTGCCGACGCCTGAAGCCGTTTTTGGTTGGACCGACCAAATTTGGTCAGAATATTTTTTATTCTTCTATTTTTCACTATTCTTTTTTATAAATAAAAATTGTTTAGTTTCAAAAAGTTCATATTCTAAAAAATATTCAATTTTTTTAAATTCAAATCTATTTAAATTTGAATTATATGTTCAGATTTGAAATTTTTACAAATCTAAAATATGTTCAAATTCAAAAAATTATTCAAATTCAAAATATGCTCAAATTCAAATTTGTTTGAACTTAATTTTGTTCAAATTTGAAACTATTTAGAATTTGGAAAAGTTTGGATTAAAAAAAGAAACGCCAAAAAGAAAAGGAAAAATCCAAAATAAAACCCAGAAAAGGACATGAAAACTAGAATAAAAAACCAGAAAACAAGAAAACAAGAAAACAAAAAGCCAGAAAAAACCGGTTGGGAAAGTTCTAGGGCGCGTTTGGTTGGCCCAATCTTCGTTTCTCGCACCGGGCTAGAAGAAATGAGCCCGCTTGATGTCTCGCGGCGTGCCGCGGATTTGGCCTGCACGGGTCTTAAAGTAGCTTTTATCCTAACTCCAGAGGAACGCCAAAATCGAGCATTTCCACTAGGACAGGCCCTGACGAGTGTAAGGGAAGGAACGATGTGCGCGGGGAGGCGGCGGGGAGATGGCGAGAGCCGAAAGAATTGCAGCACCGTATGGCGTGAAAAGTAGTCTCACCTCCCTCTTATTGTACCACCTCCCGTTGGAAGACAAATCCATCCCCATTTTCTCTTGTGTGGCGGCTTTGGCGGTGGCGATTTAGATCTCCGGTAGCATCTGCTATGTACACTCTGGCACTGGTTGGCATCTTCTGTCCGACTCCGGTATCTGCTGGCTCATAGATCTGTGGCATCGTCTTCTTCCCTATCTTATTCTCCGCCTGTGGTAGGTCCTCGACGTCCGCTACCATGAAGGTAAAAACCGCGGTCTTGCCTCGTCTCAATTTTTTTACCAAGGTAGTTAGCTCGACATTGGGGTAGTACATACACAGTGCTTTCGCAATGCCACTCCATTTAGGGCCAACAATTGAAGGTTCTCATCCAGGCAACTGCTCTAGTCGTTGTGATTCAGGCATGGATGTTCCTGATCTACAGAAGAGCAGCTGGTAGAAATAATAGGTCGGCCGTGAACTACATCTTCAAAAAACAACGATGTGGAGGCTATCGCCATGCTTAGGATAAGAAGAGCCCCATTTAACCATGTTGTGCAGACATTCAAGTCTAGGAGGTTGCTCAAGGACATCATCAACTGATGTATCAAAGAATAGATGGCTCTGTTTCTTCATGTTCTAGGCCATAACCAGAGATTCCGAGTGATTCACAGCACATGGAGGAGATCAACTGAGACAATTTCCCGCTATTTCCACAGGTGTTGTATGCTGATGGAGAACTCAGAAAAGATGATCAAGCCTGATGGGTTCGCAGCATAGAAAACAAAAAAATCCTACGATGGGAACTAGGTGCACCAAGATCCATCTATCTAGATACAAGCAACGGGTGGATATATACATCCATAGAATACATACCCTCGAAGACCCGAAAACTTTTTCGAGTATGAACTCATTGGTGATGTAGTCGATCTCTTACCGATCTCAAGATCGTGATGAAGTCCATCTGGTCCATCAAGTCCAGCACCGCAAAACAGTGGTGCATCCATGATCGCACAGACATTAAGATATCCCGACAACCTTCGCGCCCTCTATCCAGCAAAGCAGCGGAAGCAACACATCCTTCCAGAAAAAGCCACCGGGAACATGTATCTCGCTGATCTGAGACCATGGGGGAATTAAGGGGGAAAGAGATCCTTCGCGAGGAGGTGTGTGTGAGAAGTGAGAGGAGGGACTCCTTTTATAGGAGGAGGGGCAACCCACAAGCCATGGCCGGCAGCCAATGTGGGTCCCCCACCTCTTCCTCCATTCATGTGAGTGGAGCTCCCACTCACGCAAATGCCCCTCCATTTCCTCCACTCAAAATCCCACTCAAATCCCATTAAATTTTCACCAAATTTAATGCAATCTCTCATTAAATAAAACCTCTTTTATTTATTTATTCAGAATTTTATTAATTACATTAATTAACAAATATTCACATAAAACCACTTGCAACATTTGAATTTCACATGCAGAACCAGTTTCAGCAATTTCACCCAAAACAATTCCGGTTTCCATTGAAATAATTCATGCGCTTTCTTTTTCTTTATCTGGCATATTATTTGCTCCAAATGGTGTCGATATCCCTTAAGTGTGCCACCATACGGTTCGGGAATAATGCATATATGATCGAGACCCCTCTCCGATCAATAATCAGCAGCGGGACCTGGAGATCCGTATCGACTCTCACACATTCAATGATGACTTTTGTGATCGTATGAATCTTTTTACGCATGTAACTCAATCTCTTTGTCTCGCGATATATTACATGTCTGAGATTCGATCATCGGTATCTCCATACCTAGTTTGATCTCGTAATCGACATGTACTCTTTTCTCGTTCCCGTGATATAACATTCTAGTGATATCATCACTTGCTTGCAAACTAACAAATATGATATCACCGAGAGGGACCCAGAGTATATCTATCCGTCATCGGGATGGACAAATTCTACTCTTGATCCATGAGCCTCTTGATGGCTCAGTTGATGTGGAGCCTGTTGGGAACCCCAAGAGCAAGGTATGATGAGCACAGCAACAAGTTTTCCCTCAGTTATGGAACCAAGGTTATTGAACTAGTAGAAGAAAGAAACCACTTCCGAAGGTGTTGCTAGCAACGTGGAACCTGCACACAACACAAACAAAATACTTTGCCCCAACTTATTAGTGAGGTTGTCAAGCTCACTGGTTTTTCTAAAAACAAAGGATTAAACATACTGTGTGGAAGAAAGTAATTGCTTGTAGTAATTGCAGAAAGTAAATAGTAAACAGTAGATGGAATATTAGTGGGAAGTAATGGACTAGGGTCCACAGTTCACTAGAGGTGTTTCTTCATAAGATAAATAACATGCTGGATGAACAAATTACAGTTGGGCAATTGACAAATAGAGAATGCATAACAATACATGTACATGACATGATGATCACTATGAGATTCACTTGGGTATTACAACATGATACATAGACCGTAATCCAACTGCATCTATGACTAATAATCCACCTCCGGGATATCATCTAAACAACCCTCGGGTATTAAGTTGCAAGCAACAGAAAATTGCATTAAGCAAAGTGTGTAATGTAAACAATACAATTGCCATTGGAAAAAGGATTGTTGTTTTCTCCCTAGTAGCAACATCACATCTACAATATTAGAAGTTTTTGTCACTCTCCCAGATTACTAGAGGCATGAACCTACTATCGAGCATAAATACTCCGTCTTGGAGTCACAAGCAAATACTTGGCCAGAGTAACTACTAGCAATGGAGAGCATGCAAGATCACAAATAACATAGAAATGGTAGAACAATAATCAATCTGACATAATACTCAATATTCATCGGATCCCAGCAAACATAGCATGTGGCATTACAATAAGATGAACTTGATCATGATAGGCAGCTCACAAGATCTAAACATGATGGCACAAATAGGAGAAACAATCATCTAGCTACTGCTATGGACCCGTAGTCCAAGGATGAACTACTCACGTGCCACTCCGGAGGCAGGCATGGTGATGAAGAAGGCCTCCGGGATGATCTCTCCTCTCTGGCAGGGTGCCAGGAAGAGCTTCAGATACCTCCCGATCTAAGGATGACGGTGGCGACGGCTATGGACTTTTTCGTGGAATTTTGATCCTGTTCTTAGGGTTTTCGTCTCAACAGGATTATATAGGCGGAGAGGCAAGGTCGGTGGAGTTGCGAGGGGGCACACCCTAGGGCAGCGTGCCCCCTGGCCGCGCCTGGCCTACGTGTGCCCGCCCTGGGGTGCACGTCCCCCGGCCTCCGGACTCCGTCTCCGTCTCTGAAAAATAGGAAGGTTGGTTTTTGTTTCGTCCAATTCCGAGAATATTTCTTTACTAGCTTTTCTGAAATACAAAAATAGCAGAAAACAGGAAACTGGCTCCGTGGCACTTGTTAATATGTTAGTTCCAGAAAATTAATAAAAATGCCACAAAGTGTAGAGAAAAACATAAGATAATTGGTGCAAAACAAGCATGGAGCATCAAAAATTATAGATACGTTTGCAACGTATCAGCATCCCCAAGCTTAACTCCTGCTCGTCGTCGAGTAAGTAAGTGATAAAAAGAATAATTTTTTAGGTGACATGCACCAACACAATCTTGATCAAGGTATTGCAAAGCATTGATAGCTGAAATTAAAGTACTCTAAAGATAAGCATGAAAGATATATTTCTAACAATAAGACATAGCAACTATGTTGCAACATGAAAGGCAACACAAACAAAAGATCATGAATAATTCTTTGAAAGACATTTATTTATTTCACATATAGAAAACATAGCAAGAGTGGTATTCAGCTTGTCCTTTATGGAATAGCAAAACATAAATGAATAGGACACCTTCAAAGTTCATAAGGGTGACTAGATACAAATAATTTAAGAACAAGCAATACCAAAATTATGAATCAATCAACAAGTTTTGGGACAATGCACATTAAACTCAGAATGACAACTATGCTCTCTTAGTTGGTGCATAAAGATAGAATATGGAGACTCAACAAAAAGTAAAAAATAAAGGCCCTTCGCAGAGGGAAGTAGGGATTAAATGGTTTTATAAAGCTTCCAAAAATTATGGTACTCATTAGCTTTGAGCTCTCATTACCCCTATCATAAACATCTTGAAGTGATTAAAGTTAAAGTGAGGGAAAATATGAGTTATATGCTTGAAAAATCACAAGTTTAAAATCTCATGCCCCTTGAGTACGAGTACCAAGGCCTCATGCTACTCAACTTTGGTCCTAGGCAAGTTCTTATCATTGTAAGTATATGTGTATCATAGAGAACCGCCAATGCGGTACCCCCTGCCCCATGACACAGGAGCTATCCCATATCAAAATGACAAGGCAACAGACAGTGAGCATCTCAGCAATCCCTTTTTTTTGCTATTTGCGTAGTTTCTTTTATTGAGGATGCTTCATAGAATGCCACTATGGTTTTGCTGCAAGTTTCCACCATGATTAGGCATGGCTTAGGCTGGCTGCCCAGGTGTTTCTCTAACACATATACAAACTCCATGGACCTGCAAGCTCCCAGCTCATTTCACATTGACGGCATCCATAAACAAAAGAACATGATATCAACTGAATAAATAAGTGCAATGTTGAAAGCGTGCCCCATGAAAGCATGGTTTTGCTAACTCCCAACTTACAATTTGAAAGCATATAAGCATCATAAGATAGTCATAATGGTTTAGGTTTATTCAGTGCAAGAAATAAAATGTACCTTCAAGTTTGTGAGAGCTTTAATCACTAATTTTCACATAACAAAAATTTAATTTGGAATATAGATAAAAACATGAATATACTTGGAATGGTGTAACACACAATGCATAGGAATTTATAGTGGACTCTTTGGAATAACTTGGTTTCTTGGGTGTTGGATGAGTAGAGCTCATACTCGATACAGGTGGAGGCTAGCAAAAGACTGGGACCGACAAACTAAGAGAGCAATGATACGTCCAAAATGTATCTACTTTCTCGAACAAGTTTGCTATTGTTTCTCCTCTAAACTTATGTGATTTGGATATAACTAACATGGACTGACCTTGTTTTTAGCAGAATTACGTTGGTGTCTAGTTTTTGTGCAGAAAATCAACTATCAGGAAAAATCCCGAAAAATATGCCAAAAATCCTATTTCACCAGAAGACTCACGGAGCCAGAAGACGAGACGGAATGGGGATCCGAGGGGCCCACACCCCCTGGTCGCGCGGGCCAGGCTTAGTCGCGCCTGGGAGGGGTGTGGCCACCCCGGGCACTCCCTCGGACTCCCTCTTCGCCTATCAGTTGCCTCTTGACCTAAAAACTCAGGGGGATTCGACGTTTTTCTAGAAAGAGTTCTGATGCGCTGCCACCACTAGAAACCGCGATTCGGAACCAGAAACTCCGTTCTGGCAACCTGCCGAGATGGGGAATTTGGAGAGGATCATCGCCATCATCATCACCAATGCCTCTCCATCAACCATCCATGTTTCCCTCATCCATGAGTGAGTAATACCCCGCTGTAGGCTATGGGGATGGTAGGGATTGGATGAGTTCTATCATGTAATCGAATAAGATTGTTAGGGCATGGTGCCTAGTATATCTATTAGTGTTATTTGACCTGGTTGCAACTTGTTGTGCTTAATGCTTGTCGATAGGCCCGAGTGCCATGATCTCATATCTGAACTTTTTATTGATTCATGATGATAGTATTGTTTGTGATCTTATCTACAAATTGTGTACACATATCATTGTCCGAATCCAAAGGCCCCGAAGTGACAGAAATTGGGACAGTCGGAGGGGATGGCTATGATGTGAGGATCACATGTGTTCACGGAGTGTTATATCTTTCCTCTGGTGCTTTGTTAAAAGGAGCACCTTAATTGCCAGTAGATTCCTTTGAGGCCCCGCTGCAACGGGCTGGCAGGACAAAAGATGTTGTGCAAGTTCTCATTGCGAGCATGTATGACTATATATGGAGCACATGCCTATGATTGTTTAGTACTTGGATGCTTTATCTTATTTATCTACAATTGCCCTAGATCTTGAAGTTACATGAATAGTCTCGTCCATGCAACACCCGTCCATCCATCCCTATGCCTACCGCACTCATATCCTACTGTTTTCTACTATTGTTACTACTTCCTTTGTTTTACTACTGATGTTACTTTGCTATTGCTACTACAAAACTATTGCTACTGATAAACTACTGTGAGCAAGACTATTTCCAGGTGCAGCTGAATTGATAACTCAGTTGTTAAGGCTTATAATTATTCTTTGGCTCCCCTTGTGTCGAATCAATAAATTGGGTAATACTACCCTTGAAGACTGTTGCGATCCCCTATACTTGTGGGTCATCAAGACTATTTTTTGGCGCCGTTGCTAGGGAGCATAGCTTTATTTGTAAGTTCACTTGGATCTATTATTGTTCACTGCTATTCCTTTCATCATGGGGAAGTCTCGTGATGGAAAGTTTCCTATTTTACCATCCACTACAAGAAGAGGTACAGTCCTAAACACCTCTATTGCTCTTGATTCATCGTCTGTCATAAGTAAGCTTGTTACACCACCACCACATACACATGCTACACACACTGCTACTACTGCTGAATCTGAAATTGCTTCTGATACTCATGATGTTACTTCTATTGTGCTTGATGCGAGTGGTTCATTAGGTCCTTTCCTAGATGCTACTATTTCTAGAACTATTTTGGGAAACACTAAAACTCCTAGTAAAGACACTATTACACCTGTTAGCTCACCTGAGTCTAGAGAGAGACATGATATTAATGATGGTTACATTGAAATGACTGTTCAATTTATTGAAGAGTACCAAAACACACGTGGTGCTAGTGCTATTAGGAGTCTCCTTGAGAGACGTACTATTATTCCTAAACTATCTCCTGATGCTAAGTTTGCTACTTCTCCCATAGATATTAAAGATAAAGATTATGATTTCTCTCTTGATTTATCCTATATAAACATTGTTGAGAAAGAACCTTTTTGTGGGTCTGAAAATGAAAGTGGTGTAGCTCATATGAATGAGCTTTCCACTCTGAGTACCTTATTCTCTGATGATTTTAAGATGCACAAGTACTTTGTTACAAAGTTCTTCCCTTTTTCACTAAAAGCAGAAGCTAAAGCTTGGTTTAATAGATTACCTCCTGGATCCATTGATAGCCCTGATTGCTTGATGGCTTCTTTCTTTCAGAAATATTTTCCTCCTAGTGCTAGACATGCTGCTTTGCAGAAACTTTTTGATTTTAAACAGGGAGAAGAAGAGAAATTGGCTGAGTCATGGACAAGGTTCTGTGCCTTGATTCATCCACATCTTGGATGTCCATTACCTAAAAATGAGCTTCTTGATATTTATTATAATGGACTAACTGATGATTCTAGGACATACCTAGATAGTTTTTCTGATTGTGTTTTCAGGAAAAGAACTCCTGAAGAAGCTGAAGAATTAATGACTAAAATAAGCAAGAATTATGATGATTGGACTTTAACTGAGCTAATTACACCTGAGCCTACTACAGCTGAACCAATTGTGCCTGAACCAACTCCAACACCAACACCAAAGAAGAGGGGAATGATTTCATTAAATGATGAAGTGATGAAAGAAGCTAAGAAATGTCTTAAGGAGAAAGGTATTAGATCTCAAGATGTGAAGATTCTACCTCCTATAGAATAATTATGTAAGCCAATTCCCCACTCATCCACTATTGAGGTACACTCTCTCCAACACTATGATGAAGGTGATATTCCCTATGGTAAACCTCCTGATCAATGCTTAGAGGAACTTGACACTTTTATTGTTAAACAAGGTAATTTTAATAAACAAGTTTAGAATCATTTATTGGAAAACTCTAGAGCTATTGATGAGTTGAAAGATATTGTGGAAAGAACTGCTAATGATGTTAAAATGCTTTGTAAACACTTCCAAATGGTTCAAACCCAAATTGATCAACTTGCTATGGTACAAAAAGATATGCTAGTTATTGCTTCTGGAGATAAACATGCTTATGGAATTAGAACTAGGAGTGGTACAGCCACTCAAGATCCTTTATATCCTGAAGGACATCCTAAAAGAATTGAGCAGGATTCTCAACAAGCTGAAAATAGTGGTAGACCTCATAAGAGAAAGAAAAAGAAACATAAAACAGTTGAGGAACCTCCTGAACCTGCTGTAGATCCTAATAGTATATCTGTCTCTGATGCTGAAACTGAGAGTGGTAATGATACAAATGATGCTCGTGATAAGGAAGAAATTGAGGAAGAACCTTAGAAGCACACTAAGAACACTAGGTACACTAAGGAAGACTTTATTGCTAATAAACATGGTAGTGAAAGAGAGCCTTGGGTGCAGAAACATATGCCTTTTCCCAATAAGAAACACAAGTAAAAGGAGGAAGAACACTATAACAAGTTTTGTGAATGGATGAAACCTTATATTTTGCAAATTCCTTTGACTGATGTTATTAAGTTGCCTCCTTATTCAAAGTATATGAAGGATATTGTCTCTAATAAAAGGAAGATTCCTAATGAGGAAATTTCTACTTTGCTTTCTAATTAGTCCTTCAATGGTAAGGTTCCAAAGAAACTTGGTGATCCATGTATTCCAACTATTCCTTGCTATATTAAGAATAATTATGTTAGAATTGCTTTGTGTGATTTGGGAGCTGAAGTTAGTGTTATGCCTTTTTCCCTCTACAAGAGACTCCAGCTACAAAAGTTGATACCAACTAATATATCTTTGCAAATGGCTGATAAGTCAACTACTATTCTTGTTGGTATATGTGAGGATGTTCCTGTTCAAGTGGCTCATAATTGCTTGGTTTTAACTGATTTTGTTGTGCTTGAGATGTCTGAAGATGATAATATGTCTATTATTCTTGGGACACCTTTTCTTAATACTGCAGGTGCTGTCATCAATTATAACCAAGGAAAAGTAACTTTTAATATTAATAACAAAGAGAATACAGTCTATTTCCCCAAGAAGATTGATAAGAGCTATTAACTGAATTCCATTGAAAATATTGAGCGCATCAAAGTTGGAGAAATATATTGTCCCATTCCACAAGAAAGTTTTGAAACTATTATGATTGGGACTATTGCTATCAAGTTTGAGGTAACAAAATCATTTTGTGAAATGCAAAGTTCTGTTTCATTTTAAATTGTTTTGGTAACAAGACTTGATCAACCTTGTTAACAGAGGTATTTTAATGAACAAAATAATGCTTTCAAAGTGGTTATACTTGCTCACTTTTATTTTTCTCCTTTCTAGTCTTTGCTCTTCCTCTTGTTAGCTTTAGTTTTGATAGTTGTTTGCTTTTTAGAGTGTCTTAGAACTTCTATAGTTTTGGTTTTGGTTTAATTTTTGCTTCTTCTAAAAAATCTTTTTCTGCGAGAAAATCAATTTTCACAACCTGAAAATTGGCCAAAAGTAAAGTTTCCCGAAAAATTTCAGAAAATTCATATTAATTTTTTCCTCAAAAAAGGGGCAGAGGGACACCTGGAGTGGCCCAGGGGGACCCACCAGGCCAGCACACCCCCTGGTGGCACGACAAGCCCTAGGCCGCGCCTGGCCTGGGTGGGTCCCACATGTGGCCCTCCAAAGTGTCTCCTCCCAGCCACTTCTTTATCTCTGTCGAAAAACATCAGAAAACTTTCTCAAGCTCGAGTTCATGTTATTCTTGCTCCCGATTTTCGATCTCCTTGCTCAGTCCATCTTTGCTGCTGATTTTTGGAGGGATTGCTCTCCGGTATGTGCCTCCTCTGCTTGTCCAATTAGATTTTTGATTGGTAGATTGTATCTTGAGTATTTTGCTACTGTAGGTGACAGGTTGTGTGAGTGCATGCTTGTTCTATGCTTAGATATTTGATTTTGATGCATGCTTAGCCCTCTAGCAAGTTGTAGTTCTTCATCGTTTATCAACATGGAAATCACTTGGTTTAATGTTTGTCTAAAAATTTCAGAAAATAAGATGAGTGCATACCAACTAAATCAACATGATTTGATGGTACTTGAGCCAATGAAAGTACATCGTGAGGAAGAAGACTTCCCTTCCATATATCCATGCCCTGAATTTATGAGAGCCGCTGGGATCTTCCAGGATTTCCAAACTATGATTACTAATGCAGGGTTGGAACACTTTGTTGAAGAGGAACCTTATCAATATGTTAAGCTAACCATGGTTGTGGTGCAGGACTTCCAGTTTATTTGTTCCTTGTCTAATCCCATGGTCCACTATAAAATTTACAATATAGCTGTCGACCCTCCTTTTGCTGATTTTTGTGCACCTATTAGAGTGCCATAATGGGGCTCTTGTGAGAAGATTAGAGAGAGGCCTAAGCCACTCATGGATTTATATGCTAAAATTTGACAAGGTTGCGACTTCTCAAAGGAAAGTGGTAAAATTCGGAACATTCAGCTCCCATCCACTAGATATTTTACCTATTTCATTACCAAGTGTGTTCTTGCTAGAAAGACTGCTAGAAAGTTATCTTCATTTGATCTAGCTTTTATCTCAGCTGCTTTGAATAGGGATAGATCTTATAACCTGGGTGCTGATACATTGGAAACGTATCTATAATTTTTGATGCTCCATGCTTGTTTAGTATCTACTTTGCTTTACTTGTCCACACTTTGAGGTGATTTTTACATGTTTTCTGGTACTAACCTACTAACAAGTTGCAACAGTGCCAGATGCATGTTTTCTGCTGTTTTTGGTTTTAGAAAAGTTAATAAAGAAATATTCTCGGAATTGGACGGGACAAACGTCAAAGTCAATTACTTTCCATGGGGAACAAGAAGTCCGGAGGGGAGACGAGAAGGCGTGCTAGGGCGGCTAAACCCCCTAGGCGCGGGTGGGCCCTACCCCGCGCCTGGGTAGGGTTTGCCCCCTCTGGCCGCCGCCTCGGCCTCCCCCTTCGCCTATAAGAAGCCCCCAATGTAGAAAGCCTAAGCACCTGATCAAATCTCCACGAAACCGTCTGTAGCCGCCTACACCATCGTCCCTAGATCGGGGGGATCTGAAGTTCTTCCTGGCACCCTGCCGGAGGGGAGATCATCCCGGAGGCCTTCTCTCCGGTATGATGCGTGAGTAGTTCCACCTTGGACTATGGGTCCATGTAGTAGCTAGATGGTTGTATCTCCTCCTTTGTGCTTTCATGTATAGATCTTGGGAGCTCCGTTCATGATCAAGATCTAATCTATTTGTAATCATGCATGTTGTGTTTGCGGGGATCTGATGGATATTGAGATTATTATGTTGGTTTGATTAATGGTTTTGTCTTTATGATTCTATCATGTCTGTGTTGTTTGTGATCTTGCAAGCTCTCCATTGTTAGTAGCTATCTTGGCCAAGTAGTTGCTAGTGACTCCAAGAGGGGGTATTTATGCTCAATAGTGGGTTCATGCCTCTAGTTTCGAAAGAAAGTGATAGAAATATCTTCGGTTGTAGATGTGTTGTTGCCACTTGGGAGAAAACAATGGTCTCTTGTTCATGGAACATGTGGACTGTTTACCTTACACACTTTTCTTAAAGCAGTTGTCTGTTGCTTGCAACTTAATACTGGAGGGGGTTCGGATGATAACATGAAGGTGGACTCTAGTCATAGATGCAGTTGGATGGCGGTCTATGTATCTTGTTGTATTGCCCAATCGAATCTCATAGAATATTTCTGACTAGTAATTGCACTGTTATGCCTTGCTCAGTTCCTATTAATTGCCCTGTTGTAATTTGTTTACCCTTCATGCCATGTTGTTTATCTAAGGAGAGCACCTCTAGTGAACTATGGACCCCGGTCCAATCTTTACCATTGATACATCTTCCATTGTTACTGTTTACTTGTTGCAAACCATTACCTTCCACACCATACGTTTAATCCTTTGTTACAGCAACCGGTGAGATTGACAACCTCACTGTTAGTTGGGGCAAAATCTTGAGTTTGTGTTGTCCAGGTCTCCGCGTTGCTTGCAACACATGTATGACGTTTCCTTCCTCCTACTGGTTCGATAGCCTCGGTTTCTTACTGAGGGAAGACTTGCTGCTGTACTGCTTCACACCCTGCTCTTGGGGTTCCCAACAAGGTCCACATAAGCTATGCAAGCCATCAGGTGCTTTGATAGCTTACCGTCTTACCACTAACTGCGAGAAGGGTGGAATTTGTGGAGGTATCATTGCCTCTCGATTGCTAGCTTTCTATGGTTTAGAGCCTCACTATTCAGATTATCAGTTCCCCATAGAGAGACTCGATCTCAATTCCATGGTTTAGCATAATTTTGTTTCTTCTTGGGCTAGTTTGAGAGATTTACCGTATGATATATCCTTTGTCAAGCGTGGTTGGAGAGGGGGTAGGACTGAGAAAGTAGTGTCTTTGCCTGCGCCTGCTTTGTTTAATTTTGATAACAGGCAAGGATGGTCACTCACAGAGGAAGAACTTGACACATACGTGGCGAAGCTCTCCCAGCAAGAGGAGAATGTTGGAGAGGATGTCGAAAATGATTCGGTTCATCCCTCCAACATGGGGAGTCTTCATACTAGCAACCCTCCTATGATTGGAGCGCTTTGATGACCCACAAGTATAGGGGGTGTATCGTAGTACTTTTGATAAATAGGAGTGTCGATCCAAACGAGGAGCAGAAGATGTTGACTAGTGGTATGGAGCAGGAAATCTCTGTAAATACTTAGCAAACGGATTTTTAGGGGTTTCCTAATAAAGCAAGGAAATAAAGTGCAAGTAATAAATACACCTACAATTGCAGCAAGTGGCCCAATCCTTTCTTAGGAAAGGACAAGCCAGTGGAAATACTTATAAGGACCAAAAGTTCTCGAGGACACATGGGAATTCTGTCAAGTGCTTTCGCTTTAAATAGTTGAGTACCCTTCTTTGGTGTTGTAAGTGTTATGTGGGTGAACCTGTGCTAATGTACCGACCTTACTTGGACTAATACATACTTGTGATTAAACCCCCTGCAAGCATCCGCAACTACAAGAAAGCAATTAAGATATAAACTTAACCACAGCCTTAAACTCTGAGATCCTACACTCTCTTGTGCAATGGTGTCCTAACGGGGGTTCAGGTTTCTGTCACTCCGGAAACCCCACAATTAGTAGCCATATACACAATGCATTCCCCTAGGACCGTAAATGGTGAAGTAACATGTATTCGACGTTCACATGACACCACTAGAAGAATAGCACCACAACTTAAATACTAAACCATTGAATAATATCTCAACACAAATCCACTACTAACAACATGACTTCTCCCATGTCCTCAAGAACTAAACGAACTACTCACAAGACACCATATGGATCAAGATCAAAGATGATATGGTGATGAATAACAATCTGAACATAAACAATAATCCAATGGTTTCACTCAAAAGCATTAACTACAATAGTAATCAACACCGAGAAAGTTTCCCCTAAGAACTATGCAAGTATTCAAAACAATTGTTACAGCAGGATGGAGTGGTGATGATGTTGCTGGTGGAGATGATGGTGTGTATGATGATGATGATCCCGATGAAGTCTATCTTGATGATGGTGTTGCTGGCGACGATCTCCCCTCTCCGGGAAGGAATTTCCTCGGCAGAAATCTGTCTGCCGGAGAGCTCTTTCTCTCTTGGTGTTATCCGCCTCGCAGAGGCGGCGAAATCTTTCTATGGTCACTCTCCTGTGTATTAGGGTTCTGAGGAGAAGATATAGGCGAGAGGGCGGAGCCGGAGGTGGGCCAGGTGGGCCACACCCCCTGTAGGCGCGGCCAGGGGGTGGCCCGCGCCTAGGGGTGTGGGCCCCTGTGGCCCATCTACGCCTCCCCTTCTGGCTTTCTTCGTCTTTTGGGAAAATATGATTTTCCATGATTTTTCTGTTATTTTTCTGATCTTCGTGAAATTGCATCAAAACACCTCGTTTTCCATCAGAATCTTGACTCCGGCAGTTCATCCTCCAACAATCATCCAACATGCAAAAACAGATGAAAAGACGTAAGTAACACCTCTTAATATGAAATATATCAATGAATAGAGACAAATTAAGATATAGAATGGTCTTGCAAATTGGACATATCAACTCCCCCAAGCCTAGACCTTCGCTTGTCCCCAAGCGAAAACTAAGCTCAGTAAACATGTCCACAGGTTTATGGAGTGAAGTGTCGATAAAAGAATACGGACAAGAAGCATCACACTTACCATTACACAACTCATAGAAGAAAGCAACTCACCATTATATAACTTAGCTTGCAACAAGTACAGGAGTCACAATAGAGATGCATAAAAATAAACCATAATTGGAATTGGCAAACTTTGTTCTTGGTCAAAGAACAGCTGGCAAACAGTTTCACAAAAAGCTTTTTGAAGAAGTTTTACAACAGGAGTACTCTTTGCTCAAACATAAAAGGTTTTTCACATTTATAGCTTTCAAAGTAATACTCAATAGATAAGAGTCTTGTGCAAACAAGGAAGATAAAGAACATGATCGAATAAATCATCATATGAATGATTGAAACACAACAACTCAAATGCTTGCTGGAGATAGAGATGAAGTAGGTTTACTGACTCAACTTAGAAATAGGAGAAACACCCTTCATAGAGAGAAGCAGGGATTTCAAGTTCATAAAGAGCTTCCATGTAACATCCTGATTTTTACGGTTGATTTTTTTTTCAAATGATGTTGCGGCAACTTAAAATAATATGTTATTTTGTATTTCTTAAATTAATTCTAACTATATTGGAATTAATTAGACATATATAAAAAGGATATTATTTCTCAAAATACTTTTGGTATTGTTAATTGGACGTGTTCTGCCAATTTGCTTCTTATTTGACTCTTTTCAAACAAACCCTTTTTGGGCCTAAGCCCGTGCATGCAATTGCATGTCCAATTAGTATATATATATATATATATATATATATATATATATATATATATATATATATATATATGGTGGCTCTATTTAACACCCAGGGTGTAGAATAGTTATTCTATACCCACCCTCTATCTTTAGAACCATATATTATTTTTACGTCACGTAAATTTTGTATTACTTCGTAAGTTGAGAAGAACATAATAAAATTTAAAAATGACATAATTTTTTTTGTTTACATGCCATAAAAAAATTCGACGTAAAAGACATATTTTTGGTGTTTTTTACACTATAATGACTCAAAAAAATTATTTTTGTGTCAAATATTTTGGTTGTGGTGATTATATGAACATAATTATTCGTATACAAAACATAATTTTTTAGTCTAACAGCGTAAAAATATGTTGGGTGTAAAATAACTTTTCTGCACCCTCGGTGCTGAATAGGGTTTATATATATATATATATATATATATATATATATATATATATATATATATATATATATATATATATACACGTTTAGCAACCCATCTTCTCTCTTCTTTTTTGTCGTGCATGCCAAATTTTATTGTGCCATATACGTATATACGAGACTCTCTCTCTAACTCTCTCTCTAGACCCAGCATTTATATGCATATGCAAGCCAATGCATGCATGGCAGACTGCATCATTAGGATATTGGTATCTTCTTATATCCTTGTCTTTTTTTTTCTTGGATGTCCCAGTTCGTAGTGCATGTATCACTGGAATAGGAGCCGATACGTTTTTATTATTATCCTTTGTTAGCTGCAGCACCGCATCCCTCCAACACGCCTAGAGTCTGGATTTGAACCGTCGTCTTTATTCTTGTATTTCCGCACACAGCAGGAGACCAGCAGCCAGGAGGAAATAGCATAACCATTAATACTAGAAACGACTCTAGTAATTTTCTGTATTCATTCTCTCCTTTGATCGCGCGGAACTATCTTTCTCATATCTTTACAGAGCCAAGCCGACGATGCGGTACCTTTCTTTGTCTCCTCTACCATACTAGCCAAGTCCCACTCCTCACACCATGAATCACCACTAGACGTCGCTGGCGTTGCTACAGGAGAACGAGCTGCTGCGCCACCGGAAGCGTAAGGACGTGGAGAGCCGACTCGTGGACTAGAAGGACGAGACGCGGATCGCCGGAGACGCACTTCACCTTCGTTCATCTCAGTTCATCATCTTCGTCCGACAATCGTGTCATACTCGATGAGCTTCGGCACAAATCCTTGCACCCACACTCTATCCGCACGTATCCCTAGCTTCTAGACATGAATTCTAGCTATAGTTCTCTAATTTGCACCGTCGCCGGTGAACCGAACGCCACCCGGCGACATTAGATTCTTTAACCATGTTTTACACCTATGATCAGCCGGACCCAACGTACGAAACAACATGTCGATTAGTTAAAATAACCGCAGTGTAGTTTTAGTTTGCAAATATAGTGTTATTTATCAGATTTTTTTTAAGAAATCAGTGTGTATATATATACACACATGTACGTATGGTCTGCATTAGTTGGCCACGCATGATCGATTTGTATAGTTAGACAATACATTTGCTTGCAGGTACTGTGCTTGATTATAAAATATATTTAGTCTTAAACTGTGGCTACCAATTTAGTTACGACGGATTCTGTAGCAGAGAGCTTGTCAGATTCTTTGCAAATATTTGTACTAATTACCCATCTTGCTAGAATACTAGAGGAACCAAGTGTTTGGTTTCTTACGATTTAATTATATTCCTTGTCGCTCACGATGTAGGTTTTAGTTAGCTTGTTCAAACGTACTAGTCTTAGATTTCTTAGTATTGCATGGGTAGGATTACAGTAGTGTGTTTGTATGATTTATACACACATGTATGCTTGTTGTGTGACTAGTTAGCTTGTAGTCTGTGCATGACATATTTTTATTTATGCGGCATGAGTTTTTCAAATAAATACATTATTTTTACTGAAATTCTACTGTTAGCCGAGAACGGTAGACTGACCCTTATACCGAACCGTCCAAACCTCACAAGCCTATTTGGATCTTTTTATTGGATCTTTATATTTGGATCTTATGTGTGGTTATTTGAAATGTGTATTTATCGGTGATTCATCGTTATGACGCGTAGGGAGTGACGGGTTCGAGCAGGATCAAGATTTCGGGGAAGAACACTTTCACGACAACGAAGGCATGCCCCTTACCATGTCTTATCCCAGATTTATAAAGTGCATTATATTTTATTGTTTTACAAATATATGCTATTTTGGTTACACACATACCTTGATACACCTGTCGCCATACAATACCCTGAGTAGATACTATATAGTAGTCTTATTAGAGTAGAATTGCTTAGCCATGCTTAATAATAAGTAGGATCCTTGATTCCCCTCTTCGGAGGAATTGGGTGACCCTCGGATCACATACACCCCTTTTGAAACTTGTTGAGCTCGCTGAGCTAGCCGTTGTTGTTTCCTCTACTCTATTCTACTCTAGGTGAAACTTACCGTCTAAACACTGGCGCGGGCGACAGCTGGATCAAAGGAAGGAGCGATTGGCTGCCCTTCACTAGTTAGAGGGGGCAATCCGTCGTCCGTGCCGCATGAGGTCCTAATAAGTCTTGGATTTTAAGATTGTGACCAACCGTACAACCACATGCTATAATGGGCACTGGCTTGGTCAAGAAAGTTAGTCAGCCTTAGGTGTTGATGTCGCCGTACCGCTGATGAGGTGTCTGCCTGCGGGAGAACCTTCAGCACAGATGGGGACCGGTTTGGGGACATACTCTCAGTTCCGTGCGCCATATCCGGTGGGCATGTCATATCTTTGGGGGATCTAACTAAAAGACCTTGTCACAATCCATCTGTTGGTACACCAATTGGTGTGTATTAAACCAGCGACGGCTGGTGGGCGTCAAGACGGGATTGTGTCGTGTGGAAAAAGTGTACAACCTCTGCAGAGTTTAAACTATTCGAATAGCCGTGTCCACGGTCATGGACGACACATGAATCTTTCTTGACATACGGGAACCTGTCTTGCTACTTCCCTCTTTGCCCCTATCCTTATTCTGGAATCTATGAACTGTGTGAGTTGTCGTGGACAATCACACTATTGAGAATTACCACATTGATGATAAACATGTTTTCATCAAAAACTGCTTTCATCAAAACTATTACCATATTGCAAATAAAATTGGCTTTATGCAAAAGAACCATATAACCTCCACATAAAGCCACATGTAGATATTATATGTTTTGTATAAAGGGTATGTTGAGTACGTCATGTACTCATGGCAATACTTTTGTTGATACTTCAGAGTACTATGGAGAAGGAGATGACTATGACTACTATGATGACGCTGATGAGTGAGGCCTCGTGGACTACATCGACTACCTGTGGCTAAGATAGAGTCGCTACGCATTTTATATTTCCGCTGTGTTTCTGGATGTAATAAATGTCACTAGACATTTCACTATGTTGTTATTCAGACTTTATAATAAATTACTATTTTGTACGTCTGCAATGATATACATTTCGTTGTGTCGTCAACGTTGATCTTGGGATTGACGAATAAACACAGGGGGGGTCTAGAAGTTAAGTTCCGGTCCTCATAGAAGTGGTATCAGAGCCGACGTCGACCTAGTCACGTGGCCTTAGATAAAATAGAAAGCCTTTAGTATGCGTATATTAACAAAACATATGTTACAAAATAATAGGATTCCTTATTGTTGCTTGTCTATTCATTTAGATTTTACAAAATTTTGTTAGTGATATTCTTATCCTATTCAAATGTGCGTAGATGGCCGTACCTGCGACCCGCCGGATCGAGGAGTTTGGGAACCTTGGTCGAGAGTTTCATGACATGCTAACGAGGTTGGGTTATGACCGTAACCCTAAAGCGACTGGATACACCTTCCAGTATGTCTGGGACGAGGAGACTATGAGGGTTACCTTGGTGGTATTCCCGAACCTATCACCGCGTGGAAGACGCGCAGGAACAAGAGGACACCAATTCACTGCTGATGGAGAGGACTTTGTGGATGCCACCATCCATACCATTCACCAGGCAATGCAGAGGATGGCCGGTATATACCAAGATGAGTTACAGAACACACAGTTCCGTTACTTTCCCTACCGAGATGAGGGAGGTGCGCTCCGTCAGAACATGAGGTACCAGAATGAGGATGATCCCACACTCACTTGCATGGCCTCGCTCAACTTCGGACTAGAGAATCGCTTGGCCGCAGTCACCGGTATGATGGAGGATGCACGCCACCTTATCCATCACTATCAGGATCGAGCATAGACTTTGGAGGAGAGATTGGTGGAAGCTAACACAACCTTAGCTGCCGTCAATGCTGCACGTGAAGCTGCTAAAGCTACTGCTGAAGATGCCATCGCCACAGTGCATATGGCCGAGGTCGCTATGGAGACCGTGCTGGAAGTCAATGATGGTGGTGAAGGACAGGGACTGGAGCTACCGCAACCTGAACCCAATGCACAACGTCGCATGACATTTTACGACAATGCGCATGGCATCCGGTACAATGCACGTATGCGGGTCACAAGGAAGAAGAAATGTCAGCGTGCAGCGAGGCGTCGTCTTTCTCTCCAGGCCATTGCACCAATGCTCGCACTTCCGGCGCCATCACCAGTACAGCAGGAGCATGTTGATCAGTCTCAGGGGGGAGAAACAGAGCCAGAAGAAAGGATTCCAGCAAGCTCGGATGAAGCAGAGTCTAGCTTGGCACCTGGTCAGCCGAATGCAGGATCGCATGGGTACCTGGACAAGTAGACTACACTGAACATGAGAGAGACTTTATTTAATAATATGTGAGACGTTAGTTATTTTAAATAATTGCATGTGTGTCGAGTAGACTATACCAATCTATATGTGGTATAGCTACTACTCTATCTTAAACCTTTTTGTGTGTGAGATTTAAGACAAATTTGGTTCTCGTTTGGATTTCTTTGATGTTCCAATTGTTTGTCCGTGTAAATTTGGTTTTGGGGTAGTTTATTTCCCTCTTGTCTATTCTAATCTTGAGCGACAACAGGATGAACGCCAACCGAGGTCGTGGTCGCGGTGGACGCGGACGTGGACGCGGTCGCGGACCGGCATTCGAGGAGAACTTTGCTGAGGGTGAAGTCCATGACACTGATACCGATACTGAGGATGAGGGACAGCAGCCACCACCACCGCCTCCGCCACTCAACATGGAACAAATAATGTTAATGCAAACACAGTTACTGCAGCAGATGGCCGCCAACATGGCGAATCAGAACCAAAACCCGAATCAGAATCAAGGTCATCATCCTCCACCACAGTCCAAGATAGCAGAGTTCATGAGGACAAAGCCACCTACTTTCGCAGGATCAGCGGATCCTATAGAAGCTGATGATTGGCTGAAGGACATTCGCAGGAAGCTCAATTTGGTCAATGTTGATGCACAAGACCGGGCGCACCAACTCCAAGGTGTAGTTGCAGATTGGTGGGAGAGTTTTTATGATGCACATGATGATGCTGAGGCAATCACCTGGAATGAATTTTTAGAAGCTTTTCGCACTACACACATTCCTGCTGGTCTCATGGAGCTGAAGAGGGATGAATTTCGGGCTCTTGTCCAAGGAAAGATGTCAGTCTCTGACTACTGGGACCATTTTACTCAGTTATCACGCTATGGGAAAGCAGATATTCCTACTGAGGCAGACAAGACTGCTAGATTCCTAAGGGGTTTGAACCCAGGTCTGAAGGATAGATTGGTATCCCATGATTTTCCAAATTTCCAGAGCCTGGTAAACAAGGCTATCCTGCAAGAGAACTCAAAGAGAGAATTAGAGGAACACCGAAAGCGCAAAGCACCACAGGGTCAGCATGGAGCTGGAATCTCACGCCAGAAGAATAATAACCACTCTGGTTATCGTGGAGCAGCTGCCAAGTCAGCAAAGCCTAGTCATAACTTTCATCACAATTCCTACCGTACTCCGAGAGCTGAAGTTGGAGGAACCCATGCCAACACTGCTGGAAAGGCGTGCTACAACTGTGGCGTAGAGGGACACTTTTCTGCTGCATGCCCAAACAAGAACACCGGGCCGACACCAGTGAAGTTCAATTTGGGGTCTGCTGCCAAGACACCAACAGTGGGACGTGAGTGAGGCATACTGCCTACACCAGGAGGCGCATCTAATGCCTCAGGACAGCCGGGTCGTGGTCAAGTCAACCATATCACAGCTGAACAAGCCAATGAAGCCTCAGATGTTGTTCTTGGTATGTTCCCAATCAACTCATGTTATGGTTTAGTACTTTTTGATTCTGGAGCTTCTCATTCATTTGTTTCCAAGCAATTTGCTGAAAAACACCATTTGAAAACTGAGGGTATGAGTCAGTCAATGGCAGTATAATCACCTGGGGGAATTCTCATGTCGGGTTTAAAATGCCCTAAAGTGATCATAACGATCGAGGGAGTAGAGTTTCTAGCAAACCTCATAGTGTTAGACTCTAAAGGGTTAGATGTCATTCTTGGCATGAACTGGTTAGGGAAACACAAAGCTATGATAGATTGTGGACTTAGAGCCGTATCATTAACCAATACTAAAGGAATTGTGGTGAATTACAAGCCCGAGATAACATCTGAAACTGCAGTAACCAGTTTGTTGAATAGCTTGAAGGAGATGGTTGTGTCAGATGTTAGGGTGGTTAAGGAATACCCAGATGTTTTTCCAGAGGAGTTGCCAGGTCTTCCACCAGATCGTGAGATAGAGTTCGCCATTGAGTTAGTGCTAGGCACTGCCCCTATTGCAAAGAGACCATATAGAATGCCAGCAAATGAGCTAGCTGAAATGAAGAAACAAATCCAGGAACTTATTGAGAAGGGATACATTAGACCGAGCACCTCGCCTTGGGGAGCACCGGTGTTGTTTGTAAAGAAGAAGGATGGTTCCATGCACATGTGTGTGGACTACCGTGCTCTGAATGAAGTAACCATCAAAAACAAATACCCTTTACCGAGAATCGATGATTTGTTTGATCAGTTGAAATGAGCTTTTGTTTTCTCAAAGGTAGATCTCAGGTCAGGATACCATCAGTTAAAGATTCTACATGAAGATATACCCAAAACAGCTTTTGTCACTCGTTATGGGTTGTATGAGTTTCTAGTGATGTCATTTGGACTCACAAATGCACCAGCTTACTTCATGAATCTCATGAATAAAGTTTTCATGGATTGCTTGGATAAATTCGTTGTGGTATTCATTGATGATGTGTTGATCTACTCCCGTAATGAGGAAGAGCACGAGAAACACCTACGGATTGTTCTAGAAAGGCTTAGAGAACATCAACTCTATGTCAAGTTTAGCAAGTGCGAATTTTGGTTGAAGCAAGTGGATTTTCTTGGTCATGTTATTTCAGCTAAAGGAGTAGCAGTGGATCCATCTAAAGTGGAGTTAGTACTTAGCTGGAAGCAACCGAAGAATGTGTCAGAGATACGCATCTTCCTCGGACTTGCGGGATATTACCGCCGCTTTATAGAAGATTTCTCAAGAATCGCAAGACCGATGACACAGTTGATCAAGAAGGAGAACAAATTTGAGTGGACACCAGCGTGTGAGACCAGTTTCCAAGAACTCAAGAGGAGACTAACTTCTGCCCCAGTGCTAATTTTGCCAGATATTCGAAAGGATTTTGAAGTTTATTGTGATGCTTCCAAACAGGGTTTGGGTTGTGTTCTCATGCAACAAGGAAAGGTTGTAGCTTATGCATCGAGACAATTACGTCCACATGAAGTGAACTATCCCACACATGATTTGGAATTGGCTGTCGTAGTACATTCTTTGAAGATCTGGAGACACTATCTTATTGGTAATCGATGTGAGATATATACAGATCATAAGAGCCTGAAGTATATTTTCACCCAACCAGATTTGAATCTTAGACAGAGAAGATGGCTGGAATTAATTAAGGACTACAACATTGGAGTTAATTATCACCCTGGTAAAGCCAATGTCGTAGCTGATGCATTGAGCAGAAAGTTTTACTGCAATAATCTTATGATTCAGGAAGCTCAACCAGAACTGCATGAGGAATTCGGAAAATTAAACTTGAACATGAGTCTTGCTGAGAAGGAATATATGTTAGAAGTCAAGTTTAATCTAGAGGATCAAGTAAGAGAAGCTCAGAAGAATGACAAGGGAATTGAAGAGATTCGATCAAAGATCAAGTTAGGAGAAGCACCTGACTATAAGGAGGATGAAAAGGGAAATATTTGGTTCCGAGATCGTTTATTGGTGCCAGACCAGAAAGAACTCAAGGATTTAATCATGAAGGAGGCACATGAGTCATCATACTCCATACACCCGGGAAGTACGAAGATGTATCATGATCTTCGGGACAGTTTCTGGTGGTCTAGCATGAAACATGAAATTGTAGATTATGTATCTCGATGTGATGTATGTCGAAGAGTCAAGGCCGAGCATCAAAAGCCTGCAGGACTACTTCAACCACTTAAAGTTCCTGAGTGGAAATGGGAAGAAATCGGGATGGATTTCATCACAGGGCTACCGAGGACATCATCAAGATATGACTCTATTTGGGTTATCGTAGATCGATTGACCAAGTCAGCTCACTTTATTCCAGTGAAGACTTCTTATAATGGGGAGAAATTGGCTGAGTTATATATGGCCAGAATTGTTTGCCTACATGGAGTTCCAAAGAATATTGTCTCTGATCGAGGTACTCAATTCACGTCAAGGTTCTGGAAGAAAATCCATGAAGTCTTAGGCACACAGTTGAATTTTAGTCCCGCTTACCATCCACAGACTGATGGACAGACTGAGCGAGTGAACCAAATATTGGAAGACATGCTTCGAGCATGTGCTTTGACATGCAAGCGCACTTGGGACAAGAGTCTGCCATACGCAAAGTTCTCTTACAATAATAGCTTTCAGGCAAGCTTACAAATGTCTCCATTTGAATTCTTGTATGGACGAAAGTGCCGCACCCCACTAAATTGGCATGAAGTGGGAGAAAATCAAGTTTTTGGACCCGACACTCTTGAAGAGGCAGATAAGCAAGTAAAGATGATTCAGGAAAGTCTGCGGGCTGCCCAATCTAGACAGAAAGTCTATGCCGATAGACGACGTCATGATTTAGCATTTAAGAAGGGGGATGATGTGTACCTGAAGGTATCCCCACTTCGCGGGATGCGACATTTTGGATTGAAAGGGAAGTTGGCACCCCGATATATTAGACCCTTTACAATCACCGCCAGGCGTGGAGAAGTTGCTTATGAGTTGACATTACCTGAGAAATTGTCCAAGGTGCATAACGTGTTCCACGTGTCTCAACTAAAGAAATGCTTTGATAAGCCAGAGGAAGAGGCTCGGAAAACTTCTTTGGATGCTATAGAAGTTCAGGATGATTTGACTTATGAGGAATACCCAGTTAAAATTCTCGATGAGCAATTAAGGACCACTAGAAGAAACGTGATCAAGTTCTACAAGGTTCAATGGAGTAACCATAACGAAGAGGAAGCGACCTGGGAACGAGAGGATGCCCTTCGCGCGGAGTTTCCAAATCTTTTCTCTTAGGCTGAATCTCGGGGTCGAGATTCCTTATAAGGTGGGTAGAACTGTAACATCCTGATTTTTACGGTTGAATTTTTTTTTTCAAATGATGTTGCGGCGACTTAAAATAATATGTTGTTTTGTATTTCTTAAATTAATTCCAACTATATTGGAATTAATTAGACATATATAAGAAGGAGATTATTTCTCAAAATACTTTTGGTATTGTTAATTGGACGTGTTTTGCCAATTTGCTTCTTATTTGACTCTTTTCAAACAAACCCTTTTTGGGCCGAAGCACGTGCATGCAATTGCATGTCCAGTTAGTATATATATATACACGTTTAGCAACCCATCTTCTCTCTTCTTTTTTGTCGTGCATGCCAAATTTTACTGTGCCATATACGTATATACGAGACTCTCTCTCTAGCTCTCTCTAGACCCAGCATTTATGTACATATGCAAGCCGATGCATGCATGGCAAATTGCATCATTAGGATATTGGTATCTTCTTATATCCTTGTCTTTTCTTTTCTTGGATGTCCCAGTTCGTAGTGCATGTATCACCGGAATAGAAGCCGATACGTTTTTATTATTATTCTTTGTTAACTGCAGCACCGCATCCCTCCAACACGCCTAAAGTCTGGATTTAAAACGTCGTATTTATTCTTGTATTTCCGCACACAGCAGGAGACCAGCAGCCAGGAGGAAATAGCATAACCATTAATACTAGAAACGGCTCTAGTAATTTTCTGTATTCATTCTCTCCTCTGATCGCGCGGAACTATCTTTCTCATATCTTTACAGAGCCAAGTCGACGATGTGGTACCTTTCTTTGTCTCCTCTACCATACTAGCCAAGTCCCACTCGTCACACCATGAATCACCACTAGACGTCGCTGGCGTTCTCGACGAGTCCGGCTACAGGAGAACAAGCTGCTGCGCCACCGGAAGCGCAAGGACGTGGAGAGCCGACTCGTGGACTAGAAGGACGAGACGCGGATCGCCGGAGACGCACTTCGCCTCCGTTTATCTCAGGTCATCATCTTCGTCTGACGATCGTGTCATACTCGGTGAGATTCGGCACAAATCCTTGCACCCACACTCTATCCACACGTATGCCTAGCTCATAGACATGAATTCTAGCTATAGTTCTCTAATTTGCACCGTCGCCGGTGAACCGAATGTCATCCGACGACATTAGATTCTTTGACCATGTTTTACACCTATGATCAGCCGGACCCAACGTATGAAACATGTCGATTAGTTAAAATAACCGCAGTGTAGTTTTAGTTTGCAAATATAGTGTTATTTATCAGATTTTTTTTAAGAAATCAGTGTGTATACATATACACACATGTACGTCTGGTTTGCATTAGTTGGCCATGCATGATCGATTAGTATAGTTAGACAATACATTTGCTTGCAGGTACTGTGCTTGACTATAAAATATATTTAGTCTTAAACTGTGGCTACCAATTTAGTTACGACGGATTCTGTAGCAGAGAGCTTGTCAGATTCTTTGCAAATATTTGTACTAATTACCCATCTTGCTAGAATACTAGAGGAACCAAGTGTTTGGTTTCTTACGATTTAATTATATTCCTTGTCGCTCACGATGTAGGTTTTAGTTAGCTTGTTCAAACGTACTAGTCTTAGATTTCTTAGTATTGCATGGGTAGGATTACAATAGTGTGTTTGCATGATATATACACACGTGTATGCTTGTTGTGTGACTAGTTAGCTTGTAGTCTGTGCATGACATATTTTTATTTAGGCGGCATGAGTTTTTCAAATAAATACATTATTTTTACTGAAATTCTACTGTTAGCCGAGAACGGTAGACTGACCCTTATACCGAACCGTCCAAACCTCACAAGCCTATTTGGGTCTTTTTATTGGATCTTTATATTTGGATCTTATGTGTGGTTATTTGAAATGTGTATTATCGGTGATTCATCGTTATGACGCGTAGGGAGTGACGGGTTCGAGCAGGATCAAGATTTCGGGGAAGAACACTTTCACGACAACGAAGGCATGCCCCTTACCATGTCTTATCCCAGATTTATAAAGTGCATTATATTTTATTGTTTTACAAATATATGCTATTTTGGTTACACACATACCTTGATACACCTGTCGCCATACAATACCCTGAGTAGATACTATATAGTAGTCTTATTAGAGTAGAATTGCTTAGCCATGCTTAATAATAAGTAGGATCCTTGATTCCCCTCTTCGGAGGAATTGGGTGACCCTCGGATCACATACACCCCTTTTGAAACTTGTTGAGCTCGCTGAGCTAGCCGTTGTTGTTTCCTCTACTCTATTCTACTCTAGGTGAAACTTACCGTCTAAACACTGGCGCGGGCGACAGCTGGATCAAAGGAAGGAGCGATTGGCTGCCCTTCACTAGTTAGAGGGGGCAATCCGTCGTCCGTGCCGCATGAGGTCCTAATAAGTCTTGGATTTGAAGATTGTGACCAACCGTACAACCACATGCTATAATGTGCACTGGCTTGGTCAAGTAAGTTAGTCAGCCTTAGGTGTTGATGTCGCCGTACCGCTGATGAGGTGTCTGCCTACGGGAGAACCTTCGGCATAGATGGGGGACCGGTTTGGGGACATACTCTCAGTTCCATGCGCCATACCCGGTGGGCATGTCATATCTTTGGGGGATCTAACTAAAAGACCTTGTCACAATCCATCTGTTGGTACACCAATTGGTGTGTATTAAACCAGCGACGGCTGGTGGGCGTCAAGACGGGATTGTGTCTTGTGGGAAAAGTGTACAACCTTTGCAGAGTTTAAACTATTCGAATAGCCGTGTCCACGGTCATGGACGACACATGAATCTTTCTTGACATACGGGAACCTGTCTTGCTACTTCCCTCTTTGCCCCTATCCTTATCCTGGAATCTATGAACTGTGTGAGTTGTCGTGGACAATCACACTATTGAGAATTGCCACATTGATGATAAACATGTTTTCATCAAAAACTGCTTTCATCAAAACTATTACCATATTGCAAATAAAATTGGCTTTATGCAAAAGAACCATATAACCTCCACATAAAGCCACATGTAGATATTATAGGTTTTGCATAAAGGGTATGTTGAGTATGTCATGTACTCATGGCAATACTTTTGTTGATACTTCAGAGTACTATGGAGAAGGAGATGACTATGACTACTATGATGACGCTGATGAGTGAGGCCTCGTGGACTACATCGACTGCCTGTGGCTGAGATAGAGTCGCTACGCATTTTATATTTTCGCTGTGTTTCTGGATGTAATAAATGTCACTAGACATTTCACTATGTTGTTATTCAGACTTTGTAATAAATTACTATTTTGTACGTCTGCAATGATATACATTTCGCTGTGTCGTTAACGTTGATCTTGGGATTGACGAATAAACACAAGGGGGGTCTGGAAGTTAAGTTCCGGTCCTCACATTCCAAAAGATTATGGTACTTACTAGCTTTGAGCGCTCATTGCCCCTATCATAAGCATCTTGAGGTGATTAAGGTTAAAGTGACCAAAGATTAAGTATATGCTTGACGAAATATAAGTTGGCAATCTCATGTCCCTTGAGTACGAGGGCCACTCCTCATGCTACTCAATTTTAGTTACCAGTAAGTTCTTATCATTGTAAGTATATATGTATCATAAAGAACCGCCAACGGTGTACTCCTTGCATATGATACAGGAGCTATCCCATAATCAAAATGAGAAGGCAAGCAGACAGTGAGCATCAGCGATCTTTTTATTTGCTATTTGCATAGATTTTTATTGAGGATGCTTCACGGATTACTCACTATGGTTATGCTGCAAGTTTCCACCATGATTAGGCATGGCTTAGGCTAATGGCTAATGGCTACGTGTAGAGCCTGTTGGGAACCCAAAGAGTAAGGTGTGAACCAGTACAGCAGCAAGCCTTCCCTGAGTAAGAAACCGAGGTTATCGAACCAGTAGGAGGAAGGAAACGTCACACAGGTGTTGCAAGCAACGCGGAGACCTGCACAACACAAACTCAAGACTTTGCCCCCAACGAATCAGTGAGGTTGTCAAGCTCACCGGTTTGCTGTAACAAAGGATTAAACGTATGGTGTGGAAGGTGATGATGGTTTGCAGCAAGTAAACAGTAACAGTGGAAGATGTATCAATGGTAAAGATTGACCGGGGTCCATAGTTCACTAGAGGTGATCTCCTTAGACAAACAACATGGAATGAAGGGTAAACAAATTACAGCAGGGCAATTGACAGGAACTGAGCAAGGCATAACAATGCAATACCAGACAAAAAGATCCTTTGAGATTCGATTGGGCAATATAACAAGATACATAGACCACCATCCAACTGCATCTATGACTAGAAGTCCACCTTTGGGTTATCATCTGAACCCCCTCCGGTATTAAGTTGCAATCAACAGACAACTGCTTTAAGCAAAGTGTGTAAGGTAAACAATCCACTTGTTCTATGAACAAGAGACCATTGTTTTCTCCCTAGTGGCAGCAACGCATATACAACCGAAGATATTTCTGTCACTTTCCTTGGAAACTAGAGGCATGAACCCACTTTCGAGCATAAATACCCCCTCTTGGAGTCACTATCAACTACTCGGCCAAGATAGCTACTAACAACGGAGAGCATGCAAGATCACAAACAACACAGACATGATAGAATCATAAAGACAAAACCATTAATTAATTTGACATAGTAATCTCAATATCCATCGGATCCCCGCAAACACAACATGCATCATTACAAATAGATTAGATCTTGATCATGAACGGAGCTCACAAGATCTATACATGAAAGCACAAGGAGGAGATACAACCAGCTAGCTACTACATGGACCCATAGTCCAAGGTGAAACTACTCACACATCATACCGGAGAACAAGGCCTCTGGGATGATCTCCCCTCCGGAAGGGTGCCAGGAAGAACTTTAGATCCCCCCCCCCGATCTAGGGACGATGGTGGCGGCGGCTACAGAAGGTTTCATGGAGTTTTGATCGGGTTCCTAGGGTTTCTGCATCGGGGGCTTCTTATAGGCGAGGAGGCGAGGCAAGGGGTGCCCGGGGGTCCCACACCCTGCCCAGGCGGGGGCCAGGCTTGGTCGCGCCTGAGGGGGTGTGGACACCCCGTGGTGCCCCTCCGTCTCATCTTCTGGATTCGTGTCGCCCACGGTAAAATATTGACTTTGGATTTTGAAAGGGTATTTTACCCTATACTATTTTTGATTGACAATGACACCGTGGTTAGAGTGGACTAATGCTACTTCTAGTGTATTACACAGGTTCTAGTCCGATGCTGTGATGAAAGGTTATCGGAGACCCCCCCCCCCCCATTTTGATAACGAAGCTTCGCACCGGAGTTTCCCTTTTTATGTAATTTGAGTTCGGGTAGGAGCTGTTGGTGCCAAGCGGGCCTAGCTACCTCTCCTCTCAGCTCACTCATGAACGGTGGAGGAAGAAGATGGACACTAGACACAAATTTCTGGGCCGGCGCACGAATGCCGCCGTGGGCGCACGCACACCCAAATCTTCTTGATCTTTAGAATGTCTACATGGTGCTCATCTCAGGTCTGCTTGCAGCGATTACACAGGGGGTACTTATAGCACTCCGAACACTACCCACTATCCACGATCTGTATGCCCTGTCGCTCCCGCACGACGCGCTCAGAACGTGACCGGCACGGCCGGCTCAGCTGCTGGATCGTGGACCTCCCGCCTAACTCGCTAACAGTCTGACCGACTCACGCGTGAACGTGCAGACACAGACGCACGCACACGCGCCCAGACGCGCCACACACACACGCATCCGCCATGCCTCGACACGGACCTCCTCCTGGTGCACGGATGTCGGATGCCACCATGCACGGGCATGGCTTGATGCTAACATTCACGCCCCAAGCCATGACCTTGCACATGTCAGGCTCGTCGTCGACGTCACGCCATGGCCACTCATACGGCCTCCTTGACGCTTGACGCTGCACTCCGCCATGATCAGCATGCCCTCAGCTCATGCCCATGCCGCGCACTTACTCAGGCAACGCAGCCGCTCGAGCAGCTCGATCTTCTCCTCGGCGACTGTCGCTGCGCTTCACACGCCCCAGCTCGTGCCCACGTCGCGCTCCAACACGATCAACACGGCCAGCCGGCGTGCTCAGGACGCGGTCTTGTCTCCTCGCTCCTCCTCTGCATACGCCCCTCACTCCCCGGCCGACGCACCCGTCGCGCTCCAACGCGAATGATGCGGCCATCTCTAGTGCGGCTACGCGATCACCTCCTCGGCGATCGACACCGTGCTCCACACGCCCCCAGCTCGCAGCCTTGATCACGCACCAACGTGATCAACGCGGCCGATCCAGCGTGCCCAGGAACTCGGTCTTCTACTCCCCAAGCCACGCCACGCCACCGCAACCTTTGCACCACCAGGCAGGTCCGCCGCGGCCGTCGCGCTATCGCATGCACAGCATCACCGTGCTCCGCTCCACGGCCTAGGTGAAGGGAATATGCCCTGAGAGGCAATAATAAAATGTTTATTATGTGTATTCCAAGTATATGATAGATGTTTATTTTGCATGCTATAATTGTATTAATACGGAAACGTTAATACATGTGTGTTTAATAAACAAACAAAAAGTTCCTAGTTATGCCTCTCTCATAAACTAGTTCGTTGATTAACAAGATGATCACGGTTTCCTGATCATAGACATTGGATGTTGTTAATAACGAGACACAACATTAGTGTAATGGTGTGATGAACATTCATCCGAAGTATAGCATTACGATCAAAGTCATTGAGTTTATATTGCTATAAACAAACTACGAAGTAATCCTAATCCTTAGACCATGAGATCATGCCAATCACTAACACCGGAAGAGTTTCTTGTTGACATCAAACGTCACTCCGTAACTGGGTGATTATAAAGATGGCTTCAAAGCTTCTAAAGTGTTATGTTGAGAATCATGGATCAAGAGTGGAATTTGTTCATCCCGATGACGGATAGATATGCTCTGGGCCCTCTCGGTGATATCACATTGGTTAGCTTGCAAGCAAGTGATTTGATCACTAGAATGTTATATCACGGGAACGAGAAAAGAGTGCATGTCAGTAACAAGATCAAACTAGGTATGGAGATACCGATGATCGAATCTCGGACATGTAATATATCGTGAAACAAAGGGATTAAGATACAAGCGTAAAAGGTTCCGACGATCACAGGAAAATTCATCGTTGAATGTGTGGGAGTCAGTATGGATCTCCAGGTCCCGCTACTGATTATTGATCGGAGAAGGGTCTCAATCATGTCCGCATTATTCGCGAACCGTAGGGTGACACACTTAAGGGACACTGGCATCCAGTTAGAGCAAATGTTTCATGCCGAAAGAATAAACAAGCGCAGGAATTTTATTTCACTAGATACCGAAACAGGTTTTCGGGTGAAATTGCATAAAGTGGTTATGCATGTGAAATGGAATTCTAGCAAGGGGTTATTTGTGAATGTTTGTCATTAAAGTAATTGACAAAATTGTGAATAAAATAAAATAGTTTTATTTAATGAGAGTTTGCATTAAATTTGGTGGAAATTTAATGGGAATTTGAGTGGACTTTTGAGTGGAGAAAATTGAAGGGCATTTTGTGAGTGGGGTGTCCACCCACATGAATGAAGGAGGGGAGGGGGCAGCCCCCATGGCCGGCGGCCACCCCCTTGGGTGCCCCCTCCTCCTATAAAAGGAGCCCCCCTCCTCACTTGTCTCTAACACCTCCTCGTGAAGGATCTCTCTCCCCCTCTAGAATTTATCCCCCATGGTCTCGGACTAGCGAGATACATGTTCCCGGTGGCTATTCAGCAAGAAAGGGTTGTGCTTCCGCTGCATCGCTGAAGCGAGGAGGCAGAGGTTGCCTGGTGTCTTGTACGTGTGTGCGAGCACGGATGCGCTGCTGCTTTGCGGCGCTAGGACTTCCTCTCGATCTTGAGATCGGCAAGAGATCGTCTACATCAACCACGAGTTGAACTCGTTAAGCTTTGTCGATCTTCAAGGGTATGTTCTCTACGGATATACATCCGCCCGTTGTTTGTATCTAGTAGATAGATCTTGGTATATAGTTCCCATCGTAGGAAAAATTTTGTTTTCTATGCTGCGAATCCTACAGTGGTATCAGAGCCGGATCTATGCGTAGATACTTTACACGGGTAGTACACATATGAGTATGTGGGCAATGATGATCATGTTGTTGCTCCTTTGTTGTAATTTTGGATATTGGTGGCATAGTGGGATGAAGCGGCCCGGACAAACTTTACATGTCCTCGCACATGAGACCTGTTCCACACTTGACATGCAACTAGTTTGCATAAGTGGCTAGCGGGTGTCTGTCTCTCCTACTATAGTCAATATCTATTTTGCAAGCGAGTAGTCAACAATTTGGTTATCCTCGTTGTGGTTCATGTTCGTAGGTAAGAACGGTTCTATCTCGAAAGCCCTAAGCCACGTAAAACTTGCAATGGATAAATTAGAGGCGTCTAGTTTAGATTGTTGCTGGGCTAGTGTTATGATATGGTGATGTTGTAAGTAGAAGTATGAGATGATACTCTTACAACATACATAACGTGTAATCTCCATAGGCCTTGGACTTACACATATAGGTATGATAGTGATCATACCACGGTGCACATGATAGAGATCATATGCGGGAACCATATCATTTCACTAATAAACATGTGATGTTTGATAGCATCTTATATTGCTTGTTTAGCGCTTTGTTAGCATAATAAGATGATCACTCTTTTAAATATCAAGATAAGAATGTGTTCTTCCTTTAGTATGCACCGATTATGTTTTCTTCGCTCCAAGACATCACGTGATGATCGGGTGTTCTTGGATCCACGACCATATTTCGGGTGTAAAACAGTTACACACGCGAATACTAAGGTTCTAACTTGGCAAGCCTAGCATGTACAGACATGGCCTCGGAACATGGACCGAAAGGTTAAGCATGAGTCATATAGTTGATATGATGCCCATTTGATGCTCGCCTTTGAAGCTACACCGACTCACGTGATGATCGGACTTGGTGTAGTGGATTTGGTTCATGTAATCACCAAAAAGGCACGAGGGATGTCGTTTTTGAGTGGGAGTTCATTCATAATATGGATTAGTTGAACTCAATCTATCATACACTTAGTCTAAACTTTACAAATTCTGTTGTAGATGGCACCACCTGCTTTTAATTTCAATGTGTTCATGGAGAAAGAGAAACTTGCAACGAACGGTAGCAACTTTACCGAATGGGCCATGAATTTGAGGATTCTCCTCTCTGCTGCACAAAAGCAATATGTGCTAGAAGCACCGTTAGGCCCCCCACCTTTTGAGGATGCCCCTGACGAGGAGAAGAATGTCTATCAGACTCGTCAGGAGGACCACAACTTAGTTCATTGCGGCATATTGTATGGGCTAGAGCCAGAACTTCGAAAGCATTTCGAAAACGGCAATGCTTTTGATACAATGGGTGAGTTGAAAATGATTTTCAACACACATGTTGTTGTAGAGAGCTACAACGCTTCAGAAAAGTTCTTTAGCTGCATGATGGAAGAGCACAGCTCCATTAGTGAGCATGTACTCAAGATGTCGGGTTACACTGATAAGCTTGTGTCCTTGGGAATATCGATTCCCATTGACTTAGGCATCCATCGTGTTCTGCAGTCTCTGCCACCTAGCTATAAGAGCTTCGTGATGAACTATAATATGCAAGGCATGAAGAAGTCTCTCCTCGAGCTTCTGTCAATGCTTAAAACTGCAGAAGTGGAGATCAAAAAGGAACATCAAGTGTTGATGATCAATAGGAACACTGGTTTCAAGAAAGACAAGAAGGGAAAACGGAAGGGAAGTAAGGGCGGCAAGCCTGTTGCCGTGCCTGAAAATAAACCCCGAGTTGGACCTAAGTCTGATATCGAGTGCTACTATTGTAAGGGGACTGGCCACTGGAAGCGCAACTGCCCCAAGTATTTAGCAGACAAGAAAGCCGGCAAGGCAAACAAAGGTATATATGATATACATGTTATTGATGTGTACTTGACTAGTGCTCGCAGTAGCACCTGGGTATTTGATACCGGTTCAGTTGCTAATATTTGTAACTCGAATCAGGGGCTGCGGAACAAGCGACCGCTAGCAAGGGGTGAGGTCAAGATGCGTGTCGGCAATGGATCAAGTGTTGATGTGATCGCCGTCGGAACGCTGCCTCTCCACTTGCCGTCGGGATTAGTAATAAACTTGAATAATTGTTATCTGGTGCCTGCACTGAGCATGAACATTGTATCTGGATCGTGTTTGATGCGAAGTGGTTATTCATTTAAATCCGAGAACAATGGTTGTTCCATTTATATGAATGAAATCTTTTATGGTCATGCATCGATGATGAATGGTTTATTTCTTTTAGATCTCGATAATAATGTTACACATATTCATAATGTTGATGCTAAAAGGATTAAACTAAATGATGATATATCCGCATATATGTGGCACTGCCGTCTAGGTCATATTGGTGTTAAACGCATGAAGAAGCTCCATTCGGATGGACTTTTGGAATCACTTGATTATGAATCATTTGATACATGTGAGCCATGCCTTATGCGCAAGATGACTAGAACGCTGTTTTCCGGTTCAATGGAACGGGCGACAGATTTATTGGAAATCATACATTCTGATGTATGTGGTCCAATGAGTGTGTCGGCGCGAGGTGGATATCGTTATTTTGTTACTTTCACGGATGATTTGAGTAGATACGGTTATATATACTTGATGAAACACAAGTCTGAAACCTTTGAAAAGTTCAAGGAATTTCAGAATGAAGTGGAAAATCATCGTAATAGAAAGATCAAATCTCTATGGTCCGACCGTGGAGGTGAGTATCTAAGTTACGAGTTTAGCACTCACATGAAAGAGTGTGGAATTGTTTCACAACTCACACCTGCCGGAACACCACAGCGAAATGGTGTGTCGGAACGTCGTAATCGTACTTTATTAGATATGGTTCGATCTATGATGTCTCTGACGGACTTGCCGTTGTCATTTTGGGGCTATGCACTAGAAACTGTTGCATTCACTTTAAATCGGGCACCATCTAAATCCGTTGAAAAGACAGCGTATGAATTGTGGTTTGGAAACAAACCTAAGCTGTCATTTCTTAAAGTTTGGGGATGCGATGTTTATGTGAAGAAACTTCAACCGGATAAACTCGAACCCAAAGCGGAAAAATGCGTCTTCATACGATACCCTAAGGAAACTATTGGGTATTCCTTCTATCATAGATACGAGGGCAAGGTTTTTGTTGCCAAGAATGGATCCTTTCTAGAGAAAGAGTTTCTCGCGAAAGGTGTGAGTAGTCGGAAGGTAGAACTCGAAGAGGTTACTGAACCTTCTCTTCAAAGTATGGTGAGTAGTGCAGCGCCGGAAGTTGTTCCGGAGTTGGCTCCACCTGTTGAAGAGGGAACTAATGATAATGATCATGAAACTCCAAAAGAGAGTACTACCAAACCTCGCAGGTCTAGAAGGACGCGTGCAGCTCCCGAGCTGTACGGAAATCCTGTCATGAATTTCATGGTTGATGAAAATGATGACCCTGCGACGTATGAAGAAGCGATGATGAGCCCGGATTCCAACAAATGGTTAGAAGCCATGAAATCCGAGATGGAATCCATGTATGAAAATCAAGTTTGGAACTTGGTGGACTTACCTCATGACCGAAAGGCCGTGGAGAACAATGGATTTTCAAAAGGAAAACTGATGCTGATGGTAATGTGACCATCTATAAAGCTCGACTTGTCGCAAAGGGGTTTCGACAAATTCAAGGAGTTGACTATGATGAGACATTCTCTCCCGTAGCGATGCTAAAATCAGTTAGGATTATGTTAGCAATTGCTGCATATTTCGATTATGAGATATGGCAGATGGATGTCAAAACCGCGTTTCTCAATGGTAATATTGAAGAAGAGTTGTATATGATACAACCAAAGGGTTTTGTCGATCCTAAGGATGCTAACAAGGTGTGCAAACTTCAGCGATCCATCTATGGATTGAAGCAAGCATCACGAAGTTGGAATCTCCGCTTTGATGAGGTGATCAAAGAGTTTGGATTTGTCCAAACTTATGGAGAAGCTTGTATTTACAAGAAAGTGAGTGGGAGCAATGTGGCATTTCTGATATTATATGTGGATGACATATTATTGATCGGAAATGATATAGAGCTTTTAAACAGTGTTAAAAGTTATCTAAACAGCAAATTTTCAATAAAAGACCTAGGTGAAGCGTCATACATATTAGGCATAAAGATCTATAGAGATAGATCTAGGCGCCTAATAGGGCTATCGCAAAGTACATACCTTGATAAGATTTTAAAGAAGTTTAAAATGGAAAATAGTAAGAAGGGGTTCTTACCTATGACACAAGGCACGACATTCAGTAAGACTCAAAGTCCGGCTTCGGCGGAAGAAAGAGAGATAATGGACAAGGTCCCCTATGCTTCAGCCATAGGCTCTATAATGTAGGCCATGCTATGTACAAGACCGGATGTGGCACATGCTATTAGTTTGACTAGTAGGTACCAATCGGATCCAGGTTCAGAACACTGGAAAGCGGTCAAGAATATCCTTAAGTACTTGCGAAGAACTAAGGATATGTTTCTTGTATACGGAGGTGAAGAAGAGCTCGTCGCTAAGTGTTATGTCGACGCTAGCTTTGACACCGATCTGGATGACTCTAAGTCTCAATCCGGATACGTATTTCTCATGAATGGCTGAGCGGTTAGTTGGAGGAGCTCCAAACAACCTGTGGTGGCAGGATCAACAACGGAGGCCGAATATGTTGTTGCTTCAGAAGCGGCTCAGGAAGCAGTTTGGATGAAGGAGTTCATATCCGAACTAGGTGTGGTTGCAAACGCGTTGGACCCAATGGTGATCTATTGTGACAACAATGGTGCCATTAGCAATGCCAAAGAGCCAAGGTCTCACAAGCATTCCAAGCATATTAAGCGCCGGTTTCACTCCATCCGCGAGCATGTCAAGGATGGAGATATAAAGATTTGTAAAGTACATATGGATCTCAATGTAGCAGATCCGTTGACAAAAACTCTCCCTAGAGCAAAACATGATCTACACCAGAACTCCATGGGTGTTAGATACATCACAATGTAACTAGATTATTGTCTCTAGTGCAAGTGGGAGACTGAAGGGAATATGCCCTGAGAGGCAATAATAAAATGTTTATTATGTGTATTCCAAGTATATGATAGATGTTTATTTTGCATGCTATAATTGTATTAATACGGAAACGTTAATACATGTGTGTTTAATAAACAAACAGAAAGTTCCTAGTTATGCCTCTCTCATAAACTAGTTCGTTGATTAACAAGATGATCACGGTTTCCTGATCATAGACATTGGATGTTAATAACGAGATCACAACATTAGTGTAATGGTGTGATGAACATTCATCCGAAGTATAGCATTACGATCAAAGTCATTGAGTTTATATTGCTATAAACAAACTACAAAGTAATCCTAATCCTTAGACCATGAGATCATGCCAATCACTAACACCGGAAGAGTTTCTTGTTGACATCAAACGTCACTCCGTAACTGGGTGATTATAAATATGGCTTCAAAGCTTCTAAAGTGTTATGTTGAGAATCATGGATCAAGAGTGGAATTTGTTCATCCCGATGACGGATAGATATGCTCTGGGCCCTCTCGGTGATATCACATTGGTTAGCTTGCAAGCAAGTGATTTGATCACTAGAATGTTATATCACGGGAACGAGAAAAGCGTGCATGTCAGTAACGAGATCAAACTAGGTATGGAGATACCGATGATCGAATCTTGGACATGTAATATATCGTGAAACAAAGGGATTAAGATACAAGCGTAAAAGGTTCCGACGATCACAGGAAAATTCATCGTTGAATGTGTGGGAGTCAGTATGGATCTCCAGGTCCCGCTACTGATTATTGATCGGAGAAGGGTCTCAATCATGTCCGCATTATTCGCGAACCGTAGGGTGACACACTTAAGGGACACTGGCATCCAGTTGGAGCAAATGTTTCATGCCGAAAGAATAAACAAGCGAAGGAATTTTATTTCACTAGATACCGAAACAGGTTTTCGGGTGAAATTGCATAAAGTGGTTATGCATGTGAAATGGAATTCTAGCAAGGGGTTATTTGTGAATGTTTGTCATTAAAGTAATTGACAAAATTCTGAATAAAATAAAAGAGTTTTATTTAATGAGAGTTTGCATTAAATTTGGTGGAAATTTAATGGGAATTTGAGTGGACTTTTGAGTGGAGAAAATTGAAGGGCCATTTTGTGAGTGGAGTGTCCACCCACATGAATGAAGGAGGGGAGGGGCAGCCCCCATGGCCGGCGGCCACCTCCTTGGGAGCCCCCCTCCTCCTATAAAAGGAGCCCCCCTCCTCACTTGTCTCTAACACCTCCTCGTGAAGGATCTCTCTCCCCCTCTAGAATTTATCCCCCATGGTCTCGGACTAGCGAGATACATGTTCCCGGTGGCTATTCGGCAAGAAAGGGTTGTGCTTCCGCTGCATCGCTGGAGCGAGGATGTCACATCCCAAAATTCTCCTAATTTTGGAATGCGAAATAAATAAATAATTTTGATTGATTGTTTGACTATGTTGAAAATTCTCAAAGAGAAGAAACTTTTTGAATAGAAAATCCTCTCAACCATGAATTCAAAATCTTATATTCTTTTGTTAAGACCTAAGTAGCCATATAGGCAAAAGGGAATGGATTGATTATGGATTGTAGAATTGGTGTGCAAGATTTCAAAATGAAAATCATGAAGCATTCATATGCATTTCATCCATGCAAAGTTCTCACAAACTAAATCCAATCCTGGTATCTAAATCCTATAGTTGATTCGCCCAAATGTTCCTGAGGGTAATTAAATTGACTTATTAAAACCCACTGTTGCTAAGGCATAAATTATTGCTAAATCATAGCCTAAAGAGATCCAATTAATACTACAAAATTTTAGAAATAAAATTGAGCTCATTTGGAGCTAGTATGAAAAAGTTATGGAATAAATACAAACACATAAAGATATAAATAAAATGAGATATACAAGGATTTATAAACCCACTACTTCCAAACTAGTAAAAAGATTACAAATTTGATTCTATAATGACCTATTCGATTTTAGAAAAATTTAGGAACAAGAATCATATCATTTGGAGTTTGTATGCAAAAGATATGAAGGAAACAAGTAAATAGAAATAGAAAAAGAAAAAAAATCTAACGGGCCGGCCCAGCAAGGACCGACCAAACCAGCCACGACCGGGTATAGAGAACGATCGATCTAGTGCTTTAATTTGCGTGCAATCAGTTTTCTGTGACCTATCTCTATTCAAATTGCTATAACTTTTTATCTACAACTCCGAATCGACTTCCGTTTGCTTCTACTTGTTCTCTACTTCAAGGCCTATCTCTACACCATCCTAAATCTTTATATAAACTCGTGGAGCCACGGCTGTACGAGTTTCTATTCTCGAAATCCCGAATCTACCTATTCTCGAATCTTGTTTCGCTTTTTAACCCATCTAGACTTCGTCGTTTGCTTTCGGTCAAAAAACGAAAGTTGAAGATCGCGTCGAAATCTTTCAATTTCGACAAACCTCACCTCTTTTCATCGACCACAGCCGGAGAATTTCATATCGCAATATTTCAGATCTTACGGTGTAAATCCAAGATATACTCGCGCTCGTTTCTTCAAATCCAAATTCCTTTGGTGAGAAGGTGGGAATAATGATTCTTCACAACTTTCATGTTCTGAGTTTTTCGATTTGACCTGCGGATTTGTCTCTCTAACACAGATCTATTTCTTGTCTATTCTGAGCCAAAATCGGGTCAATCTCTTCTTCTAGCCACTGGATTCTATCCAGACGGTCGAGATCCAATCAAACCGGTGCGTGCCATGTCGTCATTCCGGTCATCTTCCTCATCAACGCCACGTCAACGTAAGGTCAACATCTAGTCCCAGTCAGCATGCAAAGTCAACCTGTCCAGTCAGCGAAATATTCCCTGAAATATTCCGTTCGAATTTAAATTTGCATATTATAGATCTAACTTGTAAAATTCATTAGAAATTCATACCATGTCCAAAAATTGCGTATAATATACCAAATTGAAGATAATTTCACGTAGAATCATCTTATAGGAATAGATCCAACTTTTACTGTACGTGGTTACTGTAGTAATTTAATTAGTTTTAATGGTCTTTTAGGTTAATAAATTCATAGGATATTATCTGTAACTCCGAAAAATATGAATAATATATCAAATTGAAGCTACTGTAATGTACTTTAATAATATCTGGTTGGATCTATCCTTTGCAGATTATTCAACCCGTAGCAATTTAATTAGTTTTAATAGCTTTAGAAATCATTAAATTTGTAGAAAATTATTTGCATATCACAAAAATATAAATAATATACCGATAGAAAGCTGGTTCCATGTAGATCATCAATCTGCAAATGGTTCAGTAAAATACTATAAGGTTTCGCAGCAATTAAATAAATGGTTTAATGGCTTATTTAGAGTAATAAATTCATAAGAAAATAAATACTATTCAGAAAATTACAAATAATATCTCCCTGAAATCAAAATTCCGTGGAGATTACAGATATAATTTTAGTTTGATTTTTAGGCAACAGAAACTGTATGAATCATTTAAAACCCAGTAAACACTATTTAAATCATACAAAAAGATCTATAACTCCGATTAGGGTGAATCCAACGCCTACTGGTTCGTATTAATGTCCTCTATCCAGTAAACCCAAGAAACAAATTTAATTCTACAGTTAGGACAGGCGTTACAACAGAACTATCAAAACCCTTATATTGGCAAGTAATTATTAATAACAAGTACCCTATTGCATTAAATGAACTCATACATGCATCATATGATATATTAATATTCATAAAACTAATTATACCCATTGTGTAATGTTAAATCATCATGCATGTTTTCGATCATCCTTGTTGTGTTTGCTATGTTTGCAATTGTTTTGATTGGAACTATCTTGTCCTCGTATTAGATTGTTCGGAGAGTGTGATTGCTGCGGAGAAATACAATCAACACCCATATTATCAACATAAGGCAAGTTACACCACTTGTTCATATTATCGTCCCAGTTTTGATTCTATGCATGTGATCTTCAAAATTTCTGTAGTATGCATGTGTAGGATGTTCTAGTACAATTTTTCCTTAGCATTATTTTGCAAGTGCGATGATTTTGTAGTATGCCATGAGTAGCTCTATACTTAGGATTTCCCATCCTAATAGGTTACCCCTGTTTTTGCTAAGTATTGCTTGCTATGCTATATATACAAAGTACCGTTGGGGAGTTCGAAAGACAAAGAATTTTTCTAAGTATAAAGGCTCTCTAGAGCAAACTTTTCCTCTCAAATCCACTTCAAAATAAAACTAAGTTTTCTTCTGGGCGGAATGGTTGTCGGGTCAACGAGTGAGATTTTGGTGGAGGACGGCCGCCCAGGAATCAAAGAAGTCTGCCATGTTTCAGAATTCAGAAGCTTCCAGTGCAACCACAATACATTATGGGCTCTGTCTTGGCCTAGTACTTAGTGGGAAACCTCACCTGGGTACCAACATTTGGAGGTTCCTGACACGGTTGGATCCGGAAGGTAGAGGGGCTACTAAGGGAAAGCCTCGCCATGGTCTTGTCTGTAAAAGGACTTGATCGTGGATTGTGGATAAAGTGCACAAACTCTCGAGAGTATTGCAATCTGATCGATCAGCCGTGTTCACGGAAACAGAACAACATTGAGCATCTGAAGGATGGAGCCTCTGAAGGATCTTCCTCTCTCTTTTCTAAAACAAAGTTTTGAAACCCCATGGCGTGCGTAATATCGCTAATGGGTGGGAATTTGGGAACTTGGTGTGTAATATCCAAGTGACGCTTGGTGCGTAATATCCAAGTGTTTGGTTGTTTGGACACTTGGTGCGTAATATCCTCGTGTGCCACTCGACCTTATTTTATCTAAGCAAATGTTTACAAAGTAGGACAATCTTCTCTTCTCTCTACTTAAGAAAACTAGCTTTATGCAAATGAACTCCAAAGCCTAAACTAGCCTTGCATGTAGAGATAGTCTTTTCTTTCCTTGGTGTAATTTGCCAATACATTCAAAGTATTGACCCAACTTGTTGGTTGCACGTTTCATGTGCAGAATTTCAGAGATCGTTGAAAGGTGCGCTAGGATCATGGGTCTTCACTCAACCTGCCTGTGGCATTGATGGGACTCCAAGTTGTATTTATATCGCTTCTGTTGTAATAATGTAGACTCTGAATTATTCAATTCATGTAATAAATACTTGTGTTTTACATGATATTTCATCGACTGTGAGTGCTAGCTATTGATCCAGGGACTAGCATGTTATTCATAGGGACTTAGGATCTTACTTGATCCGAGGTCACTACAGAGGAGGCGGAGGTTGCCCGGTGTCTTGTATGTGTGTGCGAGCACGGATGCGCTGCTGCTTTGCGGCGCTAGGACTTCCTCTCGATCTTGAGATCGGCAAGAGATCGTCTACATCAACCACGAGTTGAACTCGTTAAGCTTTGTCGGTCTTCAAGGGTATGTTCTCTACGGATATACATCCGCCCGTTGTTTGTATCTAGTAGATAGATCTTGGTATATAGTTCCCATCGTAGGAAAAATTTTGTTTTCTATGCTGCGAACCCTACACTAGGATGAGGCTCTGATACCACATGTTGGTGCCAAGCGGCCCTAGCTACCTCTCCTCTCATATCACTCATGAACGGTGGAGGAAGAAGATGGACACTGGACACAAATTTTCGGGCCGGCGCACGAACACCGCCGTGGGCGCACGCACACCCAAATCTTCTTGATCTTTAGAATGTCTACATGGTGCTCATCTCAGGTCTGCTTGCAGCGATTACACAGGGGTACTTATAGCACTCCGTACACTACCCACTAGACATGATCCGTACGCCCCGTCGCTCCCGCACGACGAGCTCAGAACGCGATCGGCACGGCCGGCTCAGCTGCTGGATCGTGGACCTCCCGCCTAACTCGCTAACAGTCTGACCGACTCATGCGTGAACACGCACACACACATGCACGCACACGCGCCCAGACGTGCCACACACACACGCATCCGCCATGCCTCGACACGGACCTCCTCCTGGTGCACGGACGCCGGATGCCACCACGCACGGGCATGGCTTGATGCTAACAGGAGCTACGCACTATTAAGAGGGGTTCTCTTGATGAGCTTGTTGGGGATGATCACCTAAGCCATATTCATGTCCCATTCTCCTACCTAATCCATCACCAAAGATAGAAGAGAAGAAATCCTATCCATCAAGCCCTTTTCTGTAGATCCGGTTTTTAGATCGGTTGGACCGGCTCCCAGACCGGACCGGCCGGTGTTAGGATCGGAAATCCGAACTCAAACCGGGTTTTCCGGTTTACTCACTCCGAGTCTATCCGGGTCTGGGTACTGAGAGAAGATTCGGTTTTAGTCTGATTTTCCGGGCTGAGGACCGGACTGTCCGGTGTGTGAACCGGCCCAACCGAACTTAAAACCGGACCTTGCGTTTTTGCCTTAAAACGGCTAGTTTTTCTCCTTGAGTATAAATATCCCTTCTTCTAGCTTGAGCAGGTTAGGCATTCAGTTGATATCATTTCTTGAAGCTCTCTCTCTCTCTTCCCCCCATTGTTGAAACACAAAAGATTGAGGATCTTCCATTCTACCCAACCAAATCCAAATCCCGTTGGTCGAAAGTAAGAGGAGGTCCCGATCTACGTTTCCACCAAGCCAAAGTTTATTCCCCCTTGATTTCATCGAGTTAGCTTGTTACTCTTGGGTTTGTGGGAAACCCTGGGTGGCTAGGGTCGCCCGGAGGCATTCAGCTTGTGATTTTCTCTATGGAAAGTTTGTGAGGGTTTGGAGTGTTGGAATTATGCCCTAGAGGCAATAATAAAGATATTATTATTATAATTCTTGTTCATGATAATGTTTATATTCCATGCTAGAATTGTATTAAGCGGAAACTTTAATACTTGTGTGGTTTGTGAACAACACCGTGTCCCTAGTACGCCTCTAAGGACTAGCTCATTGATCAATGATGGTTAAGGTTTCCTAACCATAGACATGAGTTGTCAATTGATAATGAGATCATATCATTGGGAGAATGATATGATGGATAGACCCAAACTAAGCGAAGCAATTAGATCGTGTCATCGTGTTCGTCTTTGCGAAGCTTTTCTTATGTCAAATATTGTATTCCTTAGACCATGAGATAATGCAACTCCCTGGTATCGGAAGAAAGCTTTGAGGTCATCAAACGTCATCCTATGAGAGGGTGATCATAAAGGTGTCTCTCAGGTGATCGGAAAGTATCTGTTGGGTTGTATGTATCGAGATGGGATTTGTCCCTCCCAAGTCGGAGAGATATACTTCGGGCCCACTCGGTAATCGATATCAACACCGCTTGCAAGCATGTGGTTAAGGAGTTAATCACAAAGTGATATCGGATTACGGAACGAGTAAAGTACTTGCTGTGAACGAGATTGAACTAGGTATGGCGGTACCGACGATCGAATCTCGGGCAAGTAAAATATCGCGAGACGAAGGGAATATATATATGGGATTGATTGAATCCTGGCATCGTGGTTCATCCGATATGATCATCGATGAATGTGTGGGAGTCAATATGGGTTTCCAGACCCCGCTGTTGATTATTGATAGAAGATCATGTCTGCATATTCTCGAACCCGCAGGGTCACACACTTAACGTGTCTCGATGCTAGGATAGATTGGATAATTGGTTTATGAGTTTTTGTTCGGAGTCTCGAATGGGATCCGGGACATCACGAGAGGTTCCGGAGTGGTCCGGAGAATAAGATTCATATAAGGCAGTACAGTTTTTGGAGTTCAAAATTGTTCCGGGTTAATCGGTATTGTACCGGAAGCTTCTAGAACCTTCCGGAAGGGGACCAACGTGGCCACACCTTCCGGGAGGGGGCATGGGCCTATGAGGGAGTGCCCTGGCCGCATTGGGCCAGGGGCACAAGGCCCCATAGGGCCCAGCCAGCCAAGAGAGGTTTAAACTCTAGATAGAGCTTCTAGAAGGGGGGTTTCCTTGCCCCCCACTCTTCCTCCTTGGGGCCGCCGGCCTTGGCTTGGGGGAGGGGCTAGGGCTGCGCCCACCCCTCTATATATAGAGGGCTGGGGGCGCACCAACCCGACACACCTTCCCCTCCAACCCTAGCCGCCCTGCTGCCCTCCTCTCTCCCTCCCGACTGCTTGTAGGCGAAGCCCTGCTGCAGAAATTCTCCACCAATTGCACCGCGCCATCGCATTGTAGATCCAACCCATCTATCCACCATACTTGCTGGACCAAGGAAGGAGGAGACGTCGAGGTGCTGCACGTGTGCATCTCACGGAGGCACCGCCACTTGTGGTGCTAGATCGGATCGGATCGCGAGGAGGAGAAGCGAGTACGACTACATCACCCACGTTCCGACGTTCCGCTGTGCGAATCTTCAAGGGTATGAAGATCTAATCCAATCTCTCTCGTTGTTTGCATCTCCTAGATTAGATCTTGGCTTTCCCTCTGTTCGCATCCGTAGAAAATTTTGACTTACTATGCCGCGAAACCCTTCATGGAGACTACCTTAAAGTCTGCCATGAGTAAGTGAGCTATTCCTTCGTGGGATAGGCTCGGAGAAGAAGGTGAGCCTTTGTGGCGCGTGAGGAATCCTTCGTGGAACCTCACACCTCTCCAACGTGACGTAGCCCCCTTCCCAAAGGTGGTGAACACGGGAATACATATTTGTCTCCGCGTGCTTTGGTTATTCCTTAACCGATCTCTTACTTGTGTTGTTTATCTTGTGATAGCCTTCGAGCTTGAAGTATCTTGTTCATCATCTAGGTTGCCTCACCTAGTTTGCATTTAGGCTCACTTATATTCTACAAAGCCTAAAACTTGCAAAATATTATAAAGAATTTTGTAGAAACCTATTCACCCCCCCTCTAGGTTAACCATCTTACACTTTCAATTGGTATCAGAGCTTAGGGCTCTTTTAAGGGCTTTACCGCCTAAGAGAAAAGATGGTTTTATCCGATGAGGAGGAGGAAAAGACTTATTCGGTCAAGGAGCTTCGCGAACTCTTAGCCAAGGGTGCCATTGAAAAGGCCAAGGCGGATTCCGATCTCCTTGTTCGAATGAGTTACCTAGAAGGACAACTTAAGGCCATTGGCGATGGGGCTTTTCTTGGTAACCCATTGGTAGAACCTCAAGGGAGACCAATGGACACCGAAAAGGATAAGGATGTCGAGTCCGCTCATGAGGGCGGCTCGTCAAAAACATCCACGCCCCCTAATCAATTCCCTTATGTTTATCCTAAGCAAAAGAACATCATGCCTCATATTAATGGTTCGGGTCCTACACCTCATTATGATGGAACTCATTTCTCTCATTGGAAAGCTACTACGGAATCTCATCTTCGCAGTTGCAGCGTTGAGCTTTGCGAGATTGTATGCACCGGCTTCCACCCTCATGACCCCAAAAACCTCACTCCGGGAGAGTACTACGAGCGTCAACTAAATGCAACGGCTTGTGACAAGATAAGGAGTGCCATTCACCGCACTCTTCATGATTAAGTCAGCGACATCCCCACCACAAAGGATCTTTGGGATAGGATTGTCATTCTCCAAGAGAGAACCTCTCTTATCCAAAAATCCAAGTATGAAGCTGCCAAGTCAGAGATGAACATGTTCATGAACCATGATGGTGAGACTATCGATGAAGCATACAAGAGACTTGTTGCCCTCCGCGTGAAGATTGGTGGCCTAGGGTGTGAGAATTATGATGATGGATTCAATTTGAATGATGAACTTATCAAGTCCAAGATTGTCTCCATGATCGCAGTCACCGACAAGAAGCTTGCCTTGAACTTGCAACTCCTTGATAGAGCTAATCAATTCACTCCTGATGATCTAGTCTCTTATCTAGTTGCCACAGATAACTTGGCGGATGAAGGGCAAAAGATCAAGGAGATCAATCGTGCTATTGGGTCTTCCCACTCTCTAGCATTAAAGTCCAAGCATGTGCAAGAAGATGTTGCTAGTGATGAAGAAAGCGATGTTGATGGAGTTAATGATATGCTCTATCAACTTGCTCTCTTCACCAAGAACATGAAGTTCCGAAGAAGGATAAGTTCAATGGGATAAAGTGAGAAGAAGAGGATGTGCTACAATTGTAATGAGTCGACCCATTTTGCCGACAAGTGTCCATATGAGAAGAGGCTTGACAAGCCTAAGTATCAAGAAGGTGCCAAACCAAGATTGAAGCCCAACCCCATCAATGAAAGATACAAAAGGAACAATAGGTGTGATGGCAAGGGCTTCCTAGGTCAAGAATACATATCCGACAAGGAGGAAGAGGATGAAGAGAAGGTGGTTGGAGTGGCCGGTTTTGCCTTTGCCATACCCGGGTCTCTCTTCACCTATGACTACACCAAGGACTACACCGACGACTCTCCTACTCCCAAGGTCACCGCCACTTTCCTCATGGCAAGGAGCTCCAAGGACGAGTCCGACGTGGAGTGTGGGGATAAGGAGAAAGTGGTGGGTGTGACCGGGTTGGCATATGTCAAACCCGGTTCACCTCTCACCTACGACTGCTCCAAGGACTACATCGAGAGTTCTCTTATTCCCAAGATCACTGGTTCTTGTCTTATGGCAAGAAGCTCCAAGGTAATTGTCTCTCCTCCATCCCTATCTAGTGTCTTAGATGATCTTGAGTGATCATGATAGTGATAGTGATGAATTTGGTGAAGAATATATAAAAGAAATGTATGCTATCATGAAGTCTCTTCCTCCCATTGCTCGTGCTAGAGTCAAGCAATTAATGGAACTTGTTGGCTCACACGATGAGGCCATTGATAGCTTGGAATCTCATATTGATGATGAGAAACGAAGATTCAATCTTCTTGAGCAAGAGCTTTGTGAGGAAAATAATACCAATTCCTTTCTTAAATTACAAATTGAATTTTTTTAAATTGATAAAGCAAAAGACATGGACACTATTGATAGGGCTAACTCATTGTCCCAAGAGCTTGATACCTCAAAGAAAGAGCTTGAAGTTTCTCATGCTTCTATTACCAAGGACCTTGAGCACCTTGATAAGGCTAGTTTGCTTGTCAAGCGTGAGATCATAAAACTTGGAGAGAACCATGATCAACTCCGGGTGTCCTATGAGAAGGCTCTTGGTACAATGAAGGATCCAATTATTGTTGAAAATGATTCTTGTACCTCTAACTCTACCTTTGATCAAGATCACCTCATTGAGGAAAATAAGAAGTTGAAAGAGCGACTTGAAAAAGAGCGTCGTGCACCTACCTCCAAGGGAAAGATCCTAGATGAGATCTTATCCCGTCAAAAGACGAGAATTTCCAAGGAAGGTGTCGGCTTTGATCCAAAGAACAACACGAGCAATGCCATTCCACCAAAGAAGATAACCTTTGTAAAAGAAGGTGACAAGGTGGTTGACCAAGTCAAAAGGAATGTGGTGAATGGGGGATCCATGAGGGGCAATCCCAATCACAAGTATGCGGGAAAGTCTAATCCTTCCTATGTGCTTTGTAAGGGCACTCAAGGAGATGTATATGCCAAATATGTTGGCCCTCGAAATGGTTATGCTTATAGGTGGCACTCAATTTGGGTACCTAAGGATCTTGTTGCTAATGCTAGGGGACCCATTACTCAATGGGTTCCTAAATCAAAGAATTGATTTTGTAGGGTTATGCCTCTGGTGGATCAAAATGGGTGTTTGATAGTGGATGCACCAATCACATGACCGGAGGTAGAAGTGGGATTGACCAATTCATTCATGATGTCAACTCAACGTCAAGCATCACTTTTGGAGATAACTCTAAAGGAAAGGTACTAGGTTATGGTAAGTTGGTAATATCCAAGGTTTTGACTCTAGAGACCGTCTTACATGTTGAAAACCTTGGTTACAACTTGCTTTCAATTAAACATATTGCGGATGCCGGCTATGACTCATATTTCTCTAGAACTTTTGTGAAGGTCTTTAGGGGTGATGATCTCAGCTTGGTTCTCATTGGACACATGGAAGACGACCTTTATGTGGTCGAACTCTCGAAAGAGATTCAATCTCTTCCTACATGTCTAATGGCCAAGGCTGACAAGGGATGGCTTTGGCATCGTCGCCTAGGTCATGTCAACATGAGAAATCTCAATCTACTTCTAAAGGGTGAGCATATTATTGGACTAACCGGTATCTCCTTTGAGAAATATCGTGTGTGTAGTGCTTGCATTTGAGGAAAGCAAATTGGGAAGCATCATCCTTCTATTACCAAGGTGGCCACGTCAAGACCATTGGAGCTTCTCCATTTGGATCTCTTCGGGCCATCAACATATGACTCCCTTGGTGGAAGAAGATATGGTCTTGTCATTGTTGATGATTACTCAAGGTACACTTGGGTCTTTCTTCTCAAGACAAAGGATGAGATTTTGAAGGAATTCATGATCTTCGCCAAGCAAGCTCAACACACTCATAGAGTGGAGATCAAGACCATTAGAACCGACAACGACACCGAGTCAAGAACTACACCATGCAAGAATTTGTTGAAGATGAGGGGATCAAGCATGAATTCTCAGCTCCTTACACCCCTCAACAAAATGGTGTTGTTGAAAGGAAGAACCAGACAATCATTGAGATGTCAAGAACAATGTCGAGTGAATTCAAGTCCCCTCACAATTTTTAGGGAGAAGCTATTGCTACCGCGGTCCACTACACGAACCGGCTCTTCCTCCGTGCTCCCTTTGACATGACTCCATACGAGATTCTCACAAGTAAGAAGCCCAATGTCAACTACTTCTATGTCTTTGGATGCAAGTGCCTCGTCAAGAACAAAAAGGAAAAGCTCGACAAATTCGAATCTAGAACTATAGAGGGTATTTTTGTTGGTTATGCGGAAAACTCATGCCTATAGATACTACAACAAGACCAATGGTTGTGTTGAAGTATCTTGTGACGTGGAGTTTTTGGATAATGGCCCCCATGAGGCGCAAGTTTCTTCTCGTGATGTAGGTGATGGTGATTCTTCTCAAGTCATCAAGTTGATGGGTATTGGGCACATCTTGCCCACCGAGTCTCACATTCATGTTCAACAAGATGATGGGGGAGAATCAAGCTCAACTCAAGAAGAGCCAAGCTCTACCCAAGTTGAGCCATCAAAATCATCACAAGATCAACATCTCACTCAATATGCCATGCAAACCGAAGAACAAGAACCAAGCCCTCAAACCCTTGAGCAAGACCAAGTAGAAGATCAACCTCCATATCAAGGCCAAGCTCAAGATGGTGTCAATGATCAAGGCCCCTCAAAAGATGAATTTGTTGATCATGAAGGCACAATTCGGAAGATTAAGGCCGCCTCCATTGCAAGTGGACTTCAAGTCAACAATATCCTTGGAAGCATATCAAGAGGGATCGAGACCCGTGCCAGGAAGAAGAACCTCACAACCTTTTGTGGTATCATGCTTTTGTGTCCAACTTTGAGCCCCTTAAGGTTCATGAGGCTTTGGAGGATCCGGATTGGGTCATTGCCATGCAAGAAGAACTCGAGTGTTTCACCCGCAGTGAAGTATGGTCTCCAGTGGAGAGGCCTAAAGATCATCGCATCAATGTCATTTGGACCAAGTGGGTGTGCAAGAATAAGCAAGATGAGAACGGGTTCGTCACAAGAAACAAAGCAAGGTTAGTGGCGCAAGGGTATGCCCAAATAGAAGGTATTGACTATGAGGACACCTTTGTGCCCGTTGCTCGTCTTGAAGATATTCGTCTCTTGCTTGCTTATGCATCTTTCCATAACTTCAAGCTTTATCAAATGGATGTGAAAAGTGCATTTCTTAATGGTCCCTTGAAAGAGGTTGCATATGTAGCTCAACCCCCGGGTTTCGAAAACACACGCTATCCCAACCATATGTATCTACTCCATAATGCTCTCTAAGGACTAAAGCAAGCTCCTCGTGCTTGGTATGAGCACCTTAGGGATTTTCTACTCATGGATGGGTTTAGTGTGGGTAAGTTCGATTCCACCCTTTTCATCAAACGAGTTAAAGGGGGTGGCTTATTTATTGTTCAAATATATGTTGATGATATTATCTTTGGTGGAACTAACGAATCTCATAACAAAGCTTTTGCCGAGTTGATGACTATGAAATTTAGGATGTCCATGATGGGGGAGTTGAAGTTCTTTCTAGGCTTCATCATAAAGCAACTTCCTCACGACACTTTCATCTCTCAAGAAAAGTACATTAAGGATATGCTCAATAAGTTCGAGATGGCCAAGGCTAATCCCATGAAGACACCCATGCCACTAAATGGACAACTTGGCCTTGGAGTAGGTGAGAAGAACGTGGATCAAAAGGTATATCATTCTATGATTGGTTCCTTGCTCTACCTTTGTGCTTCTAGGCCGGATATCATGTTAAGTGTTGGAATGTGTGCTTGTTTTCAATCCGCTCCCAAGGAGTTCCACTTGATGGCGGTCAAACGGATTTTTAGGTACCTTGTTCTCACTCCTACTCTCGGGCTTTGGTATCCAAAGGGGTCAACCTTTGAGCTTGTTGGCTATCCGGATGCCGATTGGGCAGGTGATAAGGTTGACCGGAAATCAACCTCTCGGGCTTGCCAATTCATTGGCCGGTCGTTGGTGAGTTGGTCTTCCAAGAAACAAAACTCCACAGCCCTATCCACCACCGAAACCGAGTACATATCTGCGGCATCTTGTTATGCTCAATTGTTATGGATGAGGCAAACCTTGAAAGACTATGGTGTGTCTCTTGGTACAGTGCCTCTTCTATGTGACAATGAAAGCGCAATAAAGATCGCCAACAACCCCGTCCAACATTTCCGCACCAAACATATTTACATTCGCCACCACTTCCTACGTGACCATGTCACAAATGGTGATATCAATCTCACGCATGTGGGTACGATGTTCCATTTGGCATATCTTCACGAAGCCTTTGGATGAAGCCCGGTTTGTCATGTTGAGGCGAGAACTCGGTATCCTAGATCCCCAAAACTTGGATTGATTTGCTTCTTGCACTATATTCTTGCTCTTAACATGCTATGTAGACTAGTTGCGCAACACATGTAGGGATAGCCATCTTACCATGTCTTGTTTTGATGCATACCTATGTGTGCAACATAAATTGATCTCGTGTCATGATATGAGTCCAATCATCTATCTTTGAGGCGCCATGACACATGTGCTTAAACATAGGGGGAGAAATCCCCCACAACCTCCTAGCCTCCTTTGCTTCTCAATGGTTTCCATCTTGAGGCTCTCTGAGTTTGATCTTCCCTCTAGCTCTTTATATCCTCGAATCATGCCTATTGTTGCTATTTGTGAGGTTGAAATTGGTTCTTTCCAATAGGCATGCCTAGATCACCTGCTTCCTCTACCCTTTTGGAGTCTACTATCTTCCTCTGCATGCACATGTCATCCTCGAAAAAAATTCTGAAATTTTTTTGGTGTCTTTTCTGCTGTTCGGTTTTTGGACCGGTTGAACCGGATCCCAGACCGGACCGCCCGGTGCCAGCATCGGAAAAATGGACCTGAACCGGAAAATCCGGTTATACTATATCGGGTCTATCTGAATCTCATGTCTGACTCGTTTTCCGGTTGGCATCCGGTTTTCCGACCTGTGGACCGGGTCCTCCGGTTTGGATCTCGGTTCAACCAGACTTAAAACCGAGTTTTCAGATCTGTTTTTTTCTTTTCTCCATCTTCTCCCTGGTCCCCCCCTCCCTCCCACAGTTCCCCTTCACTTCCCCCGACCCTTCCTCCTCCATTGTCGCCCCTCCCCACCCTCCCCTCCTCTCCTAGGGTGATTCCACCCCTAGGATCCATAGATCGGGCCACCATTTCGTGAGGAAGGACTTTTGGAGGCTTTTCACCAAAGGAATTTCTTCATATCACGGTGGTTCGGGAGCTTTTTGGTGTTCTTCTTCCTCAAGGGCTCTTTGGTGCTTTCCTTCACGGGAAGCCATGTCCTCGGGTACTCCTTTTGCTCCCTCTCCTCTTGTCTTTCTCAAATCCCTATGTTTTGCTATACATTTTGTTGGATTTGACAAGTTAGGGGTCCACCTTGTTCTTGTTTTTCCACCCTCATTCCTCCATGTCCTACCCACTATCCTTAGAACTGTATTTGCGTGAGTACTTGAGTCATTGGTAAGATTTTTTACATTGCATAGCTGGCCTCCGTGGATCTCGGTTTGCCACCCGGTTGTTCTGGTTGTAGCACCAGACCGTCTGGTCTGAGTCTGGTTTTCCGGCTCTGACACTGGACCGTCCGGTTTTGCATTCGGTTCAACCGACCCTGGCACCGGACCTTCTGGTTCTGGAACCGTTTGTTTCGGCCCTGGCACCGGACCTCTCTGCAATGTCTCCTCTTTTACCATGCACTTGCCCAAATCCAATTTTTCTCTCCCATCCTTCCCTTTGGAATGTGTACTTATCTCTGTGCTTCCCAACCTCTCTCTCTTTTTCACAGGTGAAGATGCGGATTCTGCTGGTGATGAGTATGTGCCTGATAGTGAGTATGTGCCCAAGGTAGCTAACATGATTAAGCGGGCTCGTCGCAACACTCAGTCTGTGCAGCTTGAGCCTGAGGGTAGCTCTCGCTCTGGGTGCATCAAACTCAAGGCTAGCAGGGGTAAGCAGCAAGCTTCTCAGGCTGAGGCTGAGGATGTGCCTTGTCAAAATCTGAAGGGTATGGAGATTGGTCAGTAACGGGCTCTCCACAAGCAGAATCCCTATTGCTTCAAGCAACGCACCTATAAAGGATCTGACAAGAAATTTTGGACTGAGACTCAGGCTATGATGTGGGATCACTTTTACACTCAGTTCCGGGTCACTCCTTGTGGCCACATTCAAGCTCTCAATCTGGAGTGGTTCAATATGTATGCAGCCTCTGATTACTTCTATGTTGATGAAGCTTTGAGTAAAATGGATATGTTTGACCTCGTCTGTCTCAAGGAGGACTACTTCCCTGACTTCATCCGTCAGTTCTTTTGCACAATCTATTTTCATGATGATGAGGATCGCACTATGACTTGGATGACTGGCACACGGTGTTTTCAGGCTACTTTATGCTGATTTGGCGATGTCATGGGCTACACCGGTAGAGGAGGAGGCTTCTGTATTCACAGTGAGAAGGTCAAGCCTACCGAGACTCTTGCTTTCTGCTATCCCAGTGATTATTAGTGGAGTCCTCCGTGCATGACTAGCATGTATTACTACTATCATACCTTGGCCACTATATTCCGTCAGTCCCTTGTTCCCCGTGTTGGAGATTCCACTAACTGTCGTGGGTATTTTTCCAGCCTGTTGTACTATTCTCACCCTGATCGGCTGAGGAAGATTGATGGATGTGACTTTGTGTACTGTGAGCTGTAGTGGGCTGCTTTGGACAGGATGACTCCCACTTTCTGCGTGTATGTTCAGAATCTGCTCAATCGGGTGGTGCCGCCTGGTGTGATGGTGGGCGAGCGAGAGGAACAATAAATGCTTAATCTTTGTCTCCGTGCCCACACTCCTGAGGTTCCTGGGATGCGGCCTCCTGAGCACCGCACCAAAGCTGCTCATGACCCTCGCCATATTTTTCTACTCGGGCTGGTTCTCGTCGTCCTGTTGGTGAGTCCTCCTCTCACCCAAGGCCTAAGGGTGGTGCTGCCAAGTTTTTCAAGAGGCTCTTCCAGATGTGTCGTTCTACCTATGATGTGAGTCACAAGGCTTTGGAGTTGAGCCAGGAGACTAGGCGCCGCCACAATGAGTATCTTGCGACCCAGAATGTCACTCCTCCACCAGATGGTCCTAAGATGGCCCCTGCCCCTTATGTCAACTATGATATGCCGCCTCTTAATGATGTTATGTTCTATGGCTACTTCCCTGGTCAGTTTGCTCCCAGTGTTCCCAGTGGTACCTCTGCTCAGGGTAACGTTGATAATGAGGACAATGATGATGCTGCTGATAGTGACGAGTACTCTGAAGAGGAAGATGTCCTAGCTCGGCCTCCTCCGCCGTTCTTCTAGTTGGGCTGCGTTAGTATCGCTCTCCTCCTCTTCCTTTTTGGTGTCTCGATGCCAATGGGGGAGAAGAGTAGAGTTCTATTAGTTATCTACGGGTTCCTTGTCGGGGTTTTCTGGGGTTCGCCGTTAGCACAATGCCCCTTGCTTTATCATTGCTTCTTATGGCATTGTGTTTTCCCCTTTGCTTTGTGTATGAACTATCTGCTTTCTTTCCGCCCGTTGGACAAGTTTGTGCTATGTGTGTGAACCATGGATATTTATATTATGCTATGACTATGCCTATTGTTGTTTATAATATCCTTGAGAACTCTAGCTCGGTTTGTCATCGCCAACCAAAAAGGGGGAGATTGAAAGGGTATTTTACCCTATACTATTTTTGGTTAACAATGACACCGTGGTTAGAGTGTACTAATGCTACTTCTAGTGTCTTACACAGGTTCTAGTCCGATGATGTGATGAAAGTTTATCGGAGACCCCCCCATTTTGATAACGAAGCTTCACACCGGAGTTTTCCCTTTTTATGTAATTTGAGCCCGGTTAGGAGCTCCGCACTATTAAGAGGGGTTCTCTCGATGAGCTTGTTGGGGATGATCACCTAAGCCATATTCATATCCCATTCTCCTACCTAATCCATCACCAAAGAGAGAAGAGAAGAAATCCTATCCATCAAGCCCTTTTCTACAGATCCGGTTTTCAGACCGGTTGGACCGGCTCCCAGACCGGACCGTCCGGTGTCGGGATAGGAAATCCGAACTCAAATCGGGTTTTCCGGTTTACTCACTCCGAGTCTATCCGGGTCTGGGTACTGAGAGAAGATTCGGTTTTAGTCCGGTTTTCCGGGCTGAGGACCGGACTGTCCGGTGTGTGAACCGGTCCAACCGAACTTAAAGCCGGACCTTGCGTTTTTGGCTTAAAACGGCTAGTTTTTCTCCTTGAGTATAAAGATCCCTTCTTCTAGCTTGAGCAGGTTAGGCATTTAGTTTATATCATTTCTTGAAGCTCTCTCCCTCTCCCATTGTTGAAACACAAAATCTTGAGGATCTCCCATTCTACCCAACCAAATCCAAATCCCTTTGGTAGAAAGGAAGAGGAGGTTCCGATCTATGTTTCCACCAAGCCAAAGTTCATTCCCCCTTGAGTTCATCGAGTTAGATTGTTACTCTTGGGTTTGTGGGAAACCCTAGGCGGCTAGGATCGCCCGGAGGCATTCGGCTATTTGCTTCGTGGAAAGTTTGTGAGGGTTTGGAGACTACCTTAAAGTCTACCACGAGTAAGTGAGCTATTCCTTCGTGGGATAGGCTCGGAGAAGAAGGTGAGCCTTTGTGGCGCGTGAGAAATCCTTCATGGAACCTCACACCTCTCCAACGTGACGTAGCCCCCTTCCCAAAGGTGGTGAACACGGGAATACATCTTCGTCTCCGCGTGCTTCGGTTATTCCTTAACTGATCTCTTACTTGTGTTGTTTATCTTGTGATAGCCTTCGAGCTTGAAGTATCTTGTTCATCATCTAGGTTGCCTCACCTAGTTTGCATTTAGGCTCACTTATATTCCGCAAAGCCTAAAACTTGTAAAAGATTATAAAGAATTTTGTAGAAACCTATTCACCCCCCCCCCCCCCTCTGGGTTAACCATCTTACACTTTCAGCTTTTGTCCCGTCCAATTCCGAGAATATTGATTTTCTGCCTTTCTGGAACCAAAAACAGAAGAAAACAGGCAACTGGCACTGTGGCAACTTGTTAATAGGTTAGTTCCAGAAAAGATATAAAACACCTCAAAGTGTAGACAAAGCAAAGCAAAGTAGATACTAAACAAGCATGGAACATCAAAAATTATAGATACATTTCTGACATATCAAGCATCCCCAAGCTTAACTCCTGCTCATCCTCGAGTAGGTAAGTGATAAAAGGAATTATTTTTGAGGTGACATGCACCTTCACAATAAATATCAAACCATTTTCAAGTATTGAAAGCTGGGATCAAAGAACTCTAAACATGTGCATGAAAGATGGAGTTCTAACAATAAGACAAAGTAACTATGCATGCAACATGAAAGGCTACAAACAAGGATCATGAATAACATGCATTGAAAAACGTTTGTTTGTTTCACATACAAAAAACATGGCATAGTGGCAATCAGCTTGTCCCTCATAGAGTAGCAATTAGATGCACGGGACACCTTCAAAGTTCACAAGTGTGACTAGATACAAATAGCACAAGAACAAGTAATATCATAATATGCATCAATCAATAAGTTTTGGGACACTGCACATAGAACTAAGAATGGCAATTATGCTCTCTTAATGGTGCCTAAAGGTAGAAGGTGGAGACTCAATAATAGTGGAAGAAAGGCCCTTCATAAAGGGAAGCAGGGATTTCAAGTTTCAAAAGGAGCTTCCAAAAATTATGGTACTTGTTAGCTTTCAGCCCTCATTGCCCCTATCATAAGCATCTTGAAGTGATTAAGGTTAAAGTGAACAAACTATGTCGCATATGCTTGACAAAGTATAAGTTGGCAATCTCAAGTCCCTTGAATACAAGGGCCACACCTCATGCTACTCAACTTCAGTCATCTGTAAGTTCTTGTCATTGTAAATACATGTGTATCATAGAGAACCACCAACGGGGTACCCCTTGCACATGGTACAGGAGTTATCCCATAACCAAAATGACGAGGCAAGCAGACAATGAGTATCTCAGCGATCTTTTTATTTACTATGTGCATAGCTTTTTATTGAGGATGCTTCATAGATAGCTCACTATGGTGATGATGCAAGTTTCCACCATGATTAGGCATGGCTTAGGCTAGCGTCCCAGGCGTTTCTCTAACACAAAATACATACTCCGTGGACTTACAAGCTCCCTCTTTATTTCACATCGGTGTCATCCATATACAAAAGAGCATGATATCAACTGCGTACAAAGTACAAGTGCAATGTTGAAAATGTTCCCCGATGACAGCATGGTTCTGCTAATTCCAACGTATAAGTGCAAGCATATACAACATAGACGACACAATGGTTCAAGTTTATTAGGGGCAAAGAATATAAAGTGTTCCATCAAGTTTGTGAGGGCTTTAATCACTAAGTTTTCTCATAACAAAATAGTTTTTAATTGGAAGATAGCTGAAAACAAGAATATACTTGGAATGGTGTAACACACCATGCATAGGAGTTTATAGTGGACACTTTGGAATAACTTGGTTTCTTGGGAGTTGGAAGCATGAGTAGAGCTTACTCATACAAGTGGAGGCTAGCAAAAGACTGGGAGCAACCAACTAAGAGAGCAATAATGGCCATAATCATGCAGAGCGACAAAACATTACTAATCAAAGCATAGAGTGGTACTAAAAGTCAAGGACTAAATGATCATGGAGGCTATGGTGACTTGTCATAGTCATAACATGGCGTGAGCATGTGCCAAGTCAACCCAAACAAAGCATCAAAGGAGAATACCACAATACTATGCTTTTGCATGCTAAAACAACGCATAATTTCTTCAAGGCACACTAAGCAATCCCAATTGTTTGGAACAAAACATGCTACATCAATAATCACTAAGCATAAGGTCAAAACAACACCTAGCATGTCATGCTAAAGTCTAATTCAAAGTCAATGCAAGATCCTCTTACACTTTCAAGCAGGAACTTCCTACTCCTTTCCAAAACCAATCAACTTATTTGAAACAACACAGCGAGAACAGGGGTACAAACTAATTTATTCAAGCAAACTAAACAAACTAAGCAAAGCAAACGAAAACTAAGATGCTCCAAGAACAACACAACTGTGCATGAAACAATAAAAACGAAGTGTCTAGACAGACCTGAGCTTTTTATTGATGAAGAAGGGGATGCCTTGGGCATCCCCAAGCTTTGACGCTTGTACCCCTTGGATATTTCTTGGGGTGACACCAGGGTGGCATCCCCAAGCTTGAGCTTTTGTCCATTCTTCATCTCATTACATCATTCTCTCTCTACACCTGAATTTTTTTCCTTCATACAAAACTTCACACAATCTTCATTAGCAACATTAGTGTATTCAAAAGATAATAGGCCTTTAGGAAAAGCTTTGGAACAGCAAGACTTTTCACTAAAAACACAAGCTACTGTAGAAAATCCTTCAAAATCTCAATTCCCCAAAATAGAACTCAAAAAGGAATCAATAAGAAGCAAATGCAAATAATGGCAGAAATCTGTCAAAACAGACCAGAATGTAGAAACTGATTTAAAAAAAAATCTTCTGTTGCTCAAATCAAAAATTGTTGAATTAACAAAAGTTATCTAATATACTGGGGGATTTATTCGTAAATGTTCATCTCAATCCGACTTACAGAGACTCCTCACGAATTTTTATGGTGGAGGACAGAAATCAGTTTCGGTACAGCAACTCCCCAAATCTTACTTCCCTCTCATTAGAGGTCATTCTTGGCACAAAAAGCAAACAAAAAGGATAAGGAGAGGTCATTACTAAAGTAATAACTTCCAAGACTCAGGTAAAATCTTGGGTTATCTCCCAACAAGTACTTTTCTTTAACGCCTTTAAGTTAGGCACAAGAAGCAAGAAGAATCAAATATTTTCAAATGAGGAAGCCTTAACATCAAACCTTGCTTTCAAAGGAGGAGCAAAAAGCAACTTCTCTCTCCTCATAGGGAAATGTTCAATACATTTCTTAAATGGAAAATGATATTTAATGGTGCCTTCTTTCATATCAATGATGGCACCAACAGTTCTAAGAAAAGGTCTTCCCAAAATAATAGGACAAGAAGCATTGTATTCAACATCCAAAACATAGAAATCCATAGGGACATAAGCATTGTTAACCATAATGATAACATCATTAATACTCCCCATGAGTTTCTTTTTAGCATTATCAGTGAGTGGGACATCCAAATAACAATCTTCCAAATATGGCAAATCAAGCATTTCATAAATCTTCCTAGGCATAATAGAGACACTATAACCAAGATCACATGAAGCTTTGAGATCAAAGTCATTCACTTGCATATTAATAATGGGTTCCCAACTATCTTCTACTTTCCTAGGAATAGAAGCTTTGTGTTTTAACTTCTCTTCCTTAATCTTAACAAGAGCATCTGTAATGTGTTTGGTGAAAGCAAAATGCATATCACTAGCATGAGGACTTCTAGCAAGCTTTTGCAGGAACATAATCACTTCAGAAATATTGCAACCATCTACATCAAAATCAAACTTAGAATCACTAGTAGTAGGCTAATTAGGCTTAGGCATAGTAGGAGGAGGAATAGGGACTACTTGTGGTTTAGTGGTGATGGTGCACACACTATTGTTTCTATCAATTTTAGCTTCCCTTTCCCACTTAGCATGAAGTTGAGCTAACAGTCTAACATGTTCATCAATAGTAACTTGTATGGCATGAGTAGCAGCAAAGTACTTTCCATGGTTTCAAGTTTAGCAGCCATTTTATTAATCAAGGAGGACTGTGCTTCAGACAAAGAGGATATAGTTTTCTTAGTACTCAAAATTTTTGACTGTAAACTAGGAATTTCTCTATTCAGATTCTCAAGCTAATGACTAATATTTTTCAAGATAATAGATTGTTCTTCCATAGTTTTAGTGAATATCTTGTTTTTCTCATATTGCATCTGCATAAAGTTCTTAGTGGATCTTTCAACTTCTAGAATCCTATCTTCACTAGGCATTCCAGACCTACCATGATAAGTATTACCATTATTAGGAGGGTAAGGCCTATAGTTATTACCATAAGTATTGTTGCCAAAATTGCTGTTTCTAATGAAGTTCACATCAACTTGCTCTTCTTGAGCAACCAAAGAGGCTAAGGGAACACTGTTAGGATCTAGAGGAGCTTTCACACTAACAAGCATAGCCATAATAACATCAATCTTATCACTCAAAGAGGATGTTTCTTCAACAAAATCTATCTTCTTACCATGTGGAGCTCTCTCAGTGTAACATTCAGAGTAGTTAACCATCATATTATCAAGGAGCTTTGTTGCAACACCAAAAGTGAGGCCCATAAAGGTACCTCCAGTAGCTGAATCCAACAGGTTTCGTGAGGAGAAGTTTAAACCTGCATAAAAAGTCTGGATAATCATCCAAGCAGTGAGTCCATGAGTGGGACAATTCTTAACCAAAGATTTCATTCTTTCCCAAGCTTGAGCAATATGTTCATTATCAAGTTTTTTAATTTTCATAATGTCACTTCTCATAGATATAATCTTAGTAGGAGGTTAATACTTTCCAATAAAAGCATCTTTGCACTTAGTCCAAGAATCAATACTATTTCTAGGCAAAGATAGCAACCATTCTTTAGCTTTTCCTCTCAAGGAGAAAGGAAAAAGCTTGAGCTTAATAATATCACCATCTACATCCTTATACTTCTGCATCTCACAAAGTTCAACAAAGTTATTGAGATGGCCAGCAGCATCATCAGAACTAGCACCAGAAAATTGCTCTCTCATCACAAGATTCAACAAAGCAGGCTTAATTTCATAAAAGGTAGCATCAGGAGTAGGTGGAGCAATAGGTGTGCTAAGGAAATCATTGTTGTTGGTGCTAGTGAAGTCACACAACTTGGTGTTCTCAGCAGAGTTCATTTTGGCAAAGGTGGGCAAGCCATAAACAGCAGCAGGAGCTAGAGCAGGAACTAATTTTTTTGTTTTTGAATAGGGAAAGCAAACCAAACTAGACTAATTTTTTTGGAGTTTTTGAAAAGAGGCAAACAAAACTAAGCAAACTAAAAATAAAGTAAAGAGAAATGAAGTGGAGGACTCCCCTTGTGAAGACGTCCTTTGCCTCCCCGGCAACGGCGCCAGAAAGCTTTTGATGGCTACGTGTAGAGCCTGTTGGGAACCCAAAGAGTAAGGTGTGAAGTAGTACATCAGCAAGCCTTCCCTGAGTAAGAAACCGAGGTTATCAAACCAGTAGGAGGAAGGAAACGTCACATAGGTGTTGCAAGCAACACGGAGACCTGCACAACACAAACTCAAGACTTTGCCCCAACGAATCAGTGAGGTTGTCAAGCTCACCGGTTTGCTGTAACAAAGGATTAAACGTATGGTGTGGAAGGTGATGATGGTTTGCAGCAAGTAAATAGTAAGTGGTAGATGTATCAATGGTAAAGATTGGACCGGGGTCCATAGTTCACTAGAGGTGTTCTACTTAGATAAACAACATTGCATGAAGGGTAAACAAATTACAGCAGGGCAATTGACAGGAACTGAGTAAGGCATAACAATGCAATACCAGGCAAAAAGATCCTATGAGATTCGATTGGGCAATACAACAAGATACATAGACCGCCATCCAACTACATCTATGACTAGAAGTCCACCTTTCGGTTATCATCCGAACCCCCTCCAGTATTAAGTTGCAATCAACATACAACTGCTTTAAGCAAAGTGTGTAAGGTAAACAATCCACTTGTTCTATGAACAAGAGACCATTGTTTTCTCCCTAGTGGCAGCAGCACATATACAACCGAAGAGATTTCTGTCACTTCCCTTGGAAACTAGAGGCATGAACCCACTATCGAGCATAAATACCCCCTCTTGGAGTCACTAGCAACTACTCGGCTAAGATAGCTACTAACAACGGAGAGCATGCAAGATCACAAACAACACAGACATGATAGAATCATAAAGACAAAACCATTAATCAATCTGACATAGTAATCTCAATATCCATCGGATCCCCGCAAACACAACATTCATGATTACAAATATATTAGATCTTGATCATGAACGGAGCTCACAAGTTCTATACATGAAAGCACAAGGAGGAGATACAACCAGCTAGCTACTACATGGACCCATAGTCCAAGGTGGAACTACTCACGCATCATACCGGAGAACAAGGCCTCCGGGATGATCTCCCCTCCAGCAGGGTGCCAGGAAGAACTTCAGATCCCCTCGATCTAGGGATGATGGTGGCGGCGGCTACAGAAGGTTTCGTGGAGTTTTTATCGGGTTCCTAGGGTTTCTGCATCGGGGGATTTTTATAGGCGAGGCAGGGGTGCCTGGGGGGCCCACACCCTGCCCAGGTGCGGGCCGGGCTTGGCCGCGCCTGGGGGGTGTGGCCACCCCATGGCGCCCCTCCGTCTCGTGTTCTGGATTCGTGTCGCCCATGGTAAAATATTGACTTTGGCTTTTGTCCCGTCCAATTCCGAGAATATTGATTTTCTGCCTTTCTGGAACCAAAAACAGAAGAAAACAGGCAACTAGCACTGTGGCAACTTGTTAATAGGTTAGTTCCAGAAAAGATATAAAAACACCTCAAAGTGCAGACAAAGCAAAGCAAAGTAGATACTAAACAAGCATGGAAGATCAAAAATTATAGATACGTTTCCGACGTATCAATGGCCCATGCGTTTCTCTAACACACATACATAACTCCATGGACTTACAAGCTCCCCTTTTATTTCACACCGACGACATCTGCAAACAAAAGAGCATGATATCAACTGGATATGTATCCATAAGTGTTGAAAGCGTTCCCCGTGATAACACGGTTCTGCTAATCCCAACGTATAGATGCAAGCATATACAACTTCGATGACACAATGGTTCAAGTTTATTAGGGGCAAGAAAATAAGGTGTGCCATCAAGTTCGTGAGAGCTTCACTAACTAGTTTTCATATAACAAAATAATTTTTAATTCGAAAGATAGATGAAGCTTGAGAATTTGCTTGGAATAGCAATGATGCTAATAGGTACATATGGTGAATACAAATGGCACAGGTTTTGGTTCAAAGGGATTGGATGCATGAGAAGTATGCCTTCTCAAAACAAGTTTTTGGCTAGCAAGGCTGGGTAGCAAGCAAAAGAGTTGAAAGAAACAAGCAAACCTACAAGTGATAAAGCCAAACATGCAATCTTCCTTGAAGACACAAAAGATCTTAAATAAAAAATACTAAGCTTATGAGCCAATCAAGAAAGAAAATAAATGATACAAAATACCTGTAAGCTTTTTCTCTTTTCCTTTCAAACCTCAAAAAGTGTTGCTACTGACCAGAACTCAGTTTGCCAAATAGATCTACTTGGTGCTCCCAAAGTGATGCCAATACTGATCAACAAGATCAATCATATAATAGAGATTGCAAACTAAAATGAAAAGTGCAAAAAAGATGAAACTTCTCATTAATATTCCATAAAGGCACTCACACCAAGGGATACGTAGATAATCAACTAAAGGAGAGATACTTCCACAATGCAAACCAACATATAAGATAACTTCTCTACCAAAGATATGAATCCACTAAAAAGTAAAAGATAAAAGATAATGATGTGATACCGCGGCACTCCCCCAAGCTTGGAACAAGCCAAGGAGATGCCAAACCTGATGACGAATTACTCCTTCGGTGGTGGTGGTGTTTTTTTGATAAGCTCTTCAATAAGTTCCCTCAAATCCTCAATCTCGAAGGTTAGAGTATGAATCAACTCCGAATTATTCTCAATGCGGTTCATAATCATGTCGGACCGAGAATCCGACATGGTTAGAACGAGGCAGATCCCAAGCCGAGGGCAAGTTCCCTTTGGGCACCTTTTGGTATTGTTGCTCATGTATAAGAGTATGGAAGGTATTCTTGGTACGTGGAGGAAGTGACCGTGGAGCAAAAATAATACGTGGAGGTTTCCCTCCTGTAGACATCGGTGCTGTCCTCCTAAGCTTGGTGGGGTTTGCCACCACTCCAATGCTTGCAACGGTAGCGCGGGTGCCTGGATGCTCATCCTCCTCCATGTCTTCTTCATACCCTACCAAAATCTCCTCCTCCTTGGGGTTTTGAGGATCATCTTCCTCGGGCTTCTTCCCTTTGTCGTTGGCGGAGACCATGGTGCTCTAAACTTGAGAAGATTTCCTGACAGAAACAGATCGAAATGGAAACACGACGAGAACACGATGCACGAACCTCGGGGGATCCGGGGGGTTATATATTATGAAGTTTAAATGCATAAGGAAGGTACTGGTGTGAAAACGAGGCGGAGACGGAGCAAAAACAATGGAGATTCCTTTTCTCCATCTCCTGAAAGTTCCTTTCCTACAAGGTCTCACACAAACCTCAATGGCAACATTAGTGTATGCAAAAACAATAAACCTTTAGGTTCACACTTCAACTGAAAATCCATCAAAACAAAAGCTACTGTAGCAACTCCTTTACAAAGACCCAAAAGAATCTGGAAGGGAATCAATATAAGAGGCAAATGCAAATGACGGCAGAAATCTGTCAAAACAGACTAGCAGGTAAATATTGATTTTTTTTGAGAACCTTCTGTTGCTCAAATCAAAAATTGCAAAACTAATGAAAGTTGGGTAACAACTACGAGAACAAGCACAGAAAAATACAGCTCCATCCGAAGTACTGAGGTCCCTCACGAATTTTTTCAATGCAGCACAAAAATCTATCCCAGGACAGCCACTTTTCACAACTCCTCTACTTCTCAAAAGTAGTTGAACTTGACACAAAAACCAAAACAAAAAGGATAAGGAGCGGTTATTACTAAGGTAATAACTTCCAAGACTCAACAAAACTATTGGATTATCTCCCAAGAAGTACTTTTATTTAATGCCTATATGTTAGGCTTGAAAATTTCAAAGATGCTCACATAGGAGATAAATATCTGAAGTGAAAGAGAGCACTAAGAAGCACATAACCAACACATTTGAGTCTAACCCACTTCCTATGCATGGGGGTATCATGAGAAAACAAATTGTTGAAACAAAAATCCATTAGCATAGGAAGACAAAACAAATGCAACTTCAAAGCTTTCAACATAAAACGGGGAAACTTAACATTATTGAGATGCATAAAACCATGCTTCCCTCTCTCATAATGACTTTCAGTAGCACTCTGAATAAAGTTGACAATATAACTATCACTAGAAACAACTTTATCATCAGAATGAGCATACTTACAGTCATCAAAAAGAGGTCCAAGGTCATAAACTAGATCAATAGAAGCAAGTTGTTTCATCCTGAAATCTTCATTAGGCAAGATATTTTCACAAGGAGCTTTAGAAAATTTGGATAAGTTAAACTCATAAGAATATCCATCAAACTTAGTTAAAACTTTTTCCTTTTGACAATCTATAATAGCTCCACAGGTGTTCAAGAAGGGTCTACCAAAAATGATAGGACAATTTTTGCTAGCTGCTGAATTAAGCACTAGAAAATCAGCAGGATACTTAATCTTACCGCAGAGAACTTCTACATCTCTTACAATACCAATAGGGCAAATGGTTTCCTTATTAGCAAGGTGAATAACCACATCAATGTCCTCAAGCTCACAAGGACCAATTTCATGCATAACTTCCCTGTAAATCTCATATGGAATAGCACTAGAACTAGCACCAATATCACATTAACCATAGTAGCAATGATCACCAATTTTAACAGAAAGCACAGGGACACTAGCTTTTCTAGTATGAGAGATAATATTAGAAGCGTCTTCACAGAAGACAATGTTCTCATCCTCTATATTTCTAGTGATAGGGTCTTTCATAATAGCTACCACAGGTTCATTGTCTATTTGCTCATCAGGTTCCACAACTTTATTTAACCTTTGTTATTCGCAATAATTATCATAGAATACTCCTTTACCTTAGCTGGGAAAGGTATTTTCTCAACATAAGGTTCAGGCAAAATATAATCAATAGTACAAACTTCAGTGCTTCTAACAGGAACATGACTAACAACATATTTATAAGGTGCATGGTACTTATTCCACTTCTTTTTAGGAATTTCTATGTAAGAGGCAAAGGCCTTAAAACAATTGGCAATACTTTGGGAATCAAGACCATACTCATTACTAATATCATGGAAGTCATCAATTCCCATAAAAGTTTTAATGCATTCATAATCATAATTTATACCTGACTTTCTTCCTTTGTCATTCTCCCATGCTTCAGTGTTATCTTGAATACGGTCTAGGAGATCCCATTTAGCTTCTTCCTTCATACATGTGAATGATCCAGCACAAGAAGCATCTAGTAAATCTTTATCATGAAGAGAAAGCCTAGCATAAAAGTTATTGATAATAATATTGTTAGGGAGTTCATGAATAGGACATTTAAGCATTAGTAACTTCAATCTCCCCCAATCTTGAGTTGTACTCTCTCCATCACGAGGACAAAAGTTATATATCAGATTCCTATCCTTATGAATTTAACTAGGAGGATAAAATTTAGAATAAAAGAGAGGTACTATTTCCTCCCATTCTATGGATTGTCCATTCTTCAGCAGCTTATACCATTCTTCGGCTCTCCCTTTCAAGGATATAGAGAGTAACTTTTTCTTCACCTGTTCAGTTGTGATACCTGCACACTTAAACAACCCGCATAATTCATGGATAAAAAGCAAATGATCACCAGGATGGACAGTTCCATCCCCTAAATAATAATTATCCATGACACGAACAACAATACTTGTAGGTATCTTAAAAGGATCTATCTCAATAGGTGGTGGTTCATCTACTACCCTTATAGTAGTAGTAGTTCTCCCAAACATAAAACCAAGTGGGTTATCCATATTGGAAACAAAGTAACAAACAGAAATAAAAAGCAATACTCACATTAGAAGTTTCCTTTACTAGTTCCACTCTTCAAAAGCGCTTCAACTCCCCGGCAACGGTGCCAGAAAATAGTCTTGATGACCCACAAGTATAGGTGGTGTATCGTAGTACTTTCAATAAATAGGAGTGTCGATCCCAACAAGGAGCAGAAGGTGTTGACTAGTGGTATGGAGCAGGAAATCTCTGTAAATACTTAGCAAACAGATTTTAGGGGTTTTCTGATAAAGCAAGGAAATAAAGTGCAAGTAATAAAGGCAACAAACAATTGCATCAAGTGGCCCAATCCTTTCTTAACAAGACGGTGTAAATACTTATAAGGACCAAACGTTCTCGAGGACAAATGGGAATTCTGTCAAGTGCTTTTGCTTTAAATAGCTGAGTACCCTTCTTTGGTGTTGTAAGTGTTGTGTGGGTGAACCTGTGCTAATGTAATGACCTTACTTGTACTAATACATACTTGTGATTAAACCCCCTGCAAGCATCCGCAACTACAGGAAATCAATTAAGATATAAACCTAACCATAACCTTAAACTCTGAGATCCTACACTCCCTTGTGCAATGGTGTCCTAACAGGGGTTCAGGTTTCTGTCACTCCGGCAACCCCAAAATTAGTAGCCAAATACACAATGCATTCCCCTAGGCCCATAAATGGTGAAGTATCATGTAGTCGACGTTCACATGACACGACTAGAAGAATAGATCCACAACTTAAATACTAAACCATTGAATAATATCTCAACACAAATCCACTACTAACAACATGACTTCTCACATGTCCTCGGAACTAAACAAACTACTCACAAGACATCATATGGATCAAGATAAAAGATGATATGGTGATGAAAATAACAATCTGAACATAAACAATAATCCAATGGTTCCACTCACAAGCATCAACTACAATAGTAATCAACATCGGGAAAGTTTCCCCTAGGAACTATGCAAGTATTCAACACAATTGTTACAGTGGGATGGAGTGGTGATGATGGTGCTGGTGGAGATGATGGTGAGGATGATAATGATGATCCCGATGAAGTCTAGCTTGATGACGGTGTTTATGGCGATGATCTCCCCTCTCCGGGAAGGAATTTCCTTGGCAGAAATCTGTCTGCCAGAGAGATCTTTCTCTCGGTGTTTTCTGCCCCGTAGAGGCTGTGAAATCTTTCTGTGGTCGCTCTCCCGTGTATTAGGGTTTCGAGGAGAAGATATGGGCAAGAGGGCGGAGCCGGAGGTGGGCCAGGTGGGGCCACACCCCCTGTAGGCGTGGCCAGGGGTGGCCCGCGCCTAGGGGTGTGGGCCCCCTGTGGCCCATCTATGCCTCCCCTTCTGGCTTTCTTCGTCCTCTAGGAAAATATGATTTTCCATGATTTTTCTGGTATTTTTCTGATCTTCACGAAATTGCATCAAAACACCTCTTTTTTCCATCAGAATTCTGACTCCGGCAGTTCATCCTCCAAGAATCATCCAACATGCAAAAACAGATGAAAAGACATAAGTAACACATCTTAATATGAAATATATCAATGAATAGAGGCAAATTATGATATAGAATGGTGATGCAAATTGGACGTATCACGCTTCTTCTTCTTCATTGTGAGGGTCTGGTTATGATCATTCCTACGCTGACCCACTAGCTTGGGGATACTACCCGCGCTATTGAGCCCCACTTAGGCCAAAAGCCTAAGCTTGGGGGGAGGTATACCGACATCACACTCATCTATATATCATGTTTCGTTAGTTCTTTGTATATCCATGTTTCTCTTATCTTTAGTTTTTGCTTTTGCTTTCCCAAAACACAAAAAGACCAAAAATATTTTCGTTGTTTCTCTTGGTTTGTTTCTTTGCTTTTTAGCTTTGGTTTGCCTTAAGAAAAATCCAAAAAGATTTTGCTTTGTTTGTTTTTGCTTTGTGTGCTTGCTTTAAAAAAATCAAAAACACCAAAAATATTTGTTGTTCTTCTTTGGTTTTGTTGAGTTCTTTGCAGGGTTCAGCGGTCCTTAGTGGATTTTTGGTTTCATGTTATTATTCAAGCCACACAAGTGAAGGGAAATAATGAAGATTAATGACAACTCGAGGTGTGGTAAGAGGCTGGTAACAAACTCTATTTGTTTTCATTTTGTACATATACTCATCATTGTGGGCATGCTTAGTCTGTTCATGTATGTTATTTATGGATGCTTAGTAGTTCTTGCTCTCTTATGATTAGCTCCAGCTTGCTAATAGTTTGTAGCATGTCATATAAATGTTTGCTTGCATTGTTCTATTCATAACTTGGTATGACATTGTGATATCCTCCTCTGAATGTTTCATCTGAATCGACTTGGCACATGCTCATGCATGCATATGACTGAACAATAGTTAGTTAAGCCTCGATGATTTATTTTGCCTCAGAGTTCTTGTATCACTTTCATGCCATAATTAGTCATGTTTTGTTGCAAGCATGATTATGACAGTTATTACTCTCTCGTTTGTTGCTCCCTCTCTATTGCTAGCCTTCACTTGCATTGAGTATGAGCTCTACTCATGCTTCCAACCCCCCAAAACCAATATTGTCAAAAGTGTCCACCATACCTACCTATTAGCATCATTTGATATTACGTGCATATTCATTATGCCTTGTTTTCTTCCAAATAAAATGTTTGCTTGTTATGAGAAAGTTAGTTAGTAAAGCTCTCACACTTGATGGCACACTTCATTTCTTGCACTTAATAAACATGAACCATTGTGACTGTCCATGAAAGTTATATGCTTGCAAATTATAGGCTGGGAGTTAGCAAAACCGTGCTTTCATGGGGAACGCTTTCAACACCTTGATGACCCACAAGTATAGGGGGTGTATCGTAGTACTTTTGATAAATAGGAGTGTCGATCCCAACAACGAGCAGAAGGTGTTAACTAGTGGTATGGATCAGGAAATCTATGTAAATACTTAGCAAACGGATTTTAGGGGTTTTCTGATAAAGCAAGGAAATAAAGTGCAAGTAATAAAGGCAACAAACAATTGCAGCAAGTGGCCCAATCCTTTCTTAGCAAAGGACAAGCCGGTGGAAATACTAATGAGGACGAAACGTTCTCGAGGACACATGGGAATACTGTCAAGTGCTTTCGCTTCATATAGCTGAGTGGTATTCTTTGGTTTTATAAGTGTTGTGTGGGTGAACCTGTGCTAATGTACCGACCTTACTTGGACTAATACATACTTGTGATTAAACCCCTTGCAAGCATCCGCAACTACAAGAAAGCAATTAAGATATAAACCTAACCACAGCCTTAAACTCTGAGATCCTACACTCCCTTGTGCAATGGTTTCCTAATGGGGGTTCAGGTTTCTGTCACTCCGACAACCCCACAATTAGTAGCCAAATACACAATGCATTCCCCTAGGCCCATAAATGGTGAAGTATCATGTAGTCGACGTTCACATGACACCACTAGAAGAATAGCACCACAACTTAAATATCAAACCATTGAATAATATCTCAACACAAATCCACTACTAATAACATGAATTCTCCCATGTCCTCAAGAACTAAACAAACTACTCATGAGACATCATATGGATCAAGATCAGAGATAATATAATGATGAATAACAATCTGAACATAAACAATAATCCAATGGTTCCACTCACAAGCATCAACTACAATAGTAATCAACACCGAGAAAGTTTCTCCTAAGAACTATGCAAGTATTCAAAACAATTGTTACAGCGGGATGGAGTGGAGATGATGGTGCTGGTGGAGATGGTGGTGTGGATGATGATGATCCCGATGAAGTCTAGCTTGATGATGGTGTTGATGGCGACAATCTCCCCTTTCCGGGAAGGAATTTCCCCGGCAGAAATCTGTCTGTCGGAGAGCTCTTTCCGTCTCGGTGTTTTCTGCCCCGCAGAGGCAGCGGAATCTTTCTATGGTCGCTCCCCATGTATTAGGGTTTCGAGGAGAAGATATAGGCAAGAGGGAGGATCCAGAGGTGGGCCAGGGTGGCCACACCCCCTGTAGGCGCGGCCTAGGGTGGCCCGCGCCTGGGGGTGTGGGGGACCCCTATGGCCCAACTTCGCCTCCCCTTCTGGCATTCTTTGTCTTCTGGGAAAATAGAATTTTCTGTAGTTTTTCTGGTATTTTTCTGATCTTCGCGAAATTGCATCAAAACACCTCTTTTTCCATCAGAATCCTGACTCCGGCAATTCATCCTCCAAGAATCATCCAACATGCAAAAACAGATGAAAAGTCATAAGTATCACCTCTTAATATGAAATATATCAATGAATAGAGGCAAATTATTATATAGAATGGTGAGGCAAATTGGACGTATCACACCTATAAATATATACCCAGTTGATATCATGCTCTTTTGTTTGCGGATGTCGTCGGTGTGAAATAAAAGGGGAGCTTGTAAGTCCATGGAGTTATGTATATGTGTTAGAGAAACGCCTGGGCCGCTAGCCTAAGCCATGCTTAATCATGGTGGAAACTTGCAGCATAACCATAGTGAGAAATCTCTGAATCTTTCTTCTTATAAAAAAAGAGATAGAGATTGAGAAAAAGAAAAAAAGAGACTTATTGAAAAGAGGAAAGAGAGAAAAAAGCACCATTTTCCCATGGTAAATAAGAATATTGCTAAGATGCTCACTGTCTGGTTGCCTTGTCATTTTGAGTATGGGATAGCTCATGTATCATGTGTAAGGGGTACCCTGTTGGCGGTTCTCTATGATACACATGTATTTACTATGACAAGAACTTATCGATAACTAAAGTTGAGTAGCATGAGGAGCGGCCCTCGTACTCAAGGTACATGAGATTTTCAGTTTATGGTCTTTCAAGCATATAACTCATATTGGACCTCACTTTCATCTTAACCATTTAAAGATGCCTATGATAGGGGAAATGAGAGCTCAAAGCTAACGAGTACCATACTTTCAGCATTTGGAAGCCTTTCAAACTTTTCAAAACCTTTTCACTTCCTTGTTGAGTCAACACGTATTCTATGAGCACCTTCTTGAGAGCATAGTTGTCATTCTTAGTGTGATGTGCTTGTCTCAAAACTTGGTTAATTATGTCATGACTTTGATGCTTGTATCTTTGATATCTTTACTTCTAGTCTTCACTTGAACTTTAGAGTTGCCTTGGCATTTATGTTGTGCTCTACAAACAAAGGCAAGCGAGATACCACTCTATCATACCTTCTTATGAGCATTGCAATGTTGCTTATGTTTATGTTTCATGCTACTTATTATCATTGAGTTGGAGTCTCTTCATGGCTTGCAATTACTATTAAGTAGACTTAGTTGCATACTCTTTATTATGAATTGTCTAAGTATCTACTCATGTGCTGAGAATATTTACATCATATGAAGCAAATGTGTTCGTGAAAGTTCTTTTATCGCACTCAGTTTTCAATTGAATTGCTTGAGGACAAGCAATAAGCTAAGCTTGGGGGAGTTGATACGTCCAAAACTTATCTACTTTCCCGAACAATTTTGCTACTGTTTCTCCTCTAAACTTGCGTGATTTGGATACAACTAACACGGACTGGCGCTGTTTTCAGCAGAATTACCTTGGTTTCTAGTTTTTGTGCAGAAAATCAACTATCAGGAAAAATCCCGGAAAATATGCCAAAAATCCTATTTCACCAGAAGACTCACGGAGCCAGAAGACGAGACGGAGTGGGGCTCCGAGGGGCCCACACCCCTGTCCGCGCAGGCCAGACTTGGTCACGCCTGGGAGGGGTGTGGCCGCCTCGGGCACCCCCTTGATGACCCACAAGTATAGTGGGTGTATCGTAGTACTTTTGATAAATAAGAGTGTCGATCCCAATGAGGAGAAGAAGGTGCTGAACAGTGGTATGGAGCAGGAAATCCCAGTGAATACTTAGCAAACGGATTTTTAGTGGTTTTTTGACAAGGCAACAAAACAAGGAGGAAGTAACAAAAGTAACGAACAAACGGAGCAAGTGGCCCAATCCTTTCTTAGCAAAGGACAAGCCGGTGGAAATACTTATAAGGACCAAACATTCTCGAGGACACATGGGAATTCTGTCAAGTGCTTTCGCTTCAAATAGCTGAGTACTCTTCTCTGGTGTTTGTAAGTGTTGTGTGGGTGAACCTGTGCTAACATACCGCCCTTCCTAGGACTAATACATACTTGTGATTAAACCCCCTGAAAACATCCATAACTACAGGAAAGTAATTAAGATATAAATCTAACCACAGCCTTAAACTCTGAGATCCTACGCTCCCTTGTGCAAAGGTATCCTAATGGGGTTCATGTTTCTGTCACTCCGGCAACCCCACAATTAGTAGCCAAATACACAATGCATTCCCCTAGGCCCATAAATGGTGAAGTATCATGCAGTCGATGTTCACATGACACCACTAGAAGAATAGCACCACAACTTAAATATTAAACCATTGAATAATAACTCATCACAGATTCACTATTAACAACATGACTTCTCCCATGTCCTCAAGAACTAAACGAATTACTCACAAGACATCATATGGATCAAGATCAAAGATTATATGGTAATAGATAACAATTTGAACATAAACAATAATCCAATGGTTCCACTCATAAGCATCAACTACAATAGTAATCAACACCAGGAAAGTTTCCCCTAAGAACTAAAGCAATATCCAACACAATTGTTACAGCGGGACGGAGTGGTGGTGATGGTGCTGGTGGAGATGATGGTGTGAATGATGATGATGATGATGATCCTGATGAACCCTAGCTTGATGACAGTGTTGATGGCGACGGTCTCCCCTCTTCAGGAAGGAATTCCCCCGGCAAAAATCTGTCTGCCAGAGAGATCTTACTCTCTTGGTGTTTTCCGCCCCCAGAGGAGGCGGAAATCTATTTGTGGTTGCTCCCTAAGCCTTAGGGTTTTGAAGGGAAGATATAGGCGAAGGGGCGAAGTCAGAGGCCAGGCAGGTAGGCCACACCTGCCCTAGGTGCGGGGTCAGGTGGGCCCGTGCCTAGGGGGTGTGGGACCCCTAAGGCCCTTCTTCGTCCCTCCTTCTGGCTTCCTTCGTCTTCTGGTAAAATAATATGTTTCCATATTTTTTTGGTATTTTTCTGATCTTTGCGAAATTGCACCGAAACGCCTTCTTTTCCATCAGAATCCAGACTCCGGCGGTCCATCCTCCAAGAATCATCCAACATGCATAAACAGATGAAAAGCCATAAGTAATACCTCATAATAAGACAAATATCAATGAATAGAGGTAAATTATGATATAGAATGGTGATGCAAATTGGGCGTATCACCCCTCGGTGTCCCTCTTCGCCTATAAGTTGCCTCTTGACCTAAAAACTAAGGGGGGTTCGACGTTTTTCCAGAAAGAGTTCTGTTGCGCCGCCACCACCAGAAACCGTGATTCGGAACCAGAAACTATGTTCTAGCACCCTGCCGGGATGGGGAATTTGGAGAGGATCATCGCCATCATCATCACCAATGTCTCTCCATCAACCATCCATGTTTCCCCCATCCATGAGTGAGTAATTCCCCGCTGTAGGCTATGGGGATGGTAGGGATTGGATGAGTTCTATCATGTAATCGAATAAGATTGTTAGGGAATGGTGCCTAAGATCTCTACTAGTGCTATTTGACCTTGTCGCAACTTGTTGTACTTAATGCTTGTCACTAGGGCCCGAGTGCCATGATCTCAGATCTAAACTTATTATTGATTAATGATGATAGTATTGTTTGTGATCTTATCTACAAGTTGTGTACACATATCATTGTCCAGATCCAAAGGCCCCAAAGTGACAATAATTAGGACAGCCGGAGGGGATGGCCGTGATGTGAGGATCACATGTGTTCACAAAGTGTTAATGCTTTGCTCCAGTGCTCTATTAAAAGGAGCACCTTAATTGCCAGTAGATTCCCTTGAGGCCCCGCTGCAATGGGCTGGCAGGACAAAATATGTTGTGCAAGTTCTCATTGCGAGCACGTATGACTATATATGGAGCACATGCCTATGATTGTTTAGTACTTGGATGCTTTATCTTATTTATCTACAATTGCCCTAGATCTTGAAGTTACATGAATAGTCTCGTCCATGCAACGCCCGTCCATCCATCCCTATGCCTACCGCACTCATATCCTACGGTTTGCTACTATTGTTACTACTGCCTTTGTTTTACTGTTGCTGTTACTTTTCTATTGCTACTATAAAACTGTTGCTACTGATAAACTACTGTGATCAAGACTATTTCCAGGTGCAGCTGAATTGACAACTCAGTTGTTAAGGCTTATAAGTATTCTTTGGCTCCCCTTGTGTCGAATCAATAAATTGGGTAATTCTTCTTCGAAGACTGTTGCGATCCCCTATACTTGTGGGTCGTCAAGCAATAATGGCCATAATCATGCAGAGCGACAAACCATTATTAATAAAGCATAAAGTGATATCACAAGTCGAAAAGTAAATGATCATAGAGGTTAAGGTGACTGGTTCATAGTCATAACATGGTGTAAGCATGTGCCAAGTCAACCCAAATAAAGCATCAAAGGAGAATACCACAATATTGTGCTTTTGTATGCTAAAACAACACATGATTCTTTCATGGATCATTAAGCAATCTCAATTGTTTGAAACAATTCATGCTACAACCATAATCACTAAGGATATGGTCAAAGCAACATCTAATATGACATGATAAAGTCTAATGCACAGTCAAAACAAGCTTCCTTTTGTACCACCATAAGCATGAAACTTTCTACTCTTTTCCAACACCAATTAACTTATTTGAAACAACTCACAAAGATAATAAACAATAAAGACCAAAGAGCTTGTCTCACCTAACTACAAAGAATAACTAAAAAGTTCTTAAACAAAAAGAAGAAGAAAACTAAAACTAAACGTAGTACTAGCAAAAGAGAACACTCACAGAACAATAAGAGTGAAAAGTGGATTGTTCGGGGCAATGAAGAACGGGGTGTGACTTCTCCAAAAGAAGTGTGCATGAAGCAAAAACAAAAACAAAGACGCTCCAAGAACAACACATAGTGCATGAAGCAATAAAAATATAGTGTCTTGAAAGAAGACCTGAGATTTTTGTTGATGAAGAAGGGGATGCCTTGGGCATCCCCAAGCTTTGACGCTTATGCCTCTTAAATATTACTTGGAGTGACACGGGTGGCATCCCAAGCTTGAGATTTTGTCCATACTTCATCTCATCACATCATTTTCTCCCTACACTTGAAAAATTCCTTCATACAAAACTTCACACGATCTTCATTAGCAACATTAGTATATGCAGGATAATAAACCTTTGGGTTCAGTTTCAACTAAAGTAAAACATCCATTAAAACATAAGATATTGTAGCAACTCCTTTTAAAAGCTCAAGTGATCAAAAGAACTCAAAAAGAAATCGATTAAGAGGCAAATGCAAATAATGGAAGAAATTTGTCAAAATAGACCTGCAGGTAAAGACCAATTTTTTCAAAAATCTTCTGTCGCTCAAATCGAAAAGTGCAAATCTAACGAAAGTTGGGTAAATACCAGGGTCATGCGCACAAAAAATTTCAGCTCAATCCAACGTTCTGGCTAAGATAATGAATTTTTACGGTAACAACACAGAATCAGTTTCGGGACAGCAACTTCCCCAAATCTTACTTCCCTCTCATCAGAGGCTATTCTTTGCACAAAAACCAAACAAAAAGAATAAGTAAAGGTTATTACCGACGCAATAACTTCCAAGACTCAACAAAATAAAAACTTATTGAAATAAAAATTGGGTTATCTCCCAAGAGTGCTTTTCTTTAACGCCTTTCAGTTGGCACAGAACGCAAGAATCAAGTATTTTCGAATGAAGAAGCATCAACATCAAATTTCTTACGTCTACCTTTCTTACCTTTACTCTTACCTTTAGGGAACACATGATTGCTTGGTGGGGAAGTGAAATTCATGGTGCATTTTCCCACATCTATTATTGCTCCAAGAGGTTTTAGCAGGGATGTTCCAAGTGTAATTTGTCCTTTTCCTATACATTTAATAACAAGATAATCAGTAGATACCACTTTCCCTAGGATTTTTGTAAACACTCCTTCAGCTATTCCAATGGGTGATTGTGGCATTATTGGTAAGAGATATTTCTTCTCCACCCTCAGAAAGTCCCCAAAGATTCAGAGATTCATAAATATCTTTAGGCATAAGACATAACCTAGACATAATATCACAACGAGCATGAAAAGTTCCACCATTTATAGCAACTTTTACTGCAGGGAACCATTTTGAGGGTTCAGAATTTATTGGAACATAATCATGATGCTCTCGAAGTATATTATAGCATCCTTTTAAACAAGTTGTATTTGTCTCAAGAGTGTTTAATCTAGCATAAATGCTTATAAAGGATGAATCAAATTTACTAGGCAAGTTATATGTTGAAATCAAATTTTTTATAGCACTAAAAGCTTCATCCCCATCACAATGAAGGAAATCTCCTCCTACTACAGCATCCAAAGCATATCTATAATAAAGAACAAGACCAAAATAGAAACTGCTAAGAAGCAAGCCTAGAGTCATTTTAGGTTCAGTTTTTTCATAAGAATTAGAAATTCTAGATCAAGCTTCTTTGAAACTCTCCTCACCCCCTTGTTTGAAAGTGAAGATCATTTCTTCAGGTGACATAGTGATTGGAGCAGAACTAGACATAAAAGCAACTTGAAGTAGGAACTATTTTTTTGTGTTTTTGATAAAAAGAAGCAAACCAAACAAAGCAAAAGAAACTAAGCAAAACACAACCAAAATACTTTGCCCCAACTTATCAGTGAGGTTTTCAAGCTCATTGGTTTTGCTGAAAATAAAGGATTAAACTAATAGTGTGGAAGAAAGTAATTGCTTGTAGTAATTGCAGAAAATAAACAATAAATAGTAGATGGAATATCAGTGGGAAGGAATGGACCAGGGTCCACAGTTCACTAAAGGTGTTTCTCCATAAGATAACATGCTGGGTGAACAAATTACAGCTAGGCAATTGATAAATAGAGAATGCATAACAAATCATGTACATGACATGATGATCACTATGAGATTCACTTGGGCATTACAACATGATACATAGACCATAATCCAACTGCATCTATGACTAATAATCCACCTTCGGGATATCATCCGAACAACCCTCGGGTATTAAGTTGCAACCAACAGATAATTGCATTAAGAAAAGTGTGTAATATAAACAATACAATTTCCATTAGACAAATGATTGTTGTTTTCTCCTTAGTAGCAACAACACATCTACAATCTTAGAAGTTTCTGTCACTCTCCCAGATTACTAGAGGCATGAACCTACTATCGAGCATAAATACTCCCTCTTAGAGTCATAAGCAAATACTTGGCCAGAGTAACTACTAGCAACGGAGAGCATGCAAGATCACAAATAACATAGACATGGTAGAACAATAATCAATCTGACATAATACTCAATATTCATTGGATCCCAGCAAACACAACATGTAGCATTACAATAAGATGATCTTGATCATGATAGGCAGCTCATAAGATCTAAACATGACGCCACAAATAGGAGAAACAACCATCTAGCTACTTCTATGGACCCTTAGTCTAAGGATGAACTACTCACACATCACTTCGGAGGCAGACATGGTGATGGCCTCTAGGATGATCTCCCCTCTCTGACAGGGTGTCGGGAAGAGCTTCAGATCCCTCCCGATCTAGGGACGACGGTGGCAGTGACTACAGACTTTTTCATGGAATTTTGATCCGGTTCTTAGGGTTTTTGTCTCAGGGGGATTATATAGACGGAGAGGCGAGGTCGGTGGAGTCGCGAGGGGGCCACACCCTAGGGCGACGTGTCCCTTGGCCGCGCCTGGCCTAGGTGTGCCCGCCCTAGGGTGCGCCTCCGCCTGGCCTCTGGACTCCGTCTCCGTCTCTGAAAAATAGGAAGGTTGGCTTTTGTTTCGTCCAATTTCGAGAATATTTCTTTACTAGCTTTTCTGAAATACAAAAATAGCAGAAAACAGGAAATTGGCTCTGTGGCACTTGTTAATATGCTAGTTCCAGAAAATTCATAAGAATGCCACAAAGTGTAGACAAAAACATAAGATAATTGGTGCAAAACAAGCATGGAGCATAAAAAATTATAGATACGTTTGCAACGTATCACCTCTACATAACACCTTCGTAGCACTGAACCCACCTTTATAGTCACCCTGTTACGGTGCGACGTTTGATGTTATCAAGATACTCTTCCAGTGCTAGTGATTGACATGATCTCATTGTCTAAGGCTAGGATTACTTCGTAAGATGTTATAGCAATATAAACACAATAATTTTGATCGTAATGCTATACTTCGGATGAATGTTTATCACATCATTCCAACAATGCTGTGATCTTGTTATTAACAACATCCAATGTCCATGATCAGAAAACCTTTGATCATCTTGTTAATCAACGAGCTAGTTTATAAGATAGGCATAACTAGGAACTTTCTATTTATTTATTAAACACACATGTATTAACGTTTCCGTATTAATACAATTATAGTATGAGAAATAAACATTTATCATAAATAAGGAATAATATAATAACCATTTTATTATTGTCTCTTGGGAATATTCCCTTCAAAGTCATCATCTGGTCAGATCCCCACGAAGATACATGGCAACGGTCGATGGTTACCATTTTTTAAGGTGAGCAACTCTAGCATGTTCTTTCTTTGGATGATTGTATGAGACAGCCTGGCTAACATTCTTGTAATTCCAGGATTGTATTGGAGTAATTGATGGTACTCATGTGATGGCTAGAGTGTCGAAAGCTGAGCAGGCTGCATATAGGGGGGAAGCACTACCCTAGTCAGAAAGTGATTGTCGCCGTTGATTTCGATATAAAGTTCACATATGTGCTTGCTGGGTGGAAAGGATCTGCCACGATGCAACGATTCTTGCTAACAGTCTTAGCAGACCTGATGGCCTCAAGCTTCGTGACGGTAAATTCTATCTTGCAGCTGTCGAGTATGCCCGCCGGCCTGGAATTCTGCCACCCTTCAGGTTAACAAGGTACCATCTCAATGAATTCTCTGATAGGAACTACCCAAATATTTCGGAAGAACTTTTCAATCTTAGACACTCTAGCCTTAGAGTCACGATTGAGAGGGTTTTCACTGCTCTGAAGAACATGTTTTAGATCCTTAATCAGAATCCTTTCCACTATTTCCCTACCCAAGTTAATCTTGTTCTTGCATGTTGCATTTTGTACAACCGAATCTTGCAATTTAGCGCCGATGAGTACTTCCCGGCTAAGGAAGATGTAGTTTCTGACGACAACGATCGTGGTCATGGTGTTGCCTATAACGATTGTGCTGCTTGGAAGAGCAGGAGACAACAGTGGGCGCTCGACATGTGGGCGACAAAAGGCAACTGTAGGATCTAAAGAAGATGAACAAGATGGTTTGTTGATAAAGTGTTGCCCTTATATTCCATGGACAACCCCTGATGTGGGTGTAAAACATTCATTCGTAGTAGCTAGATAATATTGTGGTGAACTGTCATTTGCTAGTAGCTATATAACATTATCGTGAACTCATATTTGCTAGTAGTTAGGATGGTAATTTGGTACCGTGAGTTTAATTTGCCGCTTGTTTGAAACTGCTAATTCAGTTTGCTGCCTATTTGGTACTACGTGATAACATCACCAACTCTGAGAAGTGGTGAGCATATCACTATGGTACGAGCAACCAAACATGCAAGTTTTTGCATCAAACGAGACAAAATCAGTTTTATTGTCAACCAAATATAACTTGCCCAAATTGCAGAAAAACTAGATATGAGCAACCAAACGAACTACCAAACTTGGCTCAAACCCAATCTTCTCTCATACAGCATCCATCGGGCCAAATAGGAAAAACGAGAAATATGGGTCCAAGTAACCAAACACGTCCTTAGAATTCCAAAAACGAAAACCAACACCAAACTGGTCGGCTCAGCTCTAGATTGTAGCGATCTAGACCTACGAGTTGCGTCTGGGCGATGCTATATGCCGCTTTAAGCGGTACATCCCGCTCGTGCCGCCTGAAGGGTGCGGCCCAGTTGGCGCATTTTACTTTTTTCCTATTTTTCTGCCTTTTATTTTAAACTCTGAACAATTCTATAATAATGGTTTAAGAAATTATAAATATTTTTGAATATTTGTGAAGATTTTTCAAATATCATGAAAAAATTCAAAAAAGTATGAATAAAAATTCGAAAACACATGAATAATTTTCGAAAATCACAAACCAAAATTGGAAAATTCATGAACTAATAAGGAACTATGATATGGGCCTATAGTTCGCGTTACTTGGAGTGCCCATGGCATTAAATATGGGCCTAAAATGACGTTCAGCCTGATAGGCCCAGCCCGTCCGATCCACAAATCCGCCGCTCTCCCCTAGCGGCGCGTGCTCATATACTACGCTGCCACGGCTCCCATTCCCTTTCCCCTTCTCCGAGAAAGTCGCGCGCCGAAACCCTAAACTCCCACCGCGGCGGCCACCGCCTCCCGATCCCTCCCGGTCCGCCCCCCTGGTTCCTTCTCCTGTACCGACAATCCCTCTCGCCTACCCGATTGCTGGTTGAATCATCTGTGCGTTTGATCTGCAGGTGAGTGCTTGTTGGTCGAGAAGCAGCCGCCGCGAAGAGGAATCCCACCATGGCGACCCGTAAGCTTCCATCTTCGCTGTACTGCGATTTTTTTCCTTGACGACTTCTGTAGCTTCGGAAAATGGCGTTTTGTATTTGTCAAATCCCCTAGGGTTTTGTTGTTTCGGATTAATTGATGGATTAGTTGCCACGGTTTCTAGTCGGCGTTTGCGGGCTGTCGTGAAGTCTCAGTTTTGTGTCTAAATAATGAGAACAGTTATCATGTAGGCAGCATATTGAGAGGGTGTAGGTTCTTCCTCTAAAAAGATACTCGACTGTCTGGATACGATTTCCTATTCACTATTTGGGATTTAGAATTCGAGTGAATATCTATATTCAGGTTAGCGCTGAGTTGATTAAGCAGACGTTGATGCACTTACTAATGGACGATTGCAGCCTAGTTTGTCACATCGCATTTTGATATACAAGTGCTGCACTTGTGCCCTGAAATTGTGATGTTTAATCTGGTGGCACACCTCAAAGTGGATCCTAATGTCCGTGATAATTGCGCATAACATTGTATTCTCTTTAGTAGAAGTTCATTTGTTGGTTGGTCCTTACCAAAAGACAGACGAATGTCTGGCTATGATTATTTCTTTGAAAATTTATAGGATGTAACGTTCGAACCAGAGTTTAGGTTAGTTATGTGTTTGGCCAAGACCAGCTGTTGATTCACTTTAGTGAAATATTGCAGCTGAGTTTTTCGGACCAGCATTTCAGATACAGGAGGTGTTGTTGTGCCCTGTGATTCGGATGTTTGATCATGTGGCACATCTCTAAGTGGACATTCCAATGCCTGTGACAAGTGATAGAAGTTCATAAGTGTTTTTATAGTACAAGCTACTACCATTATAGTCTAAGTGGTGTACAGTTGGTTGGTTGGTTGGTTGCAAAGCTGCCCCTTGTAGCTTGTGGATTTGACCTTGTTCTTTTCCCACGTGGCTTCTGCAGGTATTCAGTTTGAGAACAACTGTGAAGTTGGTGTTTTCTCTAAGCTGACAAATGCCTACTGTCTGGTTGCAATCGGAGGATCAGAGAACTTCTACAGGTTATTGACGAATGTTTCCTTTGTATTTAGCTTTTGGGGCTTGGAAGTTTGGACTTTTAGTGGAAGCAGAGGAATAGCTAACTCTAACAGACTGTTCTATTGAATACTTTTCCAGTACATTTGAGTCTGAGCTTGCAGACGTCATTCCGGTGGTCAAGACCTCTATCGGAGGCACTAGAATAATTGGTCGGCTGTGCGTTGGTTGGCATCTGAACTTCTATATTCATTAGTTTGAGTTATCGACTTGCCTTGATTTGTACTTACCACCATCTTGACCCCAGGTAACAAGAATGGACTTCTCTTGCCACATACTACCACTGATCAAGGTACTCTATTTCTGTACCTTGCTCTGCGCTGTAGTTATTTGCATAATTTTGTTATGCACATCTGCGTGTGTTAATGCAGCATTGTTATATTCCCTAGCTGCATTCATTTTCTACTGTTTCACCAAACCATTTTCATTGACTTAGGCACTACTGAAATTACTTAGAGGTGTGCTGTGTCTATAGAGGCAGCAGAGGATGTAGGCTTTTTTAATTGCTTTGTTTTGGTCACAGTGGTTTCTTTAACATGGCTTAAGGTTGTCAGCGTGCTGGATTTTAAGCTACTTAAATGCAAGAAATCTTGAACTCGGTTCTTGTGCATGCCCCTGGGCATATGTAGGCTGTAGCCTCGCCTCTCTTGAGATATGTTGCATCTAGTGAGGCACAATTTGGTTATATTATGATTTCTTCCATGCTTTGATGCTTATGTATCTTTTGGTTTCTAATTTTTCTAGAGCTTCAGCATCTGAGGAACTGCCTGCCTGATCAAGTGGTTGTTCAGCGCATTGATGAAAGGTTGTCTGCCCTTGGCAACTGCATATCCTGCAATGACCATGTTGCGCTGACACACCCTGACCTTGACAAGGTATGTCTACCTATATCTATTGATATTTCTTGACCCTATGTGTTACCTCAGTTATGTATGAACTGTGATATCTCTTGTTTGTTTCTCCAGGCGACTGAGGAGCTTATTGCTGATGTGCTTGGGGTTGAGGTGTTCCGTCAGACTGTTGCTGGAAATATCCTTGTTGGGAGCTACTGTGCATTCTCAAACAGGGGTGGATTGGTACGGGTCAAACTGCATTTCCATTTTGCCTCATAAAAGCTCCCCACAGTTATTCAGTTTCTAATGTACAATGCATTGTTGGAACAGGTCCATCCTCATACATCCATTGAAGATCTTGATGAGCTGTCCACACTCCTCCAAGTGCCTCTTGTTGCTGGAACCGTGAACCGAGGTAGCGAGGTCATTGCTGCAGGCATGACAGTGAATGACTGGACTGCCTTCTGTGGCTCAGACACAACAGCTACTGAGCTCTCTGTCATCGAGAGCGTCTTCAAGTTGAGAGAAGGTCAGCCCACAGCGATTGTCGATGATATGAGGAAGTCGCTGATTGACAGCTATGTCTAAAAGATCAACGGTCATGTGGTTTGGTTCTTGAGTACTCTAAGCTGTACTCTTGACAGACATTAGTGAAAAAACCTTCCTGTCTGAGCTGTTACTTCTGCTCTACCTTTGTCTTCTGAATTTCGAATTACAAACTTATGCTGTGTATTGGTAAAGCTTACGGTATTGGAAGACATGCTCTCCCTCTTGTGATATTTAATCCTGCAATGCTAGCGTGGGGGTCATATTGAGAAATCTGGTTGCACTATCACCTTTGAGATGAGGTGTAGTACTAGTCCAATACTCCAATCAGCTCTTAATTTAGCATTGTAAATATTGTGAAAAATTGTACTCCCTCAGTATCAAATTAGTTTTCTCAGATTTGTCCAGATGACATGTTTTATAACTAGATACATCTATATCTAGACAAATCTAAGACAACTAATTTGAGGTGGAGGGAGTAGAGAATTCATATGATATATCTTGTATCAAGCCACAAATTTTTGAATCGAGATACAACCCCTAAACAAATTACACTATTAGGTCTTTTTTGTCAGTTTGTACATCAAATTTTACTTTGATATTTGTAGCATCCAGGCCAAATTGGTAAGTTGCTTCTCTTGGCATTCCAAAATCGAGTTCATGGCTAGTTCCCTTAGCTGTTTTTCCACGGCCTCCATGGAAGGAACCAACAACGACCTTAATGAAGGAAAAGGGAATGTAAAATTGACATAGTACAAAATGGATGCAGAATAACTAGATCAAAAAAATGCCAAATTCTATTTCTAGACAATGTATATTGGTTTACTATCATGTTAAGAGTTCATACCTAACCTGGATTCGAATTGCTAGCAAACTGAGGCAAAGCAAACACAAGGGGATTAAGTTAACTTCCATGTTGAATCACAGAGTGAATGGTCATGCCCGGGGTTCTATTTAGAATTGGATAGTGCAGCCGTTATGCATGATGGTGGGTCTTTTCTGCAGGGGTAATAGACCGGATTTTATAAGATTTTTTTCCGAAATGCCCAGCAACTCTCTCTTGGAAGCCAACTCTTTCATATCTTTCATGCCCCCATAGCCTCTCTTTCGGCCGCTTTCTAAAACAGTAAATTCACATTTATCGTTAAGAAAATTGGTTTGCCTGGAGTAAAAACTCTACTCTGTTATATAACTTGCTTAGTGTTATTGGCCATGATGTTATACATATCAGCATTTTGCTTGTTCACTATTGAAGTGTTCCTACATTTTCTTCAGTCTTTAATGTAAATACTGAACCTGGAGACTTTTCATAGACTAGTATACCTCACAGAATAATTAACCCACTCTGTTTTAACCAGGGGTCATTTGGGTCACTTGATAAAAGTAACTCAAATGTAAGCTCTAAGTGGATCATGTCTTATGTTATTGGAGTGGTTGTGGATTATGTTATACTAGGGAACGTGGCGCGGCGTCGCGCCGCGTCCATGAGGGGCAATGTTGTAAATTAATCGGTTAAAACTGTTGCTGGAGAATATGTTCTATGCAGCGTATTATTATTGTCCGAAGTTGCGGCAGAAAATAAGGTAGTACTATTTAAAAGACTGAATCATTGCTTGTTAATTATAGCTAGAAAATTATTCACCCTGGAAAAGTACCGAAGGGAAACTACCATATGAAAATTATAGATGGGAAAGTGCCGAGGAATTACTGCTAAAGAATATAAACTAACCTAAAAGAAACACCTCTGAATATGAAATAACCCCTGACGAACTAAGGTTATACAATTATACAACGGCGAGAAGTTACCATGGGTTAACTATAAAAGTTATCTCAAAAAAGTATCTTTGAATAATAAAAAATAGAACCACAAAATATTGTCATAGACATAGAGTAACTATCACTACAAAAATGAAGCAGAAAAGTTGTGTCCACAAAATAAGTAGAAAAATTACTGCTGAAAAAGGTGGTCTAGAAAATTTAATCCGAATAATTAGAAAAGGTGAACTAAAAAATATTGGTTAGGGCAAGAAAATTTTAGCCAAAAAATTGTGTTGCATCTACGCAACGTGGCACGCGATTGGATAAAATTAGACGATAAATAGTACACGCTGGAAAAGGTGGGCCAAAATTTTCAAGCCGAATAGTTAGAAATATGAAGGTAAAAAGAATATTGATTAGAGAGAAAAAATTTAGCCGAGAAGTTGTGTGGCAACATGGCACGCCGATCGAACAAAATTAGACGATAAAAACGTGCGGACGCGGACCGTCAGATCGAACGGCCGGAAAAGATGGGCCAAAAAATTTAAGCCGAATAGTTACAAAGATGAAGGTAAAAAGAATATTAATTAGAGAGAAAAAATTTAGCCGAAAAATTGTGTTGCATATACGTGACACGGCAGCGCAAAATTGAACAAAATTGGCAATAAAAAAAATACACGCGTAGACACGAACCGTCGAACCTAAGTTGAACAGCCAGAAACGGCCCACACACTGTTCATCCGATCAATAAACAGTGGACGAAGCAATGAGAGCTCTGCGGCTCTTAATATATAGTATATGATATTACTCAACGTTCATATTTATCTTGCTTCTGGACAGAAAGATGTAAATGTTGGTTTAAATTGTAAATTACAGGCTGGATGGAAGCTGTGGCCTTTTGCACACTTAATTGTAGTTCCCCTTGAACAAAGACTCCTCCGGGTCTGTGGGGACCGATCTGGGTCACAATCTTGTCCATGTCTAATTTCACAGGATTACTCCTGTAATCTAACTTACTACACCCTGAGAGTTACTAAACTTTATCCCTTTGTTTGATAGGTACTCAAACGAGTAGATTTACCCTGAGATTTCAGATGGTGCCTCCATGTCAGTAGATTCAAAGGTACAGTATACTGCATCATGTGTACATATGGAGGATCAGTTCAGCTTTATTGTCTGTCCTACTAAAACTCAGAATTCCGTCTTCTTTCCAGGACAACTCAAGATAGCACAAGATTTCATCTTTCTGCTATTTTATAGATAGCAACACAGAAAGTCTTCACAGTTCTGGGATTGTACAAAATTTCGGTGTAACCTTATATGGTGAACAAGCAGTGCTGAACATAAAAACATCAAAAACATCAAAAACAAATCTCACGAGGAAGATCAAATGCTGATGAAAATTGAGATGCACAGCCAGAGGTAGCAAACACGGTTTTGAAACCTCTATTGGCAGTAACCAGGGATGACAGATAGAACTATTCAACATGGCAAGGAGCAAAATCAGACACGCTTCATGGTTTAACATTCATTTGGTTTGACGTGTACCATTGAGCAAAAGAAGCACAATGAGGCACAACAAAGTATGCTTTCAACTGTACAAATTGAACAGTTAAAAATTGTATAGCATACCATGGTTCATGTAGTATGCCCATACGGTACAGATGTGCAGTTCAATAGATGCTTTCCAGATCATGAAATATACCAGATTTCACGAATCTAAATATTCACAAGCACCGTTCAGCTGCAGATTTGTAAAGTATACACAATACTTCCACAATAACTTCGATATGTTACCTAAAGTCTAGTCACAGACGACTTTAGCTAATGCAGCATGCCATGAGTACTAAACTCTAGCCTTCAGATCTTTTAGCAGTTTCTTGGCTGCAAACTTTTTGGCAACTGACTTATCGGGACCAGTTCCAGTTGCCGTGTAGCTAGTCCCTTCTACCTGAACCTCTGCAACCACGGATGATACTCCATCCTTGTGGGTCTTTGTGTAAGACTTGCTATAAGATCTGCGAGCGCAAAATTCCTGCAGCTCTTTCACTGGGTCACACTCAACGGTGTCAGGGGTTGCAAGCGGCTCCAGTAGTTGCTTCATGCTTCTCCAAACCACGCCTTTGTCATACTTGCTGTCAAGATATATCGCAGCAGCTATTGACTCAATAACGTCACCGAGAACCTGTTTTGTTTGCAAATAAGCAGCAGTACAAACTTCAGTAATGTGACGGAAATGTGGTATATGCTTATGAAAATCTAGAAACTGCGCTCCAGTATAGAAAGCACATAGAACATCGTCTCAACGACAGTTGTTCCTTTACACCAGCACCGTTTTTAAACTCATATTCTAGTCCAAAGCTAATGAACAAACATCATATTGAAGGGAAGAGATGATAGATTGATAATAATTCATCGACGTGTCCCTGTTAGAGTGGTTTAATAAATGGAATCAAATATTTGTTATCTAGGCAATGATGCCTCAAATGATATGCATTTGCATAAGTAAAAATGTTAAATTTTCTCAATGATAACTGGCAATTTTGGAATGTAATTGTCCGCCTACATTCGCACCCAAAATTTCACTGATTAAAACAGGGAAGTTGGCAGTAACCAGTACCAGGCTAGGTTCAGTATTTCTCTCATTTCTGGGTTTTGTATCATTGGCTGCAATGAGCTGGAGTCTGGCGATTTTGTATCCCCATATTGCAACTATGGTGTGACTGGTATATGTTTTGAGGGGTTTCTGAAAAAATATACGCAAATACTAGACCAAGCAAAAGCAGAAATGCGAGAAAACACGGAATAAATAACAATACAGATCAAAGTCATCAAACAGAAGGAGACACCTTGGGTAGACCAATGCCTGCTTCCCAACCATGCGATGGACTGGTAAATGTCTGCTTAGACTTCTCAAGGTAGTTAGCCATCTTGTCATGCAAATCCGATGAAAAATGAAGAATGTGCTTGTTTAATCCTGCTTTAGCAGCGGCGTGCGCATAGCAATAGTTGTTGACGGAAGCAGATCTAAGATTTGTCAACAGTTCTGGAGTACATTCAGGGTACTGATTGTAGTAATATATGGTGAATAGATGGTCCAACACAGCATCTCCGAGAAACTCAAGCCTCTGCACAAGGGGCGCAAACCTGTAAGAAAATTATTTACTGCAGCTTGATATAGACTTCAATCCAGTTGAAGTGATATATTCTTCACAGTGCTACCAATTGAATTTGCAAACCAATAGATCGTCAAACATAGAAATGGAAATTTTCTATCAAATTACACGTTCTCACTGGTCACTATGAAATGTACAACTAAACTACCAGTTTTGCTGTGTCTCACGTTCTCACTAGTCACTACCAAATGTATAAATTAAAAAACTATTTTGTGGTGTCATCAAGACAACAAGGAGTTCTCATTCTTTCATCAGAGTGTAGAAGTGTAGGCTACTCTAAACCAGCGGGAGTCCACTTTTTGGCACCCCAGTCGTACAAGTGTAGACTACCATAAACCATCCATGTCTATTTTTGGCACCCAGTTTCAGTCCACCCACCTAAATCATTTTAAGTGCGTCTAGTAGACCAAACATCATGTCTAGAACGTTGTATACAAAATGAAAAAAAAATTTATTTTCTGTAGGCTTCATGCATCACCAAGCTGGTACCTGTCTGCGCAAAATAGCACCTAGTATAGCAACAGTGTTTAGACCTTTGCACTTGGTAAAGTTCTATGGAAAAAAACATGAGCTACTGAAAATAAGATTGAGAGGCTTACAGATGAACCTGATAGCATGCAGTAGTTCCAGCAATCTGGTATGACCCGTGTGTTAATGCTTCCATCAACAATGAAGGATCCTTGAACTCATAACCAAGAATTATTTCCAATTTTCTGACATTTATGAACTTTTCATATTTTATTACAATCTTCCTTTCGAGTGGAATTTTGCTGTGAAATTCTATATCCAATCCTAATGATTTTAGGAAAAGAAATGCAGCCTGTTCTCCAGCGGCATTGAGGTAGGCTCCGATTAAGGCCTCAACTGTATCCGCTATTCTCTTACTTCTAATAGACATTTTTTTCAAACTGTACATATCATTGGAGCTTAAACGGAAAGTTTTGTTGCTGTCACACGTGGCGTAACCAAGCCCTGGAATGATCCAACCTTTTGGGTTGAACTCTGCGCCTTGAATGTAACCCTGGCATCCAAACAGAAGGGGGACTAATGTTATCTAGCACTATTATAAAAATAATGATCATATACAAGTCCAACTCCTGTGCAGCATGACAAAAAAAATTAGATATGGAACATTGCCTAATGCTGAGACATCAATTATTGATTTTAAAAGTCCAACTTCCTTTGAAGGATTTTTTTTGTAATATACAAGTCCAACTTCCTTTAAAAGTCCAACTTCTGTGCAGCATGACAAAAAAAATTATAAGAATAGATATGATCATATACAAGATCATTAAAATAATGATCATATACAAGGTCTATTCTAAAAGATCATTAAAATAATGATCATATACAATTGAGTTTTTGTTTTTCCTTCAAAGGAAAATGTGGAACATTGCCTAATGCTGAGACATCAATTATTGATTTTTTGAAATATGGTTGATCTATGTATCAACCTTGTCTGATCCATGAGCTGTACTTTGTTTCGAGATTTGAACTTCAATAATGCAATAAAGACCTTACGCATCAATCGATGCAGAGGCTGGGGCCTGATTCCCCTTTTCGAAAAAAAAACAGGATATACATATTTGAATGATGGATGCTAACCAATTTTGGGGCCCACAATGCAGCATGACATTATTAAGCTCAAATACACTTCAGAACAAAGATGACTAGCTTAAAAATAAAATTACACAAAACAGATTATAAGTAGAATCTTGGATACCACAAGATTGTTGTTGCAGGCCAGCTGGCATAGAGCTGCATTGGAGATCAAATTTTTCTTCATCTTGGTTAATGTTCCCTCATGATGAAGCTTGTATTTTCCATAGAGATGTTGTGTGACGACATACTTGAGGAAGGAATCGCCAAGAGTTTCTAATGATTCCTGTGAAAATTCCTCTTGGCATTCCTTGGTTGTTACAGCTTCTAGAATCTGCAACTCAAGGAATGAGTTGTAAATATAAAGAAATTTCAAGCATAAGAAATGCTCGCTGGGAAGAAATAATAGTGCTTAAATGATATTCAAGTCCCATGTATATTGGCTACGGAATTGAGGCACTCCAATCATAACATAATGAAATCAAACAAATGTTAACATTCATCAAGGACTAACCAGTCTCACTCGTGCACCGAAAAAATTAGAACCTATGTTTCACAAATAAAAAACTCAAAGCTGTTATTCTTACTCCACACTAGTAAAGTAACACATTCCCATTATCATGAAAGATCTATTCCCAAGACTTAAAAACAGGGGAAATAAGAGTTTCCTTCTCATGTCAGAATATCAGCGATAAGTGAGATATAAGAAAGGAAATTTTGATCAGAAAAAACCTTCAAAGCTGGTATGGCAAACTTCTGCATTCTTGGGCCCAACTGAACCTTCAACTTTGCAGAAAGAAGCATACATTGGATGCGATACATTACAGAAGGAATAATCGAGAAGATGTGCAAAGTATTAGTGGACACTGGTGACATGACAAGTCTGCAGAGCTCAGGTGGCAACTCAACAGAATACGACGTGCAAGGTTCTGCAACAAGGAAAGGTATGATGAAGTCAGTAATGGGCATAGTCGTAATAAACGAGCTCTTCTCATTTAAGTATGATTAAATGGTGATTTATAACACATTCTGCATGTTCGATTGATGTTTGTTATGCAAAATAGACATGCTTCCTAAGGCCCCTATTTCAGGAGGGCTTAAGCATGAACTGCAAAATTCTGTAACGATTAAAGGTATGATCAAGTCAATCATGGGTGCAGCTGTAACAAACAATCTCTGGTAACTGGAGTATGATCAAACTTTATTTTACTTATTAAGTGTATAATACCAACTCAATGTGTGTGTTTCATTGATAGTTATGCAAAATAAATGCACAGGCTCCGTGCTAGATAGATAAAAAAAGACTGAGTTAACACACATGCTTCTAGTAAAGCATACCATGAGTCAAAACTAACCTTTTTTATTCTTATAATGGCGCTTTTGGAGGAAGTTCCGCACTTCAACAGGTTTTCTGGCAGCCAACAGGGGTTGATTTTCATGTGTTAGATCAAGGCCATGCCTGGAAAAGTAAACAATGAGTGCATACAGATGCATGTGTAGATAGCTTAGAGGAACATGTATGACACACAAATATTAACACTTAAAGGACCAACTTATACCTAGTCTTGAAATAGGTTGTGTAGGTAGGGACACTGCCATCACGTAAATGCAGAAGGGATTTGGCATTTAGGTCAAGGAACCCGGTAACAGCATAAAATTCGCTATTATGAGGGGTACAGACAATGGAATTTTTAAGCATGCACCTGCACACAGGACCATCTTTTGTTTGCAGTATATCAACTTGTTTACAAGAATGGCAATGTCTCAAATCCTTGTTATTAGCATCATAAACTTGCGAGGCTGAGAACTTGATACTACACCAATCGACTTTACCAGAAACTAAGGGCAGCAGTAGGTAGACAACTCCAATCGACACTTGCATCTCATGGAAGTACTTAATAGCATCACTGACCTCAGAATGGCCTTTATTAATGAGCAAAGAAAGAATAGCAGTCTGAAACCTTCTAGCCATTATTACCTGTAGAAACAAACATTATGTATTAGAAAACTAGCACAGAAAAAATTCCATTAATGAAAGAGAGCAATAGACCATATAAGAATGATATGATCACAACATAAGTCCCTACATACCTGTTCTTGATTCAGATGAATGGTTCCCACATATTTCATAGAAACACTAGCATAGTCTTGCGCACCACACAATTGAATTGAGCTAGAGAGAAAGTCTGGTCCCAACTCACATTTCACAGCTAAAAGTATGTCATTTGGACAAGAAGTTGTTTTCAAACACCTTTCCACTGAAATCTTGTAGCAATAATATATTCCAAGACGAGAAAAAGATAACCAGTTGTACACAAATTCTTCTGGAAAGTAGTCAGGCTGATCGTGTTGATATTTCTCAACAACTTCATGAGGGCCATCAAAGCAATGTTAACGTTAATGAACAAGGCCAATAAATAGCATGTATATATACATACTGAACAAGATAATTACACTACACAAGGAAAAGGAAAACAAATTCCCCACAAGTAACCTTGTACTTTCATTCTGACTTCTTAGCCTACAGATTTCAGGTCTACTGAAAATGCAAAATCAGTAAGTATCAATTATAATTCATGTGGCACTGTGTACATTCCAATAAGTTTGTACCAGAAGAGACAATTGTATGTATGTGCCTAACCTACCACATGACATGAGTACCATGACTATCTAGGAAAATCATTTGACGTAGATTGAGTCTGGCAGTTTTAAGAACCCAAAGCAGGCCTAGATAAGCTCACTCTGCAGAATCTTTACAAACTAGATCGACTCAACATTACAAAATCTATCATCAATTGAGACCCTCTTCTCTTCATGGTAGACTATCAGGAAAGAGTCTCTTTAGTCTTTAGCACTACAAATTACCACTGTCACACTTGCACAATTTACTAGCCCAGCCTGCACAATGAACTAGCCCAGCCTGCACAATCAACCATCACAACTTGCACAACCGCCTAGATGATGAATCAACACAACTTGCAAAGTAAACTCCTCAACCGCAAAATCCATCAGAGATAAATATATATACAATCAATGGACCGAATGAGTAAGTTAGTTTTAGTTGAATTCATTAATATTAATCATACCTATGTCAGGCTCTTCACATGGAAAACCAGATTCTGGTAAGAGATAATCTGTGAGGGCACCGATGGTATGTAGTTCCCGGCAGGCCTTAAGACAAACTGCCTTCTTGAGGACAGAAACTTCTCCTTCTGCATTAACAGCCTGTACAGGGCTGCTCTTAGGAAGGTACAAGGTGCAAGTACCCAATGTCTCGTCAATACTAAATCTCGGCAGAGGTTTAAAATATCTAACAGACATGAATACATAAGATACTTGTGTCAAAAAAGCTTTCCATTATGAAACAAAAGGAAACCATAATTTAAGGAACAGAAAACATACTCATCAGATGGGAGCTTTGAGCAGAAAAAATAAATGAACTTGACGCTGGAGTTCATAGTCACAATTGCTCCAGTAGATTCAACACGGTAATAATCATTTTCACACAGGGTGTTTTCAAGTGGTTGACATATGGCAGATGCAAGCCTCAGAGATGCTTCCCGCATTATTTGCCCACTTCCAAGAAACTTTTCTATCTTAGAATTGGCCTTTGCATCCCCCCTGATACAGAAACACGAGCATCAATATGTTATGTAGCATGCCGAAATATTGAATTAATGATGAGAACAAAGGTAAAGCAGGGGTTATCCTGCAATTTAGGATGGAAAAAGATACTAATGAATCAACTTAAGACAACTTGAGTATAGCGTTTCTTCACCGTAAAATGAATACGCATTTTGTAAGTAAATAGGAAAATGTGATCAATAGGAGTAGAATTCACAGCTCTGGACAAACTACTGAATCAGAAATCATAGGCACTGGCTGGTTTCCACAAATAACTTAAATAATCATCTCGATTGGGAACCAACTCTTACCATGTTATAGTTACCTGCAGTTCCCATACAGATCTGACAAGAAGCACTAGTCAATTTTAGTTTTTAACGAAAAAAGCACAGAAGTTGCTTTTAAATGTAGTCTTTCCTTCATGTATCACCATATCAGGATTTGTAATCAGACGGACAATTACATCAAGCCAGCTTGCAATATCAAGTGAACACTGGCATTAACACATAGCCAGGTATGCTTAATCCAATATAAACAATTCAACTGAGAAAATGGAGAACACACTGAGTAATATACATAAACAACAGTTTACTGGAACTAACCAAGGGTTCTTTATTCAGCATATGCTGTTCAACTGATGAAATGGGAAAAACAGTGGATAAAGATTTCACATTCCATGAAGATGAACAATTAAACAAAATTTGCACCTGAAACGAAAAAATAGGAACAGAACTGAAAGACATGCCTTCTAGCAAGCAAAACATAGTCAGAGTTGGGCATCCTAGCTCGACCACGTGACTGTATAAAGCTGCGTGCAGTTGCTGGCAGATCAAAACGTATCACCAAGTGACAACTTGGCACATCCACGCCCTCCTCCAGAACTTGTGTGGCAATAATTATATGTACCTACAGCAACATCCTTATCAGAGCATTATTATGTCATTAACAAAGTATGAGCACTGACAACACCGTTAATGGCAAACCTTTCCTCCTCGAAAGGAGTCAACTATTTCCGTTTGTTTATTCCTACTCTGATGGTGCAAGAAAGATCTGTTTCCTGCAATGTGTTTAACAATCCGCCCAGACATTTGACTGATAGTGGACAGTAGGGACTCCAATACAATACTTGTAATAACTCTCTCGACAAATATAATGCATCTTAAGTCTTGCATATGCCTGAGAGAGAAAGGGGGGGGAGTAGTTATATTTATTTATTAAACAAAGTAAATTAGCTTAATGAGAAACTACCCATGCATAAAAAATGTTTCTCTTTACTCACTGAATTCATGACGAATGAACTATTCACATTGAGAGTGACCATGTTACATGTTTATGTAAGAGTATAGCCATCCCCTTTTCCAAAATCTCTGTTTACTGGTGTTTTTCCTGGACATTTTTTTTTAGAATCCTGGGGGCAGAGCTCCCCATTTCGAAAAAAAAGTTTATACCCATGTCCCACTTTTTACTGGCCATTTTACCAGACTAAAACTGAAAGTTGATGGTTTGGGGATAAACTAATTATACTAATTGACTAAAGCACATTGTTGTTCACCACACTCTATAAATCATTTATATGTGTCTGTTGTTGGAACGATCATGGATATACAGATCATTTCTATCTGTCTGTTATTGGAACGATCCTGGATCATACCAGGATAACTAGGCTAGACTACTCTAAGAAATACTACTCCCTCCGTTCACTAATGTAGGACATTCTAGCCTTTTTCTAAAACACATGTATGTAGACATGTTTTAGTGTGTGGGTTCACTCATTTTGGAGTGTATCTAGTCCATTTTAAAATATCTAAAAGGTCTTACATTAGTGAACGAGAGAGTAATATAAACTCTTAAGTCATTGCTTGATTGATACTTGGGACCAAGTCCTCTTATATGGGGAGATAGATAACTTGGATCTCAATTTCCAAGTAATCATATATCTCAACTACCAGGATCTCATCCTTTATTTAAATATCTTATTCTCTAATTGGATATTTAGAGCACATGACAGTTGTAGCAAAGCCAATGCAATTTTGAATTTTGAAGAGAGTAAATATGTAAACTTGCATAGCAAACTAAATAGAGGTCTGAGTATTTTATCACCTGTATTCCAGAAGAAATTGGACAAGACAATGAACTTTAGGTGTCAATAGCCCATCTTGCAAATCGGCTACAAAATCTTCACCAATACGACCTATGAAAATAGCAGGGGATCAAAAAAACAGTGTGGTAGTTAACTTTGAGCATTAACAGATGGATGTCACCTATGGTTTCATTTCAAGTTAGGATCATGTATGTCATAAGTGGATCCTAATTTCTTATCCTATAACATTTTGTTTGGTAGATAGATACTAGATGCTATATGAATATATGATACAACATGAAAAGCAAAACCATGTAACATTTCATGGACAGATACCAGATGTGATATGGAGCGCCTGTTTTTTGAACCATTCAAAAATGACAGTTGCAGTTCCAAAAAAAATTAACCAAAAATTGTAGATGTAGAAAATAATGTACTCTACCAATTTGAAAAACTTTCAACTCAAAATACCCCGTATTTTGGGCTGCAGAAAAATGCCAAAATCTGACATCTAAAGTAGTGAAATGTGCCAAAATTCAATCCTCCAAATTTTGTCATTTTTGTTACACCCAGAATATTAGGTATTTCAGGTTGAGATTTTGTGTTGGTAGAGTACATCATTTTCTACATCTAAAATTGTTTATCAGATCTTTCTGAAACTTTGAAATGGTGTTTAAAAAAAAACGAGATCCATGTATCTCGAGCTCTGAACTGAATTTTCGACTGGATATGATACAACATGAAAAGCAAAACAATGTACTGTGTGTGCTGCGCCAAATAATCAGCAAAATGGTTTATCGATGAATAATTATTTTGAGTTACCAGTACAAGCATTGGCAGAATAAACTTACACCAAATTACTCATACAAAGTTGAGTTTTAGAAAATGGTAGGCTGAGTAAACAAGAAATAATCACAAAGTAGTCTACCTCTTTTGGAAAAACATGAGAGTTCCTTGTATACTTCTTCACTATAGTTTCTCACAAAGCCTTCAACATTTTTATCCAGTTCTTCACCCCAGAAAGCTAATAGTTGTTCGTTATCTGTTGACTGTACCTCAGCAGCCTGAAAGAAAAAAAGGTAAAGGCATTTCAGGGCTACACGAATGTAATACAGGCATGCATCATCATATGTCCTCACACCTTTGCCGCCAGCCATACTCCCAGATCAGCTGTGCAATATAAGAATGTCTTGTGTAATTTTGATATCCCTTTCTTCGCATTTTCCAGAGAGGAGCCATGTAAATTTGCCTTCAAGACTTCTAAATGCTAAGAGAATGTAAACATGTTAAGTAAGCTACTGAAAGTGTTACAAGACAAGGCATGTATTTCAGAAAGCTATATGGCACCACCAGCAATGGAAGGAATACATTTGTATGGCATATTTCTAGATATGCAGACGTAGCTGTATTTAATAGGAAAAGCAAGCAGTATGATATACGTTAACCGTGTCACTCCACCGCTTCACCATCATCTAGCTTTGTTGTCCATCTCAGACTACACCACGCTTCTACAGTGCCTCGGCATCAGTTTGGCAATTCCTTGCCTCCACCACCACAAGAAGCAACCAAGTAAATCTTTATGTCTACCTCTGGCGATGGAGCATCGTATCTACACCATGCAGCACACCAAGGAGAGACTCAACCAGTTCTTCCTTCCTGGCACGCATGCATGACATTTGGACTCTAGGATCATTAGCAACATTCCTCATGTTGCCAGGCAAGAGGGGGACATCCTTTGGCTTTGGACCCCTAATTTGCAATGATCTGCGTGTATGCACTATGGAGTGCAGGGCTCTCTTCCTAGAATACACTGCCTTCTTGGGTTACAAATTTCTTTGGAAAACAAAGGCCCACTTTACTTCTTGTGGCTGGACTTCCAACATCACTGCTTGACACCAGATAGGTTGGTGCGCCACAATCTCTGACCTCTTTGCTCCCAGGTGCTGAAATCGGTGGAGCACACACTCATGCACTTCATATGGACTAGACAGTTGTAGCTACTCATCCTGCATTGGCTGGGCAAGAACATGTCTTCCCTTTGGCTCAAGATTCCTTGGCTGATTGATTGGTGGACAACCAGACACAAGCAAACCCTGACCATGAAGGACTTCGACTAAATTGCTGTGTTAATGGTGTGGTCGGTGTGGAAGGAATAACAGAGTGTTCCAGGATGAGGCCCACAACCTCCCTTTCAGTTAGTAACAGCAAACAGTGGGAGGCAGATCATTTGCAATCACCTCCGGGAGAAGTAGCTTACATTTTTATTTGTCTTTACGTGTTGTTTTCATGCGCCTGTTGTGGCAGTGGCCCTTGTTTTATGACCCAAACTCTTGAATCTATGTTGCTCCTTTAATGAAAAACTGTGCAAAAGGTTTATATGGGGTCAGTACTTATTTGCGCCTTCTTTGTTATTTGTAAATAGCATCGAAGTTGGGGGGTTTGGCTAAACCAAGGCAACAGTGGAGAGACTAAAAGTGTATTTTTCATAATATATAAATTTCGTAACTATAGATATTATAGTTTGTCTATCAACTAAATTATAAAGCCAGAGTGCATATAAATAACTCAGATTCCAGAAAGTAATATGAAGTTTACTAATAAGATGTCTAACTTTCTCCTTTGTCTTTCGACTAAATTAAAAGCCAGGGTGCTCAATGACTCAAAGTAATACGTAGTTGTTTACGATATAACAAAGGCACAATATATTGGTCAAAACAAATGGTCGATGAATCATGCAAACTATTATCATTTGGGTGCCAAACTAAAATGAAAAGTTCCAAATGAGGTAGTATTGAAGTTTATAAAGTGTAGCAGCATCCATTAAAACTTCAAATTTAAAATGTTAGGGAGACAAATTAAGTTTATATTTCCCTTTATTCATTTGTGTCATCAATTCTAGTTAATTCAATACCAGCAGTAGATACTACTATGATACTGTATCCTTCCAGTTTTGGGGTAGTTAGAGAGCATGTGACACAACTATGTGTTTTGGTACAGAGTGAGTGACACCAAATAGCAAATGTGCTTATTTACTCGAACTTTGTCTGGCAAGCAAAGTGTAGCGGAATAATTGGAAGAAGCCACACATAAGGACAAACGCCGTACCTTTTCTTTCAGTCTTTCCAAGCAACCCTTAATGTGGTTATGTGATTTGGATGGAATGCTAGAATCATTGTAACGCACAATCCTCGTAGTAGCAAATGGTAGGTATTCTGATAAAGCTGATTCATTGTCAACTGTGTACACCTTCAACAGAAAATGCACAAAAGTGTTCCTTATGTGTGACTAATCTAGGAATAATGATTATCTTAGGTACAGGGAAAGGTACGGGGAACAAGTGCATTCTTATATAGCCTGACCTTCGAGTGCAACAGATTTTCGAGATCAAAGATATGCTTGGCATACATCTCTGGCTGCTTATCTATGAAAGGGGTAGCATGAAAGATTTGGTCAATCTGAGAGGATGTTTATTCCAGATATAAATCTGAGAGGATGTAAAAGACACTTGGTCCTTACTTTTGGTGTCTGTGGGCGAGGCAGTCATCCCAAATATCCTCGGCAGAGGGTCCTCTGGTCTGGAATTTAGCTGGGGGTGGTAGAATTCCTACAATGAAAGCAAACTGAAGGATTTTACTAAATTTGGTTAGCCTATGGGAAATATAGGAAACGACCAGGACTTGGACTGGACCGACAAATGTCACAAAAGTAGAAAGGGAACTATGAAACCGAAGGGGAGGGAATGATAGAGCGGTTGTAATTTTGGGGACCTTGAGAATGCACGCATAGGCGTATTTTCCTTTAGCGCGGTGGCACTCGTCGAAGATGAGCAGCGCGATGTCCTTGAGGCGGAAGAAGCCGTGGAGGAGATTGTCGAGGAGGATCTGCGGCGTCATGACAAGCACCTCGGCGTCTTCCACCACCCGGCGCCAGGTCGCGGGGCTCCAGAAGTCGACGCCCATGTCGCCGGTGAACTTGGAGACGCGGAGGTCGGTGTGCGCCTGGACGACCCGCGCCTGCTGCTCCACGAGCACGCGGCTGGGGACGAGGAAGACGGCGAAGTCCCGCGCCGGCTTCCGCACGCGGTGCGCGTAGGCGCGCAGCAGCATCCCCGCGATGAGCGTCTTCCCGGCCCCCGTGTCGAGGAAAACCACCGTGTTCCCGTTCATCGCCCGCTCGAACGCCTCCAGCTGGTACCTGCACGCACGCATTCGTCACACGCGCGCCGGTGGCGGTCCGGTAGGCGTGCGGCGGAACAAGACTCACCATCTCGGTAGCTTCTGCTGATCCTCCTTCGGTGCTTCGTCCGTGGCGGCGGTGGCGGTGGCGGCGGCGGAGTCATCCATGGCGGAGTCACTGACGGGTGAGATTCTGGGCTGGAGCGTAACGGGGGCAACGAGGCGGTGATGCTTGGACCGATGCGGAGGCGCACGGGGTGAATCTGTCTCGTGTGCGCGTGGTGTTTGATTTTGTGAGCCGGAGCAGGGGGGAAAGGCCAGCGAAAATTTTGCTGCTTCGAGATTTTGGGTGCGTTTTTTTTGCCTCGAGGAAGAAGGGGAGGAGCGGAGGGGACTTGGGACCATGCCGTTTGGTTTGGCGTCAGACGAAGAGGCAGGGGAATCTTTGCTTTCTTCATGGGGGCAGAGTCCTTTCCTGGTGGGCTTTTTCTTTGTCTTTTTCAACTTCAGCCCATGTCTTCTCAAAATATCCTTGTTAGGAGATACTGTGCATTTCTAGGGACCCTTAAAAAAAATTCTAAGGGCGTCTCCATGTGCACAACCCATTTCAGAGAGGGAACGTGTACTAAATGGTTTGTTTGTGTTTGCCCACGGACATACGGGCGACTTCTTTTGGGCTTGTAAAGCTGCTTCCAGGTCCCAAACCAGTAAAGCCTAAAAAAACACTCCGGCTTAAGTCTAGCTTATTTTTACGGAGAAGCAAGATCCTAGTGCAATTCCAGAATCCACCGCGCACCAGTTTCCCGAGCTTCTGCCTAGTGAACCGAACCGTTTTGTAGGCCTGCCCTCCAGTTGAGTATTTTTTACATCCAATTGCCACTCTACCCGTTTGCACCGTTCAGTCACCATATGCAAAAAGAAAAAAAAAAACCGTCGTCCCGAACAATCCAACAGTCAACGCATCGAGGAGAGCCAGATATGGTTCCTCCTGCCGCCGCCGCTCTAGCACGCCCCCGCGCCGCCCGCAGCCGGCCCGTCGTCTCCGCGCCTCTTGCAGCTCTCAGCCTGTCCCGCCCCTCGCCGCTCGCTGCTCCAGCACGCCTGCTGCGCCGCCCGCAGACAGCATGCTCGTCACCGCGCCGCTCGCTGCTCCAGCACGCCCGCCGCGCCGCTTGCAGCTGGCCCTGCTCGTCGCCGCTCTCAGCCCGCCCCACATCGCCCGTCGCCGCTCTACAGCACGCTCGCCGCGCCGCTCTGTACTTGTAGATTTTGAGTTCATGGTCAATTTGTTCCTGCTATTGTGTACATGTAAACAGCTGTGTAAATGATGATTTTTTTGTGATATCAAGACAAATTCTCATTTTCGATATCTAATGGTATCAATACATAGCTCTTGTTTTACTTAAAATTAGGATATCGTATGGACACATATCTTATTTTGGGACATTATGGTTATTTCACAACTTAACACATCAAATAAGCCAAATTTGTATAAGCCTAAAAGAAGTCTCCCATACAGTTTCTACCGGCTTCTTTCCACCACGGTTTCTCCCCACCGTTTTCCATAAGCTGGCTTATGTATAAGCAGGAGCCCAAAAGAAGTCGCCCACAATGTAGCTCGGTCCGTTTGAGTCGCAGGCGCGCCCAGGGGGTAGACACATTTTAACCCTTCCGTCAGGTGTTAAGGATTGACGCCATAGAGTTAATGGCGACGTCTAGTTGCCAACCTCCCGGTCGGCTTCCTGCACGGTCGTAGGTTCCCTCTCTCGCTGGTTTAGTCTCTCGCCCATGTCATGGTTGTTTCTTGTCCATAGTCGAAAATATCCCGCGTGTAGCCGGACGTTTCCCGCCTAGGTAGCGAGCTATAAATAACCCGAGCTCATAAGAAGATGCCTCGCCGTAAGATCAACACTTGGTCCCATCTCAATGAGATGGCGCGCGCCTAATTTCCGAAGCAGTTCGAGCACTATGTGGAGTTGGATGCCACGAAGATGGCCCGACAGTACACGGAGGAGGAGGTGGAAGGTTTCAAGTGCCAAGGTGAGGAGGCCCATAAGGCACTGGATGACGTGGTAGAGACAATGGCGCGCAAGGTGGCCACGACCATGATGCACGAGCTCTGCCATGTCGCGGTGTGGGAGGTGGTGGAGACTGCGGCCCGCGAGGCACAGGAATGCCCCGCAGACAAGGCAGCAGAGCGTAGGTGGATCGCGTGGCCTGAGGCGGCTGTCATGGCAGTGGCGTGGGCGGACATGGACGACGCTAGACGACTTCGACGAAGAGGATGAGGCCACCCTGCAGGCGAGGGCCAACAAACAACATGCCAACATCGAGTCCTACCAGACCACACACCGCGACATCGATGGTCGCATGTTCATGGTGGCCGAGCGACGGTGCTGGATAGCCGCTTGGGGTTCGAGGAGAACAAGGAGACACGTGATGGCCGTGGCACGCTACAGAGAGGCACGAGAGGAGGCATGTGTTGCGTCGGAGGCCAGGCAGGTAGCGCAAGAAGGGGGATCACTGGGAGGCCAAGATGAAGCCACGTTGACCTGACGGGTCGATGTGCAGGAGAGGACGATACTGACAGTGGTGGAGCTTCGCGATGCAGAGACCACTGCCGCGCCACCGCCGTGCAACGCCAACAAGAACACGCCATCTGGAGAGCGCGCCTCGCAATCGGCAGGGGCAAAACCTCCGGCCAAATCGACGCAGGGGACGGCAAGGAGTAGACGAGTCATCTATGGCGTAGGACGGTGAGAAGTAGACGCGATGTCATCATAACTTGCTATCAATCTAATGAAGAAAACTATCAATTTACACACAGGTCCCAACAGACCGAACCTCGGCCCAAATTGTGTGTGTGTGTGGGTGGGGGGGGGGGGGGGGGGTGTGGGGGGGGGGGGGGCTGTCAAACTGTCCGCGCGGACCATGCGCCCTGTCAAACTGTCTACACGGACCATTTGAGACGCGCCGGTGGAGAGGGTAGATTGGTACGGGCTCAAACTGCATTTCCATTTCGTCTCAGTAAAGCTCCCTACAGCTGTTCAGTTTCTAGTGTACAATGCATTGGTGCAACAGGTCCATCCCCACACATCCACTGAAGATCTTTATGAGCTGTCCACGCTCCTCCAAGTCCCTCTGGTTGCTGGAACACCAGAAGATGTATAGAAAACAAGATCGCAGGAACTCACGTGCATCACAGCATGGTCACACAAACATTATGGGCAATCAGGTCTCGGAATGCATAAATGGGCAAAAAAATGCCGCTAGATGCTGAATTATCATCCATAGTAACAATCAATCACACGCTTAAGAGCTCGCTCTATCCATATTCCATAGTATCAGTCAATCACACACTACAGCCAGATGTTGGTGATGCGCCTATGTGGTTAGGCATTTCACGGCGGGAACTCTACCATGACAAATTGGTAAGTTGCTTCTCTTTGCATTCCGAAATGCAATTCATGGCCAGCTCTCTTACCTGTTCTTCCACGGTCTCCATGGGAACGGAACCATCAACAACCTTCATGAAGGAAAAGGGAATGTGAGATTCACATAAGAAATGGTTGCAGAAGAACTAGAAAAAAAATGCTGAATTCTATTTCTAGACATCTATGTTGGTTCATCGCACCTAACATGGACCTGACTTGGTAGCAAACGAGGCATACTTTTGCAGAATTAAGTTTACCTTCCATGTTGAATCGCGGAGTGAATGGTAATACTCAGCAACCCTCTTTTGGAACTCAACTCTTTCATATCTTTCACCCCCATAGCCTCCTCTCTCCGCCGCTTTCTGAAACAGTAAATCCACATTTACCGTTAGGAAAACTGGTTCACCCAAGTCAAACACTAGAGAAAGGTAGCCTTTGTCAACAAACTTCAGGTGGGCAACTTTTGTGCTGAACAACAGATGGGCATGTTTCCTGTCTTCAGTGGAACAATGTGCAATTGAAGTAGATTGGTTTTGTGTTTCAACACCGAATTTAATAGACGAATACTTCAGGTGCATCACCATAACAGAGTTCTATCCATAGGGGTATTCCATAGAAACTATTTACGGTGATCATCATCACCCACTATGTAAGAACTGAAATGATTCAAATGGACACAAAAATTAATAAACTATAGTATAGTTGTTTGGAATCCATAGGCAGAATTAGGACCAAAGGAGTACCTCTGGTTGTACATCAAGATATATTACAAGATCTGGAGCCAGCAGTCCAACTTCAGGGGCCTGCAACATGGAAGAACAGGTAATCCTTGTCAACATTCCACGCATAAGGAGGCGCACGCCTCAGCTTGCTATACAGGTATGTGTCTGACCTTGCACCACTCAATGTCAAGTCCTTTAGCAGCAGAAAATGCCACTCCAGAATAAGAGTAGCGGTCGACAACGAGTGTAGTTCCACCAAGTAGCTTGCTCTCCATCAAACTTCTGTAGATGACAAACCCAACAAACAGGTCCATATTCAGAACCATATAGACAACTGAATAATTGCATATACTACCTCTGCATACTGCACATCACACTGCCTTACCTATGAATTTTTCAACACCGGAACCACTATCAGATTTGCACACACTGAGATTTCACAAACAGAACAAACCTTTTCTCCCAGCGGTTGGCGCTGAAGAGCAAATGAATGGTCCGGTCGTCAAGCTGCGACTCGTTGGCGAGGTATGCGGAGATCATCTTCCCAACGCTGGTTTCTCTATCGGGGAACCTCCACCCTTCGGTTGCGCAGCCCTTCCCTTCCAAGAAGGACAGCAGCCGAGCGCACTGGGACGACTTGCCACTCCTGTCCAGCCCTTCGAGGACTATGAGGGCGCCGCGGCCGCCCTTGCTGCCGGCATTCTCCATCCTGGCACCCTGGAACGCGCTCCTGCGCTGCGGTGAAAAGCCGAGGCCACGCGGAGCCGCGCTGCTGGTGCTCCTGCGAGGAAGATCTAACGCACGGTTAGCTCCATGGCTCTACGCGGACTCTGGTTAAGGGAAAACGTCGGGATTGGTGCCTAACCTGCTCCAAGAAACTGCTCTTCCAGCGAGCCGAACCAAAGCAGTCATGCACAGGCGAACGGCGGTCTCCCGGTGAGTGACGGCTGTGGCGGCGGCGCTCCTTGCTGTCAACGGCGAGAAGAGGGGGAAAGACAAGGGCAGCGAGGTAGGTGGGTCGAGGTCGGGGGCTGCTCGTCATATCATGGGCTGGTCCGATCTGGCCCATATAGGTATTCGGCCCGGTCCGCTATCTCTCTTCATTCGTCAGGGCTTAAGCCATCGTCGTCTAGGGTTTAACCGAGCTGCTGCTGCTGCCGCTCGTCCGTCCACGAAGAAGCAATCGAACCATGGCGACCCAGGCACGTGAGCTCCCTCCCAAGCAAGAGCTGCCCCGCGACGACGGCGACGACTACGAGGACGAGGAAGAGGAGGGCGACGAGGGGTGGGACGACTGGGAGTCGGACGGCGAGGACGCGGCGGGTGGCGGCGGCCTCCTCTGCCTGTTCTGCAGCTCGCGGTTCGACTCCGAGAGCTCCCTCTTCGCGCACTGCGGCTCCGAGCACCGGTTCGATTTCCACAAGGTCGTGAGGGAGCTTGGGCTGGATTTCTACGGATGCATCAAGCTCATCAATTTCGTCCGGTCCAAGGTGCGCTCTATCCCCTTGCTTCCTTGACCGCATTTAAGCTTTCCAACCGAGTGTGCACAGTATGAACTATGGAGTCAATCTCTCTACTAATCTTTGTTTGCCGTGTGAAGAAGATGGTTTGGACTTAGGAACAGAGTTCTTTACAATGGAAATGGCAGCTTGCTTAGGCACTAATTCACTATCATGGTTGATTGAGAGTGCATTTGTTTGAAAATTGCGCTTCTTAGCTGAACTCAAGTGACTTATTATATTAACCTTATGACTGATTTGTAGGTTGCGGAAAACAAGTGTTGGAGCTGCGGCCAAGCTTTCGCTAGCAATAGTGAATTATGCAGCCACTTGCATGTAGCAGAAGGTTCCCAACTTGAGGGGAATGTTCCATGGGCGGAGGATTCATACTTGAAACCTTTCATGGAAGATGACTCGCTTTTGCACAGTTTGTCCATCTTTGATGACGACGAAGAGGAGGATTGTGGAGTGCCGGTGGAAAGGGGAGAGTTTTCAGGGAGCAATGGGAGGTTAGCTGGACCACAGGGTAACGGTCTGAACACCATTATTGACGATTGTTCTGACATCAGTGCAAGGTTTGAGAAAGCAGTTACTACTGAAAGTACTGGTGGAGATAAGAATGAGTCTCTTTTGGAGGAACATACTGAGAGGCAGCTAAAGATTAAACGCGCTAGTGTAACGGCGAAGGAAATTAAAACTGTGGATGATAACTACTTTGGGTCTTATAGTTCTTTTGGCATCCATAGAGAGATGCTTGGTGACAAAGTAAGTCAACTCTTAGCATATCTTTGCTTTGATTACGACATGTGCTTATGTGATCCACAAGACCATCTAACTCCCTTACTGTGCCGGCCTTTTCAGGTAAGAACAGATGCTTATAGAGATGCCCTTTTGGGAAATCCTAGCCTCATGAAGGGAGCAACTGTACTGGATGTTGGCTGTGGTACAGGAATTCTAAGGTGTGTAATGTAGGATGCTATATGTTTCCACGCAGTTCAATTACTCTGTCTTACCATGATGCTTGATGCTGGCAGTCTTGGTTCCATCACAAGTAATTAGACTATTGCACTATTTGGACACATAATAAGCATATACTGTAAGTAAGAATAAATGCACAACGTGCTTAATATCTTGATAGCGAGATCACTGACTTGTTTCTGCGTCAGGCGGATTGAGCATTGGCACAAACCTGGCTTGGTTTCAGTGCCTCTTTTAATGTGAGATAATTGTGGTGTAGTTGTCATATCAGTTGAAGTGCAAGGCTTGACACAAGATCAATACTCTTAACGTGTAATGACTTGCCAATGCCTCTTGGGCTGTTGCTGATGGATTATCCTTGTAGTCTCTTTGCAGCGAAGGCTGGTGCATCTAAAGTGGTTGCTGTTGATGGGAGTGCAAAGATGACTTCTGTGGCTACCCAAGTATGCATCTTGTGAATTATAATACCAAACTACTGGCCTCTACTTGCCATGGGTTCTCTCTCAGTTACATTACATATGCAGGTCGCAAAAATCAATGGTCTATTATATGATGAAAATACAAAAGTTGAACAAAACCGTAGTCCTCATGTGATAAGTGTGGTGCATACCAAGGCTGAAGAGCTAAATCATAAGATGCAAATTCCACCTAATGGCTTCGATGTGTTAGTGAGCGAGTGGATGGGATATTGCCTACTGTATGAATCCATGCTCAGTTCAGTTATATATGCACGCGATCATTTCCTAAACCCTGGTGGTGCTATTCTCCCAGATACTGCAACAATTGTAAGTTCATAGCAATGGTCACTTTCATTATTTTTCTCTGTTTTGTGCATTTTTGTAACTCAGTTTCTTCTGGTTCATAGCTTGGTGCTGGATTTGGGAGGGGTGGAACTAGCTTGCCATTTTGGGAAAATGTTTATGGCTTTGATATGTCATGTATTGGCAAAGAAGTAACAGGGAGTTCAGCTCGATTTCCTCTAGTTGATATACTTCCTTCTCAAGATATTGTGACAGATACTGCTGTACTCCATGTAAGTCTGAGCAAACTCATGATCTACCATGTTAAGTCTTTTGTGATCAGATGTCCTTTCCAATGCAGGTATTTGTAATCTCACATCTTCATTTGTTACTTCTCTTTGCAGTCCTTTGATCTGGCATCTATGAAGGAAAGCGATATGGATTTCACCTCAAGCTTGGAGCTAGGGCTGAGCGGAAGCGATGCAGCTGTACCAGGAGTCACATGGTGCTATGGTATTGTCTTATGGTTTGACACGGGCTTCACCGACAGATTCTGCAAGGACAAGCCCGTCGTCCTCTCCACCTCTCCGTTCTCCACGCCAACTCACTGGTCACAAACAATCTTCACTTTTGAAGAGCCCATTGCAATGACAAATGAGGAATCAGTGGCTGACTCATCTCTATCAGTTGGTACAGCTGAGTGCCCAGCTGTCACGGTCAGATCGCGCATCAGCATTGTGAGGGCCTCTGAGCACCGCAGCATAGACATATCGGTTGAAACTACAGGGATCAGCGCAGATGGCCGGAAACGCAGCTGGCCAGCTCAGATCTTCAACCTGTGAGAGATTGCATGCCATTGGGATCAGGTATTTTCTGTGTCATGTGGTCATTATTAGCAGTTGTACACTTTAAGTTTGCTAATGCTCATTTTCCAACTTGCAGACAATGTGCCTATACCTGGTAGTAGAAAGTACAGAATAGATATCTTCTTTAGGCCTTGTTTGGCAGCCGGGTTTCTAAACAGTTCCACCTGCGTTTTACCAGCCCAGCGCAATACCTGAAGTTACTCTCGAAAGCCCATTTGGTACGCTGGTTTGTAATTGTGTGAGCCCGAGACTGAGGAGAGGGTCGTGTTTCTTACACGCGTGGCGCCTCGTCACGGCATGTGCGGTGAAAAGTCAGATTTTTATTGTTGAATCACTCGTGTGCTAAATTGGTGTTCCAAACAACGTGGTTTGATGAGTGGTGGTTTATTGGGAAAGAGATTGGGTGATGAGTGGTGGTTTATTGGGAAAGAGATTGGGTGGAGGACGAGTATTGGATGAGGTGAGGGGTTTCACAAAACACACTTGGGATAATATTTTAAAATACATTACCAATCACTGCTGTCAAACGAGGTCTTAGTGAACTGACTCTCTCTTGCTTTGGAGGCTACTGGAAAGGTGCCCGTGGTTTTCCTTGTCTACACGTCATAAGATGCCATTCGCCTCGGGGTTGGCGTGTCAGCGATTTTGTGGGGCTGTTTCTGCCTAGTCACGTCCCTGGTTTCGGTGTTATAGCCGGCGATTTTTGGTCAGAAAAATGGCAAAAGGCTGAAACCATATTTCATCACATAGTCCGACATATAAATTTAACTAGTTCAACAAGTCAAACTCACCGATTTAAACAAGTTCTGAAACACATAGGGCATACAACATAAAAACTAGACGTTGACTTTAAGCGCCCACATGTGCTCCACTAGATTATCTTGCAGTTGTTGATGTGTCTGTGGGTCTCGGATTTCCTGACGCATGGCGAGGAATGCAACAAATTCGGCTGGTACCTGGTGATCAATATCTGCAAGAGGACCCTACCTGAAATATGGTTCAGTGTCAAGCACGGGTGTGTCCCGCTCGCTCTCATTGATCATGTTGTGCAAGATAACAGAAGCATTCATCATCTCCTATATTTGATCTTTCGACCAGATCAGAGCGGAGTATCACCAAGATCTCCATATGCAAGCATCCTCAAATTAGGAGTGCACTTTTAGAATGAGGAAAATACTACCGTGCCAATGCGATCCTTCTTGCATATGAAGTAGTCATCGAACAACCGAACCATCTCGACAATCTTCAGGAAGAGCTTACAGTTCATCTTGAAACGGCGCCAAAATACCCCAGGCCATGCAATGGATCATCAACGAAGTATTCAGCATACAACATGCAGTAGCCCTCCATTCGCTGCCTTGGCTTGCTCTTGTAGCGCCCCATTTTGGATCCTCCATGGCTCAACTGTGCGGCTCGGGAGTACACACCGGCCATACAAGAGAGGGTCTTCAAATGCTCTCCGTTGTTGGTGGCAGTGGCGGCTTCCTCTTCCATCAGGGAGACGAACATGAGCTTGTCGTCAAAGTCCATTGCTGCGCAAGCAAAATGCCAAACACCTCGCAGGCATGGTGTCCATGAGGTCGGCTAGGGAGCGGCCCACGATGGTTCCGTATGGTGAATCATGCAGTCACTAGAGGAGGTGGAGAACGGTGCGGCGAAGCTCAGCCTTTTTCGCAACATAGTGATGGCGGATGGGGGGTGGTTGTTGAGGATATGCATTATGTGCTAACCATAGCATGGACTTAATGTGACTAACCCAAGTGGCCCGAGTAGTCACTAGTAGGTCCCATGGCCTGCTTGGCGGCCTAGTTAGAGGATTCCAAAAGGAAGGCCTAAGACGGAGCAAGGAAGGCTACCGTGCGCCAACATAGGAGAAGCCGGAGCCTTGGAGGTTAAGACACGAAGACTAGTTAGCATTAGTGTAGGACTCTGTAACCTGTCTGGCTAGGACTATCCCTGTAACCCTAGGTTTTGTGTGAGGACATCCCTACACTTATCCCTTCACCAACTACTACTGAAGATGTTCCAGTTGCTGCTAAAAAGATTCAGTCCAATTAGATTAGAATTGGAACTATTACAAGAGCTCGTGATAAGATGCTAAAATAACATGTGAATTTGTTTCTTAATGAACCTGATGTTTTAATTAATGAGATCTTTATACTGCCTAAATCATTGTGCTATTGTATGATCAAGTACATGGGAGAAGAAGGCATAGCACAGAGCGAGGAGGTGAAGCATATGGAGCATGGCGTGTTGATCAATGAAGAATGCGCGAGGGAGGAGAGGGGGGAAGCACAAGGAGCTGATGGAGAGGAGATCAACACTTAAGCAAAGGGTAGAGGTTTCTACCGCGGCACAGAAAACACCTTGTTTTTTGCCACTGCAGGAAACCCTAGTTCTCTACCGCGGCACAAAAAACGCTACGTTTTCTGCCATGGCAGGAACAGGCCTGTGCGACTTAGGACATACCCAGCCTATGGGTCGATTTGTATCTAGGTTAAGTCGAACCTGTTATGTTTTTCCTTAGCTTGGCCGCCGCCCCTAGTATTTTCTGCCACGCGTGCTGCCTCTGCAGCGACACGGTTTCAGCTCGTTTTTCTGCCATGGTACGTTTTTCCCGCTGTGGTCTGTTGTGTTTTCCAAACCTTAGTTACAACCCTTCGTTTCAAAAGTGTTAGGAACTATCCTACCGAGACTATTTTCCGCTCTTACAGGCTTCTCATAGGTTTTGGTGCTATGATTTATTTGTTGACCGTGATCATAGCGCGATATTCAAAAAAATAAGAAGAGAGAAATAGCAGAAGAAAAAAGCAAAAAAAGAAAGAAACATTGCAAAAGCAAATATAAAAGAAAAAGGAGAATTGTGTAAAAGGACTTGTGATATCTTTGTACACTCTTAGATTGAGCAATCTTGTGCCTGTTTTCAGTTGATCTTTGCTAGTGTCTCTCCAGCGCTTTGCAACACCTATCATAGTTACATTGCCACATTTATCTCTACCGTGTGTGTTTCTTGGGTTATCACACGATCAACACTAGGACTTGTTTGCGGTGTGGTTAGGATACCATACCTACATCTCCATCATAAATAACTTGTGTGCCCTATGACCATTCTCTATACCCTTGATATTCAATTCATCACATACATGCATCAGTTGTTGATACGAATTGGTAAGCATCACTATTCACTTTGGAATGGTAAGATCTCTTTCTGGCCAGTTTTGAGTGAGTTGTGAGTGTGCCACCAAAACAATTTTGATTTTTGCACTAACCTACTAATCATGTCTACTAGTGATGATGTTGTGATGCAGAAAAAGGGTGATAATGATCCTGTTACTTGGCGAGAATATGAGGCATTACATTCTCATTTGACATGTGTTTTCACTAGCAGCACATATGTGATTGAAAAGAATGTCCAGGACGTGCAACTTGCATTGGAAGAAAATGATAATATAGTAAACAACATTCAAACACAAGTGACTGCTATAAACACTAGTGTCAACACGTTGCAACAGCCTATTGATGCCTTTTGGGCGTGCTCAGCGTGTTCCTCACCAAGCCCTTGATGATGGCTTGGGAAAACCCAAATTCTCAATTCCCAAGTTTGATGGTTCCATTGATCATAAAGATTACCTAACATGGGAGCTAAAAATTGAGAACTTGTGGCGTTTGCAAGATTATCCAGAAGATAAGAAGGTAAAACTTGATGCTTCAAAATTTTATGGATATGCATTGCGTTGGTGGGATGCCATTGTGAAGAATAGAAGAGATGCCAATAAACTTCCTGTTCTCACATGGAGAGAGATGAAGCGCATCATGAAGGAACGTTTCGTGCCCACTAACTATTTGCATTCAGTTTTTGACAAGTTGACACAACTGAGGCAGGGGACCATGTCGGTCAACGAGTACTACATGGAGATGGAGATGCTAATGTAGCGTGCTAGAGTTCGTGAATCACTTGAGATGATCATGCAATGTTTTCTTAACAATCTGAAGTTGCCCATAAAGAGCATTGTTCGTCATCACAAGTATGAGACTATGAATGAGTTATTGCATCATGCAAGAGAGGATGAATCTCAACTATCTGAAGAGGCCAAGGTGCATGCAAGGTATACTTCCACCAACCGTTTTCAACAAGGTCTACGTCGCCTCCTCTTGCGTCTGCATCTGATGCTGCTACTGGCTGTCCTTCCACATCGCCTTCCAAGCCTGCACCTTAGGCGTCCTATGGTTCCCAAGCAAAGATAGCCGCTGCTCCTGCTGCTAGCGCCGGTTCCAACATGTCAACAGCCCATACTCGAGATGTGGAGTGCCATACTTGCAGAGGTAGAGTACACTTCAAGAAAGATTTTCCAAACTGCAAGGTAATGTTTATCAATGACAATGGAGAGTACGAAAGTGGAGATGAAGTTGATCTTAATAGTCCTGAAGACAATGGTTATGCAAGTGATGAAGGCATGTATGCTTTTCCTGAGCATGTGCCAACCATTGTGGTTTCTCCACGTATTCTTAGTGTGCAGCCCCATGATAATTCTCAGCGCTGCAATTTATTTCAAACAAAAGCACTAGTTGACCCAAACAAAGCTTGCAAAGTGATCATTGATGGAGGTAGTTGCCGCAGTCTTGCAAGCAAGGAGTTATGTGCCAAGTTGAATCTGACTTATTTACTTCATCCTAAGCCATATTACATACAATGGTTGAGTGACAATTGTGAGATGGAGGTAAACCATATGATGCGTGTGAACTTTGAGATAGGACCATACAAGGATTCTATTGATTTTGATGTTTGCCACTTATTGTTGGGTCGACCGTGGTTATATGACCGCCATGTGCAACACAATGTACGAGCCAATACATATCATTTGGATTTCAAGGGAAAGAAAATTAATTTGCAGCCTATGACACCACAACAGATTGTGAATGAATCTCGTCAAAAGATTGAGGTGAGCTTACAGGATGCACCTATAGCTAGGCGAGATAGTGTTGCAGCTGTGAATAATGTAAATGAGCCCAAAAGAATGATATAACAAAAAGTGTGAGAGTGCCTAATCTTCTGATTTTAGCCACCAACAAAGACATGCGAGAATTTAGTGAGGATCCTACAACCATGCCTCTTGTGCTCATGTACAAGGGCGAGGTTTTGATTTCTAATGACATGATCCATGTTTCTCTTGGTGTGTCTAATGTTTTGCAGGATTTTGGTGATGTGTTTCCTGAAGATGTGTCGACTGGATTGCCTCCATTGCGTGGCATTGAGCATCAGATCGACTTGATCCCTGGCGCCACACTTCTAAACCGTGCACCCTAAAAAACCAACCCCGAAGAAATGAAGGATATACAGAAACAAGTGCAGGCCTTGCTAGACAAAGGGTACAGTTTGTGTCTCTCTTAGCCCTTGTGTTATTCCTGTTATTTTAGTGCCTAAGAAATATGGTACATGGCGCATGTGTGTATATTGTAGAGCTATAAATAACATCACTATTCAATATTGTCATCCTATTCCACGTTTAGAGGATATGTTAGATGAATTGAGTGGTGCTGCTGTTTTCTCTAAAATTGATTTGCATAGTGGGATACCATCAAATTAGAATGAAAGAAGGGGGTGAATGGAAAACTGCTTTCAAAACAAAATTTGGTTTGTATGAGTGGTTAGTTATGCCTTTTGGTCTTACTAATGCACTTAGTACATTCATGAGATTAATGAATCATGTTTTGAGAGAATATATTGGTCGTTTTGTGGTTGTTTATTTTGATGATATACTTATATATAGCCGCAATGAAATTGAACATTGTGATCATATTAGACAAGTTTTGCAAGTGTTGCTTGATAAAAAATTGTATGCTAATCTTGATAAGTGCACATTTGCAAAAGATAAGGTTATATTTCTGGGATATGTTATATCTAAGCATGGGGTAGAAGTAGATCAATCTGAAATTGAAGCAATTTAGAATTGTCCTATTCCCATGAATGTGAGTCAAGTGCGTAGTTTCCATAGTTTAGTTGGTTTCTATAGGCGCTTTGTCAAAGATTTTAGCACTATTGCTGCACTATTGAATGACTTGACTAAGAAAGGTGTGCCATTTGTATGGGGCGCAACCCAAGATAGCATTTGATACTTTGAAACATTTGCTTACTTCTGCAGCTTTACTTGCATTGCCTGATTTTTCAAAGCAATTTGAAGTTGAATGTGATGCTAGTGGTATTCGAATTGGTGGCGTTTTGATGCAAGAGGGTCGTCCTATAGCATATTTTATGAGAAACTTGCTAGTGCTAGACTAAATTATCTTGTCTATGATAAAGAATTGTATGCGCTTGTTAGAGTTATTGAGGCTTGGCAACATTATTTGTGGCCAAAAGAATTTATAATACATTTGATCATGAAACATTAAAATATTTGAAATCTCAATCAAACTTGCATAGACGATTAGCTAAATGAGTTGAGTTTATTGAATCATTTCCTTACATCATTCAGTATAAGAAAGGAAAAAAGAATGTGGTTGCTGATGCTTTGTGTAGGAAGAACATGTTATTGACACATCTTGATGTTAAAATTCCTGGATTAGAAATTATTTGTGGGCTTTATGCAATTGATCATGATTTTGCTGAACCATATCGTTTGTGTGCTTTAAAAATGCATGGGATAAGTATCATATACATGATGGTTATTTGTTTCGTGCTAACAAACTATGCATTCCAGAATCGTTGTTGCGTTTGTTCTTAGTGAAGTAATCACATGCTGGAGGTTTGATGGGTCACTTTGGGCGTGAGAAGACGTTGCTCATGCTTGCTGATCACTTTTATTGGCCCAAGATGAGGCGTGATGTCTACAGATTTGTGAGCCGCTGTATTACATGTAACAAGTCCAAATCAAAGCTGAAGCCTCATGGTTTGTATAGACCTCTCTCTACACATACTACACCTTGGGAAGACATTAGCATGGACTTTATGCTCGGTTTACCTAAAACTCAGAGAGTTCATGATTCTATATTTGTGGTAGTGGATAGGTTCTCTAAAATGGCTCATTTTATTGCCTGCACAAAAGCAACGATGCGTCGCATATTGCTAACCTGTTTTTTAGGAACATCGTGAGACTACATGGTGTACCAAAGACGATTGTTTCTGACCGTGATGTGAAGTTCATGAGCTAATTTTGGAAGACCTTATGGGGGAAGCTTGGAACGAAGTTGCTGTTCAGTACCACTTTTCATCCCCAAACATATGGTCAAACGGAGGTGGTGAATAGAACATTGCCATAGTTTTTGAGGACTATGATAAAGAAGAATTTGCGGGAGTGGGAAGAGTGTTTGCCACATGTGGAGTTTGTATACAATAGGGCGGTGCATTCTACTACTCATCTTTGTCCTTTTGAGGTGGTGTATGGGTTCATTGACGCCACTTGATTTGTTGCCTCTGCCATTGCATGAGAGAGTTGATATGGAGGCATAAAACATGTTGATTATGTGAGGAAAATTCATGAGAAGAGTCGAGAGGCTATTGAGAAGAAAGGCAAGAACATTGTTGATGCAAGGAACCAAGCAAGAAAGGAGGTTTTGTTCCAGCCTAGAGACATGGTTTGGGTGCATCTGTGCAAGGACAGGTTTCCCAAGCTGAAACAATCTAAATTGAAGCCCCATGGCACTGGTCCTTACAAGGTGTTAGCCAAGATCAATGATAATGCCTACTCGACTGTTATTCCTATTGCTGAGTTTGGTGGAGTTAGCAACAATTTCAACATTGCTGATTTTTCACCATATGTTGGAGAAGACCTTGGAGCGTCGAGGTCGACGCCTTTTGAAGGGGGGATATGATGAGGACATCCCTACACTTATCCCTTCACCAACTACTACTGAAGATGTTCCGGTTGCTGCTAAGAAGATTTAGTCCAATGAGATTAGAAATGAACCTATTACAAGAGATCGTGCTAAGCTGCTAGAACAATAGGTGAATTTGTTTCTTAATGAACCTGATGTTTTAATTAATGAGAACTTTATATTGCCTAAATTATTGTGCTATTGTATGACCAGGTATATGGGAGAAGAAGGCATATCACAGAGCGAGGAGGTGAAGCATATGGAGCATGGCGTGTTGATCAATAAAGAATGTGCGAGGGAGGAAGCGCAAGGAGTTGAAGGAGAGGAGATCAACACTTAAGCAAAATGTAGAGCTTTCTACCGCAGACCAGAAAACACCTTGTTTTTTGCCACGATAGGAAACCCTAGTTCCCTACCGCGGCATAGAAAACACTATGTTTTCTGCCACGGTAGGAACAAGCCTGTGCGCCTTGGGCCATACCCAGCCTATGGGTCGATTTGTATCTAGGTTAAGTCGAACCTATTATGTTTTTCCTTAGCTTGGCCGTCGCCCCTAGTCCCTTAAACAGATGGGGCGTCGCATTGTGTGAGATAGACCACGTTTAAACTATTTTCGAGTTAATTCTTGTAGAACCTCTAAAATTACCTGTGATCTAATTAGCTACTGTAATTGAGTGTGATCTGTTGTTCCATTGGGAATTAGTAGATTGCAAAATACCGTCCGTGGTCGATGGCTATGTGCGCAAGAGAGTGGTGTTGTGAATATCCCACAGGGTTTGAGAGCTGTTGCATCACCATTAGGGTTTGAGCGGAAAAGTTCATAACTACAAACTACTCCCTCCGTTTAGAAATATAAGATGTTTTAGGTTTGTGAAAGAGATGTATCTAGACATCTTTTAGTGTATAGGTTCAAATGAATCTAGACACTAAAAGGTGTCTAGATACATCTCCTTCACAAATTTAAAACATCTTATATTTCCAAACGGAGGGAGTAGTTATCTAACCACCATCATCATCGCCAACTGCTTGCTGAGAAGATTGGGCCACCCCATATCATTTTGGCACCTTTACAAAAAGAACCTTTGGGAGCCTTTAGGGCAATAATTATAATGTGCAATCTACACTTGTACAATTTGCATAGAGAATCCCGACAATCGCTGTAACTCGGCGTATTGACTTTATAGTGACTAGAAGCAGTAGTAGGATCTCGCCACCGTTGTGATATATGAACCTGCACCGTTATGATATATGAACCTGGTTAGATGTGTGTCACCTTACCTGGATGCTCCCTTCCTTTCACCACACCTCTCTAAACTCTTTTTGAGGACCCCCATGGCATGCTCGTCGACAATACCATGAAAGTTGGTGCCTGATAACTGCAAGTGCACAGATCAATTGTAGCTAGATTCAAAAGTAAGAGTATAGAATCACATAGAGTTATTTGGCTAAGGTCTGTATGCCCCTCGTCACTATCTATCAAAGGATACTTAGAGCCGCCCTTGTTCTCAAGTAAGAGCGTTTTAAAAGAGTTTGGTTTGGTTGCAAAAGAGTAAATAATGCAGTAAAGTAAACGAGTGCGGTGAAAACTTTAAGTAAACGAGTGCAGTATTGGGCCGCCCGGTGTGCACAGTCTCAGGGTGGGCCTCCCGCAGGCCGGCCCAAGCCCGATCCCATCCCGGGGAGGTGGGAAATCTCCCTCTGTCTCCTTCCTAGTTGTGAGCGGCGACGGCTAGGTTCCTTCCGGCAATAATCACGCCGTGTGGGCCGCCTCTAGGTAATTCTCAATGCTGGGGTAGCTCCCCTTCGTCAAATTCAGCCCCAAGGAAGCATCCACTGCCGCCATCAGGAACTCCAACCTAGTTTTACATGCATCCCCCTTGCATACGCGATGGCGCCGAGGCGCTGGCTGGTGACGCTGTCCACCCAAGCCGCGTCTTTCTCCTCTATCTTGGGCAGATGCGAGCGCGGTAGATGAATTCAACCTAACGCAAAGCTACTTTTTCGTACAATGTAGATTTCAACATGGTTTATTCATCTTCTCAATATTTCCTTATTGTAACCCTTTTCAAAATCCAATATGCAGGGCTCTGTCTAGTAGAAAATGGACCTTTGGTCCAAAGCATTAGTCCCGGTTCTGGTACAAACCGGGACTAATGCCCTGGTCCCAATGGCTAGAAATGGTCGCAGGCCCTAGAAGACATTAGTTCCGGTTCGTAGGGGACCTTTAGTCCCGGTTCATTTCACAAACCGGGGCTAAAGGGTCTGGCGCTGGAAAGGAGCGGATGCATGGACCTTTAGTCCCGGCTCGTTAAAAAACCGGGACTAAAGGGCCCGACTATATCTTCTTCCCCTCCCAGCCCGAGCCATTTCAAGCTCACACAAGCATCTTCCTCATATTTCTGTTGGAGATATGCCCAAGAGGCAATAATAAAGTGGTTATTATCATATTTTCATACTTATGATAAATGTTTACATACCATGCTATAATTGTATTAACCAGAAACATTAATACTTGTGTGATTTGTAAACATAAAAGAGTCCCTAGTAAAGCCTCTTGTTAAACTAGCTTGTTGGTTAATATATGATCATGGTTTCCTGATCATGAACATAGAGATGTTATTAACAACAGGGTCATATCATTAGGAGAATGATGTGATGGACATACTCCTATAGTTAAGCGTAGCATAAAGATCAAGTCATTTAATATAGTTCATTTGCTATAAGCTTTCTGATACATAGTAACCTAATTCCTTCGACCATGAGATCATGCATATCACCTTTACCAGAAGGATGCTTTGATGACATCAAACACCACACCACAACAGGGTGGCTATAAAGGTGGCATTGAGTGTTCGGAAAGTATTGGTTGAGACACATGGATCAAGAGTGGGATTTGTCCATCCATATGACGAATAGATATACTCTGGGCCCTCTCGGTGGAATGTCATCCAATTAGCTTGCAAGCATGTGACTGGCTCACAAGGGATCACATACCATGGGAACGAGAAAAGAGTACTCATCAGTAACGAGGTTGAACTAGGTATGCAGAGATACCGACGATCATAACCTCGGATAAGTAAAATATCGTGAGACAAAGGGAAATTGGTATCGTATGTAAGTGGTTCATTCGATCGCAAAGTAATCGTAGAAATATGTGGGAGCCATATGAATTTCCAGATTCCTCTATTGGTTATTGATCGGAGAAGTGTCTCGATCATGTCCGCATAATTCACGAACCGTAGGGAGACACACTTAAGGATTCGATGTTGTTGAGTAGTTATGGAATGATGAGTAAGAGACCGAATGTTGTTCGGAGTCTCGGATGGGATCCGGGATATCACGAGGAGATCCGGAATGGTCTGGAGAATAAGATTCATATAAGGAAAGTCCTGTTTCGGGGTTGGAGAATGGTTCCGGTGTTTTCAGCAGGAATGTTCTAGAAGGTTCCGGAATGTCCGGCACTCCGGAGGGGAAGGGTACATGAATGTGTCATTGCAATTTGGAATGATTGCATCATGTACTAGGTGTCATCGCTGTACAAAATAAAGGGTTCAATCAAATCCTAGTTTGAAAAGTCAAACGCCAATTTGAAAAGTCAAATGGCTATTTTGGAAAGTGGAGAAGAAGTGGGAAACCGAGTTGGGGAGGAGTTCCTCCTCCACCGCCGGCCCACTAGGGATCCAAGTTGGGGAGGGACTCCCTCCCCTTGGCCGGCGCCTCCCTCCACCTATATAAGGAGGGGCAGGGTTCCCCTCCTAGACACACAAGTTGCCTCCCTCTAAACCTAAACCCTAGCCACAGCCTAGGGATTTCTCCCAAGCCGCCGAGTTAGAGCTTCTAATTGCCCTAGCCGCTGGTTTAGCCCCTTCTAATTGGTGTGTCTAAACCCTAGATCACCAAGGCTCTCTCATAGTCCACCATACTCGCTCCGGCTTAAGGCGAAGCCCTGCGAGATCTCCCCTCTACTTCCGGTTCCACGCCGTCGTGCTGCCGGAATCGCGAGGAGAGTGCTACAACCTCCGCTGCCTGCTGGAACAAGGGAGAGGAAGGTCTTCATCGAGTACCAAACGTGTGACCGACTGCGGAAGCGCTGCCGGAACGCAGCGCCGGAAGGATCGTCTACGCGATCTTGAGATCGGCAAGAGTACGACTACATCACCCACGAGAATCTGCTCTCGTTAACCGCTTTGGAATCTTCGAGGGTGAGTTCCTCTATCGACTCGTTGCTACAATCTAGTAGATAGATCTTGGCTTGTTTGTTTGCATGCGGTAGAATTTTTTTGTTTTCCATGCTACGAACCCCTACAGTGGTATCAGAGCCGTGTCTATATGTAGATCTGTTGCACGAGTAGAACACAATGGTCATTGTGGGCGTTGATGCTTTTGTTGTCGATTGCTTCTTGTGTACTTTGCATCTTGCGGGATGGTGGGATGAAGCGGCCTGGGCTAACCTTACATGACATCGTTCATGAGACTTGCTCCACGCTTGACATGCAACTTGTATTGCATAAGTGGCTTTGCGGGTGTCTGTTTCTCCCAACATAGTTAAGATTCAATTTACAACGGGTGATTGACAATACTAGTATCAATGTTGTGGTTCTTGTTCGTAAGTTAGAACGACACTTATTGAAAGCCCCAAACCACGTAAAACATGCAAAGAAAATTAGAGGCGTCTAACTTTGTTTTGCAGGGGTGTGCTGTGATGTGATATGGCCATGATTGTGATTATATATGATGTATGCAATGTTCCTTATTGTAAGTTGGCAACCGGCAGGAGCCATATGGTTGTCTTTAAATTCTGTTAAGACCCGCTTGTCTGTTCAAAGTAGTTGTAATAGTTGAAGCTGGTGGACGACAACCATGGAGCGGCGTCATTGACCTTGATGCAATGCCAGTGATGATGGAGATCATGTTCGTGCTTGAAGATGGAGATCGGAAGCACAAGAAGAAAGGCCATATCATATCACATATTATGAATTGCATGTGATGTTAATCCTTTTATGCATCTTGTATTGCTTAGTTAACGATGGTAGCATTATAAGATGATCCCTCAAGCACACAATTTCAAGTTTTAAAGTGTTCATCCTTAGTAAGCACCGTTGCTAAAGCTCGTTGTTTCGAAGCACCACGTGATGATCGGGTGTGTTAGATTCTGCGAGTGTATACAACGTGAGCAAGCCAGATTTGCTCATGCGGAAGCTAAGGTTGATCTTGACGAGCCTAGCATGTACAGACATGGTCTCGGAACACGGATCGCCGAAAGGTAAAGCATGAGTCATATAGTAGATAAGATGAACATGTTGATTGTTCGCCATTGAAGCTACATCAACTCTCGTGATGATCGGTTTTGATGTGGTGGATTTGGTTCGTGTGATCACTAAAACAATGTGAGGGATATTGTTTTGAGTGGGAGTTCAACGGCAATATGATTAAAAGTTGAACACTATTTATCATAAATTAAATCAAAGTGAATTTGCATAGTTGTTGTAGTCATTGGCATCCGTCTACCACCTTGCACTTAGTTTTAATTGAGATGATAGAACTATAGAATTCTGGTTAGTTACTTTACAAACTGGTATCGTATTGTTTTGAAGTGTTAATCTAAAGTTTAAAAGTCCTATTGCAAACTTTCAGTAAGTTCCGGTTACTCCATGCAGTTTAATAATTAGTATTAAATCAAGAGTGACAATTCCAAGTGTTAGTGTATGAGTATCATGTTTGTCTCCATGATTCTTGATATTCAAAGGATTGTCTTAATATCAAGGTTATCTAGGATCTGAAAGAGTTGTTTCAGAAACCATGATGTGTGGAAGATATTGTGATATCTGAAACAAAGTTTTGGTTGCAACATGATAGAGTATAATATGGCAAAAGTCATGTTCTCGTATTTGATGAGAATTTGCAAAAGGTTGAAGACACTAGTTGTCCTAATCCTCCAAAATGTTTTGGAGAGCAACATTATACTCGCAGTTCACCGTTATAAGCTAAAAGTAGCTTGATCATGGATAATTCCATGATAAGGGTGAATATTTGATGTAGGTAAAGTGTTTACTACACCAATAGATTACTAAAGAAAGGAATTTGAAAGAACACCAAACATTTGATGATGGTGGTCTATTTCAAAGTGCAAGTCCAAAGGCATTGGTATTTAATTATACACGCTTTGGACTATGTGTCATATGTATGACTCCACTGTTGATGTTGATAGATTCTTTCAAACAGAAAAGGAAATACTGAAAGAGAATCTCATAAGTATATGGCAGAAAAGAAAAGACTAGAATTGTTCAGTTTAAGTATATAGAAGATATACATGTTATGGCTATATTCTTTGCTTATTAAACAATGTGGTTCTTAAGTATTTGATACTGAATTTGTTGGTGTGAATCGTCATACGAAACAACACAATTCATGAACTACAATGGCCTAAGTAACTAGCAAAAGAATATGTGATGATGTTCATCGAGAACAAATAAAGGGTTATTGTGTTGCTCGTTAAACATCAAAGCTTGCCTTCAAGATTTGTTTTATCAGGTATTATGAGAACAAAAGGGTTATTCAAATAATTGCCGTAATCCATAAAAGATGGATGATTCACAAATCTGGTTGGAGAAATCACATCCATAAAACTAGTGCTAAAATGTCGAAAGACAAATTGATTGAAAGATCACTTAGGAAGTGACATCGCCATTTAAATTATATTGGAAAGAAAACATGAAGAAACTCCATGTGGATGGAATTTTGGAGTCTTTTGATTTTTGATCACATGACGCTTGTGAAACTTTCCTAGAGATAATTAAAACTTCGTTCATAGGCCAAAAGGGAACGAATGACTAGCTTATTGGAACTTGTACATATTGTTGTACGAAATCCATTATGTGTAGTCAAGAGCGATGGATTTCAACTTCATATGCTTTCTCCGAAAATTTGAGTGAATATATGAATATTTACTTAATAAGAATGAAGTATGAAACATTTGAAAAGTTCAAAGACTTTCAAGGTGAAGTGCAAAATCATTGTAACAAGAATGTAAATAGTTTATGATAAGATCATAAAGGAAGATATTTGAGTTACAAGTTTAACATAATACCTAAGATTTAAGGAATCGTTCTGTGAATTTGAATGTCCCGAAACACCATAAGAGTATGGAGCGTTCGAGATATGTAATTAAACCTTATTTGACATGGTAAGATCGAAGGTGTAATACACAAAACTGCCATTATATTTTAAAGATTAAAAGCTTTAGAGACTACCGTTTTCCATTGAAAAGAGCTCCATCATAATCCGCTGAAATGACACCATATAAAGTTATGGTTTGGGATAAAACCCAAGTAGTCCTTTCTTAAACATTGGTATGCTATGCATAAGAAAGATGTTTGCAACCAAAGTCGGATAAACCTGTCTTTGTATTACTTTTAAGTATTCCTCCATAAACACCGGAGACAAAAGTGTTTGTCGCTTAGAACGTCAAGTTTCTTTGAGAAGGAATTTTTCGTGAAAAGATAAGTGGGAGGACAATAGAACTTTGATAAGGTTAAAGGAACCTTAGCTATACGTGCAGAGTTGCGCAGCGCCGAAAAGTGTTCCGGAGGCAGCAATAATGCTCATGGCTCACGTGCCTCAAAGGTTGTGGTCACGGAGATCTAAGTTCCTATTAAAACAAGTAGGTCGGGTAAACAATCAAATACCAAGATTTGAGAGTTAAATCATTATTTGACAATAATGATCTGACTACATGCAAAGAAGCGACGATGGGCCCTGACTCCGTCAAATGGCTTGAAGCCATAAAATCCGTGATAGTTCCATACACGAGAAATCAAGTTTTGAACTTGAAGGACCCTCGAGAAAGGTGTAAGACCTTACAGTTGTGTTTGGATCTATAAAGAAGTAGACATGGATGTTTCACATCTATGAAATAGTCGACATGTTGGGAAAGAGTTCACAAAAATGTTCAAAGGTTGACTATGACAAGATTTGATCTTTCATAGCGATATTTAGTCTAGACGGATTAATGTAGCAACCACTACATATAATTTTTGTTATATGGTAGTTGAATAAACAAAACAAGTTCTTCTAATAGAAGGGTTACCTAGGACGTGTGCATGACATGGTCCAAAGGGTTTTGTTAATTCAAAGGATGCTAAATGCATATGCAAACTTCAATGGTTGAAGTAAGCATAGCGGAGTTGGAATCTTCACTATGATGAAACTGTTAAAAGAGTTTAATTTCATCGGAGACAATGAAGATGCTTGCATTTGCAAGAAATTAAGTGGGAGCGCTAAGACATATTTCTAATACATTATGTGGAGGACATATTGTTGATTAGAAATGATGTATCTTTTATTAACACATATTAAGAATTTTATCCTGATGAAAGACTTAGGCAAAACCCAAATATTTGGCATCAATAGACGCTAATATGGTTGTGCCGAAAGTACATAGATGATGTATTGAATGAGTTCAATATAGAAACTACAAGAAAGGTTCTTGTCACACAGAAAGGATTGAATGAGTTCAATATTGATGATATATTCAAGTGTATTGACACTTGGTGAGTGAAACAAAGATTCAAGTATAGATTGATACTTGATGTATGAAATCACAAAGAGTATTTATATCAATCATACTGTGATATGTACAAATCCAAATATGTCCTATGCTCTAAATGTTATGAGCATATACCAGAATGATTCATAAGATGATCATTGGACAATAGTAAGGATATTCTTATGATATTTTGGAAGAACTAAGAGTATATTATTTTGTAGAAGTGGCAAATAGATGGTTAGTTCATTGTAAAAGTATTACATTGATACTAGTTTTGTCACAAAGTACAAATTAAGTTTATCTCAATCTAAACTAAGGGTGGCACAATATAATGGAAAGTAAGTTCCATAATAGATTTGGATGAGTTCCAAAGTTAAGACATTGTGACAGATACTACAACAAAAGGCTAAGTATATAACTGCTATTATAGCGGCTAAAGAGGGCATTTGTGTCAAGTAGTTTGTTATCAAACTAGGTGTAGTTCACAGTGGGATAATACTATGAAGATATATTGTACGACAATATTATCAACATGTTTTAACCCCAAAGAACTAAAGGTCTCACCGAAGGACCAAATTTATACAAAGCCATCTCATTAAAGAATGAGTGATGCGTAGAGACACAAAGACATGCAATTACACACGGACCTGGAAGTGTCAGATCCGAAGATCAGTTGACCACTTGCAAACGTGTACATACAACACCGGAAAGCCATAGGTGTTGAATACACAAAGGTTTGAAACTAGATTATTGACTCTAGTGCAAGTGGGAGACTGTTGGAGATATGCCCAAGAGGCAATAATAAAGTGGTTATTATCATATTTTCATACTTATGATAAATGTTTACATACCATGCTATAATTGTATTAACCGGAAACATTAATACTTGTGTGATTTGTAAACATAAAAGAGTCCCGAGTAAAGCCTCTTGTTAAACTAGCTTGTTGGTTAATATATGATCATGGTTTCCTGATCATGAACATAGAGATGTTATTAACAACAGGGTCATATCATTAGGAGAATGATGTGATGGACATACTCCTATAGTTAAGCGTAGCATAAAGATCAAGTCATTTAATATAGTTCATTTGCTATAAGCTTTCTGATACATAGTAACCTAATTCCTTCGACCATGAGATCATACATATCACCTTTACCGGAAGGATGCTTTGATGACATCAAACACCACACCGTAACAGGGTGGCTATAAAGGTGTCATTGAGTGTTTGGAAAGTATTGGTTGAGACACATGGATCAAGAGTGGGATTTGTCCATCCATATGACGGATAGATATACTCTGGGCCCTCTCGGTGGAATGTCATCCAATTAGCTTGCAAGCATGTGACTGGCTCACAAGGGATCACATACCATGGGAACGAGAAAAGAGTACTCATCAGTAACGAGGTTGAACTAGGTATGCAGAGATACCGACGATCATAACCTCGGATAAGTAAAATATCGTGAGACAAAGGGAAATTGGTATCGTATGTAAGTGGTTCATTCGATCGCAAAGTAATCGTAGAAATATGTGGGAGCCATATGAATTTCCAGATTCCTCTATTGGTTATTGATCGGAGAAGTGTCTCGATCATGTCCGCATAATTCACGAACCGTAGGGAGACACACTTAAGGATTCGATGTTGTTGAGTAGTTATGGAATGATGAGTAAGAGACCGAATGTTGTTCGGAGTCTCGGATGGGATCCGGGATATCACGAGGAGATCCGGAATGGTCTGGAGAATAAGATTCATATAAGGAAAGTCCTGTTTCGGGGTTGGAGAATGGTTCCGGTGTTTTCAGCAGGAATGTTCTAGAAGGTTCCGGAATGTCCGGCACTCCGGAGGGGAAGGGTACATGAATGTGTCATTGCAAGTTGGAATGATTGCATCATGTACTAGGTGTCATCGCTGTACAAAATAAAGGGTTTAATCAAATCCTAGTTTGAAAAGTCAAACGCCAATTTGAAAAGTCAAACAACTATTTTGGAAAGTGGAGAAGAAGTGGGAAACCGAGTTGGGGAGGAGTTCCTCCTCCACCGCCGGCCCACTAGGGATCCGAGTTGGGGAGGGACTCCCTCCCCTTGGCCGGCGCCTCCCTCCACATATATAAGGAGGGGCAGGGTTCCCCTCCTAGATACACAAGTTGCCTCCCTCTAAACCTAAACCCTAGCCACAACCTAGGGATTTCTCCCAAGCCGCCGAGTTAGAGCTTCTAATTGCCCTAGCCGCTGGTTTAGCCCCTTCTAATTGGTGTGTCTAAACCCTAGATCACCAAGGCTCTCTCATAGTCCACCATACTCGCTCCGGCTTAAGGCGAAGCCCTGCGAGATCTCCCCTCTACTTCCGGTACCACGCCGTCGTGCTGCCGGAATCGCGAGGAGAGTGTTCCAACCTCCGCTGCCTGCTGGAACAAGGGAGAGGAAGGTCTTCATCGAGTACCGAACGTGTGACCGACTGCGGAAGCGCTGCCGGAACGCAGCGCCGGAAGGATCGTCTACGCGATCTTGAGATCGGCAAGAGTACGACTACATCACCCACGAGAATCTGCTCTCGTTAACCGCTTTGGAATCTTCGAGGGTGAGTTCCTCTATCGACTCGTTGCTACAATCTAGTAGATAGATCTTGGCTTGTTTGTTTGCATGCGGTAGAAATTTTTTGTTTTCCATGCTACGAACCCCTACAATTTCTCCCCTCAAGCTCGAGTTCTTGCCAATTTTTCTCAATATTTGTGAAGATTTTTTGTCTCCACATCTTTCTAAGGGTCCTAAGAGGTTGGCCACTTCATCATTTCATCTTTCATTGCTGGTTTAGCTCATTTCATGCTCTAGAAATGGATAGATTTGTGTGGATTCTATCTCTATATATGTGGTTAATTTGGCACATATAGTTCTCGAAATTCATTTGATTCATCGAAGCACATAGATACATGAGTTCATCCTATCTATATATCTTGGTTTGGCACATAGTCTCGAAATTCAGACGGTTCACAGTGCATCATGCCACCGTCGAGCAACAAAATATCCTTCTTTCTTCTACCTGCCATCACAAAATCCATTGCAACAAAAATAAGAACCAAAACTATGAAGGCTCACATATATATAGTGGCATCCTAGCATTTTAATTAATGATTGGCCATTTAAGCAAGTAAGAACAAAAACATGAACACACCGAGGAGCTATCAAATTAAATTAGGTAGTGGCTCTATGGCGAGCTCCTCGAAGATGTCTAAGGACGCGACATCCTAAGACATCTTCGAGAATCTATTCCATAGTGGTGTCCCTACTCTCACACACCATCTTTCAGTTTATATCTTCTCTAGATAAATCAGTATGCTGGTGGAGCTAACTAATTTTACATATTAGGGAGTGCCTCTATGGCGAGCTCCTCAAAGATGTCTTAGGACCTCATCCTCTATGGCGAGCTCCGCTGTAGTGGTGTCCCTGGTCTCGCACACGATCTTCCTTGCAGTTGATAGTTCACAAGGAATCCTATTTATAGATTAAACATCACACCATAGTGTCAACACTTGTGACATAATGTCGACACTCACCCCTGTCACAGTGTCTCCACCCACTGAAACAGTGTCGCCACTCACTGACATAGTGTCTCCACTCACGACGTATAGTGTCGTCACCCACTTTTAGTCCCGGTTGGAGTGTCCTTTAGTATCGGTTGGAGACACCATACGAGACTAAACGGGCTCACGTTAGCCCCAGCCTGCCGCAACCCCTTTAGTCCTGGTTGGTGTGTCCAACCGGGACTAAAGATGTAGTAGAAAGTTTTTAAATCAGTGCATAGTTGTTTGATGTATACGATGTGTTCTTTTATTTTTAGACTAGTACTACTCTTAGCATCGTGATTTTGTTTGATGAACTTATATAATGCAGATGAGACGTCAATTGATGTACGCTGAACGAATCTCTGACGAGTTCATTAAAGGCGTGCGTTTTTTTCTCATTGTGGCAGAGGCAAACAAGCGGAATGGTTTTATGTGTTGTCCATGTGGTGAGTGTCAGAATCAGAAGGAATACTCTTCCTCAAGAGTCCTTCACGGTCATCTGTTTCGGTCCGGTTTCATGTCTGGCTATAATTGTTGGACCAAGCACGAAGAAAGAGGAGGTATGATGGAAGACAACAAAGATGAAGAGAATGATGACAGCTATCATATGTCCCCTAAATACGGTGGTACTACAATGGAAGACAATGATGATGAAGAAGCATAAGAACGTGCATCATATGAGCTAGATGATGATCTTGATCGGGCCATTGCTGATGCAAAGGGAGAATGTGATAGCGAAAGGGAGAGGTTGAAATTTGAGCAGATGTTAGAGGATCACAACAAATTGTTGTACCCGAATTGCGAATATGGCCACAAAAAGCTAGGTAGCACACTAGAATTGCTGCAATGGAAGGCAGAGGTTGGTGTGCCTGACAAGGGATTTGAAAAGTTGTTGAAGATAATGAAGAAGCTGCTTCCAAAGGATAACGAACTGCCCGCCAGTACTTACGAAGCAAAGAAGGTTGTCTGCCCTATAGGATTAGAGGTACAGAAGATACATGCATGCATTAATGACTGCATCCTCTACCGCAGTGAGAAGTACGAGAATTTGGATGCATGCCCGGTATGCACTGCATTGCGGTATAAGATCCAACGAGATGACCCTAGTGATGTTGAGTGGGAGCGCCCCAGGAAGAGGGTTCCCGCCAAGGTGATGTGGTATGCTCCTATAATACCACGGATAAAACGTTTGTTCAGAAACGAAGAGCATGCCAAGTTGTTGCGATGGCACAAAGAAGACCGTAAGAAATACGAGATGTTGAGACACCCCGCTAATGAGTCGCAGTGGAGAAAAATTGAGAGAAACTACCCGGACTTTGCAGGTGACGCGAGGAACTTATGGTTTGGTCTAAGTACAGATGGCATGAATCCTTTTGGGGAGCAGAGCTGCAGTCATAGCACATGGCCTATGAGTTTGTGTATCTATTGTAGGGTTCGCAGCATAGAAAACAAAAAAATTCCTACGATGGGAACATCTAAGTACCAAGATCTATCTATTAGATACAAGCAACAGGTGGATATACATCCATAGAATACATACCCTCGAAGACCGAATAGCGTTAACGAGGTTGTACTCGTGGATGATATAGACGAACGCTTGCCGATCTCAAGATCATGATAAAGTCCGTCTGGTCCAGCCGGTCCAGCACGATCAAGTCCAGCACCTCAAAGCAGTGGTGCATCCGTGATCGCACACACGTACGGGTACCCCGACAACCTCCGCGCCCTCGCTCCAGCGAAGCAGCGGAAGCAACAAATCCTTCCAGAAAAAGCCACTGGGAACATGTATCTCGCTGATCCGAGACCATGGGGAAATTCTAAAGGGGGAGAGAGATCCTTCGCGAGGAGGTGTGATTTGAGAGGAGGAGAGGGGGGCCTTTTATAGGGGAGAGGGGGGGGGCACCCAAGGGGCATGGAGCCCAGCCATGGGGGCTGCCCCCACCTCTTCCACATTCATGTGGGTGGATCTCCCCCTCAAAATGAAAAGCCTCCACTCCATTAAAAAGCCTCCACTCAAAAATCCACTCACATGCATTAAATTTCCACCAAATTTAATGCAAGCTCTCATTTAAATAAAACTCTTTTATTTATTTATTCAGAATTTTGTTAATTACTTTAATTAACAAACATTCACATAAAACCCCTTACAACATTTCAATTTCACATGCAGAACCAGTTTCAGCAATTTCAACCGAAACAGTTTCGGTGTCTACTGAAATAAATTCCTGCGCTTTCCTCTTTCTTTCTCTGGCATATCATTTGCTCCGAATGGTGTCGGTATCCCTTAAGTGTGTCACCCTACGGTTCGCGAATAATGCAAACATGATCGAGACCCCCTCTCCAATCAATAATCAGCAGCGGGACCTGGAGATCCGTACTAACTCCCACACATTCAACGATGACTTCTGTGACCGTGTGAACCTTTTACGCTAGTATCTTAATCCTTTTGTTTCACGATATATTACATGTCCGAGATTAGATCATCGGTATCTCCATACCTAGTTTGATCTCGTTACCAACATGCACTCTTTTCTCGTTCCCGTGATATAACATTCTTGTGATCAAATCACTTGCTTGCAAGCTAATCAATGTGATATCACCGCGAGGGACCAGAGTATATCTATCCGTCATCGGGATGCACAAATTCCACTCTTGATCCATGAGTCTCAACATAACACTTTAGTAGTTTTGAAGCCATCTTTATAATCACCCAATTACAGTGTGACGTTTGATGTCAACAAGAAACTCTTCTGGTGTTAGTGATTGACATGATCTCATGGTCTAAGGATTAGGATCACTTCGTAAGTTGTTATAGCAATATAAACTCAATGACTTTGATCGTAATGCTATACTTCAGATGAATGTTCATCACACCATTACACTAATGTTGTGACCTCGTTATTAACAACATCCAATGTCCATGATCAGGAAACCTATGATCATCTTATTAATCAACGAGCTAGTTTATAAGAGAGGCATAACTAGGAACTACCTTTTGTTTATTAAACACACATGTATTAACGTTTACGTATTAATACAATTATAGCATGTAAAATAAACATTTATCATAAACAAGGAATACGATAATAACCACTTTATTATTGCCTCTCGGGCATATTCCCTTCAGTCTCCCACTTGCACTAGAGACAATAATCTAGTTTGAAAACTTTGTGTATTGAACACATATGGCTTTCTGGCGTTCCATATACGCAACTGCAAGTGGTTAACATAATCTACGGATCTGACGCTTTCAGGTCCGTGTGTATTTGCATGTCTTTGCGTCTCACGCATCACTCATTCTCCAATGAGATGGCATTGTATAAATTTGGTCTTTCGGTGAGACCTTTAGTTCCTTGGGGTTAAAACACGTCGATACTATTGTCATACAATATATCTTTAGTGTTAGTCCGTTGCGAACCACACCTTAGTTTGATAACAAACTACTTGACACAAATTCCCTCCTTTGCTGCTACTATAACAGTCATATACTTAGCCCTTTTGTTGTAGTATTCGTCACAATGTCTTAACTTTGGATTTCATCCAAATCCATCATGGAAACTTTCTTTCCATTTCATTGTGCCACCCATAGTTTAAATTGAGATAAACTTAATTTGTATCTTGTGACAAAACTAGTATCAATGTAACGCTTTACAATGAACTATTTGTAATTGTTTGTCACCTCTACACAAATATATTCTTAGTTCTTTCCAAAAGATCATAAGAATATCCTTACTATCGTCCAATGATCATTTTATGATTCATTCTGGTATTTGCTCATAACACTTAGAGCATAGGACATATCTGGATGTGTACATATCATGGTATGATTGATCAAAACATTCTCGTGATTTCACTCATCAAGTGTCAAAGCACTTGAATCTTGTTTCACTTATCAAGTGTCGATACACTTGAATCTTGATTCAATTCCTTTCCATGCAACAAGAACTGTTTCTTGTCGTTTCTATATTGAACTCCTTCAATATCTCATATATGTACGTTTGGCACAACCATATTGGCGTCACAATCTATCCACTATAGACATTCACGCTAAATATTTGGGTTTTGCCTAAGTATTTCATCGAAATGAAATTCTTAACCTTTGTCAATAAAAGATACATCATTTCTAATCAACAAGATGTCCTCCACATAATGTATTAGAAATATGTCTTAGCGCTCCCACTTAATTTCTTGCAAATGCAAGCATCTTCATCGTCTCCTGATGAAAACTCCTTTTCATTAAGGTGAATATTCCAACTCCGCGATGCTTACTTAAACCATTGAAGTTTGCATGCCCTTTTTAGCATCCTTTGAATTAATAAAACCCTTTGGATCGTGTCATGTACACGTCCTAGGTAACCATTCTATTAGAAGAACTTTGTTTTGTTTATTCATCTACCATATAACAAATTATATGTAGTGGTTGCTACTTTAATCCGTCCAGACTAAATATCGCTATGAAAGATCAAATCTTGTCATAGTCAACTCCTTGAAAATTGTCATAAAATACTTTACGACATGTCGACTATTTCATAGATGTGAAACATCCATGTCTGTTTCTTTATAGATCCAAATACGACCGATAGGTTTTTACACCTTTCCGTAGGGTCTTCCAAGTTCAAAACTTGATTTATCGCATATGGACTTATCACGGATTTTATGGCTTCAAGCCATTTGACAGAGTTAGGGCCCATCATCGCTTCTTTGTATGTGGTCGATTCATCATTGTCAAACAATAATGATTTACTCTCAAATCTCAACATTTGATTGTTTATCCGACCGACTTGGTTCAATAAGAACTTAGATCTCCGTGACCACAAACTTTGAGGCACATAATCTATGATCATTATGGCAGCCTCCGGAACGATTTCCGGCGCTGCACAACTCAGCACATTTAGCTAAGGTTCGTTAACCTTATCAAAGTTCTATTGTCCTCCCACTTAACATTTATGAAAAATTTCTTCTTCAAGGAACTTCACGTTTCAAGTGACAAACCCTTTTGTCCTTGGTGTTATGGAGGAATAACCAATTGTTATTCGAAATAACCTACAAAGACATGCTCATCCGACTTCGGTTGTAAACATCTTACTTATGTTTAACATACCAAAATTTAAGAAATGACAACTTGGGTTTTACCCCAAACCATAACTTCCATGGTGTCATTTCAACGGATCAAGATGGAGCTCTTTTCAGTGTAAAAGCGGAAGTCTCTAAAGCTTTAATCTTTTAAAACATAATGGCAGTTTTATAAATAACACCTTTGATCCAACCATGTCAAACAAGGTTTCATTACAAATCTCAAACACTCCATACTCCTATGGGGTTTCGGGAGATGTAAATCTAGGTGTTTTGCTAAACTTGCAACTCAAATAAACCCCTTTATGATAAATCATAATTCATTTATTTTTCTTGTTACACTTGTAACTCAAATAAATCTCTTATGATAAAATCATAAACCATTTATTTTCTTGTTACAACGATTTTCACTTCATCTTGAAAGTCTTTGAACATTTTCAAATATTTCACACTTCTTTCTCATTAAGTGAATATTCACTCAAATTTCTGGAGAAAGTATATGAAGTTGAAACCCATCGCTTACGACTACACATAATGGACTACATACATCGATATGTATAAATTCTAATATTTTAGTCGTTCGTTCTTCTTTGGCCTTTGAACAAAGTTTTAATTATCCCGAGGAAAGTCTCACAAGCGTCACTTGATCAAATCAAAGACTCCAAAAATCCATGAAAATGGAGTTTCTTCATGTTTTATTTCCAATATAATTAAACAGCGATGTCACTTCGTAAGTGATTTTCCAATCATTTGTCTTGCGACATTTTAGCATTATCTTTATGGATGTGATTTCTCCAACTAGATTTGTAAATCATCCATCTAATATGGATTATGGTAATTATTTGAACAACCTTTGTTCTCATAATACCTGATTTAAATAACAATTATTAAAACAAATCTTGAAGTCAAGCTTTGATGTCAACGAGAAATACAAATAACGGTTTGTTTGTTTTCGTTGAACATCATCACATATTCTCTTGCTAGTTACTTCGGCCATTGTGGTTCATGAATTGCATCGTTCTGTATGAAATTTCATACCAACCAATTCGGTATCCAATACCCAAGAACCACATTGTTTAACAAGCAAAGAATACAACCATAACATGTATATCATATATATACCTAAATTGGATATTTCCAATCTTTTCTTTTCTGCCAAATATATTTTTATAGATTCTCTTTCAGCATTTCCTTTTACTTTTTAAAAGAATCTATCAACATCAAAAGTGGCGCCATATACATGACACATAGTCCAAAGCGTGTATATTCAAATAATAATACCTTTGGACTTGCACTTTGAAGTAGATCACCATCATCAAATGATCGGCGTTCTTTCAAAATCCATTCTTTAGTAATCTTTTAGTACAGTAAACACTTTACATACATCTTCTATTCATCCTTATCATGACGACTTTCATGATCAAGCTACTATAGCTTATAAAGGTGAATCGTGAGTATAACATTACTTTCCAAAACCCTTTTGGATGATTAGGATGTCTAGCATCTCCAACCTTTGTAAATTCTCATCCAATATGAGAACATATATTATACTCTATCATATTGCAACCAAAACATTGTTTCAGATATCGTTATATCTGTCACACATGATGGTTTCTGAAATAATTCTTTCAGCTCCTAGATAAACTTGATATTAAAACAATCAAGAATCATAGAGGCAAACATGATACTTAAGATACTAACAATGGAATTGTTACTCTCGATTTAATACCAAATATTAAATTTCACGGAGTAAATAGAATTTTGCTGAAAGTTTGCAATAGGACTTTAAACTTTAGATTGACACTCAACACAATACGATACCAGTTTCGTAAAGTATATATCCAGAATTCTATAGTTCTATTATCTCAATTACAACTATGCATAAGATGGTGAACGAATGCCAATGACTACAGCAAATTATGCAAATTCACTTTGATTTAATTTATGATAAATTGAGTTCTACTAATCCAAATTAGAAATGAACTCCCACTCAAAAACGACATCCCTCATGTCTTTTTGGTGATTACATGAACCAAATCCACTACACCAAGTCCGATCATCACGTGAGTCGGTGTAGCTTCAAAGGCGAGCATCAAATGGGCATCATATCTACTATATGACTCATGCTTAACCTTTCGGTCCGTGTTCCGAGGCCATGTCTGTACATGCTAGGCTCGCCAAGTAAGAACCTTAGTATTCGCGTGTGTAACTGTCTTACACCCGAGATATGCTCGTGGATTCAAGTACACCCGATCATCACGTGATGCCTTGAAGCGACGAAACATTGTCGGTGCATACTTAAGGAAGAACACATTTTTATCTTGATATCTAAATAAGGGATCATCTTATTATGCTAATAAAATGCCAAACAAGCAATATAATATGCTATCAAACATCACATGTTTATTAGTGGAATGATATGGTTCCCGCATATGATCTCTATCATGTGCATCGTGGTATGATCACTATCATACCTTTATGTGTAAATCCAAGGTCTACGGAGTTTACACGTTATGTATGTTGTAAGAGTATCATCTCATACTTCTACTTACAACATCACCATATCATAACACTAGCCCAGCAACAATCTAAACTAGACGCCTCTAATTTATCCATTGCAAATTTTACGTGGTTTAGGGCTTTTGAAGATAGAACCGTCCTTACCTACAAACATGAACCACAACGAGGATAACCAAATTGTTGACAACTCGTTGCAAATTAGATATTGACTATAGTAGGAGAGACAGACACCCTCTAGCCACTTATGCAAAACTAGTTGCATGTCAAGCGTGGAACAGGTCTCATGTGCGAGGACATGTAAAGTTTGTCCGGGCCGCTTCATCCCACTATGTCACCAATATCCAAAGTACAACTAAGAAGCAATAAAATGATCATCATCGCCCACATACTGATATGTGTACTACCCGTGCAAAATATCTACACATAGATCCGGCTCTGATACCACTGTAGGGTTCGCAGCATAGAAAACAAAATTTTTCCTACGATGGGAACATCTAAGTACCAAGATATATCTACTAGATACAAGCAACGGGTGGATATACATCCATAGAATACATACCCTCGAAGACCGAATAGCTTTAACGAGGTTGTACTCGTGGATGATGTAGACGAACGCTTGCCGATCTCAAGATCGTGATGAAGTCCGTCTGGTCCAGCCGGTCCAGCACGATCAAGTCCAGCACCTCAAAGCAGTGGTGCATCCGTGATCGCACACACGTACGGGTACCCCGACAACCTCCGCGCCCTCGCTCCAGCGAAGCAGCGGAAGCAACAAATCCTTCTAGAAAAGGCCACCGGGAACATGTATCTCGCTGATCCGAGACCATGGGGAAATTCTAAAGGGGGGAGAGAGATCCTTCGCGAGGAGGTGTGATTTGAGAGGAGGAGAGGGGGGACTTTTATAGGGGAGAGGGGGGGGCACCCAAGGGGCATGGAGACCAGCCATGGGGGCTGCCCCCACCTCTTCCACATTCATGTGGGTGGATCTCCCACTCAAAATGAAAAGCCTCCACTCCATTAAAAAGTCTCCACTCAAAAATCCACTCACATGCATTAAATTTCCACCAAATTTAATGCAAGCTCTCATTTAAATAAAACTCTTTATTTATTTATTTATTCAGAATTTTGTTAATTACTTTAATTAACAAACATTCACATAAAACCCCTTACAACATTTCAATTTCACATGCAGAACCAGTTTCAGCAATTTCAACCGAAACAGTTTCGGTGTCTAGTGAAATAAATTCCTGCGCTTTCCTCTTTCTTTCTCTGGCATATCATTTGCTCCGAATGGTGTCGGTATCCCTTAAGTGTGTCACCCTACGGTTCGCGAATAATGCAGACATGATCGAGACCCCTCTCCAATCAATAATCAGCAGCGGGACCTGGAGATCCGTACTGACTCCCACACATTCAACGATGACTTCTGTGACCGTGTGAACCTTTTACGCTAGTATCTTAATCCTTTTGTTTCACGATATATTACATGTCCGAGATTCGATCATCGGTATCTCCATACCTAGTTTGATCTCGTTACCAACATGCACTCTTTTCTCGTTCCCGTGATATAACATTCTAGTGATCAAATCACTTGCTTGCAAGCTAATCAATGTGATATCACCGAGAGGGCCCAGAGTATATCTATCCGTCATCGGGATGAAAAAATTCCACTCTCGATCCATGAGTCTCAACATAACACTTTAGTAGTTTTGAAGCCATCTTTATAATCACCCAATTACGGTGTGACGTTTGATGTCAACAAGAAACTCTTCCGGTGTTAGTGATTGACATGATCTCATGGTCTAAGGATTAGGATCACTTCGTAAGTTGTTATAGCAATATAAACTCAATGACTTTGATCGTAATGCTATACTTCAGATGAACGTTCATCACACCATTAAACTAATGTTGTGACCTCGTTATTAACAACATCCAATGTCCATGATCAGGAAACCTATGATCATCTTGTTAATCAACGAGCTAGTTTATAAGAGAGGCATAACTAGGAACTACCTTTTGTTTATTAAACACACATGTATTAACGTTTCCGTATTAATACAATTATAACATGTAAAATAAACATTTATCATAAACAAGGAATACGATAATAACCACTTTATTATTGCCTCTTGGGCATATTCCCTTCATCTATAACCTTCCTTCTTGGTTGTGCATGAAGCGGAAGTTCATTATGATGCCAGTGCTCATCCAAGGCCCGAAGCAACCCGGCAACGACACTGATGTGTACCTAAGGCCATTAGTTGAAGAACTTTTACAACTGTGGCACGAACAAGGTGTACGTGTGTGGGATGAGCACAAACGTGAGGAATTTAACCTACAAGCATTGTTGTTCGTAACCATCAATGATTGGCCTGCTCTTAGTAACATTCCAGGACAGACAAACAAGGAATACAATACATGCACACACTGTTTAGATGACACTGAAAGTATTTATTTGGATAAGTGTAAGAAGAATGTGTACCTAGGGAATCGTTGTTTTCTTCCGCCCACGCATTCCCTAAGAATGAAAGGAAAGCATTTCAATTGTGAAGCAGATCACCGGAGTAAGCCTGTCCGTCGTACTGGTGATGATGTATTTGATATGGTGAAGGATTTAAAAGTAATCTTTGGAAAGGGTCCTGGCGGACAGTCCATTCCGAAGGATGCTGGCGGACACGCACCCATGTGGAAGAAGAAATCTATATTTTGAGAGCTACCCTATTGGAAAGTCTTAGAGGTCCGTTCTGCAATCGATGTGATGCACCTGGCGAAGAATCTTTGCATGATACTGCTAGGCTTCTTGGGCGTGTATGAAAAGAATAAAGATACACCAGAAGCACAACAGGACCAACAACGTATGAAAGACCGAGAAGGCAGGCATCCAGAGCTGTTTCAAGGTACTGCCAGCTACGCTCTTACCAAAGAAGAGATGGAAACCTTTTTTGAATGCCTGAGTAGTATCAAGGTCCCCTCTGGCTTCTCGTCCAATATAAAGGGAATAATAAATATGGCAGAGAAAAAAATCCAGAACCTAAAGTCTCATGACTGCCACATGCTTATGAAGCAGTTGCTTCCGGTTGCTTTGAGGTGGCTTCTGCTGAAAAATGTTAGAGTACCCATTGTGAATCTATGTTCATTCCTTAATGCAATTTCTCAGAAGGTAATCGATCCAGAAAGTCTACCAGGGTTACAAAAATATGTGGTCATGTGACTTGTCAGCTTTGAGTTGGTGTTCCCACCATCCTTCTTCAACATAATGACGCACCTTCTAGTTCACCTAGTCGAAGAGATTACCATTCTCGGTCCTGTATTTCTACACAATATGTTCCCCTTTGAAATATGTCCATAACCGTGCTAGGCCAGAAGGAAGCATCTCCAAGGGCTATGGAATAGAGGAGGTCATTGGGTTTTATGTTGACTTTATTCCTGACCTTAAGCCGATCGGTGTACCTAAATCACGGCATGAGGGGAGACTTAGTGGAAAAGGCACACTAGGAAAGAAAGCAAAGATATGTATGGACAAACATTCTTTCACTAAAGCACACTATACAATTCTGCAAAGTTCCACCTTGTTGGCTCCGTATATCGAGGTACACAAGAATATTGTACGCTCGAACTACCCGGGGCAGTCTGACAGGTTGATTAGAGATGAACACATGAAGACTTTCGACGGTTGGTTGCAGACACATCTCATGAATGACACCACTGTTGGAGATCAGTTGTACTTGTTGGCCAGGTCTCCATCTTCAACTATATTGACTTTCTAAGGGTACGAGATAAATGGGAATATATTTTATACGCACGCCCAAGATAGAAAGAGCACCAACCAAAATAGTGGTGTCCGATTTGATGCAACAGACGAGAATGGGAAAAAGGACACATATTATGGTTACATAGAGGACATATGGGAACTTGACTATTGTCCAAATTTCAAGGTCCCATTGTTTCGATGCAAATGGGTCAAGATGATAGGAGGTGGGGTAACAGTAGACCATCAATACGGAATGACAATAGTGGATCTCAATAATCTTGCGTACGGATACAAAGCATTCATCCTTCCCAATGATGTGGCTCAAGTTTTCTATGTGAAGGACATGTCTACTAGACCGAGAAAAAGGAAAGATAAGCAAAAGAATACAATATCATACGATGAGCCAAAGCGCCACATAGTTCTTTCAGGAAAAAGAAACATGGTGGGAGTTGAGGATATGACAGACATGTCAGAAGATTATAACAAATTTCATGAAATTCCGCCATTCAAAGTGAAAACTGACCCAAGCATACCGCTAAATAAGGAAGATGCTCCATGGTTACGGACTAGAAGAGAACCAAAACACTAGATGTGGATGTTGGTGATGTAATAATGTATTAAACCTTTTGTGAATTAATCCTATTTTTTTAGAATTTCTGAGATTGCTATAGGCAGGTACAAAAAACAACATTTGATCACCTGAGTGAACTCACAAGAATACAACAACATCTTCATATTTAGTCTGCCGAATCGGTAAGAAGTGAGTCCAGTTTGAACTACAGGTACATGATCTAATGCTCGTCATTTTTTTGAAAAAAATCATTTTTAGACTCATAATGAGTTGTTTCTTCAGAGATCCAATGCAAGTTCCAATGGGGTCATCCCCTATCTTTACGCACGCCGTTTTGACCTTAGTTCGAAACGGGAAAAAATTGAAATGGGCATAAAAAATTCAAAAAAGGTCAGAACAATGTAAATTCTTCGCGTGGTGTGATATTATGTGACTTAGTTGCAAGAAAAAATATCAAACTTGGTATATTGATTATGTATCGAAAAACCTTCACAAAATGACTTATCATGTTCGAGGTTTCATGGCTTTCGGTCCAAGAGACCGATGTTATGTGCTAAATCGCGGCATAGTTTGCGATACTGTGCCCATATTGTGCATGCATGTGGATATTGGGATGGCGAACAATGTTGCAGGAGGAAGTTTTCCTTTTCGTCGCACGGAAAAGCCATTTTCTATTTTCCGAGCGCAAAAAGACGGGTCGTTTTGTGAAGCAGCCACCAAAATACAGTTACATAATGCTACCATCCCATTTTTCTAAAATACTAGACCACCTTATATGAACTATCTCCCAACCGGGGGATCTCAAACCTTTCTGTCCTTTCCGGGTGAAAAAGACAAATGCCTGCCGAATCGATAGGAAGTGCATCCGGTTTGAACTATAGGTACATGATTTAACGCCCGTGATTTTTTGAAAAAATCATTTTTAGACTCACAATATGTTATTTCTGCAAATTTGGATATATAATAATTAATTTCCTAATTGCTAATTTGTTTTTCAAAAAAGGTATAAAACACACCTTTAGTCCCGGTTTGTGTTACAAACCGGAACTAAAGGGTTGCGGCCCTGCGCACGAAATGCGGCGCGCCGAAAACCCTTTAGCCCTGGTTGGTAACACAAACCGGGACTAAAGGGTAATCTTTAGTCCCGATTTGTGTTACCAACCACCCCGTGTGTCCCGGTTCGAGCACCGAACCGGAGCACACTGATCGATCCGCATCGTCTTCCTCCTCGCGACAGAGCCCCAGCACCGCCACCGCGCCGCCCGCGCCTATGTTGCCCATCCCCGGCGCCACCCGCGCCCGTGCTTCCCCTTCCCGGTGCCGCCCACGCCCGTGCTGTCCCACTCCGTGCCGCTCCGGTGACCCGCCGACCGCGCCGCCCGCACCACCGCTCCCGCAGGTGAGCTCTTATTAGTGTTAATTTTGTTAGTGTTAATTAGTTAGTGTAATTTTGTTAGTGTATTGTAGGGTTAATTAGTTAGTAATTTTAGGATTTAGGATTAATTAGGTAGTTATTTCGAAGTTTAGGGTTAATGTAGTTAGTTAATTAGTTATAATTTAGTTAGTTTGAAGTTTAGTGTAATTTTGTTTAGAGATTTTAGTTGATTTTAGTTAGTGTTTAATGTAGTTAATTAGTTGATTTTAGTTGAATTTAGTTAGTGTTTAATATAGTTTATTTTAGTTGATACTATTTACTGTCATCATGTTTAAAGTATATAGGTTTAATTTAGTGTTTAGGATTATGCCGCGTCCTCATCCCCGTTCACTCGGCGGGAACAACAAAGCACTACTAGACTTTGTCGCCGGGCATCCACGGGACCGGCCTCCGCCGGGCTGGCACTGGGAGGTGCTACCAGCCGGGATACGTGGTTTGGTGAGGAATCCGGGTGTCATCGTCGACCCGGATCTTCTTTGGTGGCGGCTGAGTGGTCTAGGCACGGTGCAGAGGGAGCCGGCCCCGACGAGGTGGTACAACATCGTGTCAGGGAGGAGGACGAGCACGCCTATGTTACATGTATATTTTGGAAGTCCGGGTCGCTAATACCTGGCAGCTTCTTGAGGCACATTACCCGAGATATTCTCCGGTGATGGTCCCTACTCTTTGGGTGCACACCTCCAGCGGCTCAGTAGCCTGGGCTCGACGTCTTCATTGAGCTAGATGTGTAATAGGGTACTATCTTTTATTATTGTTGTACTAGCTGGATTATTCGAGATGCATTGTTGTTTAATTGGTACTTTATCTTTCTTCATCGCATTGTTTAATTGATACTTTAATGTGTAATTCGGTATATTAAGCTGAATTACTTTATCTTCCTTTATTTATCACATTAAGCAAAATGGTTTTATCTTTCTTCTGTATTAGTTAAGTTATGGATGGTAGAGACAACAAAGAGCACATGTACAAGATGATAGATGAGGGTATAGGAGGTTACCATTACGATGGAGCAGACGACGATGGAGATGATGATGACTCCCAATACCTCAACTTGGATGAAGCCGACAGAAGAGACAACTATGATGAATTCTTTGGTGGAGACGGCAGTGGAGATGATGGCAGAGACGATGGTGGAGACATAGCAAAGTCCGGGGAGGTATATAAAGCCTCTGCTGATCACGATCTAGTAGATGCATTAGTTGATTCATATATATATATATATGTACTAACGACTGTTTCTTCTCTTAGACCTCCGCATCAAGCCAATCTTCTGCAAGGAAACGAGGCCCGACCAAAAAGTTGGCTGATGGTGCGCGTTTCACTATTGATGTAGTTTCTGAGATGAGAGAACCTTTGGAGCCAAAAGAGCCCGCAAGTGTATTTGTATATCAATGCGGAGTGATAGTGAGGGACACCATCCCGATCACCACTCAGAAGTGGAATAAGTCAGGAAAGAAAAGCTATCAAGTTGGAGGAACTTTTGTAGATGACAGAGCGAAAGAGGGTCTTTGGAATTCACTCATGACACACTTCTCTCTACCTGAATTGGACACTCGTGAACTCAATGAGGCATTGAGGTTGACAGTCAGAAAGCGGGCCCTTAAGAATATGGGCGAACAGTTCAAGGACTAGAAGAAAATATTGTACAACCAATATGTCAAGAAGGGGCTGACTCCGCCATTCACTGGCCCGCTGGAGAAGCAGCGGGATAACTGGGCCCCATTTGTGACATACAAGGAATCAGAAGCATCTACGGACAAGTCGGAAAAGAATATGTTAAATGCGGACAAAAAGAAATATCACCATACTATGGGGACAGGTGGCTACAAGACGGCCATGCCTAAGTGGGCAAAAACCAAGAAATAAATGCGTGATAAAGGTGTCATGCCAGATACAAATCAGTGGCCCATGAGGTCAAAAAATTGGTTTCTTCGGCATGGGGGGTCGTATGACACTGAAATCGGGGAGATTATTGTCACAAAGAAGGCCATTACTAAACCCAAAGATGAACTTGTTAAAGTGATACAACAGAGAAAACATGGAAAGTTCGTTCCCGACAACGAGAATGATGAGCTGACATATGCCCTCAAGAATCCTGAAAAAGTCAGACGAACACAAGGCTTTGGCCCATATGTTCCATGGAAGACAGGGTTTCCCCAGGACATTGACGCTTATAGAAGTCGATCAAGAAAAACAAACCGACAGAAGGCGGAGGAGGCAGCGCGGTTGGAGGCGGTTGAAAAAAGGAACGAGGAATTTCAAGCCATGTTCAAGCTGCAGCAGGAGCAGATTAATGAACTTAGATTACTGGCCAGCAAGATCCTGCATTAGACAGTCTGGTGGGCCCATCTCAGCGGAGAAGCAGTGTGGCTTCCACAAAGGTACAAGCTAATAATCTACTGCTGATGGAGAATAATGCACCGGTGATAGATGACACGGCCGGTGCAACGATGGTTCGCTACCTCGTGGATGAAGTCGAGGCAAGGACAGCTTATGGGCTACATGTCATGGTGAAGAACATTTCTATGAAGGTGGCGCTCGGCTTTGCTTTACCTTGTCCACCGGAAGCGACCTACCATGGAAGTTAGATTCCAGCTGGCTATGAAGTTGAACCGACATGTCGATCACTGGAGCTTGACATCCCTGCAGGTGAAGGGGAGAAAACACCGGGAGAAGAGGAGGGTGGGATCATTCTTTGGAAAAAACAGCACATCGTGTTTCCAGGCTAGGCGCCAAGGCAATCTTCTCCTCTGAGAAGCAATCCATCACCTCCGAGGCCACCATCACCTCTGAATCCACCGTCTCCACCGAGAAACAATAGTCCAACCCTCCCTGAGAGGGACCGCAGCGCGAGTGCATCTCCATCTCCGGCACCTCCGCCCATTGAATCAAAGGGAAGAAAGCGGAAGAATAACACCGCTACATCGAGGTATACCTGACACCAAAAACAACAAGAGCCCCTCCCAAGAGTACCGTCGTCTCCTCCCAAGTTAGCTTATCATCGGACTGATAAGGAAAGCACGGTGATCTCCCAAGCCGAAGTGAAGGCCCATTTTGCACCAAAACAACCCGAGACATAGGTGCAAATTGATCCAAAAGTCAAGAAGCACTTCAAGGCATTCCTTGAGCAACCACCCCAACATGTGTTAAATAGGAAAGATGACTATACACGCTGTCTTTCGAAGACACTAAAAGAGAAGTAATCAAGCAGTACTACAAGCGGGAGAAAATTAAAAGAAGTTGCCCAGCTCGGCAAACAGGCAAAACAATCCATCGCCCCGCTCAAGGTGTTACCCAGCCAACTCAAGGTGCAATAGAGATGGAAATAGCTATTAAATTAGCTAAGGAGTGTAACGTGCCCATCGAAGAAATTCTAGGCGGCGAAGATGTCAACGAGGCATCAATAGCACATAAATTTGTCTACGGGGAGCCTCTAGTTAGCGATGAGGTATTCGATGATCTGCCAACACATATGCGACTATTGCATATTTGGTACTTGAAAGTCACAAAGGAAGGGCGACAATTTCTTCTATGTAAAGTTGGAGAGGAGTACTTCCGTCCAGACATGATCTCCATTGAACTCTGTGAACTGTTTCAGTTATTCAACCTAGACGCCCTCGACAAGTCCCTCCTCAGCTGCTATTGTCTATAAGTAATTAAGTCACTAAATCAGCTCGTTCAATTCATTTCCTGTCGTTATCCTCACTATATCTCCTTCTGTATGCTATTATATATGTATAATGAAGATTTAGGAATGTAGAATAAAGTCAATCTACGGCATTGGGTTCGTTGACCCAAACAGAGTTAATGGACATATGCTAATAACTAATCTCGAGGAAACTGATGATAACTTGCTAATGTTTTTAATGGAGCAACTTTACAAGACGCAAATACTATTTCCTTACAACTATGGGTGAGATTCTTACTGTCTTATACACATTCAGTTTTTGTTTACTCGATGTTAAGTGTATATAAATGTGCGCAGCTTCCGCTGGATTCTTCTAAACATTGACGTTGACCGTGCAAAAGTTGAAATATAGGACTCGTTAAAGAAGCCGATGGAAGACTATCGCAGCATACTTGATTGCCTCCAAAAGTAATTTTAATCATTATCGCACTATATCTGTCTCTTTCGTTCATTCTCTGAGATGTAAAGTAATCAATAACTCATTCATTTCTTTTTTGCCGGACAGAGTTTGGAAAAGGTTCACGAAGGAGGTTCAGGGTGAATGGCGTAAGGAGCTGACTTTTCGTACAGTCCCGATAAGTAGTACGAGAGCTAGGTCCTCGCATCTCTTCAATTCTAGTCTCAATACAATTATCATGCTTGAATATTATTTGATTGAATTATATTCTCGATCGAAAAGTGTGCGATACAGCCACAGGGGACTAATTTATGTGGATATTACGTATGCGAGTTTATTTGTGGGTGTATGGAGCAGGGCACAGACTTTATTCGAGTACGTAAACAATATATTCAAAATTTATTTTATACCATAATTTTTGTTGAGTTCCATTCATAATGGTCTACTTCTTTATATATAGTTGGATGCGATGCGGGATAAGCTTCTACCACATGAACGCCTACTAGTAATTTAAGAGGAGTTTTCGGGATTTTTGCTCAAGGACGTCATAAACACAAAAGGAGAGTAAACGTGGATAGACTTTCGTGTAATCATGGATATACACAAAAAGACAGTATGCATATAATGTAATGATCTTCATGTAAATCAAATAGACGAGCTCTTGTCTCGGTTGTGTATATATTTATATGTATTTATGTAATTGTGAGAGAAATTATATTATATATGCATCAATGTATACAACATGTAGTAGCGTAGAATAATATGTATATGAAAACACAATTGTTTGAAATGAAAACACAAAATGAAAAATAGTTGAACAGAAAAAAAGAAAACCCTAAAACTCTAAAACCCCACCTCCTGCCACGACAGCAGGTTGGCGCAAAACGCTTCCGCGGCAGAAGAACTTTAGTCTTACTGCCGTAACACGAAGTGGGACTAAAGATCCTCCAGCCCAGCGCGCGCAACGGGGCCACGTGGAGACAATCTAGTCCCGGTATGTAACAGAACCGGGACTAAAGGCCTAACCTTTAGTCCCGATATGTTAGTCCCAGATTGCAATCCGGGACTAAAACCTCTTACAAACCGGGACTAGAGTCCTGTTTTCTACTAGTGGTGTCAGCAGTAAATAAAATCTAGTATGAAGCACGTATAGACAATGTGACTAAAGAGAAGGATCTATCAGCAGTTAACAAATGGGACTCGAGAAACAATGTAAGCGCATTATCAATCTTCAGTAGCCAAGCTCATAGGCAATCTAATGTTAATCAAATATGTTCCAAAACACATCCTGTTATGTTTGTATTTTCCTTGCTAGTAACTGAAACAATATGTTAATATGAACTAAACCACTATGTCTCATAATGCACTCGAGTGCAACAAATCGTTATTTATCCCAATGTTTATCAACCTGATTCAAGTGTTATCTTACTGATATAGTCTTATTATATTTGGCCGAGCTTACTGGCAAGTACCATCCACAAACAATGTTTTTAATACTTTTCTATGCATTGGAGAACTTCTATTTACAATATATGTAACAAGATAGTTGTGTCCCATGTTTTCCCTCTTCATATGTTCTTGCAGAAAAAGCAATTGGATTTCACCCAGGTTTAATTTTTTGATAAAAGGGCGTTTTTATTACTTAAATAGTTTTAAGCATTACACCCAGCCTCTGCATAACTAGGATGTGTAGGGTTCGTTGCATGAAAAACAAAAAATTTCTATCGCAAGAACACATAAAACCAATATCTAATATATGGCGAATCCAAGATCTAATCTACGAGATCGGTGCAACAGGATTAAAGAGAACTAACCCTCGTATACCAAAGTGTTAACGAGATCGGATCTCGTGGTTGATGTAGTCGATCACTTGCCGATCTCAAGATCGCGTAGATGATCCTTCCGGCGCCGCGTTCCGACAGCGCTTCCGTACTCGGTCACACGTACGGAGTCGATGTAGACCTTCCTCTCCCCATTCTAGCGGGCAGCAGAGGTAGCAGATCCCCTCGGAATACCAGCAGCACGACGACGTGGTGGTGGTGGTGGAGGATAAGAATTCTGTAGGGCTTCGCCTAGGCCGGAGCAGTACGATGGAGGAGGCCGGCGGCTAGTGTTGAGGGTGAGGGGCAAGGGTGCGCCCTCCCCACCCCTATTTATATAGAGGAGGGCTGCGTCCAGGGTTCCCACCCCTGACCGAGTCCTTCCCCAACTCGGCGGCCAAGAGGGAGAGGGGGAAACTTGCCCCCCAAGTCTCTTCCCCTTTCCTTTTTAGGGTTTTCCCCTTTTTCCTTGTGGTGGCCAGTTTGGCCTCTTGGGCTTGGTGTGGCTGGCCCTAGGACCCCGTGGCATTCCACAACCCAAGTGGCCCCGTCCGGAGTGGTGGACCCACTAGTGGTCCCTCTAGAACATTCTAGAAGTTTCTGGTCAAAACACCGAAAACATTTTCGAACCCCGGAAATTGACTTTCCTTATATGAATCTTATTCTACGGACCATTCTAGATCTCCTCGCGATGTCCTGGATTGTGAAACCCCCAAATTTGGTCCTTTGGTGTGACCTTTAGTTCTTTGGGGTTAAAACATGTTGATAATATTGTCGTACAATATATCTTCATAGTATTATCCCTGCTGTGAACTACACCTAGTTTGATAACAAACTACTTGACACAAATGCCCTTTTTTGCTGCTATAATAGCAGTTATATACTCAGCCTTTTGTTGTAGTATCTGTCACAATGTCTTAACTTTGGAACTTATCCGAATTCATTATGGAACTTAATTTCCATCATATTGTGCCACCCTTAGTTTAGATTGAGATAAACTTGATTTGTACTTCGTGACAAAACTAGTATGAATGTAATACTTTTACAATGAACTAATCATCTATTTGTCACTTATACAAAATAATATATTCTTAGTTCTTTCAAAAGATCATAAGAATATTCTAACTATCATCCAATGATCATCTTATGAATCATTCTGGTATATGCTCATAACATTTAGAGCATAGGACATATCTGGATTTGTACATGTCACAGTATGATTGATATAAATACTCTTTGTGATTTCATACATCAAGTATCAATCTATACTCGAATCTTTGTTTCACTTCCCAAGTGTCAATACACTTGAATATATCATCAATATTGAACTGATTCAATCCTTTCTGTGCGACAATAACCTTTCTTGTAGTTTCTATATTGAACTCATTCAATATATCATCTATGTACTTTCGGCTAACCCCCTCTGCCTCCATACCATTTTCCCCCACTCACCCACCTCTGAGCGCCGCCAGGCTACCCCAATTTTCCCTCGCACTGCAGCTACCCCGATGAACTCCGACAAGCTATTGCGGTGAGTATCGTGCGGGCCTTGACCTCTGGTTCAAACGAGCGTGCTCGCCTTCTTCTTGTGCTTCTTCTGATGCATGCCTATTTTCCTCTTGTGTCCCAGAGCGTCGCCCCGTCGTCGACTGAGAGCACCCGACGCTCGGTGCTACTCCGTCGAGCGATTCCGGCCGTGTCCGTGCGCCCCGCCCCCGTCCGCGACCACCTTGAGAACCACCTCATCGCCACGACCCTAGTAAGCCACTACACCCCCTCACTTACCCCCTGGCCTTTCCGGCAAGTCACCATCAGACGAGTCGCCGCCGCAGCTGCCATTTGCGCTGCTAGTTTTAGGTCGAGTTGATTTGATCCGCTGGATCAAGATCCAGTGGTCGAGATTAGAACCAGGCGCGGACAGGTATGGGCAGATCTGAGCTGTAGGATTTCATTCAGATTAGACGACACACATGCGTGATCCAACACGAACTGGTACGCGCCAATCAGAAGCTGCCGCGTGTCCAGAGTTTAGATTTAAAATTCAGAAATATTCTATTAGATGTTTAAACTTGCAAAATTCATAACTTTTGATCTGTAATTCCAAAAATTACAAATTAGGTGTCTATGGATTCAGAAAAATGTGATATTTGCATATATGGCCTTGCTTTGGTCATTCTATTCTGTAAAATTAGAATTTTATGCAGAAACATTTGTATGACTATTTTGACTATAAAAATGTTTTGGAATATTATTTTAGGTGGTTTTTGTGTTATTTAAAAACTTTAGAATGTATGCTTTGTCTTCAGTACAATAGAGTTTGATTTTAAAAGTGTGGCAAATCATCTCATTGCATTTTGCATGCATTGATACTATTTTTGTGTGTATATTGATTTGTGAATATTTTGTTGTTTGAATTGTTGTGTAGATTTTGTGGATTGTGAAGTGTGTGATTGTACCTATTCTCCTAGCTACCAAGGCAAGTGATATTTTATCTTATTTCCTATTATTTTTCCTATTGCATTAGGATTATTTTGAGTAGGATTTGCATGGTAATTTTTCAAAGTATTTGCTATGCTATGGTAGATCCTATAGATGATATATTGGTAGTATTTTCCCTATGTTAGGAGCAATGATATGCTAGTATGCTTAGACTAGCTATTAGAATTCAAGGATGGAAAATTCATGTTATGATATTATGGAAATATTATGCCTATATGTTTTTTACTAAGAAAACAACTTGTTAATGAAACACCTGGGTGGAATGGGACTTGTATGGTTTATGTTGAGTGGTTACACCGGGCCCATGTCTATGGTTTACCCTATGTATCACACTTGTGGATGGACACCCATGAACAAAAAGATTTGAGATGTTTTGTGTCATAGAGCTTCTAGTGCAACCACATGGCATATGGGCTCTGCCTTGACCAACTAGGTTGCAAGAACTCAGCCAGATGGACAGTTGGTTGTAGAGTTGAGAGGATGGAACGCGTCCATGATGGTCTGAGGGATTGTTTCTGAAAAGTCTCGTCTCGATGCATGTCGAGTCTTGTGGGGAAAGTGCACCACCTTTCGAGAGGGTAAAACCTAATTACTTAGCCGTGTCCCCGGTCATGGACATTTTGAGCATCAAAGACATTGAAATGTTCAAGAATCTCCTCATCCCAATTTCTCTAAGTTAAAACTTGTGTTTGAACAAGGGTAGAGGTAAACCAATGTCTATTGGTGGTTCCTTAGTGTTTTGTAAAGAAAAACTTAGTATTTTTCAAACTAGTAGGATAAACGTTATTTTGAGCAAAGCCAGCCTGAACCACATGATACGTTGGAAACGTATCTATAATTTTTGATGCTCCATGCTTGTTTTGTATCTACTTTGCTTTACTTGTCCACACTTTCAGGTGCTTTTTACATGTTTTATGGTACTAACCTACTAACAAGTTGCAACAGTGCCAGATGCCTGTTTTCTGCTGTTTTTGGTTTCAGAAAAGTTAGTAAAGAAATATTCTCGGAATTGGACGGGACGAAGGACAAAGTCAATAACTTTCCGTGGGGGAACAAGAAGTCCAGAGGAGAGCTGGAGGGGCCAGCCAGGGGGGCCAGACCCACCCCAGGCGCGGGGGCAGGTGGGCCCACGCCTGGCTTATGTTTGGTGGCCCTGGCCGCCTCCTCGGTCTCCCCCTCTTCGCCTATAAGAAGCCCCCGATGCAGAAACCCTGAGTACCCAATCAGAAATCCACGAAACCGTCTGTAGCCGCCGCCACCATCGTCCCTAGATCAGGGGATCTGAAGCTCTTCCCGGTACCCTGTCGGAGGGGAGATCATCCCGGAGGCCTTCTCTCCGATATGATGCATGAGTAGTTCCACCTTGGACTATGGGTCCATGTAGTAGCTAGATGGTTGTATCTCCTCCTTTGTGCTTTCATGTATAGATCTTGTGAGCTCCATTCATGATCAAGATCTAATCTATTTGTAATCATGCATGTTGTGTTTGTGGGGATCCGATGGATTTTGAGATTATTATGTTGGTTTGATTAATGGTTTTGTCTTTATGATTCTATCATGTCTGTGTTGTTTGTGATCTTGCATGCTCTCTGTTGCTAGTGGTTATCTTGGCCAAGTAGTTGCTAGTGACTCCAAGAGGGGGTATTTATGTTCGATAGTGGGTTCAGGCCTCTAGTTTCCAAGGGAAGTGACAATAATCTCTTCGGTTGTAGATGTGCTGTTGCTACTAGGGAGAAAACAACGGTCTCTTGTTCATGGAACATGTGGACTTTTTACCTGACACACTTTGCTTAAAGAAGTTGTATGTTGCTTGCAACTTAATACTGGAGGGGGTTCGGATGATAACCTGAAGATGGACTTCTAGTCATAGATGCAGTTGGATGGCGGTCTATGTATCTTGTTATATTGCCCAATCAACCTCATAGGATCTTTCTAACTAGTAATTGCATTATTATACCTTGCTCAGTTCCTGTCAATTGCCCCGCTGTAATTTGTTTACCCTTCATGCCATGTTGTTTATCTAAGGAGAGCACCTCTAGTGAACTATGGACCGCGGTCCAATCTTTACTATTGATACATCTTCCACTTTTACTTGTTTACTTGCTGCAAACAATTACCTTCCACACCATACGTTTAGTCCTTTGTTATAGAAAACCGGTGAGCTTGACAACCTCACTGATTCGTTGGGGCAAAGTCTTGAGTTTGTGTTGTGCAGGTCTCCACATTTCTTGCAACACCTGTGTGACGTTTCCTTCCTCCTACTGGTTCGCTAACCTCGGTCTCAACTAAGGGAAGACTTGCTGCTGTACTCTTCACACCTTGCTCTTGGGGTTCCCAACAAGACTCCACATCAAGCACCAAGTTCTCTAGCGCCACCAAGGAGTCATCAACAAGTTTTCTGGCGCCGTTGCCGGGGAGGCTAAGGACGTCTTCACTAGGGGAGTCCTTCACTTCCTTTCTCTTTACTTTGTTTTTAGTTTGCTTTGTTTTATTTTGCTTGGTTTTGTTTGCCTCTTTTCAAAAAACCCAAAAAAATTATTCTAGTTTGGTTTGCTTGCCTTATTCAAAAACACAAAAAAAATTAGTCCCTGCTCTAGTTGCCACCTTGCTCTAGCTCACCATGTTGTTCCCCAAGTTCGCCCTGAAAGACCTTGCAATAGGTAGTGGCTCCATAATTGGGAAAGATAATATTGTAGAATTCTTTAATCATATTAGCAAGCATGAGGATATTGAGGAAAAATCTATAGCTGAACTTGCTCCTAATTATGAGATTGCTGCAGCTTCTTTAGTTCATATGCTGGAGGCTAGGTTTGTTAGCCTTAACCCCTTCATGCAATTCTTGTTTTTAAAACTAAAAGAAGAAAAGAATGCTGAAAAGAGGGAATTCATCCTTGAAACTTTATTTAATGAATTCCATGATGTTGCTAGGGAAGCCAAAAAGGACTTTGGGCGTTTCAATATGCTAGGATCCGATGATGATGATGTCATGATGATGCAAAAATAGAAACAACGAGCATTATTATAATTAGGGTTTATCCGGGGTGCTACAATGACATTCCATCGAGAGGGCCCAGAGTATATCTATCCGTCATATGGATGGACAAATCCCACTCTTGATCCATGCGCTTCAACTCATACTTTTAGAATACCTAATGCCACCTTTATAACCACCCAGTTACGGAAGTGGTGTTTGATTTCATCAAAGTACTCATCCGGTGACGGCGATTAACATGATCTCATGGTCGAAGGATTAGGTTACTATGTATCTGAAAGCTTGTAGAAAAACGAACTTAATGAGTTGATCTTATGCTATGCTTACTATGGGTGTGTATCCATCATATCATTCTCCCAATGATATGATCTTGTTATTAATAACATACAATGTCCATGATGAGGAAACCATGATCATCTGTTAATCAACAAGCTAGTTTAACAAGAGGCCTACTAGGGACTCTTTTATGTTTACTAGTATTAATATTTTTTAGTAATACAATTATAGCATTGGATGTAAACATTTATCATAAACACAAAGATATAATAATAACCACTTTATTATTGCCTCTTGAGAATATCTCCAACAAGATGCACACAGCTGACACAAGTCCAAAAGTTACGAGCAAAAAAATAAAAAGACGAATTACATATCATAGTGAGAAATTGTAGAATCGGCTAAGATGGAGGGCCTATCCGCAGATTATGCTGGCATCCATGATGGGTAAAAAGGTCTCTCGCCGTATCCTCCAGGCATGTGCACACCTCCGTAAAGAGGTCCCGCAACTCCACACGGTGTAGGAACGACCATAGGCGAAGGGTACTGATACACTGGTAGATAACCTGCAAGAGAGAAGAGTTTTTATCGTTAGACACTTTATCATTTGTACATAGCCATAGCGACCAAATAATTGCAATCGCTTACACCCTAAGAAGTACCATGTACTTGTGATCTATACCATGTACCCAGTGCTGGGTATAAGCCTGAAACTGCTTGGATGACTGACCATATAGAACAAACGAAATTACAATGGAAAAAACAAATGTTTTATTGTCTCCTCATGGTGACAGAAAACACACTTTGTATTTCCATGCAAATTCCTCGGAGCAAGATTATCTTTAGTAAGGATAACTCCCCGATGAAGGTGCCAAGATTTGTTTTATTTTTTAAAGGTATCCTCATCTTCCAAATTTTCCTATTGTTCTCAATTGGTAAGTCAGACGAAATCAAAGCATTGTACATGGAACTAACAGAGAATTGACCATTCTTGCTTAAGTTCCACCGGAACTCATCATCCCCTGGTACTAGTTGGATTGATGTCAAGCGTTGAAGCAAGGCATTCCAAGAGTCTAGTCTAGGTCCGATCAAATCCGTCCTGAAGGTCATATTTGGAGGAGAAGACTTCATCACTGTGGCGAGTGAATCAACTTTATGACGAAAAATGTTATACAATGCCGAATACTGTTCTCCAAGAGAGTTAGTACCCAACAACCTATCCTCCTAGAACCTAATCTCCGAGCCGTCCTTAATGGAAAACGATCCAAAGCTGAAGAAATGCTTCTTCATTGACATTAGACTGGCCTAGAAATGCGAATCCCTAGGTTCTCAAATGACCTAGAACAACGCTTTCGAGCCAACATATTTCCTTTTAAGGAGAGTTTGCCACATTCCATCTTCAGAAAGTAATTTGAAGAGCCATTTTCCAAGAAGGTATGTATTCTTAATCTCAAGATCATGAATACCTAACCCTCCCAGGTCTTTGGGCCGGCAAACAACACTCCACTAGCCAGTCGATACTTTTTTTCTTACTGTCCCCTTGCCAAAAGAATCTTGATAAAAAATAATCCAATCTTTTTAGGACTCCTTTTTGGTAATTGGAAGAAAGAAATCATATAAAGCACCATATTACTCAATATGGAGTTATCACTGGTGGAAACGGGGCTATAGGTCCCGGTTGGTACAGGGCTTTAGTCCCGATTGCCCAACCGGGACGGGGCAATCGGGACTAAAGACCTAACCTTTAGTCCCGGTTGCCCCACCAACTGGGACAAAGGGGTGCACACGTGGCAGCGGCAGAGGGCGAGGGGGGTGGAGCATTAGTCCCGGTTCGTAACCTTCTGCCGTGGCAGAGATTTGGCCCATTTCTCTGCCGCGGCAGAGAATTCATTTTGGCACACTTTGTTGCCGCGGCAGCATTTTTGCCACTTTTTGTGCCGTGGCAGAGAATTCATTTAGGTTGTTTTATTGTTTATTTAGTGATTTTCACTTATCAATGAAGGAACCTTATATTACATCATGAATATCATGACAATATTATATTGAATACACGGATCGAGTTCATGCACTACATACAAAAGTTGCTATTCGATGCTACCGGCCAATTCCTTCAAAGTTGCTATTTTTACAATCCCTATTGTCTATACACAGCCGAATAGTATTCCCCTTTTGGGTCTAGGACTTCTGCATCCAAGAATCCCGCCAATTCCTCCTGAATTGCTCGTACGCGATCCTTTGGCAGAAGACCGTCCCGTAGACGTTCGATCTGATTTAAAAAAGGAGTCAGCCTATATGAATGAAACTAAACACAATTTGATTGTAATTAAAAACTATAGAAATTGTTTACGTACGTGGAGTTGCTCTAAATTTCTGCCCTTCTCATCGCACGTCTGCCGGATGAACTCGCAAACATAGTATCCACATAGATTGTTACCTGGTCCCTGCGTCAGGCACTTTACGAGAACATAGTTCAATCAAAATAATAATCAAGCATGATAATAACTGTATCAAAACTAGAATCAAAGAGATGCGCGGATATAGCTAGTGGTGCTTACATTTAGTGGTTGAAATGTAAGCTCCTCTTTCCAAACACCCCTAGCCTTGTTGGTGAACCATTTCCAAGCGCTGCCTGGCATAGAAAACGAATAAAATAAGTTATTAAGTACTTGATATCATAAAATTCACGAACGTTGCCGATATAGTATCGTAATGATTAGAATTACCGCTGGAGAAGTATCTGCATGTCCTTCCACGTCTCAAGGGGTTTATGTTTCGAGTCCATGACTAGTACACGCCCTTTGTCAAGTTGAATGATTAACAGAATATAGTGGAAGCTGCAAATGCATAACTAATCAATTATATACTTAACATCGAGTAAGCGAAATAGAAAGTGTATACAAGACAATAACACTCACTCGAAGTTGTAAGGAAATAGTATTTCCCTTTTGGTTTCTTGAAACCTTAACGCGTGTACTATATTATCCTCCGTATCCTGAGGGCTTATTTTGAGATTAGCTTCATGAACCCAATATGGGTCAATGAAGCCAATGCCATAGATTTGTCCTCTACTGCATTCGAGAATCTTCATTCTGCATATTACAGTATGATTATATACATGCAATAAACAAAATAATATAGCTGGAGACTAAATTAATTACAGAATTAGTACTTACAAACAATAGGCACTGATGATATAACTGGAGACCATCAGCAGGGTGTCTTAACTTCCCGTCTTTCTTACGGTCTTCTTTGTGCCATCGCAACAACCTGACATGCTCTTTGTTTCTGAACATGCGTTTCAACCTTGGTATTATAGGATCATACCACATAACCTTAGCAGGAACCCTCTTCCGGAGGGGCTCTCCCTCAACATCACCAGGGTCATCTCATCTGATCTTATACCGCAACGCATTGCATACCGGGGATTTATCTAAATTCTCATACTCCTTACCGCGGTAGAGGATGCAGTCATTAATGCATGCATGTATCTTTTGCACATCTAATCCCAGAGGACAGAGAGTCTTCTTTGCTTTGTAGGTACTCTCGGGAAGTTCGTTATGTTTTGGAAACTTCGGCTTCATTAATTTCAGCATCTTTTCAAATGAGGAGTCAGTTAGACCACACTCTGCCTTCCATCGCAACAATTCCAGTGTGGTACCGAGCTTTGTGCTGTCATCTTCACAATTTAGGTACAACAATTTCTTGTGATCTTCTAACATGCCCTCTAACTTCAACTTCTTATTTTCTGTTTCACAGTCTCGCTTTGCATCATAAATGACCCTACCAAGTTCATCAGCCGGCTCATCTGATGCCCGTTCTTCACCTCTTTCCTCTCCATTGTCTTCCATTGCAGTATCACTGTATTCAGAAAACATATGATGATAGTTGTTATCATCATCTTCTTCTTCACCATCTTCCATCATAACCCCTCTTTCCCCGTGCTTGGTCCAGCAATTATAGTTGGGCATGAAACCTTTCATAATCAGGTGGCAGCGAATGATTTTCGAGGAAGAGTACTCCTTGTTGTTCCGATATTGAACACATGGACAACGTATAAATCCATTCTCTTTGTTTGCCGTAGCCACATCGATAAATTTATCCACGCCTTTGATATACCCGGCTACGCGCCGGTCACCGTACATCCATTCCCGACCGTTCATCTGCATCATATAAGTAAGTTTATCAAAAAACAGGACATCATAAATAGTGAAATAACCAATTCACACCGACACATGAATTGTATCAATGACCTAGAATAGATAAGATTGCTAACCTCGATCGAGGGAAATAAAGAGGAGAAAGCTCAAATGCGTCTCGGACACCTTCTATAATTTTGTTCTATGAGAAATTCAACGGGATTATTCACTCAAACATTTCATCAAACACCTTCAATGCATGCATAGAAGAGAAAAAATTAGCACACCCCTCACACCTTCCACCATTCGAAAAAACAGAGTGGAGGCAGAGGGGGCTGGGGCGTTGCATTTATAGAGGGCAGGAGAATAAGTCCCGGTTGGAGCCAGCAACCGGGACTAAAGGTGCGTGCCACGCCACGTGCCTGTGGCCAAACCTTTAGTCCCGGTTGGTGGCTCCAACCGGGACGTATCCCCCCTTACCAACCGGGACGCATGCTCCCTGGCCCCGTGCCCGCTCCAACCGGGACGCGTGCCAGCATTAGTCCCGGTTGGTGGCGCAACCGAGACTAATGCTCTGAGGGGTCGCAACGGATGGCCCTTTTTCCACTAGTGTATGAGAACTAATCTTTCACCCAGGGACATCAACTTTCCTTTCCAACTACTTAGCCTTAATTGTAACCTTTCGTCGACAATCTTCCATTCAGCATTTGTGAGTCTCCGATAATGTATCGGAATTCCCAAATACCTAATAGAAAATTGGCATTGACCATAGCCAAAAAGTTCAGCATATTGGTTGGCATGTTCCCGAGCCTCGCCAAAACAGAACAATTCACTTTTATGGAAGTTTATTTTTAGACCCGAAAGCTGCTCGAAAACTGAAAGAATAAGTTTTAGATTTCTAGCTTTTTTGATATCGTGTTTCGTAAAAATAATTGTATCATCAGCATATTTGAAGATTGATAAACCTCAATCAACTAGATGAGGAACCACACCTTAACCCAGGTTTGATTGCCAACTAGATAGAACATTTCTTATATGGCCATGTTATACGTGCGATCTAAGTCTTCGTATGGATTCAACCCGACAGTAAACTAGATGGTATTTTTGTCCTTGCCACATCTAGTGTGTTGAATATTCTTTATTCTGTGTAGACGTAACCTAAATTTAATTTTGTCGAATTAGATCGTACTTGTTTTACATGGATTTTTCTTAGCTGCACGGTGTATTTTTCTCAGTATGGTTTCAACCAGATAGTGAACTAGGTGGTATTTGTCTCCCTGTTAGATGTGATCTGTGGGACATTTATTGACATTTATTCTGTGTAGATGTTCTTAAGTTTAAAAAATTCTCAAATCAGATGGACTTTTTTACATGGATTTTTCTTTGGTTTGAACAATGTATTTTTCACAGCATGTACACATGTCGCATACTAATACATAATGAACAGTCACTTTATAGAAATGTTCATTTCTATTCTATTTTCTTAATGAGTTGTATGCAAAATATCAGTGCTATGAGATACCTCACTTCACGAACTTGGATGTAACAAACAATAGTAACACTTTCGATTATTGTCATAATAGTGATATTTTCTAGTAGCTACTTACATAGCATCATCCTAGTTGGTAGTTTATTCATGGAGACGTTTTATAGATGCTACTATGTTTGCCGAAGCAATAGTAACTACTTACATATCATTTTCTAGTTACTATTTTATTACTGGAGCAGTATGTCTATTACTGCTACTTTGTTTCTAGAAGCACTAGTTGCTAGTTTTGTTCCTTCTGTAGTGTGTTTCTATCTGCCGCAATGTTTTCATGGAACACTAGTTTGCTAGTTACATGGATTTCTTTATGATGCTAGTTTCTTACTTGGGCACTAGATTTCTAGATTCTTCCATGTTCCTGGAGCAATAGATGTAACAAATTGGGCTAAAAAAGATGTAACAATTTCAGAACACAATAAGTTTGTTTCTAGGTTATACTATTTTTCCTGGAGCACTAGATGAAAACATGGTTTTTTTTATCCTAATAATATGATCCCAGGGGATTAACTAGATGTAACAAATTCAGCATCTTGTGTCAGTTATCTCCGTCGATTCCTTTCCTGCGTTGGGGAGATTTTGGACGGCGCTGACTACATCCTCCCATCGGTGGTAGCGTCCTCGTGTCGTCGGCTCCATCTCTGCTTCGCGGGCTGCATCCTCGCCTCAACTTCTGAATCCTTGTATCGCCGGCTGGTTCCTTGCGTCGCCGGCTGCATATCGTCGACTGGTTATTGCGTCGACGGCTGCATGCTCGCACCGACTGCTACTTCCCTGCGTCCATGTTCCCCGCTGCCCATGTTGCATCTCCTGCGTGTCTGGTTGCATCGCCGCTTTCCCAGCTATATCTATATGTCCCCGCATACATCCCTTCGTCCACGGCTACATCCTGAATCATGTAATAATAAAGCTCGGCTCGGCGAGATTCTCGCAACCCGCAACCCGCAACCGCGTCGTCGTCGTTGGAGGAGCGCGCGTGTAGCTCTCTTATTGTCACTCACTTACAAAGTGGTGCAACACTCCACCTTATAAGATGGTGCAACTCTCCTTCAACTTTCATGTGGGACTAAACTTTAGCTCCCATAGCTCTTGCCACACACATGTGAGCTGCCACCAACTTAGGCCAAATCATATATAGGCTTCCACATACATGGGCTTTGAGATTTAGGAAAAATCTGAAATCACACATGGATCTAATGATTTAGCCCATTATTTCTAACATATGTGCATGCATATTTCAAAGCTGGCATATTCTACTTTACATGTTCTATTCATTGTCCGATCTGTACAAAATATTCATGGTCTACTTGAAGTTCTTTGTTCTTAATTAATATATAGCCTTGTATGATAGAGTGTTCAATATTCTCTTTATGCCCCGCTTGGATTGTCGTTATTTAATCCTGCCGTTTTTATTTTGTGAAGATGCTAAACACAGGAGCTCTGTGTAATCCAGGGGTTTTGGTTAAAAAAACAACATTCCAAGCAGGCCCTTAGGGACAACAGTTTCATGGTGTTAAAACAACCGTTTTTTTCAAATTTGTGTAGACTCAAGGCAGAATGTAATATGAAAAGAGTGGTGTACATGACTCACATGAGTAATTGCGGATCTAGAGAGGATAATATATTTCATGCCTGATTAAACTTGTTTCATACATCTAAGATTGAAACTCTGAGCCAGTTAGTAAATGTGCACATGTAGGTACGTACATAACATACCGGTTTTCTCCCAACTGCATTATGACATAAAAATAAAGATAATAGCATTGTATTTAGCTGAATTTGTCGTTTGGTTTAGTACAACAACTCAGGGTAATGAAGAAACCCTACCCCTGCGCAGTAGGATTCTGGAACACGAGATTGGGCCAGTGAAGTCGGGCGAAGCTGCAGCTACTCCGCCTGCTATATAAATTAAAGGTAATCAATGTCAGTATTTTTTTTTTTGCAGTGAACCAAACTATTGCAGCCTAATAATGCAATCAATTGCACGTCTATATTATTTGTGTTCATAAGCGTGGTTTCAGTGCTTTTAAGCAAATTAACGTTGAAACGGGAAACAACACATATCACGTCTAGTTGATAACTAGCATGGTTTCGGTGCTTTTAAGCGAAGGTTCTGGACTTGTATAAAGGGAAAACGTCCCGTTCAGATGAAACCGGGTAGGATAGTGCCGCACCTTGTGAATCAACATGGTTTTACATCATCATATGACCTAAATAAACACAAAACAAGAGAGAGCTACGCCGGGCTACCCCTGTTAGAGGAACATCTAGGGGGTAGACGATCCGAGGCCTCCAGATCAGGGTTCCGCGGCAAAGCACGCTCCGGGGCGTAGGAATACCTCAAAAACTTGCATGTGGCCCTAGCACATGCATGGAGGTGTGGTGTTCTGTTGAAACATCCAAAACCTACTAGTCTCCGGATGCATGCATGTGCTGTAACCTAGAAACGAAGGTTCTAGACTTGTATAAGGGGGAAACTCCCCGTTCAGCTGAAACCGGGTAGGATAGAGCCGTACCTTATGAACCAACATGGTTTTACATCATCATATGACCTAAACAAACACAAAAGAAGAGAGAGTTACACCGGGCTACCCCTGTTAGAGGAACGTCTAGGGGTTAGACGATCCGAGGCCCCCATATCAGGGTTCCGCGGCAAACCGCGCTCCGGGACGTAGGAAATACCTCAAGAACTTGCATGTGGCCCTAGAACATGCATGGAGGTGTGGTGTTATGTTGAAACATCCAAAACCTACTAGTCTCTGGGTGCATGTATGCGCTGTAACCTAGAAACGAAGGTTACCGCTTTACTTTGCTAACCCACCGGTTACCACTTTACTTTGCCTCACAAGTTGCTAACATGTAGGCAACATGTAGGGAACGGGAGCTTCTGGGAACCGGCACTTTAGCCACGCCTCGCCGGATGGGCATCATATCACACCGCTTCATGACAATGGTCCTTCTCCTGGCCATTCTGCCGGTGGTTCTCCCGAGCTTCACAGTTCTCCTACTCCCTCTCCAGGTGGCTCTTCTGCTGCTTTTACTGGACGCAACCCTCGCCAGAGGTCGCCTCTTTTCACCAGGGGAGATCTCGGGTACACCCCGTCTCCTTCAGAGTTGTAGGTTTTTATTGTCTATGCATGCGCGACGATGTTGATACCCCTGTATGAATGATGTGATCTTGTTTGATACATGTTTGAATGATGTATGAATGTTGTGATCTTTGTTTGATACATGTATGACATATGTGATCTTGTTTGAAATTTGTTGATACTCCTGTATGGCATATTACTGTGAAATTTGTTAAATATTGCTGTGAAACAAAACTGCAGGAAAGAAAACTATGAAACAAAACAGCAAAATCTGTGCAGGGGCTACGCCGAGGGCCTTGCCGTCGGCGTAGACCCCTGCTGTGTGCCACTTGGTCATAGCTACGCCGAGGGCCCGACCGTCGGCATATGCGTGCCCCATACGCCGAGGGCCGCAGCCGTCGGCCTAGCGTCGGCCTGGGGAGGCCCACGCGCTGCCACGTATCACTCATACGCCGAGGGCCAGGCCGTCGGCGTACGCCTGGCCCATACGCCGAGGGCTATGGCCGTCGGTCCAGCCCACCTCCTGGGAAGGCCCAGCGCGGGCCACGTGTCCACGCTACGCCGAGAGTCGTGGCCGTCGGTGTATCTGCCGCGCCGTTAGCTGGCCATGTAACAGCAACCTCGGCGTTCGCTGACGGTTGCTACGCCGACGGGCAGGCTACGGCCGTCGGCAAAGGTCTACGCCGACGGCCTTTTGTGCTTCGCCGAGGAGGCTACGCCGACGGCTGCCTCGGCGTACCGTACCCCAACGGCGAAAGGGCCTACGCCGAGGGCGTTTTGCCGTCGGCCTAGCGATCTGTTCCTGTAGTGATTTCCTACTATACGAATCCATGCTCAGTTCAGTTATATATGCACACGATCATTTCCTAAAACCTGGTGGTTCTATTCTTCCAGGTACTTCAACAATCGTAAGTTTATAGCAATGGTCATTTTCATTATTTTTCTCTGTTTTGTGCATTTTGTAAACTAGTTTCTTCTGATTCATAGCTTGGTGCTGGTTTTGGGAGAGGTGGAACTAACTTACCATTTTGGGAGAATGTTTATGGCTTTGATATGTCATGTATGGGCAAAGAGGTAACTTGGAGTTCAGCTCGATTTCCTCGAGTTGATATACTTCCTTCTCAAGATATTATGACAGATACTGTTGTACTTCATGTAACTCTGAGCAGACTCATGATCTACTATGTTGATTCTTTTGTGCTCAGATGTGCTTTCCAATGCAGGTACTTGTAATCTCACATCTTCATTTGTTTCTTCTCTTTGCAGTCCTTTGATCTGGCATCTATGAAGGAAAGCGATATGGATTTCACTACAAGCTTGGAGCAGAAGTGATGCAGCTGTACCAGGAGTAACATGGTGCTATGGTATTGTATTATGGATCGGCACGGGCTTCACCGACAGATTCTGCAAGGACACGCCTGTCGTCCTCTCCACCTCTCTGCTATGATAGCAGTGCTATCCATGCCAACTCACCGGTCACAAACAATCTCCGCCTTTGAAGAGACTATCGCATTGAAAAGTGGAGAATCGGTGGCTGACTCATCTGCATCAGTTGGCATAGCTGATTGCCCTGTTGTCACGGTCAGATCCCGCATCAGCATTGTGAGGGCCTCTCACCGCAACATAGACATATCGGGTTGAAACTACAGGGATCAGATCTTCAACCTATGAGAGATTGCATGCCTTTGGGATGGAAGTTTTTGTACTTGCCTCTTTTCGCCTCCGGAGCTATTCGGACAACCACTGGGAATTATTTTTTTTTGGTTCTGAAGTTCTATATGCTGAAAGAGAACAGTTGGCCCAAGAGAAGTTCTGTAGTGGTCTTCTGAGATATATGTATGTATCAAATGAACCTAGATGAATTTGAATATCCCTTCGCTGATGTAAGAAGTTCAAAGTTATGAGCGCAAATGTTCCATTTTTCATAGTACATCACCATCGCCGCTTTCTTCTTTTGATGCCTAATCAATCTGGAAATTTAGAGCTTTAAAGCAATGTGCAATGAGTTTTTGTATAGATAAACTGACATGTCGGGCCCGCTTGTCAGGTCGTACCAAGGATGCAGTTGGCAGAGAGAAAATATGCATGGGCCATTTTGCAAAAGAAATATGATGCCACGTGTTAGCTCCAGAATGAGTTACACCAATTCGGTCAAAATTGCAGAAATTCGATTGAATTGGACTAAAATGCTTCCAGTTTGCAAGTTGTGGGGCTAGTATTGCTCACTTTGTAAGACGTGGGACTAAAACGCTCCAGCGATACAAGTTGCGAAACTAAAAGCGCATATACCTCTTTTTGTATAGATAGACTCCCTTTTCGGATGGGATGAATTTACACAGCTCAACAAGTCAACATGTGGGCCGTTTCGTCGGCGCAGCTAAACGGGTCAACAACACGGAGTGCTTCCATTCTTCGGTCCACGCTAGTGTATAGACACAACTGAAACTGTGTAAAATTACGGTTGTATATTACATCCCTTGCACACAAAAAAAACCAGATAAATTTGGTCTAAAGTCACTAAGTTTGACTGAATCGGCCACACTGATGCATGGAAGCGGTAGGAAGATTTGACCGAATGTCACCATTATTTGGAAAGATTGACTGTGTACTGTGAAAGTGTCAAGCACATTTGCAATTGCAACGTTTTCCTTTGCTTAACATCTACTCCCTTCATCAGTAAATAAGTGTACTTCTAGCTTTTACTTGAGTCATACTTTTTAATATTAGATCGATCTTGTAGACAAATATGGCAACATATATATGATCAAATTGGTAGATTAAGAACTTACATTTTAAAACAATGGATCTAATTATACTAATTAAGTGTCATAAATGTTGTCTCATCTTCCTATACAATTGATTAAATTTTGCTAAGTTTGACTTTAGATAAGTTACGGATGGAGGAAGTAGTACTACTCCATCCATCCCAGTTTAAAAGACACAATTTGCAATTCTCTAGGCCCAGGTGTTATCTGATTGGTCCATTTTATAGTGTGAAGAAGAACATGCCTACGAAGAAGAAGAGCCAGCAAATCGTTCACATTTATTCACACATATGCATGCAAACATTTTGTTCTTTTCATACCAGAGTAATTACAAAATAAATGCTTTTATGTCTAAATATTTGGGATTACATGGTTTGCAAATTATGTCCTTTAAATCGAAACGGAGAGAGTAGTATCTTTATGTATCATGTGGTCATTAATAGGAGTGCTAGACTTTAAGTTTGCTAATGCTCATTTTCCAACATGCAGACAATGTCCCTATACCTGGTAGTATAAAGTAGATTTCTTCTTTACTCTTTGGTGAAGTGATTCTATTTTCTCTTGCTTTGGAGGCTGCCAGAAAGGTGACATCGCCCGTGGTTTTCCTTGCTGCACGTCGTATTGAATGCCCGTCTCCATTTTGGTTGCCGTCCTCAATTTCAGAACATAACGCTGGCCATAGTAATAATATCATACTACTAGTATAATACATACTAACACTAGTGTATGATATTAATGCTGGTCATAGTGGACTCTAAGTTACTACCTTCATAGTGAGAAATAACCTAAATATGATAACATGCAATGCCACATTAATTAGGCTATAGACACACTTTGTCTTGATATGTGTAATGTTACAGTAACATAGCTACTAGTTACTCAATCCATCTCTCTCTTCATTAAATCATTGACACATAAGCAAAATGCTGACTTGGAATCTTAGTTACTAGTGAAGTTACTCCCACTATGACTGGCCTTATAGTGCATGGTATCATATGTTAGTATCATATTAGTATTATATTTAATGATTTATAGAATTAATATAAAATTGTGTACAAGATTTATTTGTATGGGATTTTCTAATTTTACGTGCTACAATATAGTATCTATCTATGATACTCTAACCATCTCTTTCTTTATTAATTATTATGCCACATTAGATTTTTACAACATTACATGCATGATACTAGCTATGATACTCTTACTAGGACCAGCCTAATACCGTATGATATGGTCAGGTGAGTTTTTCATCCTAATTTTGGAAGGAATGCTTCTCGAAAGAAGACCCAATCTTTAAAGGTTCTTTGATAAAGCTCTTACTTTTTAAAAAAAGATTTTTTCCAGTAGGACACGCGGCCTTTCTGGACAAAGACCTGGCTTTTACTCTCCTCCCATTGCATGCAAGAATATGCCACCACCTATCTCTATATCTCCTCTTCTCTCATGGCTATCCATTGGACTAGACGAATATATGAGCTTCGTCTCGCTGTGCGTGATAGCTTATAGGTATGGTGGGTTTGCAAGTATTTTCAGACGTGTTATTATTTCTTGTAACACATTTATTTTTCTTGTTTTTCTGAAATGTTGTCGTAAACTTTTCTGTTTTCATTTAATGCCGTCATAAAAAAAATATTAGACTTTTTTTGTACCGGTGAAATCCAAGTTGTGCAAAGTTCGCGCTTCGCACACGGTCACAATTTGCAACACTATAGAGAATTAGGTTGGCACATAATGACACTGCAATATTGACATGTTTAGTTGGCAACAATATGTAGTACATCACACAAGAGATTCATCTGATTCCGTAAATTTCATTATGCCAAGCAGATGGTAAGTACAATGAGGCAGAAGCAGACATTATACTGCAAAGTACATAAGGGCTGACAGAATCACCAAAGGGGACATAGAATGAATACTTGATGAACAACATAAACATTGGTGCCAAGTAAAACTGGTAGTTGTCGGTCAAACTAAAAGGGGGTCGTGAATCGGGATATCAAAAAACACCAACTGTGCAGTAACCACTCCGCCTCCAGTGACATGACATGCGGACTAAGAGCATCTCCACTCGTTGGTTCCCCTAGGTCATTTTCCTGCGCAACACGGAATAGGGGAAATTTTGGCCTAGGGGTGCGCCGAGTCCCAGTCTTGACCCCACGGACACAGCGGCAACCTAATTTGAATACGTCGAAATACACACAAATTTGGTGAAATTCAGTCAAAATTTACATACATTAGGGCATTCAGTATACATAGGTAAAATTCGGCAATATTTTAACTAAAAACATATAAAAACAGTAGAAGCCACCTAGATCATGCCTAAGTGGTGGTAGAACTCCTCCTGGCAGTCGTTACCACCGTCGTCGTCACTTGGCGGCTTGTCCTTTGGGGTGCCACTGTTGTAGCTCTGCCCGGGGTCACGACGGCTGTGAATGGCTTGGCCCGGCCTTTTCCTCGTCGGTGTCATCGAGGATGACGATGCCCACCGCATGGCGTCGGCGAGTGACTCTCTCTAGAAGACGGCGCTGGCGCTCGACCTCTTCCCGCTCGAACCCTGCCCACGACCAGGCGAGCGCGTCTGGGAGGGACATCAGAGGGATATCGTCGAGCGGCACCGCCATAGCCCTCTTAAGGCTGTAGCAGTGATGACTCCTTGATGGCGCTAGAGAACTTGGTGCCTGACGTGGAGTCTGTTAGGAACCCCAAGAGCAAGGGGTGATGAGCACAGCAACAAGTCTTCTCTCAGTAGAGACCGAGGTTATCGAACCAGAAGGAGGAAGGAAACGTCACACAGGTGTTGCTAGCAACGCGAAGGCCTGCACAACACAAAATCAAGACTTTGTCCCAAAAAATTACTGAGGTTGTCAAGCTCACCGGTTTGCTGTAACAAAGGATTAAACGTATGGTGTGGAAGGTAATGGTTTGCAGCAAGTAAAAAAGTAACAGTGGAAGATGTATCAATGGTAAAGATTGGGCCAGGGTCCATAGTTCACTAGAGGTGCTCTCCTTAGATAAACAACATGGCAATACAACAAGATACATAGACCACCATCCAACTACATCTATGACTAGAAGTCCACCTTCAGGTTATCATCCGAACCCCCTCCAGTATTAAGTTGCAAGCAACCGACAACTGCTTTAAGCAAAGTATGTAAGGTAAATAGTCCACATGTTCCATAAACAAGAGACCGTTGTTTTCTCCCTAGTAGCAACAACACATCTACAACCGAAGAGATTATTGTCACTTCCCTTGGAAACTAGAGGCATGAACCCACTATCGAGCATAAATACCCCCTCTTGGAGTCACTAGCAACTACTCGGCCAAGATAGATACTAACAACGGAGAGCATGCAAGATCACAAACAACACATACATGATAGAATCATAAAGACAAAACCATTAATCAAACCAACATAATAATATCAATATCCATCTGATCCCCGCAGACACAACATGCATGATTACAAATAGATTAGATCTTGATCATGAACGGAGCTCACAAGATCTATACATGAAAGCACAAAGGAGGAGATACAACCATCTAGCTATTACATGGACCCATAGTCCAAGGTGGAACTACTCACACATCATACCGGAGAGAAGGCCTCCGGGATGATCTCCCATCTAGCAGGGTGTCGGGAAAAACTTCAGACCCCCCCCCCCGATCTAGGGATGACGGTGGCGGCGGCTACAGAAGGTTTCGTGGAATATTGATCGGGTACTTAGGGTTTCTGCATCGGGGGCTTCTTATAGGCGAAGAGGTGAGGCCGGGAGGCGACCAGGGGGGCCACACCCTGCCCAGGCGCGGGCCCACCCCTGGCCACGCCTAGGAGGGGGTTTGGCCGCCCTGGCTCGCGTCTCCGTCTCGTCTTCTGGATTCTTGTCCCCCACGAAAAGTTATTGACTTTGGATTTTGTCCCGTCCAATTCCGAGAATATTAATTTTCTGCCTTTCTGGAACCAAAAACAGAAGAAAACAGGCAACTGGCACTGTGGCAACTTGTTAATAGATTAGTTACAAAAAAGATATAAAAACACCTCAAAGTATAGACAAAGCAAATCAAAGTAGATACTAAACAAGCATGGAGCATCAAAAATTATAGATACGTTTCCGACGTATCAAGGAGCCCTCGGGGCCGTCTGGTGCCTGCATCTTGAGGGTCGTCTCGACGTAGTCGTGCGGTGGCGGCTACTCCGGCGTGGGCTCCTTCTTCGGCCGGACCATGCAGAGGTGGCCTCGTGATGCTGTCGGCGTGCTGCCGCAGCCGCGTGAATGCGTGCGCAGAGGCGATGGTGGTTCGGGATTCACCGGGAGAAGGAGCCGCCACGAGGAGCTCTTTAGGGTGCAGCGTGTTGGGGTGGAGGGCATCGCCGAGCCGAAGGAACGGGAGGTCAAAGCTGACGAAGACAACGAAGGGGGCACCATCCTCCTTGGCAGCCACAAGCTGCCACAATGGCGGGAGAGGGAGGCCGGTCTAGCCACCTTAAAGTGATATAGCCAAGGATTTAAAGATGTGCGGCTTGGGCTTGTATTTGTAATTTACTCAATATGGTTCTTTTGGTATAATACATTTTAATTTGTATAAATATCTAAAGGTGATTTTTGTTGAACATAATAATTATTAGAGAAAGAGTATTAATTATTTTCAGACGTCTTCGCAATGCGTGATAGCCTTATAGGTATGGTGGGTTTGCAAGTATTATCAGACGTGTTAATATTCCTTATAATACATTTAGTTTTCTTGTTTTGCTGAAATGTTGTCGCAAACTTTTCTGTTTTCATGTAATACCGTCATAAAAACGAATATTAGGCGTCTTTTTTGCACCGGTGAAATCCAAGTTGTACAAAGTTCGCGCTTTGCACACGGTCACAATTTGCAACACTATAGGGAATTAGGTTGGCACATAATGACATTGCGATATTGGCATGTTTAGTTGGCAACAATATGTAGTACATCACACAAGAGATTCATCTGATTCCATAAATTTTATTATGCCAAGCAGATGGTAAAAACTAAATACAATGAGGCAGAAGCAGACATTATACTGCAAAGTACATCAAGGGGTGACAGAATCACCAAAGTGGACATGGAATGAATACTTGATAAACAACATAAACATTGGTGCCAAGTAAAACTGGTAGTCGTCGGTCAAACTAAAAGGGGGTCGTGGATCGGGATATCAAAACACCAACTATGCAGCAACCACTCCCCCTATAGTGACATGACATGCGGGACTAAGAGCATCTTCACTCATTGGTGCCTCTAGATCATTTTACCGCGCAACGCCGGATGGGGGAAATTTTGGCCTGGGTGCGCTGAGTCCCAGTCATGACCCCACAGATGCAGCGGCAAACTAATTTGAAATACACGCAAATTTGGAGAAATTCAGTCAAAATTTACATATATTAGGGCATTAAGTATATATAGGTAAAGTTCGATGATATTTTAACTAAAAACATATAAAAACAGTAGAAGACGCCTAGATCATGCCTAGGCGGTGGTAGAAATCCTCCTAGTAGTCGTTGCTGTCGTCGTTGTCACTCGGCGGCTTGTCCTTTGGGGTGCCACTGCTGCAGCTCCGTCCGGGGTTGCAGCGGCCGCGAATGGCTCGGCCCGGCCTTGTCCTCGTCGATATCATCGAGGATGACAATGCCGATCGCATTGCGGTGTAATGGAAGCTGGTGTTTGGATGTTCTTTATTCTGAGGATGACAATGCCGATCGCATCATGGATCTCGGCGACCATGGCGACGCCCTCCTGCGGTGGAGGGATGGGCACCGCCCGCGCTGATCCTCCAGGTCGTCGGGCGCGCGCGGAAGTGCTGGCCCACCCTGTGTTCCCGTGTTTTTCGTTCATTCGGGGCCCCAAGCGAACCTCGGCATGTAGAGTTCATCATGTATTCATCGGATGGATTTTGGACCAAACCCGGTGAAAAACAGACTCCTAAGTGCGTGACTAAGAAGATTCCGTCCAGTCGGTGGCTGAAAGGCCTCCAAGGAGCCTTCCTAGTGCCCGAGTGAAGATGCTTTAACTCTAGAGGACCACCAAATAAACAGACCAAACATCGACACACAAATCCGACCACACAGCTGAAAACACCAACGCGTGGGCACACCAGGTCCACACTATGTCCTCAAGAATTGGTCAAATGTGCGTCAAGTGCCCTCACAGCACTTGTAGCACACCAAACTTAAGCTATTAGATAATTCTAGAATTGATACATATCTTACCTTTTAAATCAAATATTTAATTTATGTTCTAATTGCATATTTGTATTTCAAATGATCGAGTACTGGATATATTCTGACAAAGACTATATACATTCCTCGATGCAGAGACCGAGGCTCGCCTCCCCATTTTGAAAATATGCACGGGACCTCGTGCATGGTAGAATCGACGATCTCCTCGTCAGTTGAGTGCCGGTTCGTGTTTGGGTCATCGACATTGTACTTGGCTGACCACCAACCGAGTGACTAGTAAACGTTTGGCAGCTGGGCGGCCATCGCATGTCCTGGTTCAGATTCTGTACGCATAGCAGCCACTAGCAGGAGGACCACATTATTGTAGAATCTCCCGATAAATAGTTCACATGTGAGAGTACCACATTGCACCGTTCTTCCTAACACATCAGAAATTAGGTAGTAACGAAATATCGGTCCGATCTTTTGTAGCCATGAAAATGGAGCGTGACTTCCACATGGCCGGAGGGGAAGGAGAGACTAGCTACCTCAACAACTCGACGCATCAGGCTTGTAAACAGAAGCAACACATACTTCTTCAGTTCTTTTATGCTTGTAATAACTTGTTTCAGCAATATATTTTTCTAGCTATACGGATTGCACTGAAATGTTACCATGATTTCCGTTGCATATATGCTAGCGAAAAGCTTTGCTTGAGACTGGGGCGGCGCTCGACAAGGTCGTGAGAGAAGTTTACGCCGATCTCCTCCATCCGACGATGACCGTTGTCGATTTAGGGTGTTCTTCCGGTCAGAACACTCTAATTTTCGTCTCCAAGGTGATCGAAGCGATATGCCGTGGTAGGGACAAGCCAAAATCAGGTTGCAGCCCACCAGTGGAACTCCAGTTTTTTCTCAATGATCTACCGGGCAATGACTTTAATCATGTCTTCCGTTCGCTTGAACGGTTCAAGGAGTCGACGGCAGCAGAACTCAAACAGAATGCACTACTACCTCCTTTCTATATCGCCGGGTTGCCGGGCTCCTACTACACAAGGCTTTTCCCTCGCCAGAGCTGCCACCTCTTTCACTCGTCATATTGCTTCCATTGGCGCTCCCAGGTACAAAGATGATCAAGAGAAAATTTGAGTAAAATAATTTTTTAATAATACTAAATCCATTCCTAATTATAAGTTGTTTCAAATACAGTATTTTAATATGGACTACAAATAGACTGAAATGAATGGGACAGGCACTCTAAAATGCTTATACTCTATATACATGTGATTTATAAAAAAGATAGAACATCTTATAATAATTTAGAATGAAGGAAGTAATATAAATTTCCAAGACTCTGTGTGCACACTGAGTATTCTTTTTTTCAGGTTCCTGCTGGACTAGAAGGAGGGAAAAAAGAATACCTAAACGAGGGAAACATTTATATCGCTGAGACCACACCACCAGGTGTTGTGGAACTGTACCGCCAGCAATTTCAGAAGGACATGCTATTGTTCCTCCAGTTGCGGTATGAAGAGCTAGTGCTTGGTGGGCAAATAGTGCTGACCTTTCTTGGGAGAAAATATGACGACGTATACAACAATGGATATCTGAACCATCCATGGGGACTGCTTGCACGATCTCTGCAATCTCTCGTAGAAGAAGTGAGTAAGCTTTAACTTAATTTACTGTACAACATTTATTTCATGACTTCATTTAAAGGTGCTCTCCAAATGTATGGCTAATTTTTTTTTTTGCTAATGAAACCATATAACAGGGTCTGGTTGAGAAGGACAAGCTTGACTCCTTTAATCTTCCCATGTACACGCCATCCACCAATGAAGTGAGGGCGGTAGTGGCACAAAGTAAGGCGTTCGACATCAATCAGATCAAAACATTCGAGAGCAACTGGGATCCTCATGATGACTCGCAAGGGAATGATGTAGAGAATAGCATCCAGAGTGGAATGAACGTGTCGAAGAGCCTGAGGGCGGTGTTCGGACCCCTACTTGCAAACCATTTCGGTGAATCCTTGTTAGACGACCTATTCGATAAATATGCATATCATGTTGCAAAGCACCTTGAGAAGGAAAAGGGAAAGTACCTTCTCATTCGCGTATCCATGAAAAGAACATAACATATGCATGTGTGTATACATGATCCTATTGTATTTTGAAGGTCAGCTTTTGTGATCCAAGTGGGATATGTTGTACACATTACTATGTCCTATGTTTATTATTCATATGGTTCCTAATGTTGTACTATGTTTCACTTGATATAATATACTTGTTCTATGCTAGATAATTGTTCAACGTTCATGTTGTTGGATAAAAAGATTTTTCAGGTCAGCCTCGAAGTAAGAGAGCTCTAATTAGGAACGTGTTGCTATATTATAGTATTGCAACGAAACAAACTAGTTGTATATATACATTGGTCAAAATGTGGAACATCTTGAAGAATTAGAACACAAAAGGGCGGAGTTAGGATATATGTATTTGCATTTCTTGCATCTAATAAAATGTGGAAATTTCAAAATTTTATTTCAAAAGGCATTGAGATTAAGATTTCCCTCTAGTTGACGATTTAGAGCTTGTTCATCACAAAGAGTGCTATAAATTTCAATAAAAACTGTGTGCATCTTCAAAACTGTGGGTTAAATTAACTTGAACTCACACTTGAGTCTTTGAATCATAACACATCACATAAAAATTTAGCTCGAGGATAAAGGCACATACAACAATATAATCATTTGAATTCAAAATTGGAGTTTGAATCTTAAATTCAAACTTGAGTTCAAATGGAAATATCCAAAAATAAATACAAGAAAAACACAAAAGTGCTCACAAGAGTATTCTTATTAATAGGAGTATTTTTACAAGATTCATTACAAGCTGGATTCGAAGATAAAACTACAAGAATGAAAATACCTATACAAACTAAAACCTATAGCTATACTTCTATTTTTATTCTGTTATTCTTGATAACTGCAAACGAAACAAAGACAAAAGGGAAATATTTGGTTCAGCTAAAATGTTGGCCCACCACAAGGGTGACGTCATTGTTTTGGAATTCAATTGGAGGGACTCCATGAAGGACTCCTGGAATCATCAGGGTCTGATCAATGCACTACTTGGATCATCAGGGTCTGATCAATGCACAAGATAGGCAACAAGACAATGGGGAAGCATTGAGTAAAAATAAATTAGAGTCAACTAAGAGGAAACAATTACAAATGGAGGCAACTACATAATTACTAATGCAAAATTTATCATTAAGCAACAATAGGCAACTAGCCCTCTAAAACAGAATTGAATTCATTTAAAACAAAAGCCCCAAAATCAATCAAAGTGATCTTAATTGACATAATTGGTCAATCAGATCATTTTCCATCACAAAATAAACTACATGAGCTCTCATATAAATCTGTAGCTAAAGGACAATAATCCAATCACAAGTTCCACTTGGCGGAGCCAAAATAAAAAAGGGTCACACAAGATAAGAAGGACTAAACTGACTTATGCACATGTTATATGAACCTAGACACAAGGACAAGAACTAGAGTCGGCTCAAACGGTCAAGCAGCTTACAAGACCATGTAATTATGCATAGGTGTCAACTAGAGACAACATTAGAATCATTATAACAGGGACAATCGACCATGAGAAGGATCACAACATCAACAGATCAAGGATCTGACACAAGAACATCATGAACACAAGGAATCATCACTAGATAGATAGATAGATAGAGATCTAGGCAATAGGTGAAGCAACTAGGTGTTGGAAATATACCCTAGAGGCAAATAATAAAGAAGTTTGTTATCTTAATTCTTTAGTTCATAGTATTTTTATACCATGCTATAACCATGTCAATCGGAAACATTGATACACGTGTGGTATATAAACAAACCAAAGTCCCTAGTATCCTCTGTTCAACTAGTTTATTGGGCAACTGATGATCAAGGTTTCCTGATCATGGAGAATTTATGACAATTGACAATGAAGTCATATCATTAGTGAATGATGTGATGGACATTACCCAACATAGGTCACATAGTTCAGCGTTGCAATAGTTAGAAACGAAGTATCCACCCCTTAGACTATGAGATCATATTTAATCACTATCACTCAAGGCTTCTTTGATTGCATCAAAACAGGGTGATCATAAAGATGTATATTGGGTATTCTAGAGGGATATGTTGAGGCGTATGCATCAAGATTAGTATTTGTTCTCCAATGTGACGGGAAGATACACTGGGCCTACTCGGTGAGATTATATCCATAAGCTATGCAACTATGACTAGGTCACTGTAAGGCTCCCAACCTTTAATAAGGTAGAGATCCCTGTGTTTACAATGCTAGTCCCTAGATCAATAGCTAGCATCCACAGTTAAGATGTAATATCAAGAAACAAAGGTCATAATACAACTTTATAACCAGGAATAAAATAATTCATTACATCTTACATAGCTCATTTGGCTATCACATTACAATGCAGCAGAATATCTATAAGCATGGAGTCCTTCATCTTCAAAGTTCCACAGGCAATCATGTTGGTTGTAGACTTGTAATCCTATTCAACACACTTCACTAACATCAAACAAACCTGTAACATAATAAGTTGCAGCCACAAGGATCAATACATTTGAATTGTATTGGCAAGTTTCACTACTATGTAGTAATAAGTGGATCCTATCAATACATGCATATTTGGCTAAGTAGGGTTTAGGCTCTTTTGCAGAAAGCAATATAGTTTTATCCTATCTTTTCAAAATAGTTTTGATCTTTTGTCAAATCTTTTTGAACTCCTTGGTAAACTCCAAGTGCTTCAAATCCCTTGTTGTCACCATCAAGTTTTACTTTGAGAAATTGGAATGTCGAGATCTTCCATAGCTTCAGGCCTTAGTTGCTCAGAGTTGTCCATAACCGGGGACACGACTAAGTACTTAGAATTTTTGATCTTCTGCAGAAGTTGTACACTTTACCCACATGACACAATCTCGTCTTGTTGCCACCAGTGGCCGCTAGATAAGTACTCACCAAATGGAGTACTGGCAGATCGAGAATGTGAAAAAGTCTTTCCATAGAAGTCCTCCCAATACACAATGCTAGCTTGTCAACCAGGCACCAATGTAGGGATATATTTGCCTTACACAAATCTAGTTAACCTGAAGATGCCAATGCATGGGTCTTCCACTATGTAGTTGACTAAGCCAGAGCCCATTTAGCATGTGGTTGTACAGGGAAGCCACTATACGAGAAACATGTTCAATCTCTAAGTCCCTGGGTGGTTTTCTTCTAGTGCACATACGAAAAGATAGCCATATAAACATGGTTCCCTTTGTTGCCACCTTATCCAATCTTGAGTATCCTTGTCCACCCAGGTGGTTCATTGAGTACTTGTTTTATTATATAAAACATATATCTTTCCAGCACTTCATATAATCATATCATGTATCCCATCCCAAATATATAGCAGGGCTAAGCATACTACAACTACAATGTTTTCACTAAGGAAGATATAAGGATATCCTAATAGGATTTAGCATAGCATAAAATATAGTAGTCCTTATCATGCATGTTACAAAAATCCACTAAGTGTAATGAAAATAGTAGGACTTGGATGATAGTGTCACTTGCCTTTTTAGTAGAAAATGATGGTTCACTTCTTGATCTTGCAAATATCACACTCTTCTAACTTCACTACAATTCAATCAAGCAAACACAAATTCAACTAGCATTCAAACCATTTATCACACATAAAATAATAGAAACAAGGCAATGCATGCAAGCATGCCAAAGATGGTTTATTTGGAAAAGTGGTTTCTACTAGGCTCTAAACATTTTCAAGCTCACATTGGTCATTTACAAAAGTGGTAAAACCATTTGCAAAAGGTTTTATCTCATAATCCAAATAATATGCTAAGGTGGTATTTTATGTAGTTGAAAATATCTTTTAGCAAAGTAATGATTTTATATGGTTCATCAAATAAGTTTTTAATTCACAAAACTTAGTGTTTAGGGTCAGAAGGTTTGAATCACAACATTTCCCAAAGGCTTTACTCAAAAATCATTTCTAAACCATAAACAATATTTTTATTTGATTAGAAATGAGCTAACCCAAATATTTATTCCTTAACCTCAAAAAAATACATTTTTAAATCCATAAGTTGATTCCTTTGGTCAGTAGGTTCAAAACAAACCAATTAGCAAAGATTTCACCTTAAAAATATTTCTAGAACAATTTTTATATTCAAATTATGCCTACACATATTTCTGCAAATTCAACCAATTTTCCAGAAGCAGAACATTAAACAAAGTGCATGGTTGGGTAGGATTTGTCTTGCTGATTCCATTGATATAAAATTTGCAAAATTTGGACGTGTGGTTTGAAAGTTATGAATTTTACAAAATCTAGCATCTAATAGATCAACAGACAGGGCCACGTGGCTTGATTCTACTGGTCCATACCGTTTCGGTTGGATCACGTGCTGTGAGTTGTTGGATTAAAAACAGATCGTGTGGCACAGATGAGTTCATACCCTTTCGTTTAAGTGGTTCTGTCTACGCCACAGGATGAGGATCTAACGGCTCACACGTGTTTGACCAAAGGTTGGCAGCGCTGGCGGCGGCGACTGGCGGCGCACGGTCAGACGGAGGCGTTTCCGGTGTTTCAGGAAGCAAGGAAGGAAGAGAGGTAGCTCACAGGGTTCGCAGGGCGATGCTGAAGCTCAACGTTGTCTTCTCCGTCAAAGGGGCGCTCAGGGTATATGGCAATCGCTCGCCGGAGTTGCTCCTGGCGACGGGTGCGCTCAGGCATCGTCGGGGATGGGGCTACAGAGCACGGGAGAGAGAATAGAGGTTGCGGTTAGCTTCGTACGCGAGTCACTGACAAGCGAGCAACAAAAGGAGGTCAAGGAAAGGTCCATGCTCACCAGGGAGACTCGCCGGAGAAGAAGTAGACGGCGGCGATGTTCTGTCGAGGTCATTACCGAGGATAGGGGTACGCGCGAGCGAGCTGAGGCCACTGGGAGGTTCAAGGAGTGATGGGGATCATGCTTGCGTGGTCGAGAGAGTGAGGTGCGGCAAGGAGTGGCCGGAATCTTTGTTGGAGCTCGTCGGAGACAGTGGCGGTGCTGGTGGAATTGGAGACAGCCTGGGGACAGAGAGGGCCGGGCGAGAGAGGGGAAAGAGAGAGGAGGGCGAGGCGTTTAAAGGCGCGTGGTCTTTGGAGGAATTAAGCCTGCCATCAACGCAAAGTGATCGCCGCAATCAAGGGCAGCAACGGCGAGGGGGACGTGGTCGCGGTGAAGACGATGACTGGCGATGTGGGACCGTGCTGTCTGCGAGTGAGAGAGAGGGGGCGAGGGGTCCACTGCTCAGTGACTTCGCGGGTGAGGTTGCGCGTGAGAAAACGGTCGGTGAGGGTTGCCGGGTGGGCTCTTGCTGGGCCATAAGCTTTGCTGGGTTGGGTAGGTTTAGTGGGTTGGGTTTGTTTCTATATTTTTTATACCGATTGTTTTTCTTTTTCTGTTTTGAATATTCTGATTTGATTTTCATTCAAACAATTCAAACTCCAAATCAATTCAAACCACCACCACCAAACTTTGTGTTGATTTTAATTCTGTTTAACAACATATTCCAAAGTCCAAAACAAAATAATTCTTTTATTCTTTTAGGATCTATTAATAATTAAATAAATAGACCTTAGTCTTTAATTCAAATAGGATTTAATTTATTTTTAAAACTCTATTTGAAAACCAAATAATATCAAAACCTTTTCAGTAGGTTTCATTTGAAAAACAAAACACTTGGAATTCTTATTTAAAAATACTTTAACAAGTTTTAGTGTTTAATTAAAATGGAAAAGCCTTTACTTAAATAAAATTGGATATTAATAAATCCTTATTATTTTATTTAAATAATCCTTTACTCTTTTTATCAAATAGAAATATTTTATTTCATTTTCTTGGCCAAGACTTAATTTGGCTCTTTAAAATAGTCCTTATTTATATTTCTACCTTTGCTTTATAAAAACCATATCTTTTTATTTTTATTTAAAGAACCAAAAATAGTGATTCCAACTATTATAACTTTATTTATTTATTTATCCTTTTAAATCCCTTTAGGATTCTATTGGATCAAAATAGGTTTTGATGTTTCCAATTGGAATCAAAAACTTTCTTCTCACCCTAAAAATCAATAATTGTTTTTTTTCACATTTCAAAATTTGGAAAATTTTGGGATGTGACAGTCACGGGGATGGAATATCACAGAAACAAGTAAGGAAGCACTTGTCAATAACGAGATTAAACACGATATCATGATACTTGATGATCAGATCTCAGGCAAGTCAGGTATCGAAGAAACGAACGGAATTGGATTCAAAGTTTATGGTTCAAACTACATTGAGATCATGGAATGCACAGGGGTCATTATGGTCATCCTGGTCCCGCTGATGATCATTGATCCGAGAGTCGTCTCGATAATGTCTGTGATGTTCCCGAACCATGGGTTAACACGCTTAAGAATTTTACGATGCTTAGAGATCATTTTAGAATCATTGGAATCACCAGAAGTATGAGATGAGAATGTCAGAATGTTCCATGAGAGAACCGAGATCGTTCCGGGAGGTTCCGAAGGAGTTTGGTGAACCAAAAGGTGTTTTGAGTAAAAGGGACTTTAATAATATATTTTTTATATTAATTGTTGGAATTAATAAAATGATATTTAAAATTAAATTTAATGGACAAACTTCTCTAATGGGCCAAGTCCCCGGGGGAACAAGGCTCAAGAGGAAAGTCGCCATGGCGAAGCCACCACCGAGGGTAGGCGCGCGGGGTAGGGCCCACCCAGCTGCAGGCCCCTCCATGGGCTATGCACGCAAGGCTCTCCTCCTTGGCATGCGCGCCTCCTCCCCCTCCTCCTTGGTTTAGTCCAACCTCGGGACTACAATAGTTGGGGTGCCCTCTTTTCCCCTATATATAAAGGTCTATATGGGAGAGAAAAGAACACACAATAATATCTAAGGCAATTTCCTTAGGGATTTTCTCTCTTTGTCCTTTCTTACAACTGCGGTACCATGTAAGGACTATGTGCGTAGGAGACTGCTTCACTGCGGCACGCCATTGTGTTGTGGTGATTCCAGCCAGAAGATCTACTTCCACATCCCGGCTAGATTATGGAGAATGGGGGCCATCGTCAAACACAATACGTATGCGATACCACGGGGCGCTGCCACTTGTGGCACCCGAAGCTGTCGTGCAATGAATAAGAGGTGATGTCTGAGGAGCTTTGCAACCTTCAGGTTGGTTCGAGTACAACTATATCATCCATGTTCTGCATGAGCGTGATGGCGCCTTGTTGACGTGGGAGTTTCTTCTTCTTTATTCCCAGGCAACGGCGCCAGAAAAAGCTTGATGGCTAACATGAAGTCTATTGGGAACCCTAAAAGCAAGGTATGAAGCAGCACAGTAGCATGTTTTCCCTCAGTAAGAAACCGAGGTTATCGAACCAGTAGGAGGAAGGAAACGTCACACAGGTGTTGCAAGCAATGCGGAGACCTGCACAACACAAACTCAAGACTTTGCCCCAACGAATCAGTGAGGTTGTCAAGCTCACCGGTTTGCTGTAACAAAGGATTAAACGTATGGTGTGGAAGGTAATGGTTTGCAGCAAGTAAACAAGTAACAGTGGAAGATGTATCAATGGTAAAGATTGGACTGGGGTCCATAGTTCACTAGAGGTGCTCTCCTTAGATAAACAACATGGCACGAAGGGTAAACAAATTACAGCAGGGCAATTGACAGGATCTGAGCAAGGCATAACAATGCAATACCAGATAAAAATATCCTATGAGATTCGATTGGGCAATACAACAATATTACATAGACCTCCATCCAACTGCATCTATGACTAGAAGTCCACCTTCAGGTCATCATCCGAACCCCCTCCAGTATTAAGTTGCAAGCAACAGACAACTGCTTTAAGCAAAGTGTGTAAGGTAAACAATCCACTTGTTCCATGAACAAGAGACCGTTGTTTTCTCCCTAGTAGCAACATCACATCTACAACCGAAGAGATTTCTTTCACTTCCCTTAGAAACTAGAGGCATGAACCCACTATCGAGCATAAATACCCCCTCTTGGAGTCACTAACAACTACTTGGCCAAGATAGCTACTAACAACGGAGAGCATGCAAGATCACAAACAACACAGACATGATAGTATCAAATAGACAAAACCATTAATCAATCTGACATAGTAATCTCAATATCCATCGGATCCCTGCAAACACAACATGCATGATTACAAATAGATTAGATCTTGATCATGAACGGAGCTCACAAGATCTATACATGAAAGCACAAGGAGGAGATACAACCATCTAGCTACTACATGGACCCATAGTCCAAGGTGGAACTACTCACGCTTCATACTGGAGAGAAGGCCTACGGGATGATTTTCCCTCCGGCAGGGTGCCGGGAAGAACTTCAGATCCCCCCAATCTAGGGACGACGGTGGCGGCGGCTACAGAAGGTTTCGTGGAGTTTTGATCGGGTCCTTAGGGTTTCTGCATCGGGGACTTCTTATAGGAGAAGAGGCGAGGCCGGGAGGCGACCAGGAGGGCCACTCCCTGCCCAAGTGCGGGTCTACCCTAGCCCGCGCCTGGGGGGGGGTTGTGGTGGCCCTCTGGCACCTCTCTGTCTCGTCTTCTGGATTCATGTCCCCCACGGTAAAATATTGACTTCGGCTTTTGTCCCGTACAATTCCGAGAATATTGATTTTCTGCCTTTGTGGAACCAAAAACATAAGAACATGCAACTGGCACTGTGGCAACTTGTTAATAGGTTATTTCCAAAAAAGATATAAAAACACCTCAAAGTGTAGACAAAGCAAAGCAAAGTAGATACTAAACAAGCATGGAGCATCAAAAATTATAGATACGTTTTCGATGTATCAAGCATCCCCAAGCTTAACTCCTGCTCGTCCTTGAGTAGGTAAGTGATAAAAATAACAATTTTTGAGGTGACATGCACCGTCAAAACCAAGATCAAACCATTTGCAAGCATTGAAAGCTGGGATCAAAGAACTCTAAACATGTGCATGAAAGATGGAGTTCTAACAATAGGACATACTAACTATGCATGCAACATAAAAGGCTACAAACAAAGATCATGAATAACATGCATTGAAAAATGTTTGTTTGTTTCACATACAGAAAACATGGCATATTGGCATTCAGCTTGTCCCTCATAGAGTAGCAAATAGATGCATAGGACACCTTCAAAGTTCACAAGCGTGACTAGAAACAAGGAGTACAAGAGCAAGTAATATCACAATATGCATATATCAATAAGATTTTGGACACTGCACACATAATGACAACTATGCTCTCTTAATGGTGCCTAAAAGTAGAAGGTGGAGACTCAAATAATGGTGGAAGAAAAGCCTTTCAAAAAGGAAGCAGGGATTTCAAGTTTAAAAAAGTGCTTCCAAAAATTATGGTATTTGTTAGCGTCCAGCCCTCATTGCCCCTATCATAAGCATCTTGAAGTGGTTAAGGTTAAAGTGAACAAACATGGATTATATGCTTGACAAAGTATAAGTTGGCAATCTCAAGTCCCTTGAATACGAGGGCCACACCTCATGCTACTCAACTTCAGTCACCTGCAAGTTCTTGTCATTGTAAGTACATGCGTATCATAGAGAACCGCCAATGGGGTACCCCTTGCACATGGTACATGAGCTATCCCATAACCAAAGTGAGAAGGCAAGCAGACAATGAGCATCTCAGCGATCTTTTTATTTACTATATGCATATCTTTGTATTGAGGATGCTTCATAGATAGCTCACTATGGTGATGCTGCAAGTTTCCACCATGATTAGGCATAGCTTAGGCTAGCGGCCCAGGCATTTCTATAACACAAAATACAAACTCCATGGACTTACAAGTTCCCTCTTTATTTCACACTGGTGACATCATGGAAAAAAGAGCATGATATCAACTGAGTACAAAGTACAAGTGCAATGTTGAAAATGTTCCCCGTGACAGCATGGTTCTGCTAATTCCAACGTATAAGTGCAAGCATATACAACATAGAAGACCCAATGGTTCAATTTTATTAGGGGAATAGAATATAAAGTGTGCCATCAAGTTTGTGAGGGCTTTAATCACTAAGTTTTCACATAACAAAATAGTTTTTAATTGGAAGATAGCTGAAAACAAGAATATACTTGGAATGGTGTAACACACCATGCATAGGAATTTATAGTGGACACTTTGGAATAACTTGGTTTCTTGGGAGTTGGAAGCATGAGTAGAACTTACTCATACAAGTGGAGGCTAGCAAAATATTGGGAGCAACCAACTAAGAGAGCAATAATGGCCATAATCATGCAGAGCAACAAAACATTACTAATCAAAGCATAGAGTGGTACTACAAGTCAAGGACTAAATGATCATAGAGGCTATGGTGACTTGTTCATAGTCATGACATGGTGTGAGCATGTGCCAAGTCAACCCAAGAAAAGCATCAAAGGAGAGTACCATAATACTATGCTTTTGCATGCTAAAACAACACACAATTTTTTTCAAGGCACACTAAGCAATCCCAATTGTTTGGAGCAAGACATGCTACAACAATAATCACTAAGCATAAGTTCAAAACAACACCTAGCATGTCATGCTAAAGTCTAAGTCACAGTCAATGCAAGCTCCTCTTCCACTTATCAAGCAAGAACTTCCTACTCCTTTCCAACACCAAACAACTTATTTGCAAACAACACAGCGAGAACGGGGGTCCAAACTACTTTATTCAAGCAAACTAAACAAACTAAGCAAACCAAATGAAAACTAAGACGCTCCAAGAACAACACAAATATGCATGAAACATTAAAAAACGAAGTGTCTAGATAGACCTGAGCTTTTTATTGATGAAGAAGGGGGTGCCTTGGGCATCCCCAAGCTTTGATGCTTGTACCTCTTGGATATTTATTGGGGTGACACCGGGGTGGCATCCCCAAGCTTGAGCTTTTTTCCATTCTTCATCTCATTACATCATTCTCTCTCTACACCTGAAATTTTTCTTTCATACAAAACTTCACACAATCTTCATTAGCAACATTAGTGTATTCAAAAGATAATAGACCTTTAGGCAAAGCTTTGGAACAGCAAAAAATTTCACTAAAAACACAAGATACTGTAGCAACTCCTTCAAAAAGCTCAATTCACCTAAAGAGAACTCAAAAAGAAATTAATAAGAAGCAAATGCAAATAATGGTAGAAATCTGTCAAAACAGACCAGCAGGTAGAAACCGATTTTGTCGAACATCTTATGTTCCTCAAATCAAAAAGTGTTGAACTACCGAAAGTTATCTAACATATTGGGGGATTTATTCGTAAATTTTCAGCTCACTCTGAGTTATAGAGACTCCTCACGAATGTTTTTTGTGCAGGAAAGAAATCTGTTTCAGGACAGCAACTCCCCAAATCTTACTTCCCTCTCATTAGAGGTCATTCTTGGCACAAAAAGCAAACAAAAAGGATAAGGAGAGGTCATTACTGAAGTAATAACTTTCAAGACTTAAGGAAACTCTTGGGTTGTCTCCCAACAAGTACTTTTCTTTAACGCCTTTAAGTTAGGCACAAGAAGCAAGAAGATTCAAGTATTTTCAAATGAGGCATTAACCCTCTTGTTCTTTCCTTTCTTACCTTTCTTCTTCTCTTTAGGGAAGATATGATTGCTTACTGGAGGATAAAAATGCATAATGCCTTTTCCCACATCTATTATTGCTCCAAGGTGTTTCAGTAGGGATCTTCCAAGTGTAATATGTCCTTTGCCTACACATTTAATAACAAGATAATCAGTAGACACCATTTCCCTGAGATTTTTGTAAACACACCTTCAGCTATTCCAATGGGCAATAAAGTGACATTATTAGTAAGAGAGACTTCCTCTCCTCCTTCAGAAAGCCCCCAAAGACTCAAAGAATCATAAATATCTTTAGGCATGAGACAAAATTCAGACATGATATCACAGCGAGCATAAAAGGTGTAGTATTTATAGAGACTTTGATTGTGGGAAACCACTTTGAAGGCTCAGAATTTATGGGAATATAATCATGGTAAGACCTAAGAATGTGATAGCAACTATTCATAGCAGTAATACTGGTCTCAAGAGTGTTCAACCTAGCAAAAATATTTGTGAAGGAGGAATCAGACTTGCCAGGTGTACCATAAATTATAATCAATTTCTTTCTCGCATCAAAAGCTTCATCCTCAATACATAGCAAAATATCTTTCTCAGCCACAACATCCAAAGCATATCTATAACGAAGACCAATACCGCGGTAGAAACTATCAATAACCAAGCTAAGACTCATCTTAGGCTCAGTTTCCCTCTGTAAAGCGGAGATTCTAGACCAAGCTTCTTTAAAAGTCTCTCCACTTTTTTACTTAAAAGTGGAGATCTCTTCCATAAGTGAAATAAAGATTGGTCCAAAACCAGACATGGTAGCAACTAGGGTAGGAACTAATTTTTTGTGTTTTTTGGATAAAGAAAGCAAACCAAACTAGACTATTTTTTTGGATTTTTTTGAAAAGAGGCAAAGAAAACCAAGCAAAAGAAACTAAGCAAACTAAAAACAAAGTAAAGAGAAAGGAAGTGGAGGACTCCCCTTGTAAAGACGTCCTTAGCCTCCACGACAACAGCGCCAGAAAACTTGTTGATGGCGCCTTGTTGACGTGGGAGCTTCTTCTTCTTTATTCCCCGGCAACGGCGCCAGAAAAAGCTTGATGGCTAATGTGAAGCCAGTTGGAAACCCCAAGAGCAAGGTATGAAGCAGCATAGCAGCAAGTTTTCCCTCAGTAAGAAACCGAGGTTATCGAACCAGTAGGAGGAAGGAAACATCACACAGGTGTTGCAAGAAACGTGGAGACCTTCACAACACAAACTCAAGACTTTGCCCCAACGAATCAATGAGGTTGTCAAGCTCACCGGTTTGCTATAACAAAGGATTAAACGTATGACGTGGAAGGTAATGGTTTGCAGCAAGTAAACAAGTAACGATGAAAGATGTATCAATGGTAAAGATTGGACTGGGGTCCATAGTTCACTAGAGGTGCTCTCCTCAGATAAACAACATGGCATGAAGGGTAAACAAATTATAGCAGGGCAATTGACAGGACCTGAGCAAGGCATAACAATGCAATACTAGACAAAAAGATCCTATGAGATTCGATTGGGAAATACAACAATATACATAGACCGCCATCCAACTGCATCTATGACTAGAAGTCCACCTTTAGGTTATCATACGAACCCCCTCCAGTATTAAGTTGCAAGCAACATACAACTTGTAAGATCCCTCCTTTGTAAAGGAAAAGGATCCCTGTGATTGCAATGCTAGTCCCTGGATCATTGCTAGCATCCACAGTTTAAGATGAAGTACACAGATACAAAGGTCATTTATTACATCCATTCCAGAGATAAAACATAGTCTTTTACATCTCAAGGCCACAGGCCTAATACAAGAGTTTGGAATAAGTAAATAAACATAAGTCTTCATCTTCATGTGCCACAGGCAAACATGTTGAGTGTAGACTCATGACACCTAATCATCATCGGAGTAACCTGCAACATCACAAGTTACAACCACAGTGGGTCAATACTTTGGAATAGTATTGGCAAGTGATACCTTAGTAAATTTTAAGTGGACTATATTACTATATGCATTTTGGCTAAGTGTAGTTTGGCTTGCTTTGCTCAAAATAGGTTTTTCCTATTAGTTGAAAACTCTAAGTTTTTCTTTGTCAAAACTTTTCCCAAGAAACCACCAATAGACATTGGGGTCCTTCACCCTTGTTCACCCACAAGTTTTTACTTAGAAGTTGGAGTGATGAGATTCTTGATAGCTTCCATGTCTTGATGCTCAAGTTGTCCATTGCCATGGACTTGGCTAAGTACTTAGATTTTTCCATCTGCAGAGGTTGTGCACTTTCCCCACCAGACTTGGTTTCCCAAGACAGGACCTTTCAGAAACCTTCCCTTAGCCAAATGGACGCGTTCCAACCTATCATCCCACTACCACCAACTGTCCAAATGACTAAGTTCTAGCAACTTATGTGGTCCAGGCAGAGCCCATATTGCCAAGTGGCTGCACTATAAGCTTCTCAACACTTGGCCTCTAAAATCCCTTTGTTCCTGGGTGGCATACCACTAGTGAGATACACAAGGTAAACCATGTCCATGGGCCTTGTGTAACCACTCAACCAAAAACCACCATTCAAGTCCCATTCCACCCAGGTGATTCATTGACTTAGTTGTTTTATTAAGAAAAACATAAGTCCAAAGACTTAGAAAATTTTCATCATAGCATGTATATACTTTACCACCCTTGTTTGCTACTAGCTAGGCTAAGCATGGCATAGTAACTTAACTTAGGAATTTCCTAGCAATTCTATATCTACTTAGGATTTCCCAACATGGCATTTGGCAAAAATAGTAACATGCAAGACTTAGCAAAATATTTCTAATGCTTGTAGAAAATATAGGGATGGAAATATTCATGAAGTACCACTTGCCTTGGTAGTGGGGAGAGTAGCACTCTTCACAATCACAATCACTAGCACCAAAGTCTACACAAAGAATATAACCACAATCACATACAAGTCATATACAAACAAAAATATATATGCATGCATGCAAAAAAAATGCTAAGTGATGATTTTTAAAACTCCACCAAGCAAGTGCATAGTACTGAATTATAACCAAGTTAAAAACTTGCTAAATCAAGTTTATTTTACACTAAAACAATTTTCTAAACAATTTCTATACTCAAAATAGTCCTAAACAAGTTTCTGCAAGAGAAACCATTTTAACAGAACCTAAACTTTAAACACATTGCATAAACAGAAAGGGCTTGTCTCCTTGATTCCAACGGTATAAAATTTGCAAAAATCTAACGTGGGAATCAAAAGTTATAGCCTAATCAAATTTGAATCTAAATCTGTTTTAAATTCTGTTTTAAACTCAAACCCTAGCCACGTGTCTTAATCTTACTGGCGCGTACCGCTTCGCACCGGATCACGCTCGGCTACCGTTGGATCTAACTAACATGCACGGCTCAGATCTAAACTTAACGGTTCGATAAGTGGACTAATCCTACGCGCTGGATCTGGATCTGACGGCTACAATTCATCTGACCAAAACTGAGCGGCGCTAGCGGCGGCGACTGGCGGCGGCGCGTCTATCAGCGGCGGCGCTGGCGTTCTAGGTCGCGAGGGAGTGGGGGAAGAGGCTTACCAGAACCGCAGGGAGATGTTGATGCTCAAGGTGGCGATGGCTTAGGAAGGGGCGCACGGGGTCGTCGGAGATTCCTCGCCGGAGTTCGCGAACGCGTCAGGTGCGGCTGCTGTCGACGTTGGCGAGGTTCTGCGTCGCGCTAAGTCAAAAGGAAGGCACCGTTAGATGCGCAAGATGATGGGGGTCCTAGGCGTATCAGGCAGAGGGCAAGGGGCGGCTGGTACTTACGGGGAGAGCTCGCCGGAGTTCATGCAGAGAACGGCGGCGCTCGGTCGAAGTCGTTGCCGAAGCTACAGACCATGTGAGAACAAACAGGGCGTGTCAGTAGATGCGCAAGGAGTTGCTAAGCTTGATAGCATGAATCAGGGACAGAGGGGAACACGGAGCTCACTAGAATTCATCGGCGCGGTCGTCGGAACAGCGGCGGCGTCGAGCGAGTTGTGGGCAGCCTGGTGGCGTGAAGGGGGAATTGGTTGAGGGGAAATGGTCGCGAGAGAGAGGGGATTATATAGCCAGAGGCTCGACAAGAAACGTCCAGGGATTCAATGCCATTTACCTCGCGGAATCAAAGCAGCAACGGGCAGCGGTGGAGTTTGTGCGCGGGATTTTGGGGAAGACGACGATGACATGGACGGGGCCCGCTCGTCAGCAAAATAAGCAGAGAGGGAGTGAGGTCTGAGCGTCAGTGACCGCGTGGGTGCGTCTGCGCATGCGAGAGAGAGAGAGGGAGGCCGGGTGGGCTAGCTGGGCCGGTTCTGCTGTTGGGCTAGAATAGGAGCGCCTGGCCTTTTTCTTTTCTTTAATCTTTTTCTTTTTCCAGGATGAATTTCAGGAATGGTTTTCAAATGAATTCAATCTCTTTTTGAATTCAAATCTTTTCTGGACTTTTGCAGTGTGCAACAGTCTCAATTCTAGGCATAAAACCATGTGGTCACTTTGAAAAGGCTTGGTCATTTTTGGAGAAACAAAATAACAGGGACTTTGCACTTGATTTGCAAATGTTTGAAAATGGTTTTTGAAGCCATTCCTATTTTGTAAAAAATTGTTCTAACTCCACACTCAAACCAATCAACAAGGGAGACAAACAATCTAGGTTTAAAACATTTAAACTCTCAAATGGGGATGGCCATTTGATTCAAGTTTGCTCACATAAAATGATAGAACTATGTGCTTCTGTTTTCTTGAAATGAGTTTGAATTTGATCTCAATTCTATATGCATGCATGAATGATATGCACTCTTTGAAATCATGATTTTAGGGATGTTACAAATCTAACCCCCTTAAGGTGAATCTCGCCCTCGAGATTCGGATTGGCTAGCAAATAGGTGAGGGTGGTCTTTCCGAAGATCATCTTCTCTTTCCCATGTTGCTTCCTCTTCGGAATGATGATTCCACTGTACTTTGCAAAACTTGATAGTCCTTGTGACTCTTTCTGCAGTCTCAAGAATTTTGATAGGTTTCTCTTCATAAGTGAGGTCACTTTCTAGTTGCACTTCCTCCAAAGGTATAGTATCCTTCAAAGAAGTTTCTTCCATTTCTGGGTGACATTTCTTAAGCTGACTCACATGAAACACATTATGGACAGCTGATAGAGATTCTGGCAATTCAATTTCATAGGCAACTTCTCCTTTGCGACTCAAAATCTTGAATGGCCCAACATATCTTGGTGCCAATTTTCCTTTGACTCCGAATCTTTTCACTCCACGAAGTGGTGACACTCTAATGTAGGCTCTGTCACCAACTTCATAGGTAACTTCTCTACGCTTAGGATCTGCGTAGCTTTTCTATCGGGACTGTGCTATCTTTAACCTGTCCTTAACCAATTTGACCTTCTCTTCGGCTTCTTTGATATGATCTGGCCCGAATAAACTTCTTTCTCCCACACCATTCCATAACAATGGGGTGGTACACTTTCTTTCGTAGAGAAACTCAAACGGTGCCATCTCAATGCTGGCTTGATAGCTGTTGTTATAAGAAAATTCTGCGTAAGGCAGACTTTCAGCCCAAGTTGATCCATAGTCTAGGGCACATGCCCTCAACATGTCTTCCAGAATTTGATTAGTCCTTTCTGTTTGTCCATCGGTTTGAGGATGAAAAGCAGTACTGAATTCCAACCTCGTTCCCAATGACTCATGTAGCTGTCTCCAAAAATGGGAAGTGAATTGAGTTCCCCTATCAGATACAATACTCTTTGGCACACCATGTAGGCATACAATTCTACTCATGTAGATTTTGGCTAACTTAGCACTTGTATAGGTTGTCTTCACGGGTATAAAATGAGCCACTTTAGTTAGGAGATCCACTACTACCCATATGGAATCATATCCTGACCTGGTCCATGGTAATCCGGTAATGAAATCCATACCAATTTTGTCCCACTTCCAATCAGGAATAGGTAGTGGTTGAAGCAAACCTGCTGGTTTTTGATGCTCCGCTTTCACTCTACTACACACATCACATAAGGCAATATGTTCGGCGATGTCCCTCTTGAGATTATTCCACCAAAATCTTTCTGTCATGTCCATGTACATTTTGGTGTTACCCGGGTGAATAGAATACGGAGAGTTGTGTGCTTCTTGCAAAATCAGTTTCCGCAGTCCCGGATCTTGTGGAACACAAATACGTTTCCCATGCCATAAAGTACCCTGTTCGTCTTCATGGAAATTTTTGGCTTTTCCTTGGCCAATCTTTTCCCTAATATCTTCAATTTCCTTATCAACCTTCTGGGATTCTCTGATCTTGTCCAACAGAGTGGGTTGGGCATCCAATGACATGAGATGTCCTTCCGGCACAATCTCCAATCTGAGTTTTCTGAATTGGGTACACAAATCATCTGGCAATTCTCCTTTGGTAAGGCCATTCACAAATACCTTACGACTTAGAGCATCTGCTACAACATTTTCTTTACCAGGGTGGTATTGCAAACTTAAGTCATAGTCTTTGATAAGTTCTAGCCATATTCTTTGTCTCATATTAATTTCCTTCTAGGTGAAGATATACTTCAAACTTTTGTGATCCGTGAACACTTCACAACGCTTTCCCAAAAGATAATGTCTCCATGTTTTGAGTGCATGGACAACAGAGGCTAAGTCTAAATCATGAGTAGGATAGTTCACCTCATGAGTTTTGAGTTGTCTCGAGGCATAAGCTACAAATTTACCGTCTTGCATAAGTACCGCACCCAAACCTTGACGAGATGCATCACAATATACTTGGAAATCCTTTTCCAAGTCTGGCAGACACAAAACTGGTGCTGTCACAAGTCTCTTCTTCAACTCCTGAAAGCTGACTTCACAACCTTCAGACCAAGCAAACTTCTTGTCTTTCTTTAACAAATCAGTCATTGACTTAGCAACCTTTGAGAAATTTTCAATGAACCTTCTGTAGTAACCTGCTAAGCCAAGGAAACTACGAACTTCTTTCACGGACTTGGGAGATTCCCATTCCGTCACAGCTGAAACCTTAGCAGGATCAACTGCTACACCATCCTTTGTCATAACATGACCAAGAAAACCAACTTCCTCTAACCAGAACTCACACTTGCTGAATTTGGCATAAAGTTTATGCTCCCTCAATTTCTCAAGTATCAAACGTAAGTGTCCTTCATGCTCCTCTTTGCTCTTGGAGTAGACTAAGATGTCATCGATGAAAACGACAACAAACTTGTCAAGGAATTCCATGAACACTTTGTTCATCATGTTCATGAAGTATGCTGGAGCATTTGTCAAGCCAAAAGGCATTACGGTATACTCATATAATCCATACCTTGTGGTGAACGTTGTTTTAGGTATGTCTTGTTCTCTTATCTTGAGTTGAAAATAGCCTGACCGGAGATCAATCTTTGAGAACACACATGCTCCTTCTAGCTGATCAAACAAGTCATTGATTCTAGGCAAAGGATATTTGTTCTTGATAGTTACCTCGTTGAGTGAACGGTAATCTATGCATAACCTTTGGCTTCTATCTTTCTTCTCCACGAACAAAACTGGGGCTCCCCAAGATGAAGAACTTGGTTGAATAAATCCTTTCTGCAACTGTTCGTTTCTCCGACGAACTCCCCTGGTAAGCCTCGACCGCCCCAGCACCTCCCGATGACGCTTCCTTACTCACGACCCTTGTGCGCATCTAACCGTGCCTCTCTTTTGGCTTAGCGTGGTTCCAAACAACGCCAGCGACGACGACCCAAGAGCACCGCCGCCCATACCAACTCCGGTGAGCGATTCCTCCTGTCCCCGTGCGCCCCTTGCCAAGACGACTCCATGTTGAGCTTCGGCGTCGCCCTGCGATCACTGTGAGCATCTCCCCACCTTCCATTGCTTCCTGTATCGCCGGCACCGCCACCATCTGGCCGCTCCGCCGCCAGCCACCGCCGCAGCATCGCTCGTTTTAGGTCAAGCTCGCGGCAGCCGTCCGATCTCGATCTAGTGGATAGGATAGAACCACTTAAAGCGAAGGGGTAAGCAATCTGATCCGTGCGATTTAATTAGATCCAACACGCCAGAGCAGTCGATCCAACCGAAACGGTATGGACGAATCAGAAACAACCACGTGGCTCAGGCTTCGATTTAAAAAAGATTTGAATCTATTAGATTTGGGATTTTGTAAATTGCACAACTTTTTATCCACACGTCCAAAAATTACAAACTTTATATCAATGGAATCAGTGGAACAAACCCTAGCCAACCATGCCATTTGTTTAGTAAAATGCTTCTGGAAAAATGTTTGTTTTTGCAGAAACATTTGTATGCTTGTTTAGGTTATAAAATTGTTCTAAAATGTTTTCGGGGATAAAATCTTTGGAAAATGGTGTGATTTGAACCTACTGACCCTAGGAAACACTTTGTGGTTTCAAAAATATATTTGGTGAAGGAAAAGAATGATTCTTTGATTTAAAACCATTTCTAGTCAAATAAAAATATAGTTCATTTATTAAAAATGGTTTTGGAAGAAAACTTTTGGGAATGTTTTGTTTTAAACTCTCTGACCCCAAACACCAAGTTTTATGGTTTGAAAACATATTTGGTGAACCCTATAGATTAATGCCTTAGTAAAAATATTTCTACACCACATAAAATGATACTTTGTTTTGAAAATGGTTTATAAAGTGAAACCTTTTGCAAATGACTTTGCCACTTTATAAAATGACCATTAGGTGTTTTCCAATGTTTATGACCCATTAGGAACCACTTTTTCAAATAAAACAAAGCTTGTCATGCTTGCATGCATTACCTTGACTTTATCATTTTATGTGATGTTTTGCTTGATTGGTAGATTGAGTTTGTGCCTTGCTTGATTGAATTGTAGTGACTTGAAGAGTGTGATTGTTGCAAGGACAAGGAGTGAACCTATACCCTCTACCAAAAAGGCAAGTGATGCTTCATACTTTTGTCCCATTACTTTCACTATGCATTAGTGATTTTTCTAAGTAAAACTTGCATGGAATTTTGCTAAGTATAAACCTTGCTATAGGAAAATCTAGTAGATGAAACCTTAGTAGAAATTTTCCTAAGTTAAGATTCCTACTACTATCAAGCTTAGATTAGCTAATATAAAACAAGGGTGGAATATATATCCATACTATGGAAAATTTCTAAGTCTGAGGACTTGTGTTTTTGTTTAATAAAACAACTAAGTTAATGAATCACCTGGGTGGAATGGGACTTGAATGGTGGTTTTTGGTTGAGTGGTTACACAAGGCCCATGTTTATGGTTTACCTTGTGTATCACACTTGTGGATTGCCACCTAGGAACAAAGAGATTTGAGATGTCAAATGTTGAGAAGCTTCAAGTGCAGCCACTTGGCATTATCGGCTCTGCCTGGATCATATAGGTTGCAAGAACTTAGCCATATGGACAGTTGGTGGTAGAGTTTGATAGGTTGGAGCGCGTCCATTTTGGTATAAGGGAAGGCTTCTAAAAGATCTTGTCTTGGTGAAACCAAGTCTTGTGGGGAAAGTGCACCACCTCTGCAGAGTGTAAAATCTAAGTACTTAGCCATGTCCCTGGTAAAGGACAATTTGAGCATCAAGACATGGAAGCAATCAAGAATCTCATCATTCAAATTTCAAAGTTAAAAACTTGTGGTTGAACAAGGGTTAAAGGATCTTCAATCTTTGATTGGGAGAAATGTTTTTGTTAAAGCAAAAACTTAGTATTTTCAAATGATAAGGAAAATCTATTTGAGCAATGCAAGCCTAAAGCTCCACTTAGCCAAATGCATATAGATGATAGACTCCACTATACTACCATAGTATCACTTGCCAATACAATTCAAATGTATTGACCCCTTGTGGCTGTAACTTGTAATGTTGCAGGTTTGATTGATACTAGTGAAGTTGATTGATTAGGATTACAAAGTCTACAACCAACATGTCTGCCCTGTGGCACCTTGAAGATGAAGGACCCCATGCTTATAGATATTCTGCTGCAATGTAATGTAATAGCCAAATGAGCTATGTAAGATGTAATAAAATTATGTTATTCCTGGTTATAAAGTTGTATTATGACCTTTGTTTCTTGATATTACATCTTAACTGTGGATGCTAGCTATTGATCCAGGACTAGCATTGTAAACACAGGGGACTCTACCTTATTAAAGGTTGGGACCCTTACAGATGGTATCAGAGCATTGTGTTGCCTGTAGGATTTGTAAACCTAGAATTGGACAAAACCCCTTAGCAAAAATAGGAGTTGTATTTGTTCCAAAACTTATTTACAAACAATCTTGTAAACCCTTTCCTCAACCATTTTGGTTTTTGATTCTACATCTCTTCTATTTCAACTTGATGGAAAAACCTACCCCATGGCCAAAGACTACACCATGTGCAAAGGACATCTTCAACTCTAATGACTTCAACTTCTTCAACTCTAATGACTTCAACATCTTCAGCATATTCACCAAGGACTTCAATCTTGGAGGTAACTAAGGACAAGTGAGACAAGAAATGTTGCTCAAGATTTAGAGGCTAAGGAAACCCAACTTAGAAGAAGCCATCCCCACCTTTGAAGTTTTGTGACCAAGAGTTTTTCTCAAGGAAACCATGATCTCATGCAAGAAGAATCAACCAAAGAGGGATGGAAAGATCATAAGTGAACCCTATAGATGGACCACCATATTTAGTTAAGTCAAACACACCAACTTATGTGGTGTAACAAAAATATTTTTGGTTGTCTAAAAATATGCTTGAAACTTATTGTTTGAGTGGAATGTTTGTTTGTGATTGCTTGCACATTGCTTGTGTGAATTGTGATGTGTGTGATTAGAATCCTTAGAAATATTTTGCCTATTCTAATCTCAATTCAACCCAAACAGATGACTTCTCCAAGAAACTCCAACATCAAGGTTGATGACAACATGAGAGAACTTATAGCAACCCAAAACCAGTTGAGCCAAGAGACAACTCAGCTTTTAGCCAACAACAATGGACTAGACCCAGCCATACAAAGGATTTTGAAACTTCAATCCCAATTGTTGCAAGGATTGGTTACTCAAATGATCAACATGGGAGAAAACTTTTCCCAAAGAGCTAATGACAACAAGGATGACAAAGATATTATTTTAGAAGGAACCAAAGCTTTCAATATTTATGGAGACAAGGATCATACATCCAAGGAGCATGAAGATCAATGCCCCAAGAAGAGAGAAAGATTTCCCACCTTTGAGGTGAGATATGAAGAACATGAGCTAGAAGAACTCCTAGCTTTGGAGAGACTCAAAAAGAAGAAGAAGGACATAAGCCAGTTGCAATGTTACAATTGCAAAGAGATGGGACACTATGCCAGTGACTGCCCAGAAAAGAAGAAGAACCAAGGAAACAAACAAAAGGAGATGATACCAAAGGAAAAGAAAGATATTAGCCAAGCGTGGTGCCACAACTGCAAAGAGCTAGGACATTATGCAAGCAACTGTCCAGAAAAGATGAAACACAAGATAAACAAACCTATGAGGGATCTCAGCCTTGTCACATGTTTCAAATGCAAGGAACTAGGCCACTATGCAAACTTCTGTCCAGGAAAGTTACACCAAGATCCCAAGAAGGCCAATATGTAAACTAGGTGGAAAATTTTTAAGGGTGGTAGTACCCTAGATGCTTTGAGCCTACTTGTAACCCTAGCCTTCCCAAATCTCGGGACGAGATTTATTTTAAGGGTGGTAGCCTGTCACATCCCAAGATTTTCCAAATCTTGTTATGTGAAAAATAAATGAATAAAATAAAACTTTGTTGATTTTCAGGGTGAGAAGAAACTTTTGATTCCAATTGGAAACTTTCAAAGCCTATTTCGATCAAATAAAATCCTAAAGGGATTTAAAAAGTTAAATAAACAATAAACTTAAAAAATATTTAAAATTACTATGTTAGGATCTTTTAATAAAAGATTTGGTTTTCAAAAGAAAAGGTAGATTTATAAATAAGGATTATTTATAAAGCCAAATTAAACCTTGGCCAATATTTTGAAATGAAATGTTTTGTTTTGATAAAAATAGTAAAGGTTTATTTAAATAAAGTAATAAGGATTTAATATCCAATTTTATTTAAATAAAAGGTTTTACCATTTTAATTAAAACTTCAAAACTTATTAAATTATTTTAAATAAGCTTTCCAAGTGTTTATTGTTTTCAAATAAAACCTATTGAATGGTTTTGGTACTATTTTGGATTTCAAATAGAGTTTTGAAAATAAATAAAACAAACCCTATTTGATTTAATAACTAAGGTCCATTTTTATTTAATTATTAATGGACCCTAAAATAAAAATGTTATCTTATTTTAAACAAGTTTTCAAAATATCTTTTATTTTCAAATAAAACCTACTGATTGGTTTTGAAAAATATTGAGTTTTCAAATGGAAATTTTATTAAATAAATCCAAACCTATTTGAATTAATAATTAAGGTCTACTTTATTTAATTGTTAAATAGATCCTAAAAAGAATAAAATTATTTTATTTTGTTTTGGACTTTGATTTATGTTGTTAAACAGAACCAAAACTCAATACAAAGTGTGGTAGAAATTTGATTGATTTGAATGTTTGTTTTGTTGATTGAAATTCAAAACAAAAAATCAAAAGAGAAAAAGAAAAAGATTTAGAACAGAAAAAAAATAGAGCAAAGAAGACCCAGCCCAGCTAAGCCCATCCCAGCCCAGCTGCCCATTTCCCTCTCTCCCCCGAAGCGTTTTTATCTCACTCACCAGACGACCCGCAGAGCCAATGACCGGTGGACTCATTCCCCTCTCTCTCTCCCTCACTGCCAGAAAGTCCCCACCGCCACATATCCATCGTCTTCACCCGCGGACTACGCCCCTCCCCCTCGCCGGCCGTTGCAGGCGAATAAAGTCCGGCGTAATACGTGTTAACCACGCCATTAATCGGCCCCTTGACCACGCACGTTAAAGCGCCCACTCCTCCTCTCCATTTCCCCTCACGCGCCTCCCTCTCTCTGCCCCCAGGATGGACGAATTTCGCCTCACACCCTCACCGCTCCGACCACCGTCCCCAGCCAATTCCGGCGACCCCGCGCTGCCCCTTGCCTCGCCGAGCACGCAGGCAAGTTCAACAGACTCTGGCGCACCGCTCTGTGGCCTCAGCTCGCCCGTGAGTGCCCCGTAACGTCGGCTTCGTCAACCTCAACTCGCCACCGCCGTCTGTCGTTTCTCCGACGAACTCCCCTGGTAAGCCTCGACCGCCCCAGCACCTCCCGATGACGCTTCCTTACTCGCGACCCTTGTGCGCATCTAACCGTGCCTCTCTTTTGGCTTAGCGTGGTTCCAAACGACGCCAGCGACGACGACCCGAGAGCACCACCACCCATACCAACTCCGGTGAGCGATTCCTCCTGTCCTCGTGCGCCCCTTGCCAAGACGACTCCATGTTGAGCTTCGGCGTCGCCCTGCGATCACTGTGAGCATATCCCCACCTTCCATTGCTTCCTGTATCGCCGGCACCGCCACCATCTGGCCGCTCCGCCGCCAGCCACCGCCGCAGCGTCGCTCGTTTTAGGTCAAGCTCGCGGCACCCGTCCGATCTCGATCTAGTGGATAGGATAGAACCACTTAAAGCGAAGGGGTAAGCAATCTGATCCGTGCGATTTAATTAGATCCAACGCGCCAGAGCAGTCGATCCAACCGAAACGGTATGGACGAATCAGAAACAGCCACGTGGCTCAGGCTTCGATTTAAAACAGATTTGAATCTATTAGATTTGTGATTTTGTAAATTGCACAACTTTTGATCCACACGTCCAAAAATTACAAACTTTATATCAATGGCATCAGTGGAACAAGCCCTAGCCAACCATGCCATTTGTTTAGTAAAATGCTTCTGGAAAAATGTTTGTTTTTGCAGAAACATTTGTATGCTTGTTTAGGTTATAAAAAATGTTCTAAAATGTTTTTGGGGATAAAATCTTTGGAAAATGGTGTGATTTGAACCTACTGACCCTAGGAAACACTTTGTGGTTTCAAAAATATATTTGGTGAAGGAAAAGAATGATTCTTTGATTTAAAACCATTTCTAGTCAAATAAAAATATAGTTCATTTATTAAAAATGGTTTTGGAAGAAAACTTTTGGGAATGTTTTGTTTTAAACTCTCTGACCCCAAACACCAAGTTTTATGGTTTGAAAACATATTTGGTGAACCCTATAGGTTAATGCCTTAGTAAAAATATTTCTACACCACATAAAATGATACTTTGTTTTGAAAGTGGTTTATAAAGTGAAACCTTTTGCAAATGACTTTGCCACTTTATAAAATGACCATTAGGTGTTTTCCAATGTTTATGACCCATTAGGAACCACTTTTTCAAATAAAACAAAGCTTGTCATGCTTGCATGCATTACCTTGACTTTATCATTTTATGTGATGTTTTGCTTGATTGGTAGATTGAGTTTGTGCCTTGCTTGATTGAATTGTAGTGACTTGAAGAGTGTGATTGTTGCAAGGACAAGGAGTGAACCTATACCCTCTACCAAAAAGGCAAGTGAGGCTTCATACTTTTGTCCCATTACTTTCACTATGCATTAGTGATTTTTCTAAGTAAAACTTGCATGGAATTTTGCTAAGTATAAACCTTGCTATAGGAAAACCTAGTAGATGAAACCTTAGTAGAAATTTTCCTAAGTTAAGATTCCTACTACTATCAAGCTTAGCTTATATAAAACAAGGGTGGAATATATATCCATACTATGGAAAATTTCTAAGTCTGAGGACTTGTGTTTTTGTTTAATAAAACAACTAAGTTAATGAATCACCTGGGTGGAATGGGACTTGAATGGTGGTTTTTGGTTGAGTGGTTACACAAGGCCCATGTTTATGGTTTACCTTGTGTATCACACTTGTGGATTGCCACCTAGGAACAAAGAGATTTGAGATGTCAAATGTTGAGAAGCTTCAAGTGCATCCACTTGGCATTATCGGCTCTGCCTGGATCATATAGGTGTTGCAAGAACTTAGCCATATGGACAGTTGGTGGTAGAGTTTGATAGGTTGGAGCGCGTCCATTTTGGTATAAGAGAAGGCTTCTGAAAGATCTTGTCTTGGTGAAACCAAGTCTTGTGGGGAAAGTGCACCACCTCTGCAGAGTGTAAAATCTAAGTACTTAGCCATGTCCCTGGTAAAGGACAATTTGAGCATCAAGACATGGAAGCAATCAAGAATCTCATCATTCAAATTTCAAAGTTAAAAACTTGTGGTTGAACAAGGGTTAAAGGATCTTCAATCTTTGATTGGGAGAAATGTTTTTGTTAAAGCAAAAACTTAGTATTTTCAAATGATAAGGAAAATCTATTTGAGCAATGCAAGCCTAAAGCTCCACTTAGCCAAATGCATATAGATGATAGACTCCACTATACTACCATAGTATCACTTGCCAATACAATTCAAATGTATTGACCCCTTGTGGCTGTAACTTGTAATGTTGCATGTTTGATTGATATTAGTGAAGTTGATTGATTAGGATTACAAAGTCTACAACCAACATGTCTGCCTGTGGCACCTTGAAGATGAAGGACCCCATGCTTATAGATATTCTGCTGCAATGTAATGTAATAGCCAAATGAGCTATGTAAGATGTAATAAAATTATGTTATTCCTGGTTATAAAGTTGTATTATGACCTTTGTTTCTTGATATTACATCTTAACTGTGGATGCTAGCTATTGATCCAGGACTAGCATTGTAAACACAGGGGACTCTACCTTATTAAAGGTTGGGACCCTTACACTAACCAATGTGATATCACCGAGAGGGCCCAAAGTATATCTATCCATCATCGAGATGAACAAATTCCACTCTTGATCCATGGGCCTCAACATAACACTTTAGTAGCACTGAAACCATATTTATAATCACCCTGTTATGGTGTGATGTTTGATGTTATCAAGATACTCTTCCAGTGTTAGTGATTGACATGATCTCATTGTCTAAGGATTAGGATTACTTTGTATGATGTTATAGCAATATAAATTCAATGAATTTGATCGTAATGCTATACTTTGGATGAATGTTCATCACACCATGCCAATAATGTTGTGACCTTGTTATTAACAACATCCAATGTCCATGATAAGGAAACCTTGATCATCTTGTTAATCAACGAGCTAGTTTATAAGAGAGGCATAACTAGGAACTTTCTATTTGTTTATTAAACACACATGTATTAACGTTTCCATATTAATACAACTATAGCATGCAAAATAAACATCTATCACTACAAGAAATGTGTTATTCTATGACCTTATCATAGTGACCGTGTTCAAAATCGTCATAGAGTTATGACGATTTCGCACCAGATGGTCAAAAGCCGTTTGGAAGGTTTAAAACCTTACAAAATTATGACGATTTTGCTCAGGATCGTCATATTTTCATTAGCTCAAATCGTCATAATCTGACGAATATAGCCTACGACGTTATTTGAACCTGACTACGACGATTTAAAATCGTCATGAGGTCCAATTAAGATATGTTAAAATTTATAGTTGGCCAGATCAGCAATTGCGCCTATGTGTCGTGTCTATGTGTCAGTTTTTTACTATGTGTTAATATAAATTTGTCTACGTGTGGATGCTTATGTGTCATATATGTTAAACTCTAACAAGGATGAGTTATTTGCAAAAAAAAGCCAAATGGAGACTTGAACCCGCGACCTCCCTAACTAACCTGGCGACCCATACCACTACAACAACCTATCTTTATTGTCATAGATGTTAAACTCTGACATATATACGTTAAACTCTAACAAGAGTGAGTAATTTGCAAAAAAGAATACCCAGGGACTTGAACCCGCGACCTGCCAACCTAAACAAGCGACCTATACCACTGCACCAACCAAACTTTCTTATCATAATACTACAACGATGCATTATATCTATTGAGCTGTTTCGCCTGGGCTGGTTTCTCTGCCACGATGGGCCTCAGTGGGACGGGGGTGGGCTGCAATGGGCCTCTATGAGGGAGTGGGAAGCGGAAGATTAGGGCCTGGCCAGCTCGCCTTGTTCAGTTTTTTTGTTTTCTTAATTCTTTTGTAGCTTTTTCATAATAAGTCTAAAATAATTGTTTTTTTCTAAATTTTTATAAAATTCAGTAGAACAACGTAGGGTATTAATTAGAAATACTTTGATTAATTAAAAATAGTGGATTTACTAATCCTACATTAGTCATAGTAGGGATAATACCATAATTTAAAATATGAGTTTAAAACTAGGGAGTGACTGTTTCTTTTCTATGGATTGAGTCTTATTAAAAAGTTTCGGTGTATCTCTGAAGAAACATGATATTATGAGTATAAAAATCAATTTTTCAAAAAACAATGGGCATCGGATCATGTACCTGTAGTTCAAACCGGACCCACTTCCTGCCGATTCAGCAGGAATTTGTTTTTTCGCCAGGGATGGACGGAAAGGTTTGAGATACCCCGGTTCGGAAATTGTCCATGTAAGGTGGTCTAATATTTTTACAAAATGTGGTGGTGCCATTCTAAAACTATCATTTGGTGGTTGCTTCATAAAACGCCCAGTTTTTTGCGCTCGGAAAATGGAAAATGGATTTTCCGTGCGTCGAAATGGAAAACTTTCTCCTGCAAAATTGTTCGCCATCCCATGATACATATGGTGCACAATATGGGCACGTTAGCACAAACTATGTCGTGATTCTGGCCATAACATTGGTCGTTTAGCCCGAAAGCCATGAAACCTCGAACATGATAGGTCATTTCTGAGAAGTTTTTTTCGAGACACTTGCAATATACCAAGATTGGTATTTTTCCTTGCAACTATGTCACATAATAAGACACCACGCGAAGGATTTGCATTGATCGGACCGTTTTTGAATTTTTTATGCCCGTTTCAAACTATGATCAAAACGACGAGTATAAAGATTCTTAGCTCGGGGCTGAGCCTCGCTAAACTTGTATTGGATCTCTGAAGAAACAGCATATTGTGGGTCTAAAAATCATTTTTCCAAAAAATAATGGGCATCAAATAATATACCTGTAGTTCAAACCGGACCCACTTCCTGCCGATTCGGCAGGAATTTGTCTTTTTCGCCAGGGGTGGACGGAAAGGTTTGAGATACCCCGGTTCGGACATTTTCCATGTAAGGTGGTCTAGTATTTTTACAAAATGTGGTGGTGCCATTCTAAAACTGTCATTTGGTGGTTGCTTCATAAAACGCCCCGTTTTTTGCGCTCGGAAAATGGAAAATGGATTTTCCGTGCGTCGAAATGGAAAACTTTCTCCTGCAAAATTGTTCGCCATCCCATGATACATATGTGTGCAGAATATGGGCACGTTATCACAAACTATGTCGTGATTCTGGCCATAACATTGGTCATTTAGCCCGAAAGCCATGAAACCTCGAACATGATAGGTCATTTCTGAAAAGGTTTTTTCGAGACACTTGCAATATACCAAGATTGGTATTTTTCCTTGAAACTATGTCACATAATAAGACACCACGCGAAGAATTTGCATTGATCGGACCGTTTTTGAATTTTTTCTGCCCGTTTCAAACTATGATCAAAACGACGAGTATAAAGATTCTTAGCTCGGGGCTGAGCCTCGCTAAAGTTGCATTGGATCTCTGAAGAAACAGCATATTGTGGGTCTAAAAATCATTTTTCCAAAAAATAATGGGCATCAAATAATGTACCTGTAGTTCAAATCGGACCCACTTCCTGCCGATTCGGTAGGAATTTGTCTTTTTCGCCAGGGATGGACGGAAAGGTTTGAGATACCCCTCTTATTACATTGTCCATGTAAGGTGGTCTAGTATTTTTAAAATAAGTTGGTAGAATTTTGCAAAATTCATTTGGTAGATATTTAACAAAACAAACTGTTTTTGCACTCATAAAATAAACACCTATATTCAGCCAATCAGGAGGGAGGACTTGCCTACCCACGGATCGGCCCCAGGAAACCGATCTGAGACGTCCACGAGACGATCCAACTACCAGAAAAGCACCACACCGATAACCATTTAAAAAAAGGTAAAAGAAAAATCCCCTCGTGTGGTTCCCAAGCTCCCAGGTCCCAGACCTAACCCTAACTACCCCGACCTACCTCCCTCCTACCACCCCGCCGCCACTTTGCTCATCTTCTAGATCGCGATCTCCATCCCGTCCTCCCCTGCCACAGCCAAGTCCACGGTGTCCTCCTCCGCCATCGCGCTGCCGTGCTTCCCGGCCTGCCGGAGCCGCCGTGCTTCCTGGCCTACCGGAGCTTCCATGCTTCCTGGCCTACCGGAGCCGCCTCTGCAATGCGAGTAGGGAGACATCAAGGATGAACGAGCCAGCGTCGCGCGACTTCTCCAGGGCTTCCTGACCTCCCCGACGGCCTCCTCTCTCCCTGGACGTGATGGTGGAGCCTGGTGGGTCTCCTCCTCCGGCGTGGACCGCTCATCCCTGGCGCCCGCATCTTCCCCAACATGTAGGTGCGGTGACCCTCAACGGCGTCGGCCTTGCCCGCTTCCTCATGGTCCTCGTTGTCACCAACTACACCAGCGACAACCGCGCCTCCCGCCTCGACGACGACCTCCCGAGCTCCCGGCTCGGAGATGTACAGTAAGTTCTCGTACAACTACTTCATCGATTCAGTAAGTTCTACGCCCGCTCCCATCTTCATCCGTTATGGAATTGATTTGAAATTTGTCGATGTTGTATGGTTCGGGCTCGATGTATGCAGGGTTGATGCTCGATTTATTGTATCACGTTCTATGGAGGTGGTCTCAAACTGACTTAAGTTCTAATAAACAGTTCTGTAGTTAAACACGTTGTTCCAACTTGTCTTTAGGTTTAGGGTTTTTTTCTTGTACTCTTTATTCCTGTGTAGTTTTGACGCAATCTTGGTTAATAGACGATAAGTAGCATATTTGATGATTGGCATGGTATCATATTCTGTCCAATGGTGTCTTTTGACAAGTTTATGCTTACTTGACGATGTACATCTGTTCATGTGGCATGGTGGCAGAAGAATTTGTCAACTGAGAAGGAGCATAGGAACAGGCCAAGAATGGATGCAGATTCGTTCAACATCATGTCTTCTTCATTTTCATTCCATTTTCCAGAAATTGTGGTTATGATCTATAGTCTAGACGCTTAATTTCTTGACTTATTTGTTTAGAAATTTCTGTTATTGATTGAAAAAATAAATTGTTAGCTCCTCTATTTGATAGCTATGTTTCCTATGAAAAAAAGCAATCTAATAGTCTTAGCACTACTAGAGATGTATGCTGCAGAGATAAATATCAGTAATACATGTGTTCAGTTTGCTTATATTACATGTTTACTTACTTTTCTAGTTAATTTTTTTTACTTATGTTTGCTGCAGAGAGAAATATCAGTAAACTATTAGACCTCTGATGTGTTTGCTATTGTTTGTGGGCGGTGTAGGACAATCTGCAGTGGAACAACCTGGAGCTAGAGAACTTCCAGGACAAGATCAAGAAGAACCAGGACACTAGCAAACTCAACAAGTAGCTGGCCTACACCTTCAACTACCTCCTCGATGAATTATGTAGTGAGTTCTCCGCCCGCTCCCTTCCGATCCTTGCTGATCCTTACCAGTAGTAACTTGTTAAACTATTTGTGTAACTTTAGCTGGTTCATATACTTTCTAATTTCCAGCATGAATAACTTATAGAAATTTGAGCTAGCATTTTCTATGCTCTATGCTCCAGTTTATTTTCAAAATACTATGCTCCAACTTGTTGTATTATCTGTCAATGCTTTTTACAATCCTTTCATATTGATGATATGTTTAGAATATTGTACTATACTGCTGTATTACTATTACTAGCTAGCAATACTGTACAGTCTGTACTAATATGATAATGTTTCATAGTGTGAAAATATTCTCTGCCTAATGTCATCAACTGATCCAGTAACTATGGTTGATCGATACACAAATCAACAAGTGTTGTTGATCAATATTAGAGGCAGCTAGCAAGCTTTGTTGTGTTTGGCTGGAGCTGGCTAGCTTTCCTTTAGTGTTTTTACTGTCGCCTGACACAACTGATAGCCATAATCAACATTTCCTCTATTTTACAGGAGCTCCAGGCTGAAGGTGGAAGAAGCCAAGGCTTCATTACTCAGCAAAGAGTAGTTAGTCATATTTTTTGAAGCTATTTGTATTTTCATGGGTGATTTGAACGATGGAATAGTTGTAATATACTAGAATGTACGTTTGTATCGGTTTCATATTCCTGGGTGTTTGCAATATCTGCCGATTGTAATATTGATCTAATTTTGGTTATCATTCATGAAAATTAATGTGATTTGGGTTGTGCGTATGAAATATTTGATGTTTACTGCTTGCATGTCTGAAATGAAACAAATACTAGATGGGCTCTAAAAAGGCCTTGGCCCACACGCAATTTTAGACTGGAAAGTTCACAATTTCAAAAAATGGTTCAAAATAAAAAAAGAGAAAGATCCTAAGAATGCAAAGGCCCTGAAAATAAAGAAGGCCAACATGGGCTTGGCCCAATGAATGAACCGAAATGATAGAAAAAATTAATTGACCAGGTTGTTGGGCTTGGCCCATATAAACATTAGACACGGACTGGGCTAATTTCGTGCCATGTAGGATTGGCCACGTTGGATCTGACCTGGCTAGGCCAAATTGTCCATGACGATATCAGATCGTCATAACGTCTATGACGATCTATTATCATCATAGACGGTTATGCCGATTTCGTAAAAACGTCGTTATAGTTCATTTGCGGCGCCCAGCTTTTGACGATCTTAAAATCGTCATAGAATCGTCATAAACGAACTACTATGACGATTCTGTGACGAAAATGGAGGGTCATATATAGCTAGATTCCTTCTAGTGTATCATATACTTGGAATATACATAATAACCACTTTATTATTGCCTCTCAGGGTATATTTCCTTCAGTCTCCCACTTGCACTAGAGACAACAATCTAGTTACATAGTGATAAATCTAACACCCATGGAGTTCTGGTGTTGATCATGTTTTTATCTAGGGAGAGTTTTAGTCAATGTATCTGCTACATTCAGATCCATGTGTACTTTACAAATCTTTATATCTCTATCCTTGACATGCTCGCGGATGGAGTGAAACCGGCGCTTAATATGCTTGGAATTCTTGTGAGACCTTGGTTCTTTGGCATTGGCTATGGCTCCATTGTTGTCACAATAGATCACCATTGGGTCTAATGCGCTCGCAACCACACCTAGTTCGGTTATGAATTCCTTCATCCAAACTGCTTCCTGAGCCGCTTTCGAAGCAGCTACATATTCGGCCTTCGTTGTTGATCCCGCCACCACGGGTTGTTGGGAACTCCTCCAACTAACCGCTCCACCATTCATGAGAAATACGTATCTGGATTGAGACTTAGAGTCATCCGGATCGGTGTCGAAGCTAGCATCGACATAACACTTAGCGACGATCTCTTCTTCACCTCCGTACACGAGAAACATACCATTAGTTCTTCTCAAGTACTTAAGGATATTCTTGACCGCTATCCAGTGTTCCAATCCTGGATCATATTGGTATATACTAGTTAAACTAATAGGATGTTCCACATCTGGTCTTCTACATAGCATGGCGTACATTATAGAGCCTATGGATGAAGCATAGGGGACTTTGTCCATTATCTCTCTTTCTTCCGCTGTAGCCGGACTTTGAGTCTTACTCAATGTCTTGCCTTGGAACATAGGTAAGAACCCTTTCTTACTTCCATCCATTTTAAATTTCTTTAAAATCTTATCAAGGTATGTACTTTGCGATAGCCCTATTAGGCGCCTATATCTATCCCTATAGATCTTTATGCCTAATATGTATGACACTTCACCTAGGTCGTTCATTGAAAATTTGCTTTTTAGATAAATTTTAACACTGTTTAAAAGATCTATATCTTTCGATCAATAATATGTCATCCACATATAATATCAGAAATGCCACATCGCTCCCACTCACTTTCTTGTAAATACAAGCCTCTCCATAAGTTTGGATAAATCCACACTCTTTGATCACCTCATCAAAGCGGAGATTCCAACTCCGGGATGCTTGCTTCAGTCCATAGATGGATCACTGAAGCTTGCATACCTTGTCAGCATCCTTAGGATCGACAAAACCCTTTGGTTGTACCATATTCAACTCTTCTTCAATGTTGCCATTGATGAATGTGTTGGAGATATGCCCAAGAGGAAACAATAAAGTGGTTATTATCATATCTTCATGCTTATGATAAATGTTTACATAACATGCTATAATTGTATTAACAGGAAACATTAATACTTGTGTGATTTGTAAACATAAAAGTCCCTAGTAAAGCCTCTTGTTAACTTAGCTTGTTGGTTAATATATGATCATGGTTTACTGATCATGAACATTGAGATGTTATTAACAACAAGGTCATATCATTAGAAGAATGATGTGATGGACATACTCCTATAGTTATGCATAGCATAAGATCAAGTCATTTAAATAGTTCACTTGCTATAAGCTTTCAATACATAGTAACCTAAATCCTTCGACCATGAGATCATGTTAATCACCATCACCGTATGGATGCTTTGACACCACTTCGTAACTGGGTGGTTAAAAAGGTGGCATTGAGTGTTCGGAAAGTATGTCTTGAGGCACATGGATCAAGAATGGGATTTTTCCATCCATATGACGGATAGATATACTCTGGGACCTCTCGGTGGAATGTCATATAATTAGCTTGAAAGCATGTGACTGGCTCACAAGGGATCACATATCACAGGAACGAGTAAAGAGTACTTATCGGTAACGAGGTTGAACTAGGTATGCAGAGATACCGACGATCAAACCTCGGATAAGTAAAGTATCGCGAGACAAAGGGAAACTAATACCGTATGTAAATGGTTCATTCGATCACGAAGTAATCATAGAAATATGTGGGATCCATATGAATTTCCAGATTCCTCTATTGGTTATTGATCGGAGAAGAGTCTCGGTCATGTCTGCATAATTCACGAACCGTAGGGAGACACACTTAAGGATTCGATGTTATTTAGTAGATATGGAATGTGATTAAAGAGACCGAATGTTGTTAGGAGTCTCGGATTGGATCCGAGATATCACGAGGAGATCCGGAATGGCCCAGAGAATAAGATTCATATAAGGAAAGTCAATTTCCGGGGATCGGAAATGTTTTCGGTGTTTTGATCGGAAGCTTCTAGAATGTTCTGGAAGGTCCACCACACCGGGAGGGGGTCACTTTGAGTGTGGCATTCCCTAGGGTCTAGCCGCACCAAACCCTAAAGGGTCAATTCGGCCAAGACTAGTTTTTATAGTCAAATCCTAGTTTGAAAAGTCAAACTCTAGATTTTGGTAAGAGGGAAGTCTTGGTAGAAAAGTTTTCAGCCTCTTCCTTTGGAGGACGAATTAGGAAGGGTTTCCACCTGGGCTGGGAACACCCTTGGACGCTGCGGTGACCCAGCATACCACTGCATGTGTAGTACACTATAGTCGTTGACATGACACTCACAGAACACCGTTCTATAAATATCACATCCCTCAGAGTGGTACAACAAAAACATTGCGGGTCCATATTAAAAACATTCACACATTATTATTATTACAACACCAGAAGTTCAAGACTTCAAAAGGTTCAACTTACAAACCAAAATATAAAGTGTTTCAGCGGAATTTAAAAGTAGCAACTTTGACTAGGAGTTGAGCTCAGCAGCATATTCTATAGAGTTCATGCTGCTCGGCTCCGATGGTTACTACTAACTAGGATACTTAGTTGGATTCATTATCGTCGACACCATAGCGGATTTCGTAATCCACTCCTTCAACACCTCTGGACAGATCAGGTTCCTCGTAGAACACATCTTCTTGACATTCGGCTGCATACATTGGCACGTCTTCGGGATCCTTAGAGTCTAAGCAAGGGATCAAAGGAAAAGATGAGTAACAGCGTTACCCAACAAGTTCATTATATGCAAGGTGGGAAGTTTGATGCTCTAACTACCACCTCGGATTATATATCCTTGGTACTATGCAATATTTGTAAATCTTTCTTCAAAGATTGATTTTATTATAAAAATCTATGACTATCAGCCTTCACAGGTTGACCAGAACTTTCATGGAGTTCCTTTCCTGCTGCGTTCGTAGCTCCTTCCCGGAACAGGGAGTGACAAGTTACAATTCTTACACTCTGCATAGGTGCGTTACTTTACCCATGAGAGATCAACTCCTTGTTGCATAACCGGGCATACTTTCCCGTCCACAATTCCATGATGTGGGGCCCAGTAGTTGGTCCAAGCCAATCACTGCCCCCTTCGCGACCTCGCATGCCTCCTTGGTGTACACCATGCCCACATATTGAATTACGGCAATGGTTTGTACAAACCGTTAGATGCCAGAACTATCGTGGGACGATGAGGGTTCCCACCCATATGCTGCATATCCTCTACGAATTACCAATTGCCTGGTAGTGAAGTTTGATGGTTGCACTGGACCTTGAGCTTCTATGTCTACAAAAACATCATTATTGCCTGGTAAGGACAATATTTAAAGAAGAAAAAATGATTATGCAAATAATGCATTGCATCATTTAACTTGATATGTAATCTCCCCATTATTATAAAAAGTCTTTTTAATAATAAAGGATTTATAAATATTACTTTTTAATATTTATAATATATATGGAATTATTTTACTTTATTTTCTTCTTATTTGACTTTTATTGTTTTAATAATTCTTTTAGGAATTATCACTTAAATATCAAAAATTGTTATTAAATATTTATTTAGTATTTTTCATCTTTCAATAATTTTGTAAACTTCCATAAGGAATATATAAATTACAAAATTCCTAATAAGATTTAAATGTCTAGAATTTTATATTTTAATTTATTTGGATAGGGTGGATTATTGTGAATCCAAAAATATTTTATTTATAACTTTTGGACTTTTATTTCATTTTTTAGGATTTAATTAAGATCAGGCGTATTTTGGTCTTTTCCTATTTATTAAAACATGCCTTAAAGGTTTTTGGGCTGGTTAATCTTGTTGGGTCTTGGTGGCCCATTAGTCATAATCAAAATATCCACCCCGAAGGGTTTGGCCCAACTCAGCCCACTCCCTGTTGCCTCTCTCCCTCGAGCTCACTCCCCTCCTCCTTTGCCCCCGACCCCGTGGTTGGTGATATCGCCGCTGGCGATTCCCACCGTGTGGGCTGTTCTGGTCGCCGCCGTGGTGCAGTAGGAGGTTGTCGACTACGACCATCCGTTCTATCCAAATGGATTTGAGTATGGGGCTCTCCTGCGACGGATCGATGCCGTCCTGAACCCTAGGGTTTGGGGGTTGGCATGGATCTTGGCGCTGCCGTTGCCGTCATGCATCTTGGTGATTCACCTTGCCTCTGGGCGTGGTCATGGTCACCGCCATGGCACCGTATGGGTTGTAGCGCCCCCTCTGGGGTGCTCCCCGTGCCGCCATGGTCGTCGGCCACCTCTGCTTCCTCATCTAGTCTCCAGCTAGGACCTTTGGTGAGTTCTTTTCCTCTCCCCCTGTGCTTTCTGTGCTTGTTCATCCTATGCTGGATGTTGGCAGTGACCTCTCTGGTTACTGTCGTGTCCTGATTAAGATGGTTTATTTCATTTAGGGTTCTTATCCTGTGGTTGATCATATACTGGATGAATTAGATCATGTGTGGATGATCTGTAAGCATGCTAAATGGTTATTAGCCTGAGGATTGTTGCTTGAGATGAACTATAATGGTTCTGGTGGCTTATTAGATAATTTTATGCTTGAATTGCATATGATTCAGATGGTATAGTTGCTTTGGAACCAATGCTTGGTAAAATCAGTGACTTGATAACTTTCCACTATCATTTCTTGGTTCAGGATCATGGTTATGGTGTGATGAAATCACTGTCTTAGTGTTGTTGGCTTAGAAATTAATATGTGGTTTGAGATCACAATGATCTCAAACAGTACAGATAAACATTGGAATATTTTAATTATGATTCCTGATAGGAAAATGATTAGTAGATTGATTTGTTGAATTTGTGATGATTGGATGTTTATCCTGATTCATGTAGAATTGTTCTTGTGACACCATCTTAGTATGGCACACAAGATTGATTCTTATTCATTGATTGGGTTGGTTTAAGCTTACGACAAGCTTGGCTTTATAAGATCAATAGAAATGTTCTTCTCTGAAATTCCTAAGACCAATGATATTGGTCTGAGGCTTAGGGATTTAGGCCTTATCTAATTGATTCATATAGATAGTCCTGGTAGTGGTACCAACTATTGTTCTTGAATCAAATCTTGGAAAAAATGATAGTAGGCTTGATCATTATCTGGATCCAAAGGATTAGCTTCTAAGGTGCTACCCTTATCTTAGGGATGTGCCTAGAAATCAGATCTTACCTATATTTGTGCTTGAATTGAAATATATAGCTTGAAAACCAAATCAATGATGTTGTTCTGAGCTCTGGTTGGATCCTTGTACTTTGCTGTTTGTTTTTAGAGTTTAAAATCTCTATGATGGATTCACCCCACTTGGGTGCTTTCTGAGAGGTTGTTTTATAAAACAACACATGCTTCTGTCTAGATATTATGATTAGATCATGTGAGGGTTTTATGATGCTCACCACAAAATCTGATGATTGTGGAGTAAGGTTGATGATGTTGATATTGTTTTGCTGAGCTCCTGTGCTTGACCTTGAGCTAGCCTGCTCCTCCTAGCTCCTGGACTTGATCTTGCTGTCCACTTGATCCTTCCTCCTCCTTATGTTACCATCCTGGTGATGAGATCTGGGGCTTTGGCTGGTTTGGTTACTGGCTATTGTGCTTGGTTTAGCCGCTGTCTAAGCTGGCTGTTCTTGTGTGTGTGCAGTGGAGAGATGCACCAGTGCCTCTCCACAGCTGTGTTGATGCTTTTGTGTGTTTGAGCAGGGCTGTGGGGCTGACAGCACACCACATGCATTTTGGTATGTGTCCTGCCTGTGTGCTTGCTGTGCACTTGTGGATATGCTTTGAACTTGAGAGTTACTTTGATCTGATTACTTTTACCTGGCTGGTGAAATTTTCCCCTCCTTGCTGTCAATTTGACTTCTTGGCTTAAAATTTATGAAAGATGGACTCTTCCATATTGGTGAAACTTGCCCCTTTTTATAAATTTCTCAATGATGAAACTTGTTCAGTGCACCTCACTGACATGTCTGAGAGTAAAACTATTCTAACACTAACCATTTTTTTATTAGTGTTTGTTTTGCAGGTACAGATTTGAAGATGAAGATTTTAGTTTAGTTTTCCTTTCTAGGATAGTGAATATAATCTTCTTTTTTCTTTTGTAATATTCATTTTATTATTTTGTAATCTTCATTTTATTCTTTTGTAATAAAGATTATATTATTATCAATTAAGAATATTCTTATTCTTTATTTATTTGCTATTGTGAAGTGTGTGGATATTTTTAATAATTTACATTTTTGTAACTTATTTATTAAATAAAAATATGAAATAAGCTTTCATATTCTTAATTGTTTTCTTTAGATAAAATTTGAGTTATAATAATTAACTCTTAATTAAATCAAGATTCAAACCTTATTCCTAATTCATTTGAATTATAATTTAAACACTCAAATTTAAAATTCAAATTCATTTTCCAAAACACATAATTCCTCAAGATCACATCAAAGTCTATAGCAATCATCCTTTAAGACTAAACCTAATCTCAAAGTATGGAAGAAACCTTGATCACTTTAGGTTTTTTATTTGGCGAAACTTTTACCCACATTTTCACAGATGAATGCATGCAACATTCCAAATTCCTAAATCTACCCTTCGTTAGTTCCTAAATGCTAGGATGTTACAGACTTCCCCCCTTAAATTAAACTTCGTCCCGAAGTTTGTGGAGATGTACCTGAATAGTTCTGGATAGGCCTTTTAAATCCTCTTCTTTCTCCCACGTGGCTTCCCTTTCAGGGTGATGTTCCCACTGTACCTTGCAATATTTGATGGCTTCCCTTTTCCAGTTTTCTTCCAGAATCTTGCAGGGCTTTTCAATGTAAGTCAAGTCTGTTTGTAGTTCTATTTCCTGATGTGTGATTGCATCATATGGAACTTTCAAACATTTATGAAGTTGTGACACATGGAATACATTATGCACTTGAGCCAATCTTGATGGTAACTCTAAAGCATAAGCTATAGTTCTGTTCTGACTCAATATGTTGAATGGTCCGATGTATCTTGGACTCAATTTTCCTTTAACTCTGAACCTTTTCAACCCTTTCATTGGACTTACTTTCAAATATACCATATCTCCTACTTCTGGATGCCATGATCTTCGACTTTGATCCGCATAACTTTTCTGCCTACTCTGAGCTATTTTCAGTCTATCCCTGATCTTATCAATGATATCTTGTCTTTCCTTGATATAATCTGGCGCAAATTCTTTGCTGCTTCTAGGATCATACCAACATACTGGTGATCTACACTTTCGTCCATACAGAACCTGGTATGGATCTGCCTTCAAACTACTCTGATAGCTATTATTATAAGAAAACTCTGCAAATGGTAGATGATCTTCCCATGTTCCTCCAAAATCTAGTGCACAAGCTCTTAGCATGTCTTCTAGTATTTGATTTGTTCTTTTAGTTTGACCTCCTATCTCAGGATGATATGCTGTGCTGAAATCTAACTTTGAACCAAGTGCTTCATGCAATTGCTTCCAAAATGCGGAAGTAAACACTGATCCTCTATCAGTTACGATCTTCTTGGGTACTCCATGCTTACTTACTATCTCTTTGACATACACTTCAACTAACTTCTCGGCATTATCTTTTTGATTCACCGGAATAAAATGTGCACTCTTAGTGAGTCTGTCCACAATTACCCATATCATATCTTTCCTTTTTGCTGTCATGGGCAATCCTGTGATGAAGTCCATACCTATTTCCTCCCACTTCCATTCAGGAATTTCCAAGGGTTGTAACGGTCCTGCTGGACTTTGATGTTCCGCTTTCACCCTTTGGCAAGTATGGCATTTCGATACATATTTAGCAATATCTCTTTTCATGTTATTCCACCAGAATAGTTCTTTAAAATCCATATACATCTTAGTACTCCCTGGATGTATAGAATATGGTGTTTCATGTGCTTCTCTGAGTATGACATCTCTAATCTCAGTCACATCTGGAACACATAGACGGTCTTGAAACCATAAAGAATCATATTCTCCAAGGCAAAAAACTGATTTCTCCGAATTTCCTCAGCAATGAAAGGATCTTCTTCTTGATGTCTAAAAATTTCTTGCTTAAGATCACTGTCCTGCTCTGCAACTAACTGCATATTAGCTAATCCTCCAAAAACCCCTGTTCTAATGAATTGAAGATCTAATCTTTCCTAGTCCATTTGTAACTCTTTTGGTAGCTCCCTATTGCTAGGCTGAATATCTGCACTCTTTCTTCTTAAAGCCTCTGCTACAACATTTGATTTCCCTGGAGTGTAGTTGATTGTTAAATCATAATCCTTGATTAGTTCCAACCAACGCTTCTGTCTCATATTCAATTCCTTTTGAGTGAAGAAATGTTTGAGACTTTTATGATCAGTGTATAACTCACATCTAGCTCCATAAAGAAAATGCCTCCATCCTTTCAGCGCAAAATCTACTACTGCTAACTCTAAATCATGAGTTGGATAGTTGACTTCATGTGGTTTCAGTTGTCTTGAACTATAAGCAATCACTTTCCGATCTTGCATTAATACACAACCCACACCTTCTTTAGATGCATCACAGTATACTGTGAAGTCCTTCCCTGTTTCAGGAACTACTAAGATTGGAGCTGTGGTTAATCTATTCTTCAACTCTTGAAAACTTGCTTCACATTTCTCATCCGACTTGAATGGTGTATTCTTCCTTAATAACTTGGTCATTGGTCAGGATATTTTGGAGAAACCTTCAATGAATCTCCGGTAATAACCATCCATTCCTAGAAAACCTCGAATTTGTTTTACATTGGTCGGTGCAGTCCACTCTAGTACTAACTGAACCTTAGATGGATTCACAGCAATTCCATCTTTACTGATCACATGACCGAGGAATTCTACCTCATCTAGCCAAAATTCACACTTACCGAACTTAGCATAAAGTTTGTGTTCTCTTAAAGTCTGCAATGCTATTCTCAAATGACCAGCATGCTCTTCCTTATCCTTGGAATATATCAGAATATCATCAATAAAGACTATGACAAACTTGTCCAAATATGGCATGAAGATCTTGTTCATCAGATTCATGAATATTGCCGGTGCATTGGTCAAACCAATGGTACTACCAGATACTCATGGTGTCCATATCTTGACACAAATGCTGTCTTTGGAACATCTTCCGGTTTGATTTTTATTTGATGGTATCCAGATCTTAAATCGATCTTTGAAAATACTCCAGCTCCTTTCACTTGATCAAACAAATCTTGAATTCTTGTTAAAGGATACTTATTCTTGATAGTAACATTGTTTAAGTTTCTATAATCTCCACACATTGTTCTTCCACCATCTCTCTTATCCACAAAGATTACTGGTGTTCCCCATGGAGATACACTTTCCTGAATAAATCCTTTTTTAGCTAACTCATCAATTTTCTCTTTGAGTTCTTTTAACTCTTTGGGTCCCATTTTATATGGTGCTTGAGCTATTGGTGCTGTACCAGGAATTAGGTCAATAGTGAACTCTATCTCCCGGTCTAGTGGCATTCCCGATAGCTCTGCTGGAAAAACATCTTGGAATTCATTAACTATAGGAATCTCTTCCAATTTGACCTATTTCATCGAGTTCAACTGCAAATCCACCATAAGATGACTGTGCTTATCTGCTTGGTAAACTATCCTTGCTCCACTTGGAGTTTTGATTGAGACAGTTTTCTCCTCACAATTTATCTGAGCTCCGTGTTCCATCATCCAATCCATTTCTAGAACTACTGCAATTCCCTTTAAAGGAATCACATAAAGGTCTGTGAAATATGTACAACCACAGATCAAGAAAACCTGATCTTGTTTTATGTGGCGTACAATCACATCCCCTCCTGCTGTAACTATAGTCATAGGATTTTCTAACGTTGCCCTTCTAATCCCGAACTTATCACAAAATTCTTCAAAAATGAATAAAGTAGTTGCACCAGTATCAAATAGAACTTTGTTGGGATTGGTAAGGATATTGAGCGTACCTATCACTGCATGCTCCGAATTATCCACCTCCTCTAGGGTTGCACAGTTCAGTTTCCCGGTAGGTCGATTCCTCTTGCCATTGTTGTTCTTGCCATTATTTCCTCCTTTATTGGGCTGCCCATTTCCTCAACTGGCTTGTCCTCCTCCCTTGGTAGGCCAACCTCCAAGTGGTTTGCTCGGACAATCTGGCTTGATATGCCCCTTCTGACCACAACCATAACAGATCACTACAGGCTTTTTGCATTCCCTCTGGAAATGCCCTGGAATTCCACAATTGTTACAAATAACATTCCTTCTCGGATTGGATTGATTTCCACCACTGCCCTTGTTATTTTTATTGTTATTATTATTGTTTCCATAATTAATTTTCCGAGGTTTGAACTCCAGGTTAGGTTTAGGTTTGCTTGCCTGAATCCTCTTGGTTTCCTTTTTGGCTCTCTTCCTCCTATCCTCTTGGACATTCTTATAATCATCTTCAAAAGTAATGGCTGCACCCAATAACTGCTGATAAGTTTGCTTATTGGCTAACCTTAGATGCATCTTCACAAATGGATTTAATCCACACATGAAACGCTTCTTCCGCTTCTCTTCAGTGTTGACATCCTCCTCAGCATAGCGAGGCAGTTGACTAAACTCCCGGATGTACTTCATAACACTAGTATATCCTTGCTGAAGCTCCTCAAATTCTCTCTGCTTCAACTCCGTAACACTTTCTGGAACATGATATTCACAGAATCTCTTCTTGAACTCTTCCCAGGTAAACTCCCTTCCTGGTGGTTGCATGGCCAACTGATTCTTCCACCATGATGTTGCAGGTCCAGTTAGAAGATGAGTTGCATACCTCAATTTCTCCTCATCATTGCAACCTACAGTCTTCAGCTTTCTTTCAGTATCTGCGAGCCAATTTTCTGCATCCATTGGTTCAGGAGCTGATGCAAAAGGTAATGGTCTTGCATTCTGGAAATCCGATAGACTCACTCCTCCACCTTCAGGTGCCCTCTGATTTGCTCGTCCCAGCAGCTCTTCCATGAACTTGTTCTGGGTCTCTTGCATCATTCACATGCATTGCATAAAATTCTGCTCCATTAACGGCCTCATTGGTGGTGGTGGTGGTAATGCTCCTTGATTTGCTGCATCAGCATCGGCCTTCTCCTTGGCCTCTTGCTCCATCCGCTGCTGCTCAGTTTCCATTTCTATACCCGTATCCATGACCCTCTAGTCGTGCAACATAAAGCAAATACTCATAATTACATCATGCATATGTGTTCTGAGCTCGACTTTACGCACAGAACTAGTCACACAATGAAGATCTAAAGAAAATCCGAATATGCATTTCACATTTTTAACATAATATCATAATGATACAAAGACCTTACAACATATACCATATAGGTATAATCACAAAACTACCGTATTTATCTCACTACCTTATTATTTGGAGTACAATACCCGGTATTTGATATCATTAACGAGTTGCCTCCTTCTAGTAGTAACTACGCTCATCATACATGCCTGATGTCCAACCGTGATGAAGTGTTGTTCGTCGCACAGTTTGTGGAACATATGGCCTTCCAGAAGGAACATACTATGTATCTGAAGTGTCAGGACTTGAGTCATTACTCAATCTGAGCGCATTGACTCCCTCCAGCTCAGCTGAAAAGTCTTCAGAAACATATTCAACATTATCTCCAGCCTGCATCTCCTGAGCTTCATTCCTTGAGTTATCAACAGGATACGCAGATCCTGCTGCTTCCCAGGTGCTCCCTTGGGCAAGATAGTTAAACACTGGATAATGTATATTCCCTGGGTTTTGAGAAGATGTTAATGATTCAAACACTCTCTCCTCAGGATCTTCTTATTCATCCTGATTATCTATTGACATGGTATTTCTACTACTGTTAGTAGGGTTCATCCTTACACCCATCCAACTAGATTGTCCAACATTTCTGTCAGAACCATCTGTGGACATCTGGTGTTCATGAGATTCATCATATGATCCCATTCTCCAACCCTATGAATTCTCAATAGGAAGTTCTGAGTCAGAACAATCCTCTAAGACCTGTGGTACTGCATACCTCCTATCCATGGTAGGGTCATTTATAGGTTCAGGTATTGGTGAATAAGGATATGGTATAAAAGATTCAGGATCTATAAGTATATCCTTAAAGATAGGTGTTGCACTACTACTTGCTTCCTTCTCTAACTGGAATGCTAACTGCTTCCTTCTTTCTGGATCAGTTAGATCCTCTAACATGTCATTTTTATCTTCGACAATCACTTGATGTGTCTTATAAAAAGATGCAACGAGTGTTCGGTATCTATCTATAAACTTGGAAGCTAACTTAGGATGCTTCTTAACCAAAGTAAGATGATCCGGTATAGGCTTCGAGTCAATGGAATCATGGGGTATCACATAGAATGTGCTACCTTCTAACTCCTTGGTTTTCTGCTCCCAGATATTAGCTATCGCCTCCACAACAGCAACATGATATGCTGCTAAATGACTCCTACCTTCTCCTATAGGTAGATCTAGATATAATCCAAGCTCCTCTATGAGTTGGATACTCACACGATACTTGGATAACATCTGGCCACCAAGGTAAGTGATAGTGTTCACTGGAATTCTAGTTGGACAACTAAAGAGCTTTAAAAGTTGATGAAGTTGGTCTGTGAATGATCCTTGATAATCATCAAGAGTCTCCTCTTTCCTTACCAAAGTCTGTTTTGGAAACTTTGGTCCCATAACTCTGTATATCATAAAAATAGTTTTGATTAGTAACCAAATAATATATTTCATCATAACAAAGAATTATTGCACTAAAATATATAACGGAATATTCTCATTTGAATACCCATTATATTACTGTTACATAATTCTATATCGTTGCTAAACTTTCCTACAGGTAATACCCTTTACTAGGTTTCCAACCTAAGGTCAAAGCAATTTGCTCTGATACCAACTGCGGTGACCCAGCATACCACTGCATGTGTAGTACACTATAGTCGTTGACATGACACTCACAGAACATCGTTCTGTAAATATCACATCCCTCAGAGTGGTACAACAGAAACATTGCGGGTCCATATTACAAACATTCACACATTATTATTATTACAACACCAGAAGTTCAAGACTTCAAAAGGTTCAACTTACAAACCAAAATATAAAGTGTTTTAGCGGAATTTAAAAGTAGCAACTCCGACTAGGAGTTGAGCTCAGCAGCTTATTCTATAGAGTTCATGCTGCTCGACTCCGATGGTTACTACTAACTAGGATACTTAGTTGGATTCGTTATCGTCGACACCATAGCGGATTTCGTAATCCACTCCTTCAACACCTCCGGACAGATCAGGTTCCTCGTAGAACACATCTTCTTGACATTCGGCTGCATACATTGGCACGTCTTCGGGATCCTTAGATTCTAAGCAAGTGATCAAAGGAAAGATGAGTAACAACGTTACCCAACAAGTTCATTATATGCAAGGTGGGAAGTTTTATGCTCTAACTACCACCTCGGATTATAATCATTGGTACTGTGCAATATTTGTAAATCTTTCTCCAAAGATTGATTTTATTATAAAAATCTATGACTATCAGCCTTCACAGGTTGACCAGAACTTTCATGGAGTTCCTTTCCTGCCGCGTGCGTAGCTCCTTCCCGGAACAGGGAGTAACAAGTTACAATTCTTACACTCTGCAGAGGTGCATTACTTTACCCATGAGAGATCAACTCCTTGTTGCACAACCGGGCATACTTTCCCGTCCACAATTCCATGATGTGGGGCCCAGTTGTTGGTCCAAGCCAATCACTGCCTCCTTCGTGACCTTGCATGCCTCCTTGGTGTACACCATGTACACATATTGAATTACGGCAATGGTTTGTACAAACTGTTAGATGCTAGAACTATCGTGGGACGATGAGGGTTCCCACCCATATGTTGCATATCCTCTACGGATTACCAATTAATATGCACGCTACGAGGATAACAGCCATGAACCTGCATATCCGGCTTCATGCGAGAGGAAGAAGATACAGCTCACTTCTCCGTCCCATTCCAAATCTCATGGCTAACGTGTAATATACAGCGCTAGAATGACTGATGTTAGGGGTTATTAAGTCCCTAATTGATTATCATTATTGCAAATAGAACCCTAAGTTCTATTGCTCCATTTTATCATCACTTAGGATGATATCTATGATTTCTTTATTTGTGAAAATAATATTTTCTTTCTTTTATAGTATAAATGATAACACATAATTTGTAAATACTTTTATAAAGACTCTTCAAAGGACATGAGCAAGTGATGAACTTGCCATGTGATGGCAAGGTAGTGAAGTCTGATGCTTGCACTGGACCTTGAGCTTCTATGTCTATAAAAACATCATTATTGCCCGGTAAGGACAATATTTAAAGAAGTAAAAATGATTATGCAAATAATGCAATGCACCATTTAACTTGATATGCAATCTCCCCATTATTATAAAAAGTCTTTTAAATAATAAAGGATTTATAAATTTTAATTTTTAATATTTATAATATATATGGAATTATTTTACTTTATTTTCTTTTTATTGGACTTTTATTGTTTTAATAATTCTTTTAGGAATTATCACTTAAATATCAAAAATTGTTATTAAATATTTTTCAAAAATACTACAATATTAGTATATAATGAAAGTGATTTTTTTTATTTATTTTTATCATCTTTCAATAATTTTGTAAAATTCCATAAGGAATATATAAATTACAAAATTCCTAATAAGATTTAAATGTCTAGAATTTTATATTTTAATTTATTTGGATAGGGTCGATTATTGTGAATCCAAAAATATTTTATTTACAATTTTTGGACTTTTTTTAGGATTTATTAAGTTCAGGGGTATTTTGGTCTTTTCCTATTTATTAAAACAGGCCTTAAAGGTTTTTGGGCTGGTTAATCTTATTGGGCCCTGGTCGCCCATTAGTCATAATCAAAATAGCCACCCGAAGGGTCTGGCCCAACTCAGCCCACTCCCTGTTACCTCTCTCCCCCGAGCTCACTCCCCTCCTCCTCTGCCCCCGACCCCGTGGTTGGTGATATCGCCGCTGGCGATTGCCGCTGTCGTGGGCTGTTCTGGTCGCCGCCGTGGTGCAGTAGGAGGTTGTCGACTATGCCCATCCGTTCTATCCAACTGGATTTGAGCGTGGGGCTCTCCTGCGACGGATCGATGTCGTCCTGAACCCTAGGGTTTGGTGGTTGGCGTGGATCTTAGTGATGCCATTGCCGTCGTGCGTCGTGGTGATTCGCCTCGCCTCTAGGAGTGGTCATGGTCACCGACGTGGTGCCGTATGGGTTGCAGCGCCCCCTCTGGGGGGCTCCCCGTGCCGCCATGGTCGTCGGCCACCTCTGCTTCCTCTTCTAGTCTCCAGCGATGACCTTTGGTGAGTTCTTTTCCTCTCCCCTTGTGCTTTCTGTGCTCGTTCATCCTATGCTGGATGTTGGCAGTGACCTCTCTAGTTATTGCCTTGTCCTGATTAAGATGATTTATTTCATTTAGGGTTCTTATCCTGTGGTTGATCATATACTGTATGAATTAGATCATGTGTGGATGATCCGTAAGCATGCTAAATGGTTATTAGCCCGTGGCTTGTTGCTTGAGATCAACTATAATGGTTCTGGTGGCTTGTTGCTTGCTGTGCAGTTGTGGATATGCTTTGAACTTGAGAGTTACTTTGATCTGATTACTTTTACCTAGCTGGTGAAATTTGCCCCTCCTTGCTATCAATTTGACTTCTTGGCTTAAAATTTATGAAAGATGGATTCTTTCATATTGGTGAAACTTGCCCCTTTTTATAAATTTCTCAATGATGAAACTTGTTCAGTGCACCTCACTGACATGTTTGAGAGTAAAACTATTTTAACACTAACCATTATTTTTTTATTAGTGTTTGTTTTGCAGGTACAGATTTGAAGATGAAGACTTTAGTTTAGTTTTCCTTTCTAGGATAGTGAATGTAATCTTCTTTATTCTTTTGTAATTTTCATTTTATTATTTTGTAATCTTCATTTTATTCTTTTGTAATAAAGATTATATTATTATCAATTAAGAATATTCTTATTCTTTATTTATTTGCTATTGTGAAGTGTGTGGATATTTTTAATAAGTTACATTTTTGTAACTTATTTATTAAATAAAAATATGAAATAAGTTTTCATATTCTTAATTGTTTTCTTTAGATAAAATTTGAGTTATAATAATTAACTCTTAATTAAATCAAGATTCAAACCTTATTCCTAATTCATTTGAATTATAATTCAAACACTCAAATTTAAAATTCAAATTCATTTTCCAAAACACATAATTCCTTAAAGACCACATCAAAGTCTATAGCAATCATCCTTTAAGAATAAACCTAATCTCAAAGTATGAAAGAAACCTTGATCACTTTAGGTTTTTTATTTGGCGAAAATTTTACCCACATTTTCATAGATGAATGCATGCAACATTCCAAATTCCTAAATCTACCCTTCGTTAGTTCCTAAATGTTGGGATGTTACAAACGCCCCCACCTATATAAGGAAGGGTGGGGGCGCACCCCAAGGTATCCCCCTTGCCCTAGGCGCCCAAGACCTAATCCCTAGGTTGCTGTTGCCCCTCCAAGCCGTCGACGCACTAGATCCCCTCTAAACCGCCGCTGACGTCTAGATTAAACACTAGCCGCTGGCTTCCCTCATCCATCGGTGTCTAAACCCTAGCACCGAGGCTCCCTCTACTCCACCATACTCGCTCCGGCTTTGGCGAAGCCCTGCGGGATCGCCCCTCTAAACTCCGACACCACGCCGTCGTGCTGCCGGAATCACGAGGAGAGAGCTACAACCTCCGCTGCCTTCTGGAACAAGGGAGAGGAATGTCTTCATCGAGTACTGTACATGTGACCGACTGCGGGAGCGCTGCCGGAATGCGGCGCCGGAAGGATCGTCTATGCGATCTTGATATCGGCAAGTGAACAACTACATTAGCCACGAGAATCTGCTCTCGTTAACTGCTTTGGATATTCGAGGGTTAGTACTCTATCGACTCATTTCTACAATCTAGTAGATAGATCTTGGCTTGTGTGTGTTCATGCGATATAATTTTTTGTTTTCCGTGCTACGAACACCTACAGAATGCAGTTTTGACATCCATCTGCCATATCTCATACTCAAAATATGCAGCAATTGCTAACATAATCCTAACTGACTTTAGCATCGCTACAGGAGAGAATGTCTCATCATATTCAACTTCTTGAATTTGTCGAAACCCTTTTGCGACAAGTCGACCTTTATATACGGTTATATTACCATCAACATCAGTTTTCCTTTTGAAAATACATTTATTCTCCACGGCCTTTTGGTCGTGAGGTAAGTCCACCAAGGTACAAACCTGGTTTTGGTACATGGATTCCATCTCGGATTTCATGGCTTCTAGCCATTTGTTGGAATCCGGGCTCATCATCGCTTCTTCATACGTCGTAGGGTAATCAATTTCATCCACCATGAAATTCATAACAGGATTTCTGTACAGCTCGGGAGCTGCACGCGTCCTGCTAGACCTATGAGGTTTGTTAGTATTCTCTTTCGAAGCTTCATGATCTTTATCATTAGTTCCCTCTTCATTTGGTGAAGTCAACTCTAGAACGGCTTCCGGCGCTGTGCTACTCGCCATATTATGAAGAGAAGGTTCTACAACCTCTTCGAGTTCTACCTTCCGACTACACACACGTTTCGTGAAAAACTCTTTCTCTAAAAAGGATCCATTCTTGGCAACGAAAACCTTGCCCTCGGATATGTGATAGAAGGAATACCCAATAGTTTCCTTAGGGTATCCTATGAAGACGCATTTTTCCACTTTGGGTTCAAGTTTATCCGGTTGAAGTTTCTTCACATAAACATCGCATCCCCAAACTTTAAGAAATGATAGCTTAGGTTTGTTTCCAAACCACAATTCATACGGTGTCTTTTGAACGGATTTAGACGGTGCCTGATTTAAAGTGAATACAGTAGTTTCTAGTGCATAACCCCAAAATGATAGTGGCAAGTCCGTCAGAGACATTATAGATCGAACCATATCTAGTAAAGTACGATTACGACGTTCCGACAAACCATTTCATTATGGTGTTCCGGCAAGTGTGAGTTGTGAAACTATTCCACACTCTTTCATATGTGTGCTAAACTCATAACTTAGATACTCACCTCCATGGTCGGACCGTACAAATTTGATCTTTCTATTATGATGATTTTCCACTTCATTCTGAAATTCCTTGAATTTCTCAAAGGTTTCAGACTTGTGTTTTATTAAGTAGATATAACCGTATATACTCAAATCATCCGTGAAAGTAACAAAATAACGATATCCACCTCGCGCCGACACACTCATTGGACCACACACATCAGAGTGTATGATTTCCAATAAATCTCTCGCCCGTTCCATTGAACCGGAAAACGGCGTTCTAGTCATCTTGCCCATAAGGCATGGCTCACATGTATCAAATGATTCAAAATCAAGTGATTCCAAAAGTCCATCCAAATGGAGCTTCTTCATGCGTTTAACGCTAATATGACCTAGACGGCACTGCCACATATATGCGGATATATCATCATTAAGTTTAATCCTTTTAGCATCAACATTATGAATATGTGTAATACTATTATCGAGATCCAACCGAAATAAAACATTCATCATCGGTGCATGACCATAAAAGATATCATTCATATATATCAAACAACCATTGTTTTTGTATTTAAATGAATAACCACTACACATCAAACATGATCTGGATACAATGTTCATGCTCAGTGCTGGCACCAGATAACAATTATTCAAGTTTATAACTAATCCCGATGGTAAGTGGAGAGGTAGCGTTCTGAAGGCGATCACATCAACGCTTGATCCGTTGCCGACACGCATCTTGACCGCACCCCTTGCTAGAGTTCGCTTGTTTCACAGCCCCTGATTCGAGTTACAAATATTAGCAACCGATCCGGTATCAAATACCCAGGTGCTACTGCGAGTACTAGTCAAGTACACATCAATAACATGTATATCATATATATCTTTATTTGCCTTGTCGGCCTTCTTGTCTGCCAAATACTTGGGGCAGTTGCGCTTCCAGTGGCCAGTCCCCTTGCAATAATAGCACTCGTTATCAGACTTAGGGCCAACTCGGGATTTCTTTTTAGGAACAGCAACAGGTTTGCCGCCCTTCTTTCCCTTCTGTTTACCCTTCCTGTCTTTCTTGAAACCGGTGGTCTTATTGATCAAGAACACTTGATGTTCCACCTCTGTAGTCTTAAGCATTTGCAGAACCTCGGGGAGAGACTTCTTCATGCCCTGCATGTTATAGTTCATCATGAAGTTCTTGTAGCTAGGTGACAGAGGTTGGAGAACACGATGTATGCCTAAGTCAATGGGGATCGATATTCCCAAGGACACAAGCTTATCGGCGTACCCTGACATCTTGAGTACGTGCTCACTAACAGAGGTGTTCTCTTACATCATGCAGCTAAAGAAATTTTTTGAAGCATTATAACTCTCTACAGTAGCATGGGTGTCGAAAATCATTTTCAACTCTCCCATTGTATCAAAGGCATTGTCGTTTTCGAAACGCTTTCGAACTTCTGGCTGTAGCCCATACAATATGCCGCAATGAACTAAGTTGTGGTCCTCCTGAAGAGTCTGATAGGCATTCTTTTCCTTGTCAAGGGCATCATCGAACGGTGGGCGGCCTAGCGGCGCTTCTAGCACATATTTCTTTTGTGCAGCAGAGAGGAGAATCCTCAAATTCATAGCCCAGTCGGTAAAGTTGCTACCATTCGTTGCAAGTTTCTCTTTCTCCATGAACACATTGAAATTAAAATCAGGTTGTAACATCCCTAAAATCATGTTTCAAAACTCATGCATATCATCCATGCATCCATGAATCATTTAGGGTTTCATTTCAAAATCATTTAAAAAACAGGAGCATTGTTGCTCATTATTTTATGTATGAATATTCTAGCCTTTGTGCTACTTGCTATTAAGAAGGGTGCTTTTATTCATTCAGTAATGTTTTAAGTTCAAACTTAAGTGTTTCCAAAAGCTTGAGCAAAGTTTCAAAACAAAATATGAAATAAAACCAAATCTATGCCTATTATCATATCTCAAAGGCTTGGTTTTATTTTTATTTTCAAATAACCCAAGTGTGTTTTGTGTAAATAGAAGTGTTTGACACATATTTGAGTACAAGATTCACTGTACAAAAATCTTGAGAAGGTTTGAATTCAAACTGAATTGAAATGGAGTTTGAAATCCAATTCTAGAAAACCAAACAGAAAAAGAAAAGGATTAAAGAGGAAAAAAAATAAGCTAACAGCCATTCTGGCTCAACCCAGCCCAACTCGACCCAGCTAGCCTAGCAGCTCCTCCCCGCGAAGCGTTATCTTTCACTCATAGCTGCACCCACTGAGTCACTGACCGCCTAGACCCATCCCCTCTCTTCTTCTCTCGCTGACAACCACGGCCCACGGGACCATCGTCATCTCCACCCAGCGACCAGTTCATCCCCAAATTACGCCGAGCTTTTCCTGTTTAAATTCGCGGCGTCAATTTACGTTCAATGCCTGAGTAAAGATCGCACGCGCCCTTGCTACTTAAACCCCCTCTGCCCCCTCTCCATTTTCCCCTAAACCCCAAGCACAGAGCGCCACCAGGCTGCTAGAATTTACCCTCACACCGCCACGGTACCGACAGACTCCAGCGACCGATTGTGGTAAGCTTCGTGCGCGCCTCCCTCTCTGGTTCACGCGAGCTGCTTTGCAACCGCCTTGCGCTCCTTCTGACACCCTTACTTCGTCTTGTAATGCCCCAGGACGTCGACTCCAACGAGCACCGCAAACTCATGACGCCGTCTCCATCTCTGGCAAGAAAAATCGGTGAGATTCGACCGCCCCGTGCTTTCCCTTTGACTCTATCTTGTTCGCCTGATCGATGCGCACACGCTGATGTCCTCCGTTTGTGTTAGGGCGGATCAGAACATCGCCAACATCGCCGTCCACCTGAGCCCGACCCTGTCCTCGACTCCGACGAGCTCCCACGGCCATAGCAGCACGCCCCTTCGCCAACCGAGCACGCGTTGAGCATCTCCTCGTCACGTCGATTCTGGTGAGCAACCTCCCACCTCCCCGCATGGCCTAGTTCGCCGGCTCCGCCGCTGACAGAGCACGCCGCCGCCTGTTGCCGCCGCTAGCGCCGCCACTTGTTGGCCAGTTGCTTAGGGCCGTTTGATTTAGATCCAGTGGATGCAATAGATCATAGCCGAAGGGGTAAGTTTAGATCTGAGCCGCGCATTTTAGTTAGATCAAACGGTTCGCAGACGCGATCCAGCGTGAAGCGGTACCAGCCAGTAAGAAAGCGCCGCGTGGCACGAGTTTGGTTTTAAAATTTGGAATTAGATCTATTAGATGTTTGTTTTTGTTTAAATCATAACTTTTGAATGCCACGTCCAAATTTGACAAATTTTATATCAATGGAATCAGGAGAGAAAATCCTTTCCATCTATGCAATGTGTTTAATGTTTTGCCTCTGCTAACAAGGTTGTTTTTACAGAAACTTGTGTAGGCTTATTTTGTATATATTAATTATTTGGGAAATGACTAAATGTTCAATTAAAGTTTGTTTGGAAAGTTTTGAATTTGTTTATGAATCAGTACTGTGCACTTGTCTTGTTTAGTGTAGAAAATCATCCCATGGCATTATGCATGCATCCATATATTTTTGCTTGTATTTATTTTGTATGTGATTTTGGTGCTATGATTTTATGTGTAGATTTTGGTGCAAATAGTGATTGTGATTGTGAGGATTGTAGCTACTCTCCAAACTACCAAGGCAAGTGGTGCTTCATGATTTATTCCTATGTTTTCAAATATGCATTAGAGATATTTTGCTAGTCTTGCATGGATATTTTTAATCTATATGATATGCTTGGGAAATCCTAGTAATTGTAGAATTGCTAGAAATATTTCTAAGTCTTATCAATGCCATGCTTACCCTAGCTAGTAGCAACCAAGGATGGTTATATATTCATGCTATGAGAAAATATTTCTGAGTCTTTGGACTTGTGTTTTGATAATAAAACAACTAAGTGAATGAAACACCTGGGTGGAATGGAAAGAATAGTTTGTGTTGAGTGGTTACACAAGGCCCATTTCTATGGTTTACCTTGTGTATCTCACTTGTGGAAAGCCACCCAGGAACAAAGGGATTTGAGATGCCACATGTTAAGAAGCTTCTAGTGCAGCCACTTGGCAATATGGGCTCTGCCTGGATCACATAGGTTGCAATAACTTAGCCATTTGGACAGTTGGTGGTAGTGGGATGATAGGTTGGAACGCGTCCATTTGGTCTAAGGAAAGGCTTCTGAAAGGTCCTGTCTTGGTGAAAATCAAGTCTGGTGGGGAAAGTGCACAACCTCTGCAGATGGAAGAATCTAAGTACTTAGCCATGTCCATGGTATTGGACAACTTGAGCATCAAGACATGGAAGCTATCAAGAATCTCCTCATCCCAATTTCTAAGTAAAAACTTGTGGTTGAACAAGGGTGAAGGTTCACTAATGTCTATTGGTGGTTCCTTGGGAAAGTTTTCGTCAGAGAAAAACTTTGTGTTTTCAACTAATAGGCAAAACCTATTTTGAGAAAAGCAAGCCTAAGCTACACTTAGCCAAATTGCATATAGTATCTAGTCCACCAATATTCTACTAAGGTATCACTTGCCAATACTATTCCAATGTATTGACCCACTGTGGCTGTAACTTGTGATGTTGCAGGTTATTTTGATGATGATTAGGAGTCATGAGTCTACACTCAACATGTTTGCCTGTGGCACATGAAGATGAAGACTTATTTATCTTATTACTTATTTAAACTCTTGTAATAGGCCTATGGCCATGGAGTTGTAAAAGACTATGTTTGTCTCTGGAATGACTGTAATAATGACCTTTGTTTTTGTGTACTTCATCTTAAACTATGGATGCTAGCATTGATCCAGGGACTAGCATTGCAATCACAGGAATCCTTTTCCTTTATAAAGGAGGGATCTTACAGATGTTATCAGAGCACTGTGTTGCCGGTAGGATTATGACCCTAGGATTGGAAACCACTAAGGAAAAAATTCAACAACTTCCACACTTGTCTTTTCTTCTCGTAAACTTTTCTAATCTTCTTTCTCATCTCTATTTGTAGATGAACTCCATCAACGAAGCCGTAAGGAAGGGACCACTCATGACTATGACTTTGGAATGTGAAACAGAATTCCCCAAGGCTCTCAAGGACCTCATGGTTGCCATGGGAATACATGGTGCAGCTGTGTACAAAGGTTTTCCTGTGATGGATGAAGGAGTTGAGTACTGGTGGGTGCAACTTCACTTGTATAAAAACAAGGAAGACAACCACAGGGAATCAGGATTCTGCATGGTCACCAACTCAGTGGTGCACACTACATTCTTTGATTCAGCAAGGGATGCAGCTTGGAAGGCCATCAAAGAACTTGGTGATAGAATCAAGTGCAGAATGCTCAACACTCAGAATGATCTTAGGGAAGAAAAGAAACATACCCAAGAGTTGGAGGCTACCAACCAAACCTTAAGGGAAGACATTATAGACTTAGTAATGGAGTCATGTGCTCTAGATAGACAGATTGCTTCTAGAGATGCCCTGTTAACCAACTTGGCAAGTGAGTTGGGATTGTAACGTACTTCGTTAGTTGGACCACCACTTATCATTTTATTTTCCAAATGTTGCTTGAAATAAGTTGAGCCTGTTTGTAATGGTTTCATGTATGCCATGACTTGTGTGAATTGATTTCCAAAGTATGCATGTGATGCTTTGTTTTGTGATTCATCTCTATGTATGTTGATTCTAACTTTTTCTATCTTATAAATAGATGCCTAATGTTATTATCAACACGGTTGAAGAGTTCAAGGGAACTCGCTTTGGCACTCGTCTCATTGAGCTTACTAGTCTGCTCAATCTCCCACTTCCTTCCATCATGATGCTTCCCCTCACCAAGTTTGAGAGGAAAGACCTTTGGGGCTTCAAGGTTATTCAGCCAAGACGTCAGACTGAGCCAGCCACGGAGGCCATCACCTTCAAGCTCATGCATGATGACAAGGAGAGAGGCCTAGAGGTAGTCATGCAGGATTTGCTTGGACGCTTAGTAGGGAGACACTCTCGAGAGGTTAGAGGTACTCACTTCCACGCCTTCGGCAGACGTGATGAGGATGGTGAGGCCATTGACTTTGAGGATACTGCTAGAGAGATAGCAGAGCCTGTTCGTCTGTACCTCCAGGACTTAGAGGTTCTTCTTAGGCACCTAGACACTGATAGGACCAATGTCATGCTTAGTAATGACGAACTCCAGGTGCAGCTTCGTGAGAAGGAAAAGCTCTTCGCGGAGCAAGATGAGATGGTCAAGGAGATGGAGACCAAGTTTGAGAGTCAAGATAAAAAGTTCAACAGTCAAGAGAAGCGAGTCCAAGATAGGAACAAGAGGATTCGAGACATGACTGCTGAACTAGAGACCAAGGACTTAGAGATCGAGCATCAACAAGGTGTGATTGAGAGACTTCGTGCACAGAAGAGGGCTCTCAAAGCCAAAGTAGAGGCCTTGACCATCAATGTCGAGGAATACAAGACAACGATGGAGAATGCCGGTCTTACACTTGTTGATGAGGAGGTTGATGCAGAGGAGTAGTGATGACTACTCATTTATCATTTATTTATCATACTTTTGATTATTGAGTCGCAATGATCATCCAACTTGTGGATGGCTTGCTATTGGTGTGTTTACTTTTCCAAAACTTGTTGTCTATGTTGTTGAACTTTTACTACTATGATGCATGTTTGTTGTGGTTTGATATGTGATGTATTGTGCATGTTAGCATCTATGGGTATCTCATTCTTATCCTTATTGAAAACCACAGATGCCTCCCCGACGTGCCAATCCCAACCCCAACAACAACAACATCACCCCTGAGATGCAGCAAATGATGACAGCTCAGACTCAGCTGATGCAAATGATGACTACTTTCATCCAGAATCAGAACAACAACAACAACAACAATCAGAACAACCCACCGGGTTTTGACATGCATACCAGGTTCTTAAGACTGGAGTCATCAAAGTTCTCAGGAACTACAGATCCTATGGTGGCCAATGATTGGCTACGCTCTGTGAACAAAGACTTGGTAACTGTTGCCTATACTGATGAGGAGAAAGTCAGATTTGCAGCACACTTGTTGGAAGGACCAGCAGCCACTTGGTGGGATAACTTCCAGATCACCACTCCCATTGCGGATGTGACATGGGCTATCTTCGAAGATGGTTTCCGTACTGCTCACATCTCATACGGAGTGATGAGTCTGAAGAAGAAAGAGTTTCATAATCTGAAGCAGCGCCACCGCAACGTGGCAGAGTATATTGAGGAGTTCAACAATCTGGCGCGTTATGCACCGGATGAAGTTGACACTGATGCAAAAAGAAGAGAGAAGTTTCTCGAAGGCCTGAATGATGAACTGAACCTGCAGCTATCAGTGGCCTATGTTCCCACTTATCAGTCTCTTTGTGACAAGGCTGCTATTTTGGAGAGCAAGATGAAACAAGTTGAAAGCAGGAAGAGAAAGCACTCTGACAAGCACAACTCGGGGTCGTCTCATAAGCGTTCCCATTTTGATGATAGTGGAAGTTCAGGATCCCACAAGCATGGGAAGTTCAACAAGCACCACAACCACAACCGTTATCATGACAACAAGAATCATCGTAGTCATGACAATGACAAGTACAAGAATCACAAGGGTGGATATAAGAGCCACCACAGTGGAAGTGGAAGTAGCAGTGGAAGCCAGCCTGTCAAGAAGGATCTTAGTCAGGTTGAATGTTTCAAGTGCAAGAAGATGGGGCATTATGCAAATGAATGCCCAGAAAAGAAAGTTGAAGGACCCAACAAGCCCAACCCTTTTCAGAAGGGACAAGTGAACCACATCAATGTGGAGGAAATTTATGAGGAACCTGATGCTGTTACTGGTAAGTTCAAACTCAATTCTGTTCCAGCATTTGTTCTCTTTGATACTAGTGCATCTCATTCATTCATATCAAGAGCATCTGTTGAAAGAAATGAACTACCGGTAGAAACTATTGGGTGTCCTATAAAAGTGAGTTCTCCTGGTGGAGAAATGATAGTGAATTCAGGATGTCATGATCTAGTCATAGAGTTTGGGAAGTATAAGTTTCCCGTTAACTTGATAATCCTAAACTCCCAAGGATTGGATGTTATTTTGGGAATGGACTGGATGACTAAGCACAAGGGAGTGATAGATTGTGCCAATCATATTGTCTCACTCACAACTCCAGAAAACAAAAGGATTAGATTCAAGACCAACTTTGAAGCAAAAAGGAGTAAGCTAAATTCTCTTAAGGGGGTTAGCATGGACAATGTGCCAATTGTGAGTGAATATCTGGATGTGTTTCCAGAAGAGTTGCCAGGAATGCCACCAGATAGAGATGTGGAATTTCTTATTGATTTGCTGCCAGGATCTGGACCAATAGCAAAGAGACCATACAAGATGTCAGTTGATGAACTAAAAGAACTCAAGAAACAACTTGGAGAACAGTTACAAAAAGGGTTTATTCAACCAAGTTCTTCATCTTGGGGAGCACCAGTTTTGTTTGTGGAGAAGAAAGATTGAAGTCAAAGGTTATGCATAGATTACCGTTCACTCAATGAGGTGACTATCAAGAACAAGTACCCTTTGCCCAGAATCAATGACTTGTTTGATCAGTTAGAAGGATCTTGTGTGTTCTCAAAGATTGATCCCCGGTCAGGTTATTTCCAACTCAAGATAAGGGAACCAGACATACCTAAGACAGCTTTCACCACAAGGTATGGATTGTATGAGTATACCGTGATGCCATTTGGTTTAACCAATGCTCTAGCATACTTCATGAATATGATGAACAAGGTGTTCATGGAGTTCCTTGATAAGTTTGTTGTCGTTTTCATCAATGACATTTTGATCTACTCCAAGAGCAAAGAAGAGCATGAAGGACATCTCCGTTTGATACTTGAGAAGCTTAGAGAGCACAAACTGTATGCCAAATTCAGCAAGTATGAATTTTGGTTAAATGAAGTTGGTTTTCTTGGACATGTTGTGTCAGGAGATGGTGTAGCATTTGATCCTGCTAAAGTTTTAGCTGTAACTGAATGGGAATCTCCTAAGTCAGTGAAAGAGGTTCGTAGTTTCCTTGGCTTGGCAGGGTACTACAGAAGATTTATTGAGAACTTCTCCAAGGTAGCTAAGCCTATGACTGAATTGCTAAAGAAAGATAAGAAATTTGCTTGGTCTGAAGGATGTGAACTCAGCTTTCAAGAATTAAAGAAGAGACTAGTGAAAGCACCAGTCTTATGTTTGGCAGATTTGGAGAAAGACTTCCAAGTATATTGTGATGCATCTCATCATGGATTAGGTGCAGTACTTATGCAAGAAGGAAAAGTTGTGGCTTATGCCTCTAGACAACTCAAAACTCATGAGGTAAATTATCGTACTCATGATTTAGAGTTAGCCTCTATTGTCCATGCACTCAAAACATGGAGACATTATCTTTTGGGAAAGCGATGTGAAGTGTTCACAGATCACAAGAGTTTGAAGTATATCTTCACCCAAAAAGAAATTAACATGAGACAAAGAAGATGGTTAGAACTCATCAAGGACTATGGCTTGAGTTTGCAATACCATCCCGGTAAAGCAAATGTTGTAGCGGATGCTTTAAGCCGTAAAGTTTTTGTGAATGGCCTTACTAAGGGAGAACTGCCAGATGATCTGTGTACCCAATTTAGAAATCTCAGATTGGATATTGTGCCTAAGGGACATCTCATGTCTTTGGATGTTCAACCCACTTTGTTGGACAAGATCAAAGAAGCCCAAAGGATGGACTAGGAAATTGAAGAGATTAAGGAAAAGATTGGCAAGGGAAAAGCCAAAGGATTCCATGAAGATGAACAAGGTACTTTATGGCATGGAAAACGTATCTGTGTTCCACAAGATCCGGAGCTTCGGAAACTGATTTTACAAGAAGCACACAACTCACCATATTCCATACATCCGGGTAACACCAAAATGTACATGGATATGAAGAAAAGATTTTGGTGGAATAATCTCAAGAAGGACATCGCCGAACATATTGCTTTGTGTGATGTATGTAGTAGAGTTAAAGCGGAACATCAGAAACCAGCGGGATTGCTACAACCACTACCTATTCCTGATTGGAAATGGGACAAGATTGGTATGGATTTCATCACCGGGTTGCCAAGGACCAGGTCAGGATATGATTCCATTTGGGTAGTAGTGGATCGCCTAACTAAAGTGGCTCATTTTATACCCGTAAAGACAACTTACACAAGTGCTAAGTTAGCCAAGATCTATATGAACAAAATTGTATGTCTACATGGAGTACCCAAGAGTATTGTGTCTGATAGGGGAACTCAGTTCACTTCGCATTTTTGGAGGCAATTACATGAGTCATTAGGAACGAGGTTAGAATTCAGCACTGCTTTTCATCCTCAGACTGACGGACAGACAGAAAGGACTAATCAGATTCTTGAAGATATGTTAAGAGCATGTGCTCTAGACTATGGAGCCAGTTGGGATGAAAGTCTGCCTTACACAGAGTTCTCTTACAATAACAGCTATCAAGCCAGTATTGAGATGGCACCATTTGAGTTTCTCTATGGGAGAAAGTGTACCACCCCATTGCTATGGAATGGTGTGGGAGAAAGAAGTTTGTTCGGACCAGAACTAATCGAAGAGGCTGAAGAGAAATTCAAGCTAGTTAAGGACAGATTGAAGATAGCACAGTCCCGACAGAAGAGCTACGCAGATCCTAAGCGTAGAGAAGTCACCTATGAAGTTGGTGATAGAGCTTATCTTAGAGTGTCACCACTTCGTGGAGTGAAGTGGTTTGGTGTCAAAGGTAAATTGGCCCCAAGATATGTTGGACCATTCAAGATTCTGAGTCGTAAAGGAGAAGTCGCTTATGAGATTAAATTGCCAGAGTCTTTGTCAGCTGTTCATAATGTGTTTCATGTGAGTCAGCTTAAGAAATGCCATCCAGAAATGGAAGAGACTTCTTTGAAGGATACTATACCTTTGGAAGAGGTCCAATTGGAAAGTGATCTCACCTATGAAGAGAAACCTATCAAGATTCTTGAGACTGCAGAAAGAGTTACTCGGACTAAGACTATCAAGTTCTGCAAAGTTCAATGGAACCATCATTCCGAAGAGGAGGCAACATGGGAAAGAGAAGATGATCTTCGGAAAGACCACCGTCACCTATTTGCTAGCCAACCCGAATCTCGAGGGCGAGATTCACCTTAAGGGGGTTAGATTTGTAACATCCCTAAAATCATGTTTCAAAACTCATGCATATCATCCATGCATCCATGAATCATTTAGGGTTTCATTTCAAAATCATTTCAAAAACAGGAGCATTGTTGCTCATTATTTTATGTATGAATATTCTATCCTTTGTGCTACTTGCTATTAAGAAGGGTGCTTTTATTCATTCAGTAATGTTTTAAGTTCAAACTTAAGTGTTTCCAAAAGCTTGAGCAAAGTTTCAAAACAAAATATGAAATAAAACCAAATCTATGCCTATTATCATATCTCAAAGGCTTGGTTTTATTTTTATTTTCAAATAACCCAAGTGTGTTTTGTGTAAACAGAAGTGTTTGACACATATTTGAGTACAAGACTCACTGTACAAAAATCTTGAGAAGGTTTGAATTCAAACTGAATTGAAATGGAGTTTGAAATCCAATTCTAGAAAACCAAACAGAAAAAGAAAAGGATTAAAGAGGAAAAAAATAAGCTAACAGCCATTCTGGCCCAACCCAGCCCAACTCGTCCCAGCTAGCCCAGCAGCTCCTCCCCGCGAAACTTTATCTTCCACTCACAGCCGCACCCACTGAGTCACTGACCGCCTGGACCCATCCCCTCTCTTATTCTCTCGCTGACAACCACGGCCCACACGACCATCGTCGTCTCCACCCAGCGACCAGTTCATCCCCAAATTACGCTAGGTGTTTCCTGTTTAAATTCATGGCGTCAATTTCCGTTCAATGCCTGAGTAAATCTCGCACGCGACCTTGCTACTTAAACCCCCTCTGCCCCCTCTCCATTTTCCCCCAAACCCCAAGCACAGAGCGCCACCAGGCTGCTAGAATTTACCATCACACCGCCGCGGTACCGATAGACTCCGGCGACCGATTGTGGTAAGCTTCGTGCGCGCCTCCCTCTCTGGTTCACGCGAGCTGCTTCGCAACCGCCTTGCGCTCCTTCTGACACCCTTAGTTCGTCTTGTAATGCCCCAGGGCGTCGACTCCAACGAGCACCGCAAACTCACGACGCCGTCTCCAACTCCGGCAAGAAAAACGGTGAGATTCGACCGCCCCGTGCTTTCCCTTTGACTCTATCTTGTTCGCCTGATCGATGCGCACACGCTGATGCCCTCCGTTTGTGTTAGGGCGGATCAGAACGTCGCCAACATCACCGTCCACCTGAGCCCGACGCTGTCCTCGACTCCGACGAGCTCCCACGGCCACAGCAGCACGCCCCTTCGCCAACCGAGCACGCGTTGAGCATCTCCTCGTCACGGCGATTCTGGTGAGCAACCTCCCACCTCCCCGCGCGGCCTAGTTCGCCGGCTCTGCCGCTGACAGAGCGCGCCGCCGCCTGTCGCCACCGCTAGCGCCGCCACTTGTTGGCCAGTTGCTTAGGGCCGTTTGATTTAGATCCAGTGGACGCGATAGATCATAGCCGAAGGGGTAAGTTTAGATCTGAGCTGCGCATTTTAGTTAGATCCAACGGTTGGCAGACGCGATCCAGCGCGAAGCGGTACCAGCCAGTAAGAATGCCACGTCCAAATTTGACAAATTTTATATCAATGGAATCAGGAGAGAAAATACTTTCCATCTATGCAATGTGTTTAATGTTTTGCCTCTGTTAACAAGGTTGTTTTTACAGAAACTTGTGTAGGATTATTTTGTATATATTAATTATTTGGGAAATGATTTAATGTTCAAATAAAGTTTGTTTGGCAAGTTTTGAATTTGTTTATGAACCAGTACTGTTCACTTGTCTTGTTTAGTGTAGAAAATCATCCCAAGGCATTATGCATGCATCCATATATTTTTGCTTGTATTTATTTTGTATGTGATTTTGGTGCTATGATTTTATGTGTAGATTTTGGTGCAAATAGTGATTGTGATTGTGAGGATTGTAGCTACTCTCCAAACTACCAAGGAAAGTGGTGCTTCATGATTTATTCCTATGTTTCAAATATGCATTAGAGATATTTTGCTAGTCTTGCATGGATATTTTTAATCTATATGCTATGCTTGGGAAATCCTAGTAATTGTAGAATTGCTAGAAATATTTCTAAGTCTTATCAATGTCATGCTTAGCCTAGCTAGTAGCAACCAAGGCTGGTTATATATTCATGCTATGAGAAAATATTTCTAAGTCTTTGGACTTGTGTTTTGATAATAAAACAACTAAGTGAATGAAACACCTGGGTGGAATGGAAAGAATGGTTCGTGTTGAGTGGTTACACAAGGTCCATTTCTATGGTTTACCTTGTGTATCTCACTTGAGGAAAGCCACCCAGGAACAAAGGGATTTGAGATGCCACATGTTAAGAAGCTTCTAGTGCAGCCACTTGGCAATATGGGCTCTGCCTGGATCACATAGGTTGCAATAACTTGGCCATTTGGACAGTTGGTGGCAGTGGGATGATAGGTTGGAACGCGTCCATTTGGTCTAAGGGAAGGCTTCTGAAAGGTCCTGTCTTGGTGAAAATCAAGTCTGGTGGGGAAAGTGCACAACCTCTGTAGATGGAAGAATCTAAGTACTTAGCCATGTCCATGGTATTGGACAACTTGAGCATCAAGACATGGAAGCTATCAAGAATCTCCTCATCCCAATTTCTAAGTAAAAACTTGTGGTTGAACAAGGGTGAAGGTTCACTAATGTCTATTGGTGGTTCCTTGGGAAAGTTTTCGTCAAAGAAAAACTTAGTGTTTTCAACTAATAGTCAAAACCTATTTTGAGCAAAGCAAGCCTAAGCTACACTTAGCCAAATTGCATATAATATACAGTCCACCAATATTCTACTAAGGTATCACTTGCCAATACTATTCCAATATATTGACCCACTGTGGCTGTAACTTGTGATGTTGCAGGTTATTCTGATGATGATTAGGAGTCATGAGTCTACACTCATCATGTTTTCCTGTGGCACATGAAGATGAAGACTTATTTATCTTATTACTTATTTAAACTCTTGTAATAGGCCTATGGCCATGGAGTTGTAAAAGACTATGTTTGTCTCTGGAATGACTGTAATAATGACCTTTGTTTCTGTGTACTTCATCTTAAACTGTGGATGCTAGCATTGATCCAGGGACTAGCATTGCAATCACAGGAATCCTTTCCTTTATAAAGGAGGGATCTTACACAGGTGGTGCCATCTACAACATAATTTTTAAAGTTTAGACTAAGTTTATGTTAGATCAAGTTCAATTAATCCAAATTAAGAATGAACTCTCACTCAAAAAGGACATCCATCGTGCATCTTTGGTTATTACATGAACCAAATCCACTACAACAAGTCCGATCATCACGTGAGTCGGTGTAGTTTCAAAGGAGAGCATCTATATGGGTATCATATATTTCATATGACTCATGCTTAACCTTTCGGTCCATGTTCCAAGGCCATGTCTACACATGCTAGGCTCGCCAAGTAAGAACCTTAGTATTCAGGTGTGTAAACTGTCTTACACCCGAAATATGATCGTGGATCCAAGAACACCCGATCATCACGTGATGTCTTGGAGCGACGAAACATAGTCGATGCATACTTAAGAGAGAACACATTTTTATCTTGATATCTAAATGAGGGATCATCTTATTATACTAATAAAATGCCAAACAAGCAATATAAGATGCAACAAACATCTCATGTGAAAAAGTGAAATGATATGGTTCTTGCACTTGATATCCATCATGTGCATCGTGGTATGATCTTCATCATTCCTTTATGTGTAAGGCCAAGGTCTATGGAACTTACACGTTATGTGTGTTGTAAGAGTATTGACTTATACTTTTACTTACAACACCACCATATCATGACACTAGCCCAGCAACAATCTAAACTAGACGCTTCTAATTTATCCATTGCAAGTTTTACGTGGTTTAGGGATTCCAAAGATAGAACCGTTCTTACCTACGAATATGAACCACAACGAGGATAACCAAATTATTGAAAACTCGTTGAAAATTAGATATTGACTATAGTAGGAGAGACAGACACCCGCTAGCCACTTATGCAAAACTAGTTGCATGTCAAGCGTGGAACAGGTCTCATGTGCAAGGACATGTAAAGTTTGTCCGGGCCGCTTCATCCCACTATGCCACCAATATCCAAAGTACAACTATGAAGCAATAACATGATCATCATTGCCCACATATACATATGTGTACTACCTGTGCAAAGCATCTACGCATAGATCCGGCTCTGATACCACTATAGGGTTCGCAGCATAGAAAACAAAAAAATCCTACGATGGGAACAACTATGTACCAAGATCTATCTACTAGATACAAGCAATAGGCGGATATACATCCGTAGAGAACATACCCTTGAAGACCGACAAAGCTTAACGAGGTTGTACTCGTGGATGATGTAGACGAATGCTTGCCAATATCAAGATCGAGAGGAAGTCCTAGCGCCACAAATCAGTGGCGCATCCGTGCTCGCACACACGTCTGAGCCACCGAGCAACCTCCGCCTCCTCTCTCCAGCGATGCAGCGGAAGAAACAACTCTTTCTTGCCAAAAATCCACCGGAAACATGTATCTCGCTAGTCCGAGACCATGGGGGTAAAAACTAGAGGGGGAGAGAGATCCTTCACGAGGAGGTGTGAGTGTGAGAGAGGGAGAGGGGGGCTTTATATAGGATGTAGGGGGGCACCCCAAGGGGGTGGACGGCGCATGGGGGCTACCCCCTCCCTTCCTCCATTCATGTGGGTGGAGCTCTGATACGTCCATAATGTATCTGTAATTTTTGATGGTTTCATGCTATTATTATGCTTTTGATACTTATTTTTATATAAAGTTCATGAGTTATTTGGACTAACCTACTAATAGTTGCAAAAGCACACAATGTTTTTGTTTTACACTTTGATGTGTAGGAATTATCAAGAATACAAGTGGAACCCTTGTTGGAGTCAAATTGGAATTTTCCAGAAATCTGTCTCAGAAGTTTTTTTGAAGATGGTCACGTTTCGGGTCGAAGACGGCATTAAACCGAACACTCTTCAACTACAAAGTTGTAGGAAATTTTGCGACAATCATTCTGGACATAAAATTTAGTTGATTCCGAGTCCGAACAGGCCCGCTAGGCCTGATTTACTGCAGCACAAGATGGGATGATGGGAATACGAGAAGCTATATAAAGGGAGGAAACCTAATTCATGGGAGACAACTCCACCCACGAATTTTCAGCCACCAAAGCCACGTTTTTGCCTCCCCCATGGATATCATCTCCATGGGGGAGGTCTCCCAAGAAGCCATTAAGGAAGGGAGCTAAGGGCGGTTCTCCCCCATGATACCGGCGACAGGAAAGGAGTCCCCCGCGCCGTCGTCGGTGCCGCCGCCGCCCTCTTCACCATCTTCACCGCCATCTCCATCACCTAATCCTCCTAATATGCAGTGGTTCATCCTACCATACACCTTTGTACCGTCCTATGTAAACATGGTGTTTGGTGCTATAAGTTATAATTCTATGATCTATGTCATGTTTGTGTAGTCTTTGTTTTTAGATTGAATGGTTGAACATATTTGGTTCATTAGAGTTGTATGTTGATATGGAAAGTCCTTTGGTGTCCATTATATTTGTGCGCTCATGGACTAAACATCATAGGGTTTGTAGTATATGTAAGAGGAAGGGGGGAGTTCTGCCGGAGTGACAGAAACCTAAGGACGTGAACCGGAACGTTGCACGTATGGGAGTAAGAGGACCATTAACTTAAGGCTATATTTGAGGAAACCTTAATGCTTTGTTAGTAGTTATGGATGTTTGCTAACAATCTAATCATATATTACATGTAATTCCAAGTAGTGAAGCACATGTATATTTAGCCTCTCCATATAGAAAACTGCATCGAAGATAATGAACCTGATTTATTCGCCAATTAAACTTGGACAAAGCCACCACAATTACCACTAATATTCCACACTCATGGTTATGTTAGTTTAGTGTATTTTATTGCTGCAGCAACTAGCTTTACTTTCTTGTTATTTATTATCTTGCAAAGCTTTCTCTAGTACTCGTTTTGTTGCTCTAGTTTTATTTCCTAGATAATGCAAATGTTTAGTATGCATAGAGTTGTATCAGTGGTTTTGATAGAACTTGAGAGAATATTTATCCTACCTTTATCTCCTCGTTGGGTTCGACACTCTTAATTATCGAAAAGGCTACACACGATACCCTATACTTGTGCGGTGACCCAGCATACCACTGCATGTGTAGTACACTATAGTCGTTGACATGACACTCACAGAACACCGTTCTGTAAATATCACATCCCTCAGAGTGGTACAACAGAAACATTGCGGGTCCATATTACAAACATTCACACATTATTATTATTACAACACCAGAAGTTCAAGACTTCAAAAGGTTCAACTTACAAACCAAAATATAAAGAGTTTCAGCAGAATTTAAAAGTAGCAACTCCGACTAGGAGTTGAGCTCAACAACTTATTCTATAGAGTTCATGCTGCTTGGCTCTGATGGTTACTACTAACTAGGATACTTAGTTGGATTCGTTATCATCGACACCATAGAGGATTTCGTAATCTAGTCCTTCAACACCTCCGGACAGATCAGGTTCCTCGTAGAACACATCTTCTTGACATTCAGCTGCATACATTGGCACGTCTTCGGGATCCTCAGAGTCTAAGCAAGGGATCAAAGGAAAGGATGAGTAATAGCGTTACCCAACAAGTTCATTATATGGAAGGTGGGAAGTTTGATGCTCTAACTACCACCTTGGATTATAAATCCTTGGTACTATGCAATTTTTGTAAATCTTTCTTCAAAGATTGATTTTATCATAAAAATCTATGACTATCAGCCTTCACATGTTGACCAGAACTTTCATGGAGTTCCTTTCATGCCGCGTCCGTAGCTCCTTCCCGGAACAGGGAGTAACAAGTTACAATTCTTACACTCTGCAGAGGTGCGTTACTTTACCCATGAGAGATCAACTCCTTGTTGCACAACCGGGCGTACTTTCCCGTCCACAATTCCATGATGTGGGGCCCAGTAGTTGGTCCAAGCAAATCACTGCCCCCTTCGCGACCTCGCATGCCTCCTTGTTGTACACCATGCCCACATATTGAATTACGGCAATGGTTTGTACAAACCGTTAGATGCCAGAACTATTGTGGGACGATGAGGGTTCCCACCCATATGATGCATATCCTCTTCGAATTACCAATTAATATGCACGCTACGAGGATAACATCCACGACCTGCACATCCGGCTTCATGCGAGAGGAAGAAGATACAGCTGACTTCTCCGTCCCATTCCAAATCTCATGGCTAACGCGTAATATACGGAGCTAGAATCACTGATGTCAGGGGTTATTAAGTCCCTAATTGATTATCATTATTGCAAATAGAACCCTAAGTTTTATTGCTCCATTTTATCATCACTTAGGATGATATCTATGATTTCTTTATTTCTGAAAATAATATTTTCTTTCTTTTATAGTATAAATGATAACACATAATTTGTAAATACTTTGATAAAGACTCTTCAAAGGACATGAGCAAGTGATGAACTTGCCTTGTGATGGCAAGGTAGTGAAGTCTGATGCTTGCACTGGACCTTGAGCTTCTATGTCTACAAAAACATCATTATTGCCTGGTAAGGACAATATTTAAAGAAGCAAAAATTATTATGCAAATAATGCAATGCATCATTTAACTTGATATGCAATATCCCCATTATTATAAAAAGTCTTTTTAATAATAAAGGATTTATAAATATTACTTTTTAATATAAATATTACTTTTTGATATTTATAATATATATGGAACTATTTTACTTTATTTTCTTCTTATTTGACTTTTATTGTTTAAATAATTCTTTTAGGAATTATCACTAAAATATCAAAAATTGTTATTAAATATCTATTTAGTATTTTTCAAAAATACTAGAATATTAGTATATAATGAAAGTGATTTATTTATTTATTTTTATCATCTTTCAATAATTTTGTGAAATTCCATAAGGAATATATAAATTACAAAATTCCTAATAAGATTTAAATGTCTAGAATTTTATATTTTAGTTTATTTGGATAGGGTGGATTATTGTGAATACAAAAATATTTTATTTATAATTTTTGGACTTTTATTTTATTTTTTAGGATTTAATTAAGTTCAGGGGTATTTTGGTTTTTTCCTATTTATTAAAACAGGCCTTAAAGGTTTTTGGGCTGGTTAATCTTATTGGGCCCTGGTGGCCCATTAGTCATAATCAAAATAGCCACCCCGAAGGGTCTGGCCCAACTCAGCCCACTCCCTGTTGCCTCTCTCCCTCGAGCTCACTCCCCTCCTCCTTTGCCCCCGACCCCGTGGTTGGTGATATCGCCGCCGATGATTCCCGCCATCATGGGCTGTTCTGGTCGCCGCCGTGGTGCAGTAGGAGGTTGTCGACTATGCCCATCCGTTTTATCCAACTGGATTTGAGTATGGGGCTCTCCAGCGTCTCTGAAATCCCTAAGACCAATGATGTTGGTCTGAGGCTTAGGGATTTAGGCCTTATCTAATTGATTCATATAGATAGTCCTGGTAGTGGTACCAGCTATTGTTCTTGAATCAAAGCTTGGAAAAAATGATAGTAGGCTTGATCATTATATGGATCCAAAGTATTAGCTTCTAAGGTGTTACCCTTATCTTAGGGATGTGCCTAGAAATCATATATTAGCTATATTTGTGCTTGAATTGAAATATATAGCTTGACAACCAAATCAATGATGTTGTTCTGAGCTCTGGTTGGATCCTTGTACTTTGCTGTTTGTTTTTAGAGTTTAAAATCTCTATGATGGATTCACCCCACTTGGGTGCTTTCTAAGAGGTTGTTTTATAAAACAACACATGCTTATGTCTAGATAATATGATTAGATCATGTGAGGGTTTTATGACGCTCACCACAAAATATGATGATTGTGGAGTAAGGTTGATGATGTTGATCTTGTTTTGCTGAGTTCCTGAGCTTGCCCTTGAGCTAGCCTGCTCCTCCTAGCTCCTGTACTTGAGCTGTCCACCTGATCCTTCCCCCCTCCTTATGTTACCATCCTAGTGATGAGATCTGGGGCTTTGGTTGGTTTGGTTACTGGCTGTTGTGCTTGGTTTAGCTGCTGTCTAAGCTGGCTGTTCTTGTGTGTGTGCAGTGGAGAGATGCACTAGTGCCTCTCCATGGCTGTGTTGATGCTTTTGTGTGTTTGAGCTGGGCTGTGGAGCTAACAGCACACCACATGCATTTTGGTGTGTGTCCTGCCTGTGTGCTTGTTGTGCACTTGTGGATATGCTTTGAACTTGAGAGTTACTTTGTTCTGATTACTTTTACCTGGCTGGTGAAATTTTCCCCTCCTTGCTGTCAATTTGACTTCTTGGCTTAAAATTTATGAAAGATGGATTCTTTCATATTGGTGAAACTTGCCCCTTTTATAAATTTCTCAATGATGAAACTTGTTCAGTGCACCTCACTGACATGTTTGAGAGTAAAACTATTCTAACACTAACCTTTATTATTTTTTTATTAGTGTTTGTTTTGCAGGTACAGATTTGAAGATGAAGATTTTAGTTTAGTTTTCCTTTCTAGGATAGTGAATGTAATCTTCTTTATTCTTTTGTAATTTTCATTTTATTATTTTGTAATCTTCATTTTATTCTTTTGTAATAAAGATTATATTATTATCAATAAAGAATATTCTTATTCTTTATTTATTTGCTATTGTGAAGTGTGTGGATATTTTTAATAAGTTACATTTTTGTAACTTATTTATTAAATAAAAATATGAAATAAGTTTTCATATTCATAATTGTTTTCTTTAGATAAAATTTGAGTTATAATAATTAACTCTTAATCAAATCAAGATTCAAACATTATTCCTAATTCATTTGAATTATAATTCAACACTCAAATTTAAAATTCAAATTCATTTTTCAAAACACATAATTCCTCAAAGATCACATCAAAGTCTATAGCAATCATCCTTTAAGACTAAACCTAATCTCAAAGTATGAAAGAAACCTTGATCACTTTAGGTTTTTTATTTGGAGAAAATTTTACCCACATTTTAACAGATGAATGGATGCAACATTCCAAATTCCTAAATCTACCCTTCGTTAGTTCCTAAATGCTAGGATGTTACAGACTTCCCCCCTTAAATTAAACTTCGTCCCGAAGTTTGCGGAGATGTACCTGAATAGTTCTGGATAGGCCTTTCTTAAATCCTCTTCTTCCACCCACGTGGCATCCCTTTCAGGGTGATGTTCCCACTGTAACTTGCAATATTTGATTGCTCTGTTCCTCAACCTTTTCCAGTTTTCTTCCAGAATCTTGCAGGGCTTTTCAATATAAGTCAAGTCTGTTTGTAGTTCTATTTCCTGATGTGTGATTGCATCATCTGTAACTTTCAAACATTTACGAAGTTGTGACACATGGAAAACATTATGCACTTGAGCCAATCTTGATGGTAACTCTAAAGCATAAGCTATAGTTTTGTTCTAACTCAATATCTTGAATGGTCCGATGTATCTTGGACTCAATTTTCCTTTAACTTCGAACCTTTTCACCCCTTTCATTGGACTTACTTTCAAATATACCATATCTCCTACTTCTGGATGCCATGATCTTCGACTTTGATCAGCATAACTTTTCTGCCTACTCTGAGCTATTTTCAGTCTATCCCGGATCTTATCAATAATATCTTGTCTTTCCTTGATATAATCTGGAACAAATTCTTTGTTGCTTCCAGGCTCATACCAACATATTGGTGATCTACACTTCCTTCCATACAGAACCTGATATGGAGCTGCCTTCAGACTACTCTGATAGCTATTATTATATGAAAATTCTGCCAATGGTAGATGATCTTCCCATGTTCCTCCAAAATCTAGTGCACAAGCTCTTAACATGTCTTCTAATATTTGATTTGTTCTTTTAGTTTGACCTCCTGTCTCAGGATGATATGCTGTGCTGAAATCTAACTTTGAACCAAGTGCTTCATGCAATTGCTTCCAAAATGTTGAAGTAAACACTGATCCCCTATCAGTTACGATCTTTTTGGGTACTCCATGCTTACTTACTATCTCTTTGACATATACTTCAACTAACTTCTCGGCATTATCTTTTTGATTTACCGGAATAAAATGTGCACTCTTAGTGAGTCTGTCCACAATTACCCATATCATATCCTTCCTTTTTGGTGTCATGGGCAATCCTGTGATGAAGTCCATACCTATTTCCTCTCACTTCCATTCAGGAATTTCCAAGGGTTGTAATGGTCCTGCTGGACTTTGATGTTCAGCTTTCACCCTTTTGCATGTATGGCATTCAGATACATATTTAGCAATATCTCTTTTCATGTTATTCCACCAGAATAGTTCTTTCAAATCCATATACATCTTAGCACTCCCTGGATGTATAGAATATGGTGTTTCATGTGCTTCTCTGAGTATGACATCTCTAATATCAGTCACATCTGGAACACATAGACGGTCTTGAAACCATAAAGACTCATAATCCCCAAGGCGAAAAACTGATTTTTGCCCTTGAGATATCCTCTGAATTTCCTCAGCAATGAAAGGATCTTCTGCTTGATGTCTAAAAATTTCTTGCTTAAGATCACTGTCCTGCTCTGCAACTACCTGCATAGTAGCTAATCCTCCAAGAACCTATGTTCTAATAAATTGAAGTTCTAATCTTTCCAAGTCCATTTGTAACTCCTTTGGTAGCTCCCTATTGCTAGGCTGAATATCTGCACTCTTTTTGCTTAAAGCATCTGCTACAACATTTACTTTCCCTGGGGTGTAGTTGATTGTTAAATCATAATCCTTGATTAGTTCCAACCAACGCTTCTGTCTCATATTCAATTCCTTTTGAGTGAAGAAATATTTGAGACTTTTATGATCAGTGTATAACTCACATCTGACTCCATAAAGAAAATGCCTCCATCCTTTCAGTGCAAAAACTACTACTGCTAACTCTAAATCATGAGTTGGATAGTTGACTTCATGTGGTTTCAGTTGCCTGGAACCATAAGCAATCACTTTCTGATCTTGCATTAATACACAACCCAAACCTTCTTTAGATGCATCACAGTATACTGTGAAGTCCTTCCCTGTTTCAGGAACTGCTAAGATTGGAGCTGTGGTTAATCTAGTCTTCAACTCTTGAAAAATTGCTTCACATTTCTCATCCCACTTGAACGGTGTATTCTTCCTTAATAACTTGGTCATTGGTCCGGCTATTTTGGATAAACCCTCAATGAATCTCTGATAATAACCAGCCATTCCTAAGAAACCTCGAATTTGCTTCACATTGATTGGTGCATTCCACTCTAGTACTGACTGAACTTTGGATGGATTAACAGCAATTCCATTCTTACTTATCACATGACCGAGGAATTCTACCTCATCTAGCCAAAATTCACACTTACTGAACTTAGCATAAAGTTTGTGTTCTCTTAGAGTCTGCAATGCTATTCTTAAATGATCAGCATGCTCTTCCTTATCCTTGGAGTATATCAGAATATCATCAATAAAGACTATGACGAACTTGTCCAAATATGGCATGAAGATCTTGTTCATCAGATTCATGAATATTGCTGGTGCATTGGTCAAACCAAACGGTACTACCAGATACTCATGGTGTCCATATCTTGAGACAAATGTTGTCTTTGGAACATCTTCCGGTTTGATTTTTATTTTATGGTATCCAGATCTTAAATCAATCTTTTAAAATACTCTAGCTCCTTTCACTTGATCAAACAAATCTTTAATTCTTGATAAAGGATAATTATTCTTGATAGTAACGTTGTTTAAGTTTCTATAATCTCCACACATTCTTCTTCCACCATCTCTCTTATCCACAAAGATTACTGGTGTTCCCCATGGAGATACACTTTCCTGAATAAATCCTTTTCTAGGTAACTCATCAATTTGCTCTTTGAGTTCCTTTAACTCTTTGGGTCCCATTTTATATGGTGCTTGAGATATTGGTGCTGTACCAGGAATTAGGTCAATAATGAACTCTATCTCCTAGTCTGGTGGCATTCCCGGTAGCTCTGCTGGAAAAACATCTTGGAATTCATGAACTATAGAAATCTCTTCCAATTTGACCTCTTTCATCGAGTTCAACTGCAGATCCACCATAATATGACTGTGCTTATATGCTTGGTAAACTATCCTTGCTCTACTTGGAGTTTTGATTGAGACAGTTTTCTCCTCACAATTTATCTGAGCTCCGTGTTCCATCATCCAATCCATTCCCAGCACTACAACAATTCCCTTCAAAGGAATCACATAAAGGTCTGCAAAATATGTACAACCATATATCGAGATAACCTGATCTTGTTTTATGTGGCATACGATCACATTCCCTCCTGCCGTAACTACGGTCATAGGACTTTCTAATGTTTCCCTTCTAATCCCGAACTTATCACAAAATTCTTTAGAAATGAATGAAGTAGTTGCACCAGTATCAAATAGAACTTTGCCGGGATTGGTAAGGATATTGAGCGTACCTATCACTGCATGCTTCGAATTATCCACCTACTCTAGGGTTGCATAGTTTAGTTTCCCGATAGGTCTGTTCCTCTTGCCATTGTAGTTCTTGCCATTATTTCCTCCTTTATTGGGCTGTCCATTTCCTCCACTGGCTTGTCCTCCTCCCTTGGTAGGCCAACCTCTAGGTGGTTTGCTCGAAAAATCTGGCTTGATATGCCCCTTCTGACCACAACTATAACAGATCACTACAGGCTTTTTGCATTCCCTCTGGAAATGCCCTGGAATTCCACAATTGTTACAAATAACATTCCTTCTCGGATTGGATTGATTTCCACCACTGCCCTTGTTATTGTTATTGCTATTATTATTGTTGCCATAATTCCTGTTCCGAGGTTTGAACTCCAGGTTAGGTTTAGGTTTGCTTGCCTGAATCCTCTTGGTTTCCTTTTTGGCTCTCTTCCTCCTATCCTCTTGGACATTCTTATAATCATCTTCAAAAGTAATGGCTGCATCCAATAACTGCTGATAAGTTTGCTTATTGGCTAACCTTAGATGCATCTTCACAAATGGATTTAATCCACACAGGAAACGCTTCTTCCGCTTCTCTTTAGTGTTGACATTCTCCTCAGCATAGCGAGACAGTTGACTAAACTCCCGGATGTACTTCATAACACTAGTATATCCTTGCTGAAGCTCCTCAAATTCTCTCCGCTTCAACTCCATAACACTTTCTAGAACATGATATTCACGGAATCTCTGCTTGAACTCTTCCCAGGTAAATTCCCTTCCTGGTGGTTGCATGGCCAACTGATTCTCCCAACATGATGCTGCAAGTCTAGTTAGAAGATGAGTTGCATACCTCAATTTCTCCTCATCATTGCAACCTACAGTCTTCAGCTTTCTTTCAGTATCTGCGAGCCAATCTTCTGCATCCATTGGTTCAGGAGCTGATGCAAAAGGTAACGGTCTTGCATTCTGGAAATCCAATAGACTCACTCATCTACCTTCAGGTGCACTCTGATTTGCTCATCCCGGCAGCTCATCCATGAACTTGTTCTGGGTCTCTTGCATCATTTGCATGCATTGCATAAAATGTTGCTCCATTAATAGCCTCATTGGTGGTGGTGGTAATGCTCCTTGATTTGCTGCATCGGCATCGGCCCTCTCCTTGGCCTCTCGCTCCATCCGTTGCTGCTCTGTTTCCATTTCTATACCCGTATCCATGACCCTCTAGTCCTGCAACATAAAGCGAATACTCATAATTAGATCATGCATATGTGTTCTGAGCTTGACTTTACGCATAGAACTAGTCACACAATGAAGATCCAAAGAAAATCCAAATATGCATTTCACATTTTTAACATAATATCATAATGATACAAAGTCCTTACAACATCTACCATATAGGTATAATCACAAAACTACCGTATTTATCTCACTACCTTATTACTTGGAGTACAATATCCGGTATTTGATATCATTAACGAGTTGCCTCCTTCTAGTAGTAACTACGCTCATCATACATGCCTGATGTCCAACCGTGATGACGTGTTGTTCGTCGCACAGTTCGTGGAACAAATGGCCTTCCAGAAGGAACATACTCTGTATCTGAAGTGTCAGGACTTGAGTCATTACTCAACCTGAGCGTATTGACTCCCTCTAGCTCAACTGAGAAGTCTTCAGAAACATATTCAACATTATCTCCAGCCTTCATCTCCTGAGCTTCATTCCTTGAGTTGTCAACAGGATACGCAGATCCTGCCGCTTCCCAGGTGCTCCCTTGGGCAAGATAGTTAAACACTAGATAATGTATATTCCCTGGGTTTTGAGAAGATGTTGATGATTCAAACACTCTCTCCTCAGGATCTTCTTCTTCATCCTAATTATCTATTGACATGGTATTTCTACTACTGTTATTAGGGTTCATCCTTACACCTATCCAACTAGATTGTCCAACATTTCTGTCAGAACCATCTGTGGACATCTGGTGTTCATGAGATTCATCATATGATCCCATTCTCCAACCCTCTGAATTCTCAATAGGAAGTTCTGAGTCAGAACCATCCTATGAGCCCTGTGGTACTTCATACCTCTTATCCATAGTCAGGTCATTTATAGGTTCAGGTCTTGGTGAATAAGGATATGGTATAAAAGATTCAGGATCTATAAGTATATCCTTAAAGATAGGTGTTGCACTACTACTTGCTTCCTTCTCTAACTGGAATGCTAACTGCTTCCTTCTTTCAGGATCAGTTAGATCCTCTAACATGTCATTTTTATCTTCGACAATCACTTGATGTGTCTTATAAAAAAACGCAATGAGTGTTCGGTATCTATCCATAAACTTGGAAGCTAACTTAGGATGCTTATTAACCAAAGTAAGATGATCCAGTATAGGCTCCGAGTCAATGGAATCATGGGGTATCACAAAGAATGTGCTACCTTCTAACTCCTTGGTTTTCTGCTCATGGATATTAGCTATCGCCTCCACAACAGCAACATGATATGCTGCTAAATGACTCCTACCTTCTCCTATAGGTAGATCGTGATATAATCCAAGCTCCTCTATGAGTTGGATACTCACACGATACTTGGATAACATCCGGCCATCGAGGTAAGTGATAGTGTTCACTGGAATTCTAGTTGGACAACTAAAGAGCTTTAAAAGTTGACGAAGTTGGTCTGTGAATGATCCTTGATAATCATCAACAGTCTCCTCTTTCCTTACAAAAGTCTATTTTGGAAACTTTGGTGCCATAACTCTGTATATCAGAAAAATAGTTTTGATTAGTAACCAAATAATATATTGCATCATAACAAATAATTATCGCACTAAAATATATAAAGGAATATTCTCATTTGAATACCCATTATATTACTTTTAGAGAATTCTTTATCGTTGCTAAACTTTCCTACAGGTAATACCCTTTACTAGGTTTCCAACCTAAGGTCAAAGAAATTTTCTCTGATACCAACTGCGGTGACCCAGCATACCACTGCATGTGTAGTACACTATAGTCGCTGACATGACACTCACAGAAGACCGTTCTGTAAATATCACTTCCCTCAGAGTGGTACAACAGAAACATTGCGGTTCCATATTACAAACATTCACACATTATTATTATTACAACACCAGAAGTTCAAGACTTCAAAAGGTTCAACTTACAAACCAAAATATAAAGTGTTTCAGCGGAATTTAAAAGTAGCAACTCCGACTAGGAGTTGAGCTCAGCAACTTATTCTATAGAGTTCATGCTGCTCGGCTCCGATGGTTACTACTAACTAGGATACTTAGTTGGATTCGTTATTACCGACACCATAGCGGATTTCGTAATCCACTCCTTCAACACCTATGGACAGATCAGGTTCCTCCTAGAACACATATTCTTGACATTTGGCTGCATACATTGGCACGTCTTCAGGATCCTCAGAGTCTAAGCAAGGGATCAAAGGAAAGGATGAGTAACAGCGTTACCCAACAAGTTCATTATATGCAAGGTGGGAAGTTTGATGCTCTAACTACCACCTCGGATTATAAATCCTTGGTACTATGCAATTTTTGTAAATATTTCTTCAAATATTGATTTTATTATAAAAATCTATGACTATCATCCTTCACAGGTTGAACAGAACTTTCATGGAGTTCCTTTCATGCCGCATTCGTAGCTCCTTCCCGGAACAGGGAGTAACAAGTTACAATTCTTACATTCTACACAGGTGCGTTACTTTACCCATGAGATATCAACTCCTTGTTGCACAACCGGGCATACTTTCCCGTCCACAATTCCATGATGTGGGGCCTAGTAGTTGGTCCAAGCCAATCACAACCCCCTTCATGACCTCGCATACCTCCTTGGTGTACACCATGCCCACATATTGAATTACGGCAATGGTTTGTACAAACCGTTAGATGCTAGAACTATCGTGGGAGGATGAGGGTTCCCACCCATATGCTGCATATCCTCTACGAATTACCAATTAATATGCACGCTATGAGGATAACAGCCACGACCTGCACATCCAGATTCATGCGAGAGAAAGAAGATACAGCTGACTTCTCCGTCCCATTCCAAATCTCATGGCTAACGCATAATATATAGCGCTAGAATCACTGATGTTAGGGGTTATTAAGTCCCTAATTTATTATCATTATTGCAAATAGAACCCTAAGTTCTATTGCTCCATTTTATCATCACTTAGGATGATATCTATGATTTCTTTATTTGTGAAAATAATATTTTCTTTCTTTTATAATATAAATGATAACACACAATTTTTAAATACTTTGATAAAGACTCTTCAAAGGACATGAGCAAGTGATGAACTTGCCTTGTGATGGCAAGGTAGTGAAGTCTGATGCTTGCACTGGACTTGAACTTCTATGTCTACAAAAACATCATTATTGCCCGGTAAGGACAATATTTAAAGAAGCAAAAATAATTATGCAAATAATGCAATGCATCATTTAACTTGATATGCAATCTCCGCATTATTATAGAAAGTCTTTTTAATAATAAAGGGTTTATAAATATTACTTTTTAATATTTATAATATATATGGAATTATTTTACTTTATTTTCTTTTTATTTTCTTTTTATTGTTTTAATAATTCTTTTAGGAATTATCACTTTAATATCAAAAATTGTTATTAAATATTTATTTAGTATTTTTGAAAAATACTACAATATTAATATATAATTAAAGTGATTTTTTTATTTATTTTTATCATCTTTCAATAATTTTGTAAAATTCCATAAGGAATATATAAATTACAAAATTCCTAATAAGATTTAAATGTCTAGAATTTTATATTGTAATTTATTTCGATAGGGTGGATTATTGTGAATCCAAAAATATTTTATTTATAATTTTTGGACTTTTACTTTATTACGATTTAATTAAGTTCAGGGGTATTTTGGTCTTTTCCTATTTATTAAAATAGGCCTTAAAGGTTTTTGGGCTGGTTAATCTTATTGGGCCTTGGTGGCCCATTAGTCATAATGAAAATAGCCACCCCGAAGGGTCTGGCCCAACTCAGCCCACTCCCTATTACCTCTCTCCCCCGAGCTCACTCCCCTCCTCCTCTGCCCCCTACCCAGTGGTTGGTGATATCACCGCCGGCGGTTCCTGCCATCCTGGGATGTTCTGGTCGCCGCCATGGTGCAGTAGGAGGTTGTCGACTATGCCCATCCGTTCTATCCAACTGGATTTGAGTGTGGGGCTCTCCTACGACAGATCGATGCCGTCCCGAACCCTAGGGTTTGGGGGTTGGCGTGGAGCTTAGCGCTGTCGTTGCCGTCGTGCGTCATGGTGATTCGCCTCGCCTCTAGGAGTGGTCATGGTCGCCGTTGTGGCGCCGTATGGGTTGCAGCGCCCCCTCTGGGGTGCTCCCCGTGCTGCCATGGTCGTCGGCCACCTCTGCTTCCTCTTCTAGTCTCCAGCGAGGACCTTTGGTGAGTTCTTTTCCTCTCCCCTTGTGCTTTCTATGCTTGTTCATCCTATGCTGGATGTTGGTAGTGACCTCTCTGGTTACTGTCTTGTCCTAATTAAGATGATTTATTTCATTTAGGGTTCTTATCCTGTGGTTGATCATATACTGGATGAATTAGATCATGTGTGGATGATCTATAAGCATGCTAAATGGTTATTAGCCTGAGTCTTGTTGCTTGAGATGAACTATAATGGTCCTGCTGGCTTATTAGATAATTTTATGTTTGGATTGCATATGATTCAGATGGTATAGTTGCTTTGGAACATGCTTGGTAAAGTCAGTGACTTGATAACTTTCCACTGTCATTTCTTGGTTTAGGATCATGGTTATGGTGTGATGAAATCACTATCTTAGTGTTGTTGGCTTAGAAATTAATATGTGGTTTGAGATCACAATGATCTCAAACAGTAAATAAAAACATTGGAATGTTTTAATTATGATTCCTGACAGGAAAATGATTAGTAGATTGATTTGTTGAATTTGTCATGATTGGATGTTTATCCTGATTCATGAAGAATTATTCTTGTGACAACATCTTGGTATGGCACACAAGATTGATTCGTATTCATTGATTGGGTTGGTTTAAGCTTAAGACAAGCTTGGCTTTATAAGATAAATAGAAATGTTCTTCTCTGAAATCCTTAAGACCAATGATGTTGGTATGAGGCTTAGGGATTTAGGCCTTATCTAATTGATTCATATAGATAGTCCTGGTAGTGGTACCATCTATTGTTCTTGAATCAAAGCTTGGAAAAAATGATAGTAGGCTTGATCATTATCTGGATCCAAAGGATTAGCTTCCAAGGTGCTACCCTTATCTTAGGGATGTGCCTAGGAATCATATCTTAGCTATATTTGTGCTTGAATAGAAATATATAGCTTGACAACCAAATCAATGATGTTGTTCTGAGCTCTCGTTGGATCCTTGTACTTTGTTGTTTGTTTTTAGAGTTTAAAATCTCTATGATGGATTCACCCCACTTGGGTGCTTTCTGAGAGGTTGTTTTATAAAACAACACATGCTTCTGTCTAGATAATATGATTAGATCATGTGAGGGTTTTATGATGCTCACCACAAAATCTAATGATTGTGGAGTAAGGTTGATGATGTTGATCTTGTTTTGCTGAGCTCCTGAGCTTGCCCTTGAGCTATCCTGCTCCTCCTAGCTCGTGGACTTGATCTCGCTGTCCACCTGATCCTTCCCCCTCCTTATGTTACTATCTTGGTGATGAGATCTGGGGCTTTGGTTGGTTTGGTTACTAGCTGTTGAGCTTGGTTTAGCTGTTGTCTAAGCTAGGTGTTCTTGTGTGTGTGCAGTGGAGAGATGCACTAGTGCCTCCCCACGGTTGTGCTAATGCTTTTGTGTGTTTGAGCTGGGTTGTGGATATGACAGCACACCACATGCATTTTGGTGTGTGTCCTGCCTGTGTGCTTGCTGTGCACTTGTGGATATGCTTTAAACTTGAGAGTTACTTTGATCTAATTACTTTTACCTGGCTGGTGAAATTTTCCCCTCCTTGCTGTCAATTTGACTTCTTGGCTTAAAATTTATGAAAGATGGATTCTTTCATATTGGTGAAACTTGCCCCTTTTTATAAATTTCTCAATGATGAAACTTGTTTAGTGCACCTCACTAACATGTCTGAGAGTAAAACTATTCTAACACTAACCTTTATTATTTTTTATTAGTGTTTGTTTTGCAGGTACAGATTTGAAGATGAAGATTTTAGTTTAGTTTTCCTTTCTAGGATAGTGAATGTAATCTTCTTTATTCTTTTCTAATTTTCATTTTATTATTTTGTAATCTTCATTTTATTCTTTTGTAATAAAGATTATATTATTATCAATTAAGAATATTCTTATTCTTTATTTATTTGCTATTGTGAAGTGTGTGGATATTTTTAATAAGTTACATTTTTGCAACTTATTTATTAAATAAAAATATGAAATAAGTTTTCATATTCTTAATTGTTTTCTTTAGATAAAATCTGAGTTATAATAATTAACTCTTAATTAAATCAAGATTCAAACCTTATTCCTAATTCATTTGAATTATAATTCAACACTCAAATTTAATATTCAAATTCATTTTCCAAAACACATAATTCCTCAAAGATCACATCAAAGTCTATAGCAATCATCCTTTAAGACTACACCTAATCTCAAAATATGAAAGAAACCTTGATCACTTTAGGTTTTTTATTTGGCGAAAATTTTACCCACATTTTCACAGATGAATGCATGCAACATTCCAAATTCCTAAATCTACCCTTCATTAGTTCCTAAATGCTGGGATGTTACAACTTGTGGGATATCAAGACCTTTCTGGCGCCGTTGCCGGGGAGCAATAGCGTGTGGGTGAATATTCTTTTGTGCACTTGTTTGCTTTATCTCTAAGTAGTTTTTTACTTTCAGTTTTAAATTGGTCTCTATCTTAGTATGGATAGGGATTGCGAATTACAAAAAAATAGTTATACTTGTTACCTAAAAACATTTTCAAAAAGGGAAGTGATTGGAAAGATGAGTAATGGTTAAGTGGGGGTCGACCTTGAACACTTGCGTTCATGCCTATGAAACCAAAACAAATCTTCACATGGAAGCTTTTCAACTGAAGGAAGGCACCATTAAATATGAATTCCCATTCAAGAAAGGTATAGAATATGTTTTGCCTCTCCTATTAAAACAAAAGTTTCTCTTAATGCTTCTTTATTTTAAAATACTTGAATCTTGCTTCTTGTGCCTAACTTAAAGGCATTAAAAAAAGTACTTATTGGGAGATAACCCAATAGTTTTCTTGAGTCTTGGAGGTCATTACTTCTGTAATAACCTCTCCTTATCCTTTTTATTTGATTTTTATGCCAAGAATAACCTCTAATGAGAGGGAAGTAATGCAAGGGTCCCAACCTTTAATAAGGTAGAGTCCCCTGTGTTTACAATGCTAGTCCTTGGATCTATAGCTAGCATCCACAGTTAAGATGTGATATCAAGAAACAAAGGTCATAATACAACTTTATAACCAGGAATAAAATAATTTATTACATCTTACATAGCTCATTTGGCTATTACATTACATTGCAGCAGAATATCTATAAGCATGGGGTCCTTCATCTTCAAAGTGCCACAGGCAGACATGTTGGTTGTAGACTTGTAATCCTAATCAATCAACTTCACTAATATCAAACAAACCTGCAACATAACAAGTTACAGCCACAAGGGTCAATACATTTGAATTGTATTGGCAAGTGATACTATGGTAATATTGTGGAGTCTATCATCTATATGCTTTTGGTTAAGTGGAGCTTAGGCTTGCTTTGCTCAAAATAGATTTTCCTTATCATTTGAAAACACTTAGTTTTTGCTTGACAAAATAATCTTTCCCAAGGCATCTCCCAATCAAAGATTGAAGATCCTTTAACCCTTGTTCAACCACAAGTTTTTAACTTAGAAATTTGGATGATGAGATTCTTGATTGCTTCCATGTCTTGATGCTCAAATTGTCCTTTGCCAGGGACATGGCTAAGTACTTAGATTTTACACTCTGCAGAGGTGGTGCACTTTCCCCACAAGACTTGGTTTCACCAAGACAAGATCTTTCAGAAGCCTTTCCTTAGACCAAAATGGACGCGCTCCAACCTATCAACCCTACCACCAACTGTCCATATGGCTAAGTTCTTGCAACCTATATGATCCAGGCAGAGCCCATAATGCCAAGTGGTTGCACTTGAAGCTTCTCAACATTTGACATCTCAAATCTCTTTGTTCCTGGGTGGCAATCCACAAGTGTGATACACAAGGTAAACCATAGACATGGTCCTTGTGTAACCACTCAACCAAAAACCACCAAGCAATTACCATTCCACCCAGGTGATTCATTGACTTAGTTGTTTTATTAAACAAAACACAAGTCCTCGGACTTAGAAATTTTTCCATAGTATGAATGTATATTCCACCCTTGTTTTCTATTAGCTAAGCTAAGCATGATAGTAGTAGGGATCTTTAACTGAGGAAATTTTCTACTAAGGTTTCATCTACTAGGATTTCCCATAGCAAGGTTTATACTTAGCAAAATTCCATGCAAGTTTTACTTAGAAAAATCACTAATGCATAGTGAAAGTAATGGGACAAAAGTATGAAGCATCACTTGCCTTTTTGGTAGAGGGTATAAGTTCACTCCTTTTCCTTGCAACAATCACACTCTTCAAATCACTACAATTCAATCAAGCAAGGCACAATCTCAATCTACCAATCAAGCAAAACATCACATAAAATAATAAAACAAAACAACACATGCAAGCATGCAGAAGGGTTGTTTTATTTGTAGAAGTGGTTTCTAATGGGTCATACACATTTGGGTACACCTAATGGTCATTTTTATAAAGTGGCAAGGTCATTTGCAAAAGATTTCACTCCATAAACCATTTTCAATACAAGGTATCATTTTATGTGGTGTAGAAATGTTTTTGCTAAGTCATTAATCCATAGGGTTCACAAAATACATTTTCAAATCATAAAACTTGGTGTTTAGGGTCAGAGAGTTCAAAACAAAACATTTCCCAAAAGTTTTCTTCCAAAACATTTTTAATAAATAAACTATATTTTTATTTGACTAGAAATGGTTTTAAATCAAAGAATCATTCTTTTGTTTCACCAAATATATTTTTGAAACCACAAAGTGTTTCCTATGGTCAGTAGGTTCAAATCACACCATTTGCCAAAGATTTTATCCCCAAAATCATTTTTGAACAATTTTTATAATCTAATCAAGCATACAAATGTTTCTGCAAAAACAAACAATTTAACAGAGACTTTTTACTAAACAAATGGCATGGTTGGCTAGGGCTTGTTCCACTGATTCCATTGATACAAAGTTTGCAAAATTTGGACGTGTGGAACAAAAGTTATGCAATTTACAAATTCAAACCACTAATAGAAATGTTTCTGCCTTATAAACAAACTCCAGGCCACGTGGTGCAATCCTATTGGTCAAAAACGTTTCGTTCGGATCGACAGACACAGACCGCAGGATCCAACTTGATCGCACGGCACAGATCGCTCGATACCCCTTCGATCTTGTTCTATCATGGCGCTTGGATTTTCATCCTACGGTGTACAGCGTGCCAGCCATAGATGGGCGGCGCTGTGGTGGCTACTGGCGGCGGAGCGGCCAGACGGTGGCGGCGCGGTGATACAGGAAGCTAGAATGGCTGGGGAGATGCTCACAGTGTTCACGGCATCGTAGGGAAGCTCAAGTAGGTTGTCGTTGCTGAAGGGGCGCACGGAGGTGAGGATAATGGCTCGCCGGAGTTGCGTCTGACGACGGCCACATTCTGTCGTCGTCGAGGGCGGCGCTACGGGTGACGAGAGAGCAAACGGAGAGCAAGGTTAGATGCGCAAGGTCAAGGCGAAGATGCGTGCGTGAAGGAGAAGGAAAGGCGCAGTCGGAAACTACCTGTGGGGCTCGTCGGAGTTGGAGCGGACGGCGGCGTCGTTTAGTTGAAGACGAAGTCGACGCTGCAGAGCACGCGCGAGCGAGGGGAAGGCACTGGCAGGTGCAGGAGATGATGGCGAGCAAGCCAGTGTGCTCTGGAAGCAGTGGGGCTGGCGGTGGTGGCCGGAATTTGAACGGGAGCTCGCCGGAGACTGTGGTGGTTCGGGGAGGATTCCGAGCAGCCTGGTGGCCGAGAGAGCCGGGCGAGAGAGGGGAAATGGAGAGGGGGAGTGGGCGCTTAAGTGGGCGAGGTTACCGTGCGGAATCAACACTGCAATTAAGTGAATTTACTCGGGGATTGATTGACAGAGAACGGCAGCGAGGTCTGGGGAAGAACAGGTCGCGGGTGGGGAAGATGACCGCGTGGCTGTGGGGTCCACTGGCAGCGAGAGAGAAGGAAAGGGAATGGGGTCCACCAGTCAGTGAGGGTGTGAGTTCTTTCTGCGGTAAGGAAAACGTTTCGGGGGCGAGGGGAATAGGTGGGCTGGACTGGGCTGCTGGGCCTGGTGAGTTGGGTCAGTCCGTTTTCATATTTTTTTCTGTCTGATTGTTTTATCTTTATCTTTTTCTATTTCTATTTTCTGTTTTGAATTTCAAACAACAATTTAAACAACCAAAACAAATCAAACTTTCACCAAACTTGTATTGAGTTTTGGTTCTGTTTAATCAACATAAACCAAAGTCCCAAAATAAAATAATATTTTTATTCTTTTTAGGATCTATTTAATAATTAAATAAAATAGACCTTAATTATTAATTCAAATAGGTTTTGATTTATTTAATAAAATCTCCATTTGAAATCTAAATATTATCAAAACCAAATCAGTAGGTTTTATTTGAAAATATAAGATACTTGGAAAACTTGTTAAAAATAACATTTTTATTTTAGGGTCCATTAATAATTAAATAAAATGGACCTTAGTTAATAATTCAAATTGGATTTGTTTTATTAAAATATTTATTTTGAAATCTAAAATAAAACCAAAAACACTTCAGTAGGTTTTAATTGAGAATATAAAATACTTGGAAAACTTATTTAAAATAAATAAATAAGTTTTAGTGTTTATTTAAAATGGGAAAAGCTTTTACTTAAATAAAATTGGATATTAAATCCTTATTATTTTATTTAAATAAACCTTTACTATTTTTATCAAAGCAAAACATTTTAATTCAAAAGATTGGCCAAGGTTTAAAAATAATCTTTATTTATAAATCTACCTTTTCTTTTGAAAACCAAATCTTTTATTTAAAAGATCCAAAATAGTAATTCCAAATATTTTTAACTTTATTGTTTATTTATCTTTTTAAATCCCTTTAGGATTTTACTTGATCCAAATAGGTTTTGAAAGTTTCCAAATGGGTTCAAAAAGTTTCTTCTCACCCTGAAAATCCACAAAGTTTTATTTTATTCATTTATTTTTCACATTACAAGATTTGGAAAACCTTGGGATGTGACAAGTAAGATTTGGGGAGTTGCTGTCCCGAAACAGATTTTTATGCTCCACTATAAAAATTCTTGAAAAATCTCTGTAAGTAGGATTGAGCTTTAATTTTATGAATAAATCCCCCAAGTTGTTAGCTAACTTTTGTTAGTTCAACACTTTTTGATTTGAGTAACATAAGGTCTTCTAAAAAATCAGTTCTACCTGCTGGTCTGTTTTTACAGATTTCTGCCATTATTTGCATTTGCTTCTTATTGATTCCTTCTTGGGTTATTTTTGGTAAATTGAGATTTTTGAGGGAATTGATATAGTAGCTTGTGTCTTTAGTGAAAGTTTTGTTATTTTGAAACTAAACCCAAAGGTCTATTATCTTTTGAATGCACTAATGTTGCTAATGAAGATTGTGTGAAGTTTTGTATGAAGAATTATTTTTCATGTGTAAGGGAAGAGTGATGTAATGAGATGAAGAATGGACAAAAGCTCAATCTTGGGGATACCACCCCGTGTCACCCCAAGAAATATTCAAGAGGTACAAGCGTCAAAGCTTGGGGATGCCCAAGGCATCTCCTTCTTCATCAATAAAATCTCAGGCCTTTCTAGACACTTTATTTTTATTGCTTCACGCACTATTGTGTTGTTCTTGGAGTGTCTTTGTTTTTGTTTTTAGTTTTCTTTTGTTTGGTTTGTTGCAATAAGTTGGTTGGATCCCAGCACACTTATTTTGGAGAGAAATACACTCTTTTTTCATTGCCTAGAACACTCTATTTTTCTCTCTTATTATTCCGTGAGTGTCCTCTTTTGCTAGCACTGTGTTTAGCCTTAGTTTTCTTGTGCTTTCACCTTAGAACTTTTTAGTTCTTCTTTGTGGATTTGTGAGCCAATCACACTGATCTTTATTGATTATTATCTTTGTGAGTTGTTTCAAATAAGTCAATTGGTGTTGGAAAAGAGTAGGAAGCTTCATGCTTAAGTGGTACAAAAGGGAGCTTGTTTTGACTATGGCTTAGACTTTATCATGTCATGCTAGATGTTGTTTTAACCTTATGCTTACTGATTATTGTTGTAGAATGACTTGTTCCAAACAATTGAGATTGCTTAGTGTCCCTTGCAAGAATCATGCGTTGTTTTAACATACAAAAGCATTGTATTGTGGTATTCTCCTTTGATGCTTTGTTTGGGTTGACTTGGCACATGGTTACACCATGTTATGACTATGAACCAGTCACCTTAGCATCTATGATCATTTAGTTTTTGACTTGTGGTACCACTTTATGCTTTGATTAGCAATGTTTTGTCGCTCTACATGATTATGTCCATTATTGCTCTCTTAGTTGGTCGCGCCCAGTCTTTTTCTAGCCTCCACTGGTATTAAGTAAGCTCTACTCATGCATCCAACTCCCAAGAAACCAAGTTATTCCAAAGTGTCCACTATAAATTCCTATGCATGGTGTGTTACACCATTCCAAGTATATTCTTGTTTTATCTACCTTCCAATTAAAAAGTCATTTTGTTATGTCAAAATTAGTGATTAAAGCTCTCACAAACTTGATGGCACACTTTATTTTTCTTGCCCCTAATAAACTTGAACCATTGTGTCATCTATGTTGTATGTTCTTGCACTTATAAGTTGGGACTAGCAGAACCGTGCTATCACGGGGAACGCTTTCAACACTTGTAAATATCTACCCAGTTGATATCATGCTATTTTTTTATGGATGTCATCGGTGTCAAATGAAAGGGGAGCTTGTAAGTCCATGGAGTTATGTATGTGTGTTAGACAAACGCCTGGGCCGCTAGCCTAATCCATGCCTAATCATGGTGGAAACTTGCAGCATCACCATAGTGAGCAATCTATGAAGCATTCTTCTTATAAAAAAGAGATAGAGATTGAGAAAAAAAGATGAGAAAATAGGAAAGAGAGAAAAAAGCACCATTTTCCTATGGTAAATAAGAAGATTGCTGAGATGCTCATTGTCTGATTGCCTTGTCATTTTGTTACGGGATAGCTCCTGTATCATTGGGCAAGGGGTACCCCGGTTGCGGTTCTCTATGATACACATGTACTTACTATGACAAGAACTTACCGGTGACTAAAGTTGAGTAGCATGAGGAGCGTCCCTCGTACTCAAGGGACATGAGATTGCCAACTTATACTTTGTTAATCATATACTCCATCTTTGTTCACTTTAACCGTAATCACTTCAAGATGCTTATGATAGGGGCAATGAGAGCTGAAAGGTAACAAGTACCATAATTTTTAGAAGATCTTTATGAAACTTGAAATCCCTGCTTCCCTTTGAAGGGCCTTTCTTCCACTATTATATTGAGTCTCCACCTTCTATCCTTAGGCACCAATTAAGAGATCATAGTTTCCATTCTTAGTTCTATGTGCATTGTCCCAAAACTTGTTGATTGATTCATAAGGTTGATATTGCTTGTTCTTGAACTATTTGTATCTAGTCACCCTTATGAACTTTGAAGGTGTCCTATGCATTTATGATTTGCTATACCATGAGGGACAAGCTGAATACCACTCTTATTATGTTTTCTTTATGTGAAACAAACAAATGTTTTTCAATGCATTGTTATTCATGATCTTTGTTTATAACCTTTTTATGTTGCAACTTGGTCGCTATGTCTTATTATTAGAACTACATGTTTCATGCTCATGTTTAGAGTACTTTGATCCCAGCTATCCATGTTTTCCAAATGGTTTGATCAAGATTATGATGGTGCATGTCACCTAAAAAATTATATTGTTTTTATCGTTTACCTACTCGAGGACGAGCAGGAACTAAGCTTGGGGATGTTGATACGTCCATAACGTATCTATAATTTTTGATGGTTTCATGCTATTATTATGCTTTTGATACTTATTTTTATATAAAGTTCATGAGTTATTTGAACTAACCTACTAATAGTTTCAAAAGCGCACAATGTTCTTGTTTTACACTTTGATGTGTAGGAATTATCAAGAATACAAGTGGAACCCTTGTTGCAGTCAAATTGGAATTTTCCAGAAATCTGTCTCAGAACTCTTTTTTGAAGATGGTCACGTTTTGGGTCGAAGACGGCGTTAAACAGAAAACTCTTCAACTACAAAGTTGTAGAAAATTTCGCGACAATTGTTCTGGACATAACATTTAGTTGATTCCGAGTCCGAACAGGCCTTCTAGGGTTGATTTACTGCAGCCCAAGATGGGATGACGGGAATCCGAGAAGCTATATAAAGGGAGGAAACCTAATTCGTGGGAGACAACTCCACCCACGAATTTGCAGCCACCAAAGCCACGTTTTTTCCCAAGAAGCCATTAAGGAAGGGAGCTAAGGGGCGGTTCTCCCTATGATACCGGCGGCAGGAAAGGAGTCCCTCGCGCCGCCGTCGGCGCTGCTGCCGCCCTCTTCACGATCTGCACCGCCATCTCCATCACCTAATCCTCCTAATATGCAGTGGTTCATCCTACCATACACCTCTATACCATCCTATGTAAACATGGTGTTTGATGCTATAAGTTATAATCCTATGATCTATGTCATGTTTGCGTAGTCTTTGTTCTTAGATTGAATGGTTGAACATCTTTGGTTCATTAGAGTTGTATGTTGATATGGAAAGTACTTTGGTGTCCATTATATTTGTGCGCTCATGGACTAAACATCATAGGGTTTGTAGTATGTGTAAGAGGAAGGGGGAAGTTCTGCCGGAGTGACAGAAACCTAAGGACGCGAACCAGAACGTTGCACATATGGGAGTAAGAGGACCATTAACTTAAGGCTATGATTGGGGAAACCTTAATGCTTTGTTATTAGTAACGAATGTTTGCTAACAATCCAATCATATAGTACATGTAATTCCAAGTAGTGAAGCACATGTATATTTAGCCGCTCCACATAGAAAAGTGCATCGAAGACAATGAACCTGATTTATTCGCCAATTAAACTTGGACAAAGCCACCACAATGTCAACACCCGGATTTTTAATCCCAGATGCCTGTTATGCCATAAATCGCAATCCCAGGATTACCATTTTTGCGAGACATAACAGATTTGGATATCATAGTACATCATCCATTACAAACCATACATAAGGTCTTACAAAAATAAGGATCTCATGATCCAGTTCTTAATACAATTGAAGCAGCGGAATAACCTAAAGATAACTATAGCGTAGGCGAAGCTCCATCTTCATGGTCACAGGAAATGCTGACAATGGGAGATGATCCTAGTTGTTGTAACCTTCCTGTGGTCCGTCATCCTGATACTCCTCTTCATAGTCTGTCCACGGGAATAGCCAGGGACAAAGCCATGAGTACTCTCTAAGTACTCGCAAACTGATACTAACAAGTTAAGGGGGGGTTGTAGTTGGATACTAAGCTCTAGGGTTGTTTTGAAAAAAGCCAGATTTACCTCTACTAAGTTCAGAAGCAAAGAAAACTAGTTGAAAGTTTTATAATACCTAATTGGGAACTTGAATTTCATATCACAACTCTGTTATGATCAAGTCAAAGTCACAAATTATTTCATAAGTCATTTTGAAAACATCTGACGGGGGAACAATATGGACACTCCAGCTGTCCATAGCCACGGACGCGGCTATTCGAATAGTTTGACACTCTGTAGAGATTGTACACTTTCACCACAACATTCGATACATCCGTCAGGAACAAATCCTGAATTCACCATACTCAGTATGCGGATAATCAATCCTAACCTTTCAATTACACGCCCTAGTATAGGCACCTATCCTGTGAGTTTGGCCTCCCAACCATGACCAACTGTCATCTTGGGTACTGCACAGGTGGACAATCTTCACAAGGTAGCCTCAGCTCAGACCTTGGCCGCAAGGGAACCTATACTAAGGTATATAAATTTCCAGTCAAGCCCTACCCAAATTTCGGGTATTGTGGTTATACGGTAAAATTGGAATGGTATCGCATCCAGACAACCATCAGTTTTATAAAGGGGTAAGGCTCATGCCTCAACATTTTCATCATCAAAATCATCTGGTGTTTGGAAACACATGTCAAAACATTTCAGTATAATGACTCATCATTCTAAGGTTTTCATAACCATTTTCACCAAGTATTCCCATCTAAAGTTGATCAAGTTTTATGCTTAGCACTAGCATCTACAAGTGGGGGTAAATACTAATGAAGGGTGGTAAACAACTGGGGATTAGCGAAGATCAATGTCATGCCTTAGGATGACATCAAGATTATCTAACATAGGCCAAATTTTATGCTCTTTATGCTACCTTCCAATATCCTTCTAATAGCTATAGTTAGCTAAGTAAACTCTAAGAGAAAGCTTTGATGAAGAATTAAAATACTTAAGCTTGCAAGTAAAACTAGGATTGGGGTATCAAGTGGGTGTAATCATATATGCTTAGGTCATATAGTTGGCATAGTAACAAGCAAGTTGTAGCTTGCTAAGATATTAGTATAAACTTGCTAAGTTGCAAGTGTTAGCTTGCAAATATTGGCTTGCCTTGTGCAGAGCAGTGGTTAAAGTTCTCCTCGGCTTCTTCCTCGTAGTATCCTCCATCCTCGTCGTATCCTGGGTCGGTACTAGCGTCTATAAATAAATACGAGGTACACAATCACCAAACAATACTTAACTATTTCTAAATATCACACAAAGGTTCACACTAGATGATCTATCATCACCACTAACATTACAAGATTAAAGCACTTGTCTTATTTATTTTATTTTTAGAAAAGTAATTTCTACTCATTGAAAAACTACTTAAGATTTAATATTCTCCAACTCAAACATGGGATCATGTTGACACATGTCATCACCACATTTTTCAGTACATGGGAATGTGATTTAAAGCGGTGTCACAATTTAATAAGGTTTAACCTTTTTATTTTAATTAAATTAAGTGACTAGAATTGCCTATGTGGCATTCATTTATTGCTTGAACATTATTTCTTCCAGTCAACCCATATGTTTTTATATATTCTGAAAGGTATGATCAAATGTGATTTTTGAGAGTTGGAATCAACTCAAAAGCTCTTATGGTTGAATTTTGAAAAATGTTTGAATACAAAAAAGCTTCTGCCTTGTTATTTTTACCATGGTTGATCTAGAAATCCAAATGATTTGAATCCAACGGGCTTGGATTAAGCATTTCAGTACCTTTCTAATAAAATTGGTTTCATGCATTTTGGTTTAGTGAATCGAGCTGGGTTCATTTTTGAATCTAGATACAGAACTAGGTTTGAAATTAATGAATAAAACTAAATTTGAATTGTTGGGTCGCGCAGGAGGTGTAACTCGGCCGGCCCACTACGCATAGCGCACGCGCGGGATGGTTAAGTGGTTGTCCCCATGTGTCAGTGAGACGGTGAGGGGCGAAGCGGTACGGGGCACTGTGGACCGTGGGATCTAGTTCTAATTGAACGGCTCTGGTTCACCGTCCACGTCGGGCAGCGCCGGCGAGACAGAACCCTAGCATGGCAGGTGGGGGTCGTGGGAGGCTCACCGGGGCTCAGGCGAGTGTCGGCGACGGGAGCGAATGACGAAGTCGACAACGACAATTCTCCTGGTATCGACAGCTTCTCCTGGGGCGGCTCCAATTGAAGGCTCCCTTTTCCTCCAACAGCGGCGGGCTCTGGCCAAATTCCGGCGATGCGCTGCTCGCCTTGCTCCAGGAGTGAGTGGGTGTGATCAGTGAGAGGTAGGGAGTGAACTGGTGTGAATAAAACGAGCGGGGGAGGCCTCTATTTATAGTGGCTGAGGGGGACCGACGGGCACGGGCTGAGCTTGTCGTGGTCGACGGCACAACGTGCTACTGCCATGGGCGACGGTAGGGGCGGTGCTGTGCTCCCTAGCGAAGCTCAATGACGTGGTGGCGAGGCGTGGGGCGGTGTTGATCGGTCGGAACGCGTCGACGCTCTGGGCAGGTCCGACAGGAATTTTAATGGCGCACATCATGCATGGTGCACGCGGCGGTGAACGGGCATGTCTGCGGGGTTGCTGGGGCGGTGGTGATCACACACGCACGCGGCAAGGGGGGCACGCGGTCTGTGGGTGCTGGTTGAGGGTGGCGCACTGGCGCGCTCTCAGTTCTCACGCAGAGAGGTTTGACATGGTCTTGTCGTATGGTCCAGGGACTGGAAGTGCTCGAGGCTGAGTCAGGGAGTGGCGATGGACGGTGGGGTGCCTGCTAGACATGCTTGCTAGGCTTGGTGCTGCTCCTAGCTTGTTGTCGACAATGGGGTGGCAAGGTGAGGCTCGGCCTACTTGCCATTGATGGCATGGTCTGGTTTACAGTGTGCTAGAGGGGTTAAACAAGTTAGATGATCTACTGAGGGTGTAGTGTGAGATATATAGGGAACAAGTCAGGCCAAAATTACTGCACACTATAGTGTTTGATGTTTGTTTGATTTGTATCTGCAAGGTGTTCGATGTAATGGCCGCAAGAACTTCAAATTTGAATCTTGGATTCAAACTTGGTGGGTTTGCTAGGCACATGCTGGGGGGTGTCTGGTTAGTTGGATTAGTCAAGGGGCACTGGTTTGGTTGGGTTTTGAAAATGGGTGATCTTCACATATGATAAAGATTCACTTTTGAATTGTGATTTGAATGAGGTTGCCAAATGTTTCTGCAAGTTTGAAAAGTGGGCTTTGATTCACTTTTACTTGGTCTAGCAAGGGTTGCAAAGATTTGGAAAAGTTTCTGTTTGAAATCTTAGACTAGAAACACTGACCTAGTGAGAAAGATTGGCAAAAATGACCATTTGCCTTAATTGATTTGTTTTCGATTTTCTCTTTATTTGCTTCTGTTTGGAAATGTTTTATATGATGTTATTTTCATCTTTAAACCATTTCTTGCTATTTAGATTAATCACACAAGTACATTCATGCATTTATCAAATCATCACATTCACACATGCATTCATATGATTTTAATTAATCAAAGTTTTTGGTTAACCCTAATTTTAGTGATTAGAGTTTGATGATCATTGTTTCATCTTTTTGGGATGTTACACACAATTATCACTACTATTCCACACTAATGGTTATGTTAGTTTAGTTTATTTTATTGTTGCAGCAACTAGCTTTACTTTCTTGTTATTTATTATCTTGCAAATCTTTCTCTAGTACTCGTTTTGTTGCTCTAATTTTATTTCCTAGATAATGCAAACGTTTAGTATGCGTAGAGTTGTATTAGTGGTTGATAGAACTTGAGAGAATATTTATCCTACCTTTATCTCCTCGTTGGGTTCGACACTCTTACTTATCGAAAAGGCTACACACGATCCCCTATACTTGTGGGATATCAAGCTCCCACTCACAAATAGCCCCTTCATTTATCCACTCAAAATTCCCATTAAATTTCCACCAAATTTAATGCAATCTCTCTTTAAATAAAAATCCTTTTATTTATTCAGAATTTTTTCAATTACCTTAATGGACAAACATTCACATATAACCCCTTGCTATTATTTCATTTCACATGTAGAAACACTTTGAGCAATTTCACCCGAAATGATTCCGGTGTCTAGTGAAATAAATTCATGTGCTTTGCTAATATTTTCAGCATGAAACTATTTGTTCCAAATGGTGTTGGTGTCTCTTAAGTGTGTCATCCTATGGTTCACGAATAATGCGGACATGATCGAGACCCCTCTCAGATCAATAATCAAAAGCGGGACCTGGAGATCCATACCGACTCCCACACATTCAACGATGACTTTCTTGTGATCGTGAGAACCTTTTACACTAGAATCTTAATCCCTTTGTCTCGCGATATATTACATGTTCGAGATTCGATCATCAGTATCTTCATACCTAGTTTGATCTCGTTACTGACATGTACTCTTTTCTCGTTCCCGTGATATAACATTCTAGTGATCAAATCACTTGCTTGCAAGCTAACCAATGTGATATCACCAAGAGGGTCCAGAGTATATCTATCCATCATCGGGATGAACAAATTTCACTCTTGATCCATGGGCCTCCACATAACACTTTATTAGCACTGAATCCATCTTTATAATCACCCTATTGTGGTGTGACGTTTGATGTTATGAAGATACTCTTCCAGTGTTAGTAATTAACATGATATCATGGTCTAAGGATTAGGATTACTTCGTATGATGTAATAGCAATATAAACTCAATGACTTTGATCGTAATGCTATACTTCAGATGAATGTTCATCACACCATTCCAATAATGTTGTGACCTTGTTATTAACAACATCTAATGTCCATGATCAGGAAACCTTGATCATCTTGTTAATCAACGAGCTAGTTTATAAGAGAGGCATAACTAGGAACTTTCTGTTTGTTTATTAAACACACATGTATTAACGTTTCCATATTAATATAATTATAGCATGCAAAATAAATATCTATCATATCTTGGAATTTACATAATAACCACTTTATTATTGCCTCTCAGGGTATATTCCCTTCATTTTGTTCTAGAATCGCCACTGCATGCTCGCCTACTCCCAGATCACCACGATTAAAACAAACCATAGATGGCACCACTTCCCTCCTTTTGCTATTAGCCAAACTCCACACTTCTCCACTCTGTCCACCTGTATTCTAGGTATGTTGGTGTGCCTTTCTATAAATCGCGTTTCGACTTGTTTCGCGGAATTTTTTCCACTTTCTCTGTTTTCTCCGAATATGTTCATTGTGTCCAATAACTCTTATCTTTCTTTTAGATCAGCGTCGTTAGTGTACGTGTGGTCACGGAGAGCGACCAGATCCACTGTGATGACACCAACCTATGGCGCTAGAGTATGCAGCTAGAGGATGTCTCTCGAAGATCTAGCTCCTAGTCGAGATATAGAAGTTTGTAGAATAGAAACATGCTCAATATGGTCGTCGTTTGATTTTTTGTTTTTATAGTTTATTTGGATCTAAGGGGTGCTAAATAGAGATGATCTTAATAGGCTTACTTTTCTAAAAACATAAGCATCCCTTAATCCATATAATAAGTCATTAAAAGTGGTTGTAGTGTAATATAATGAGTTTTATGTGATAATAACATAGTTTTTATTAATATTTTGGTGCATATTTAATACAATCCAAATGTAATTGAGAAACCAGTTTGTTAGCCTTAATTGTAATTAACATAAATACCATCGAAAAGTGTACCAAACACGATGAAATAGTGCGACTATTTCACGGAAGTAAAGACTCCGTCTTGTATTTTTGTACCAAGGAGCATCTTGCATGGTGCAGTGCTAGCGTTATCTCGGCAGATAACGATGTACCAAAAACAAAAAAGACATCGTCTATCTACTTTTCCCGATGCAGTTATCCCTGACATCTTTTTGTGACGTTAGCGCGAGCGCAGCTATTAGGCATTTGCCTCGGCGTCTATAAAAGCTAGAACCCGACCTTCGTGTTGTAGTGTCTATATAGATAAATAATATGGATTTTAAGTTAAGAAATTTATCCAGAGTATCAATGTACACAGATTGTGTCACCAATATCACTGGATCATGTTATCGCATGATTCTATTTGCTAGGCAGATCACGTACATCACTAATCATGCTGAGCATGCCTATACAAATGTGCACACTCATTTGAGGCACCACATGCATGAGTATCATGCTAAACGGAAAGACATGGGCACATTTTATGCCTATCAAATAAAAGGCATCACAAGATTAAGCTTACTAAAATTGCTGGAGTATCAAACACACTATCTTTTCCCAAAGATGATCAGTCCACTGAAGTTAATCAAGCAGACAGAGCAACTAAAAGAAAATGACAGTGTATTCATACTGCAGATGGATACATATCCATTTGATCATCTGAAATCATTTAAGAAGAACTACATGTCACGGTTCATCTTAAGTAACATCAAGAAGCTAAGCATTTGTGGTATCAATCACCAAATCATCTAGATGAATAAGATCATCCAGATACAAAAAATCAATTCAACACACTTTGTTAGGTAACTGATGAAAGCTGAACTTAGGTTCAGTTAACACTAACACATGTGTATTTCTCAGAAGCATAGAACAAACACATAAACCTGTTCAGCATTGGGATGAACTAGAACTAATCTAAATACCTAAAATTACACATTTTAGCACCTAAACATGAATAATAGTAATCAACAATAGCACTCGAAGAGAGATACAAGTACAACAAGAATAGAGAGTAGAGAGTAGAGAGTAGAGGGTAAAGGGGCAATGAATGACGACGAGCATCGTGGTGGTGAGGGAAGCTCACATGCAGCACAACAATAGCTATATCGATAACAGACACCACAACAACAGTGGAACAGAGAGCACCAGAAAGGGCACCTCGACCTATGTAAAGCCACAACAACGAGAAGTGGCTCGACGCAGGCGTTCTCCAACGGTAGTGGATCCTAGGAGAACTAGTGTGACACCCCCGGGATCAGGGCTAAACAAATCACAGACCCCCGTCTAACATAATCTTAACCTTGAGCTCGAAGATATCCAGTGAAGAATCGGTAACACAATAATGACCCTATGATATAAAATTATTATAGCAAGCTCATAACTGAGCAAAGAACCAAATTATTACAAGTAGAGGTCACTGACCATAAACATCAAACAACGTAAGGCAAATTATGCTATTAAGTATAGCAAACTTAACAAATGGCCTAAGAGGCCAGAAGCATAACGATGACATCCCAGCCCATAGATTCCAGGATGCCGGTGTCGATGTCGTACAAAACTCATCTCTAGGGAACACTTACTCTGCTACAAAAGTATCAACAAAGCAAGGGTGAGTACAGGGTGTACTCAACAAGATTTATGGCTGGTGGAGCTGTTTTGCATAAAGCTATCTTTGTTTATAAAATAAGAGGGAGAAGAAGCTCGTCTAATCAGAATATTTTAAAAGGGGATAAGAGAGCGACATGTCCAAAGTATTAATCATTATCTTTTAATATCCTCCAAGTCATTATCATCACCTATCAACTAGGATCACTGATAGCTGTGAGATTCTACACATTTTTGATGGTTTCTATCGATGGTTTTCATTTGGATTTGATGGTTTTCTAGCTTTATCTAACGCTAATACTTCGGTAGCGAAGAAAACTTGGTTTTTAATGTGTGTTTCAGTTTCTGAACATCAACAGAGGGATTTAATAGCAAAAACACAATATTCAGACGAAAACAAGCAAGTCCCTTTTTGGAAGCAATCGAGGAGAGGACACAGAAGCATTAACAAGCAACTATACGGGCCGCCGCCGTATAGTTCCCGCCATATAGTTGCCATCTCCTTCGTCTTATTAAAAGGGACAACTTTCGTGAAGAGTCCAAGGTCGAAAACAGAACACACGAGCAGCCATACCATCTAGAAGGGAGAAATAAGGGATCCAGAGAAGAAGGGGAAGACGTTAGTCATCTCGCTCCACGATCTTCGATCTCCTAGCCACCACACCTCCATAGCCATCACTTGTACTTGAGAGAGAGAGATCTCCACCTTGCAAGGTTTGAGATTATTCTTCCCATCTTGAATTTTGTTGGATTTATTTCTATTTCTTATTGTGGATCTCTATGGTAATATCAAGAAGAACTCCCTTTATTTAATTATATTGATGATTGCTTTCTTATCTCATGTGCGAGTAATTTCCCTTGGGCATGGGATATGTAGGGGATTGGTGAGATCTGATGTGCCTATATATTTACCATCAAGTCTGTGGTTAATTTTAATTACTATATTATGTATGCTTGAATATTTGTGGGATGCTTAATGCATGTTGTCCAATTAAGGGCCCAGACAACTTGATGCTTTGTTCTACATAGATAGAATCTTGTTTGATAGCAGAGCGGCGACCCCCGAGTGACACGGGGATATAAATGGGAAACTAGTTTGACTTGAGGATAATGAGGAACCACCAAGATTATTGCATTAGTCCGATCTAAGGATCTTAATTGCTAAGAAACCTGATGGATCTTAATCGTCTAGTGACTGACCATGGTTGTGGTAAACAGGATAGTAGGATTATTGAAGTTGGGATGAAATCTACCAAGAGGAGTTCTGTCTAACTATGGTTTTCTCGCCTACACACATACTTATATGATTATAATTATTACACTTATCACTCATTTACCCGGCACATTCACTATCACCATGAACTGAAACTCCCCGCGCCTACTTTGTCATGTGCTGAAAACAGCAAACAAGTCGTTCTTTACTTTTTATGCTTTTTATTTATGAAGTTTACATTTTAGTTTTATTTAAATACTTTTGTTTAATCCAAAATCTATTCTTATTTCAACACTTGAAGTCAATTCACTCGAAGACCTGTGACAACTTCGGGTGTGACAGAGACTTTATCAATAAACATTTACCTTTGGGCTCCCTGTGGGATCGATATCTAAACTTCGAAACTAGCTACAAATGATCTGTGCACTTGTAGTCATCAATCACCCCTCGTACCCATGAGAAATCATCCTTAAGCACACGTTGATCTACCAAGTTTTACGATTATATTATAGTTATCTATGATCTTAGAATTCGGTCACCAAGCGTTCATAACCATGAACACGGATTTTCGAAAAGATTTAACCCTATAGGGGTGTACAACTTTACCCACATGTACTAACTGACTCTTAATGACAGAATCATTAGCCCTCTTCCTTCGAAGGTCGGTAGAGGGTGGTTATACACGACCTTTACCTTGCTTTTGACGAGACCATGAGTCACGCCCTAAGGATGGTTCCTCCATAACGGGTCAAATCCTGAAGCGAGTCCCTAGAGATGTGAGGCGAGGTTGGTTTGCCAGGGGTGCTATCTACCCCAAGCAACCGCGGCCACACTTCCCTACCTGTTATGAATGTACCTCCTTCGAGAAGATCCAGAATGCATGTCTAATGGAACGCCCGAACTATGTGACTCATGGAATCTACTAGGCAAGTTATTTGCTCGCGAGGTTGTCTAGGACCTATGTGGTTATACGCTCGTCTCGGTTCCAAAGGAAAGAACTCGGTTCCTAGTGGTGGCGAGCATGGGACTATAAAAACCACATCCCACTGTGGCCTCCCATACAAGCCTTATCATGTTTAACCTTTACCACTAATCTCATCTCATCATGTTCTCCTGTCAAACTAAATTCGCTGCAACTAATACATCATCTGGATGAACCAGCACTAACAGCTATGCATGGCTAAGCAGGACACAGATATAAGCCTTAGCAGTGCACACAAGCCAAACCTAGTTATGCTAGGAGCAGTGGATCAGGTAATATAAGCTCAAAGGGTAATGCAATAGATAGGATACTCTATCTATCGATAAAAGACCATTGTAGAATCATATGCATCATGGAAAGAATTGAAATGCTTTCGAAATCATAGGATGATATCATGGTGGGGCTATGCTTGCATTTGCCTGTTGATAATCAAAAAATAGAGCTTCAGACATCTGGTACTTGACTTGGTTACAGTTGGTCAAGTATTGGTTCGACGGTGTTGATCTCAGTCTTCGATCTCGATCTTGATATCGTATTCTACCGGGAAGAAGCAAACACAGGAAAGAAAGGGAAACAATCAACACATGGCATCGATGAAATGCTCAAGCAAGTATGATGATATGCCAAGGTAAATATAATTAATATGTAACCCTAGGGCATGCTCGATCATTTTAAATAGGGTCTGAGGGGTGTAGAACAGGGAGAATCTCGGAATCACCTATGGGGTTCAATTGGTTCTTCTAGTTAAACTTATCACTAGAGTTTCTTAACAATGCATGATTGTAGCTTAAAAAGATATATCTTATTTTTCTGAACATTTTGATATATTATACACATTTTTATGACTTATAAAAAATTATCTATTGAATTTACTAGATTATATCAATTTATGAAATTAATAAACCATTTAAAAGATTTTACTAGGTCGGCATGACATCAGTTCTGATACATCCAATTTGCATCACCATTCTATATCATAATTTGCCTCTATTCATTGATATATGTCTTATTATGAGGTATTACTTGTGTCTTCTCCACTGTTTTTGCATGTTGGATGATTCTTGGTGGATGGACTGCCGGAGTCTGGATTCTGATGGAAAAAGAGGTGTTTTGATGCAATTTCGCGAAGATCAGAAAAATACCAGAAAAATATAGACGAAGGAAGCCATAAGGGGAGGCGTAGAAGGGCCACAGGGGGGCCACGCCCCTAGGAGCGGGTCCCCCCTAGGCCACGCCTAGGGTAGGTGTGGCCCACCTGCTCGGCATACGACTCCGCCCCCTCGTCTATATCTTCCTCATGGAACCCTAACACCAGGGGAGCAACCACAGATAGATTTTCGATGCCTCTACGGGGCGGAAAACACCGAGAGAGAAAGATCTCTCCGGAAGACATATTTCTGCCGGGGAAACTCCTCCCCAGAGAGGGGAGATCATCGCCATCAACACCATCATCAAGCTAGGCTTCATCGGGATCATCATCATCATCCACACCATCATCTCCACCAGCACCATCATCACCACTCTGTCCCGCTATAACAATCATGTTGGATCTTGCATTAGTTCTTAGGGGAAACTTTCCCGGTGTTAATTACTATTGTAGTTGATGCTTGTGAGTGGAACCATTGGATTATTGTTTATGTTCAGATTGTTATTCATCACCATATCATCTTTGATCTTGATCCATATTATGTCTCGTGAGTAGTTCGTTTAGTTCTTGAGGACATGGGAGAAGTCATGTTGTTAGTAGTGGATTTGCGTTGAGTTATTATTCAATGGTTTAGTATTTAAGTTGTGGTGCTATTCTTCTAGTGGTGTCATGTGAACGTCGACTACATGATACTTCACCATTTATGGGCCTAGGGGAATGCATTGTGTATTTGGCTACTAATTGTGGGTTTGCTGGAGTGACAGAAACCTGAACCCCCGTTAGGACACCATTGCATAAGGGAGCGTAGGATCTCAGAGTTTAAGGTTGTGGTTAGGATTATATCTTAATTACTTTCCTGTAGTTGCATATGCTTGCAGGGGGTTTAATCACAAGTATGTATTAGTCCATGTAAGGTCGGTACATTAGCACAGGTTCACCCACACAACACTTACAACACCAAAGAAGAGTACTTAGCTATTTGAAGCGAAAGCACTTGACAGAATTCCATGTGTCCTCGAGAATGTTTGGTCCTTATAAGTATTTCCACCGGCTTGTCCTATGCTAAGAAAGGATTGGGCCACTTGCTGCAGTTGCTTGCTGTCTTTATTACTTGCACTTTGTTTTGTTGCTTTATTAGAAAACCCTAAAAATCCGTTTGCTAAGTATTTACAGAGATTTCCTGCTCCATACCACTAGTCAACACCTTCTGCTCCTCGTTGGGATCGACACTCCTACTTATTGAAAGTACTACAATACATCCCCTATACTTGTGGGTCATCAAGACTATTTTCTGGCGCCGTTGCTGGGGAGTGAAGTGCTATTGAAGAGTGGAACTGGTAAAGGAAACTTCTACTGTGAGTATTTCTTTTTGTTTCCAATATGGATAAACCACTTGGTTTTCTGTTTGGTAAAACTACTACCACTGTTAGGGTAGTAGATGAACCACCACCTGTAGAGATAGATCCTTTTAAGATACCTACAAGTATTCTTGATCGTGTTATGGATAATTATTATTTTGGGGATGGAACTGTCCATCCTGGTGATCACATGCTTTTTATCCATTAATTATGCGGATTGTTTAAGTGTGCAGGTATCACAACTGAACAGGTGAAGAAGAAGTTACTCTCTATATCCTTGAAAGGGAGAGCTGAAGAATGGTATAAGTTGCTGAAGAATGGACAATCCATGGAATGGGAGGAAATGGCATCTCTCTTTTATTCTAAATTCTATCCTCCCAGTGAGATTCATAAGGGTAGAAATATGATATATAACTTTTGGCCTCGTGATGGAGAGAGTACAACTCAAGCTTGGGGGAGATTAAATTTACTAATGCTTAAATTTCCTATTCATGAACTCCCTAACAATATCATTATTAATAACTTTTATGCTATGCTTTCTCTTCATGATAAAGATTTACTAGATGCTTCTTGTGCTGGATCATTCACACGTATGGAGGAAGAAGCTAAATGGGATCTCCTAGACTGTATTCAAGAGAACACTAAAGCTTGGGAGAATGACAAAGGAAGAAAGTCAGGTATAAACTATGATTATGAATGCATTAAATCTTTTATGGGAATTGATGACTTCCGTGATATTAGTAATGAGTATGGTCTTGATTCTCAAGTTCTTGCAAAGTTCTTTAAGGTTTTTGCCTCTTATATTGAAATTCCCAAGAAAGAGTGGGACAAGTACCATGCTCCTTATAAAGACATTGTTACCCATGTTCCTGCTAGCGTAGAGGTTTGTACTGTTGATCCTATTTTGCATGAGCCTTATGTTGAGAAAATCCCTTTTCCTGCTAAGGTAAAGGAGCATTCTATCGTAGCTAATGTGGTTAGCAAAAGTGCTAAGAAAACTATGGAACCCGATGAGAAAATTAGTATTGAGTCTGTGGTAGCTATTGTGAAAGACCTTGTCACTAGAAATATAGAGGATGAGCATATTGTCTTCTGTGAAGATGCTTCTAATATTGTCTCTCATCCTAGAAAAGTTAGAAAAACTAGTGTTCATGTGATTTCTGTTAAAATTGGTGATCATTGCTATTATGGTTAATGTGATATTGGTGCTAGTTCTAGTGCTATTCCTTATGAGATTTATAGGGAAATTATGCATCAAATTGTTCCTTGTGAGCTTGAGGACATTAATGTGGTTATTCACCTTGCTAATAGAGAGACAGTCTGTCCCATTGGCAATGTAAGATATGTGGAGGTTCTTTGTGGTAAGATTAAATATCCTGCTTATTTTCTAGTACTTGGTTCTGAAGCTAGTAAAACCTATCCTATTATCTTTGGTAGACCTTTCTTGAATACTTTTGAGGCTATCATAGATTGTAGGAAGGAAAAAGTTTTGACTAAGTTTGATGGAGAGTCTTACGAGTTTATTTTTTCCAGTTTTTCTAAAACTCCTTATGAAAATGAATTGCCTAATGAGAATTTCAAGGTAGAACAACTTTCCACTATTTATCTTGCTCCTAACAATGCCTTGCACTAATTTATGGAAGATCATGAAAGTGATGTCTTCATGAAGGTAAGAAATGAGATTGATGAGGTTTTCCTTTGTCAGCCTGAGCAACTTAAGCATAATATACTTTTCGAAGATTTGGGTACCACACTACCACCTAAGGGGGACCTTGTTTTCGAATTAAAACCTTTACCTGATGATCTTAAATATGCTTATCTTGATGATAAGAAAGTATATCCTGTTATTATTAGTTCTAAACTTTTAGGAAAGGAAGAAGAAAGGTTACTGGAAATACTGAAGAAACACCGAGGATCTATGGGTTATACTCTTTATGATTTAAAAGGAATTTCTCCCACTATATATCAGCATGCTATTAATATAGAACCTGATGCAAAACCAGTTGTTGAGCACCAACGCCGTCTATATCCTAGGATGAAGGATGTGGTAACAAATGAGGTATTAAAACTCCTTGATGTTGGTATTATTTACCCTATTGCTGATAGTCAATGGGTTAGCCCTGTTCATTGTGTTCCCAAGAAAGGGGGAATAATTGTTGTGCCTAATGAAAATAATGAGCTTATACCCCAAAGAGTAGTGGTTGGGTATAGGATGTGCATTGATTTTAGAAAGGTCAATAAAGTTACTAAGAAATATCATTATCCTTTGCCCTTTATTGATCAAATGCTTGAGAGGTTATCCAAAAAGACTCACTTTTGTTTTCTTGATGGTTATTCTGGTTTCTCTAAAATTGCTGTGAAAGCACAAGATCAAGAGAAAACCACCTTCACTTGTCCTTATGATACTTATGCTTATAGGCGTATGACTTTTGGTTTATGTAATGCTCCTGCTACCTTTCAGAGATGCATGTCTGCTATCTTTCATGGTTTTTGTGAAGAAATTGTGGAGGTTTTCATGGACGATTTCTCCATCTATGGAACTTCTTTTGATAACTGTTTGCACAACCTTGATAAAGTTTTGCAGAGATGTGAAGAAACCAACCTTGATCTTAATTGGGAGAAATGCCATATCATGGTTAATGAAGGGATTGTTCTTGGACACAAAATTTCTGAAAGAGGTATTGAAGTTGATAGAGCCAAAATTGAAGCAATTGAGGAGATGCCTTGCCCTAGAGATATAAAAGGTATTCGTAGTATCCCTTGGTCATCTTGGTTTCTATAGGAGGTTTATTAGATATTTCTCCAAAATTTCAAAGCCCCTTACTAATCTTCTTCAAAAAGATGCACCTTTTGTTTTTGATGATGATTGTAAGGAAGCTTTTGAAACTTTGAAGAAAGCTTTGACTACTGCTCCTATTGTTCAACCAACTGATTGGAGTTTACCTTTTGAAATTATGTGTGATGCTAGTGATTTTGCTATGGGTGCTGTCCTTGGGCAACGTGTTGATAAGAAGTTGAATGTTATTCATTATGCTAGCAAGACTCTAGATGCTACTCAAAAGAATTATGCTACTACTAAAAAAGAGTTCTTAACTGTAATCTTTGCCTGTGATACGTTTAGACCCTACATTGTTGATTCAAAGGTCACTATTCATACTGATCATCGTGCTATAAAGTATCTTATGACAAAGAAGGATGCTAATCCTAGGCTTATTAGATGGGTGTTGCTTTTACAAGAGTTTGATCTGCATATTGTAGACAGGAAAGGTGCTGAAAATCCTGTTGCTGACAATTTATCTTGTTTGGAAAACATATCTTTTGACCCTTTGCCCTGTTAATGATAGTTTTCCAAATGAGCAATTAGCTGTAATAAGGGTAAGTCTGCATGACAGTCCTTGGTATGCTGATTAGGCTAACTTCATTGATTCCAAGTATTTGCCTCCAACCTTTACAACCCAGCAAAGGAGAAAATTCTTTTATGATCTAAGGCATTACTTTTGGGATGACCCACACTTATATAAAGAGGGAGTGGATGGTATATTATGCGAAGGTGTGTTCCAGAATTTGAACAACAAGAGATATTGAGAAAATGTCACGGCAGTGCTTATGGAGGACATCAGGCTGGGGATATGACTGCACAAAAGGTTTTACAATCTGGATTTTATTGGCCTACCCTCTTCAAGGATGCAAGGAAGTTTGTCTTATCATGTGATGAATGTCAACGAGTTGGTAACATTTCTAGACGCAATGAAATGCCTATGAATTATTCTCTTGTTATTAAACCCTTTGATTATTGGGGATTTGACTTTATGGGTCCTTTTCCTCCTTCAAAAGGGTATACCCATATTCTTGTTGTTGTTGACTATGTTACAAAGTGGGTAAAAGCCATACCTACAAACATCGTTGATGGTAAGACCTCTTTGAAAATGCTTAAGGATGTTATTTTTCCTAGGTTTGGTGTGCCTAGATATCTCATGACTGATGGAGGCTCTCATTTTATTCATGGGGTTTTTAGAAAAACTCTCGCTAAGTATGATGTAAACCATAGAATTGCTTCAGCTTATCACCCCCAAACCAGTGGGCAAGTAGAACTTTCCAATAGGGAAATTAAATCTATCTTGCAAAAGACTGTTAATAGATCTAGGAAAAATTGGGCTAAAAAGTTGAATGACGCTTTATGGGATTATAGAACTGCTTATAAAAATCCTATGGGGATGTCTCCTTACAAAATGGTCTATGGGAAAGCTTGTCACTTGCCTTTAGAATTAGAACACAAAGCTTATTGGGCAGTGAAAGAGTTGAATAGAGATTTTAAACTTGTTGGTGAGAAAAGATTGCTTGACATGAGTACCTTAGATGAGTGGAGAAGTGAAGCTTATGAAAATGCTAGGAGGATTCTAAAAACGGAATTCCATGTTGGTGAGAAAGTTCTTTTGTATAGGTCCCGCCTCAGAGTTTTTGCTGGGAAACTACTCTCAAAATGGGAAGGACCTTTTATTATTGAGGAAGTATATCGTTCAGGTGCTATCAAAATATATTCTTTGAAGGATGACACAACACAAGTGGTGAATGGTCAAAGACTAAAACACTATATTTCTGGAGACTCTTATAATGAAGATGTTGATATTATTCAAATGGTGACTCTGGAAGAATTTAATAGAAACCAACAACCAGAAACTGCAGAGTTCAACCTCGAATAGGTAAAAGTGGTGAGAACATAAGGTTCACGAAATCCTAATCTTTTTATATTTTTGATGTTTTTGTTACATAAGTAAAGTTACAGGACGGAACAGAGGAAGAACCGGAGGCCGGGATGGCCAGACACACCCCAGGCGCATGCCCACCTTGCCCCGCGCCTGGAGGGGGTGTGAGAACCCCGAGCTTCGACTCCGCCTCTCTTTCGTATCAGCACTTTCCTTATGCTTTGAAACTTCTTAATATATAACCCCCGGATCCCCCGAGGTTCTTGTATCTAGTTCTCGTCGTGTTTTTTGTTTCGATCTGTTTCTGTCAGGCAAATTCTCAGTTTTGGAGCTTCAATATGTTCCTCTGGGTCACCCATGGAGGATTCCTCTACGGATGTCCTCAACCCGTACATGTATGAGTTGAGGATCCATCCCAAGGAGTTGATTCTCAAAGATGGGAAGGTACAGATGAAAGAAGTTCAAGGCCATAAAGGAGAAGGCAGTCTGAAAGACAAGATGGAAGCATTGGAGCAGGAAGTTTTCAGGTACAAGAAGATGGCAGAACGCGAAGTGGATGTTATTCACAAGATAAGTTCATAACTCATCGCAAAGCACGAGGAGGAGGTTGCTGAGCTCCGAGAAGAGGTCTTCTCGCTCCATTAGACCACCAACCAATTACAATCACAGATCCATGACATTCAAAATCAAAATTGTGAGTATGAGGATAAATTTGATCACATAAAATCTGCTGCTAGTTTCAGGATTGCGGAAACTAGGACATCCTTTTTGGATGGGGAACCTTTGCCTTGGAAGTTTTATGATGACAAGAGAACACCATCACCACCGAAGGAGTAATTCATCATCAAGTTAGGCATCACCTTGGCTTGTTCCAAGCTTGGGGGAGTGTCGCGGTATCACAACCATTATCTTTTATCTTTTACCTTTTCAGTGGATTCATATCTTTGGTAGAGGTGTTATATTATAGGTTTGTTTGCGTGTGGAAGTATCTCTCCTTTAGTTGATTTTCTATGTATCCCTTGGTGTGAGTGCCTTTATGGAATATTAATGAGAAGTTTCATCTTTTACTTTTTGCACTTCTTATTTTAGTTTGCAATCTCTATTGTATGATGATCTTGTTGATCAGTATTGGCATCACTTTGGGAGCATCAAGTAAATCTAAATTGGTTTTGGAAAACCAAGTTCTAGTCAGTAGCAACACCTTTTGAGGTTTGAAAGAAAAATAGAAAAAGTTTACAGGTATTTTGTATCATTTATTTTCTTTCTTGTTGGCTCATAAGCTTAGTATTCTTATTTAAGATCTTTTGTGTCTTCAAGGAATATTTCATGTTTGGATTTATCACTTGTAGGTTTGCTTGTTTCCTTGAACTCTTTTGCTTGCTACCCAGCTTTGCTAGCCAAAACCTGTTTTGAGAAGGCATACTTCTCATGTTTCCAATCCCTTTGAACCAAAACCTTTCCCATTTGTGTCCACCATATCTACCTATTAGCAATTTCTATTCCAAGCAAATTCTCAAGCTTCATCTATCTTTCGAATTAAAAACTATTTTGTTATGTGAAAACTAGTTAGTAAATATATCATGAACTTGATGGCACACCTTATTGTATCCTTGCCTTGTCATTTTGGTTATGGGATAGCTCCTGTACCATGTGCAAGGGGTACCCCGTTGGCGGTTCTTTATGATACATATGTACTTACAATGACAAGAACTTACCGGTGACTAAAGTTGAGTAGCATGAGGATCGGCCCTCGTACTCAAGGGACATGAGATTGCCAACTTATATTTCTTCAAGCATATACTCCATCCTTGTTCACTTTAACCTTAATCATCTCAAGATGCCTATGATAGGGCAATGAGGGCTCAAAGCTAGTAAGTACCATAATCTTTTGGAAGCTCTTTATGACTTGAAATCCCTGCTACCCTCTATGAAGGGACCTTTCTCCTATTTTCCGAGTTGAGTCAGTAAACCTACTTCCTCTCTATCTCCAGCAAGCATTTGAGTTGTTGTGTTGCAAGCATTCATATGGTGATTTATCCAATCATGTTCTTTATCTTCCTTGTTTGCACAAGACTCTTATATATTGAGTATTACTTTGAAAGCCTTCATTGTGAAAAACCTTTTTGAGCAAAGAGTGCTCCTATTATAAAACTTCTACAAAAAGCTTTTTGTGAAACTGTTTGCTAGTTGTTCTTTGACTAGGAACAAAAGTTTGCCAATTCCAATTATGATTTATCTTTATGCATCTCTATTGTGACTCAGGTACTTGTTTCAAGTTAAGTTATATAATGGTGAGTTGCTTTCTTCTATGAGTTGTGTAATGGTAAGTGTGATGCTTCTTGTCCGTATTATTTTTATCGACACTTCACTCCATAAACCCGTGGACATGTTTATTGAGCTCAGTTTTCGCTTGGGGACAAGCGAAGGTCTAAGCTTGGGGGAGTTTATACGTCCAATTTGCATCACCATTCTATATCATAATTTTCCTCTATTCTTTGATATATGTCTTATTATGAGGTATTACTTATGTATTTTCCTCTATTTTTGCATGTTGGATGATTCTTGGAGGATGAACTGCTGGAGTCAGGTTTCTGATGGAAAAAGAGGTGTTTTGATGCAATTTCGCGAAGATCAGAAAAATACCAGAAAAATATTGGAAAAATATATTTTCCCAGAAGACGGAGGAAGCCAGAAGGGGAGGCGTAGCCGGGCCACAGGGGGCCCACACCCCCTAGGCGTAGGCCCACCTTGCCCCGCGCCTAGGACAGGTGTGGCCCACCTGGCCGGCTCCCGACTCTGCCCTCTCATCTATATCTTCCTCAGGGAACCCTAACACCAGGAGGGCGACCATAAAAAGATTTCTGCCACCTCTGCGGGGCGAAAAACACCAAGAGAGAAAGAGCTCTCCGGCAGACAGATTTCTGCCGGGGAAATCCCTTCCCAGAGAGGGGAGATCGTCGCCATCAACACCGTCATCAAGCTAGGCTTCATCGGGATCATCATCATCATCATCCACACCATCATCTCCACCAGCACCATCATCACCACTCCGTACCGCTGTAAAAAATCGTGTCAGATCTTGCATTAGTTCTTAGGGGAAACTTTCACGGTGTTAATTACTATTGTAGTTGATGCTTGTGAGTGGAACCATTGGATTATTGTTTATGTTCAGATTATTATCCATTACCATATCATCTTTGATCTTGATCCATATGATGTCTCGTGAGTAGTTCGTTTTGTTCTTGAGGACATGGGAGAAGTCATGTTGTTAGTAGTGGATTTGTGTTGAGTTATTATTCAATGGTATAGTATTTAAGTTGTGGTGCTATTCTTCTAGTGGTGTCATGTGAACATCGACTACATGATACTTCACCATTTATGGGCCTAAGGGAATGCATTGTGTATTTGGCTACTAATTGTGGGGTTTCCGGAGTGACAGAAACCTGAACCCCCGTTAGGACACCATTGCATAAGGAAGCGTAGGATCTCAGAGTTTAAGGCTGTGGTTAGGTTTATATCTTAATTAATTTCATGTAGTTGCGGATTCTTGCAGGGGGTTTAATCACAAGTATGTATTAGTCCAAGTAAGGTCAGTACATTAGCACAGGTTCACCCACACAACACTTACAACACCAAAGAAGAGTACTTAGATATTTGAAGCGAAAGCACTTGACACAATTCCCATGTGTCCTCGAGAACGTTTGGTCCTTATAAGTATTTACACCGGCTTGTCCTTTGCTAAGAAAGGATTGGTCCACTTGCTGCATTTGTTCGCTGTCTTTATTACTTGCACTTTGTTTTGTTGCTTTATCAAAAAACCCTAAAAATCCGTTTGTTAAGTATTTACAGAGATTTCCTGCTCCATACCACTAGTCAACACCTTCTGCTCCTCGTTGGGATCGACACTCCTATTTATCGCAAGTACTACGATACACCCCTATACTTGTGGGTCATCAATGTATAAGAGCATCACTTCATTAAGAAGGTCATGAAACTTAGCAGAACCTCTTAGTATAAAAGAGTGTGATACTTTAAGGTAGAACATGTAGAAGCTAATAAATGCCTCTTAATCTGCATCTTACAACACTTTGACCTGGTCCTAGATATGATGAGGTACTGGAGTTTGTTTCTCCTAACATCTCGAAATGGTTTCTCATGACGGACGACAGGAGTATCTTGCATCGTAAGACACCAGTAAACATTTACTTCTTGGCTACCAACTGGTAGACAAAGGTCGGAAAGCAACAAGGTAAAAGGAACATGCTCAGGATGGAATCCCGATATGTGGATGCATAGATTATCAATATTTTGAGAAACAATGCAAGGAGAATAGGTAAGGTGTGGTAGAGTCACGAGTATCGATGCGAGACTCTCGAGGAGAACTCGTGTCGTGATCTGTTTGGTTCCATTAAAGAACATCTGCCATAGCTAGTGGTTGGGGAAGTCCTTAGTTGTCACAATTCAATAGATACAATAACCACGAGCTCGAAGGATAGAATTTTAGTATCAGCCATCCTGAGGTAATGTGTGAAAAATTACAACAGGGGTCAAAGGTTTGGATCTTGGGTTAAAGATCAGCTTCATGTACAAGATTCACAACACTAGAATCCATCACAATCATGGATCTTCGGTTCAAGTCCAAGGGTTAAAACCCGAGAAAGTAGTAACTACTACTTGGGCGACACAACACTTCAAGGTAGTAATCACAAGGTAGCTTCCAGGAGAACAAATGACTTCTAAAGTACCCAAACAAGTAAAAAGGAGGCACTCGAGGCGAAAGGAAACCTCGAAGCGTAGAGCAGAACACTTTGGATCCAACAATATAATATTGTGGCCCAAAAGATAGAGATATTATGATACAAAGGAATCTCTCAAAAGAAACAGAGTAAAGGGAACAAGGAATTCACAACATACACAACTCTAGAGAACTCAACACTAGGTCAACTGGCTGAGAAACGACATGCCCAAGAGGCACCTGATGTTTGAAATACAAGAAGAGATAGTAAAACTTTTCCAAATCAACACAAGATAAGATGACCCAGAGTTAGAAAGATACCATATAAGGAGCACAATAAACATACTAGAGTTTTCACAAATACTTTTTAGCTTTAAAATAGTTTTCACAAGCACTAGACTCAACATCGACCAATAGCAAGGTTTTCCTATTGTCGGTACTGCTCTGATACCAAAACCTGTGACACCCCCGGGATCAGGGCTAAACAAATCCCAGACCTCCGTATGACATAAGCTTAACCTTTAGCTCGAAGATATCCACTGAAGAATCGGTAACACAACAGTGACCCTACGATACAAAATTATTAAAGCAAGCTCATAACTAAGCAAAAAACCAAATTATTACAAGAAGAGGTCACTGACCACAAACATCAAACAACGTAAGGCAAATTATGCTATTAAGTATAGCAAACTTAACAAATGTCTTAAGAGGCCTAAAGCATAACGATGATGTCCCAGCCCATAGATTCCAGACTGCCGGACGGGAACCCCAAGCTACTCGTCAGTGTCGACGTCGTACCAAACTCATCTCCAAGGAACACTTACTCTGCTACAAAAGTATCAACAAAGAAAGGGTGAGTACAAGGTGTACTCGGCAAGACTTATGGCTGGTGGAGCTGTTTTGCATAAAGATATCTTTGTTTATAAAACAAGAGGGAGACGAAGCTTGTCTAATCAGAATATTTTAAAGGGGGATAAGATAGCGACATGTCCAAAGTATTAATCATTATCTTTTGATATCGTCCAAGTCATTATCATCACCAATCAACTAGGATCACCCCCTCGTACCCATGAGAAAGAATCCTTAAGAACACGTTGATCTGTCAAGTTTTATGATTAGATTATAGTTATCCATGATCTTAGAATTCGCTCACCAAGCATTCATAACTGTGAACACGGATTTTCTAAAAGATTTAACCCTGCAGGGGTGTACAACTTTACCCACACATACTAACCGACTCTTAATGCCAGAATCACTAGCCCTCTTCCTTGGAAGGCCGGAAGAGGGTGGTTAGACACGACCTTTACCTTGCTTCCGCCAAGACCATGAGTCACACCCTAAGGATGGTTCCGCCGTAACTGGTCAAATCCCGAAGCCGGTCCCATGATATGTGAGGCGAGGTTGGTTTACCAGGGGCACTATCTACCCCAAGCAACCACGGCCATGCTTCCCTACCTGTTATGAATGCACCTCCTTCACCGCCTTCGAGAAGATCCACAATGCATGTCGAATGAAATGCCCGAACTATGTGACTCATGGAATCTACTAGGCAAGTTAGTTGCTTGTGATGTTTTCCAGGCGCCGTGTGGTTCTACGCTCGTCTCGGCTCCAAAGGCAAGAACTCGGTTCCTAGTGGTGGCAAGCATGGGACTACAAAAACCACATCCCACTGTGGCCTCCCATATAAGCCTTAGCATGTTTAACCTTTACCACTGATCCCATATCATCACATTCTCCTGTCATACTAGATTCTCTGCAACTGATACATCATCTTGATGAACTAACACTGCCATCTATGCATGGCTAAGCAGGACACAGATATAAGCTTTAGCAGTGCACACAAGCCAAACCTAATTATGCTAGGAGTAGTGGATAAGGTAATATAAGCTCAAAGGGTTTAATTCAATAGATAGGATACTCTATCTATTGATAAAATACTACAATATAATCGTATGCATCATGGCAAGAATTAAAATGCTTTAGAAACCATAGGATGATATCATGGTGGGGCTATGCTTGCCTTTGCCTGTTGATAACCAGAAAATGGAGCTTCAGACATCTGGTACTTGACTTTGTTACATTTGGTTAAGTATTGGTCTTCGATCTTCGACGGTGTTGATCTCAGTCTTTGATCTTGATCTCGATATTGTATTCAACCGGAAGAAGCGAAAACCGGAAAGAAGCAAAAACCGGAAAGAAACGGAAACAATCAACACATCGCATCGATGAGATGCTCAAGCAAGTATGATGATATGACAAGTTAAATGTAATTATGATGTAACCCTAGGGCATTATCGACCATTTTAAATAGGGTCCGAGGGGTGCAAACCCTAGAACAGGGAGAACCTCGGAATAACCTACAGGGTTCAATTTGTTATTCTAGTTAAACTTGTCATTGGTATTGCTTAACAATGCATGATTGTTGCTTAAAAGATAGTTATTATTTTTATAAAAAAATTGATATATTATACACATTTTTCTGACTTATAAATAATTAGTTATTGAATTTACAAGATTATATCAATTTCTGAAATTAATAAACCATTTAAAAGGGTTTACAACAGCTCAGGGTGGGGTTGTTTTTCACCACGGCTGAGCTAGCCACAGGGACTGACAGGGGGGCCCAAGGCCACCTCGGCGGCCACGCTGGCGGTTAATGGTCAGCAGGATCCATGACCACGTTGGCATGATGTCACGGTGACATCACCACGATAGCCACCGTCAGGTGGTCATCGGAGACGGCGAGGGAGGGCGCGTGGGGCTGCGGAACTAGGTGCGCAAAATAGAGGCGGCGCCACTGGGTTTTGTTCATCAGAGGCGTGGCTACGATGGTGCCTGACGGCAGAGGACGGCGAGCTTCAGCGTAGGCGCGGTAGAGAGAAAGAGTGAGAGGGAGGAGGGGTCTAGGAGGATCTCGTGCTCACCCTGGATCTGAAGGGGTCGACGGCGAGGCATGGGGTGGACCGGAGAGGAAGCTATGTCGGTGGTGGAACTCGTCTGGGTCAGGGAAGATGAGGTCGGGGCGACCGATTGCGGGCGCCCGGGCTCGATTCCGTCGGCGTGTCGAAGCAGGGGATCAAGGCGGAGCTCCTGGGCTGCTCTTCGAGGCTCGGGGTGGCCGGGAGCAACGGTGATGAGCGGCATCTAGCCGTCTAGGGTTCAGGCTCGCATGGAACGAGAGAGAGGGGTCATCTGAGAGGAACAGAGATGATAAGGAAGGGGAAGGGGGTCAGCGTGGGTCTTATACTCATCCGGGGCGGCGGGCGCATCGCAGCGGCTGCACACATGGTGTCGCGGTGAGCGGCAGAGGCGGCGACACCGAGCTGCTTCCTCTCGATGAGGAAGATGACGAACAGAGGCGACGAAGAGGCACGTGGGCCTGGGTTGCGCTTGGGCCAAATGTGGGTGGCAGGAGCTGCACGCGGGCGGCGGGGAAGGAAAGGAGAGGGAGAGAGGCAAGCTAGGCTGGGCCTGGTTCAGTTAGCTGGCTCCGTTTTTTTAAACAAAACTTTTTCTTTTTCTGTAATCCTTTTTCCATGTAGATCCATTTCAAAACTGTTTTGAATTATTTCAAATACCAGAAGGTTTGTAAAGTATATAAAATACTTAGGGGACCTTGTAATCCATATGGGATCCATTCATTTTGGTAATTTTCAAAATATACAAACCATCTGAAAAGGTTTTCAAGCGAGGGGAAAAGTTAGGGTTTTAGGGTTTTGCATTTTTATCTTGTTTGAATTTAGTCTTAGCAAAATAGATGATGCTTATTCAATGCACAATCAACCCTAAATATTATTTAACTAAAACTGAGGTGTTACAACTAGAGAGCGGCATCATGACCATTATCCGAAGCCCTTCTTGTGGATTAGGGTTTGGTGCAGCCACAAAAGAGAGAGAAGAATAAATCGAGTGAGATCTGAATAGGATGGTAGAGCGTAACGTGGGGATTTTATTGCGAGTAACCGTGATAACTGAGGCGACCATAGCCGACTGTGATGGCTAGGTTACGCCAGTTGCGAATGGGAATCATGAGAATGTATGTGGTTTGGAGAAGAAAGATAGAGAGAAAGCAAGTGGACCGGTCTAGACCGACCGAACCGGTTTGGTCCAACCTAACTAGATGGAGTGACCCGTGGGCTTAGGAGGGGTATTTCGGTCATTTTATAATTATTTATTGAAATAAAATTGATACACTCAATTAAAATCTAAATAAAAATACTTAAAAGTAAATAAAAATAATTTTAAGTATGGAAAATAAAAACAAGTCCACATTCTTATTCCTATGAGATTTTAAATTATTTTTTTGGATAATAAAAAATTCATAGATGTTTAAATACCAAAGGAAAAGAGTTTGATAAATATAAATATAATATAAAGACAACAAAATTCATAAATAATAATAATTAAAACAATATTCTTTAATTTTAAGAAATCTTTAAGCTTAAGTTATCTAAATAATTAAAACACTATTATTTGATGAATTGGAAAGAAATCCAATAATGGCAACTTACATAATTAGTCTTATAAATATATAATAGAACACAAATAAGGGAGGTTTATTATACAATCAACACAGATGGATAGCATATCTTTAAATACAAGCATGCAATTGCTTCTTTAAACATTAACCTTATTAGGCAATGATGCCATCTTTAGAACCCAAGGACCAGGATCATGTAGAATCATTGAAAAACACTATCTCATAGTATCCAGACAAGTTCACCTTGCTCATGCCTTTTGATTAATTTATAAAAACATCTTTTCCAAATGTATTACATTACAACCTTCATTGAGGAGAAAAGTATTATTTTATGAATGAATTGATTATAATCTGGTGCGTAGTGGCACCATGGTTGAGCAGATTGATTATGGTTGAGGTTGCATTGCAAATGTGAAAGCACGTCTAGGATTAATCAGCAATATTGTCAATGATTCTAAGTGTCGTATAGACATTGCTAACCACAAATCTTTTTGTGAGGAAAATGAGTCAGAATTACTTTGTTCCTTCTGCTCATCCTTGGATGGCAATGTTAGGTTGTATTCCCAATGAGGAATCAGCGGGTGGGTTCCTGTAACATCTCCATCATGTGCTACGAGATGACAGATCTAGTGTGTTTGAAGGGAGGGTAATTGAAAGGAGGTCTTTCGACCAAAGTTCATTACAAAAGGGTGGAATGCGAGGTCGTGGAGAGGCATGGATGTCGGGACAGCAACTCCGGGAGGTGGATCTTGTGGTTGGTCGTCCGGCAAGCGGTGTAGCAATGGTGATGCACCTCTTTGGCTGTGTGGTAAACAATGAGTAGGCGGTGGGGATCCTGGTGTTCGTGACGTTGCAAAAAATGCGACTCCTAGATCGTGTTTGGAGTCCTGGCTTGGTGACAGCGGGAGGTTTGAGGTACTGGGATGTGGTGTGAAGGTTTTTCCAGTGAAAGCTCAGTGCTTCAACACCAGCGATGGCAATGCATGCAAGTGCTGTAACCTTTTTGGGAGGTTCTAGTGTGGTTAACCTCCCTGTGTGTGGGCTCCATGTGAAAACCCATGCCCGTGTCGGTCTCGTTGATGATGTTGTATTGCGTCATCACCCTCTTAGGGTCGTCGTCGTGGAGCTCTGGTTTCTCATGGTCATGTTCCTTTGTCATCTGCAGGATAGTTTGGATCCTGTCTCGAGGCTCTTCAGGCGTTGCCATGTATGATCTAGACGACCTCATATCTTATAGACGTGACTTGTTTCTCACCACTCTCTGGCCTCATTGCTCACTGGCAGGATCGGTGCTCCATCTGCCGGAGCGGTAGGGTAGGCGGCCTTTCTAGCGACAACTTGGTGGGTGTGGTGCGCCGTTGTCCGGTGGTTTCACATGGAGGTGTGATGACACCTTTAGCTAGTAGTTTTGGGTGGTTCTTCGGGGTGTGACTAATCCTGTGTTTTTTTATCTGCTTTGGAAGAGGGTTTCTTCATCATTTTGCGTCGATTTAGTTGTGTGCTTTTTATTTATAAAGTGGGGCAAAAGACTGTTTGGAGAGAGAAGAAATGTTATAGTAGAAATAACTTTAAAAAATAGTAAGTGTGGATGCCCAACAAAAAAATTAAAAGCATCAATCATAGATATTTTGCGTGCACTTGTCAGACAAAACACGGTCTTAAATTATAATTGTTACAATTATGACCTCCTTTATATTACTTCAAAAAAATAGTTTCATAATATTTTTGTCCGACTCCCTCATTTCTGCAACATATTGACCTTTGATAACACCTTAACTTTTTGTATTTATAAATCTTGAGATACAAATTAAATATTCAAACTAGTCTCGAGAATTTAATTGGAGGATAACAATAGTTTGATTCGCTATAAAAAGTTAGTTTGTGTTTTTAAGTACTCTTTCTGTTTCATAATTCTTATATACTAATATACTTGTGTTATGACACTGTATTCACTATATAATCTTTGAAATGAGCAACATCTTCTTAACGGTGGTTATTCATAAGTTTCCTCTATGATGATGATTTAGTTGATGTCTTAGTCAGAATTGTTTCCTTACATTTTTTCTCTACTTGGTTCCCAATAGGCCCGGGACTAGTGGTGTGCACCGCTTCGGGCCGTTGGGTCCGGACCATTAGTCCCGGCCCCACCAAAGCCGGGACTAATGGCCTGAATGAAAGGCCCGTTTTCTACTATCCTGCTTCTAGGTTGTTGAAAATAGATCTAGAGGAAAATATAGCCACTTCTTCAAGGAGTGTGGATGTATGTTTTCTGAGCTACATATATCCATTCGTTTTGGAAAGTCAAAATTATCTTTTTTTGATATATAAAATGAGTTCTATGAACGTGTAAAATCTTATTGAAAAGTACATTACATTTTAGGCTACACGAAAATGAAAAATTTAGGGCTATAAGTAGGCGTTAAATTCATTTTTGGTCTTCACAATTGTCTTTTTTTTTGTGAAAGTCACAACTGAAAACATATCTGGATGAAAATATATGCGTACGTGTGACATCCATATGCACATGTATGATTCTTCTGATTTTTTAAAATGAAATGTAAAATTCTCGTTTTTTTCTTCCAAAACGCAGGCTACATGGAGTATGGGATTCATTTGAAGTTTTTGCTTCACCAAGCATGCTACATAGAGATTTTATCTACACAATGTTTGAATTTATATAATCTAGACACAACATAAGCTACTCCTTGTACATCTATTATGACATATCAACTAATATTATTAAAATATACAATCACCTATTAATTGTTGGAGATATGCCCTAGAGGCAATAATAAATGTAGTTATTATTATATCTTTGTGTTTATGATAAATATTTACATTCATGCTATAACAGTATTAACAAGAAAACATTAATACTTGTGTGATTTCTAAACTAAATTAGAGTCCCTAGTAAAGCCTCTTCATAATACTAGCTTGTTGGTTAATAGATGATTGTGGTTTCCCTATCATGAACATTGAGATGTTATTAACAACAAGATCATATCATTAGGAGAATAGTATGATGGACATACTCCTATAGATAAGCGTAGCATAAAGATCAAGTCATTTTAATAGTTCAATTGCTATATGCTTTCTGATACATAGTAACCTAATTCCTTCGACCATGAGATCATGCTTATCACCATCACCGGAAGGATGCTTTGATGACATCAAACACCACACCGTAACTGGGTGGCTATAAAGGTGGCATTGAGTGTTTGGAAAGTATGGGTTGAGACACATGAATCAAGAGTGGGATTTGTCCATCCATATGACAGATAGATATACTCTGGGCCCTCTCGGTGGAATGACATTCAATTAGCTTGCAAGCATGTGACTGGCTCACAAGGGATCACATTTCACGGGAACGAGAAAAGAGTACTTATCGGTAACAAGGTTGAACTAGGTATGCAGAGATACCAACGATCAAAACCTTTGATAAGTAAACTATCGTGAGACAAAGGGAAATTGGTATAGTATGTAAGTGGTTCATTCGATCGCAAAGTAATCGTAGAAATATGTGGGAGCCATATGAATTTCCAGATTCCTCTATTGGTTATTGTTCGGAGAAGTGTCTCGATCATGTCCACATAATTCACGAACCGTAGGGAGACACACTTAAGGATTCGATGTTGTTGAGTAGTTATGGAATGATGAGTAAGAGACCGAATGTTGTTCGGAGTCTCGGATAGGATCCGGGATATCACGAGGAGATCCGGAATGGTCCGGAGAATAAGATTCATATAAGGAAAGTCTTGTTTCGGAGTTGGGGAATGATTTTGGTGTTTTCATCGGGAATGTTCTAGAAGGTTCCGGAAGGTCCGGCACTCCGGAGGGGAAGGGTACATGACTGTGTCTTAACAAGTTGGAATGATTGCATCATGTAATAGGTGTCATCTCTGAGCAAAAAAAGGAATAAATCAAATCCTAGTTTGAAAAGTCAAACGCAAATTTGAAAAGTCAAACGACAAGTTTGCTTTGGTGGAGGGAGAGTAGGAAACCTACTTGGGGAGGAAGTCCTCCTCCCTCCACCGCCGGCCAAGGAGGCCAACTTGGGGGAGGACTCCCTCACCCTTGGCCGCGCCCTCCCACCTATAAAAGTAGGAGCAAGGGTGCCCCTCTAGACACACCTCTCACACCTGAAACCCTAACCCTAGCCACCGGCCCTCCTGCAGCCGCCGCCGCCCTAGGGTTTGCCCTAGCCGCCGACTTGGGGCTCTCCCCTTGCCCTAGACACCGGCCTAGCCTCTTCTCCTTGGTGCCTCTAAACCCTAGATCGCCAAGGCTCTCTCATAGTCCACCATACTCGCTCCGGCTTAAGGCGAAGCCCTGCAAGATCTCCCCTCTACTTCTGGTACCATGTCGTTGTGCTGCCAGAATCACGAGGAGAGTGCTACAACCTCCGCTGCCTGCTGGAACAAGGGAGGGGAAGGTCTTCATCGAGTACCGAACGTGTGACCGACTGCGGGAGCGCTGCCAGAACGCAGCGCCGGAAGGATCGTCTACACGATCTTGAGATCGGCAAGAGTACGACTACATCACCCACGAGAATCCGCTCTCGTTAACCGCTTTGGAATCTTCGAGGGTGAGTTCTTCTATCGACTCGTTGCTACAATCTAGTAGATAGATCTTGGCTTGTTTGTTTGCATGCGGTAGAAATTTTTTGTTTTCCATGCTACGAAACCCTACATTGGTATCAGAGCCGTGTCTATATGTAGATCTGTTGCACGAGTAGAACACAATGGTCATTATGGGCGGTGGTGCTTTTATTATCAATCGCTTCTTGTGTACTTTGCATCTTGCGGTATGATGGGAGGAAGCGGCCCGGGCTAACTTTACATGACATCGTTCATGAGACTTGCTCCACGCTGAACATGCAACTTGTATTGCATAAGTGGCTTTGCGGGTGTCTGTCTCTCCCATTATAGTATAGATCAAATTTACAACGGGCACTTGATAGTTCTAGCATCAACGTTGTGGTTCTTGTTCGTAAGTTAGAGCGACACTTAATGAAAGCCCCAAACCACGTAAAATATGCAAAGAAAATTAGAGGCGTCTAACTTTGTTTTGCAGGGGTGCTGTGATGTGATATGGCCATGATTGTGATTATATTTGATGTATGCAATGTTCCTTATTGTAAGTTGGCATCCGGCAGGATCCATATGGTTGTCTTTAAATTCTGTTAATACCCGCGTGTCTATTCAAAGTAGTTGTAATAGTTGAAGCTGGTGGACGACAACCATGGAGCGGCGTCATTGACCTTGATGGAATGCCGGTGATGATGGAGATCATGTTCGTGCTTGAAGATGGAGATCGGAAGAACAAAGAAGAAAGGCCATATCATATCACATATTATGAATTGCATGTGATGTTAATCCTTTATGCATCTTGTATTGCTTAGTTAACGACGGTAGCATTATAAGATGATCCCTCAAGCACACAAATTTCAAGTTTTAAAGTGTTCATCCTTAGTTAGCACCATTGCTAAAGCTTGTTGTTTCGAAGCACCATGTGATGATCGGGTGTGTTAGATTCTGCAAGTGTATACAACGTGAGCAAGCCAGTTTTGCTCATGCAGAAGCTAAGGTTTGATCTTGACGAGCCTAGCATGTACAGACATGGTCTCGAAACACGGATCACCGAAAGGTAAAGCATGAATCATATAGTAGATATGATGAACATGTCAATTATTCGCCATTGAAGCTACATCAACTCTCGTGATGATCGGTTTTGATGTGGTGGATTTGGTTCGTGTGATCACTAAAACAATGTGAGGGACATTGTTTTGAGTGGGAGTTCACCTAGATTAATTTAACTATTAATTAGAACTCAATTTGTCATAAACTTAGTCTAAACTATTGCAAATATGTTGTAGATCAATGGCGGCCCCTACCATCAATTTTAATGCGTTCTTAGAGAAAGAAAAGTTGAAAAACAATGGAAGCAACTTCGCGGATTGGTTCCGCAATTTGAGGATTGTCCTCAATGCTGGCAATTTGACCTATGTGCTGGATGCACCGTTGGGTGACACGCCTGTAGCTGATGCTACCGATGAGGTAAAGAATGTTTTCCTCGCTCGGAAGAATCAGTACTCCACAGTTCAGTGTGCTATCTTGTATGGTTTGGAATCGGAGCTTCAGGAAAGGTTTGAGAATTCAGACCCACATGATATTGTCCGTGAACTCAAAATGATATTTGAGGCTCACGCGGCAGTTGAGAGTTATGAGGCTTCTGAAAAGTTCTTTAACTACAAGATGGAAGAGGGCAGCTCTGTCAGTGAGCATGTGCTTAAGATGTCTGGGCACGCAAACAAACTCCAAAGTTTGGGTATAGTGATTCCTAATTCTTTGGGGATACATCGTGTCCTCCAATCACTACCGCCAAGTTACAAGAACTTTGTGATGAACTACAATATGCAAAACATGGACAAGACGTTGCCAGAACTCTTCTCCATGTTGAAATCTGCAGAAGTGGAGATCAAGAAAGAACACCAAGTGTTGTTGGTCAATAAGACCACCAAATTCAAGAAAGGCAAGCCTAAGCAAAAGGGAAACTTCAAGAAGGGCGGTAAGAAAGTTGCCTCACCGGCGAAGAAGACCAGGGCTGGACCTAAGCCTGATACTGAGTGCTTTTACTGCAAGCAATAGGGTCACTGGAAGCGGAATTGCCCAAAGTACTTGGCAGATTTGAAGAACGGCAACATCAAGAAGAAAGGTATATCCGATATACATGTTATTGATGCGTATCTCACTAGTACTCGTAGTAGTGCCTGGGTATTTGATACTAGTTCGGTTGCTCATATTTGTAACTCGAAACAGGTGCTGCAGAATAAACGGAAGCTAGTGAAGAACGAGGTGACGATGCGCGTTGGAAATGGTTCAAAGGTTGATGTGATCGCGGTCGGCACGCTACCTCTTCATCTACCATCGGGATTAGTTTTATACTTAAATAATTGTTATTTGGTGCCTGCGTTGAGCATGAACATTATATCGGGATCTTGTTTATTGCGAGACGGTTACTTGTTTAAGTCCGAGAATAATGGTTGTTCGATTTATATGAGTAATATGTTTTATGCACATGCACCTTTGATAGATGGTCTATTCTTATTGAATCTCGATTGTAGTAATACACACATAAATAACATTTAGGCTAAACGTTTGAAAATGAGCGATAACTCGACCTATATGTGGCACTGTCGTCTTGGTCATATCGGAGTGAAGCGTATGAAGAAACTCCATTCCGATGGACTTCTTGAATCACTTGATTTTGAATCACTTGAAAGATGCGAAGCATGTCTGATGGGTAAAATGACTAAGACACCATTTTCTGGTATGATGGAGCGAGCTACAGACTTATTGGAAATCATACATATCGATGTGTGTGGACCTATGAGTGTAGCATCGCGCGGTGGTTATCGTTATGTTCTTACCTTCACGGATGACTTGAGTAGATATGGGTATATCTATTTCATGAAACATAAATCCGAAACTTTCAAGAAGTTTAAGGAATTTCAAAGTGAGGTAGAGAATCAACGTAACAAGAAGATTAAATTTCTACGTTCTGATCGTGGAGGTGAATATCTAAATTACGAGTTTGGCGACCATTTGAAGAAATGCGGAATACTTTCACAATTGACACCGCCGGGAACACCACAGCGTAATGGTGTGTCTGAACGTCGTAATCGAACTCTCTTAGATATGGTTCGTTCTATGATGTCACTTACAGATTTACCGCTATCGTTTTGGGGTTATGCATTAGAAACAGTCGCATTCACTTTAAATAGGGCACCATCTAAATCCATTGAAACGACACCGTATGAATTATGGTTTGGGAAGAAACCTAAATTGTCGTTCCTTAAAGTTTGGGGTTGCGAAGCCTATGTAAAGAAGTTACAGCCGGACAAGCTTGAACCCAAAGCGGAAAAATGCGTCTTCATAGGATACCTGAAGGAAACTATCGGGTATACCTTCTATCATAGATCCGAGGGCAAAATCTTCTTTGCCAAGAATGGATCCTTTCTGGAGAAGGAATTTCTCTCGAAAGAAGTGACTGGAAGGAAAGTAGAACTCGACGAGGTTATTGAACCTTCTCTCGAACTTGCGAGTAGCGCAGCACCGGAAGAAGTTCCTGTGGTGCCTACACCAATAAGAGAGGAAGCTAATGATGATGATCATGAAACTTTGGTTGAAGTTGCTACAGAGCCTCGCAGGTCAACGAGAACTCGTACCACTCCTGATTGGTATGATCCCGTTATGAGTGTCATGTTGGTGGACAACACCGATGACCCTGAGACATATGAGGAAGCGATGATGAGACCAGATTCAAATAAATGGCAAGAAGCCATGAAATCCGAGATTGGATCCATGTATGAAAACCAAGTATGGACTTTGGTGGACTTACCGGATGGCCGAAAGGCTGTCGAGAACAAATGGATTTTCAAGAAGAAAACAGATGCTGATGGTAATGTTACTGTCTATAAAGCTTGACTTGTCGCAAAAGGGTTTCGACAAATTCAAGGAGTTGACTACGATGAGACTTTCTCACCAGTAGCGAAGCTAAAGTCTGTGAGGATTATGTTTGCAATCGCTGCATATTACGATTATGAAATATGGCATATGGATGTCACAACAGTGTTCCTCAATGGAGACATTGATGAAGAGTTGTATATGATGCAACCCAAAGGTTTTGTCGATCCTAAAGATGCTGACAAGGTATGCAAACTTCAAAGGTCCATATATGGCTTGAAGAAAGCATCCCGAAGTTGGAATCAATGTTTTGATAAGGTAATCAAAAGCTTTGCTTTTATACAAACTTATGGAGAAGCTTGTATTTACAAGAAAGTGAGTGGGAGCTCTGTAGCATTCTTAATAATATATGTAGATGACATATTGTTGATTGGGAATGATGTAGACCTTCTTAATAGTGTCAAGGAATATTTGAATAATAGTTTTTCAATGAAAGATCTTGGCGAAGCAGCTTACATATTAGGCATAAAGATTTATAGAGATAGATCAAGATGCCTAATATCATTGTCACAAAGTACATATTTGGACAAAGTTCTAAAGAGGTTTGGAATGGAAGATAGCAAGAAAGGGTTCTTGCCCATGTTGCCCAATACGACCTTGAGTAAAACTCAAAGTCCAGCAACGGCAGAAGATAGAGAAAGGATGAGTAAGACTCCCTATGCCTTAGCCATAGGATCTCTAATGTATGCCATGCTATGTACTAGACCTGACATTGCATATGCTGTTAGTTTAACTAACAGATATCAAAGTGATCCAGGAGTGGATCATTGGACAGCGGTCAAAAACATCCTTAAGTACTTGAGAAGAACTAAGGATATGGTTCTTTCTTATGGAGGTGATGAACAGCTCGTTGTAAATGGTTACACCGATGCTAGTTGGAACACCGATCGGGATGATTCTAAATCACAATCTGGATACGTATTTATTTTGAATGGTGCAGCAGTTAGCTGGAGGAGTGCAAAGCAAAGCATTGTGGCGAGATCTTCAACTGAATCGGAATACATAGCTGCTTCGGAGGCTTCACAAGAAGCGATATGGATGAAGGAGTTCATTACAGATCTCAGTGTCGTTCCAAGTGCGCTGGACCCAATGTCTATCTACTGTAATAACATGGGTGCCATAGCCAATGCGCAAGAACCAAGGTCACACAAGAAGCTGAAGCATATCAAGCTACGTTTTCACGCTATTCGAGAACATGTCCAAGATGGTGACATAAAGATTTGCAAAGTACACACAGATCTAAATGTGGCGGATCCGTTGACTAAACCTCTCCCGAGGGCAAAACATGACCAACACCAAACTGCCATGGGTGTTCGGTATATTACCATGTAATCTAGATTAGTTGACTCTAGTGCAAGTAGGATACTGTTGGAGATATGCCCTAGAGGCAATAATAAATGTAGTTATTATTATATCTTTGTGTTTATGATAAATGTTTACGTTCATGCTATAACAGTATTAACAAGGAAACATTAATACATGTGTGATTTTTAAACTAAATTAGAGTCCCTAGTAAAGCCTCTTCATAATACTAGCTTGTTGGTTAATAGATGATTGTGGTTTCCCTATCATGAACATTGAGATGTTATTAACAACAAGATCATATCATTAGGAGAATGGTATGATGGACATACTCCTATAGATAAGCGTAGCATAAAGATCAAGTCATTTTAATAGTTCAATTGCTATATGCTTTCTGATACATAGTAACCTAATTCCTTCGACCATGAGATCATGCTTATCACCATCACCGGAAGGATGCTTTGATGACATCAAACACCACACCGTAACTAGGTGGCTATAAAGTTGGCATTGAGTGTTTGGAAAGTATGGGTTGAGACACATGAATCAAGAGTGGGATTTGTCCATCCATATGATGGATATATATACTCTGGGACCTCTCGGTGGAATGTCATCCAATTAGCTTGCAAGCATGTGACTGTCTCACAAGGGATCACATATCACGGGAACGAGAAAAGAGTACTTATCGGTAACAAGGTTGAACTAGGTATGCAGAGATACCGACGATCAAAACCTCGGATAAGTAAACTATCATGAGACAAAGGGAAATTGGTATCATATGTAAGTGGTTCATTCGATCGCAAAGTAATCGTAGAAATATGTGGGAGCCATATGAATTTCCAGATTCCTATATTGGTTATTGTTCAGAGAAGTGTCTCGATCATGTCCACATAATTCACGAACCGTAGGGAGACACACTTAAGGATTCGATGTTGTTGAGTAGTTATGGAATGATGAGTAAGAGACCGAATGTTGTTCGGAGTCTCGGATAGGATCCGTTATATCACGAGGAGATCCGGAATGGTCCGGAGAATAAGATTCATATAAGGAAAGTCCTGTTTCGGAGTTGGGGAATGATTCCGGTGTTTTCATCGGGAATGTTCTAGAAGGATCCGGAAGGTCCGGCACTCCGGAGCGGAAGGGTACATGAATGTGTCATAACAAGTTGGAATGATTGCATCATGTACTAGGTGTCATCGCTGAGCAAAATAAAGGAATAAATCAAATCCTAGTTTGAAAAGTCAAACGCCAATTTGAAAAGTCAAACAGCAAGTTTGCTTGGTGGAGGGAGAGTAGGAAACCTACTTGGGGAGGAAGTCCTCCTCCCTCCACCGCCGTCCAAGGAGGCCGACTTGGGGAGGACTCCCTCCCCCTTGGCCGCGCCCTCCCACCTATAAAAGGAGGAGCAAGGGTGCCCCTCTAGACACACCTCTCACACCCGAAACCCTAACCCTAGTTGCCGGCCCTCCTACAGCCGCCGCCCTAGGGTTTTCCCTAGCCGCCGACTTGGGGCTCTCCCCTTGCCCTAGCCTCCGGCCTAGCCTCTTCTCCTTGGTGCCTCTAAACCCTAGATCACCAAGGCTTTCTCATAGTCCACCATACTCGCTCCGGTTTAAGGCGAAGCCCTGGGAGATCTCCCCTCTACTTCCGGTAACACGCCGTCGTGCTGCCGGAATCGCGAGGAGAGTGATACAACCTCCGCTGCCTGGAGGAACAAGGGAGGGGAAGGTCTTCATCGAGTACCGAATGTGTGACCGACTGCGGGAGCTCTGCCGGAACGCAGTGCCGAAAGGATTGTCTACACGATCTTGAGATCGACAAGAGTATGACTACATCACCCACGAGAATCCGCTCTCGTTAACCGCTTTGGAATCTTCGAGGGTGAGTTCTTCTATCGACTCGTTGCTACAATCTAGTTGATAGATCTTGGCTTGTTTGTTTGCATGCAGTAGAATTTTTTTGTTTTCCATGCTACGAACCCCTACATTAATAATTGGTGCCTAATCAACCTTCATGTTAAGGATGCAAATGGGTACCCTAAGGGTACCCTCTACCCTACTTAGTACAATAAAATAAACTAGATTTTCATAAATCATCGCTTTTTTAAAAAACTAGTTCATTTATTTGAACTAAACTAAAATAGAGGGCACCCTAAAGGCTCCAAACTTGCATCTCTACTTCATGGAGAAGTGAACCCAGCCACCAGATTCAATTCCTCACAAATGCATTCCTTTATATTACTTCAAAAAATAGTTTCATAATATTTTTGTCTGACTCCCTCATTTCTGCAACATATTGACTGTTGATAACACCTTAACTTTTTGTATTTATAAATCTTGAGATACCAATTAAATATTCAAACTAGTCTCGAGAATTTAATTGGAGGATAACAATAGTTTGATTCGCTATAAAAAGTTAGTTTGTGTTTTTAAGTACTCTTTATGTTTCATAATTCTCATATACTTGTGTTATGACACTGTATTCACTATAATCTTTGAAATGAGCAACATCTTCTTAACAGTGGTTATTCATAAGTTTCCTCTATGATGATGATTTAGTTGATGTCTTAGTCAGAAATTGTTTCCTTAAATTTTTCTCTCTACTTGGTTCCCAATAGAACCGGGACTAGTGGTGTGCATCGCATCGGGCCGTTGGGTCCAGACTATTAATCCCGGACCCAGCCACAGCCGGGACTAATGGCCTGAACGAAAGGCCTGTTTTCTACTATCATGCTTCTAGGTTGTTGAAAAATATTCTACTGTTATGAAAATATTAGTGGCACTTTTAGAAAATGGCACACCACTAATATATTGGGTCTGTGTAGACACATGTCACTGGTGGAAAACATGCCTATAGTCCCGGGCCGCAACGGGATCTAGTCCCGGTTTTGGGCCCGGGATTGCCAAAACGGGACTAGAGCCCCCCCTCTCTAGTCCCGGCTCGCTACAGCCCGCGACAGATAACAGCCACGTGGCTGTTTCAGCAAGGCGGGAGGAGGAAACCCTCTAGTCCCGGGCCGTAACACCACTCGGGACTATACGGTTTCCTGTCGTGGCAGAGAATTGTGTGTTTCTCTGTCGCGGCAAAGATTGTGTGTTTCCTTTTTTGCCATTTCGTTCCTTTTTCATTTTGTGTTTCACTATAATTTCAAACATATATTTCAGTACACATATTATACGCTACTACATACACAGTACACGTCGATGCATCTATATAATTAATCGATCCCTTGCAAGCATACACATAATCAATCATATCAAAAGGAAGAAATGTTTTGAAATTGCATGGTCTGAAACTCTAAAATTACATGGTCTGAAACTCTAAAATTCTATTCTAAGCTCTGAAACTCTAAAATTACACATTTAAATTTTCAGTAACCATGTGCCTAATCAAAATTTGTTACACATATCAAAATCCTTCTACTTCTAGAGCATGCATGCATTGATCCATATCTCTATACTTCTAGAGCATTATAGAGCTAAAGTAGCAATAAGAGATGAAAGAATGAAGTTCTAACCTTTTAAAACTTCGATTTAGGGGTTGCAAACTAAATCTTGACAAATCTTGAGAAAAAAATGGCATGAACTCGGCTTGCTTCTTTGAGTAAAATGGCCACCATATGGCTAGGGAAGGTGGACACGAAGCTGTATATATACTGAGGAACAACTAGTCCCGGGCCGTGATACGACCCGGGACTAATAGTCCCTGAAAAGAGCAGCTGACCCGCTCCAGGTTACTAGTCCCGGGATATATTACGGACCGGGACTAGAGGTTTGTTCCGGCCCGGGACTAGTGGCTATTGCGATTCCTAGCCGTTGGAGGTGTCACAGCCCGGGACTAGTGCTAGCACTAGTCACGGTTCGTGATAGGTCGGGACTGATGGCTTTGTGCAGATCAAATCGAAGACCATTTTTCTAGTAGTGTGTGTCCCACATACCAGTGGCGTCTCCACGTTCTGGACATGCCACTTGTATAGTCCTATAAGCAGTTTCCTCCATCGCTACACTTCAGACCAACGTGTGTTAACCGTACATGCTCATCAACTCGCACTAGTAGGAAACATGCCTCTAGTCCCGGACCGTAAGGGCCTTTAGTATTGGTTGTGGAACCGGGACTAATCAAGCGGGACTAGAGGACCACCACTAGTCCTGGACCAGTTACCAGCCAAGACTAGTGGATCTCCACGTGGCTGCCCCTGCGCGCTCGTGGTGCACACCCACTAATCCCGGTTAGTGTTAAGGACCGGGACTAGTGGGTCTCTGCCGCGGCAGCATTTTGCGCCTTTTCTCTGCCGCGGCAGAGCATTACCTTGGACTAGTGGTTCTCTGCCGCAGCAGCATTTTGTGCCCTTTCTCTGCCGCGGCAGAGATTTCATTTTTTATTGTTTTATTTACTTATTTTTCATTTCAACATAGTTTTTGAATATTTCTACGCCACCACATATCGTACACATTCGTGCATATATAATATAATTTGTATTACGATATCGAGCATACAAATATATACAATTTACATAGTTACATGGAGATCACAAAATATTGGGACTAGAGCACATCTGTTCGATTACATGGAGATTAGTAGCGCCTATTCACACTAAATTCTCCGGCATCGTCTATGATATCTTTGACAATAAATCCCGCCAACTCCTCCACAATTGCTAGTATGCGTTGCTCTGTTAGTAGTTGATCCCGCATTCTCGAACTATATATAAGAAAAAGGAGATCAGTATGAATATCAATCATGATAACAAAAGGTGACGGCAATAAAATGATGGTGTAAATGCATTGCTTACATCGACTCTATAATCATTGTGTTCGGTGGTAAACGTGCGAATGAACTCGCATACGTAGAATCCACATAGATTCGACCCCTGCGGCAGGCGTTTCGTCGGAGTTGACGGCGGTGGCGTGGTGCGCGGCCGAGCTCGGGGACGGGCCTGCGGGGCGCGGCGGCAAGGGCGCGGGCGCGGGGCTCGGCGGTGGCGGCAGGCCGAAGGAGAGAGGGAGGCGCAGCGGGCGTGAAGGTTCATTGGAGTTCGCGGAGGGCAGCCTGGCGGCGCTTCGTCGTCTCTCTGGCCTTCACTTCTCCCGGTGCATGGAACGCACCGGGGGAGAAGGCCTCAATTTATACCCCCCTCTAATCCCGGTGTGTGGCACGCACCGGGACTAGAGGGGGTGTTTCATTTCGCACGCTGGGGCTAGACCCTTAGTCCCGTCTGGTAACCTGGGCCGGGACTAAAGGCCCAAATTTGCGCGCGCTCGGACCAGCGCGCCGTGGCTTTTTTTCAAATTTTCGGATATATCATTTAAAACATTTAAATTATACTTTTTTGCATACTTATGAATTTGAGAAAACTTTCAACATGAAAAGTTCTTGAATTTGAATAATTAATCCAAATCCATTTTATGTTTTATAAAACAATTGTTTTAAATAGTCAAATTATTAAACATTTTGCCATTATCAATTTAAAAATGCATTAACTATTATTTTTTGCATATTTTTGAATCTCACTAAACTTTCAACATGAAAAGTTCTTGAATTTGAATAATTAATCCAAATCCATTTTCTGTTTTGTAAAATAATTATTTTAAATAGTTAAATTATTAACCATTTTGCCATTATCAATTTAAAAATGCATTAACTATTTTTTTTGCATATTTTTGAATCTCACTAAACTTTCAACATGAAAAGTTCTTGAATTTGAATAATTAATCCAAATCCATTTTCTGAATAAGCTTTAGTCCCGGTTGTATCCACTAACAGGGACTAAAGATATTTCCCGCTATTTCTCACCGCTTCTCGCCAAGTTTTTCCGCCCTTTCCTCTGAACCGAGCTTTTAGTCCCGGTTGTAGCCACTAACAGGGACTAAAGATATTTCCCGCCATTTCCCACCGCTTTCTGCCACGTTTTATTGCCCTTTCCATCTATATATAGGCCGATCACACCATGGTTATGCACACATCCGCACCTTCCTCTCTCACAGAAATGGACAGCGCCTACTGGGCCATTCTGACCCTCGAGGAGACTGAGGTGCTGTGCGCCTCAAGCTACCCTTTCCCACCAGGCTACCGGCCACCCGCCGGCTGGATGCTGAGCGCTGGGGGGGTTCCTGTTCCTCCTGTGCCTCACGTCGGAGCAGCGGATGGATCCCTAGTGGGATCCCGACAACTACGACACCTGGAATGCCTTCTTCGCTAACCGGCGGGAAAGGGAGCTTGCCAGGTACGATGGTGATGGCCCGTCCCCAGTGAACCACAACAAATCCGGCCATCGTCTGTGGTGGGCGAACCGTACTATCATCGGTGTGATGCTCTACATTGTCGGGGGAGACCATCCTCGCCTGCGGTGCCCACAAGTCCACCCGCCACAGAGCCACAAGAAGGCCCCTCCCCCGCCCGCCATGAATCCAAGTCCGAAGTGGCAGGTGCCCCTAGTATATGCCATGGTTGGGTTGAGGATACCCAGAGTGGCAGGTGACAATGACGATGACGAAGAAGACCCTAAAGCTACGTACTATAGGACTAGGCATGATTATACTAAAGGGGACGGATTTAGTCCTGAGTGTTAGCTAGTACCGGTTTGTCCCGGTTTTTAACATTAATAAATCTATTGAGTGTTAGTCCCGGTTTGTGGATGGACCGGGACTAAAGGGGTCCTTTAGTCCCGATTCCGTAGTCTCAATTTTTAAATATTAATAAATGTCTTGAGTGTTAGTCCCGTTTTGTGGTTGGACCCGGGACTAAAGGGGGACCTTTAGTTCCGATTCGTACTACGACTTTCCCAAACTATGAAGATGTTGTACTGATTCGTACTTACATGAAGATCTGATCTCCAAACATGTGTGGTCACATATTAGGGAGTGCCTCTATGACGAGTTTCTTGGAGATGCCAAAGGACTAGGCTCCGACGGCATCTTCCTGAAACTCGCCATAGTGGTGTCCCTGCTTTCGCACACCATCTTGGAGCTTGTAACTTCTCTAACTAGATCAATACTCCTAGGAGCTAACCTAATTTCACATATTAGCGAGTGCCTCTATGACCAGTTTCTTAGAGATGCTGGAGGACTGGGCTCCGGTGGCATCTCCCTGAAACTGGCCGTAGTGGTGTCCCTGATCTTGAAGACCATCTTGGATATGCCTCAAACTGGCTCAAGGACTGGACTCACAAGGATGCCTATTTATAGTACAAGTAGCTCAGCATAGTGTCGACACTCACGACATAATGTCGGCACTCACCCCTATTATTAGTGTTGACTCATGTTTTGTCCCGGTTGGTTTCTCCAACCAGGACTAAAGGTTCAGCTTTAGTCCCAGTTGGCGACACCATCCGAGACAAGGTACAAGCCACACGACATAATGTCGACACTCACCCCTATCATTAGTGCAGCCTGGCCCAGCCTGCCGCAATCCCTTCAGTCGTGGTTGGTTTCTCCAATCGGGACTAAAGATAAACCCTCTATTTATAGGCCTTTCCCTCTATTTATAGGCTGCCCGATCCATCCTGCCCACCCTTTCACTCTATTTATAGGGCGACCGTCATGGCCACCCACACATACACACATTCCTCGCCTCCTACTTTAGGAAGCTCATCCCACATCCTCGTAGTCGACACGGCGAAAATGATGGAGTACTAGGCTCCGCCGGGCATGTCCGAGACTGGGCTCCGCCAGGCTGGCACTAGATGCTGCTACCTTCCGGGACGCGTAGCTTGGTGAGGAATCCAGGTGTCGTCGTCGACCTGGAGCTTCTTTGGTGGAGGTCTCCTGGTCCAGGAAGGGTGTAGAGGGATCCGGCCACCGAGGAGGTGGTACGTCATTGTGTCAGGGAGGAGGACGAGCACGTCCGTTGCTATATGGATGCGTTGGACACCGGGGTCGACGATACCTGGCAGATTCTTCAGGGATCTCACACGAGCTATGCTCGTGTGATGGTTCCTTCTCTTTGGGTTTTCACCTCCCGCGGCTTAGGCACTAGGAGTCGTCGTCCAGTTTGATTGAGCAAGATGACCAATGTTGCATGCATGTGGATCAGGGTAAAATGTTTGACTCAAAATATGATTACATAAAAGGTTTAATATATTACAGAGATCACCAACATCCCTATCTAGTGTTGTTGTTTTCTTCTGCATCGTAGCCATGGAGAATCTTCATCATTTAACAGGAGGTTTGGGTCAGTTTTCACTTTGAAGGACGGGATTTCATGAAACTTATTATAATCTTCTGACATATCTGTCTTGTCATCCACTCCCACGATGTTTCTTTTCCCTGAAAGAACTATGTGGCGCTTTGGCTCATCGGACGATGTATTCTTTTCCTGATTTCTTTTTCTCAGTTTCGTAGACATGTCCTTCACATAGAAAACCTGAGTCACATCATTGGCTAGGACGAATGGTTCGTCCATGTACGCAAGATTGTTGAGATCCACTGTTGTCATGCCATACTTTTCGTCTACATGTATCCTGCCTCCTGTCATCTTGACCCATTTGCACCGAAACAAAGGGACCTTAAAAGTAGGTCCATACAAGTTCCCATATCTCCTCTATGTACCCATAATATGTGTCCTTCTTCCCATTGTCATCTGTTGCATCAAAGCGGGCACCACTATTTTGGTTGGTGCTCTTTTTATCTTGGGCGATCGTGTAAAATGTATTACCATTTATCTTGTACCCTTGGAAAGTACATATAGTAGAAGATGGTAACCGTGCCAACAAGTACAACTAGTCTTCAACAGTGTTGTTATTCATGAGATGTTTCTGCAACCAACTGCCGAAAGTGTCCTCGTGTTCCACTTTAATCGAGGAGTCAGGCTTCCCCGGGTTTTCCGAGCGTACAATAATCATGTGTTTCTTGATATACGGAGCCACCAAGGTGGAATTGTGTAGATTTGTCTAGTGTGCTTTATTGAAAGAATCCCTGTCCATACGTACCATAGTTTTCCTTCCTAGTGTGCCTTTTCTAGTCAGCCTCCCCTCATATCAAGATTCAAGAACACCAATCGGCTTAAGGTCAGGAAGAAAGTCAACACAAAACTCAATGACCTCCTCTGTTCCATAGCCCTTAGATATGCTTCCTTCTGGCCTAGCACGGTTATAAACATATTTCTTTAAGACTCCCATGAACCTTTCGAAGGAGAACATATTGTGTAGAAACACAGGACCGAGAATTCTAATCTCTTAGACTAGGTGAACTAGGAGGTGCGTCATAATATTGAAGAAAGATGGAGGGTACAACAACTCGAAGCTGACCAAACATTGGACCACATCAATCTGTAACCCTGATAGACTTTCTGGATCGATTAACTTCTGAGAAATTGCATTGAGGAATGCACATACCTTCACAATGGCCAGCCAAACATTTTCTGATAGAATCCCCCTCAATGCAACCGGAAGCAATTGTGTCATAATCACATGGCAGTCATGGGACTTTAGGTTTTGGAAATTTTTCTCTTTCATATTTACTATTTCCTTTGTGTTAGACGAGAAGCCAGACAGGACCTTGATCTTGAAAAGGACATCAAAAAGATTTCCTTCTCTTCCTTGGTTAGAGCGTAGCTGGAAGGCCCTTGAAACTGCCCTGGATGCTTTCCGTCTCGTCCTTTATGATGTTGCTGGTCCTCCCGTTCTTTTGGTGTATCTTTTGACTTCCCATACAAGCCCAAGAAGCCTAGAATATTCACGCAAAGGTTCTTCGTTAGGTGCATCACGTCGATTGCAGAGCGGACCTCATGGACTTCCCAATAGGGTAGCTCCCAAAATATAGATTTTTTCTTCCACATGGGTGCGTGTCCGTCGGCGTCTTTCAGAACAGGTTGTCCTCCGGAACCCTTTCCAAATATTACATTTAAATCCTTGACCATACCAAATACATCAGCACCAGTACGGGGGGGCAGGCTTCTTTCGGTGATCTGCCTCGCCATCGAAATGCTTGCCTTTTTTTCTTAAGGGATGTCTAGGCGAAAGAAAACGACGATTGTACGGGTACATATTCTTCCTAGATTTATCCAGATATATACTTCCAGTCTCATCTAAACAGTGTGTGCATGCATTATATCCCTTATTCGTCTATCCTGAGATGTTACTAAGAGCAGGCCAATCATTGATGGTTACGAACATCAACGCTCGTAGGTCGAATGGGTTCTGTTTGTGCTCATCCCACACACGTAAACCTGGTTCAGCCCACAACTGTAAAAGTTCATCAACTAATGGCCTTAGGTACACATCAATGTCGTTGTCGGGTTGCTTTGGGCCTTGGATGAGCACTGGCCTCATAATGAACTTCCGCTTCATGCACAACCAAGGAGGAAGGTTGTAGATACATAGAGTCATGGGCCAGGTGCTGTGACTGCAGCTCTGCTCCCCAAAAGGATTCATGTCATCTGTACTTAGACCAAACCATAAGTTTCTTGCGTCACCAACAAAGTCCGGGAAGTCTCTCAATTTTTCTCCACTGCCGACCATCAACGGGGTGCCTCAACATCCCGTCTTTCTTATGTTCTTTCATGTGTCATCGCAACAACTTGGCATGCTCTTTGTTTCTGAACAAACGTTTCAATCGTGGTATTATACGAGCATACCACATCACCTTGGAAGGAACCCTCTTCTTGGGTGTCTCGCCATCAACATCACCAGGGTCATCTTTTCTGATCTTATACCACAATGCAGTGCATACCGGCCATTTATACAAATTCTCGTACTTCCCACCGCGGTAGAGGATGCAGTCATTAGGGAACGCATGTATCTTCTGCACATCTAATCCTAGAGGAAAGACGAGCTTCTTTTCTTTGTATGTACTAGCGGGCAATTCGTTATTTCTTGGAAGCAACCTCTTCATGAGTACCAGCAACTTCTCAAATCCCGAGTCAGTCACACCAGTCTCTGCCTTCCACTTCAGCAAATAAAGTGTGCTACCCAGCTTCTTCTGGCCATCTTCACAAGTTGGGTACAACAATTTGTTGTGGTCCTGTAACATCTGCTCAAACTGCAACCTCTCCTTTTGTGTCGCCGTCTCGCTTTGCATAAAAAATGACCCGGCCAAGATCATCAGCGGGTCGGTCTGGTTCCCGTTCTTCACCTCCTTCTTCATTGTCTTCCATTGCGGTATCAGCGTATTCAGGGAACATAGATCGGTAGTTGTCATCATCGCTCTCTTCTTCATCTCCGTCTTCCATTACAACCCCTTTTTCTCCGTGTTTGGTCCAAACATTATAGCCGGACATAAAACCAAACTGAATTAGGTGGCTCTGAATGACTCTTGCGGAAGTGTGAGCCTTCTCATTGCTACAGTCAACACATGGACAACACATAAAACCATCCCGCCGCTTGTTCTCCTCGGCCACAACTCGAAATGCATGCCTTATCCGAAAGCGGCAGAGCATCGATTACCGTACATCCATGGATGACACATCTGTATCATACAAATATATGTCAAACGCAATCGCTATGCTAAAATTAGGACTGCACGGTCTAAACGAGAAAATAGTTGCTAACCTTTTATTACACTTGGAAACAAAGATGAGAAAACTTAAGTGTGGCTCAGGCACCTCATATCATGTGTATATTGTGTGACCTAAACTCGCATCGCTCTAATGGACATTTCACCGAACACCTCTAGTGCATATGAACAAGAAAAAAATAGCGCAACAACACCACCTCTCCCACCAGGAAAAAAACAGTTGAGAGGGGGAGGGGCTGTGCATATATATATGGCCAGATCACTAGTCCCGGTTTGAGATACAAACTGGGACTAAAGGGGGTTCCCGCAGTGAGCGGCAGGGCCAGGGCCCTTTAGTCCCGGTTTGTGTCTCAAACCAGGACTAATGGGGTCTAACGGACCGGGACCTATGGATTGGGGTGGCTTGGGCCGTCCGGCGCGGGCCATTAGTCCCGGCCCTAGCCATAGCCAGGACTAATGGCCTGGACGAAAGGTCTGTTTTCTACTAGTGTCGCTTCAAATAGGGCCACTTGTATAGTCCTATAAGCAGTTTCCTCCGTCGCTAGGCTTCAGACCAACGTGTGTTAACCGTACTTGCTCATCAACTCACTTAAAAATAGGATGCCCAACCATGGTAAGATTTACTCCATGTAACGAGTATTTGGTTTACAATTTTTCTATTTTTTTGCGAAATTCCACCAATCTATTAACAATCATCAATAGCAGCACAAAAAACCTAAAAGTAATGGAAAATACAAATAGATCAATGGACCACCAAGTGAAGACTACAAACACTAGCACGAGTCGAAGGCGCACCACCGTCCTCGCCCCTCCATCACCGGAGTCAGACAAAGCTTGTCGTGGTAGATTTTGTTGAAAGGAATATGTCCGAGAGGCAATAATAAAGTGGTTATTATCTTATTTCATATTTATAATAAATGTTTATTGCTCATGCTATAATTATGTTGACCAGAAACATCAATACATGTGTGTTTAATAAACAAAGAAAATGTTCCTAGTAATGTCTCTTATTACACTATCTTGTTGATTAACAGATGATCAAGATTTTATGATTATGACATTGGATATTGTTAATAACGAGGTCACAGCATTGGTGAAATAATGTGATGAAAATTCTCCCAAAGTACTATACGATCATGTCGTCAATTTTATATTGCTATCTCATTCAAAGTAACTCAACTCCTTAGACCATGTTATCACGTCAATCACTACCACTGAAAAAGTACTTTGATTCTATCAAATGTCACACCATAATAGGGTGATTATAAAGGTGTCATAGGATACTTAGAAAGTGTTAGTTGAGGCTGGTGGATCAAGAGTGGGATTTGTCAATCCCGACGACAGATATATACTCAGGGCCCTCTCGGTAATATCACATTAACATAGCTTGCAAGCCAGTGATAAGATCACTAGAATGTTATATAACAGAAATGAGAAAAGAGTATTTGTCAGTAACGAGATAGAACTAGGTATCGATGATACAAAATGATCAGATCTCGGACATGTAAAATATCACGGGACAAAAGGAATTGGTTACTGCGACAAAAGTTCAGACGATCACTGGATTATCGTTGAGCTAGTGGTAGTCTTATGGATCCCTAGGTCCCTCTAATGATTATTTATTGGAGAGAGTCTCGATCATGTCCACATAGTTCTCGACCCATAGTGATACACATTTAAGGTTAGTCGACGGATTTGAGTGGATAGGAAATGCAGGAGAAAATACTAGACAACGCAGGAATTGTTCTGATGAATCTGCCAGAATAGTATCGATGTATCAAAATATTGCAAGGGATTAAATTGTTAAAGTTTTCATTAAATAAAGTGTTCATTAAATTAAGTACTCGTTAAATGAAGTGTTCATTAAATTGAGTAGCATTAAACCAAGTGAATTAAAGTGCTTTAATAGAAAGACCTTTAATTTTGAGTGGAAATTAAATGAAATTATGGTGACCCTTTGATTTGTGTGAGTCGAGACTGTTAGAGTATATCACGGTTTGGACTATATTTGGTAGTTTAAGTTTGCAATCCAATTATATCTCTAGTAGTCTTCTTGCCCCCCCCCCCCCAAGTCTTGTAATCTATATAAACAGCCCTTTGAGGCCACAATCAATACAGTTAATATTCCGCAATTCTACATGGTATCAGAGCGGTTCGCTCCGCCTAGGTTTTAGCCACATCTTCCGCCATGCCACCCCCGGGAGATTGTTCTCCACCAGGGCCGCGCAATAGTAGATTAGATTTTACTTCGCCAAAATTTTCTCGCCGGTTGTTGACCGACGTTTCTTCTACTTTCGCCGATCATAGATCGGATTGCGTCGTCCACAACCACATGTCGTCATCACGAGCCTCTACATCAATCTCGGAGTTGACTCATCTATGGCAAATCATCGCCAACGATCGTGCCAAGGAGGCTCCGCGCGGCGCCCCAAGGGACGTATTCACGCACTGCGTCGGCTTCTCCATCCTCACGTCATCACCACGCCGGCCCGTCTTTGCCAACATCAACCGGGATGCACATCCTCGAGTACACGCCTCGCCGTTAACATAGGGCTGCACCTCCATCACCCGTGGTCATCATCGCCGACAACCATCTACACCAACAACATCGTTGCACCATCGCCGCCACCACTAATCGTGGTCAACGTCAACGCCAACAAAAATTTCTTCTTCACGAGCAACGCCGCGCTCATACAAGCGGAAAAATATGGGTCTAATCCCCGAAATCAACTACCACAACAATTCAATCGCCATCAACAACTACCTCGTCTTCTTCGTCCACCACGACCTCGCCGCCAAAGTCGCAGTCTAATTTTTATTTTTGCACTAAATCAATTTTCTTCTTGCAACTACTCCATCTACTCCGACAAATCGGCGAACAACTTCTACGCACCAACCGTTCACGGAAAATTTCTCTATTGCTCTTTCCGGCTCTGGCTCGCATGGCTCGTGGTGGTCCATGTCTTCGCACGTCCGATATAGGCAACATCGACGCGTGCCTTTGTCCCCGTCATGCTACTGAGTTTGGCAAGATCGGCAAGGCGTGTCTCCTACCTCGACTACTCCAACTCAAACTACATCTACCTCAACTACTACGGTGAATTCTCTAGGCTCAACGACGACATCGACCACAACACAATGGCATCATCAACTTCATCGACTTCATAAATGGCGACTACATCGCCAATGGCATCATCGACCATGACTACAACGCATTACTTTCTGCTACATCGACATTGACATCCTCTCCCATCTCTGGCTTTGAATTATGTTCCAGTCAGACCGTTCGCGTCACTACCGATCCGACTGTGGAGGAGTGTTATTGTATATCACGGTTTGGACTATATTTGGTAGTTTAAGTTTGTAATCCAATTATATCTCTAGTAGTCTTCTTGTCCCCCAAGTCTTGTAATCTATATAAACAGCCCTTTAAGGCCACAATCAATACAGTTAATATTCCGTAATTCTACAGAGACTCCACCACCATCAAGAGGAGAGATGTAGGGGCACAACTATGGGATGGTGCATGCCTATTGGGCGCAGCCCCCCTCCTATAAAAGGAGGAGGTGGATACCCCCTCTCTACACACCATTCCCATCTCCTCTCATATGTCCTTTGGTTGACATCTTCCTCCTCTTGCTAGCTTGTCCATTGCCACGAGAACGATGCTTAGGCAAAGCCCTGCTCAAGATATTCTCTACCACCACCACTACCATGTCGTAGTGCTGCTGGAGTTCACAAGGATCCACTACTTCCGCTGCCCAACATAAAGCAAGTGACGGAAGTCATCGGCACACTGTATGTGTGACCGATTACGGAGGCAATGCCCCTTTGTGGCGCTGATCGTCTGCATGTCCTTGAGGGCGGACGTGTACATCTACTACAACCATGTTTGTTTGCGGGAACGTTATCCTGCTTACGGTCTTCAAAGGTAAGTCCTTCTAAATCCGTTACAAGGGTCGCCTAGATTCGATCTTGGCAGTTGCAACCATAGGATTTTTTTTGTTTTCTATACAATGAACCCCATCATTTGTTGTAGTAGACGAACGATAAGTATTTATGCTAAGGTCCCAAAGGACCAGCGCACCAGAGCGACAACCATCATCGAAGATAACAACCATAGATCGAAAGAGAGTGACCTCAAACCACATCAATGAAAACGAAAAAACGATCAGATCCCAAGAGATCCGCCGGACACACGACTCCACGCGTCCTCCGTCGGTGCACCGGAGCAAGGATAGAGCGGGAATGACCTTATTCTGACTTCAGGACATAGCCGTCGTCTCAACATCCCGAAAAAAACACTGAAAACAGTCTAAACAAAAACATGATCCTTCCCGCCGGCGAGAGGCCGTAGTCTGCCATAGCTCCAAAGCACCAAGGCCAGTGAAAACTGAGCGGACCGGTGACATCGCCGGCGAGAAGGACGAAACCCTAGAAGGGTTCTAGATCGCAGCCCTTGCATTTCCTGTGCTCACCCCATCGCGTATTGGTTCGGTAAGTGATTTGATTAATTTTTTCTATCCTTAATTGCCAAAAATATCCTGCTTGACAGGTAGAGGGTGAGTAATTCAATCCACGCTAGCTTAGTTGCCAAAAATAGGACGCCCAACCATGGTAAGATTTACTCCATGTAAGAGTATTTGGTTTACAATTTTTTCTATCCTTGGTTGCCAAAAGTATCCTCCTTTTAGGTTGTTGTAATGATGGCAGGTATAGGGTCAGTAGCTTAGTTGCCAAAAATATCCTACGATGCAGGCTTTTGTGGTAGTCATCCTTCTGAGTCGCGCTCAATCCAATTCATGAAAAGTTGACGTTTTGAACTTTGATATGGTCCTAAAATGCAATGTTGGACGACTAACTTTTGTTTCCATATATGTACATAATTGCTAATAATACTATTTTAAAATTAGTTCCACAGATTCTAGTCGGCATCACGATTATCTAGTCGCTGGCTTACGAGTTGGCCCGGCAGCGATTACATATGGATCACAATACTAGCACGTGTTCTTGCTAGACTTCTCCTTACGAGTATGTGGCAGCAAGCAGCGCGCGTTGCTGCTTGGTTTTACCACACTACTTTTCTGGGCAATCTTCTTCTCGCTATAAATAGCTCTTTAAAAGGGCGAGTACCACACTGAGATGTTCTTCCTAACACAACAGAAATTAGATAGCAAAAGAGGCATTCGATCGTAGCCATGAACATGGGGCGTGACTTCCACATGGCAGAAGGGGAAGGAGAGACTAGCTACGTCAATAACTCGAAGCATCAGGTTCGTAAAGCAATATTTTATACTCTCTTTGTTCAGAAATATGTGACCCTAAAATACGTCTAGATCCATACAAATCTAGACAAAACCAAATCACTTTTTCTTGACGAAGAAAGTATATATGTTCGTTCTCTGCCAGCGAAAAGCTCTGCTTGAGACTAGGGCGGCGCTTGAGAAGGCCGTGAGAGAAGTGTACGCAGATCTCCTCCATCCAGCAATGACCGTTGTTGATTTAGGGTGTTCTTTCGGTCCGAACACGCTCAGCTTCGTCTCCAAGGTGATCGAAGTGGTAGGCCGTGGCAGTGACAAGCCAGAATCACGCCGCGATCCAGTGGAGCTCCAGTTCTTTCTAAATGATCTACCGGGCAACGACTTCAATCACGTCTTCCGTTCACTGGAACGGTTCGGGGAGTCGACAGCAGCAGAGCACAAAGAAAATGCGCTGGCGGTGCCTCCTTTCTATATCGCCGGGGTGCCGGGCTCCTATTACACCAGGCTTTTCCCTCGCCAGAGCTGCCACCTCTTTCACTCGTCATATTGCCTCCATTGGCGCTCTCAGGTACAAAAATTGATTATGATTTTTGTGAGTACGTCTTGGTCCTTAAATTAAATATCGGTATTTTGAATTCAGGTTCCTGCTGGACTAGAAGCTGGGGGAAAAGAGTACCTAAACGAGGGAAACATTTACATTGCTGAGAACACGCCAGGAGGTGTTGTGGAACTATACCGGCAGCAATTTCAGGAGGACATGCTATTGTTCCTCAAGTTGCGGTACGAAGAACTAGTGCTTGGTGGACAAATGGTGCTCACCTTTCTCGGGAGGAAATATGAGGACGTGTACAACGATAAATACCTGAACCATCCATGGGGACTGCTTGCACGATCTCTGCAATCTCTCGTAGAAGAAGTGTGTAAGCCTTAATAACTTTTAAAACATTTATTGCACGGCTTTATTTTGTAAATAATATTAGCTCTCGAAATTGAAAAAGTGCTCAGAAATATTTGACTTTTTTATTTCGCTAATGAAACCATATGTAAGGTCCCCAACCTTTAATAAGATTGAGTCCCCTGTGTTTACAATGCTAGTCCCTGGATCAATAGCTAGCATCCACAGTTTAGATGTAATATCAAAAAACAAAGGTCATATACAACTTTATAACCAGGAATAAAATAATTTTATTACATCAAACATAGCTCATTGGCTATTTACATTACATTGCAGCGGAATAACTATAGTCATGGGTCCTTCATCTTCAAAGTGCCACAGGCAGATGTTGGTTGTAGACTTTGTAATCCTAATCAATCAATCTTCACTAAATCAATCAAACCTGCAACATTACAAGTTACAGCCACAAGGGGTCAATACTTTGGAATAGTATTGGCAAGTGATACTTTGGTAGTATAGTGGAATCTATCATCTATATGCATTTGGCTAAGTGGAGTTGAGGCTTGCTTTGCTCAAAATAGTTTTTTCCTTAACTTTTGAAAACACTAAGTTTTTGCTTGGCACAAAACACCCAAGGCATCTATCAATCAAAGACTCTAGATCCATTCAGGGCATCTACCAATCAATGACTGAAGATCCTTTTAACCCTTGTTCACCCACAAGTTTTATTTTGAAATTGGAGTGATGAGATTCTTGAAGTTTCCATGTCTTGATGCTCAAATTGTCCTTTACCAGGGACATGGCTAAGTACTTAGGTTTTACACTCTGCAGAGGTGGTGCACTTTCCCCACAAGACTTGGTTTCCCAAGACAAGATCCTTCAGTAGCCTTTCCTTAGTCAAATGGACGCGCTCCAACCTATCAACCCATCTACCACCCACTGTCCAAGAGACTAAGTTCTAGCATCCTAAGATCATGGCAGAGCCCATATTGCCAAGTGGTTGCACTTGAAGCTTCTCAACATTTGACATCTCAAATCTCTTTGTTTCCTGGGTGGCCATCCACAAGTGAGATACACTAAGGTAAACCATAAACATGGGCCTTGTGAACCACTCAACCAAAAACCACCAAGCAAGTCCCATTCCACCCAGGAGATTCATTAACTTAGTTGTTTTGTTAAATAAAACTCAAGTCCTCAGACTTAGAATATTTTTCCATAGTGTGAATATATAAACCACCCTTGTTTTCTAGTAGCTAGGCTAAGCATGGCATGGCAACTTATCCTTAGGGAATTTTCCTAGCAACTCTAGCATTCTATTCTAAATAGGATTTCCCATCATCAATTGACAAAAGTAGCATGCAAGTCCTAACAAAATATATCTAATGCATGTTTAAAATATAGGAATGGAATATTCATGAAGATATCACTTGCCTTTTTGGTAGAGGGTATAGGTTCACTCCTTGTCCTTGCAACACTCACACTCTTCAAGTCACTACAATTCAATCAAGCAAGGCACAAACTTAATCTACCAATCAAGCAAAACTACACACATAAAATAACAAAGTCAAACAAACAATTTTTCACACACAAAGTAATGGGATCTAAGTCATGCATAAGCATGCAAAGGTTGGTTCTATTGTAAGGATGGTCTTCACTAGGCTTCTAACTTTGTAAGTTCCAAATTGGTCATTTACCAAAGTGGTAAAGTTGTTAGCAAAAGGCTTTACTATAAAACCATTTTCCAAAACAAAGTGTTATTTTATGTGGTGTAGAAATGGTTTTACTAAGGCTTTAACCTATAGGGTTCACCAAATGAGTTGCTATTGCAAAACTTGGTGTTTGGGTCAGTAGGTTTGGTCTAAACCAATTCTCCAAGGTTCTTTACTCAAAAACATTTTCATAACCAAAACTATAGTTTTTAGTTAGCTAGAAATGGACTAAACTAATTAATCCATTCTAAACTTTTCAAAAATCATTTTCCAAACTATGGGTTGGTTCCTAGGGTCAGTAAGGTCACAACAAACTAATTGGCAAAGGTTCTAATCCTAAAAACATTTTTAAACAATTTTCCTAATGTTAGCAAGCACACAAAAGAATCTGCAAAATCAAACAAGCTAACAGATACTATTTGCTAAACTAAGGGCAGGGTTGGTTAGGGATTGTCTTGCTGATTCCAACGACATCAAATTTGTAAAATTTGGACGTGTGGATCCAAAGATACAAGGGTTTGAAGTTTGCAAAAGTTTCTGTTTTCTAATTCTGTTTTAAAACAGAACCTGGCCACGTGGCGTGATATTATTGGTCGATACCGGTTCGGCCGGATCGTGGCTGTGGAGCGTTAGATCTATTTAGATCGTGCGGTGCAAAGAGCGTACCCATTCGCGTTTAAGTGATCTATCTAATGCGTACGATCCAGATCCAACGGCTGCTATCGTCTGGACAAGAGCTGGCGGCGCTGACGGTGGCTAGCGGCGGCGGAGCGGTCGGTCGACGATGGAGGCAACGCTACAGGGGTGAGGGAGAAGGAGGGGTTGCTCACCGGGCTCAGGGGGTCACTGCGAAGCTCAAGGTACTGCTGGCTTGACAAGGGGCGCTCAGGGGCAGTCGCAATTCCTCGTCGGAGTTGGGAACGGCGGCGGTTGTTTCTGGTTGCTGTCGAGGACGGCGCTGTTGATCACCAGGAGGTAAACAAAACACATAGTCAGGAGCGCAAGGACACGGCGAAGGTGTGTGCGTGAATGAGAAGGCGCGGGGTGGTCTGGTTCACCTGGGAGACGTCGCCGGAGAAGAAGCAGACACGGCGGCGCTCTGTGCTTGACGAAGGCGAAGATTGGGGGCGCCCTAAGACAAACGGAAAGTGATGTTAGGTTCGTCTGAGCTTGGAGATCATCATCGTGTTCTCGGGGAGGAGAGGGGTGACCGGAATCTACCTGTGGGGCTCGTCGGAGAAAGAGGCAGACGGTGGCGACGGTGGTCGAGGTGGTTGTCGACGCTCTGGGTCGCTCGGGGGCAAGCTGGTGCTACGGGGATGATCGCCAGGAGGTGTGGATCACGAGAGGATGGTCGAGGAGGCAAGGGGCGGCGAGTCTTGGCCGGAATTGCTCGGAGACGGTGGTCGGAGCTGCGGCAGTACAGAGAGAAATGGAGGCAGCCTAGGGGCAGAGAGGGGGAGTGGTCTGGGGGAAATGGAGGAGAAGGAGCAGGCGGTTAAATGGGCGTTGTCGCAGGGTCGATTAACGGCGGGGTTTAAGCGAATTGATGGTGCCTTCATTGGCCAGAAATGGCGACGGAGGAGGGGGAAGAACTGGTCGCGCGGGTGGGGAAGGAGAACAGTGGAAAGGGGGTCCAGCGGTCAGTGGGAATAGAAGAGAGGAGGAGGTCCACTTGTCAGCCTCAGTGCGGGTTTCCTTCGCGGTAAAGAAAAACGATTCGGGGGAAATAAGAGGAGGTGGGGTCGTCTCGTCAGCGAGTGAGTGAGAGGGAGAAGAGGGGCCACAGGTCATTGGCTCTATGGGCTGTTTCGGCGGTGAGAGAAGTAACGCTTCGGGGGAGGGAGAGCTGGGCTAGGTGGGCTTCCTGGGCTTGATGGGCTGGCTTGTCTTTTCCTATTTTTTTTCTGTCTGCTTCTTTTTCTTTTTCTATTTTATTTTCTGTTTTGAATTTCAAACAATGTTTTCAAACATTCAAACAACAATCAAACAAATTCAAACAAACACTCAACTTTACTTTGAATTTGGTTTTGTTTATCAACATAATCCAAATCTCAAAATAAAATAAAAATTTTATTTATTTTAAGATCCATTTAATAATTAAATAAAATGGATCTTTAGTTTATTAAAATAGGGTTTTGATTTATTTAAATAAAATTTCCATTTGAAATCCAATTATTTTCAAAACCAAACCAGAAGGTTTTATTTGAAAAATAAAAGGATACTTGGAAACTTATTTAAATAAATAAATAAGTTTTGGTGTTTAATTAAAATGGGAAAGCCTTTACTTAAATAAAATTGGATATTTAAATCCTTATTATTTTATTTAAATAATCCTTTACTCATTTTAATCAAAGCAAAACCTTTTAATAAAAGATTTCAAAGTAGTAATAAAATACTTGGTGTTCATTTAAAATGGGAAAAGCCTTTACTTAAATAAAATTGGATATTTAAATCCTTATTATTTTATTTAAATAAACCTTTACTCATTTTATCAAAACAAAATATTTTATTACAAAAGTTTGGCCAAAATTAATTTGGCTCACCTTTTCATTTGAAAACAAAGTCTTTTATTAAAAGATCCAAAATAGTATTTCCAAAACAATTTATTTTTCCTTTATCAAATGTTTATCTTTTTAATCCCTTTAGGATTATAATTGTTCACCAATTGGTATGGGCTTTTGGCAAGGGCTTTATTGGCTTTGGAAATTCAATTTCCTTATCTTATTGTATTCACAAGATTTTGTCTATGGTTCCAAACTAAGTGAAACCAATCTCTAAGGTCTTTTCTTGATCCTTTGAGAATATTTGTTGATCAACTTTGGTATGGATCAAATCCATGGATTTGGAGATAACTTGGGAAATTATTTCCTTCCATTAGGGTTTAGGGTTTTGGATTTACTTTCCAAGTGTTTAAATTCCAGATACATTCATTGAGGAATGCATTTCCCTTGATTTGGATTCAAACTTTAGAATCCCATCTTTAACAAACTTTGGCTAAAGTTTTCCTTTTAGAAACAAAAGTTTCTTTTCACCCTGATTTTCAACAAAATTTTATTTTGTTTATTTAATTTTTCACATTACAAGATTTGGAAAATCTTGGGATGTGACACCATATAACAGGGTCTGGTTGAGAAAGAAAAGCTTGACTCCTTTAATCTTCCCATGTACACGCCATCCACCAATGAAGTGAGGGCGGTAGTGGCACAACGTAAGGCGTTCGACATCAAGCATATCAAAACATTCGAGAGCAACTGGGATCCTCATGATGACTCGCAAGAGAATGATGTAGAGAATTGCATTCAGAGCGGAATGAACGTGTCGAAGAGCCTGAGGGCGGTGTTCGGACCCCTACTTGCAAACCATTTCGGTGAATCCTTGTTAGACAGGCTATTTGATAAATATTCATATCATGTTGCAAAACACCTTGAGAAGGAAAAGGGAAAGTACCTTCTCATTCGTGTATCCATGAAAAGAACATAACCTATGCATGCATGTATACATGATCTTGGTGTATCTTGAAGGTTGGATTTTGCGATCCATGTGGGATATGTTGCGCACATTATCGTGCCCCTATGTTAATGATTCACATGATTTGTGATGTTGTATTATGTTTCATTCGATATAATACTCGTTCTTTGCTAGACAATTGTTCAATGTTCATGTTGTTGGATAAAAGACTTTTTAACTCGGCCTCCAAGTAAGAGAGCTCCAATTAGGATAAATCCCCTAAAACTTTAAAATAGACAAAACATGTTGTATCATATCAAGAGAATATACAATTTGGAAGCGTAAATTACCGCTCATCTCATCCCTTAGTTGTAATATCAGCTCGAGCTCATCAACCGGGATCGTGTTGGAATATTAGGCATAATTTTCATGATTAGTTTTAGAATATTAAACATGACAAAACCAGCTACTAGCTCATGTAACTCGAACATACTAGATGTACTAAACAACAAGATGAACGGAAACAAGTTATTACTCCGGAGTTTCTTAATTTCCTGACAGATTTCAAACGTCTCTTCACGTGTCTTGATGACTTCGTGTTATCCTTAGAATTGTTCACTTTGAAAATAATAGTTTGGTTGTCACAATTCAAAAGGATTGCCGTCACAGGTTTCTCAACCACAGACAAGTCCATCAAGAGCTCACACAGCCATTCTGACTCAACAGTGGTTGTGTCCAAAAGCAGTAAGTTCTACTTCCATAGTTGACCTCGTCAATATGGTTTTTCTACGATACCTCCATGACACTGCACCACCTCCAAGGGTAAACACATACCCGCTCGTGGCGTAGAGTTTATCAATATCAGAGATCCAGTTTGAATCACTATATCCTTCAAGCACAACAGGGTTTCCTGAATAGTGAATCACATAGCTCATTGTACCACATAGATAGCACATGACCCTTTCAAGTGTATGCCAATGATCAATTCTCAGGTTATACATGAACCTACTCAACTTGCTCACAGCAAAATAGATATCGGGTCTTGTAGCGCTTGCTAAGTACATGAGAGACCAACAACTTATGAATATTTCAGCTCATCTGTTGGTTCCTTCTTATTATTTCGCAATGTCAAACTGGGATCATAAGGTGTTTGAGAATTCTTGCCATCAATAAAGCCAAATCAGCTCAATACCTTCTCAACATAATGACATTGCGTTAAAGTAATCTCATTCTCGTTATTAATAAGCTTGATGTTCAGAATCACATCAGCCTCTCCTAGATCTTTCATATCAAAACTCTTTGAGAGGAAAGACTTGACTTCATTTATCACTTTCATGTTTTTACCAAAGATCATAATGTCATCCACGTACAAACATATTATAACACTACCGCCCCCACCATGGCGATAGTAAACACACCTATCAGCCTCATTAATGACAAAGCCAGCAGAAAGTAGAGTACTGTCAAACTTCTCATGCTATTGCTTAGGTGCTTGTTTTAGGCCATATAAATATTTTAATAACTTGCACACCTTTGTCTCTTCACCCTTTACCACAAACCCATCCGGCTGATCCATATAGATCTCCTCTTCTAACTCTCCATTAAGGAAAGTTGTCTTCACGTTCATTTGATGAACGAGAAGACCATAAGAGGCAGCTAGGGACAGTAGTACTCGAATGGTGGTCAGTCTAGCGACAGGTGAATAGGTGTCAAAGTAATCTTCGCCTTCTTTCTATGTGTAGCCCTTAGCTACGAGATGCACCTTATACTTCTCGATAGTACCATCAGGCCTTAGCTACTTCTTGAACACCCACTTACATCCCACAGGTTTACAACCATAGGGACATTCTGATAATTCCCAAGTTCCATTAGAAAGAATCGATTCCATCTCATTTTGGACAAATTCTTTCCAATCATCTGCATCAGGGGATGCATATGCCTCAGGAATGGATCTAGGAGTATCATCCACAAGGTACATGATGAAGTCATTACCAAAGGATTTTGCAACCCTCTGTCTCTTACTCCTCATGAGAGGTTCATCGTCATCCTTCTCAAGGACTTCCTCATGTGAATGTTCAGAATTCTTAATAAATGCACTAGATTCAGGAAGTATTTCGGAAGAAATTCTACCAATTCTATGCATATCTTTCATAGGAAACATATTCTCAAAGAATGTTGCATCACGATATTCCATTATATTATCAACATGCATATCAGGTACCTCAGATTTAACCACTAGAAATCTATAGCTTACACATTGTGGAGCATATCCTAGAAAGATACTATCCATTGTCTTAGGTCCGAGCTTGCGTTTCTTGGGAATCGGTATGTTGACCTTTGCCAAACACCCCCAAGTGCGCAGATATGAAAGTGATGGTTTTCTCCCAGCCCATTCCTCATAAGGGGTCTTATCTTTATTCTTGTTTGGAACTCTATTCAGGACATGTCATGAAGTCAATAAAGCCTCCCCCACCATGCCTTTGATAAACTAGTAGTGGCTAACATGGAATTCACCAAGTCAGTCAGCGTGCGGTTTTTCCTCTCGGCAACCCCGTTTAATTGGGGTGAGTAGGGAGGCGTCGTCTCATGAATAATTCCGTGTTACTCACAGAATTCGTCAAATATTTTGGGAAAATAATCACCACCACGATCTGACCTAAGACGGTTGATCTTTCTCTCTAGTTGATTTTCAACTTCGGCCTTATAAATTTTAAAGTAGTCTAAAGCGTCATCTTTAGTGTTCAACAAGTAAACATAGCAGAATTTAGTAGCATCATCTATCAACGTCATGAAATATCTCTTTCCACCTTTTGTGAACACACCATTCATCTCGCATAGATCAGAATGTATGAGTTCTAGAGGTGCCAAGTTTCTCTCCTCGGCAGCCTTGTGAGGCTTTCGAGGTTGCTTTGATTGCACACAACTATGGCACTTAGAACCTTTGGAAATAGTGAAATTCGGAATTAAACTCATACTGGCCATCCGAGACATAAAACCAAAATTAATATGACATAAACGAGAATGCCAAACACTGGTATCATCATTAACACCACCACAAATATGATTCATGGATTTATTACAAAACTCTGAAAGTGAAAACGGAACAAGCCTCCAAACTCATAACCTTTACGAATAAATTGTCCATGTTTCTAAACAATGACTTTATTAGACTCTAAAACAACCTTAAAACCATCTCTGCATAGAAGGGGGCCACTAACGAGATTCTTGTTCATAGTAGGGACATGTTGCACGTTCCTTAGCTGCACGATCTTTTCGAAAGTAAACTTCAGATCCACCATGCCAACACCACGAACAGAAGCATGTGATCCATTCCCCATTAGGACGGATGAATCCCGAGTGACCTGATAAGAAGTGAACATAGAGATGTCAGCACACACATGAACATTAGCACCCGTATCAAGCCACCAACATGGTGATTGAAATACTGAAAGAATAGTAAATAAATTACCATACCCATCATTATTGCTAGTGGTCACGATGTTGACAGTCTTGGCCATTTTCCAGCTGTGGTCTGCGTGATCTGGACAGTCCTTGGAAAAATGGTCGGTCTCTCCACAAGTGAAACAAGACAGATCACTCTTGTCCCTGTTCGTCTTCTTCATCTTGAAGGTTGTAGTCTTAACAGGCTTGTTAAAGGAGGGCTTGAAGTTCCCTTTATTCTTGCATATCAATTTGCCTTTTTGCACATAGTTAGCAGTAGTATGACCCTCTCCTTTCTCAGTAGTTTCCTTAGCCTGGGTCTTCTCCTCAATATTAAGGGACGCTATCATATTTTCAACTGATATCTCCTGTCTCTTGTGTTTGAGAGTTGTGGCAAAGTTCCTCCATGAAGGGGGCAACTTAGCAATAATGCAACCCACCACAAACTTGTCGGGTAAGGTACACTTAAGGAGTTCGTGCTCTTTGGCAATGCACTGTATCTCATGAGCTTGTTGAACCACAGGAAGGTCCTTTGTCATCTTAAAATCATGAAAGCTCTCCATGATGTACAGTTCACTGCCAACATTTGCAGCACCAAACTTTGCGTCCAGTGCGTCCTAGAGCTCCTTACTGTCTTTTATGTGCATAAACACATCACACAGACGGTCAGCAAGAATGCTCAGAATACATCCCACAAAGACAGTATTGACATCCTCGAACTTCTTCTAATCCTCGTCAGATATAGTTCCTTTAGGTTTTCCTTTACTAATCTGGAACACTTTCATCATGGTCAGCCAAAGCTCAGCCTTGTACTGCCACCTCTTAAAGTGCACACCGGTAAACTTATCCGGCCTCAGTGCATCCATAAAACCAGCCATTGTTAATTTAGAAAATTGCCTACAATAAGGTTTTTGGATTGTTAGAATATTAGGCACAATTTTCATGATTAATTCCAGAATATTAAACATGACAAAACCAGCTACTAGCTCATGTAACTCGAACATACTAGATGTACTAAACAACAAGATGAACGGAAACAAGTAGCAGCTAGACATGTACTCACAGAACATGATGAATAACCAAACAGGAGCACGTCGCACGTACCGTTCGCTTGCAGATGTACTCGTAGCAGTAACTTTGGGGAAGACTGATCAAAGCAGATGGCGGCGAAGACGTCGATAGGCAGCACCGCCTGACTTGAATGGAAGACGACCCGTGATGGAGAACTCGAGAAGTCGCGCGGAGCGCTTCCCAAAAACCTTATTCGCCCTCTCCCGTACATGATCGCAAACGAGAGTAGTTCGGAACACCTGCTCTCCTGTCCGCCGGTGCACGCTGGCAAGTGGGATGGAGTAGGCTACGGTGGCAGCGCAAGCAGAGAGGAGGCAAAACCCTAGATTGGTTTTCGGTATGTTGTGGCGGTAGCCGTGCATGACTTTATATAGAGCAGCTCAGGAAACCCTAACGTAGGCGAACGTGAGCCGAGTCCACGTTGCACACGTTCGGATCGTTTACAATAGCTCACGATTCGGGAGCGACCCAAATAAGCTAACTGTTTGACACGTCTGTCAAAACCTCATAATTTTCCTGAGCAGCAAAATAAGGCTTAGCTCGGCAAGATTCCGGCAACCCCCGCGCGTCATGACGGGCATGCGAGCGGCGTCGTCGGAGGAGGAGTGCGCGCGTGTATCTCTCTTATTCCACGAAACTGTCTATAGCCGCCGCCACCATCGTCCCTAGATCAGGGGATCTGAAGCTCTTCCCGGCACCCTGCCATAGGGGAGATCATCCCAGAGGCCTTCTTCTTCATCATGCCAGCCTCCGGTATGAAGCGTGAGAAGTCCCACCTTGGACTACGGGTCCATGTAGTAGCTAGATGGTTGTATCTCCTCCTTGTGCTTTAATGTATAGATCTTGTGAGCTCCGTTCATGATCAAGATCTAATCTATTTGTAATCATGCATGTTGTGTTTGCGGGGATCCGATGGATATTGAGATTACTATGTCAGATTGATTAATGGTTTTGTCTTATTGATTCTATCACGTATGTGTTGTTTGTGATCTTGCATGCTCTTTGTTGTTAGTAGCTATCTTGGACAAGTAGTTGCTAGTGACTCCAAGAGGGGGTATTTATGCTCGATAGTGGGTTCATGCCTCTATTTTCCAATGGAAGTGACAAAAATATCTACGGTTGTAGATGTGTTGTTGGCACTAGGGAGAAAACAACGGTCTCTTGTTCATGGAACAAGTGGATTGTTTACCTTACACACTTTACTTAAAGCAGTTGTATGTTGCTTGCAACTTAATACTGGAGGGGGTTCGGATGATAACCTAAAGGTGGACTTCTAGTCATAGATGCAGTTGGATGGCGGTCTATGTATATTGTTTTATTGCCCAATCGAATCTCATAGGATCTTTGTGCCTAGTATTGCATTGTTATGCCTTGATCAGTCCTGTCAATTGCCCTGATGTAATTTGTTTACCCAACATGTCATGTTTGTTTATCTATGGAGAACACCTCTAGTGAACTATGGACCCCGGTCCAATCTTTACCATTGATACATCTTCCACTGTTATAGTTTACTTGTTGCAAACCATCATCACCTTCCACACCATACAGTTAATCTTTTGTTACAGCAACCGGTGAGATTGACAACCTCACTGTTTGTTGGGGCAAAGTCTTGAGTTTGTGTTGTGTAGGTTTCCACGTTGCTTGCAACACCTTTGAGACGTTTCCTTTCTCCTACTGGTTTGATAACATTGGTTTGTTACTGAGGGAAGACTTGTTGCTATGCTGCTTCAAAACTTGCTCTTGGGGTTTCCCGACGAAGTGCTGCACATCAACACAGCATAGCACCATCCAGTTTTCTGGAGCCGTTGCCGGGGAGGCTAAGGACGTCTTCACAAGGGGAGTCCTCCTCAACCTTTCTCTTTACTTTGGTTTTAGTTTGCTTAGTTTATTTTTCTTTGTTTTGTTTGCCTTTTTTATCAAAAACTCCAAAAAAAATTAGTCTAGTTTTGTTTGCTTTCTCTTTTCAAAAATTAGTTCCTGCTCTGTTGCTGCTTTTGTTTTTGGCTTGCCCCACTTTTGCCAAAATGAACTCTGCAGAGAACACCAAGTTGTGTGACTTCACTAGCACAAACAACAATGATTTCATTAGCACTCCTATTGCTCCACCTGCTCCTGATGCTACCTTTTTTGAAAATAAGCCTGCTTTGTTGAATCTTGTGATGAGAGAGCAATTTTCTGGTGCTAGTTCTGATGATGCTGCTGCCCATCTCAATAGCTTTGTTGAACTTTGTGAGATGCAAAAGTATAAGGATGTAGATGGAGATATTATTAAGCTCAAGCTGTTTCCTTTTTCCTTGAGAGGAAAAGCTAAAGAATGGTTGTTATCCTTGCCTAGAAATATTATTGATTCTTGGATTAAGTGCAAGGATGCTTTTATTGGAAAGTACTACCATCCTGCTAAGATTATATCTATGAGAAGTGACATTATGAAATTTAAAAAACTTGATAATGAACATGTTGCTCAAGCTTGGGAAAGAATGAAATCTTTGGTTAAGAATTGTCCCACTCATGGACTTACTGCTTGGATGATTATCCAGACCTTTTATGAAGGTTTAAACTTCTCTTCAAGAAACCTGTTGGATTCAGCTGCTGGAGGTACCTTCATGGCCATCACTTTGGGTGCTGCAACAAAACTCCTTGATAATATGATGGTAAATTACTCTGAATGGCACACTAAGAGAGCTCCACATAGTAAGAAGGTAAATTCTATTGAAGAAACCTCCTCTTTGAGTGATAAGATTGATGTTATTATGGCTATGCATGTTAATGGGAAAGCTCCTTTAGATCCAAACAATGTTCCCTTAGCCTCTTTGGTTGCTCAAGAAGAGCAAGTTGATGTGAACTTCATTAGAAACAACAATTTCAACAACAATGCCTATAGGAATAATTCTGGTAGCAACAACAATTATAGGCCTTATCCTCCTAATAATGGCAATACTTATAGAAAATCCTACAATAATGCTAGAAGTGCCCCCTCTGAACTTGAATTTATGCTCAAATACTTTATTAGTAAACAAACCGCTTTCAACAAGACTGTGGAGGAAAAGCTTTTAACTATTGAGAAAAATATTGCATCTTTGTCTGAAGCACAGTCCTCCTTGATTAATAAAATGGCTGCTAAACCTGAAACCTTGGAAAGTACCTTTGCTGCTACTCACGCCATACAAGTTACTATTGATGAAAATGTTAGACTGTTAGCTCAACTTCATGCTAAGTGGGAAAGGGAAGCTTAAATTGATAGAAACAATAGTGTGTGCACCATCACTAGAATGGATACCACTAAACCACAAGAAGTACCTATTCCTCCTCCTACAATACCTAAGACTAATGAGTCTACTACTAGTGATGCTAAGTTTGATTTTGATATAGATGGTTGCAATATTTCTAAAGTGATTTTGTTCCTGTAAAAACTTGCTAGAAGTCCTGATGCTAGTGATATGCATGTTGCTTTCACCAAACACATTACAGATGCTCTTGTTAAGATTAAGGAAGAGAAGTTAAAACGCAAAGATTCTATTCCTAGGAAAGTAGAAGATAGTTGGGAACCCATTATTAATATGCAAGTGAATGACTTTGATCTCAAAGCTTCATGTGATCTTGGTTCTAGTGTCTCTATTATGCCTAGAAAGATTTATGAAATGCTTGATTTGCCACCTTTGGAAGATTGTTATTTGCATGTCCCACTTTATGATAATGATAAGAAGAAACTCATGGGGAGTATTAATAATGTTCTCATTATGGTTAACAATGCTTATGTCCCTGTTGATTTCTATGTTTTGGATGTTGAATACAATGCTTCTTGTCCTATTACTTTGGGAAGACCTTTTCTTAGAGCTGTTGGTGCCATCATTGATATGAAAGAAGGCACCATTAGATATCAATTTCCATTCAAGAAAGGTATTGAACACTTCCCTATGAGGAGAGAGAAGTTGCTTTTTGCTCCTCCTTTGAAAGCAAGGTTGGATGTTAATGCTTCCTCATTTGAAAATACTTGATTTCTTGCTTCTTGTGCCTAACTTAGAGGCGTTAAATAAAAGTACTTGTTGGGAGATAACCCAAGATTTTCCTTGAGCCTTGGAAGTTATTAATTCAGTAATGACCTCTCCTTATCTTTTTTTTTTGCTTTTTGTGCCAAGAATGGCCGCTAATAAGAGGGAAGTAAGATTTGAGGAGTTGCTGTCCCGAAACAGATTTTTTTCCTCCATCATAAAAATTCGTAAGGAGTTTATGTAAGTCTGATTAAGCTGAAAATTTACGAATAAATACCCGAGTATGTTAGCTAATTTTCGTTAGTTCAGCACTTTTTTATTCAAGCAACAGAAGATTTTTGAAAAAATAGGTTTCACCTGCTGGTCTGTTTTAACAGATTTCTGCCATTACTTGCATTTGCTTCTTATTGATTCCTTTTTGGGTTCTTTTTTGGGGAATTGAAATTTTTGAAGGAGTTGATACAGTAGCTTGTGTTTTTAGTGAAAAGTTTTTTTGTTCTAAAGCTAAACCCAAAGGTGTATGATATTTTGAATACACTAATGTTGCTAATGAAGATTGTGTGAAGTTTTATATGAAGGAAAATTTTCAGGTGTAGAGAGAGAATGATGTAATGAGATGAAGAATGGACAAAATATCAAACTTGGGGATGCCACCCCGGTGTCACCCCAAGAAATATCCAAGAGTTACAAGCGTCAAAGCTTGGGGATGCCCAAGGCATCCCCTTCTTCATCTATAAAAAGATTAGGTTTTTCTAGACACTTTGTTTTTATTGTTTCATGCACTGTTGTGTTATTCTTGGAGTGTCTTAGTTTTCGTTTGGTTTGATTAGTTTGTTTAGTTTGATTGAATAAAGTAGTTTGGACCCCCGTTCTCGCTTTGTTGTTTCAAATAAGTCGATTGGTGTTGGAAAGGAGTAGAAAGTTCTTGCTTGAAAGAGCAAGAGGAGCTTGCATTGACTGTGACTTAGACTTTAGCATGTCATGATAGGTGTTGTTTTGACCTTATGCTTAGTGATTATTGTTGTAGCATGACTAGTTCCAAACAATTGGGATTTCTTAGTGTGCCTTGAAAGAATCATGCGTTTTTTTAGCATACAAAAGCATAGAATTGTGGTATTCTCCTTTGATTCCTTGTTTGGGTTGACTTGGCACATGCTCACACCATCTTATGACTATGAAAAAGTCACCATAGCCTCTATGATCATTTAGTCCTTGACTTGTAGTACCACTCTATTCTTTGATTAGTAATGTTTTGTCGCTCTGCATGATGATGGCCATTATTGCTCTCATAGTCGGTTGCTCCCAGTCTTTTGCTAGCCTCCACTTGTATGAGTAATCTCTACTCATGCTTCCAACTCCCAAGAAACCAAGTTATTCCAAAGTGTCCACTATAAATTCCTATACATGGTGTGTTACACCAATCCAAGTATATTCTTGTTTTCAACTATCTTCCAATTAAAAAGTATTTTGTTATGTGAAAACTTAGTGATTAAAGCCCTCACAAACTTGATGGCACACTTTATATTCCTTGCCCCTAATAAACTTGAACCATTGTGTCATCTATGTTGTATATGCTTGCACTTATACGTTGGAATTAGCAGAACCATGCTGTCATGGGGAACGTTTTCAACATTCCACTTGTACTTTGTACATAGTTGATATCATGCTCTTTTGTCTATGGATGCCGCCGGTGTGAAATAAAGAGGGAGCTTGTAAGTCCATGGAGTTATGTATTTCGTGTTAGAGAAACGCCTGGGCCACTAGCCTAAGCCATGCCTAATCATAGTGGAAACTTGCAGCATCACCATAATGAGCATTCTGTGAAGCATCCTCAATAAAAATCTATGCACATAGTAAATAAAAAGATCGCTGAGATGCTCATTGTCTGCTTGCCTTGTCATTTTGGTTATGGGATAGCTCCTGTACCATGTGCAAGGGGTACCCCATTGGCGGTTCTCTATGATACACATGTACTTACTATGACAAGAACTTACAGGTGACTAAAGTTGAGTAGCATGCGGAGCGGCCCTCGTATTCAAGGGACATGAGATTGCCAACTTATACTTTGTCAAGCATATACTCCATCTTTGTTCACTTTAAAAATCACTTCAAGATGCTTATGATAGGGGCAATGAGGGCTGAAATCTAACAAGTACCATAATTTTTGGAAGCTCTTTTTGAAACTTGAAATCCCTGCTTCCCTTTATGAAGGGCCTTTCTTCCACTATTATATTGAGTCTCCACCTTCTACCTTTAGGCACCATTAAGAGAGCATAGTTGCCATTCTTAGTTCTATGTGCAGTGTCCCAAAACTTATTGATTGATGCATATTGTTGATATTGCCTGTTCTTGTGCTACTTGTATCTAGTCACTCTTATGAACTTTGAAGGTGTCCTATGCATCTATTTGCTACTCTTTGAGGTACAAGATGAATGCCACTATGCCATGTTTTCTGTATGTGAAACAAACAAATGTTTTTCAATGCATGTTATTCATGATCTTTGTTTGTAGCCTTTCATGTTGCATGCATAGTTACTTTGTCCTATTGTTAGAACTCCATCTTTCATGCACATGTTTAGAGTTCTTTGATCCCAGCTTTCAATGCTTTCAAATGGTTTGATCTTGGTTTTGATGGTGCATGTCACCTCAAAAATTATTCTTTTTATCACTTACCTACTCGAGGACGAGCAGGAGTTAAGCTTGGGGATGCTTGATACGTCGGAAATGTATCTACAATTTTTTATGCTCCATGCTTGTTTACTATCTACTTTGCTTTTCTTTGTCCACACTTTGAGGTGTTTTTATATGTTTTCTGGTACTAACCTATTAACAAGTTGCCACAGTGTCAATTGCCTGTTTTCTTCTGTTTTTGGTTCCAGAAAGGCAGAAAATCAATATTCTCGGAATTGGATGGGACAAAAGCCAAAGTCAATATTTTACAGTTGGCAACATGAAGCCAGAATACGAGACGGAGGAGGCTCACCAGGGGGCCACACCCCTGGCCGCGCGGGTGGGCCCACCCCGCGCCTGGGGGGTGTAGCCGCCCTGGTGCCCCCTGCCTCGCCTCTTCGCCTTTAAAGTCCCCCCAATGCCAAAACCCTAGACACCCGATCAATATTCCACTAAACCGTCTGTAGCCGCTGCCACCACCGTCCCTAGATCGGGGGGATCTGAAGCTCTTCCCGGCACCCTGCCAGAGGGGAGATCATCCCGGAGGCCTTCTTCTTCATCATGCCAGCCTCCGGTATGAAGCGTAAGTAGTTCCACCTTGGACTACGGGTCCATGTAGTAGCTAGATGGTTGTATCTCCTCCTTGTGATTTCATGTCTAGATCTTGTGAGCTCCGTTAATAATTAAGATCTCATCTATTTGTAATCATGCATGTTGTGTTTGCGGGGATACGATGGATATTGAGATTACTATGTCACATTGATTAATGGTTTTGTCTTATTGATTCTACCATGTCTGTGTTGTTTGTGATCTTGCATGCTCTCCGTTGTTAGTAGCTATCTTGGCCAAGTAGTTGCTAGTGACTCCAAGAGGGGGTATTTATGCTCGATAGTGGGTTCATGCCTCTATTTAATCTAAGGGAAATGATAGAAATCTCTAAGGTTGTAGATGTGTTGTTGCCACTAGGGAGAAAACAACGGTCCCTTGTTCATGGAACAAGTGGATTGTTTACCTTACACACTTTGCTTAAAGAAGTTGTCTGTTGCTTGAAAATTAATACAGTAGGGGGTTCGGATGATAACCTGAAGGTGGATTTCTAGTCATAGATGCAGTTGGATGGCGGTCTATGTATATTGTTGTATTGCCTAATCGAATTGCATAGGATATTTGTGTCTAGTATTGCATTGTTATGCCTTGCTCAATCCTATCAATTGCCCTGCTGTAATTTGTTTACCCAGCATGCCATGTTTGTTTATCTGAGGAGAACACCTCTAGTGAACTATGGACCCCGGTCCAATCTTTACCATTGATACATCTTCCACTATTACTTTTTACTTGCTGCAAACCATCATCACCTTCCACACCATACAGTTAATCCTTTGTTAGAGCAACCAGTGAGATTGACAACCTCATTGTTCATTGGGGCAAAGTCTTGAGTTTGTGTTGTGCAGGTTTCCACGTTGCTTGCAACACCTTTGAGACGTTTCCTTCCTCCTACTGGTTCGATAACCTTGGTTTCTTACTGAGGGAAGACTTGCTGCTGTGCTGCTTCACACCTTTCTCTTGAGGTTTCCCGACGAAGTGCTCCACATCAACACAGCACCATCACCATCCCCTCCGGCTATCCCAATTTCTATCACTTCGGGGACTTTGGATCCGGACAATGATATGTGTACACAACTTGCAGATAAGATCACAAACAATACTATTATCATGAATCAATAATAAGTTCAGATCTGAGATCATGGCACTCGGGCCCTAGTGACAAGCATTAAGCACAACAAGTTGCAACAAAGTCAAATAGCACTAATAGAGATACTAGGCACCATGCCCTATCAATCTTATTCGATTACATGATAGAACTCATCCAATCCCTACCATTCACATAGCCTACAGCGGGGGATTACTCACTCATAGATGGGGTAAACATGGATGGTTGATGGAGAGGCGTTGGTGATGATGATGATGGCGATGATCCTCTCCAAATTCCCCATCCCGGAAGGGTGCCAGAACGGAGTTTCTAGTTCTGAATCTTAGTTTCTGGTGGTGGAGGCGTAGCGGAACTCTTTCTGGAAAAACGTCGACCCCCCTGAGTTTTTAGGTCAGAAGGCAACTTATAGGCGAAGAGGGAGGTCGAGGGGGTGCCCGAGGCGGCCACACCCCTCCCAGGTGCGGCCTGGGCTGGCCCACGCGGCAGGGGGTGTGGGCCCCTCATGGCCCACCTTCACCTCGTCTTCTGGCTCCGTGAGTCTTCTGGTGAAATAGGATTTTTGGCATATTTTTCGGGATTTTTCCTGATAGTTGATTTTCTGCAGAAAAACTAGACACCAAGGTAATTCTGCTGAAAATAGCGTCAGTCCGTGTTAGTTGTATCCAAATCACACAAGTTTAGAGGAGAAACAATAGCAAAAGTGTTCGGAAAAGTAGATACGTTTTGGACGTATGAACTCCCCCAAGCTTAGCTTATTGCTTGTCCTCAAGCAATTCAATTGAAAACTGAGTGCGATAAAAGAACTTTCATGAACACATTTGCTTCATATGATGTAAATATTATCAGCACATGAGTAGAACTTAGACAATTCATAATAAGGAGTATGCAACTAAGTCTACTTAATAGTCATTGCAAGCTATGAAGAGATTCCAACTCAATAATAATAAGTAGCATGAAACATAAACATAAGCAACATTGCAATGTTCATAAAAGGTATGATAGAGTGGTATATCGCTTTCCTTTGTTTGTAGAGCACAACATGAATGCCAAGGCACCTCTGAAGTTCAAGTGAAGACTAGAAGTAAAGATATCAGAGATACAAGCATCAAAGTCATGACATAATTAACCAAGTTTTGAGACAAGCACATTACACTAAGAATGACGACTATGCTCTCAAGAAGGTGCTCATCGAATAAGTGGTGACTCAACAAGGAAGTGAAAAAGGTTTTGAAAAGTTTGAAATGCTTCCAAATGCTGAAAGTATGGTACTCATTATCTCTGAGCTCTCATTGCCCCTATCATAGGAATATTTAGATGGTTAAGGTGAAAATGAGGTCCAATATGAGTTATATGCTTGGCAGACCATAAACTGGAAATCGGATGTCCCTTGAGTACGAGGGTCGCTCCTCATGCTACTCAAAGTTAGTTGTCGGTAAGTTCTTGTCATAGTAAATTTATGTGTATCATAGAGAACCGCCAACGGGGTACCCCTTGCACATGATACAGGAGCTATCCCATATAAAAATGACAAGGCAAGCAAACAATGAGCATCTCAGCGATCTATTTATTTGCTATTTGCATGGGTTTTTATTGAGGATGCTTCACAGATTGCCCATTATGGTTATGATGCAAGTTTCCACCATGATTAGGCATGACTTAGGCTAGCGGCCCAAATGTTTTTCTAACACATATATATATATATAACTCCATGAACTTACAAGCTCCCCTTTTATTTCACACTGACGACATCCGTAAAAAAAAGAGTATGATATCAACTGGGTATATAAATACATGTGTTGAAAGTGTTCCCTGTGATAACACGGTTCTGCTAACTCCTAGCCTATAATTTGCAAGCATATAACTTTCATGGACAGTCACAATGGTTCAGGTTTATTAATTGCAAGAAATAAAGTGTGTCATCAAATTCTTGAGAGCTTTACTAACTAACTTTCTCATAACAAGAAAACATTTTATTTGGAAGAAAACAAGGCATAATGAATATGCACGAAATAGCAAATGATGCTAGTAGGTAGGTATGGTGGACACTTTTGACAAGTTGGGTTTTGGGGAGTTGGAAACACGAGTAGAGCTCATACTCAGTGCAAGTGAAGGCTAGCAATAGAAAGGGAGTGACAAACGAGAGAGCAATAACTGTCATAATCATGCTTGCAACAAAACATGACTAATTATGGCATGAAAGTGATACAAGAACTCTGAGGCAAAATAAATCATCGAGGCTTACTGACTATTGTTCAGTCATATGCATGCGTGAGCATGTGCCAAGTCGATTCAAATGAAACATTAAGAGGAGGATACCACAATGTCCTACCAATTTATGAATAGAACAATGCAAGCAAACATTCATATGATATGCTACAAACTATTAGCAAGCTGGAGCTAATCATAAGGGAGCAAGAACTACTAAGCATCCATAATTAACATACACCTTACATACAAACTAAGCATGCCCACAATGATGAGTATATGTACAAAAATGAAGACAAATAGAGTTCATTACCAGCCTCTTACCACACCTCGTGTTGTCATTAATCTTCAATATTGCACTTCACTTATGTGGCTTGAATAATAACATGAAACCAAAATCCACTGAGGACCGCTGAACCCTGCAAAGAACTTCACAAAACCAAAAAAGAAAAACAAATATTTTTGGTGTTTTCGATTTTTTAAAGAAAGCACACAAAGCAAAAACAAACAAAGCAAAATATTTTTGGATTTTTCTTAAGGCAAACCAAAGCAAAAAATCAAAGAAACAAACCAAGAAAAACAACAAAAATATTTTTGGTCTTTTTGTGTTTTGGGAAAGCAGAAACAAAAACCAAAAAGAAAGCAGAACATGGATATACAAAGAACCGACAAAACATGATATATAGATGAGTGTGATGTCGGTATACCTCCCCCCAAGCTTAGGCTGTTGGCCTAAGTGGTGCTCAATCCCATGGTGACCAAGAAGGTGCTCCTCCGTACTGCGACGAAGAGGCCCCTTTGTCCTGGTACGTGCTCGAGGACGCCCCTGTGTAGTGTATAGAGTGGTCGTAAGAGGGCGCGTCCCCTGGTAGTGTCCGTGGAAACCACGAATGCGCAGCTACTCATCCATCTCCTCCTTGGAGCATGACCAATGTCCCCTGCAAATACTGAACAAAGTGGTTTGTGGCAAAGGAATTTCCATCTCTTCCCTGTCATTAAACATCATCATGTAAACCAAACTCTCAAGGGTAGAGCTAGCAGTGACAAAGTGATGCGCTTTCATGGAAGCAAGATCAAGCCTCTGAGGACCCAAAATTGTATCATTTGGATCAACAGAAAGTCCTAAGGCAACAACTACACGTGCAACAACAATACCCCCATAAATGGGTCCTCTAGAAGCTAAGCGACGAGCAATGAGAGAACCAAGATTATACCTGGTTTCATTGTTGAGAGCAATAGCTAGAAAGGCCAAATGATAGTTGGAAATATTGCTACTTTTCTCCCTACCAAGAATACTAGTGGCAAGATAATAAGTAAAATATCTGATAGCTGGGAGTTGAATATTTCTTATCTTTCCATGCTGGGCTCTGCGGTCATCATCATTGGTTACCCCGTGGTAGAGCTCCAACAAATGAACGGGTTGAGCTAGAATGTTCTTCACCGTCCCAGCCATGCCAATACCCAAAATTTCGCAAAAATTCTGCAATGTCATGGTGATAGGACTATCATAGATTTTGAATGACACATCTGACCTGAAAGGGTTGTTAGAAAAAGAGAAACTCTTCACAAAAGTTTTGGTGAGCATAGCATATTGCTCACTCTCATCCTGCATATAATCAGTTAGACCAACCCTCCAAACAAGAGTTAGGAAATCATTGAGAATCCCTGCAGCCTGCAAAAAGGTAAAACAGGGGAAGGTAGAAGAGTGTGCATCCCCCTCATCTCCCTCGTTGTCAAAGCGCAGTGTAATAAGATCCTCATTGTATGATGGCCTATCTCAGGAGTATGATCTTGAAGGACTTGTCCTCCTAGGTGCATCACTCTCAAACACTTCTCCAAAGGTGTGGTTGTCCATGACCCTTTTTTCTAAAATTTTTAGACAAACATCAAACCAAGTGATTTCCAAGTTGATAAATGATGAGGAACTACTATAGGAACTTGCTATAGGGCTAAACATGCATCAAAATGAAATCTCTAAGCATAGAACAAGCATGCAAGCTCACAAAACCTGTCACCTACAGTAGCAAAATACTCAAGATACAATCTACCAATCAAAAATCTTATTGGACAAGCGGAGGAGGCACATACCAGAGAGCAATCCCCCAAAAATTAGCAGCAAAGATGGGTGAGCAAGGAGATAGAAAATCGGGAGAAAGAACAGCAGGAACTCGAGCTTGAGAACGTTTTCCGAGTTTTTTCGGGAGTGTAACATCCCAAAAATCATAAATTCAAAGTTTGCATATCATTCATGCATGCATATAGATTTGAGATCAAATTTCAAACTCATTTCACAAAAACAGAAGCACATAGTGCTATGATTTTATGTGAGCAGATTTAAATCAAATGGCTATCCCCATTTGAAAGTTTGATTGTTTATGAACCAAGTTTGTTGCCTTCCATGAAGGTAGGTTTGAGTGTGGAATTTAAACCAAGTTTTTCAAATTGGAAATGGGTTCAAAAACCATTTTTTTAAAATTTTGCAAACCAAGTGCCAAGTCTCTGTTATTTTGATCTCCAAGCTTGACCAAGCCTTTGCAAAGCAACCACTTGCTTTTATGCCTATATTAGAGACTACTGTACCCTGCAAAAACCCTAGAAAGATTTGAATTCAAAAGGAGTTTGAATTCATTTCAAAACCATTCCTGAAAATCGAAATAGAAAAAGAAAAGGAGTAAACAAAAGAAAAGGGCCGAGCACCAGGAATCTAGCCCAGCATCGGAACAGGCCCAGTTAGCCCACCCGGGCCATTTCTTTTCCTTCTGCACGCGCGAGCACACCCACTCAGCCGCTGACGACAGGACCCCACCTCCACTTCACGCACTTCGCTGACGAGCGGGCCCTCTCCACGTCAGCTTCGTCTTCCCCTGATTCCGCGCACGACCTCCGCCGCTGCCCGTTGCTGCACTGATTTCGCGAGCTTAATTGGCATTGATGCAGCAAGCGTTTCTTGTCGAGCCTCTGGCTATAAGATCCCCCCATCCTCGCGACCATTTCCCCCCCAAACAATTCTGCCTTCACGCCACCAGGCTGCCCACAACTCGCACGACGCCGCCGCTGTTCCGATGACTGCGACGGCGAATTCCGGTGAGTTCCGTGCTCTCCTTTGTCTCTCGTTCATGCTATCAAGATCAGCGAGTCTTTGCGCACCTCCTGACACTTCTCATTTGCCCTCTCATGATCCGTAGCTCCAGCAACGTTGACGACTGGCCGCCACCGTCCTCTGCACGAACTCCGGCGACCTCCCTCCGTAAGTAGCCACCGCCCCTTGCCCTCTAACTGATACGCCTAGAATCTCCATCGTTGTGCGCATCTGACAGAACCCTTATTTTGGCTTAGCGCGACGAGGAACCTCGCCAACGTCGACGACTGACCGTGCCCGACGTCTGCCTCTACTCCGACGAGGAATTCTCGTCGTGTCCGCGCGCCCCTTCGCAAACCAACACCACCTCGAGCATCAGCAGCCTCCTGCGGTTCTGGTAAGCATCTCCTCCCTTCCCCGGGTGACCTAGAACGCCGGCACCGCCACTGACCGACGCGCCGCCGCCTGTCGCCGCCGCTAGCGCCGCTCGCTTTTGGTTAGTTGATTCTCAACCGTCAGATTTAGATCTAGCGCGTAGAAACAGTTCACTTAGCGAAAGGGTATAGATAGATCTGAGCCGTGCAGCGTTAGTTAGATCCAACGGCACAGAAGGGTGATCCGGTGCGAACCGGTACGCGCCAGTAATATCGTGACGCGTGGCTAGGGTTAGATTTAAAAACAGAATTCAAACCATATTTTGATCCAAATTTCAAATGGCTATAACTTTTGATTCCCACGTTAGATTTTTGCAAATTTTATACCGTTGGAATCAGTGAGTCAAGCCCTTTCTGAATCTGCAATGTGTTTAACAAAAAGTTTCTGTTAAAATGACTTTGTATGCAGAAACATGTTTAGGTCCATTTTGAGCATAGATTTAATTTAGTAATTTGTATTAGTGCTAAATAAGTTTAGTTAGCAAACTTTGTGACTTGTTATGTTTCTGTATCATGCACTTGCTTGGTAGAGTTTTCAAAATCATCACTTAGTAATTTCTTGCATGCATGCATTCATATTTTTGATTGTGTATAGATTGTGTGTAATTGTATGCTACAAATTTTTGTGTAGATTTTGCTAGTGACTGTGATTGTGAAGAGTGCTACTCTCCCCATTACCAAGGCAAGTGATACTTCATGATATTTCCATTCCCTTTATTTTGAATAAGCATTAGAATTATTTTTGCTAAGTCTTGCATGCTACTTTTGCCAAATGCTATGTTGGGAAATCCTATGTAGTGTAGAATTGTAGAATTGCTAGGGAATTTTCCTAAGTTAAGTTACTATGCCATGCTTAGCCTAGCTAGTAGAAAACAAGGGTTGGTAAAGTATGTTCATGCTATGTTGAAAATAATTCTAAGTCTTTTGGACTTATGCTTTTCTTAATAAAACAACTAAGCCAATGAACCTCCTGGGTGGAATGGGACTTGAATGGTGGTTTTTGGTTGAGTGGTTACACAAGGCCATGGATTTGGCTTGTGTATCTCACTTGTGGTATGCCACCCAGGCACAAAGGGATTTGGAGGCCGAGTGTCGAGAAAGCTTATAGTGCAACCACTTGGCAATATGGGCTCTGCCATGATCATATAGGTTGCTAGAACTTAGTCACTTGGACAGTTGGTGGTAGTGGGAATGATAGGTTGGAGCGCGTCCATTTAACTAAGGAAAGGCTTCTGAAAGGTCCTGTCTTGGGAAACCAAGTCTGGTGGGGAAAGTGCACAACCTCTGCAGATGGAAAATCTAAGTACTTAGCCAAGTCCATGGAAATGGACAATTTGAGCATCAAGACATGGAAGCTACAAGAATCTCATCACTCCAACTTCTAAGTAAAACTTGTGGGTGAACAAGGGTGAAGGACCCCAATGTCTATTGGTGGTTTCATGGGAAAGTTTTGACAAAGAAAAACTTAGTGATTTCAACTAATAGGAAAAACCTATTTTGAGCAAAGCAAGCCAAACTACACTTAGCCAAAATGCATATAGTAAAATAGTCCACTTAAAAATTACTAAGGTATCACTTGCCAATACTATTCCAAAGTATTGACCCACTGTGGCTGTAACTTGTGATGTTGCAGGTTACTCCGATGATGAGTAGGAGTCATGAGTCTACACTCAACATGCTTGCCTGTGGCACATGAAGATGAAGACTTATGTTTATTTACTTATTCCAAAACTCTTGTATTAGGCCTATGGCCCTGAGTTGTAAAAGACTATGTTTTATCTCTGGAATGAATGTAATAAACGACCTTTGTATCTGTGTACTTCATCTTAAACTGTGGATGCTAGCATTGATCCAGGGACTAGCATTGCAATCACAGGGATCCTTTTCCTTTACAAAGGAGGGATCTTACAGATGGTATCAGAGCACTGTGTTGCCTGTAGGATTATGACCCTAGGATTGGAAACCACTAAGGAAATTTTTTAACTACTTCTACACTTGTCTATTCTTCTCGTAAACTTTTCTAATCTTCTCATTCTCATCTCTATTTGTAGATGAACTCCATCAACGAAGCCGTGAAGAAAGGACCACTCATGACCATGACCTTGGAGTGTGAAACTGAGTTTCCCAAAATTCTCAAGGACCTCATGGTGGCACTGGAAGCACATGGTGCAGCTGTGTACAAAGGCTTTCCAGTGATGGATGAAGGAGTGGAGTATTGGTGGGTGCAACTTCACTTGTACAAAAACAAGGAATACAACCACAAAGAAAGAGGTTTCTGCATGTACACCAACACTGTAATGCACACCATATTCTTTGAGTCAGCCAGAGAAGCAGCTTGGAGGACTATCAAAGAACTTAGTGCTAGAGTCAAGTGCAGAATGCTCAACCTCCAAAAAGACTTAGAGAAAGAGAAGGAACTTACCCAAGAGTTGGAAGCCACCAACCAAACCTTAAGGAGAGATATTATAGACTTAGTGATGGAATCATGTGAACAAGATAGGTGGATTGCCTCTAGGAACATTGTGTTAGCCAACAGATCCAGTGAGATAGGATTGTGAACGCACTTCGTTAGTTGGATCACCACCTATCACCTTATTTTCCAAAATGATACCTTAAATAAGTTTGGACCTTGATTGTTGTAATGGATTCATGTATGCATGACTTGTGTGATTTTTGTTCCATGGATATGTATGAAATGTTTGTCTTGTGTTATCTTAAATTGTGTTGTTCTAACTTTTCAATCTTATAAATAGATGCCTATTACCATCAGCACTGTTGAGGAGTTCCAGGTTACCCATTTTGGTCCTCGTATCGTTGAGCTTACCACTTTGCTCAATCTCCCTCTTCCCACCATCATGGTGCACCCACTCACCAAGTTCGAGAGGAAGGACCTCTGGGGCTTCAAGGTGAACCAACCCGGACGCCAGACGGAGCCTACTACGGAGGCCATCGTCTTCAAGCTTATGCACGATGACAAGGAGAGAGGCATGGAGGTCGTCATGCAGGACCTGATAGGACGTCTGTTAGGCGCGCCCTGGGGATGGCTGCGCCACTAGGGGGTGTGCTGGCCTGGTGGGTCCCCCTGGGCCATTCCAGGTGCCCCTCTACCCTTTTTCCGAGGAAAAATTTAATATGAATTTTCTGAAATTTTTTGGGAAATTTATTTTTGGCCAATTTTTAGGTTATAAAAATTGATTTTCTCGCAGAAAAAGATTTTAGAAGAAGCAAAAAGCAAACCAAAACCAAAACTACAGAAGTTTTAAGACACTCTAAAAAACAAACAACTAGCAAAACTAAAACTAACAAGACGAAGAGCAAATATTGGAAAGGAGAAAAATAAGGGTGAGCAAGTGTAACCACTGTGAAAGCATTGTTTTGTCCATTAAAATCCCTTTGTTAACAAGGTTGACCAAGTCTTGTTACCAAAACAATCTTATATGAAACAAAACTTTGCATTTCACAAAATGATTATGTTACCTCAAACTTTATAGCAATAGTCCCAATCATAATGGTTTCAAAACTTTCTTCTGGAATGGGACAATATATTTCTCCAACTTTGATGCTCTCAATATTTTCAATGGAATTCAGGAAATAGCTCTTATCAATATTCTTGGGGAAATAGACAGTATGCTCTTTGTCATTAATATTAAAAGTTACTTTTCCTTGATTACAATTGATGACAGCACCTACAGTATTAAGAAAAGGTCTCCCACGAATAATAGACATATTATCATCTTCAGGCATCTCAAGCACAACAAAATTAGTTAAAACCAAGCAATTATGAGCCACTTGAACAGGAACATCCTCACATATACCAACAGGAATAGTAGTTGAATTATCAGCCATTTGCAGAGATATATCAGTTGGTATCAACTTTTCTAGCTGGAGTCTCTTGTAGAGATAAAAAGGCATAACACTAACTCCAGCTCCCAAATCACATAAAGAAGTTCTAACATAATTATTCTTAATAGAGCAAGGGATAGTTGGAATACCTGGATCACCAAGTTTCTTTGGAACCTTACCATTGAAGGAATAATTAGTAAGCAAAGTAGAAATTTCCTCATTAGGAATCTTCCTTTTATTAGAGACAATATCCTTCATATACTTTGAATAGGGAGGCAACTTAATAGCATTAGTCAAAGGAATTTGCAAAAATAAAGGTTTCATCCACTCACAAAACTTGTTATAGTGTTCTTCCTCCTTTGACTTGTGTTTATTATTAGGAAAAGGCATAGGCTTCTACACCCAAGGTTCTCTTTCACTACCATGTTTATTAGCAATAAAATATTCCTTTGTGTACCTAGTGTTCTTAGTGTTCTTCTCAGGTTCTTCCTCAACTTCTTCCTTCTTAGGAGCATCATTTTTATCATTACCACTTTCACTTTCAGCATCAGAGATAGATATACTATTAGGATCTACAGTAGGTTCAGGAGGTGTCTCAACAATTTTATGTTTCTTCTTCTTTATCTTATAAGGGCTTACCACTATTTTCAAATTGTTGAGAACCCTGCTCAATTCTTTTAGGGTGTCCTTCAAGATATAAAGGATCTTGAGTGGCTGTACCACTCCTAGTTCTAATTCCATAAGCATGTTTATCTCCTGATGCATTAACTAGCATATCTTTTTGTACCTTAGCAAGTTGATCAATTTGAGTTTAAACCATTTGGAAGTGTTTACAAAGCATTTTAACATCATTAGCAGCTCTTTCCACAATATCTTTCAACTCATTAATAGCTCTAGAGTTTTTCAATAAATGATTTTGAACTTGTTTATTAAAATTACCTCGTTTAACAATAAAAATGTCAAGTTCCTCTAATCATTGATCATGAGGTTTACCATAAGGAATATCACCTTCATCAAAGTGTTGGAGAGAGTGTACCTCAATAGTGGATGAGTGGGGAATTGGCTTACATAATTCTTTGTTAGAGGTATGCCCAAGAGGCAATAATAAAGTGGTTATTATCATATCTTCATGCTTATGATAAATGTTTACATACCATGCTATAATTGTATTAACCGGAAACATTAATACTTGTGTGATTTGTAAACATAAAAGAGTCCCTAGTAAAGCCTCTTGTTAAACTAGCTTGTTGGTTAATATATGATCATGGTTTCCTGATCATGAACATAGAGATGTTATTAACAACAGGGTCATATCATTAGGAGAATGATGTGATGGACATACTCCTATAGTTAAGCGTAGCATAAAGATCAAGTCATTTAATATAGTTCATTTGCTATAAGCTTTTTGATACATAGTAACCTAATTCCTTCGACCATGAGATCATGCATATCACCTTTACCGGAAGGATGCTTTGATGACATCAAACACCACACCGTAACAGGGTGGCTATAAAGGTGGAGTGTTCGGAAAGTATTGGTTGAGACACATGGATCAAGAGTGGGATTTGTCCATCCATATGACGGATAGATATACTCTGGGCCCTCTCGGTGGAATGTCATCCAATTAGCTTGCAAGCATGTGACTGGCTCACAAGGGATCACATACCACGGGAACGAGAAAAGAGTACTTATCAGTAACGAGGTTGAACTAGGTATGCAGAGATACCGACGATCATAACCTCGGATAAGTAAAATATCGTGAGACAAAGGGAAATTGGTATCGTATGTAAGTGGTTCATTCGATCGCAAAGTAATCGTAGAAATATGTGGGAGCCATATGAATTTCCAGATTCCTCTATTGGTTATTGATCGGAGAAGTGTCTCGATCATGTCCGCATAAATCACGAACCGTAGGGAGACACACTTAAGGATTCGATGTTGTTGAGTAGTTATGGAATGATGAGTAAGAGACCGAATGTTGTTCGGAGTCTCAGATGGGATCCGGGATATCACAAGGAGATCCGGAATGGTCCGGAGAATAAGATTCATATAAGGAAAGTCCCGTTTCGGAGTTGGGGAATGGTTCCAGTGTTTTCATCGGGAATGTTCTAGAATGTTCCGGAATGTCCGGCACTCCGGAGGGGAAGGGTACATGAATGTGTTGTATCAAGTTGGTATGATTGCATCATGTACTAAGTGTCATCGCTGAACCAAATAAAGGATTAATTCAAATCCTAGTTTGAAAAGTCAAACAGCTAGTTTGAAAAGTCAAACGGCTAAATTTGGAAAGAGGAAAAGAGGAGGAAGGTTGAAACCGACTTGGGGGAGGAGTTCCTCCTCCCACCGCCGGCCCACCTTGGGTCCGAGTTGGGGAGGGACTCCCCTCCCCAGGCGCGCCTCCCTCCACCTATAAGAGGAGGGGCAGGGCTCCCCTCCTAGACACAAGTTCCCTACCTCTAAACCTAAACCCTAGCCACAGCCTAGGGATTTCTCCCAAGCCGACGAGTTAGAGCTTCTAATTGCCCTAGCCGCCGGTTTAGCCCCTTCTAATTGGTGTGTCTAAAACCTAGATCACCAAGGCTCTCTCATAGTCCACCATACTCGCTCCGGCTTAAGGCGAAGCCCTGCGAGATCTCCCCTCTACTTCCGGTACCACGCCGTCGTGCTGCCGGAATTGCGAGGAGAGTGCTACAACCTCCGCTGCCTGCTGGAACAAGGGAGAGGAAGGTCTTCATCGAGTACCGAACGTGTGACCGACTGCGGAAGCGCTGCCGGAACGCAGCGCCGGAAGGATCGTCCACGCGATCTTGAGATCGGCAAGAGTACGACTACATCACCCACGAGAATCTGCTCTCGTTAAACGCTTTGGAATCTTCGAGGGTGAGTTCCCCTATCGACTCGTTGCTACAATCTAGTAGATAGATCTTGGCTTGTTTGTTTGCATGCGGTAGAAAATTTTGTTTTCCATGCTACGAACCCCTACATTCTTCTATAGGAGGTAAATTCTTCACATCTTCAGATCTAATACCTTTCTCCTTAAGACATTTCTTAGCTTCTTTCATCACTTCATCATTTAATTCAATCATTATCCTCTTCTTTGGTGTTGGTGTTGGAGTTGGTTCAGGCACAATTGGTTCAGGAGTAATGGCCTCAGGTGTATTTAACTCATTTGAAGTCCAATCATCATAATTCTTGCTTATTTTATCCATTAATTCTTCAGCTTCTGCAGAAGTTCTTTTCCTGAAAACACAATCAGCAAAACTATCTAGGTATGTCCTAGAATCATCAGTTAGTCCATTATAATAAATATCAAGAAGCTTATTTTTAGGTAATGGTCATCCAGGATGTGCATGAATCAGGGCACATAACCTTTTCCATGACTCAGGCAATTTCTCTTCTTCTCCCTGTTTAAATTAAAAAAGTTTCTGCAAAGCAGCATGTCTAGCACTGGGAGGAAAATATTTCTGAAAAAAGAAGGAATCAAGCAATCAGGGCTATCAATGGATCTAGGAGGTAATCTATTAAACCAAGCTTTAGATTCTTCTTTTAGTGAAAAAGGGAAGATCTTTGTAACAAATTACTTACACATCTTAACATCATCAGAGAATAAGGCACTCATAGTAGAAAGCTCATTCATATGAGCTACAACACTTTCATTTTCAGTCCCACAAAAAGGTTCTTTCTCAACAATGTTTATGTAGGATAAATCAAGAGAGAAATCATAATCTTTATCTTTAATGTCTATGGGAGAAGTTGCAAAATTAGCATCAGGAGACAGTTTAGGTATAATGGTACGTCTCTCAAGGAGACTCTTAATATCACTAGCACCACATGTGTTTTGGTACTCTTCAATAAATTCATCAGTCATTTCAATGTAACCATTATTAATATCATATCTCTCTCTAGACTCATATGAGATAACAAGTGTAATATTGTCTTCACTAGGAGTTTCAGTGTTTCCCAAAATAGTTCTAGCAATAGTAGCATCTAGGAAAGTACCTAATGAACCACTCGCATCAAGCACAATAGAAGTAACATCATGAGTATCAGAAGAAATTTCAGATTCAGCAGTTGTAGCAGTGTGTGTAGCATGTGTATGTGGTGGTGTAACAAGCTTACTTATAACATACGGTGAATCAAGAGCAGCAGAGGTGTTTAGAACTGTACCTCTTCTTGTAGTGGATGGTAAAATAGGAAACTTTCCATCACGAGACTTCTCCATGATGAAAGGAATAGCATCGAACAATAGTAGATCCAAGTGAACTTACAAATAAAGCTATGCTCCCCGGCAACAGCGCTAGAAAATAGTCTTGATGACCCACAAGTATAGGGGATCGCAACAGTCTTCGAGGGTAGTATTACCCAATTTATTGATTTAACACAAGGAGAGCCAAAGAATACTTATAAGCCTTAACAACTGAATTGTCAATTCAGCTGCACCTGAAAATAGTCTTGCTCACAGTAGTTTATCAGTAGCAACAATTTTGTAGTAGCAATAGCAAAGTAACAGCAGCAGTAAAACAAAGGCAGTAGTAACAATAGTAGCAACCAGTAGGATATGAGTGCAGTAGGCATAGGGATGGATGGACGGGCGTTGCATGGACAAGTCTAAACATGTAACTTCAAGATCTAGGGCAATTGCAGACAAATAATATAAAGCATCCAAGTACTAAACAATTATAGGCATGTGTTCCATATATACTCATACGTGCTTGCAATGAGAACTTGCACAACATCTTTTGTCCTCCCAGCCCATTGCAGCGGGGCCTCAAGGGAATCTACTGGCAATTAAGGTACTCATTTTAATAGAGCACCGGAACAAAGCATTAACACTCCGTGAACACATGTGATCCTCACATCATAGCCATCCCCTTCAACTGTCCCAATTTCTGTCACTTCGGGGCCTTTGGATCCGGACAATGATATGTGTACACAACTTGCAGATAAGATCACAAACAATACTATCATCATGAATCAATAATAAGTTCAGATCTGAGATTATGGCACTCGGGCCCTAGTGACAAGCATTAAGCACAACAAGTTGCAACAAAGTCAAATAGCACTAATAGAGATACTAGGCACCATGCCCTAACAATCTTATTTGATTACATGATAGAACTCATCCAATCCCTACCATCCCCATAGCCTACAGCGGGGTATTATTCACTCATGGATGGGGGAAACATGGATGGTTGATGGAGAGGCGTTGGTGATGATGATGGCGATGATCCTCTCCACATTCTCCGTCCCGGCAGGGTTCCAGAACGGAGTTTCTAGTTCCGAATCTTGGTTTCTGGTGGTGGCGGCGCAGCGGAACTATTTCTAGAAAAACGTCGAACCCCTTTGAGTTTTTAGGTAAGAAGGCAACTTATAGGCGAAGAGGGAGGCCGAGGGGGTGCCTTTTCCCCGAGGCAGCCACACCCCTCCCAGGCGCGGCCTGGGCTGGCCCGTGCGGCAGGGGGTGTGGGACCCTCGTGGCCCATCTCCTCCCCGTCTTCTGACTCCATGAGTCTTCTAGTGAAATAGGACTTTTGGCATATTTCCAGGATTTTTCCTGATAGTTGATTTTCTGCACAAAAACTAGACACCAATGTAATTCTGCTAAAAACAGCGTCAGTCCGTGTTAGTTGTATCCAAATCACACAAGTTTAGAGGGGAAACAATAGCAAAAGTGTTCGGTAAAGTAGATACGTTTTGGACGTATCACAGCCGATGACACGTGGAAAGATAGTAGGCAAAGCATACATGATAAAAAATGCATGATCCATTCCATACAGCAGCCCGAATAACTGAATTTTAATGCTAAGGGCAGCTTCGTTTTTGTTGTATATACTATAGACGAGAATGTTAGGTAAATGAATCAACATAATGTAAATAAAACCATGTTATCTTGTGAAGTAAATAACTTTAAAAGATTGCAGCCCTTGTAATCATAATAGTAATATTAGTCAATCCTGAAACACCAATTAGTTCATTTTATTTCGGAAAGAGGATCCACTTTTTAGTATATTGTCCAAGCAAAATTTTTACATCAGTACTATTCCTTTATCAAAAAAAAATACCAATAGCATTACTCTGGAATTCTAGCACAACGAGGCTTGCTGAATGGCTAAGATAGTAATTCTTGGAACCACGGCTCGTTGAATCCTATCCCAGAGTGATGTTTGGCATGCAAGAATCACTTGCAATCGTCTAAATATTTTGTGAGTATTACAGAAGAAATTATGAAGATGTTTAACCACAGAAGGAAGCTTTTATTTTTGACATGACCACAGAAGGATTGTTGGAAACTACACAGAAAATACACATTGAACAACAAAACGACTTACCGATTACTTTATAAAAAACTCTCTACGGACAGAGCAAACAAACCAAAATTAATGCCATTTTGTTGGAAACTATACATAAAATACACATTGAACAACATAACAACTTACCGATTACTTTATAAAAAATCTATACGAACAGAGCAAACAGACTGAGACAGACTAATCGCTGTTTTTCCCTCTCTTTCGAGTTTCTTCTCGATCTCTCCATGCACCGCCGACCATGGACTCTAGGCTTATCCAATCCGGCGAGCTCGCCAGCACCCCGCCGTTGGCCCTTGCTCACTACCAGCTCATTCACTCCTTCAAACTGCATCCTCCTATTACCCCCTAGCCGTTGATCCCCAATTCCAAGTGATGTGCATGGCATGCTCGGAGGAGAGCTCTATGTTGGGCGCCTCCCCAGTGGGTGACGATGAGTTCACGAGCCACATGGCACACGGCACCACAGAGGGAGCATCGTTGCCTCACTGCAGAACAAAGTAGCCCCCACCAACTTCCGTTGGTACTTCAAGCTCCCGTCGCCATGAGAGGTGACCACTTTGGACCTCTCCTCTCCCTCCATGCATACAAAAACAAAAGAAAAGGAGAAAATAGAAACTTTTTATAGAGATCAGAACTTGCTGAACCACTCCTAGCCATTTCCAAATAAAAGAAACCAGGTTATTTAAATAATGACTCATGTTTTTGGTTCAACATTGATGTCGTGTTGTCAACACCTTGTTGGGAGACCCCAAGAGCAAGGTGTGATGAGCACATCATCAAGTTTTCCTTCAGTAAGAAACCGAGGTTATCGAACAAGTAGGAGGAAGGAAACGACTCAAAGGTGTTGCTAGAAACTTGGAGACCTGCACAACACAAATTCAAGACTTTGCCCCAACAAACAGTGAGGTTGACAATCTCACTGGTTTGCCATAACAAAGGATTAACTGTATGGTGTGGAAGATAATAGTGGTTTGCAACAAGTAACAGTGGAAGATGTTCAATGGTAAAGATTGGACCGGTGTCCATAGTTCACTAGAGGTGTTCTCCTTAGATAAACAAACATGGCATGCTGGGTAACCAAATTACAACAGGGCAATTGACAAGACTGAGCAAGGCATAACAATGCAATACTAATCATCATGATCCTATGAGATTTGATTGGGAAATACAACAAGATACATAGACCGCCATCCAAATGCATCTATGACTAGAAATCCACCTTTGGGTTATCATCCGAACCCCCTCCATTATTAAGTTGCAAGCAACAGATAACTGCTTTAAGCAAAGTGTGTAAGGTAAACAATCCACTTGTTCCATGAACAAGAGACCGTTGTTTTCTCCCTAGTGGCAACAACACATCTACAACCTTATAGATTTATGTCACTTCCCTTAGATTAAATAGAGGCATGAACCCACTATCGAGCATAAATACCCCCTCTTGGAGTCACTACCATCTACTTGGCCAAGATAGCTACTAATAACAGAGAGCATGCAAGATCACAAACAACATAGACATGATAGAATAAATAAGACAAAACCATTAATCAATCTGACATAGTAATCTCAATATCCATCGGATCCTGATGGCGCCTGAGAGCGCTTCGTCGGGAAACCCCAAGAGCAAGGTGTGAAGAGCACATGAGCAAGTCTTCCCTCAGTAAGAAGCCGAGGTTATCGAACCAGTAGGAGGAAGGAAACGTCTCAAAGGTGTTGCAAGCAACTTGGAAACCTGCACAACCCAAACTCAAGACTTTGCCCCAACGAACAGTGAGGTTGTCAATCTCACCGGTTTCTGTAACAAATGATTAATTGTATGGTGTGGAAGGTGATAGTGGTTTGCAGAAAGTAAACAGTAATAGTGGAAGGTGTATCAATGGTAAAGATTGGACCAGGGTCCATAGTTCACTAGAGGTGTTCTCCTTAGATAAACAAACATGGCATGCTGGGTAAAAAAATTACAGCAGGGCAATTGATAGGACTGAGCAAGGCATAACAATGCAATACTAGACATCATGATCCTATGAAATTCGATTGGGCAATACAACAAGATACATAGACCGCCATCCAACTGCGTCTATGACTAGAAATCCACCTTTGGGTTATCATCCGAACCCCCTCCAGTATTAAGTTGCAAGCAACAGACAACTGCTTTAAGCAAAGTGTGTAAGGTAAACAATCCACTTGTTCCATGAACAAGGGACCGTTGTTTTCTCCCTAGTGGCAACAACACATCTACAACCTTAGAGATTTCTATCACTTCCCTTAGATTAAATAGAGGCATGAACCCACTATCGAGCATAAATACCCCCTCTTGGAGTCACTAGCAACTACTTGGCCAAGATAGCTACTAACAACGGAGAGCATGCAAGATCACAAACAACACAGACATGATAGAATCAATAAGACAAAACCATTAATCAATGTGACATAGTAATCTCAATATCCATCGTATCCCTGCAAACACAACATGCATGATTACAAATAGATGAGATCTTAATTATTAACGGAGCTCACAAGATCTAGACATGAAAGCACAAAGGAGGAGATACAACCATCTAGCTACTACATGGACCCGTAGTCCAAGGTGGAACTACTCACGCTTCATACCGAAGGTTGGCATGATGAAGAAGAATGCCTCTGGGATGATCTCCCCTCCGACAGGGTGCCGGGAAGAGTTTCAGATCCCCCCCCCCCCCGATCTAGGGACGATGGTGGCGGAGGCTACAGACGGTTTCGTGGAATATTGATTAGGGCCTTAGGGTTTAGGCATCGGGGGCTTCTTATAGGTGAAGAGGGAGGCCGAGGGGGTGCCCGAGGAGGCTGCACCCCCCAGGCATGGGGTGGGCCCCCCGTGTGGCCAGGGGGTGTGGCCCCCTCGAGGCCCTCCTCCATCTCGTCTTCTGGCTCCTTGTTCCCCACGGTAAAATATTGACTTTGGCTTTTGTCCCGTCCAATTCCGAGAATATTGATTTTCTGCCTTTCTGGAACCAAAAACAGAAGAAAACATGCAACTGGCACTATGGCATCTTGTTAATAGGTTAGTACCAGAAAACATATAAAAACACCTCAAAGTGTAGACAAAGCAAAGCAAAGTAGATACTAAACAAGCATGGAACATAAAAAATTATAGATACGTTTCTGATGTATCAGATCCCCGCAAACACAACATGCATGATTACAAACAGATGAGATCTTGATCATGAACGGAGCTCACAAGATCTAAACATTATAGCACAAAGTAGGAGATACAACCATCTAGCTACTACATGGACCCGCAGTCCAAGGTGGAACTACTCACGCTTCATACACAAGATCTAGAAAGACCTCTTGAATATTTCTTGGGGTGACACGGGGTGTCATCCCCAAGCTTGAGCTTTTTCCCATTCTTCATCTCATTACATCATTCTCTGTGTACACCTGAAATTTTTCCTTCATACAAAACTTCACACAATCTTCATTAGCAACATTAGTGTATTCAAAATATAATAGACCTTTAGGCTTAGCTTTAGAACAGCCAAACTTTCACTAAAAACACAAGCTGCAGTAGAAATTCCCTCAAAAAGCTCAATTCACCTAAATAGAACTCAAAAAGGAATCAATAAGAAGCAAATGCAAATAATGGCACAAATCTGTCAAAACAGACCAGCAGGTAGAAACCGATTTTTTTGAACATCTTCTGTTGCTCAAATAAAAAAAGTGTTGAACTAACGAAAGTTAGCTAACATACTGGGGGATTTATCCGTAATTTTGAGCTCAATCCGAGTTACAGAGAATCCTCACGAATGTTTTTGGTGGAGGACAGAAATCTGTTTCGGGACAGCAACTCCCCAAATCTTACTTCCCTCTCATTAGAGGTCATTCTTGGCAAAAAAAAAAGGATAAGAAGAGGTCATTACTAAAGTAATAACTTCCAAGACTCAAGAAAACTCTTGGGTTATCTCCCAACAAGTACTTTTCTTTAACGCCTTTAAGTTAGGCACAAGAAGCAAGAATCAAGTGTTTTCAAATGAAGAATTAAGATCAATACTTGGAATCTCTTCAACTAGGAAAGATATCTCATCCAAATGAGTTTTGGAGGATCCCTTCTCATCTCTCCTTGGTTCACTACTTTCATCAAAAGGATTTTTAGAAACAATCCAATCAAAATTCTTTTCTAAGTCTTCATGCATTCCAACAAGTTTAAAGGGTATGGGTATCTTAATTTCCTCTCTAGGTTTGGTTTTATCTAAAGTACCCATAATTTCTACACATGAGCCTAGCATATTAAAACGTTCAAAGACCTTTTTGGCTTCCTTAGAAACATCATTGAATTCTTTCAGTAAAGTTTCAAGGATAAATTCTCTCTTTTCAGCATCCTTCTCTTCTTTTAGTTTGAGAAACAAAATTTGCATCACGGGGTTAAGGTTAACAAACCTAGCCTCCAACATATGAACTAAAGAAGCTGCAACAATTTCATAATTAGGAGCGAGTTCTGCTATAGGTCTATCCTTAATATCCTCATGTTTGCTAACATGATTAAGGAATTCTTCAATATTTTCTTTCTCAATTATAGAGCCTACCTAATAAAAGGTCTTTCAGGATGAACTTGGGGATCAACATGGTGAGCTAAATAAAGGTGACAACTAGAGTAGGAACTAATTTTTTTGTGTTTTTGATAAGAGAAAGCAAACCAAACTAAACTAATTTTTTTGGAGTTTTTGATAAAAAGAGGCAAACAAAACCAAGCAAAAGAAACTAAGCAAAACAAAAACAAATTAAAGAGAAAGGTTGAGAAGGACTCCCCTTGTGAAGACGTCCTTAGCCTCTCCGACAACGGCGCCAGAAATGGCTTGATGGCGTGTTGTCAACGCCTCGTTGGGATACCCCAAGAGCAAGGTGTGATGAGCATAGCAGCAAATTTTCCCTCAATAAGAAACCAAGGTTATCGAACCAGTAGAAGGAAGAAAATGACTCAAAGGTGTTGCTAGCAACTTGGAGACCTGCACAACACAAACTCAAGACTTTGCCCAAACGAATAGTGAGATTGTCAATCTCACTGGTTTGCTATAACAAAGGATTACCTGTATGATGTGAAAGGTAATAGTGGTTTGCAACAAGTAATAGTGTAAGATGTATCAATGATAAAGATTGGACCGGGGTCCATAGTTCACTAGATGTGTTCTCCTTAGATAAACAAACATGGCATGCTAGGTAAACAAATTACAACAGGACAATTGATAGGACTGAGCAAGACGTAACAATGCAATACTAATCATCATGATCCTATCAGATTCGATTAAGCAATACAACAAGATACATAGACCGCCATCCAACTGCATCTATGACTAGAAATCCACATTCGGGTTATCATCTGAACCCTCTCCAGTATTAAGTTGCAAGCAACAGATAACTGCTTTAAGAAAAGTGTGTAAGGTAAACAATCCACTTGTTTCATGAACAAAAGACCGTTGGTTTCTCCCTAGTGGCAACAGCACATCTACAACCTTAGAGATTTATGTCACTTCCCTTAGATTAAATAGAGGCATGAACCCACTATCGAGCATAAATACCCCCTCTTGGAGTCACTAGCATTTACTTGGCCAAGATAGCTACTAATAATTTAGAGCATGCAAGATCACAAACAACACATACATGATAGAATCAATAAGACAAAACCATTAATCAATCTGACATAGTAATCTCAATATCCATCGGATCCCCACAAACATAACATGCATGATTACAAATAGATAAGATCTTGATCATGAACGAAGCTCACATGATCTAAACATGATATACAAAGGAGGAGATATAACCATCTAACTACTACATGGACCCATAGTCCAAGGTGAAACTACTCACGCTTCATACCGGAGGCTGGCATGATGAAGAAGGCCTCCAGGATGATCTCCCCTCCAGTAGGGTGCCGGGAAGAGCTTCAGATCCCCCCGATCTAGGAACGATGGTGGCGGCAGCTATAGACAGTTTCGTGGAATATTGATCGGATTCTTAGGGTTTAGGCATCGGGAGGTCTTTATAGGCGAAGAGGCGAGACAGGGGGGTCGCTAGGGCGGCCGCACCCCCCAGGCGGAGGGTAGGCCCACCCGCGCGGCCAGGGGGTGTGGCTCCCTGGTGACTCTCCTCCGTCTCGTATTCCGGCTTCGTGTTTCCCATGATAAAATATTGACTTTGGCTTTTGTCCCGTCCAATTCCGAGAATATTGATTTTCTGCCTTTCTGGAACAAAAAACAGAAGAAAATAGGCAACTAGCACTGTGGCATCTTGTTAATAGGTTAGTACCAGAAAACATATAAAAATACCTCAAAGTGAAGACAATGCAAAACAAAGTAGATACTAAACAAGCATAAAACATCAAAAATTATAGATACGTTTACAACGTATCAAACATCTTTCAGAATAATGACATATATCTCAACCTAGACAGTTAATTTAAAAAAGTTACAAACTACCTTGAGTTCTTCTTCTTGAATTGATTCGGAAAAACTCTAAGGATCTGAAGGTGCCATAAACCTAAGAATAGAATATGGTGCTTGAAGACGTAGTCGGGATGTCCGTGCACGAAAATTAGATTATGTTGAGAAATATGAAAATATCTGAACTAAAATAGAGGTAAACTAACCATATCAAAAATAATGACCTTCATGGTCCACAAGAGATAAAAACATCAAAGTATGCTCTACAACAATAGAAGATTTCAAAGCTCTAGCTTGTTTTTTACTCACGGACAAAAATAGCCTCCTAGATCCTCACTTGTAGAAGCTTTGCTTCAAGCTGAAACACCAACTTACTGAGCACATTTGTTTTTGGATAGTTCATAAATAAAAAAGAAACAGAAAACAGCTTTGTGTAGTGCCATAAGCTTTAGATGTATGACCTCCTCATAGACATCAAATTTACATCACTTCAATAAAAATAGGAGTTCCTTTGTTCCTTCTATAGCCTCAATAGAAATCTAATGACTACTTCTAATATGAAATCTAATGCTTCCAACAAACTAATATGAAAGTAATGAATCCTCATCCAACTTTTTTTGCTTTTGCATGTATACAATTAATGAAACATAGAAACAAAGACAAAAGAAACTGATTTCCTTGTAGTATGTAGACATGTGAAGCAGGTAACAAAAAAGTTGAACATAAACTCCATAATTCCATCTGGTCCTGGCTAGGTTGGCTCATTTATCATGTATCATGGGCTAATGACCTCGTCCTTTCCAAATAAATCTCCCGTACCTTCTTATTACTTTGTCCTGGCTAGATTGGGTCATTACATCTAGATTTCAAATCTCTATAACAAGAAAATAATTCCATCCGCTCTCTAATACTAAGGATGAAAAAATGAACATATACATTCATACGGTAAAGCAGACTTGCCCATGTCCTTGACAACACATTTTACCACAGGGTGAATTACATGTATGCCGATCTAAAATATAAAGGTATTCTCAAAAGGTTGGATTGCTTGTACAAGAAATGGGATACGATAAGAACATTTTGTAAACAAATATCCCTCACCAAATAGAGCACGGATATTTAAAAAATGTAGGAAAGATTGTTCAAACATAGTAGAAAATTGTGTGTCTTTTAGATACTTGCATCGCATATAACTCTTGAGCAGAAATGGTAAGTGAAGTTTTTAGGTGATGATAAGTTCGAGCCTATTTCTTTAAACAAAAGGTGATGATAAGTTTTCAATAAGACCAGAAAGAGAAAAAGCATTTCATGTAACTTACCAAAAGTTTTCCCATTAATTGTGGTCTACATAAGACAATCCTCATTATGTATAAACGAATAGATACTGCAGGAAACCTGGAAGAAACAATCCTGGTATTCACAATTACCTCGCTGTTGGAAACCAACGATCAGCTTTAGAATATTTTTCCTCTAGATTTAGTCCTGTGAAGCAGACTTGTCCATGAACTTGGCAACACATTTTATGACAAGGTGAATTACATGTGAAAACAACAAAAAATTGAACACATAAACTGTTTGTCAAATCTAATGGCACAAAGAAGTAAAGTAGCCTCAACGTTTTTTGGCTGAACTAATAGTTATTGTAAGGAAACAAACCGAAGAACCTACCGAGGGGGAATAGATAAGGAGCAAGAGTTATAGAGAAGTTAAACCATGTTAGGAGCAAGAAGAACAGAGAGTTTTACCTGCATGTTGACAGCTGAATGAAGAAACTCATTGACACCTGAATGAAGAAACTCATAGGGGCACCTCTCTTTGCCAATAGCAGTTCTTACTAATTACAGACAACCAAGAATTCAATCTACAGAAATAACAAACTGGAACAACAGAATGCTTCGAGAAGTCCATGCGGTACGCTAAGTAGGCCCAGGCATTCAGTTTGAACCAAAAATTCAGTTCGGTTTTCTAAAGAATATATAATCAGGCAATAAGAAAATACAGCCAAAATAATATCGGTTTCTTAGTTTAGCGATAGTTTGGTTAAGCAAAAGTTAGGTTGGGTCTTTAGTTTTAAACTGACATGACCTAGATATCACGACTCAGCTCTAACTAATGTGTATGTATTTCATCTACTGTCAAAAGGGCATGCTGACTCTTACTGATATGTCGCGCACGCACATATGACATATATATAGTACTCTGTATTGTAGATAACTGACAATTGACGAGACACGCATCTTTGCTTCAAAGTCTCGGACCGTATTTCCTTAATTACCGGCCAAAGTTACAACTAACATGAATGGATATATGCATATGAAGCTAGCTAGTTCTAGCCTTCTTCTTGTCTCAAGCAGTCAGGTCGCTAGCCAGGAAATGCCGCTGCACCTGGATAAACTCCTGAGTATGTGTGGCCTACTTATGTGCTTTATTCGAATATACGCAGTCGGCAACACAAGAGTTCTATGTTATATGCTTGTATCTCGGTGTATTCGGTTTTTTCTGTAAGTCATAGGTTAAAACCGAATTTACTAATCCAAAATTGGTTAATCAGACGCACTAACCAAATTAGTCTCAGGCTAATTCGGTTTTGGTGAATTATTTTTTGGTTCCGGTTATTTCGGTTTCCGTGTTTGGTTTTTTATGTCCACCCCTAGCACTAAGAACCCGCATGTCTCACACCATAGATTCGCACTGCAGCTGAGGGCAAAGGGCACAACCAGATCCCCTCATGAAAAAGGAGTTTTGACTATATGAGCATATGAAGTGCGCAAGCGAAAAAAGCTATTGACTATATCTTCCCTTTATGAACATCAAGCTCTTATAATTTGGCCAATCTATATTTTCAAAGCCATAATATGTAATTAAATTTTATAATTTTCTCTATGCATGACATAGCACTTAACTAAAAATCGACCAGGATTGTAAATAAAAAACAATTTAGGATCTACATTAGAGAGTTTGTGAGCTAAGCTTTTAATATGAAAACACTTCTAATTCTAGCTGCGACAGAAACATTTGATAGCCACCAGCTTGTGTGTTAGTGCACTTTAATGAAAGAAATTAAGAAATTATCAAACTTTTGCATTAATAACGCAATAATGAATTACACACATATATGTACAGAGGAAACAACATGATAATTGATTGTCGATACCAATTTCACCATCATTTAGTACTGAGCCCAACAAAATTATGATTGTCTGTAATGGTCACTCCTCGCTGGAGTTGCCTTCAGTTCTTAACATGGTTTGTCGCGAAATTATGATTGACACTTAGTGTTATAATAGTGCAGCTGAAATAACCATAAGTAATCATGGAAATGATAGGGTGCAACATGAAAGAGTAGTCACCACATGAAGACCCTTGCATCCGATTCCTAGTTTTCATAGAAAATAAATGTCTTGCTTGATACTCTCATAACAGAAGAATTAATATGACTACAAAATAAATTGTAGTTCATTCTTGCATGGTAAAATAGTTTCCGGTACTCATTCATCCTATCAATAACATAGCTAATTATATTTTACAGTTCTATGGAGTATATGCGATAAAAGGAATATATCCTTTATAGAAGTTGTGTCAATGCTATGTGTGATAAGACGGTGTCAATGCTTTCTTTTTCTTTTTTGTCTCTCGCCGTGCCATGGAATACAATATCTGAAGAAAAATATAATAAGTTTAAGAAGAGGCAGACGAAACTTGTTGAGCTCCAATCCGGGGAGCTCATGGTCGGCAAGCTCGGCGAGGCAGCAAGCGCTATCCAGCGACCCTGATTGGAGGTTTGAGGGTTAGGGGAGGCCTCTCAGGGACGTGGGGTAGTGGCAGGTGGCCTGCGGCAGCTTGGGTGGTGGCAGTGACGGGGTATAAGCATATCCACAAGCATCCAAAATTGAATTGTAAAATTATGACACGGTGCACCAATCTAGAGTGGAATAAAATCAGGACATGTACAATATCTAAAAGTCTATCTATCTATTATTTTATCAATTATTCTAATCTGGTTATCTTTGGTAGTACAAACATCAGAAAAGGTTGGGTCCCTAAATCCTTAAATTGCTTTCCTATAATCATGTGAAACAGCTAGCATCCGTGGAGATATATTTATACTATTAGACATGTAGCCTTGCTAACAAAATGATCCATTGAGAGACCAGATTTACTTGTACAAACTGAAATAGTCAGCAACTATTTAACCTGGCTCACCTCCATGCGATCCATTAGTATAGTATCATCTAGAGTAAAAGGTAGGGCAATAATATAAAAGCTTCAGGTTGTACTGCTCTCCCTCAAGTCCTCAACTGGAGAAGCACAAAAAATTGCAGTGAACAAATTCACTCTCTTTGACTACTCCAAAAGCTACTCCGTATGTGCAATCCTAAGAAAAAACATATTAAAGTGTTAGTAAGAACTGCCATGCATTCTTAGGTCTGGCAGGAGAAGCCTAACCACCAAAGAGAAAAATAAAACACAAGCTATAAAGCATCAAATTTCAGTTCGAATCAAGAAATAGCAAGAAAAGGTACTTCATATGGCTCAGATACCATCATAAGAAAAACAGCACATAGCACAGACAAATGCAAAGCAACACATACATGCAAACATCAGGTAAACTCGAACAGCTTACATTGATTTCTATGAGTATTCAAAAGGGATACGTCAATATTTCCCTGTTACCAAGATAACAAGATTAGCATCAATTGTTAGCACGTAAGTAATACATACAACAAAGAAAGAAAGGGACGTGCTGAGGATGAGAGAGCACGACAAGAGAAATAATTACCAGCCTTGATAAAGAAAAGGACAGGAAGGATATTGGGGCAAACCAGGCAAGTTGATTGTAAAATAGAGGAGTAGAGGAACATATATAAAGATGGGTACGATCGTGATATCTTGGCCTTGATACAGGAGAATAAGAGAGGAGGCTAACCAGGGCTCTTGATGCGCTTTTCACGGAGGAGAGGGTGAGAACGCCGTACCTGAATTTTGCCGGGATTTGCAGGCGCAGGTGCGTGGCAGGAAAGGAGAGAGAGGTGGTGCGAGGAGGCTACACATGGACCTGGGGCAGAGAGGGACAGCATGGGTGCGTCGGGATTCTGTCCCCGACGGTGGAGGCGTCTATCCGTCCGGCCTCACCTCAACCTTCTAGATCTGCGGCGGCGGAAATTGCAATGGAGGAGTGACCGGCTGCCAGGTGCGGTGACATACAGTGGTCGATGCGGTCTGGTGGTAGACTGGGAGGATGGGCTAGTGGGACTCATGGTGTGGGGGAGGAGGCCGGGAGGCCCGCAGCTGTTACCAGCGGTGGCGGTACTTAGGTTTCTCGGGAGGTAATGGCCGAGCGAAGGAGAGGAGAGAGGCAAGGACTGCGGGTTGATTGTTGAGGAGAGGCTGAGGATGGTTAGGCGGGGCGGGGATAGGGGCGTGAGCGGTGCGGTGGCAGTGTCCTCGTGGAGATCAGTGGCGACGGCGGATGGGGCGAGGTCGCGAGGAGAAGAGGCCTGGGCGATTTGGAAGTGGCGTGTTTTGCGGGAGTGACGAGCAATGCGCGACGAAGGTTGGATGAAGCGAAACGACATATTGGCAGGAGACGAAACACGAAGTTCTTTTGAGCTGTATTCCCTCCGTCCGCAAATAAGTGTACTTCTAGCTTTTGTCTAAGTCAAATATAATTAAATTTGACTAACTTTATAGAAAAATATATAAACATATATTACATCAAATTGATATATTATAAAACTAGATTTAAAAATAAATCTAATGATATCAATTTAGTGTCATAAATATTGGTACGTTTTCCTAAAAAGTTAGTCAAACTTAGTAAAATTTGACTTAGACAAGGCTAGAAGTATACTTATTTGCGAACGGAGGGAGTAGTAGAGAAAAAAAAAGTCAGTTAAATTAGGACGAAGGGAGTACTTGTGATTAAATGTTCTGACATTGTAGACAGAATAATCATTGAAATGAGCAATGTATTCTTATCGATGGTTATTAATATTTTCCTCTGTTCCGATGATGTCTTAGTCAGATTTATTTGGTTTACATACAGTTTTTTTCTCCTTGGTTGTTTTTTCTAAGGAATATCTAAGTTGTTGACGATGACCGCAGATAGAGGGCAGATACATTTGATGCACGCTTGTCAACAGATGTGGGGCCTGCAATGCGAGTTTGTATGGTAATTTTCCTCTTAGCTTAGGTCGTACTCACTCCAGCTCATGAAAAATTAATGTTTTGGCCATTGGCATGATCTTAAACTTTTAAGACGAAAACACCAGCTTTGTGTTCATTTCATTGAGAGGAGTATTACAGTACAAAAGATAAGGTGAAAACGGATCACACCGAAAAGGGAAAATGACTACAAAGCATTTTGACCACTGACTTTTGCTGCAACATATGTAGCTAGTAAACCATGCCTAACAGGCCTATTTACTTATTTGTTGCTGTTGGTACCGAACAATATCTATGAAGTTGCTAGCACAATTATCTAGTCGTTGGCGTACGAGTGGCCCAGCAACGATTAGGTATGCATCACAATTAAGACTAGGATACGTGTCTCTTGCTAGTCATCCTCACCTCGTACTATGTTTGACTCATTCTGTGGCAAGTGGCAAGCAACACCGGTAGAAATGAGGCCTTTAGTTGAGGTTCAAATTGGTCTTTAACACTGGTTTTCCTACGAACCGATGTTAAAGGGAGCACCCGTACTAGCGTGATCCAGAAGGCCCACAACCTTTAACACCGGTTCGAGCCACGAACCGGTGTTAAAGGGTATGTGCCTATATATAATACACCGTAGTCCACCCCTCTCTCTTATTGTTTCACTCCTTATTTTGGAGCTTAGCAAAGAGGGTGAGATGTGTGCTAGTTTGTGTTTTCTTTCTATGCACAAGAGGTGTTCGGTGAAATGCCTGAGAGCTCGAATTAAGTTTTCTCGTTGCTCTTTCCTCCTCGGTCGAGGTCGACAACTTTATCCTTTCATGTGTCATTGATGTACTGTAAAAGTGGTCATCTCCCTATTAATTCATGATGTACTGTAATGATTTTTGATATACATAGATGAACCAACAATGGATGTATGGTGACCGACGCACTTCCGAGTATATTACGGGCCTCCAAAATTTCATCATTGTGGCTAAGACAAACCGTGGTCACAATGGTTTTATGTGTTGTCCATGTGTTCACTGTCAGAACAAGGAAGACTACTCAAATACCAAAACCATTCACGCCCACCTGCTTCGGTCTGGTTTTATGCCCAGCTATAATTGTTGGACCAAGCACGGAGAAAGAGGGGTTATAATGGAAGACAACAAAGAAGAAGAGGATGATGACAACTATCATAACATGTATCCTGAATACGATGATACTGCAATGGGGGTAGATGAAGATCAAGAGGCAGCAGATGGGCCCACTGATGACGATCTTGGTCGGGCCATTACTGATGCAAAGGAAAAATGTGAAACTGAAAAGAAGAAGGAGAAGCTAGAGCAGATGTTAAAGGATCACAAAATATTATTGTATCCAACTTGCGAAGATGGCCACAAAAAGCTAGGTACCACACTGGATTTGCTGCAATGGAAGGCAGAGAACGGTGTGACTGACAGCGCATTTTCAAAGTTGTTGGTAAAAATGAAGAATCTGCTTCCAAGAAATAATGAATTGCCCGACAGTACATACCAAGCAAAGAAGGTCGTCTGGCCTCTAGGATTAGACGTGTAGAAGATACATGCCTGCATTAATGACTGTATCCTCTACCGCGGTGAGAAGTACGAGAATTTGGATGCATGTCCGGTATGCACTGCACTGCGGTATAAAATCAGACGAGACGACCCTGGCGATGTTGAGGGCGAAGCCCCTAGGAAGAAGGTTCCTGTCAAGATTATGTGGTATGCTCCTATAATACCACGGTTAAAACGTCTCTTTAGAAACAAAGAGCATGCCAAGTTGTTGCAATGGCACATGGAAGACCATAAGAAAGACGCGATGTTGAGACACCCCGTTGATGGGTCACAGTGGAGAAAAGTCGAGCGAGAGTACCCGGACTTTGCACGTGAGCAAGGAACTTAAGGTTTGGTCTAAGTACAGATGGCATGAATCATTTTGGGGAGCAGAGCTGCAGTCACAACAACTGGCCTGTGACTCTATGTATCTATAACCTTCCTCCTTGGTTGTGCATGAAGCGAAAGTTTATTATGATGTCAGTGCTCATCCAAGGCCCGAGGCAACCCGGTAACAACATTGATGTGTATATAAGGCCATTAGTTGAAGAACTTCTACAGTTGTGGGCCAAACCAGGTGTACGTATGTGGGATGAGCACAAAGGGGAGCCATTTGACCTATGAGCGTTGCTTTTCGTAACCATCAATGATTGTCCCGCTCTTAGTAACATTTCAGGGAAGACAAACAAGGGATTGAAAGCATGCACGGACTGTTTAGATGAGACTGAAAGTGTATATTTGGATAAATGTAAGAAGTTTGTGTACCTAGGGCATCGTTGATTTCTTCTGAACATGCATCCCGTAAGAAATAAAGGCAAGCATTTCAAACGTCTGGCAGAATGGAGACCACTAAACTACAAGAAGCCCCTATTCCTCCTCCTACAATGCCTAAGCCTAATGAGTCTACTACTAGTGATGCTAAGTTTGATTTTGATATAGATGGTTGCAATATTTCTGAAGTGATTTTGTTCCTAAAAAAACTTGCTAGAAGTCCTGATGCTAGTGATATGCATGTTGCTTTCACCAAACACATTACAAATGCTCTTGTTAAGATTAAGGAAGAGAAGTTAAAACACAAAGCTTCTATTCCTAGGAAAGTAGAAGATAGTTGGGAACCTATTATTAATATGCAAGTGAATGACTTTGATCTCAAAGCTTCATGTGATCTTGGTTCTAGTGTCTCTATTATGCCTAGGAAGATTTATGAAATACTTGATTTGCCACCTTTAGAAGATTGTTATTTGGATGTCCCACTTGATGATAATGCTAAGAAGAAACTCATGGGGAGTATTAATGATGTTCTCATTATGGTTAAAATGCTTATGTCCCCGTTGATTTCTATGTTTTCGATGTTGAATACAATGCTTCTTGTCCTATTACTTTGGGAAGACCTTTTCTTAGAACTGTTGGTGCCATCATTGATATGAAATAAGGCACCATTAATTATCAATTCCCATTCAAGAAAGGTATTGAACACTTCCCTATGAGGAGAGAGAAGTTGCTTTTTTCTCCTCCTTTGAAAGCAAGGTTTGATGTTAATGCTTCCTCATTTGAAAATACTTGATTTCTTGCTTCTTATGCCTAACTTAAAGGCGTTAAAGAAAGGTACTTCTTGGGAGATAACCCAAGAGTTTCCTTGAGTCTTGGAAGTTATTAATTCAGTAATTACCTCTCCTTATCCTTTTTGTTTTCTTTTTGTGCCAAAAATGACCTCTAATGAGAGGGAAGTAAGATTTGGGGAGTTGCTGTCCCGAAACAGATTTCTGTCCTCCACCATAAAAATTCGTGAGGAGTATCTGTAAGTCGGATTGAGCTGAAAACTTACAAATAAATCCCCCAGTATATTAGCTAACTTTTGATAGTTCAACACTTTTTGATTTGAGCAACAGAAGATTTTCGAAAAATCGGTTTCTACATGATGGTCTGTTTTGACAGATTTCTACCATTATTTGCATTTGCTTCTTATTGGTTCCTTTTTCAGTTCTCTTTTGGGGAATTGAGCTTTTTGAAGGAGTTGCTATAGTAGCTTGTGTTTTAAGTGAAAATTTTTGCTGTTCCAAAGCTAAACCCAAAGGTCTATTATCTTTTGAATACACTAATATTGCTAATGAAGATTGTGTGGAGTTTTGTATGAAGGAAAAATTTCAAGTGTAGAGAGAGAATGATCTAATGAGATGAAGGATGGACAAAAGATCAAGCTTGGGGATGTCACCCCAGTGTCACCCCAAGAGATATCCAAGAGGTACAAGCGTCAAAGCTTGGGGATGCCCAAGGCATCCCCTTCTTTATCAATAAAAAGCTCAGGTCTTTCTAGACACTTTGTTTTTATTGTTTCATGCACTATCGTGTTGTTCTTGGAGCATCTTAGTTTTCATTTGCTTTGCTTAATTTTTTAGTTTGCTTGAATAAAGTAGTTTGGAACCCCGTTCTCGCTCTGTTGTTTCAAATAAGTTTCTTGGTGTTGGAAAGGAGTAGAAAGTTCTTTCTTGATAAGTGCAAAAGGAGCTTGCATTGATTGTGACTTAGACTTTAGCATGACATGCTAGGTGTTGTTTTGACCTTATGCTTAGTGATTATTGTTGTAGCATGTCTTGTTCCAAACAATTGGGATTGCTTAGTGTGCCTTGAAAGAATCATGCGTTGTTTTAGCATACAAAAGCATAGTGTTGTGGTTTTCTCCTTTGATGCTTTGTTTGGGTTGACTTGGCACATGCTCACACCATGTTATGACTATGAACAAGTCACCATAGCCTCTATGATCATTTAGTCCTTGACTTGTAGTACCACTCTATGTTTTGATTAGTAATGTTTTGTCGCTCTACATGATTATGGCCATTATTGCTCTCTTAGTTGGTTGCTCCCAGTATTTTGCTAGCCTCCACTTGTATGAGTAAGCTCTACTCATGCTTCCAAACTCCCAAGAAACCAAGTTATTCCAAAGTGTCCGCTATAAACTCCTATGCATGGTGTGTTACACCATTCCAAGTATATTCTTGTTTTTATCTATCTTCCAATTAAAAAAGTATTTTGTTATGTGAAAACTTAGCGATTAAAGCCCTCACAAACTTTATGGCACACTTTATATTCTTTGCCCCTAATAAACTTGAACCATTGTGTCATCTATGTTGTATATTCTTGCACTTATACGTTGGAATTAGTAGAACCATGCTATCATGGGGAACCTTTTCAACATTTCACTTGTACTTTGTACACAGTTGATATCATGCTCTTTTGTCTATGGATGTCACCGGTGTGAAATAAAGAGGGAGCTTGTAAGTCCATGGAGTTATGTATTTGGTGTTAGAGAAACGCCTGGGCCTCTAGCCTTAGCCAGGCCTAATCATGGTGGAAACTTGCAGCATCACCATAATGAGCTATCTGTGAAGCATCCTCAATAAAAAAGCTATGCACATAATAAATAAAAAGATCGCTGAGATGCTCATTGTCCGCTTGCCTTGTCATTTTGGTTATGGGATAGCTCATGTACCATGTGCAAGGGGTACCCCGTTGGCGGTTCTCTATGATACGCATGTACTTACTATACAAGAACTTGCAGGTGACTGAAGTTGAGTAGCATGAGGTGTGGCCCTCGTATTCAAGGGACTTGAGATTGCCAACTTATACTTTGTCAAGCATATAATCCATAGTTTGTTCACTTTAACCTTAATCACTTCAAGATGCTTATGATAGGGGCAATGAGGGCTGAAATCTAACAAGTATCATAATCTTTGGAAGCTCTTTTTGAAACTTGAAATCCCTGCTTCCGTTTATGAAGGGCCTTTCTTCCACCATTATTGAGTCTCCACCTTCTATTCTTTAGGCAACATTAAGAGAGCATAGTTGTCATTCTTTGTTCTATGTGCAGTGTCCAAAAACTTATTGATTGATGCATACTGTGATATTACTTGTTCTTGTGCATTTTGTATCTAGTCACTCTTATGAACTTTGAAGGTGTCCTATGCATCTATTTGCTACTGTATGAGGGACAAGCTGAATGCCACTATGCCATGTTTTCTGTATGTGAAACAAACAAACGTTTTTCAATGCATGTTATTCATGATCTTTGTTTGTAGCCTTTCATGTTGCATGCATAGTTACTTTGTATTACTGTTAGAACTCCATCTTTCATGCACATGTTTAGAGTTCTTTGATCCCAGCTTTCAATGCTTGTAAATGGTTTGATCTTGGTTTTGATGGTGCATGTCACCTCAAAAATTATTCTTTTATCACTTACGTACTCAAGGACGAGCAGGAGTTAAGCTTGGTGATGCTTGATACGTCGGAAACGTATCTATAATTTTTGATGCTCCATGCTTGTTTAGTATCTACTTTGCTTTGCTTTGTCTACACTTTGAGGTGTTTTTATATCTTTTCTGGAACTAACCTATTAACAAGTTGCCATAGTGCCAGTTGCATGTTTTCTTCTATTTTTGGTTCCAGAAAGGCAGAAAATCAATATTCTCGGAATTGGACGGGACAAACGCCAAAGTCAATATTCTACCGTGGGTGACACGAAGACAGAAGACGAGACGGAGGGGCACCACAGGGCGGCCAGACCCCCTAGGCGCGGGTGGGCCTACCCCATGCCTGGGTAGGGTGTGGCCCCCCTGGCTTGCCCCTTCGCCTATAAGAAGCCCTCGATGCAGAAATCCTAGGCACCCGATCAAAACTCCACGAAACCTACTGTAGCCGCCGCCACAATCGTCCCTAGATCGGGGGATCTGAAGTTTTTCCCGGCACCCTGCCGGAGGGGAGATCATCCTGAAGGCCTTCTTCTTCATCATGCCAGCCTCTGGTATAAAGCGTGAGTAGTTCCACCTTGGACTACGGGTCCATGTAGTAGCTATATGGTTGTATCTCCTCCTTGTGCATTCATGTATAGATCTTGTGAGCTCCGTTCATGATCAAGATCTAATCTATTTGTAATCATGCATGTTGTGTTTGCGGGGATACGATAGATATTGAGATTACTATGTCAGATTGATTAATGGTTTTGTCTATTTGACTCTATCATGAGTGTGTTGTTTGTGATCTTGCATGCTCTTCGTTGTTAGTAGCTATCTTGGCCAAGTAGTTGCTAGTGACTCCAAGAGGGGGTATTTATGCTCGATAGTGGGGTCATGCCTCTAGTTTCCAAGGGAAGTGACAGAAATCTCTTCGGTTGTAGATGTGTTGTTGCTACTACAGAGAAAACAACGGTCTCCTGTTCATGGAACAAGTGGATTGTTTATCTTACACACTTTGCTTAAAGTAGTTGTTTGTTGCTTGCAACTTAATACTGGAGGGGGTTCGGATGATAACTTGAAGGTGGACTTATAGTCATAGATGCAGTTGGATGGCGGTCTATGTATATTGTTGTATTTCCCAATCAAATCTCATAGGATCTTTTTGTCTAGTATTGCATTGTTATGCCTTGCTTAGTTCCTGTCAATTGCCTTGCTGTAATTTGTTTACCCTTCATGCCATGTTGTTTATCTAAGGAGAGCACCTCTAGTGAACTATGGACCCCGGTCCAATCTTTACCATTGATACATCTTCCATTGTTACTTGTTTACTTGCTGCAAACCATCATCACCTTCCACAGCATACGTTACAGCAAACCGGTGAGCTTGACAACCTCACTGATTCGTTGGGGCAAAGTATTGAGTTTGTGTTGTGCAGGTTTCCACGTTGCTTGCAACACCTTTGAGACGTTTCCTTCCTCCTACTGGTTCGATAACCTCAGTTTTTACTGAGGGAAAACTTGCTGCTGTGATCATCACACATTTCTCTTGGGGTTTCCAACAAAGCGTCCCACGACAATGTTGGGCGTCATCAAACATCTTCATAGTTCGAGAAAGTCGTAGTATGAATCGGGACTACAGGCCCCCCTTTAGTCCTGGTCCAGCGACAAAACAGGACTAACACTCAAGATGTTTTGCGGACAACACTATGTAGTCCCGGTTTCCTAACTGGGACTACGGAATTGGGACTAAAGGCCCCCTTTAGTTTCGGTCCAGCCACAAACTAGAACTAACACTCAAGACATTTATTAATATTTAAAAACCAAGACTATGGAATCGGGACTAAAGGCCCCTCTTTAGTCATGCTCATAGCTTGCGCTATAATACACAGCTTCAGGGTCGTCTTCATATTCGTCATCGTCATTGTTGCTAGGCGCACACGGCTAGATCCTCAACCCAGCCATGGCATATTGTGGGGGCACCTTCTACTCTGTCCTCGGATTCATGACACATGGGGGAGGGGGCTCCCGGATGACGACGCCCCTACACCCGCGGCCTTCGCCACCGCCACCCTTCTTATGGCTTTGTGGCGTCTGCGGGTACTGCAGGCGAGGATGATCTCCCTGCGCGATGTAGCGCATCACGCCGACGATAGTCCGGTTTGCCCACCACAGGCGGTGGCCGGCTTTGTTGTGGTTCATCGAGGGAGGGCCATCACTCTCGTACCTGGAGACCTCCCTTTCCCGTCGGTTAGCAAAGAAGGCATTCTAGGTGTCGTAGTTGTCGGGATCCCAATGGGGATCCATCCACTGCTCCGTCGTGAGCTCGAGGTAGAAGTGGTTCGTGATGGCCGCCTGGCGTGCAGAACCTTGAGGGACAGGAGGGACAGGAGGAACAGGAACTCCTCCAGCGCTCAGCATCCAGTCAGTGGACAGCCGGTAGCCCGGCGGGCTTGGGTAGCTAGAGGCGCACAGCGCCACGGTCTCCTCGAGGGTCAGAATTGCCTAGTATGTGTTGTCCATTGTTGTGAGAGACAAAGGTGTGGATGTGTGGATAGCCATGGCACGGTCGTCCTAGATATAGAGAGAAAGGGCGGGAAAACATGGCGGGAAGCGGTGGGAAATATCTTTAGTCCCGGTTAGTGGCTACAACCGGGAAAAAAAGCTTCGGTCAGAGGGAAAGGGCGGGAAAACATGGCGGGAAGCGGTGGGAAATGGCGAGAAATATCTTTAGTCCCGGTTAGTGGCTACAACCGGGACTAAAAGCTTCGGTCAGAGGCAAAGGGCAGGAAAACGTGGCAGGAAGCGGTGAGAAATGGCGAGAAATATCTTCAGTCTCGGTTAGTGGCTACAACAGGGATTAAAAGCTCCGGTCAGAGGGAAAGGAAAGGAAAACTTGGCGGGAAGCGGTGAGAAATATCTTAGGATGGATTACGATGTGATTTGGCAAAACCATTAATAGTTTGACAAGTTAGTATAATTATTTTTATAAAACATAAAATGGATTTTGATTACTTATTCAAATTCAAGCAATTTTCATTTTGGAAGTTTAGTGAGATTCAAAAATATGCAAAATATAATAGTTAATGCATTTTTAAATTGATAATGGAAAAATGGTTAATAGTTTGACTAGTTAAAATAATTATTTTATAAAACATAAAATGGATTTGGATTACTTATTCAAATTCAAGCACTTTTCATTTTGAAAGTTTAGTGAGATTCAGAAATATGCAAAATATAATAGTTAATGCATTTTTAAATTGATAATGGCAAAATGGTTAATAGTTTGAATAGTTAAAATAATTATTTTATAAAATAGAAAATTGATTTGGATTATTTATTCAAATTCAAGCACTTATCATTTTGAAAGTTTAGTGAAATTCCAAAATATGCAAAATATAATAGTTAATGCATTTTTAAATTGATAATGGCAAAATGGTTAATAGTTTAACTAGTTAAAACAATTGTTTTATAAAATAGAAAATTGATTTGGATTATTTATTCAAATTCAAGCACTTTCCATTTTGAAAGTTTTCTCAAATTCACAAGTATGCAAAAAATGTATAATTTAAATGTTTAAACACAGCGCTGGTGCCACGCACCGGGACTAGAGGCCCCCTTTAGTCCCGGCTTGTGCCACGCACCAGGACTAGAGGTGGGGGAGGTGTATAAAAAGGAGGCCTCCTTCCTCGGTGCATTCCACGCACCGGGACTTGGAGGCCAAATAGCAAATCGATGCTGCCAGGCTGCCGAATTTCACCGGCGATGCCACCGCCACCGCGCCTGCCTCCGCGTTGGCCGCGCCCGCCTCCCCACGCCTCTCCCGCGGCGCCCCGCCACCGCACCTCCCCTCGGCCACCGCCACCGCCTGCCACCGACCCTCCTCCGACGATCCTCTAGCTACTAGGTATATAATTAGGATTTATTAGTTAATTTGGATTAGTTAGTAGTTTGAATTAGTTAGTATTTCTAAGGTTAGTTAGTAGTATATTTTCTAGGATTAGTTATTAGTAGTATTTTTAGGGTTAGTTAGTAATATATTAGTTTATTAGCTAGTAGTTTAATTTGTATTAATTTTTTAGAAAATAATTTGAATTAGTTAGTATTTCTAGGGTCAGTTAGTAGTATATTTTCGAGGGTTAGTTATTAGTAGTATTTTTGGGGTTAGTTAGTAGTATATTTTATAGAATTAGGAATTAGTATATTAGTTTATTAGTTAGTAGTTTAATTTGTATTAATTTGTTAGAAAATAATTTGAATTAGTTAGTATTTCTAGGGTTAGTTAGTAGTATATTTTTTATATAGGTGATAATGTTTGTGTGTAGAAATTGGTATATAGGTATAGGTATAGTTAGTAGTGTAATTTGTATACAGAAATATTATTTGTGTATAGAGATACTATTTGTTTAGAAATATTAGAAATAATTTGTATAGAAATATGAGTATAGACATAATAGTATAGGAATATTAGTGTATAGAAATATTTTGTATGGGAAATATTTGCTGTGTTCAAATAATGTGTGCATTTTGCAATAATTTTATGTGCATCTCACATTTTGTAGAAACTATGGATCCAACTAATCCAATTCTCCGAGACCTAGTACAAGAAAAGCTTCTCGAGGATTTAATCCACGACGCTGAACCACCCGAATCTCCCTCGAGGTAACTAAACACATCCGGTGAGGGAGAGGAGATCAACCAAAGAGAGGAAGAAGCCGCCGACTCCGATGATGGAGAAGCCGACAACTCTGACGATGGAGAAGCCCATGGACGCTTAACAAAGACCAGCGAGGTATATATCTATAATATCTATAAAGTTCATCCCCATTAAGGTGCATTTAATGTTTGCAAGCTGAAATCTGGTGTAGCCACATCACCTCAATTATTTTTATCCGTATGATTTCAAATCAATGGTCATTAGTTAGCACATACATCCCACTCCTTTATATTACCAGGCATCTCAGCTAAATGTCGGTTTAATGACAACCGAGCAAGTCTCTTCCACTTCTCTCCGTTCACAACTCCACCCATTCATATGCTCCGTGTCCACGTATTCCAATTCATGGTGTATCATTTTCCTCATGCGTCAGATACCTAAGTCTTCCTCACGTGTGTTCGGAGATTGTGATTGATAATACATCTGAAAGGTGATTGACAAATGTCTTCAGCCGTTCTTGCTTCCAGGTAGCCATGTGCATGACGCATACATGGAGCAATGTCCCGCCTGCGAACTCAGTGTCAAGACGGTATGCACCTGACTTTCGTTCCACAATTTCCTTTCATCAGCTGGGCAGAAACGTAGACGTAACGTAATCTGGACGTTCATGGTTAACCTCGCATGCATATGAAACTCTCATGTGTCCGACTATGCGCTCTATTGCAGGGATTGGATCATGGCAAGCAACTCGATATGATCCAGTCTGATCTCTCAGGTATATGCACCTGTAGATCTGTTTTAATTTGGTACGCGTTCCCTTTTTCAAAAAAAAAATTCTGGCTTGCGATGAATTTTCCTAGAGGAGTTGTGTCTATAGCAAAGATGTACTTAGGATTTGAGCTAAATATTCTACTACGCATCAATCATTTTGTAAGATGGTGATTCTGGATTGCATGGATGAGCTAGCGCGAGGACTCGCTCCGTTGCAGACCGAGTACTTCTGTAAGACTGTGTTAGCAGACTGCAGACGTGAAGATTACTCTTGCCTGCAGCTGTGCTGGTCAGTCATCTTATTTATACATTTTTCTTAAATAAATACTCTGTTCTGCTTCGATATTCAATTCTCGCTTGGACATTTTTATCAATAATACATGCAACAATACTGTTATATATGCAATTAATTCATATCTGGTTCGCAACAAGGCCTTGGCTTCCTGAGTTTTGGTATATTTTCATCTACAATTGTTTCAAGAGATTTGTTCACTTTAAAAATTGTTGTTTTTTCTTTACTTTATCATGCTTTGCATTAGTTGCTACTGAAATTTAGTGCTAGCCATTGTGGTTCAAAAACAATTTGATGTGTCAAATATCTTCTTTCTAATCTATATGCAACGGTCTCAAATTATAGGAATTTGGTGAAATGCTCAATGCTATGCAAGCTTCTGCATTAGCCAACCTAAATATTTTTTCCCTTTGAACAATATATGGTACTCAAATATTGGTATGACATATTTTCTGACTTGATTGTAGAATATGGATGTGTTCCCATCAATGTTGCATATTTTGATCATATTTTGATAGATTAATGCCATAGTTTGCGTACAAGAAAATCACCTCTAATGCCCGTCGCAACGCGCGGGGAATCAACTAGTATATATGATGTCCGGTGATCACTAGATGTCCGGGAGTAGCTGTATGTATCGAGTTGTATATATATTATATTGACGTATGTTTCTTCTCTTAGACCTCCATATCGAGCAAAAAATCCAAGCGCGGCCCGGCCAAAAAGTTGGATGTCCGTAAGAATTATGAAATTACGGCGGTCTCAGCACAGGGCGAACCATTGGAACCCCAAAAGGCTGCAAGTGTATTTAAACAACAATGCGGAGTTATTGTTAGAGATCACGTCCCCATCACCGTTTGAGAGTGGCATAAGCCCAAAGAGACGGAAGAGAGTGATGTGTATATTGACGAAATGTACAAAGAGGGTATTTGGAATGACCTTATGGCACATTTCACGCTGCCAGAATGTGAGGCTGATGCCGAGACGGATGCATTGAGCAAGAAAGTCAAGCAGTTTGCTCTAAAGAAGTTGGCCGAAGTATTCAAGAACTGGAAGAAATCATTATGGCTAAAGTATAAGAAGGACAAGAAAACTCCAAAATTCGAAGTCTATCTAGCGAAGCAGCAACATTACTGGGATGCATTTGTGGAGTATAGGGAGTCAGGAATTGCACAGGAAAAGTCAGAAAAAACAAGATAAATGTTGTGAAAAAGAAATATCGCCATCGCCTGGGGCCAAGGGCTACATGACTGCCATGCCAAAGTGGGATGCAAAAAAGAAAGAGTTGTCTGCTAAAAGGATCATTCTAGAACCAATTCGCGAGGAATGGGATTTGAGGGCAAGAAATTGGTTCCTTCGGCATGGGAGTGAGTATGATGAATTTACAGGGGACCTTGTTTGCAGTGACGGGATTAGGATACCCAGGGATACATGGCTGAAAGTGGTGAAAGAGATTAAAGAGGGGATAACAAAGTTTCATCCCATAGAGAGAAAGACTTGTTGACCTTGGTCCTCAGGAATGAAGAACACGGAGGACGACTACGAGGCCTTGGCCCTAGTTATACGTGGGAGACTAGGTTTCCTAAGGAGCAAGGTACTTATATAAGTTGAGCGAGAGCAAAGCAGCGACGGGAGGAGGAGGAGGGAGACAAGTTCAACCAGCTGCTAGCAAGAGTTGCGAAGCAGCAGCAGATTGACGAACTTAGAGGAGTAGCGTGCCTGCAAGATCCTCCACCTGATATTACCGCCAACCCATCTCAGCGGAGAAGCAGCATTGCTAAATCGGAGGTCCTGTCTAATGATGCATGGATGATAGATGGCGGTCCCGGCTACCCCGTGGATGGAATCAAGGAGCAGATATCTTGTGAGCTCCATCAGAAGTTGCTGCTGGAACCAGCGCCGCCGGCTGAGAAGCAGCGGCTCGTGCACGACCTCCTTGCTGACTGGGATCGAGTAGGGCGGCCTCCCCTCGATCTCTGCACCAGCACCCGAGGTCTCTGACCTCCACTAGCCGCTGAGTACCTCAACATCCAGATCTCGTCCAAGTTCTCCAATCTTCAGATGCCTCCCTACTCCCAACCCAAGGTTAGGGATATTCCTCAATTTCTGAATGATTAAGTGTAGGAGCGGTCTTTATTATGATTTATGAATGATCAGTTGCATCTATGTTTGAAGTCTGGACTAATTCTTCGATATCGTGGATTAGAACTCTGCAAATACAGTGAGGGTGGGAGTGGCAGAACTGCAGTTCCGAGGGATTTGGTGTACGTAGATTCAGGCATTCAGTTGCAAGTATAAAATAGGTTAGATCATTTGGTCAACATAGTTGAATGAGGTACAGTTAGGTGGTTAATCAGGCTCTGATTTCTCCAATGGTACTATAAAAGAGCAAGTTGCAGTTTTGTATTTTAAGTGGAAAGAAGAGGACAAAAACAGGGACCAGGTGGGAGTACTTCGTCAAGAGTTTGTGACAATTTGATCAATTGTTCATTTTTTTCTGTGTCTAGTAGGTGCAAGTAATGTTCTTTTTTCCCGTGTCTAGTAGGTGCAATTACTGTTAGGGATTGAAATTGTAACCTTCAAGTTATCTAAAAATCGGTAGCAAAATCTATGATTGGTCAGATGGGAAGGTGAACCTGAAGGTGAAATTTATGTTAATAGCATGCTATGTTGCTGGAGCCGAGGGATTATGGACAACTGAAGCTAACAAAAAAATCATGGCCATATACAAATTGAGCTGCTTGAAAACAAGGACAGACCTGTATCCGGTAAAACTGTTGAGACGCAAGCGAAAACTCCCCATAGCGCTGTAATTTCTTGCCTTTTTTACGACGTCGGTTTCTCCATCGTGGGTTTAGCAGCTAGCCCACTACCAACGTCTAATCGAGCGCAGGTAAAAAAACGTCTAATTGTGTGGTTCCAAAATTTTGGTGATCGACTGCTCTGGCGATGGTGGCTGCATCGTGGGTTTACAAGCTAGCCCACTACCCACTATCAATGAATCACACATACATGTCTTTTGATTTGACCGTGTTAGCTGCTAATTCTTCAGAAGATTGGCGAGCCAAGGAAGGTTGGAGTCTAATTTGATTTGTCAAGCTGCTCATGATCTGCTAAGTTTAATGATTTTATACTAAACATGTCATACTTATTCTCCTAGAATGTTTAATAAGAACTATAATATTTATATTGTTGTTTTTTCACAAACGTTCTTAGTATGCTGTTAACATGCACTAGAAGATGCATTTGCTTGATTAACCTTGGGCTTGATGTCGATATTTCTCAGAAATTATACATCTTTACGTCTGCATCAGCTTTCCTAGTATTTGCCATGTCGTTTCTTTTCCTATCTTTGACTTCTTCATGTGTTAGCATTCCATCCGTTAGAAGCTAGTTCCTTGCTTGATTGTCTTATTGATACCTGAATCTCTTACACCTTTTGTTTAAGAACTATGTATCTTTAATTGATTTGATTAAATAATTTGTAGCACATGATGTAGTTTACATGTTCCTATGGTTCTGCAAATTAATTTCTTCATTTTGTGAGCACATTGGACACAATGTTAATTCTTTCGAGTTGCTAGTGGCAACACGTATTCTTCTGTTTTTTGTCTTTCAAAGCAAGTTATAGCTCTACTCAGCTTCATTATTTAGTTGTTTTATTAAATATACTGACAATGGTGTGATAACAAGCATTCTTTTGCTCTTTTTAAGGCCATCTCACATTTGTAATGGTTCATTTTTTGCCAAAGGAACAGTTCCTTTGGAAATTATCTTCAGTTTCTTGGTTTATCTAATTTTCTGTCCATTTTTTTAGGATGGCTGGTGATGTTCAAATACAGGGGAAGCTCCTGATCCTAGATACACGATGAAGTGTATAGCTGCACCAAAGGTTGTGGTCTTCATTATCGTGTCGCCTAGTAGGATAGAAATACAATATCAAAGGGTCGTGTGACAGAATTGATGTAACTAAATTATTTTGCAACTCATGTTATTTATTATATGCTCCCGGAATAATTCCTTTGTTTTTTATATGCACGTACACCATGCTGGTATCTATTCACTTGTTTTGACGACATCTGTTTTTAGCCGCATGAAGTTCTTACGATGTGTACTCAAGCTGTCCTAGTAAATCTTACGTCATTTTGTCATGCCATCCTAGTTGTTCTTAAGCACATCGAAACTTGTTAGTTCTTCTACATCACAAGTGAGACTCTGAAATTTGGCTTCATTAGTCATTATTACGGACATATGGTGTAATCTTGTCGTTAGTCTTACTTTCTTTGGCTTCATCATGGTGTAATATTGCCTTGACCATTGAAATCCCTTATAAGATAGTTTAGCAAAAATTACTCACGATGAGTACAAATTGAATTAGTTGACCGTTTTCCACACCAGATTTTGTTACATAGGTTTATTTTCGAACTAGTCACCGTGAGGGCGTGGGCTTTTTACTTTGTTGTTTTCTTACGTCCCATGCAAGAATCTTATGTTCCGGGGGACGCTGGAACGGAGCAGGCTAGGCGTGGGCACGGGCTTGAGCATCTGTTGCATGCAGCGTAATTTTACATCGACCTGGGTACGGACCTGTTGAGTGCTGCGCAGGACAGGCGGACTAATGCGCCTGGTGCACAGTGCAGACGGGTGCAGAATAATATTGTGCACCAAGAAAGTCAAATAGCACGACTATACATATATATATAAAATATTATTCTGCACCCCACCGGACCCGAGGCGAGCCCGGCTGCCCGTGCGACCGTCCATCCCGCCTAGCGTTGTAAAATTACCATGCATGCGATGTAAAATAACGAAGCTCGATCAGATATTCGGAGTGAGCCCGCGAACCGCACACTGTGACATGATGAAGTTGCATAACTTAAGAATATTATGTCCGAACCAACGTGCACGTGACTTAGAAAAACTAGCCTCCGTAAGAGAACTATAATAGGATACTAATCAGTCATCAACAAATCCAAAGGAGATAAGTAAACATAATTTAATTTTGGCAATCAGATTCTGCCAAAAGTAGAGCTAAACGTATAAGAATTATATGATGCTAAGCCAACGCATAATCACAAGACTATACTTTTATATGGTAACATGATTAGTGTATAGAAAGGAATAATCGTAGTAAGGCAAACATAATCACAAGTGTGCTAACAACATAATTTCCACTTATTTGCAACGAAATCCAGGCGTTCCAAAACTGGGCTTTTAGAGCCACAAATTACAGTTTACTTTAGATCAATCGCCTTTGATTACTTTCCTAGCTTAGCTACCTTGGAAAAGAACATACCTAAGTAAAAAATAATCATGCCAGTGTCTTGCACGCTAGCTCCCAGCATCGCTCCGTGTAATGAATAGAATCACATCGTTTTCTCAAAGAATTACATCTTCTGACCGTCACTACCATTTTCTAAGGCGCTTTGTGATAGCTAGTTGGTTGGTCCGCCAGGAAGCAGAACCGGAGAGAATTTTCTGGGGCACTGATGTCCAGCACGAAGGTGCTGCTATCGAAGGCCCAAGGCCATCTGTGGAGACAGGATCTCTGGTATCGACAACTAGACTACATCTCATGCTCTTATGCGAAGATCTTGTCGGCCTTCCGGTCCTTCGATGAGGAAGTGTTGTACGGCGAGCTGCGGTGCTACCTCCGCGCTTCCCACTGTTAGCCTGACAATTCGATCATCGCAGGGTCAGAACACTTACACAACAAATAAGCAAGTTGTTGGGCATAGATCCACGATCCACCATGGGCTGTGACATAGAGCATATGCCAAAACTCTTTGCATTAACTGTGAATTGTCAAACTAGTAGGTAGGCTAATAAGTATTATTTACTTACAAAAGTTCTATAGCAAGCGCCCAACTTACCCCTGTTCTCAGATCCTCAAACTCACCTTCTACCAGTAATCAACCAAATCTAGAAGTGGAGCTTCGTTGAAAGAAAAGAACAACCGTTCCTCTTTAACCTGCACCCTTTCGACATAAACTGAAATCCAGAGAACAAAGAAAAGATACATTGTCCAACCCTCCTGTAAATTGTACATAACATGAAGACTTAGAAGGTTTGGTAAGAAAAATAATAGCACGGGACACTCCTATTATTATACTATAGCGGTAGGCATCAAGGGACAAAAATAGTATATTTGATTGCATTAGATTGAAAGTGCGCTGTAAAATATCACATGGCATACTTTAGTTGGATTGTGATTTGCATCACATTGGCCTGTTTCACACTTTTATCAAGAACATCCCAGTTAGCTTTAATAGTCCAATCCTCCGTACACATATTTTGAATTTAGAAACTAGAGAAGGACACCGTTAAAAAAATTCTCAAACACATCAAAATGTATACGATTATTTTATGATAATAACCTCTAAACTGTACTATTGACGGTTATTTGTTGAAAAGTAGGGAAGTAGACATAAAAAATGCAACTATATGTAATACAGTTATTTGTTGAGAAGTAGTAAAGTAGCAAGCACAAGAGATGCACACTAAAAAATTATAATTCATCTGTACCTATAAATTGAATATGCATAGAACTAGATAAGATATTGATGATGTATACGATTATTTTATGATAATAACCTCTAAACTGTACTATTGACGGTTATTTGTTGAAAAGTAGGGAAGTAGACATAAAAAATGCAACTATATGTAATACAGTTATTTGTTGAGAAGTAGTAAAGTAGCAAGCACAAGAGATGCACACTAAAAAATTATAATTCATCTGTACCTATAAATTGAATATGCATAGAACTAGATAAGATATTGATCAATGGCTACAACAGTAACCTGAGCATGAATGATGCATGAAACCAGAAATGAGAATCAACCAAACATACATTACAGTAGCATTCGACAAAGAGTTGATCGCCGATTGATGAACTAAAAGACAAACCAGGAACATTGGATTAGACAGAAATGCAGTCCTGAAAATGAGCAAAAGAAAAGAAACACCGCCCTATTAACTTAACCCACCTCGGGCATTAGGAAACAGGACCGGTGCTCCTTGTCTCATGTTGTTTCTTCATATGCTTCAGCTGTGCAAAAACAGTATTCAGGTGACCTAGATATAATATAATTTCTGCTCCTACAGGAACACGAGAATGGAAAGAATCTGAAAACAAACTAATTCTGCAGTATTAGTAACAGAAGATATTTTATGGTAACAAATCCGTATAGAACCCATGCCTATGGTTTTGTGTAAATAATACTGAACCGGAAGCAGCATAAACAAACATGTGCAGATGCTAGATTTGCAGCAACGTGGATCAACACTAGGAAATAATTGTATTTGTCATGGGAATAATGACTAAAAATCATAGATTCAAGAAAGTGTGATGCTTGCAGTTCTGTGAACTGCTAGCAGTGCCAATAAGCTCCCCAAAAAAAGGAAACCAGCACACTAAGCCTTGTAAAAAAATATACCAGATGGATAACAAGTAAATAGATCTGGGCCTTTTTAAGGGTTGCATAATATAATTAGCTGGACAAATCTAGTCTATAATTCAGGTCACATGACCATAGGGCTATGTCATTGATAGTTTGACACTGTGATACACTGATACGTAGAGTTTAGAATGGATGAGGCTAGTTATCTATCCATATGATTGGACAATCAAAGACCAATTATAACAACATAAAATAAGTGTAGAGAAGACCTAAAAAATGTGAAGGCTGGTGTTTGATGTTGCAAAATTAATTAGCCTAGCTTTGCATAGTTGCAAATAGAGTTTTTTTTTTGCGTTGAAAGTGATCCTCTACAAGTAATAGGCAAGGCACTCTCAGAACTTATGACTCACTTATGTCAAATCGAGCTACTACTAGTTGATGACATATAAGCTAGCGATTAGTTGAAAACTAGCGATGCCCTAGCTGCCTGGAAAATGCAAGAGTTGTAACTGAAATATTTTTTATTTAAATGGATTTCTAGAATAAATATACTTCAAATGATAAATGCCTAAATGCAAATCACTATTCAACAAAGAATGCATAAAGACATGACACTTGAATTTGTCTACCCGTCACACATGGTCAATAAACAAGTACTACTCGTCATGCACAAATAATCCACACCGAGGCATGAATCATGTAGTTAGAGCAATGCACAGCAGAGCCATGGAATGGCATGGGCGGTCGTTGTCTGTAGCTTGGCATATGATGTAAGAAAATTTCAAGATCAAATATCCATCGAGGAAAGCTTAATACTTAATTCAATGGCCCTCTTGGCTGTTGGTAAGAATCAAAGGCAGGATGAGAAGGATAGACTCGATGGAAAAAGAAACTGATAGCAGATAGCTGAGAGGTCATCACGAACTCTGTCTCAGGGGAACTGCTCACGGATGAAAACTTCACCCAAGTCTAAGTGCTCTCGTGCAGTCCGGCAGCAGCGACGGCTCTGAAAGATAGGGGACCTGGCAGCATCACCTCTCCACTTGGGAAAAAGCAGCGTCTCTTCATGCTAGACTGCCGAGTGTAGGAGTGGAGGTCGTCGGCGGGCACGATGCCATCAGTATTTAAGGGACACTAATTGAGGTGCTACTCTCGGGTACCAATTGCAAAAATTATCCATAAAAGATGGATCAATAGAAAATATTTGACTCAAATCAAGTACAAACATTATTTGACCAGCAAGAACATGATTCAGAATGAAACTATGCCTTAAAATTAGGTATTTGTTTTGATTAGAGACACTGTTAATAGACTACACGCATCTACATGAAAGCAGTATGGCTTAAACTAGGAAAACAAATCCGAGGAGAAAAAAAGGAAGGAACGGCCGCGACTACCTTACATTTAAGCCCGCCGGGTAGCTGATGCGGGGATGGAGGGACGCGAGGCTTATTTGTGCCATGGATGGAGGATGCGGGGCTCTCCGGACGCCGGCGACGGGGACGATCTAAGTGGCGGCCGGTGCTAGATGTAGTAGAAGCCGTCAGGGACGAAGCCACCCAGAGCGCTCCACGCCGCAAGGCCGCCCGCCTGCACAGCCTCCAGCAGTGATGCACGCAGCGCGCCGACGAGGTCGCCGGCTTGCCCCGAAACCACCGACCGATATCCCCAGCTGCCGAGAACCGCCGGGCCGCGTATGTGCCCTCGATTAGGCCGTGGGTAGCTATTTGTGAGAGAATAAATCGTGGATGTAAAAGTTAAAAAATAAACTTACGTCACTTGTGGTGGGACTACGCACGGCACGGCCGCACCGACTGCGATGGTGGACCGTGCAGTTTGGTTCGGTCGAATCGACGCGGGTGCAGAATAACCCGGTGGATCTAATAGAGCTTTTATATATTTATATCTATACCTAGCTAAATGCCCGTGCGTTGTCACGACTTTTTAAATTTATGTTCTCACTGTTTATTCAAACATACCAAAAAACTTCAGCCTTTTCCCTCCTCTTATTCAAGTATAACGTACCAAAAAACTTCAGCTCGTTCAAAAGATTCATCGGAATTTACTTAAAATAAATAAATCCTCTTCATTTACAGTGGAAAGATGATGATTTCCAACAACATAATGAAAACCAAATAGGGTTTTATGTTCAGAATAAAAGAGGACACTGAACACCACATAAGTAACAAAGATAATTGTACGTGAAAAATGAAACCTATGTATGCTTACATTCATGCATTCAAATAATATCAATAATTTAGCACAACCCTTATGAGCTAAATACCAAGGTGCCCCTCCGGCGGCAATGGTGTTTTTTGTACAGACATCCATGGTTGCAACTCACAGCCATGAAAGTTTCATGAGCTATGGAAACGTCATGAACATAGATAAAAACAGAGAGGCAAACGGACAATTGGCTTGCCATGTGATTACAGAAACACCATTTCTTAGAATCTATGTTTTTCCTTTTGACCACAGTCTACAGACCTTTGCTAAAAAAACAAAAGTTTGATAAGAACTTGTTCAATCTTGACTTTCATATCAAACTCAATACTGCTCGTGTGTTCTAAAAAGTTTGGTAGTGTTTGATACTATATCATCTTTTCTACATGCTTAGTCAACATTTGAAATTTGACTCGGCACAAGAGCCTTCAGTACAACCATATCAAATTTTGCCATGCTTTGAGTTGATTAGTTTAAATTGAACCCCTTTACATTAGCATTCAGCCATATGATAGTAATCCATCATATGCCATTTACACTTTATACCACAAGGCTTGACTAACATTTTTGCTGCTAGACATTGCCGATTCTTGATTTTATGTGTTAGCACAAAGTTCTTCCAAAATTTTGCATAGAATTACACTCTGGTTCTAGTTTTATTTGACTCTTTTTTATCATAAAGGACTAAAGTCGCGCTTGTTTGATAATCATTTTCCTTTCTTACTAAGGGGAAACTCAAACCTTCTAGAGGTTGGTACAACAGAGGTTCCTACAATAATTACATAGGTTTTTATTTTTGGTCATTCATTCAGTTACTTCTTTCACTATACATGCATACCGATGTGGCTACCAACAATATACTAAATCTAAAGTTTATTGATGATGTCGAAATGGAAGAGACAACTTCTATTTAAATTTATTTGCAGCTTCGAATTAGTAATGATGAGTTTTTCTTATTAAAAATGAGTTGTGTATTAATGAGGTAACAAGAAGTTCATTACGGGCAAGACCAGGTCCCAAATATGGTTTGACACTGAATCTTGCAAAACGAGACTACGAGAAGTCAGCATGTCTTATCATATGTGCAACACCAACACCATTGTCTTGACTCTAAATCCTAATTAGTTTTTCTGATCCTCCATTCAGCGTGGATCTTCCGAGAACATTAATTTGGATCAGGGTAATACAAAAAATCATTGGTCCAAGCACTGGAACGAAACCAGAAGCAAGCATATCCCATCAAGAGAGCAGAGCAAAGTAAGACGCCTTGGGCCGCAGTAGAGAGTGCGGGTGTGGCCGCGTGGGCGACCGTAGAGAAGGTTACGACGACACAAAGTATACTTAGATCATCTCATCGATGAGGCTCATGATAGGAAAATCTCAGTTTGGAAGGCCGACAATAGAATTCGCAGGAGACGTTGATGAAGACACAACGGCCATTGAAAACAGTTGAATCATTGAAGGAGGCACTAACAGAAAATAAAAAGAACAAATCCCCCCTCCCGCCTGCATGGTCTCGCTGCTCGCAGGTTGCCGCCTACATACGTCTTACAGGTTCGAGCTGAGCAAAGCAGCACGAACACAATTCGATAGAGCATCACACACGTCTAAAAAATGACAATGTACGGAGGCTGTACAGATTAAGCAGGTGTCCATCTTTCGATCTTCTATTGCAGTAGTGGCCCCTACGATTTGATCATGATCCTGATTAGCCCGACGGCTGTACAGATTAAGCGGGGATGAGCGAGGACGCGACCTTGCGCCGACATCAGGCGCATGGCGCCGCGACCCGGCTGTATGCTGCTGTCGTCACCGCGTGCTGCCGGGGGAATATCGCATTGTCCGTGAGGCACTGAGGCACCAGGCCGTGAGGCACTGCCAGCCGGACAGGGAGACGGGAGACCGTTTCGATATATTGGGTGTTCCCTGGTTTGTACCTTGCTATATATTGGGTGGAACGGAGGAGTCCGTTTCGATCTCCTCGCGTGGAGGACGGATCCAGTCACGATAGGAACCGAACAAAGCGACGACGACGGACGAAAATATGGCCACGACGAAAACCACCTCTAGCAAAATTATATAGTAAAGATATATATATACCTAATAATAAAGCACGAAGTGTTTTTTTCGGTCCAACACTTTTTTAGACCGTTTTATTCCTGCCACAAATAACAAATTGCGCACCAATGCCACCTATAAGTTAATTAAGTTAAAAATACCGGTTCCTTTATATTACTTTCGGTCTATACCAGGTTGCAGGGCGGCAGCGTCTAGATATTATTGGCCGGAATCCAGCCGGTCTTGGTCAAAAATCGATGTGGAAACGTTCAGGAAGGGCCTGGCCTCGCCTGAAAAAAGATGAATCCCTGAATGCAGACTTGCTGAACTCCAATGACGCGGTTCAGAACATTTCGGCAGGCTTAAGGTTACGCCCCTGCGTTGTTGCCAACTAAAGACTGTTGCATGTCCAGGCTGGCCTCTATACCTCAATTGTGCCTCGCTAAAGAAGGTGCAGAGTATGCCTTGAGGACCTCTTTTCCATTCATTCTGAAAGGTTGCACACCATTCTGAATTTTTTGGTTGCACACCATTGTGAACAAGACCGAAACGTGAGATTCATTATGTGGTCGTACATAATTTATTTTCCTCCACTGTAGACTACTTAAAAGAGCAACTCTGCATTTTTCAAATTTGTGGTTTTAAACTATACTGAAGTGATGTCGGATTCTCTTCAGAGTTTCAGGTCATTGAGTAGAAGTCATTGGAGGAAGTTATGTCTCCCTTTTCTTATGTAATTCACGGAAGCACCGACACCGGATGATCACAGTTTACTACGGAGATGAAAGTTCTGTTTAAAAATATCAAAAGAGGAGCATGCGACATGGAGGATATACTAAAGCGAGTATCTAAATGGGAAAGTGAAATTATCAATAACTTTGGAGTAATAGGTGGCATTTAGATGACACCATAGAACAAGATAGCCTGCAGCAATTTATAAGTGAGATTATCAATGACGATAGCCTGCAGCAATTTATATATGATATTGCAGTACTCTTTACGATACTCACAAAGTTTTGCCCCTAAATTTAACCATCTATGCTACCTATAAGTCTAAAAACGCTTCATTAAAAACTCTCATAGGTCCTCCTCCCACCAATATAGAAAGCTTGAGCTCATGGCCTTGATTAGTTGGCCGGTTGGCCCTATTTACATGGAATTGGCGAGTGGAAGAAAAGGCCCAATGGAAAGTAATAATAAATAAATAAAAGGAAAAAAACTGTCTGGTTTCCGAGTCCCTGCAGACTCGCGTATTGAATAGTACCACATCGCTAGCTAACATCAAATTTGACCAATTTATATATTTTTGTAGATTGGATGTCAACAAGCCAAGCAATCCATGCTATACAAGCTCGATTTGATAGAACGGAATGGCGATGGTTGACGAGCAGATAAACTTTCCAACACGATAAAAAGGCGGTGGATGTTCATGGCTGTGGCGCCCTGCAGAGTCATCCTGGCATCCTGGCCGGCGTGGAACGGGAGGGAGCTCGAGTTGGTGGAGACTACCCTCGAGGAACTCATGCAGGCGGTTTTAATTGGGAAAAAATGTATATAGTCAGAGTATTTTTGCGCTCATATATTTGTTGTTTATTATATATTTCTATTTAACCTATTTTTATATGTATAATACTCCCTCACATGGGTTCACCCGTAGCAACACACGAAGTGTTTCTTCCGGTCCAACACTTTTTTAAACGACTTTACCCTTACCGGTTAGGGATAATTACACCCTGTGTCATCCATAAGTCAAATAATGATTTTACTGCCACCGCTAACTGAAAATCTGAATAGTTCGGCTCGGTTCGGTGTTGGACTCACGGGGCCGGAGCTGCGCTACTTGGCGGCGGCGGAGCTTGCTGCGCGTGCCAAGGCGGAAAATATCCATCCCCGGAGCGAGCTCCCCGCGCCCCTCGCCACCTCCATCGCGAGCGCCCCACGCCACGTGGGTCTTCTCTCTGTCTGGCGTCCAGCGTGCCCGAGCTCCCCATGTCGGGCCCCGCTCCGCCTCCATCTGAGCGCCCTGCGCCGTGCGGGCCTTCTCTCTGGGCGGCGCCCTGCGCCTCCTGCCATATCCATGTGCGCGTGCGTGTTCCCTCTGGATGGCGCCCTCTACCCCTCGCCATATCTGCGTGCTCCAGTCCAGTGCAGCTAGCCAGCTCTTGCCACCACCACCGATCTCGCCATGGTGTGCACGAGCCGCCCGGTCCTCCTGCAGGTCCTCCTGCGGCTGGCAGGAGGACCTGGCGCTGCAGTGGACCGCAGGAAGACAGTGACCTCGCGTGCGCACAGGATCTCCCTTCCCCGCCGCCATTGACGCCATCCGTCCTTCCACCAGATTGTTTGCAAGTTCACGTGCCACAAGTTTCTCCGTCCCGATGGTGAACGACATTGCAACCATCTCCTTTGCCAATTTCGTCGGAACTCTGTCCGTATCGCTTGCCAATTTCTCCGGAACTCAGTGACGAGGTTTAATCTCGTCAATGCCCATTGTTATGGACTTGGGTTTTGGAGAAGATGGGGATGCTGGAGATCGTGGCACGGTTAACAGACAAGCAACCAGGTGACACGAGATTTACCCAGGTTCAGGCCCCCGGAGGGAAAACCCTACTCCTGCTTGTCTGCTCTTTGATTACGGCGGAACCGAAGGTTACAAGGTGCGCAGATTCGATCTGGCGTGGATGCGTGTGCGAAAGTATGAGTCGAGGTTAGTTGCCCTAGGACGTGCCCTCCTGGCCTTTATATAGACTTAGGCAGGTCCCGGGCGTAGTCCTAGTCGGTTACAAGTTCTAGGGTTTTACCCCTTTGAATTTCCTATCTCCGCTAGTCTTGCTCTCCAAGAATCCGAAGGCGTCATGGGCCTTGACCACCCGAAAATCTTCATGGGCCAGCGTATATCTACTGTGGGCCTTCCTTGGGCTGGACCAGGTATGCTGAAGTTACGTACCCGTAGGGTATAACCATGTCAGTAGCCCCCGAGTGATCAGTCGAATCGTAGATTCGGCTGAGGACTCTTCCATCCTTCGGGAGCAGCTATGTGTTAATAGTATATGTGTGTAGGGATTGTTGATGCGTGTGCCTGACTCACCCGACGGATCAGGGTCAGTTAACTGTCTTAGGACGAAACAACACGATCTTCTTCAGGTTCGGGTCCCTCAACCCGGACCTGGAACATATGCTGGCGTAATTCGACTCAGGCCGCGGAGGACTTACAGGAGTGGAATTCCAGTGATTTTAATTGGTGTACCCAACGCGTCCGTCGGGATTTTTCATCGTACCTGCTGGTACGGATTCATACTAGCAGAGCGCAGTCAGGTGCGTTGCCAGGCCATCAGATGATATCTGTAGGTCTTATCTTTGCGTCGCAGACGCAGCATCCGAATGTTTATCACCGCGGAGGTGTTTTGGGTGGCCAAGGAGGATGTTACTCACTTAGCATTAATTGGGGCAGAGTTGCCGAAAAGTTTTGCGTGCTGATCCGAAAGATCGCAGTCGAAGATTTCATAGGGTGCGCGACCAGCGCTCCCTATGGGAGTAGCCCCCAAGTGTCTGTTCGAGTCGTAGACTCGAACGGGGACTTTTAGTTCAAGCATTGTTTCAATCATTAAGTCCGTAGGACTCGAAAATTTTCGGATGCTGAAATCCATCCTCCCTATGGGAGTAGCCCCCGAGTCCGTAGTGGAGTTGTAAACTCGACGTAGGACTCAGAGAAATAATTTTGTCTTCATTTGTCTGTCGGGTGCGCGGCCAGCGCTCCTGATAGGAGTAGCCCCCAAGTATTTAGTCGAATCGTAGATTCGAGTGAGTACTTTTAGCTGTGGAGCCGAAGTGGTGCTAGTATAGCTTTTGATGACGTCAGTGCTTATGATCGATGACCTCAAGCGTCTGCTACGCCAGAGATGACTTGACTGGACGAAGCGTGGGTCCCACTTGCTGACTTTGAATTGACCGGTCACGCGCGGCGTGGAGATGATTACGGCGTCTCCTCGATTTCCGCATGTAGTGGACGGCGTGGTAACGACGGTTCGTTTTGGTGCTGACACGTGTACGGCCAAATCTACCGTTGGCGTTAGGTCTTCTCGATGGACGGTCAGCGTGCGTCGTCTTCGCTGTTATAATCCCTGGTGAAATCGTGGTTTGTTTTTCACCGCAGCAGTTCATCTATTCACTGCCCCTTTGTTCTTGAGCTATTCTTGCTGTGCGCTGAGAGTTTCCTCCACATTCCCTTTGTCTTTTGTTCGTTGGCAACGCCACCACCACCGTAGCGCCATGGGGAAACCAAAGAAGTCCTCATCTGTAGTTGGGACCAGCGCCGCCGGAGGCAAGAAGGGCACCGCCGCTGCTCGCGTCACCGACGGTGGCTGGCGGCGATCAGAAACGCGGGAGAGCGATCTCCGCAAACTGCGCGAGCGGAGCCTGATCCCGCAAGACACAACGGCCGTGAGACTCCCCGGCAATGAGGTAATCCCCCGTCCCCCATCTGGGTATCGGGTTATGTTTGTTGCCTTCGTGATTCGCGGGTTTTCTTTTCCGGTCCATGACTTCCTTCGTGGACTGCTCTTTTTCTATGGGGTTCAACTCCATCATCTGTCTCCCAACTCCCTTCTTCACATTGCGTGTTTTATTACGCTTTGCGAGTGTTGGCTTGGCATTGAGCCGCACTTTGGCCTCTTCCGGAAGCTTTATTCCGTGAAGAGGCAGTCTGGTTCGGATGGTGTGTATCCCATTGGGGGTTTCATCATCTCCCTCAGTCCCAATGTGCAATTCTTTTCCTTTTCCATGTCCGAATCTGTCCAGTACTGGCGTAGGAAATGGTTTTACATCCGTGACTCTGTACTGCCTGGGCAAGATTTTGGTCTCGTTCCTTTTGACCCCTCCCAGTTGATTGAGAAGAAAAGATCCTGGAAAAACCAAATCTTGGATGGTGAGGTGGCGGAGGTAGAGGCCCTGTATCGTCGGGTGGAGGATCTCCAATTGATTCCTGAGAAGGAGGTGAACGGTGTCGACATCATCCGGACGTTTCTTGAGCGTCGGGTGCAGCCCCTTCAAGCGAGGGCGCATCCGATGTTTCTTTACTCTAGGCGCCGTGATCCGACGAGGGTTTCGAGTGAGAAAATCTCCGAGGCGGAACTTGACAAGGATCTTCGCGCGCTGTTGAAGTTCAAGGTCGACGAAAAAATCCCGGGGAAGTCGCTGACTCCTCCCTTTTCTTCGACGTTGGTCGTACCGAAGGTGTAGATTTGCGCACGTAGTGCTTCCCTTTTGTTTTTGTCAGCTGTGTACTTTTTCCTTTGTTTGCTAACAAAGTTCCTTTTCCTTTTGCAGAGCTTCAAAGTGCCGGGCATGGCACCACCGTTGCCCGAGAGGTATCCGAATGCCCCGGATAATGAATTGGTGGATTCCGTGTCCGAGCTACCGTCAGCGCGATCCCCAGCGGAGGATGCCGACGAATCGAGTGAGGACCATCCGCGCGAGCGGTCACGGAGTTCTAGCGAGTCGTCAGATGCCTCGACTCCTCCGACTCCCAGAAATCCTCTAGGCCTTGAGCGTCATGATGATGTTCATGGGGGTTCTTCCTCTCCCCTTCCTGCCATTCCTGTGCGGGCTGTTGCCCCGCACCCGCCAGCAAAGCGGAAGAAGGAAGAGAAGAAAGAGAAGAAGAAGGAAGAAAAGAAGGAGGAGAAGAGGGCCCGAAGGGCTTCTCCTATCTTCGACCTGAGCGCGTTGGGCTCGTAAGTTTTCTTGATGCCACTGTTGTCCTTTTCTTTTTATGATGTTTGCACCTGTGCTGATTGGCTTCGTATGTAGGCAATCCTCCGACGGCTCCAGTGATGGTGCGGGGGAGATGATGGGGGAGTCGAACATTGCGTCGCCTCCTTCTCAGACGGTGGCGACTTCGGGTGGCGCTGCGCTAGTTCCTCCTGTGTAGGAGAGGCTGGTGGTTGCGCCTCAGAATTTCGCAGGCGGGCCTGCGGGTTCGCCTTCGGAGCACGTAAGTTTTCCTGCTTGATGTTACGGGGGGAGCCCCCGAGTGTCTTCGTATGCTGATGTTGTTTATGCTTCTTTGTGTTGGGCGTAGCCCCCAAGTCCTGCTCTTACTACTATTGCCTGTTGCTGCAGCCTTTTGTCCAAGAGGCCAATCGGCTGGTGGAGGAACGCCTGACGCTGGAGGCGAAACTGCGGCAGCTTCAAGGTATTCGTCTGCCTTGTAGTACTTCTCTTGCTTATCCTGGTCCTGTTCTTTGACGCTTGCTTGCTGTAAATGCAGAGGATCATAACGACTCTCTCCGTGAGGTCGATGCTCTGAAGAAGAACCTTGGCCAATCGGAGCAGAAGGCCGAAGCTGCCGCTGGGGCGAAAGAGCGCCTTGAGCTGGAGCTGACGAAGGCAGCCGAAGCGAAAAAGCGTTTGCAGCAGGAGGCCACAGATCGTGAGGAGCAGCTGGCCACCGTTGCGGCTGCTCGTGAAAAAGGGATGGCGGAGAAGCTCATGGCTGCTGCCAAGGCTATTTCGGGTGAGCGCTAGCTTTTGTACTTGCTTCTTTTTCTTCGGATCTTCTTCTATGTTGTCTTTCTTCATGTTTTCTTCTTTTTTGTCTCAGATGCCGCAGGCATCGAGTTTGACCGCGGTGCTCTGGAGCACGGGAGTGCTCTAGATGATGCCATTGTAGCGGTCGAAGACCGCTGCAGCACCGTCGTCAACTCCCTTGCCAAGGCGAAAGAGGTCCTTGGTCGCTTCTACCAGGAGCTCTTCCCGAAGGGCGCATCACTTGAAGACGTGGGTGCCCTGGCAGAGGCTCTGTCAGCCGAAGCGCCTGCAGCGTACAAGCGCAAGCAGAAGGGCATCGGCGCGTCCGTCGGGCTGGCGATGGCCATGGCGGCTGGGGCGGAGCTGGACCTGCCCCAGATTACTTCTCGGATGCCTACAGCTGCGGATGGATCCGAGGTAGCCTTCACCGCCTACTCCGCTCGCTGCAGACGATATGGGCCCAAGCTCATTGACTTGCTGTCTGAGTATGCATTGTGGCAGCAGGGCGAGGCCAAAGCTAGGCAGTCTAGTTCTGAGGCGACTCAATGTCCGCCGCCTTAGGCATAGTAGACGTAGGGTAGCTTGTAGTCTATTTTTGTTGTAAATATCTTTTGTAGTACCATCCTTGTGCCACGTAGTGGTCTTATATACTTTAATGAATTTCTCCGAGTTGTGCTCTATCCTTGGCTGAATGTCTGTGTGCCTTATTTTTGCTGCTATAGGTTCCTTCGGGTGCTGACCCAGTTGACACTTCATCCGAAAAGCCCTTGCGAGCATCATTGGATGATTCCTCGCAGCTCGCGTTTCTTCGAGATCGCGTGCGCAGCTTGGAGGGAGATTTGCTTGGGTTACGCGGTCGCGCTGACGTTTGGAAATCCAAAGCAGACCGTGGTGCAGCCAGAGAGGAGTATTTGATGGCGGAGCTGGGTCGGCTGTCCGAGCAGCTGCAATGTAAGTTGATCCTTCTTTCGGGCTGTAGCTCAGTTCTTCGGGTTAGCCTGCTGGCCTTACTCTTGTTTTGTGCGGTTGTCGCAGGTGCCAATCTTGCTCCGAGGGAAGAAAAGGAGCGTATTGCTGTTCGAGTCAATTGCTTGACTCAACAGGACATGGAGGCCGGCGGCTTCTTCTGGATGGATCGTGATCGCGCCATAGTTCTGGCGACGGTGCAGGACCGTGTCTACCAGGTTTCGCGGGTGCTCCGCCAAGTGCAGACATCGCTTTCCTCGGTGCTGCATGTCATGTTTCCGTTGGATGCCATGCCAACGACCCTTGCAGGTCTTCTGACGAAGTTTCGGAGTGTCAGCAATGTCAAGGAGATGGTGCGGCAGCAGCTCGTCGCAGGGGTGAAGGCTGCCTTGTCTCTTGTAAGGGTGCACCGCCCTGATGTAGATTTGGCTGTTGTGGCGACTGGGCCACCTCCTCGACCAGATGGTGGCGAGTGGAATATGCGTCCGCATTACGCGGCTGTAAGGCAGTATGCCGAACAGATTGTAGATTTGTTTGAGCAGCGTGCTCAGGTTATTCTTCAGAGTAGGTAGGACCTGAAAATAAACAGATAGATGTAAAATTTATATATTGCGGCTGGGCGTGTATGTGCCCTTTTGTTGTAAAGGTTTGCTTGTTTGCGAGCACGTAGTGCTTTGATTTAGTACGTGTCCTTTTCGTTTGCCTGACGTGGTCAGCTACTCAGGTGTACACGTTTTGTCCTCAATCGATGAAATCGTGAGGTGGGGGGAGCCCCCGAGTGCGTTTGTAGCATGTAATAAAGTTGCAGAGAAATAGTCAACCGAAGGTTGGGGGTGAGACACTTAGCTTTATTTGTATCGTAATGGAGGAGGTATATGGTTCGGCTGAGTAGCCTTGGCTGTAAGCCTTGTCGAAAGTAAAATGGGGTACATTGCTATGGGTAGAATCATCGCAGGTGCGAGATGTTCCATGGGTTGGAGTATGCGACTCCAGACTCCACGTGCTTGAGGCGATAGGCGCCACCTGGGATGGCCTCGGTGATGGCATAGGGTCCTTCCCATGGTGACTCGAGTTTATTCAGTCGCTTTTTCTTAAGTCGCAAGACGAGGTCTCCTTCGACGAAGGACCTTGGGCTCAGCCGGCGGCTGTGGTAGTTGCAGAGACTTTGCTGGTACACCGCTGATCTAGCTGCTGCTATATCCCGTGCTTCGTCAAGTGTGTCGACGGCATCTTCGAGTGCAGCCATGGATTCGGCTTCGCTGTAAGCGACGACTCGTGGAGCCTGGTGGCGTACTTCGGCTGGTAGCACGGCCTCAGCTCCGTGCACCATGAAGAACGGTGTGTAGCCGGTGGAGCTGTTTGGCGTAGTCCGTAAGCTCCATAGGACATACGATAGCTCTTTCGTCCAGTTTCCGGCTTTGTGCTCGAGTGAGCTCATGAGGCGCTTCTTGATGCCGGCGCCGATTAGACCGTTGGCCTTTTCCACTTGCCCGTTTGTTTGCGGGTGTGCCACTGAGGCATACGTGATGTTGATCCCGAGGCCTTCGCAGAAGTCCTGGAATTCTTCGGAGATGAAGTTCGATCCGTTGTCGGTGATGATGCTGTGTGGTACGCCGAACCTGTAGACAATGGATTCGAAGAATTTGACGGCAGTTTTGCCCTTCTGGTTGGTGACTGGCATTGCCTCGATCCACTTGGTGAATTTGTCAACTGCGACCAGGAGGAAGACGTGTCCTCCCTTCGAGGATTTTGGCAGTTTGCCGATCATGTCGAGGCCCCATTGGGCAAAAGGCCAGGCTATGGGTATGGGTCGAAGTTCGGACCCAGGTGCGTGCGGTTTGTCGGCGAACCGTTGGCACCCGTTGCATCTTCGGACGATGTCCTTCGCGTCGCTCATGGTCGTTGGCCAGTAGAATCCTGCTCGCAGAGCTTTGGCGACGAGGGAGCGGCTACCTGCGTGGTGGCCGCAGATGCCCTCGTGGATATCTTGGAGTATGGCCTTGCCGTCATTGATGGTGACGCACCGTTGTAGTACGCTTGTAATGCTGCGTTTGTACAGCTCGCCGTTGATGATGGTGAAGGCTTTTGACCGACGAGATACGCGTCGGGCATCTGTCGGGCTGTCTGGCAATTCTCCATTTATCAGGAACTGGAGGTATGGTCGTGTCCAAGTTTCTTCGACTGCCATGACCTGCATCAGGTTGACCATGGCAACTTCGGTATCCAACTTTTCGGGTCCTTCATGACCTTCGGGTAGCGTAGCCCCCGAGTGTTCTGCTTCTTCGGGTGATCCCTTGGGGAATTTCCGCTTGATGGATGGCACGCAGATCTGTTCGAGGAACACACCTGGTGGTACCTTTGCACAAGTGGAGCCGATGTTGGCGAGTCTATCGGCCTCCTCGTTGCTCTCTCTTCCAACGTGCCGAAGTTCGCAGCCGTCGAATTCTTCTTCGAGTGCATTGTATAGCGCGCGGTACACGATCATGTTTTCGGCGTGTGCGTCGCACTCATTCATTGTCTGCTGTACGACAAGGTTGGAGTCATCGTAGATGACCAGGCGCGTTGCGCCGCATATTTTTGCCATCTTCATGCCATGGATGAGGGCTTCGTATTTGGCCTCGTTGTTGGAGGCTCTGAATTTCATCCGAAGGACGTACTTCATCTTGTCACCTTGCGGGGAGGTCAGTATGACCCCTGCCCCTGCTCCGGCTTCGCGTTTGGAGCCGTCAAAATGCATTGTCCAGGACTGCGACATGTCTGGGGTGTCAGGCAGCTGCAGCTCCATCCAGTGCACCAGGAAGTCCGGAAGGACTTGAGATTTGATTGCGTGTCGCTTCTCGTAGATGATGTCCAGAGGTGATAGTTCAATGCCCCACAGGGCCACGCGCCCTGTGGCCTCTGGGTTATTCAGGATGCTGTTTAGGGGTGCCTCGTTGACGACCATCACCTGATGCTCCTGGAAGTAGTGGCTCAGTCGTCGAGCCGTCATGAACACGCCGTAGGCCAGCTTCTGGTAGTGCGGGTACCGCTGTTTTGTTGGAGTGAGAACCTCGCTGAGGTAGTAAATTGGGCGTTGTACCCCGTGGGTCTTGCCTTCTTTGGGTCGTTCGACCACGAGTACTGTGCTGACCACCTGGTGTGTGGCTGCTATGTACAGCAACAGGGGCTCGTGCTCTTTTGGCGTGACCAAAACGGGCGAGGTGGAGAGGAGCCGCTTGAGGCTGTCGAATGCGTCGTTGGCTTCTGGTGTCCACTCGAACTTGTCTGCCTTGTGCAGCAGCTGGTAAAATGGTAGGGCCTTCTCGCCCATGCGGCTGATGAACCTGCTTAGTGCCGCTATTCGCCCTGCGAGCTGCTGAACGCCCTTGAGGTTTTTCGGCTTCTCCATTGTCATGATAGCTTTGATTTTCTTCGGGTTCGCTTTGATCCCTCGTTGAGAGATGAAGTACCCGAGCAGCTGACCCGAGGGGACGCCGAAAGCGCACTTTTCTGGATTGAGCTTGATCCTGTAGCGATCAAGGTTGTCGAACATCTCACGGAGATCGTCGATAAGTGTTCTTGCCTCCTTGGTTTTTATGACTATGTCGTCGACATAGACTTGGACGTTGCGACAGATCTGGTCCTTGAGGCAGGGCTGCATGCATCGCTGGTACGTGGCACCCGCGTTCTTTAGCCCGAAGGGCATTGTGTTGTAGCAGTATACTCCGAACGGTGTGATGAACGCCGTTTTCTCTTGATCTTCGACCTTGAGTCGAATCTGGTTGTAGCCTAAGTAGGCGTCGAGGAAGGAGAGTTTCTCACAACCTGCAGTCGAATCGATGATCTGGAAGATCCGAGGAAGAGGGAAGTGGTCCTTAGGGCAGTGTTTATTTAGTGACGTGAAGTCCACGCACATCCGCAGGATGTCCGTGTCCTTCTTCGGGACCATCACCGTGTTTGCCAACCACTCGCTTTCCTTGATTTCCCGGATGAAGTATGCTGTGAGTAATCTGTTGATCTCCTTGCCGATAGCTTCGGCTCGGGGCTCCGACAGCCTTCGGATGGATTGCTTGACTGGCTTGGTGTCTGGGAAGACATTGAGTGCGTGCTCGACGAATTCCCTGGGAACTCCTGGCATGTCCGCAGGACACCAGGCGAAGATTTCCCAGTGCTCACGGAGGAATTCGACGAGCGCGCCTTCCTATGCGGTGCTGAGGTCGTTGGCGATCAGCGCCGTCTTGGAGGCATCCGTTGGATGGACCTACACTTTTTTGGTGTTGATGGTGGAGTCGAAAGACATGTCGGGTGCGTTCTGCTTTGTGACTGGGGGTAGCCCATTGTCCGTCACCTCGCAGAGCCTTACAAGCTCGTCTTGCATGCCGAAAGACTGGGAGATTTTGTTGAAATCCCTGTCGCATTGGTCCGATCGGGTGAAGCTCCCATGGACTGTGATGACGCCCCTCGGTCCTGGCATCTTGAGTAGTAGGTATGCGTAGTGTGGGACGGCCAGGAACCTTGCGAATGCTACACGTCCCAGGATGGCATGGTATTGCGACGGCCAGTCCACCACTTCGAATTCTAGGCGCTCCTGCCGAAAGTTGTCCGGCTTCCCGAAGATGACATCGAGCCCTATTTTGCCCAGGGGGAAGATGCCCTTCCCTGGGACAATGCCGTGGAACGTTGTGTCTGATTGTTCCAGGCTGTATTGCGGGATCCGCATAGCTGCTAGAGTGCTTGCGAACATTAGGTTGATGCCGCTGCCGCCGTCCATGAAGACGCGACTCATCTCGAAGCCTCCGATCTGCGCCTCCAGCACCAGGGCAGCATGACCTGGGCGAGGGATCTGGCAAGGGTGATCCGCGCGAGTGAATGTGATGCAGGACTCCGATCCGCTGAGGTACTCAGGGATTGCAGGCGGAGTTGCCACGACCAAGTTGATTTGTCGGGTGATTTTCTTCTGTACCCTGTTGGTGGGGCGTCCCTTCTGGATCATATTTAGCGCTCCCTTTGGTGGGGGGTATGCGACTCCGACGTTGTTTTGCACTGGTGCGACTGGTTGATTTGGGCCTCCAATAGGCCGCGGTGGAGGAGCTCCGTGTGCTATTTCACCTGGCGCAGGTGCGTTTCCGAACGCAGGAATTGGAGCTTGTTGCCTCATCTGCATCATGCCTTCGCTGAGTTTCTGGAACTCGCGGCAGTCTTTGAGCATGTGGCTAGCTTTCTTTTTGCCATCTTGTTTGTCGATGTAGAAGTGGATGGTGCATGGACCCGAAAGTTTGTCGAATGTTGAAGGTCCGTTGTCACGGTCGCGGCGTTGCCACGACTGCGTTGGTCGTCTGTTGTCGCGGAAGTTTCCGCTGCGGTATCCTCCGCTGTTGCGGCTGTTGTCGTTACGGCGGTCGGCATATCCGGCTGCGACCATGTCAGGTCCGTCGCGGTCCTCGTAGACGCGCGATCTCCTCTTGTTGTGGCGTTCGCGTCTTCGGCCATAGTCGTCCTCTTCATCTGATTGCGCCCGCTGGATGCAATCTTCGCCGTCTGCCCAACTGTTGGCGATTTCCATGAGGTGGTCGAGTGTCTTGGGCTTTACGCGCCCAAGTTCCTCCTTGAAGTCTGGGCGCTTGACACCGTCCCTGAAGGCGTCGATGGCCCTTTCCTCGGAGATGTGTGCTACGGAGTTCTTGGTTGTAGACCAGCGTAGTATGTACGAGCGAATAGATTCACCCGTTCTCTGAGTGCAGGCTCGCAACTCTTCGATTGAGGCGGGCCTCTTGCTGGTGCCTTTGAAATTTCGGATGAAGCTATAAGCGAGCTCCTCCCAGCTTCGGATGGATCCTGATGATAGGCTGCTAAGCCAGACCCGCGCCGCGCCTGTCAGCTGCAGCTGAAGGCATTGCATGGCGGCTTCTTTGTTGCCTCCGTGAAGCTTGACGGATGACAGATGGTCACTGAGCCAGGACTTTGGATCTTGCGTGCCGTTGAACTTCGGAGTATCCGAAGGAAGCTTGAAGTTGCGTGGCATCTGTGTTCGCCGGACGGATCTGCTGAAGCATCGAGCCCCGCAGAGTTCTCCTTCGTCTTCATCCATCTCGGATTAAGACGAGCATGCGCGTTTGGCGCGTGCTTTGTCAATCTTGCGCTGTGTAAGCTTGTCTCTGGCGTCGTAGTCGCGTTTATGGCGGTGCGAGCTCTTCTTCCTTCGAGGAAGATCGTGTTCCTCTTCATCTTCGGATGAGGGAGTGGGGCTCCGGTCGCGCCTGGCCGGAGCTTTCTTCGGCTCCGTAGGAGCGTCTTCGTGGAGCGCAGCTCCGATTAGTCCTAGTCCGGTGAGTGCGGACCTATGCATGGCTCTTTTCGGGTCCCCCTCCGGAGGTGGGTGAGCCGCGAGATACGCAGTGGCTGCCATGATCGCAGCTTGTGGCGTCTTCGGGATAATGTTGCCGTCAGTGTCCATATCCATGAACGATGTGTGGAGAGTTCGGGTCACGTCATGCCGCTCCTTCGGGTCCATGTTTTCCACCCGAGAGTGGTGCTTGTTTCCCTGATTTCCGTTTGTGCTAGAGCCGGGTCTCATGATGGAGAGTGCAGCTCGTCGCGCACTGGACTCAGAGGCTGCTTTCTTGCGTTTGTCGAGCGTCTCCTGCATCTTGACTTGTTTCTTGTGCTCCTCGATGAGGAGGTAGTGGTATGCCATTAGTAGGTCACGTGAGGAGTCCAGGGGTAGGACTATTTCGCCTGCGACGGCGCGGCGTGCTTCGACCCATCCTTCTTTGCTAAGTTGGATGAGGTGGCCCCTGTTTTCCCCGTTTTCGTCGTTTTCGCCGTTTCTGTCCTACGGGTTGGGGTTGGACGGCGGGTTAGGCGTTTCCTCGTCGGTTTGGATGACTGCGGCGCACAGATAGCGCCTGCAGATTGGTTGGCTGCTGCCGCAGCTTTCGGATCCGGAACCGTAGGTCCCTTCATCCGAAGGTAGATCACACAGATCGGAGTTGCAGCTGCTGCTGTAGAACTCATCTGTTGATGGCGACGTGCGTAGCACGGGGTGTGGAGCCCACGAAGCGGGCCTGATTGACGGCACGGGCACCCGCTCAGGGAGGCGGAGAGTGCCAGTTTGTCCCACCTGGAAGCAGAAGCTCCCGAACAGAATTTCGAGTCCGTCGCCTACGGGCTCGAAATCCTTCATGGTATCCGGCGAGTGGGCGGTGAAGTCGAAAGCGCCGAAGAGGAGGTGATTCTCCATCGCCGCGGAGTTGTAGATCGATCGGGTCGGAACCGTCACGACCGCACAATCAGCAGCCCAATTCCCACAGACGGCGCCAATTGACGAGGTTTAATCTCGTCAATGCCCATTGTTATGGACTTGGGTTTTGGAGAAGATGGGGATGCTGGAGATCGTGGCACGGTTAATAGACAAGCAACCAGGGGACACGAGATTTACCCAGGTTCAGGCCCCCGGAGGGAAAACCCTACTCCTGCTTGTCTGCTCTTTGATTACGGCGGAACCGAAGGTTACAAGGTGCGCAGATTCGATCTGGCGTGGATGCGTGTGCGAAAGTATGAGTCGAGGTTAGTTGCCCTAGGACGTGCCCTCCTGGCCTTTATATAGACTTAGGCAGGTCCCGGGCGTAGTCCTAGTCGGTTACAAGTTCTAGGGTTTTACCCCTTTGAATTTCCTATCTCCGCTAGTCTTGCTCTCCAAGGATCCAAAGGCGTCATGGGCCTTGGCCACCCGAAAATCTTCATGGGCCAGCGTATATCTGCTGTGGGCCTTCCTTGGGCTGGACCAGGTATGCTGAAGTTACGTACCCGTAGGGTATAACCATGTCACTCAGTCCATCCATGCTCCACCAAAGGTACACAGTATGCCATGACGGTTTCCCTTTGAAGCTCTTATTCCCCTTCACTTGTTGTGTAGCAGTCCTACCCTCTGATTGTGGGATGCAGTTCAGCTTCAGGCTCTGTCGTGTTGTATATATTCAACCTGATTTGGTCTTGATGTTTTTAATTGATTGGACTGATTTTCAATTTATCCATCGGCGCTGCCGAATTGGTCTTTTGATTTGTTTTAATTGGTTTGACATATTTTTAGATTCTTGCTTGTGCTAGCAGGTGGAGCAGCATGCGATGCTTCATGGTGAAAAAGTGAGAAGCTTCGTGTTGCTCTATGCATTAGCATCAACAATCTACTGGATGACCTCAGAGGTAAAATTCGTTGTCTGTTAGTAGAAGTAGTTGTTGGGACTTGCTTGAATCCGAGGTCCACTTAGGATCATCACACACATCAATTATTCTTAGGTTGTTATTTTATTTTAATATTGAGGAGAAAGGTTATTGTTTTGTCCTTCGTTTTATGTCGCCAATTGTATTCGAGTAATTTTTCTTAATCATTCTTTGCCACTGCCACTGAATTGCTCTCTGGGTTTTACTTGAAATCGTTCTGGTAGCAGAACTGGGTGCTCTATCTAAAGTAAACTATGCTCAATTGTATTGACAGATGGTTGTGAAGGTTTTGATTATTCATAGAACAGTGCTCGATAGAGATTCTTGAAGTCATTGTTGTAGATATATTGTTAGAGGTAAAGATTGTGTGATTTTGAGCCAACCCCAATGGCTGGTGCAAATTATCAGGACTGCAAGCTTCGTTCCTTATTATACACATTCTGAATATGCAATGCAAATAGGAGTAGTTAGATGTATTTTATTTTGAATGGTTGATTTAGCTAAGCTGGAGCAACTCGCAGCAACAACTATGATGTTTAGTAAGTATAAACACTTGTATATAAGTGTGATGTTTGCTGATTCAAGTTTCTAGACATGATTCAATACCGTAAATGATCTATTGATCTGAAAAATGACTTTTATTGGAATGGGTCGAAGCATATACAGAGAAAGATCTACATTTGTCGACAAAGTGTTTCTAAGGACATTTATAAAAATTGTTTGGCTTTATGCATCATCTTACACTGAGTTTGTTTATTGATCATCTTGCCAGTAAGGTAAATGTATTAATATAAGTTCCTTCTGTCATGCTTAATATGATTAGTAGGCAACAGCTAGATTATTAGTGACAGAGAAAGGAGATATAAAAACAATGCCCCACTTATCTTACTATACATAATAAAGACATCATCAACAAGCTTATGTACAATTCATCTAAAAGTCAGCTGACTTCCCTTCTCTCCTTTTTACTTAATTTTCCTTAATATAAGCGTTAGTTCGGTATCAAGATGGATGAAAATAAGGGATAGATGATGCAAGGATTGATGATCTGCTAATTGGTGGGGAGCCCCTAAACTGAAACTATATTTTTTGTATTACTCCCTGAATTTCAATGAATAGACGCCCTCGTTTTGCGTGTTTTTTATTTGACCAAGAAATGCTAAAAATATACACAGATTATTGATATAAAATTATTATCATTAGAAGAGTAGATGGTTACTGAATTTCTCGATGGTTCAATATACAGTCTTTGTGCACCGGTGATAGGAGAACAACATTGACCAAGAACCTGCTTATTTTGCAGTTGCAATCCTATCCTGAATTTTATATTGACATGACATAGAAGGTAGAATCTAGGTTATATATAAGATTAAAACTGTCATATGCATACCTGTTAGTAACACTCTATAAGAAACATGCAGGCCAAGTCAGGTTAGCATTTGTTGAGAGTGCTGACACGAACAAAAAAATACTACTCCATATATAAGAGTACTTGTTTGCTGATAACTGTTAATAGAGTCAGAAGTGCCACCATATTAAGGAGGTTCTCATACAAAAGGCTTTTTTACAAAGTTAATGGCAACTACAATTGCTGCCATATGTGCTAATGTGGGTGGGTTCTGTTATTGTTCGCAGGTCTCACACTACAATGGTTGTTTCTTTTGACATTTTGGCATCGACTCCTGACTCTATATATGTGAATTTTCATGCATCGTATATACTTACATGTGAGTTGAGAAAGAAAGAACTTTAGTAAGCCGTGGCAACACACGGGCATTCAGCTACTATATATATAGCAAACGAAAACGGTATGCCCTAATACCCTAAAGGAAGCATCTATAACCACACGTGTGCTTTGAGATTGGTACTCAATGGCTTCCCTTTTTATTTTTCCATTTACACCACCTATTTGTGAAATGAGTTTCTCTCACCACCCACATGATATAGTCAAGCAAATGAGGAAACTTGTCATATTTTTGCAGGTCTAAAAGAGCATGTTTGGCAGGCTTTGTTTGAATGCAAATTTGAAATACTATGCAAAAAATGGCAAGGCAAGCACTGCCACCACCTGTGCGCTTCTGAACGTAATGCAAGCCTACTTCAGCTGCTTGTGCGGTCAGAGAATTGGCCCACCATTTGGAATTCAAACATTCGGTACTTCTTGACTATTGGACTGACGTCACCCAATGCGGGCCAAAATAGCATCATGGTCAGTCCAGCCAGACAGATGTTATCCAGTGGGCCGACTTATCGGTGTCAATTAGTACTAGTTTTTTAGTAATACTATATATATAGTTCCTCTTTTCTGATGTTCCCTTTGTTTTTGTAAGCAAATGAAATCATCGTGCCGATCTTGTTTTGCAATTAGGACTCGCTGTCAAATTCAGACTGAACCGTGCACGACCATTCTAATCGCAGATGGACAAAAATTGTTTAGTACACAATATAGCTGGATTAAGGACCCCTAGTTTGTAACGTCACGTCACGTCTGTAAAGACTGTGGCCGGAGCAGGCAAACTACTAGGCGGTGTTGTCACCGGCCGGGATCCCATATTCCCATGCGTCGTAGACTTTTTTGAACTTACAGCCTGACCACCTCAAAATACCAGCTAGCATGTGTGGTAGTCTGGCTCTAGCCGTCGAATGAGTGACACCGTATGAAATAAAACCAAAATATTTAAAACGGAATATGTTTATCTGGCAGTATACTAATAGTCTCCCGGACCCCAAAAAAAAGATACACGGGTTTATCAAATTTTTTGTGAAGATATGTAGTAATAAAACATGTATAGAAACGTACAAAACTAGCAAGCCACACCTCTCTTATGTGGGGGCCTGAGGGAGTATTTATCTGATGTGACGGTTGGTCGATCTAAACATTAACTTTGATCATTAATTTGGTCAACAAATTTTACATAATATATCATAAAAATTATACTATTAGATTCATCTTTAAAAGTAGTATCCAATGCTATATTTTTTAGGATATATATTACATATTTTATTGGTCAAAATCAATGGTCAAAGGATTTTTTTTAATCTACGTGCGTGCCTAACAATCTGGAGCGGAGAGAGTACTTTGTCCACTGCAGTATGAATTTAATTTATCAGGCCTACAAAGGTAATGTCGTTGGTGCTCGATCTTGGTGTCTCGGGGGGTATCTAGCCCATCGCGTCTCGCGACCGTAGTTTCTAAGGCAACCGATTTGGTACAATAAGACAACAGTTCGGTGCCTCGGTTTCAAACGCTCGGTACCAGGATGGTCATCTTGGTATTAGGGTTGGCAAGCTCGGTACCAGGACCATGTTTTCTAAGGCAAGCGACTCGGTACTAACAAGTACGGTTTGGTGCCTCACTCCCAAACGTTCGGTGCCAGGATGGTCGTCCCGGTATTAGGGTTAACCGTTTGGGCGATCTCGCCCCTCGCGTCTCGCAACCTTAATTTCTAAGTTAACCGATTCGGTACAATTAGACACGGTGCCTCGGAGGGAGTACATGAGTTGATAGAACATAAACACAAAAACTACTTCAAAGGACATACAGAAGATATATCAACTAATTATCCAAACTGTCATATGACATGTCTGCTGCTCATTCCGCTCACTTGAAGCTCCTTATACACATGAGGCCTATCTACATTCAGAGACAGAGGCACTCGATTCAGGTATTTTTTTGCCAAATCTGCCCAAATCTGATGACTTCAACCAAGTTTGATCCCTCCATGAAACTAATTCGGAATCTGACCCCTGGGATCGGCGTCATTTAAAATGGCGCCAAGTCGCAGCAACCGGGAAGCGAGCCAGAGGGGTCACAAAGATGAGCAGAGATACTCGCCTCCAACTATCCACACCTCGTTCAGAGTATCTGATAGAAAAACTCTCGGAAGCTTAATAAAAGGCATGTACAGCGCACGAAGTCACAAAGAGGTCGGTCAATCAAACTTGTACAAATTCTTAGGCCTCACATAAACATAGTCTGTTGGCAGATAAAAAATGCAGAGACATCTGACGGAGGAATAAAATGCAGAGAGATGGTGGGCTAGGGGGAATGATCGCCAATCTGCAGCCCACTGCCACGAGATGCGGGCGGACACCAGCGCGGAGGTGCGGGACCTGGTCAGCAGCGCGGCGGAGGTCGCTTGAGCAGATCGAGCATGTCGACAGGTCCGTCTGCTATCCGGCTGGCAACAAGCATGTCGATGGAGACGATTTCGGCACCGAAGACCTGGAATCCGGTCTTCCACACAACATTGGTGCTCCCCGGCGCCGCGAGGTAGCAGGTCGACGAGATGCAGCTGGCCGCCGACATCAGGACCGCGATGGATGTGCAGGAGGACTGGTGGGAGCTCGGGGCAACATGGGGGCACCATGGTGGTCGTCGGGACTAGAAGGAGCGCGAGATGCCAAGAAGCGCGCCACCGGGGCGACGGGGGTGACGCCGGCAGACCCGTGCTGGCGCGGAAGCCGTGGATGGTGCAGCCGTCGGTGATCCCGTGGTGTCAAGGGTCGGGTCGCCGGTCGATCCTATGGCACTCGAGGGTCAGAGTCAGACTGCCGCCACACGATCCACAGTAGGAGACGGGCGGGCCGCCGCTGGTTGATCCCTCGAAAGTTGAAGGTCAGGCCGCCGCCGGTCGATCCCGTAGCAAGGGAGGGGCGGGCCAACGCTGGTTGATCCCGCGTGAGGGAAGGGGCAGACAGCAACCGGTCCTGCACGGAGGGGGAGGGCATCCACCGTCCACTAGAGAGATAGGGTGGTCGGCGGCGCAATCTCTGGCGCTGGGTTGGTTGGGGCGGCGCGGTAGGTGGTGCGGCATGAGAGACTTTGCCATAGTCGTCGAGTGCGTCGCATCAAGCTCGTCTCGAGGGCGAGCATCTTCCATCATCCCTGCTTGGCTGAACGGGCGGCGGCCGTCGACTTGAGCCCAGTTCCCATCCGGATCTTGGGCAGGCACAAAACCGACTGGCGGCCTAGATCCAGCTGCAGGGGTCCTAAAAGGTGGTGGCTATGGAGGGGCGGTGGATGTGGGACGGGATCGGCCGGGGTGTGGGACTAGCTCGACGTGTGGTTGTGGAACGACCGGCCGCTTGCTCGATTTATGGGCAAGATCTCTACGGCGGCAACGGCTCCCTGCTAACGCGCGTGTAAGTGACAGGATATAGGGCCATGCGGCCCTGTGGCACGTACAGGTGCAGCAGACCACTACAGAGCAGACTGTGCCCATTCTAAAAGTTGTCCACCGTAATTCCTATTTGGACTACAATGAGAATGTTGGATAATACCTACTTCCTCCGTCTTGTGTAATTCCTATTTGGACTACAATGAGAATGTTGGATAATACCTACTTCCTTCGTCTCGGTTTACAAGACTTGCGCGTATTTCTAGGTTAACAAATTAACCAACTTAGCATGAGGTACATAAGATAAAAACTATACTATTAAAAACTTCAAATGTTATATTTTCTAATAATATAATTTTTATATTATACAATTTATATTATATAGCTCATACGAACGATCAAGGTATACGCGTAAGTCTTATAAATTGGGATAGAGGGAGTAAATGAGTTGATATTGTTATGACCCACACAGATCTCCAAACAATGAGTGGTGTAAGATGCTTCCTCCATGGATACGGGCATATATATATATATATATATATATATATATATATATATATATATATATATATATATATATATATATATATATATATATATAAACGTTTGAAGCTTTTACTGGATTCTGCTAGACATTCAACTTGATAAGGGAAGAGTTAAAGTTATGGACCCATCAAAGAGAAACCTGAAAGATTTCCGCAACATGCAGGACATGCTCTAGAAGTAATTTTCGCGCTATATCGGTCTTTTTCATTGATTTCCTGAGATATCAGTTAATGAACAACTCATTCATTCATTTTCTTCATCGGAAAGGGTTTGGATCCGGTTCAAGCGTGAGGTTACGGGTTCCTTTAGTTAGAAGCTGACGTTTAAGGCGGTCTCGGTAAGTAACACGTGATATGTCCGCGCATCTCATTACTTCTAGTTTCAATACAATAATGATGTTAAATTATTATTTTGTTGAATTATATTCTCGTAAAGCGCGCGAGGCAGCCACATGGGTCAAATCTATGTGGATTCTATGTTTACGCGTTCATTCACACGTTTACCACCGAGAACAATGATTATAGAGTCGACGTAAGCAATACATTCACACCATCATTTTATTACTGTCATTTTTTGTTATCATGATTGATATTCATATTAATCTTCTTTTTCTTATATAGTTCGAGAGAATGCGGGATCAACTCCTACCAGAGCAACGCGTACTACGAATTGCGAAGGAGCTGGCGGGATTTATTTTCCAAGACATCGTAGACGATGCCAGAGAATTTAGTGCGAATAGGCGCTGCTGATTTCCATGTAATCGAACAGACGGGCTCTAGTCCCGGTAATTGTGATCTCCATGTATTTGTATGTTCAATATCGTAATAAAAGTTATCTTATATATGCACGAACATGTACGATATGTAGTGGAGTAGAAATATTCAAAAACTATTTTAAAATAAAAAAAGTACAAAATAAATTCTCTGTCGTAACAAAGAAAGTACACAAAATGCTGGCGCGACAGAGAATCACTAGCCCGATCCGTTACACCAACCGGGAATAATGGGGGTGCACCCCGCGCGCGATGTTGCGGCCATGTGGAGACCCATCTGGGCCTTTAGTCCCGCTTGATTAGTCCCGGTTTTAAAAACCGGGACTAGAGGCCCTTACGTGCCGGGACTACATGGCATGTTTCCACTAGTGTAGGCTCTGGATTATTGTCAAAGAAATAGTATTATAAGTTTGTTTTATGCATACTTTAGACCTTGTGTTTGAACTATTTATGCAGTAATTTGTGCAAACTTTAAGTTAATATTTAGAAAATATATATTATTTATTGCTTCTATACCGTTTTACAATACAAATTGTACATTTATTTAATTAATTAGTAAACATATTTTATCAAATTGCCATCAAATTCTTTATACGGCATATTCATCCGTAAAATCCTAGGTCCGGAATAAAAAGAAGACAAAATAGGACAACATTTGGGATAGAGATGCTGTGGGTCCTCCAGCATGGTGTGCATGTGCATCCAACGGCCGTACCAGCGTCGGAATCCATAGCAGTCTAGAGTCCATTCAGCAACGGCCGTACGAACGTCGGAATCCGTCGAAGTCGAACGTCGAAGTCGAACGGCCTTAAGCTTGTCGGAGTTACAGTAGATGTGTTTAGCGGTGGGCCGGTGGCGTGGTGCATTGTGCAAGCACGACAAACATATGCCATAGAGTTTCAGTTCCCTCCACGGCACTCTCTCTCTAGGGGATGTCGCTGACTGTCATTTAGCACCAAAGCCACAATCATGTACGATGTGAGGAATTGGATGCGAAGCGAAACTCTGCTGCGCACATATCTGTTTTTTCTTCGTCGCTTTGGGTGACTAGTATAGCGATGTATGTGGCTCTTAATCTTTCACATGCCTATTCACGTCTTAAACATGTTTGGAAATCGGCTAGCATGTACTCCATGGTTAGGCCTAGAGATAGAAAGTTTGGAATCTTTAGGTGTTGGGATGACCCGAGGTAGGGTCAAGTTAAGGTAAATGAGTAAAGCCCTCGAAGATGTTGACCAGGTTAAAGAATGATCCGGCCAAGTTATATCAATCTCGGCCGAATAAGGATTGGGTTATCCGAGTCAGGTAACTAAAGCCTGACTCGGTCGACATACGGGATATGTCGGCGTATCATCTACTATGTTTATATCTGCAGGTTAGGGCTTGGCCGAATCATACAGGGCAAGACCAAGTCACGGGGAAGATTGGTCGAGAAGGAGAGGGCGAACCCCGAAGTCAACACTGCACATTGTCTAAGCGCTACGTACAAAGGACAGAGGGATAGAGGGCAGAAGAGGTGTCACGGAGGTGACAGTCCCATAGCCCGACGCTCACATGCCGTGGACTCTGGGTCATTGCTGTCGATAGAAGGGAGACACGGAAATGCTCCCGCCGAGTTACTATTTTGCGACAACCATATCCGTGGAATATGTTCTCCACGTCAGCCCTAGATGTAACCTGACCACCCCTTTATAAGGTGAGCTAGGGCCTCCTAGTAGAGGGATCAATTATTTTTGTACTTAGAGATTACAGAGAGCTTCTTCTTCCTCTTGCTTATACAACTCAAGAAGCAAGAGTAGCCATTGTTGAGCTAAGTAAAGATCAAGTTCGTGTATTCTGAGTGTAGAAACCACTACATCATCCCTCTCTGGATCCCACTAGTACATATTGGCCCCATCTTAAGCCATTGCATCTGTCGTGCCACCACCACGACAGTTGGCGCCCACCGTGGGGCCAGCAGAGGTGCTAGCTGGAATCAAGATCCGGACGGGAAAATTCATCGCCACCGGCGAGTACATCGTCTCCGGGCTCGTTCAGCGCTTCGACATGTGGGACTACGTCAGCGACAACGCGCACCATTTCGCCAGGCGCTCTCCTCCGTGCAACGGGGTCTTCATCAACCTAGGCGCCCACAAGATCTATGTCGGTGTCGACACTTATCGTGTCTACCCGCAGCGAGTCATCCTCGCAGGAGAGCCTCCCCTCAGCGCTGCTAGCGGTCCGTGTACCACTCGCCCCGCAGGTAGCGTCGAGGTGATGATGACCGCGCCCGCACCAGCAGCAGGTGCAGGAGCCAGGCCAAGCAAGAACCCGTCAGGACCAGATCCGGCAGTGGAAAAGCCGGCAACGGCAGATCCGGCAGTTGCGGATGCGCCCGAGGTTCGTGATGTAACACATAAGGCGACCCGAATTAGAGGCCACCCTTAGAAAGGCCAGAGAATATCCTACAGGAAGCTATAGATAACTTAATCACTCATGTAGCTCCTATTGTAAACCCGACTCGTGCATAGGCCGAATTAGATGAAACTCGGTTGAAAATGTTAGAGAAGGCTAAGAGGGTAGCAACACTACAGGAGTCACTAAACCGAACTTTGAGTGAGTATGCTAGGGAAAATAAGCTAGACACTAGCTCAACTCGGCTAGATGGTGTAAGGATAAGGGGAAAGAACCTCCTTAGTGATATCAACAAAAACATGAGTCTAGGCAAGGTGATTCAGCTAACCTCGGGCTGCAGAGGTATAGTACTCCGGCAAATAACCTTAGGGCAGCAAATGATGTAGCATCAGAGTTAGATGGCCTAACCGGTTAAGCACGACAAAGCCAACAGGAAAGAGTCATCGAGCTAGTGCGCATAGCGAACCAGAAAAATGAGGAAATACTCAGAAACAACCCGGCAAGACCCGGAGGTTCACGTGTGGTTCATTCGGCTGGAGCTGCCCCGACACTATCACCTGCCGTGACATCTTCACCCAGCGGATGATCAATGAAAGATAAGGCAGTGACCTCGGGAAGAAGGGATAAATAGATGGTCCCATATGATCCGACAGTGGCTGGGAAAGCAAATGAAAACCAAAGCGATGGAAGTCGAGGTAATAGTGGGAATAGAAACCCGGATCATGGCCATGGTGGTCAGGGAAACCACGGGCGTGAAAACCCCGGCCAGAATCATCCGGCAGGAGGGAGGCAATACCCTCCGCAAGATCGCCAGCCGAGGTATGAACCTCGACAAGGAAGGGATGCAGGACAAGCTCCGCATAACCCGACACAGAACAGATATAATGATGGTTATTCGGGAATGGAGAATGTCGGATTTGCCAGGCCTAAGCACGATGGGATGGAAGAAAGAGTAACAAATAGAAACTTGCAGCCGGATGATGCAAGATTGAAGCTTGATAGGATATACAGATCCGAGTTATTGGAAGAGCAAGGTCCTCCGGGTCCAGCGTGTTTTGGACCTTTGGATCATGAGGGAACCACCCGTTCTGAACTTTTAATTTCCAAGAGGCACAAAAACATACAATGGAAGTACAAAGCCACAAGATTGGTTGATTGATTATGCAACTGCTGTGAAAATTGGAGATGGCAACCTTAGATGGGCAGTGAGATATGTCCCACAAATGTTGGAAGGAGCAGCAAGAGTGTGGTTGAACAACTTGCCAGCAGGAAGTATCAACTGCTGGTTAGACTTTGAGGAGATGTTCGTAAGCAATTTCACGAGCACATATAAGAGGCCGAATAGACCTCAACAGCTCACCATGTGCAAGCAGAGACCGAATGAGACTGACCGAGAATTTCTTACTCGGTGGTGTAACTTGGGAAAATCATGTGAAGGAGTGATTGAATCACAAGAAATTGCCTGGTTTGCACAGGGGTACAGATATGCAAGTGTGCTATGACAGAGGCTGTAGAGAGATATTCCAACCACATTAGCAGAGACAATTCGTATAGCCAACTCATATGCATTGGGAGATCTGACTCAGCGAGAGCTTATGCTGGTAGATCACAATGATCAGCATGAGCATTACGCTCGCGATGGTGTCGGGTCATCTCGGAGGAATGAATTCCGAGGTAAAAGAAGGGATGACATGCCAGATTATAGGTACAATTCGAATCAGGTAGCAGCGATGACAAAAGATCAGCCGAGTGCTGGGGGCAATCCGCGTCAGAACAACAGTTCTCAACAGTGGACTCCGAGAAATAATGCAAGAAACAGTGGACTCTAGAGCAAAATAAGCAATGGAAAGAGAGGCTAAAGTATACATATGAATCCATGCTAGATCAACCTTGTAAGTTTCACACTCCTAACCCGGCCAAGCCGACGAATCATACAACCCGATAGTATGCTTGGATGAAACGGGCAATGGGCAACATTAGAACACCGCAAGCACCACAACCGCCACAGCTTAAATGGGGAATGATCAGCAACTGATGTTGCCACCACCCCCTCCGAGGTATGAGAACCATGAACACAGGGATGCAGTTCACCATGTGGCGAATTAAGACCAGGGTAACAGAGGAAACCCCGACAACATTGGTCATAATGAGTATCGGGAACATCATCAGTCTTACTTGTGTTCACCACAAAACAGCAGGATAAACAGAGTGTTCAGCGCCGACATATGGAGGTCAATGTGGTTATGCCGGCAGTGCCGAGATATATGCACTGGTCAGATCAAGAAATTACTTGGAGTATCATGTATCATCCCAAGACCATGCCAAACCCCAAATCATATGCCTTAGTGCTTTATCTAACGTTTTTGGGACCAAGCATAAATGTAAAGTTCTCAAAGGTGATGATAGATAATGGCAGCAGCATCAACATCATGTACAAGGACACATTGCATAAACTCGGCATCTCTCAGAACATGCTTCAGTCGACCAGAACCACCTTCCATGGCATTGGGCCGGGATTGTCGTGTGAGCCAATTGGGAAAGTCCGAGTAGATGTGTTATTTGGCACAAGGGAGAATTGCAGAGCTGAGAATTTAGAGTTCGAGGTTGTGGATTTGGAAAGTTGTTACCATGCATTACTCGGACGACCCGCTCTGTAAAAGTTTATGTCGAGCTATCACATAAGCTATTTGAAGATAAAGATGCCAGGGCCACATGGGATAATTAAAGTTTCTTGGGACTACAGGAGATCGATGGAGTGTGCTCTGCCTAGATCAAATTTGGCTGATTCATTAGTAATTGCAAGAAAAAAGGAGAATTTAGGAGGTCGCAGCTTTAGCTCAGTTGGCACAGCTCAATATGCCAGCACTTGCTAACCCACATGGAAGTGTGTCCTTCCAGCCGACTAAAGACACAAAGAAGGTCCAGAATGATGATCAGTTTCTAGAGCGCACCATCACAATTGGTGCTGGCCTGAGTGACAAATAGGAAAGCGAGTTCACCAGCTTCCTCCGTGATAATCGGGATATCTTTGCATGGTCTACTCAAGACCTGCAAGGTGTGCCGAGGGAGCTGGCTGAGCACTCTCTGCATGTGAGGCCAGGAGCAAGACCGGTGAAGCAACCCCTCCGTTGCTTCGCCGGGGATAGGAGAAAGATAATTAGGGATGAGATAGCTCGGCTCCTTTTAGTCGGGTTCATCATTGAAGTGCTTCATCCGGATTGGCTATCTAATCTGGTGTTGGTTGAAAAGAAGAAGGATGATTCGAATGTAGCTATGGTATGGCGTATGTGTATCGATTACACGAACCTGAGCAAGGCATGTCCCAAGGATCCATTTTCTTTAGCAAGGATAGATCAGGTTATTGATTCGACCGCGGGTTGTGAGCTCTTGTCATTTGTAGACGCGTATTCTGGTTTCCATCAGATACCGTTAAATCCAGCCAATCAAATAAAGACTGCATTTATCACCCCGTATGGGGCTTATTGCTATCGTACCATGCCATTCGGCTTATGTAATGTAGGGGCAACGTATCAAAGATGCATGCAAAAATGTTTACATGATCAAATTGGCAAAAATGTCCAAGTATATGTTGATGACATGGTGATAAAAACCAAAGAGCGCCACACGCTCCTAGATGACATCCGACAAACATTTGCTAATCTCAGGAGATTCCGAATGAAGCTTAACCTGAAAAAATATACCTTTGGTGTACTAGCCGCAAATTACTCGGGTTCCTCGTGTTTAGCCGAGGTATTGAAGCAAATCCGACTAAGATTCGGGCTGTAGAACGAATGGAGCTGCCGGAGTGCCTCAACGATGTCTAGAAGTTTACAGGCTGTCTGGCATCGCTGAGTCAGTTCGTAAGTCAGCTAGGAGAAAAGGCATTGCCCTTATATCAATTGATGAAAAGTAAGATAAATTTATTTCGACACCACATGCTGATAGCTCCTTTCATGAATTAAAGAGAATGCTAGCCTCTGCACTAATTTTAGCCTCACCACTATCAAAAGAGCCGATGTTGCTCTACATAGCAGCGACCAACCGAGTCATAAGTGTCGTGATAGTGGTGGAGCGCGATGAATATGGTAAGTCGGTGCAGAGGCCAGTTTATTAGCTAAGTGAAGTGTTATCAGCTTCGAAGCAAAATTATCCACACTATCAAAATATGGCATATGGTGTATATAGGTCGGCTAAAAAGCTAAAACATTATTTCGAAGAACACCCTATCAAGGTGATTTGTGAGGCACCAATAGCCGAGATAATGGGCAATAAAGATGCCAGCGGCCGAATAGCCAAATGTACGATTGAATTATCCCCATATGCTCCTTAGTTCGATAGGTAAGATGCAATGAAATCTCATGTAGTGGCCGACTTTTTTGTCGACTGGGCCAAAATGCAATATGAGCCACCATTGACTGATCCAAATTATTGGACAATGCATTTTGATGGATCCAAATTGAGAAATGGCCTAGGAGACGGGATAGTGCTAACCTCACCAAAAAGGACCAACTGAAATATGTACTACAAATACATTTTGCTGCGTCAAACAACGTAGCCGAATATAAAGCACTTATTCACGACCTAAAAACTGGCAAAGGATATTGGCATACGTCGGATTCTATGCTTCGGTGATTCAGACCTGGTGGTCCAACAAGTTTCGGGTCATTGGGATGGATTCAAACATGGCCTTATATAGATCCCATGTGCAAAATATTAGTGATAATTTTGATGGGTGTGAATTTCATCATATACCCCGGGCGGAGAATGATGCCGCAGATACTTTGTCGAAACTCGGTTCGACCAGGAAATCAATTCCACATGGCATTTCCCTTAAGCATTTAAGAAAACCATCGATTACACCATCACCAGAATCCAAGTCAATCCGTCTCTCAGCAGATCTAGGATCCGAGATAGTCCCAATGGACATAGATTGGAGGAATAAACTGAGTAACCCGGGGACTGACTCGGCAAACGGGGGGACTGCCTCGCACGACCAGGGGACTGGAACTACAAGAAATGTTTCCTTCCGCAATGACTGGGCCCTTCGGTCGTCGTAGAAGGCGCCTCTTCCGCAACAAAAATCTCAGCTCGACCGTGGCCGATGTAATTTTTTTTCCGGTTTCACGCCCCTCTACTACGATGAAACCGCTAAAAACATGGAGGAAGCTCGTCGGGCGCGTGGAAGAAGTAAGATTTACGCTTCCTCGCGAGATGTTGACTCACTAAAGTATTTTTTTGCATGTGGGTCCCGGACATCAGTGACTCTAGCGGACCAAACTTTTCGGTCCCGCCTCCCTAATTTGAGCTTGATAACGTTGTTCGAGGCCTCTTATGTTTAGTCAGGCTGCTGGGTCCCGCATGTATGCCCCACATTAGAAGAATCATGTGTATGATGGAATTTTTTCTTTCCCAGTTCTAAACTTGATAGCATCGCTCGATGCATTTGCCGTATAATCAGGCTGCTGGGTCCCGCGTTTCATCCTCACACTAGAAGAAACGTGTACATGATGGATTTTTTCATTGTCTCGTGACTTCCTGATATGAACTCGATAACGTTGCTCGATCTATCTGCCGTTAATCACAATGCTGGGTCCCACATGCCAGCCTCTCATTAAAAGAATCGTGTATATGATAGAATTTTTTCTTTCGCTCCCACTACATGTTCTGAACTTGATAGCGCTGCTACATGCATATACAGTTTAATCATGTAGCTGGGCCCCATATGTCATCCTGTCATCAGAAGAAATGTGTGCATCCTTGGCTCCTACCTCCCTGATTTGAACTCGATAATGTTGCTCGAACTATTTGCCATTAATCACGATGCTAGGTCTCATATGCCAGCCTCTCATTAGAAGAATTGTGTGTATGATGGAATTTTTTCCTTCGCTCCCGCTACCCTGTTCTGAACTTGATTGTGCTGCCATCTAATCACGCATCTGGACCCACATGTCATCCTCTCATTAGAAGAAACATGTGTATGATGGATTTTTTGCCCGCGGTCACACTACCCTGTTCCGAACTTGATAACGCTGCCAGATGCATAATCACGCAGCTGGGCCCCACGTGTCATACTCTCATTAGAAGAAATGTGTGTATGATGGAATTTTTTCCCTCGGTCGCGCCTCCGTGTTAACTTGATAGCATTGCTCCCTGCATCAGCCGTTTATTCAGACTGGTGGGTCCCATATGCCAGCCTCACATTAGAAGAATCGTGCCTTCTCTAGTGCTACCCTGTTCTAACTAGATAGCATTGCTCGATGAATCTGCCGTTTGGTCATGCTCCGAGGTCCCACATGTCAGCATTTCATTAGAAGAATGTGTCCATGTTGGACTTTTTTTCTCGCTCGCACCTCCGTGTTTCAAACTTGGCAACGTTTCTCGATGCATCAGCCGTTTATACAGGATGGTGGGTCCCCGTGTCAGCCTCTCATTAGAAGAAACGTGTGCATGATGGAATTTTTTCACGCTCGCAACTCTGTGTTTCAAACTTGGCAACATTGCTCAATGCATCAGCCATTTATATAGGCTAGTGGGTCCCCCATGTCAGCCTCTCATTGGAAGATACATGTGCATGTTGGACTTTTTTCTCGCTCGCGCCTCCCTCTTTGGAACTTGGCAATGTTGCTCGATGTGACACCACGTGTATAAAGTATCGCTGGTGGGTCCCACATGTCAATATCTTTTCTTTTAATGACATTCAATATCTCTGTAAATGAAACATGTGTATGATGGACTTTTTTTCAGCTGCGTCTGCTGTTTTGACCTTGTCAACGTAGCTAGATGTGGCAATCATGTATGGTTAGTGGGTCCCCAATGCCAGCCTCTCTGTACAAGTATTTAACTTCTTTTTTTCAAACCCGTGCATTAAGAGGGACGCTGCAGGTTAGTGGGTCCGCCATGTCAGCCTCTCCGTAAAGAAATACTTGCTAGAAGAAAATTAACAGGGACGCTACAGGATGGTGGTCCCGCCATGTCAGCCTATCCGTAAAGCAATATTGCTAGAAGAAAATTAAGAGGAACGCTGCAGGCTGGTGGGTCCGCCATGTCAGCCTCTCAGCAAAGAAATATTGCTAGAAGAAAATTAAGAGGGACGCTGCAGGCTGGTGGGTCCGCCATGTCAGCCTCTCCGCACAGAAATTTTGCTAGAAGAAAATTAAGGGGGGCGCTGCAGGCTGGTGGGTCCGCCATGTCAGCCTCTCCGTAAAGCAATATTGCTAGAAGAAAATTAAGAGCAACGCTGCAGGCTGGTGGGTTCGTCGTGTCAGCCTCTCTATAAAGCACTATTGCTAGAAGAAAATAATGTATACCCCAAAAAATATTTGTCAAGCATAGAGGATTCAAACTTAAGACATCAAAATTATAACCGTGTGCTTTGCCACTACAATAAAGAAATCAAAAGATACTAGCTTTCATCTCGTCGTTAGTAAACTCTGTATTCTGCTATGGATCTGCCAGATTCAGAACAAAGACCTCATCGACGGAGGGGGAAAAGCGATAATTATTTTGACATATATATTCACATAAAATATCAAAAGAACCAGTCACACACCGCATGCACCAGAAGTGGTATGTAATGACTTCACTTGGTGAAATCACACTCATCTGTGTCCAAAACACAACCAACGGTTCCGACAAAACACAGGCAAAAGCTATAGTGAAAACAGCCCAGCACAGCAACATAACTTTTTACAAATTCGGTGGCATTTGAATGATTCAGCAATACAGAATAAGACAGAGAAAATAGATAGATTCCTAGTTCATATTCAGCAGCACTTCACCAATTTAGCAGCATTTCAAAATGACTGATTCAGCAATACAGACACTAAAATTCAATAGCAGTACAAAGGGAACCAGACCTCACCGACGGAGTAGGAAAAGGAGATAATTCTTTTGTTTTGACAGATATATTCATGTAAAAATATCTAAAGAACCAGAGACACACACTGCATGCGCCAAAACTCCACCGGTATCCAATGACTTCACTTGGTGAAATCACGATGTATCTTTACCCTATCTGCCTCCCATCACTGTCCAAAACACAACCAACGGTTCCGATGAAACACATGCAAAATCTCTAGTGCAAGAAGCCCAACAGCAGTGACAAAACTTTTCACAAATTCAGTAGCATTTGAATGATTCAGCAGTACAGAACTAGACATAGAAAATGTCAACAGATTCCTAGTTCATATTCAGCAGCACTTCACCAATTCACCAGCATTTCAAAATGACTGATTCAGTAATACAGACACTAAAATTCAATAGCGGTACAGAGGGAACCGACCAGTTCTTTCTTCATCTCTAAAAACCATGCCAACAATCAGTTTGCCCTATTCTCCAAACACGCTCAAATCACTGGAGTAAGCAAAACTGACGATCAATTCTGCTTTTGTGTGCAACCTCCTCCTCACATATTAAGATGGAACACAATCATTGTAATAATAGTTGGTCTTGGTCATATAGGGAACCGTCATATAGATATAAATATACCATACCAGTACGTACTAGTGATAGATCCAGTCCATAAAAAGGTTATCAGAGTTTTACCACCCATAAATGATGAGTGGAAATAAGACAACCACATAATAAATTATGATAGCATGCGACCAAAGAGCTAAACAGTTAGGAACTGCATGACTAGACTGCTGCAATCAGGGCACCGAGATACATCGACCTTGACCATTCTTCCAATGGTAAGTTTGGCAACTTTTCGGAACTTGGTCCACCTAGAAGTAGCTGTCAAGCGCCCATCAGTCCAGTTAATTGCATAGCGTCCCTCTACTAGCACTCATTCGCTCTGCATCATGAAGAATATTGTGCCCTTTTGTCTGGCCTCGAGTTGCTTTGTGGCACTCTTAGGCAATTTCTGAGTCAAAGCAAGAGATAGATGCATAATTAATAAGATCAATGAACTAAATCATGTGAAACTTGAGAAGACATTGAGAGCAGTTTATCTGCCGCCACTCACAAACATAATCTGGTGCTGATGGCTCAGTTGATGTGGAGCCTGTTGGGAACCCCAAGAGCAAGGTGTGAAGAAGCACAACAACAAGTCTTCCCTCCGTAAGAAACCAAGGTTATCGAACTAGTAGGAGGAAGGAAATGTCACACAGGTGTTGCAAGCAACGTGGAAACCTACACAACACAAACTCAAGACTTTGCCCCAACTAATAGTGAGGTTGTAAATCTCACCGATTGTTGTAACAAAGGATTAAACGTATGGTGTGGAAGATAATGGTTTTCAACGAGTAAACAGGTAACAGTGGAAGATGTATCAATGGTAAAGATTGGACCGGGGTCCATAGTTCACTAGAGGTGCTCTCCTTAGATAAACAACATGGCATGAAGGGTAAACAAATTACAGCAGGGCAATTGACAGGAACTGAGCAAGGCATAACAATGCAATACGAGACAAAAAGATCCTATGAAATTCAATTGGGCAATACAACAATATACATAGACCGCCATCCAACTGCATCTATGACTAGAAGTCCACCTTTAGGTTATCATCCGAACCCCCTCCAGTATTAAGTTGCAAGCAACAGACAACTGTTTTAAGCAAAGTGTGTAAGGTAAACAATCCACTTGTTCTATGAACAAGAGACCATTGTTTTCTCCCTAGTGGCAACAATACATCTACAACCGAAGATATTTCTGTCACTTCCCTTGGAAACTAGAGGCATGAACCCACTATCGAGCATAAATACCCCCTCTTGGAGTCACTAGCAACTACTTGTCCAAGATAGCTACTAACAACGGAGAGCATGCAAGATCACAAACAACACAGACATGATAGTATCAAATAGACAAAATCATTAATCAATCTGACATAGTAATCTCAATATCCATCGGATCCCCGCAAACACAACATGCATGATTACAAATAGATTAGATCTTGATCATGAACGGAGCTCACAAGATCTATACATTAAAGCACAAGGAGGAGATACAACCATCTAGCTACTACATGGACCCGTAGTCCAAGGTGGAACTACTCACGCTTCATACTTGAGAAGAAGGCCTCCGGGATGATCTCCCCTCCGGTAGGGTGCCAGGAAGAACTTCAGATCCCCCCGATCTAGGGACGATGGTGGCAGCAGATATAGAAGGTTTTGTGGAGTTTTGATCGGGTGCCTAGGGTTTCTGCATTGGGGGCTTCTTTTAGGCGAAGAGGCGAGGCTGGGAGGTGGCCATGGGACCCACACCCTACCTAGGCGCGGGGTAGGGCCCACCCGTGCCTAGGGGGGTGTGGTGGCCCTGGTTTGCCTCTCCGTCTCTCCTTTGGACTTTGTGTTGCCCACGGTAAAATATTGACTTTGGCTTTTGTTCCGTCCAATTCCGAGAATATTGATTTTCTGCCTTTCTGGAACACAAAATAGAAGAAAATAGGCAACTGGCACTGTGGCAACTTATTAATAGGTTAGTTCCAGAAAAGATATAAAAACACCTCAAAGTGTAGACAAAGCAAGACAAAGTAGATACTAAACAAGCATGGAACATCAAAAATTATAGATACGTTTCCAACGTATCAGGTGCGACCTTGAGATAACACATGTGTAGGATACGATCTGACAAGGAGCTTGCGCTGGTGCATGTGCTGGGGCTGGTGCAGTAGCTGGTGCTGGTGCAGGAATAGGGACTGGTGCAGGAGATGGTGCCGCTGCCTGTGCTGGGGCTAGTGCTAGTGCAGGAGTTGATGCTGATGCAGTTAATTGAAGAGGGGCTGGAGCAAGAGCCAGAACCGGTGCCAGCGCCGGCACTAGCAGCTTGATGCTAGATTTCTTCTGACGGGTAGGTAAGGTGACTGTAGGGATGGTATAGGCATGTGAGATGTGTTCAAGCAAAATGGCTCTTATACTCCAACAATTACTCATAAGACAGTGATCATAGGATGTGATGAGTATACAATCAAATTAAGTTACTACTACCTCCAATCTTTCTCCTTCGGTCAATAGGTGTCGGAGCAAGAACTAGGTCCTGTGCCGATGCGGGTGCCGGTGCCAGCAGCTTGATGTTGGTTACCTTATGGGGAGGTAAGGGGACTGCAGGAGTGGTCAGAGAGGCATATGAGATGTGTACAAGCAAAATGAGTCCTTACACTCCTAGATAGTGATCAGGGTATACAAGCAAATTAAGTTACTACCTCTATTCCTTCTCCTACTTAGGTCAATAGGTGCTATTGGAGGAACTGGGGCCGGTGCCAGTGCCAGCAGCTTGATGCTGGCACCCTTCTGGAAGCGGACTGCACAAGTGGTAAGAGTCATACGATTAGAAGACAATGGTGTAGAAAAGTTAGTCGCAAGAAAGTCATCAGAGGTTGTGATGAGTACAGAAGCAAATTAATTAGTACTACCTATGTTCTTGGCCCTTTGGTCTACAGGTGTGCGATGGCTTGCAAGTATCTGCCCAGGCTTGCTAGAATCGAGTGCTACCTTGTCACCTTGCTTTAGACCATTCTCATGGACATACTTGTACCAACCCCGTCCACCCAAATAGGTGGTGGACATCGTCAGTGAGACATCCACATCATATAGTTGCCGCAAGACTTTTGGGTCCTCGATATACAGAGTTAGAAACTTGTCGTTTTCGAACAGATTATTTATAATGGGTGAGCGACACAAGGGACAGCCTTCATGAGAAAATTGATAGACGAGTAAGAGGACAACAAGAAAAGTGAGATACAAGATATTACATCAAGTCATTCTAAACCGCTTGGAATCCATACCTGATACCATGGGTACCCTTCGCGAAGGGTGGCCATGCACCATTTTTCTTCCATCTGTCTTTGGAAGGGCATACATGGCCCCCTTTCAATCCACAAGCTTGACAAGAGGACTGTAGAAGAACGGGCTAAGCAGCTGGTGCATGGTACTGAATGAAATTAAGTGAAAAGGTTAAATTATGTAAATATCATGTAAATATCATGTAAATCTAATAATATCAGACAAAATCATTGCCTGAAAAGCAAACAACTTTGATGTTTGTGAACTTTTGATGAGTGTAAAGATAAGTATAGCTGATAACAATAGCACGGAAAATCATAACATGTGAGATTATGGATTCCCAAATTATACCCACTTCTTAGAGAGGTCAGTGCCAACCTGGGTACTGTGTTTGCGCTTCCTCGTCGTGTAGAAAATGTCCGCTTTTGGTGGGGGCATGAGCAATCTACTAGCCTCTACAGCAGCCTCAGCCTCCATAGCAGCACCTTCAATCTGAGTAAATAGCAACAGAGCTCAATAGTTCAATGCAGTACATAGTAGTCATATATATATATATGACTGTGTATGAGACAGTCAGAAAGATTCAGATCTGGATTCACATAAACACAGTGCCTGACTTAATAAAATCACACATATTTCTGAACATCTGATAAGCATGCATGACACCAAGCGGATAATAATTAAATCAGACCGCTCCATGGTAAGTGGATTAAGAAAAAATACCCTTCTCTTTAAGTTGGGTCCTCCTAGCTGGGCAGTGACCTTGCACTTGTTTGGTGAGTAGTGGTACTGGTCGGATCCTCCGACATGTGGGGGTATCATGTTGTTTGCCGCACCTGGAGCACCGCACGTTCATAGGTATGTACCACCATGCTACAAGAAATAAAGAACAAGATGGCGTCGCAGAGGCTTCCACAAAAACAGGATGCAGACAGAGACAACTTTGAGCACAGGAATACATCTAGGTTGTAGACAACCACTTTCAGCATGGGAAAGAATGAAAGAACACAGCGAATATGATGCTACATTATCTTTTTAGGCAACTTTTAAGGGAACTGTCGGGACCATCACTGTCCGTAGTGGCCGTGTGTTCCACTGGCCCATAGTTATCCATACAGAATCTGATGCAAAATCAATTACATTAGTAGAAATTAAAGGTTACAAAGTGAAGAACACCGACTTGGAACCTGACCAAATGCCCTAATCAGAACAGCGGTGACCATGCCTCAATCCCGAATCCAAAGGAATCAGTCATCCCCCCCTCGCCCCACCTACCCCCACCTCCACCCCACCCCAATGGCCCAATCGATCAGAGCAGAGGAGGGAAAATACCCTGATTAGGTGAACAGATTCCGATTAGGTGACACTTGCTTTCCTTGCGTGATGATGGGAGGTAGGGATTGGAAGTTGCTGGTCGAAAGAGAGGATGGGCAGCCAGAAAAGTAGTAGTACTACTAGTAGTAGGGGTAGAAGTATTACAATTTTTTCTATAGTGTCAGGCAGTGTCGGGAAGAGATTCCCGGGATTTTTGCAAAATTTTCAACACATCGTGGCATGGGATAATAAATTGTGCGGGACCCACATACAACCTCCTCCTTTTTCCCTTGTTGTCTCGTGTTCCTATCCCAGGGCCGAGAAAATCGTCACGTGTTCCTCTCCCAAGACCGAGAAAATCGCCCAGTATCGAATCAAACAGATTCAGCTCATAGAGAAAAAAAATTGAACGGAAGAGCTAATATATTAATATTAGAAACAAAGTACATTATAGCTCAGACAACATATACTCTGAAGATCAACATTTGAGGGAGGGGAAGGGCTGGCAGAGGAAAAGACGGTGTTTGTTCCAGCATAAGGCACCAACTCGATGCCTCTAAACCCGCTTGGAAAGCCTCAAAAGAAGGAAACACACACAAACACACGTATATACTACTCTGCTAATGTACGGAATAGTTTCTAGTTGCAGATCTGCTAAAAAGGCCTAAAAATCATAAGGTGGCTCCATATTACACTACTACGACAGTAGCGGACCAATCATGGGATAGCTCTACATATATTTAGAGTGATATTAGGTGCACCCCAAGAGTTTTGCAGCTGGGCTAGTGCTCATAAGACTGCACATATGGCACCAAAAGTACACCCCTTATTATGATCAGCAGCCCTGCATCGACTCCATCCAGAAGCAGAAGGTCATCGTCATTACCATCAATGTCCTCTTCGGTTGTCCGCTTCTGCGATTAGTAGATTAACAGATACATTTAAAGAGAAACATCAAAGACACACAACTTGAAATTTTTCCATTTTATAGATATAGTACCTTGTCATCTGGCATAGTGTAAGTACCCGAAATTAAACCAGTTTCATGCACCTTGGGCCTCTCCTCCCCCTTCTACAACTTGATCTAGATACTCAGGAGCTGTCTCTGTCAGTTGATCTAGATGATCAACATCTGCTTACCCTACTTGATATGTAAGCTAAATATGTTCTTCCCCCGGTTCATATGCTTGACCATGAAATAACCATCTAACATATGTGCTTAGCATTCCAAACATATAAATATGGTCTTTCACTATACTGAAAGGCAGCACCCTCTGATTCACACACAAACAGCAGGGGAAATGTACTTCTGAGTTTTCACAATGAGCTCTAACAAACTCAATAAATTGTACAACACCCATAATATGTTTAGGGCTGCCTAATGGAGCAACCTGCATCCCAAATATCTCCATCTGTTTAATTATTACATACAATTTTTGTTCTTAATTAGTAAAGGAAAAGCAGGAAACAAATAGATGGAGTACATAAACTATATATTCCCATGCATTCCAGCAAACATATTGACAGTAATAATGGGCGAAGGTACTTAAGAACATAGATCAATCCTAGAATCAACTATGACCATGTAGACTGTGGACAAATTAGACTACGTAGTTTAGGAGGCAGATCTGGTGAAATGGAAATAAAATGCCAACCAGATTGAGCTAGAGATAGAAGTACTACCGTGGGATCCACGTGACCACCGGTGCGTCTCAAGAACACCGACGGGTAGGGAAAGCTTCTTCGGGCGCACGATGGTGAGATGAGGAGCGGCGGTGAGCACATCTATTTTCTGGGCTTCCAAGCGGGTGATGTCTACGCACACTTCTATTCTTGTAGATAGTGTTGGGCCTCCAAGTGCAGAGGTTTGTAGAACAACAACAAGTTTCCCTTAAGTGGATCTCCCAAGGTTTATCGAACTCAGGTAGGAAGAGGTCAAAGATATCCCTCTCAAACAACCCTGCAATCAAGATACAAGAGGTCTCTTGTTTCCCCAACACACCCAATACACTTGTCAGGTGTATAAGTGCACTAGTTCGGCAAAGAGATAGTGAAATACAAGTAATATGGATGATTCTAAGTGGTAGTTGCAATCTGAAATAAAAATGGCAGCAAGCAAACATGTAGTAGGACTTATTGTAAATGGTGTTTGAATGCTTAGAAACAAGGCCTAGGGATCATACTTTCACTAGTGTACACTCTCAATAAACATATAATATCTTCTCTTTACTATGCTACCCTGAACTACTCTCCGGTTGGATAACAAACACTAATTCACGGTGTAGGCCTATAAGAGCACTCCTTAAAGTCCACATTCCCCATCTAGGTAACCCCTAAATGTCACCTTGAGCGCTATATGGTTCCAACAAACACCACAATTTCATAGACACAACCAACTCAAATTATAACTCATGATAAGTATTTCTGCAACCTTTAGCCTAAGAGACACACACGGTGTGCACACTGTCATCCTTCACACATGTGGGACAAGGTGTCTCCGGAGATTACACTAATAAAAGCACTTGAGTAGCATAATAGATCTACTTATTCAACTAGATTACAAAGCTCATGACCACAATAAGATCATGCATAGAGAGAGAGATGAACACATAGTTACCGGTAGAGCGCTTAGCCTCTAGGGAGAACTACTCCCTCCTCATCATGGGAGTCAGCAACGGCGATGGAGATGGCGGTGGAGTCGATGGGGATGGTTCCGGGGGCAATTCCTTGTCCCAGCAGGGTGCCGGAACAGAGACTTCTGTCCCCCGAATCTCGTCTTCGGTGGTGGCGGCGCTGCGGAACTTTTCGCGGATTTTTGATCTAGTACTTAGAGTTTTATCCTCAGGTGGTTTATATAGGCGAAGGGGCAAGGTCGGTAGAGGTCCAGGGGGGCACACCATAGGGCGGTGCGCCCCTGGCCGCGCCTGGGACAGGTGTGGCCGTGTAACAACCCTAGTTTTTACCAAATAGTAATTAGGGTTTGTATGTGCATAGCATGAGCATCATATAGTGTAATCTAAAGAAAATGCAAGAAAAAGAAACCAAAAACCCTAAACCCTATTTCCCCTCCCTATTTGAAACATATTCAAAATGGTTAAGTTGGCACTAGGGCCACTCCGTCAGTCTCTCTGGCTAGCTATGCCCTGGTGTAAAAAGTTTGTCCACTTTCTTATATTTTCAGAAAAGAGTATTATAAATTGTTTTAATATTTCTAGAAATTGTTTAAATATTATAAATTCAATAACTAATTATTTATAAGTCAGAAAAATACAAATAATATATCAAAATGTTTAGAAAAATGAACTCTATCTATTTAATCTATCGTCATGAATTTTTAAACAACTTACATGACAAGTTTAATTATAAGAACATAATGAACCCTCTCATATGCATCTAGGGTTTCTCCGAATTAGGGTTTGGACCCCTTGGAACCCCGATTAAACTGTCGAGCATGTCTTAGGGTTTCAATTTCAATATAATTCAACTTGTCATATCATCATCCTTGATTGAGCATTGCATCGATGCCATGTGTTGATTGTTTCCCTTATATTTTCGGTGTTTGGTTCTTCTCCGGTAGAACACGATATCGGAATCGAGATTGAGTCCAAGACTGAAGATCAAGATTAAGACCATCCAAGGTCATCGACGAACAATGCCAACAAGATGAACCCTGGAGAGCTATATCCTTGTGGTTGAAGAACAAGTCAAGCTGATGAATCCGAAGATGTGTATTGGGTATCAATAGGCAAAGGCAAGCGAAACCCCAAACATACATATGAATCATATGCTTTCAAAGTATTTCAATTCTTGCCATGTGCATACGATTCTAAGGTCTTTTATCGATAGATAGAGTCATCCTATCTGATGCATCTTCCCTTTGAACCTATATTCCCTAATCCATTACTCCTAGCATAACTAGGGTTTGGCTTTATGAAGTGTTGCTAAAGCTATTATATCTGTTGGGCTTAGCCATGCTTAGTTGTTCTGCTGATTCACCTGGTTGATGGATCCGAGCTCCGAATGAACCTAGTTGGACAGGAGAACATGGTATGACAGGTGATGTGAGTAAACAAGCTAAGGCTTGTATGGGAGGCCACGCGGGTGGTGGTTTTTATAGTAACATACTTTCCACCCTTAGGACCTTGGGTTCTTGCCTCTTGAACCAAGATGAGCGTACAACCACACGGGGCTTTGGAAACCCCTTGACCCCAACTTGCCTGGTCTGATCCATGAGTCTGTAGTTTGAAGATTTATCCGGCACACACATGGAAAAAGGTTTTGGAAAATGGTGCAAGCATATAGGACGTGGCCGGGTGAAGGATGCTCGGCATTGAACTGGATCCCGGTACACAGAGTCGAGGACCGCCTCGGAGTATGGCCAACTACCGCAACCGGGATCCCTTCTGGTGACTCATGGATTAGGCAAAAACAAGGGAAAGGTTTCGGTCGACCACCCTCTGTCAGCACACCAAGGAAGTGTGTCAAGTGACGCTAAGATTCGGTTTGCGCGTGTGGGTAAAATTGTACACCCCTGCAGGGTATTAATATTTTTGAAAAGCCGTGGCCACGGTTATGGACGACTTGGGAATGGACGTGGGATCATAAAGAACATGAACTTAATCGTAAAACTTGGCAAAGTAAAGTGTGCTCAAGGATGCTTCCTCTTGGGTATGAGGGGGTGATCCTAGATAGGTTCAGCTGATGATGATTCAGTGGATATCAAAAGATGATCACTACTTTGGAGATGTCGCTCTCTTAACCCCTTTAAAATATTCTGATTAGTCGAGATTCTTCTCCCTCTTGTTTTACAAAACAAAGATGGCTTTATGCAAAATAACTCCACCAGCCATAAGTCTTGCGGAGTACACCCTGTAATCACCCTTGCTTCGTTGATACTTTTGCAGCAGATTAAGTGATACCATAGAAGATGAGTTCTTCACGGCATCGGCATCGACGAGTAGCTTGGGGTTCCTGGTCGGTGTAACACCCTCAGATCGGCCCTATGCAAGCCTTAGCGATTCCCGCCAAACCCGCATAGAAACAATTCAAAGGCGCCCACCAGGAACTTTCGTACGAGTGGAAAACGAAGCAATACCATTACACATTAGTCCACGATGGAACCCACAGAACAGATATATACAACAGCGACTCCATGAGTCAAGAATACATATATACAATACAAAGATCCAAATTACCTTGAAAACGATACAGCGTCTGAGTACGAACAAGATGCAAATTAAGCTAAGAGCCCTTAAGAATAACCAATGGCGTCTATAACCATGCCCAGGCCAAGCTGGAAGGGTACCCCTACTAACGACATCGATCTCAAAACCTGCTTAAACAAAAGGGGTGCCGACAAAGGGCAAAGGAAAAAGAGAGCGGTTAGTACTGAGGCTGGTACACGGCGAGTCTTAGAATTCGGCGGTCCTTGCCTACATAGGTATGGTGGACTGAAGCGGCAGCGCAGCATGCACTAAACAACCTATAGAGACTCGATACATCTGTCGGCTATCAAAGAGGGATAATAAATACCTATTCGGAGCCAACCTGATACTAACACCAAACATACCCATCTTGGTGTTTCCCCCTCGACACCAATCGAGGAAGTCAACCGAGGAAATCACACAGTTGGCAATTTTATTCATTCCATTATAGTTGCAGCAATTACTAGTCAGATATAGATAGCATGAGTCATCCTGATATAATAAACGGTGGGCAATTTTAATTAACCATTCCGTTGTAGTTGCAATACTTACTAGTCAGATACATATACCATGAGATATTCAAAAACCCAGCAGTTGTTGGTACCTTTATTTAGTCATTCCGTTATACTGAAGATGATTACTAGTCATTTCAAAGTCAAATTTATAGCACTACTTTAGTTATAGTTGTCTATGATCGAGATACTGTGCTCCAAGTCGTCCATAACCGTGGACACGGCTTTCAGAAAGTTTTACCCTACAGGGGGCAAAAATAGCAACACACGCACGATCAACCTCAGAAAAACCAAATGAAAACCCAACGAGGCATCACGACAAAGAAATCGCAAGATTCATATAATATTTCAGGGGGCCACCCCACCAAGCTACCCGCGACGAAGTTGGTCGGCTCCAAGACGGACCCATAGGTTTGTGCCAATGGCTGTAAACGACTGGGAACCCGAAAGTGTGACTGAGCTTGTCGATACCGCGAAAACATTCCACATTTGTTCCTAAATAGTACAGGCGATCCACGCGCAATAGTAAATAAAGCAGTAAAGCATGGCATAATCATGGCATAAGTACAAGATAGTAATAAAGCCCAAACTACTTTGTGGCCCCAAGAAATAAGATATGACTCAAGCTCATGCTAAGGGGATTCATGGGCCCACATGCGGATAGTGCGAATATTCAAATAACGGGTATCAAGTACTCGGGGTCCTACGGGACACAAGTGGACGGTTAAAAACCAAATAACATCTATTGCCCACCTGTGCCTTTGCATTATTTACCTACTTCAATTTTAGTTATTAAACGGTAATTAAAGCCATGTTCATCTCCAACATTAATCATGCGGCATTACTCCAACAACTGTGGAAGATCAACGGCGCGATGCATCACCTGTGCAAGCAACTACGACTCGCAAGGCCGACTATCTACCAAACAACAGGTAATAGGATGTGTCCATGGCAATATAAGGGCTGCAGGGAAGTATAACAGGGTACGAAATATATAGCATCGCAACACAGATAGCAATAGATCAACAGGAGGAAGTAAAGACTAGAAATGTAAAATAGGTAGAAAGAGGGAGAATGATCGCCTGAAAACATTGCCGAATATTCATCTGAAGATTGGGTCGACTCTCGCATCAACTCATCGGTCTAATCCGTGAAGAAGCAAAGCACTAGAAGAAACACCAGATGCACTATTTAATTCTACGCCAAAAGATCGGGCATGATGCATGTATGATGTATGGCATGGCAAGGATGCGATGCAATTAGGCAATATTAAGTGGAACCGGAGGGAACCGGAGTCCCGACAATTTATTAGATGGTTCATGTTGTTTAGAGACCCCGCATTTTAAATGTTGGCTTAACAAGGCAGAATATGGCACCGGTTTGCTACACAAATTTAAATGGAGTCCATATAAGACTAAAATCGCCCACATATGCGCTCCATATTTAATTTAGGTGAATCGTCATAAGACCCCCGAACCACATAATATGTATCCAAGCATGTACAATTTAATATGCAAAAATTCATATAAATGTCAATTGTTATAAAACTAGGAGGGTCTCGGATAGGTATCACACGTCTCGGTCCAACGATCTTGGGGTTCCAGGGTTCGGGTTCGACGAGATCGGTCTTCATGGTTCGAGAAGGATAACTCGACGTCCCGTGAAGGAGAGTGTCGGCGTCCTTCGGATCCATGTAGTAGATCTTGTCGGAGGTTCTTCGAGTGTCTCCATACCGATATGGTCTTCGGGCTTCGAGGATCGTTGTCGAAACATCGGTGCGGTCTTCGGGTGGCCTTATGCCCGACACGATTCGTCGGACAACACCACACGATCTTCACGTGATCGCCAACATCACCTGGCCACCATTTTCACACACGGTTGCAACTGTGGATTCATAAACATGCTTGTCAGAAAGACTTGTAGCTAGGAATATGAAGCAGAGATGCACCAAGATGTGAGGAGCTCAAAGAAACACTGACGAGGACATTTGCGAGGTCACAGATATGCGGCTCCAGGCAGCGCCGGTCGTTCATGGTGCCATGGAGGCTAATAGGCTTGCGGGGGCCGACGTGGTGGCTGGTGCCGATGCTTAGAAGAGAGGACGCGGCAAGGGAAGGAAGGCGTCGGCGGTTGCTGACGGCGACACGAGAGGGAGGCCAGAGAGATAGCGCCATGGAAGATCTTCTGGTGGCCAGGTCGCGCGGGGTTCGTCGCAGACAGAGACAGCGGCTGAGGCGGGCTTGCTGCGGAGGGACCTGCGGAAGGCGAGGCAGGCAACGCTCACGGGAAAAGACGGAGACGGTGGGGGATAGCAGCACTGGCTAGAGGCCGACGTCGGGGAGGCCTTGGGCGGGGCGGCCGCGGCCGAAGGAGCTCGGCAGGAGGAGCAGAGAGGAGGGGCCCCGGCAGAAGGGGTAGCGTGAAGGGCGGAGCAGGGCCGGCGGCGGCTCGAGCTCGCACGGGCGGCTGCGAGGTGAGAGCTTGGGGACGGTGGCTCTTGGGAAGTAGGGGAGGACGAGGGCACAAGGCCACGCGGGGTTGGGGGCGAGAGAGGAGCAGGGTCGCGTGGGAGTGGTGGGGCGAGGGGATCGAGATCGGGGAGGCGACGTCGGGAGTGCGCCAAGGAAGCGGGGCTGCGCGGCGGCGCTCGCCTGGTACGCGAGGAAGACGAGAGGAGGCAGTCGACGGGATTGAGAAAGGAGCGGGGCAAGGTGGGGTTCATGGTGGGGTCCGGGTTGCGTGGGGTTCCTGTGCGTGGATTAGTCAAAGGGGTTGCGAGGTGGTGTGTGCTTGTGGGAGTGGTGCCGGGGGAAGGGGTGGGACGCAAGAGAGCACAAAGAGGTGGGTGGTGGCGGCGACGTGTGGGGTGGAGAGGGATGGGATATCTAGGGTTTGGGTGGTTGGGGTTGGTTTAGGTTTAGGGTTTATTTGTTGGGTTGTAGGTGGACTCCGGTCGGTCCATGGGCCTGGCCGGTTGTCTGCATCCCAAGTAAAAATATTTTATTATTTTTATAAAACAAAACATTTTGAAATATAGTTTTAGATAAATACAAGATCTAGAAAAGACCGAGGTTTCGCATTTGAATAAAGAGAGGGACATTTGTAGAAAATGAAATAGGGCTTTTAGTAAAATAGTTTTAGACAAAAATATGCATGATGATGTCATGATGATGCACAAGGTATAACAACAGCAATTTTCTAGTAATGGTTTTACCCGGGGTGCTACAATTCTACACCACTAACAATGGATCTCGCCCTCGAGATCCGCCTCATGGTGCGGGGAAGAAGGCCGACGATCAGAGTCTTCTCGCTTCACGTAGATCTTCACGACACCACTAACAATGGTTCTTCCTCCGTCTTGAAATCAGCGACACCACCAACAAGGGTCGTTGTCCATGATCCTCGAGAGAACACTCCGGAGAAATAAAGATGAAGGTCGAGGTCTCAAAAGATAAGACCACCTCTAACTTCTATGGAAAGAGTAAAAATTGCATCGATCCACCATTCAATGTGCAAAAGCAAATGATAAGAGTAGTGGTATGGTCACGACTCCATCCAGCACTCAAAGCATTACTCTATACACGAACAGACGGATTATGCAACCAACCCTTGGAATTCAGACTGAAGATCTCGACAAACGAGGTTTGGCCAACAAGGAGGGATACAAGCTCTTCATCGGATCTGAAGCGGATGATGTCGTCGTGTTGGGAAACTCCGAGAGATACAAAGAATTTTTTTTAGTGATTTTTTCGGTCCTCTGAAAGATACAAAAGAGGAAAATTCCTCAGATGGCATGAAGACCAGATGTCAAAGCACCGTTACAACAGGTTGGAAGCGAAACCCTGAAGGTACGACGAAAACCCAACCACGAGAATTCCTGGACTCGAAGAAAAGATAAGAGAGCAGATTAAAAACACGTGAAGGTAAGAGGAGAAGAGCATAGATGTAAGGAGTAAAAGCAGACCTAATCAGATCTATTCAACCGATTTTCCAAAATAGTTTTGACACTCTACAATGTCCGTTAGCTAGGTTATCCTACAGGCTGGACTAGTGGGTATCGTAACTGTTGGGCTCTGATACCACTCTGTAACACCCTCAGATCGGCCCTATGCAAGCCTTAGCTATTCCCGCCAAACCCACATAGAAACAATTCAAAGGCGCCCACCAGGCACTTTCGTGCGGGTGGAAAACGAAGCAATACCATTACACATTAGTCCACGATGGAACCCACAGAACAGATATATACAACAGCGACTCCATGAGTCAAGAATACATATATACAATACAAAGATCCAAATCACCTTGAAAACGATACAGCGTCCGAGTACGGACAAGATGCAAATTGAGCTAAGAGCCCTGAAGAATAACCAATGGCGTCTATAACCCTGCCCAGGCCAAGCCGGAAGGGTAACCCTGCTAATGACGTCGATCTCAAAACCTGCTTAAACAAAAGGGGTGCCGACAAAGGGCAAAGGAAAAAGAGAGCGGTCAGTACTGAGGCCAGTACACGGCGAGTCTTAGAATTCGGCGGTCCTCGCCTACATAGGTATGGTGGACTGAAGCGGCAGCACAGCATGCACTAAACAATCTATAGAGACTCGATACATCTGTCGGCTATCAAAGAGGGATAAGAAATACCTATTCGGAGCCAACCTGATACTAACACCAAACATACCCATCCTGGTGTTTCCCCCTCGACACCAATCGAGGAAGTCAACCGAGGAACTCACACAGTTGGCAATTTTATTCATTCCATTATAGTTGCAACAATTACTAGTCAGATATATATAGCATGAGTCATCCTGATATAATAAACAGTGGGAAATTTTAATTAACCATTCCGTTGTAGTTGCAATACTTACTAGTTAGATACATATACCATGAGACATTTAAAAACCCAGCAGTTGTTGGTACTTTTATTTAGCCACTCCGTTATACTGAAGCTGATTACTAGTCATTTCAAAGTCAAATTTATAGCACTACTTTAGTTATAGTTGTCTATGATCGAGATACTGTGCTCCAAGTCGTCCATAACCGTGGACATGACTTTCAAAAAGTTTTACCCTACAGGGGGGCACAAATAGCAACACACGCACGATCAACCTCGGAAAAAACAAATGAAAATCCAACGAGGCATCACGACAAAGAAATCGCTAGATTCATATAATATTTTAGGGGGCCACCCCACCAAGCTACCCGCGACAAAGTTGGCCGGCTCCGAGACGGACCCAGAGGTTTATGCCAATGGCTGTAAACGACTGGGAACCCGAAAGTGTGACTGGGCTTGTCAATACCGCGAAAACATTCCACATTTGTTTCTAAATAGTACAGGCGCTCCACGTGTAATAGTAAATAAAGAAGTAAATCATGGCATAATCATGGCATAAGTACACGATAGTAATAAAGCCCCAAACTACTTTGTGGCCCCAAGAAATAAGATATGACTCAAGCTCATGCTAAGGGGATTCATGGGCCCACATGCGGATAGTGCGAATATTCAAAGAACAGGTATCAAGTACTCGGGGTCCTACGGGACACAAGTGAACGGTTCAAAACCAAATAACATCTATTGCCCACCTGTGCCTCTGCATTATTTACCTACTTCAATTTTAGTTATTAAACGGTAATTAAAGCTATGTTCATCTCCAACATTAATCATGCGGCATTACTCCAACAACTGTGGAAGATCAATGGCACGACGCATCACCTGTGCAAGCAACTACGACTCGCAAGGCCGACTATCTACCAAACAACAGGTAATAGGATGTGTCCATGGCAATATTAGGGTTGCAGGGAAGTATAACAGGGTACGGAATATATAGCATCGCAACACAGATAGCAATAGATCAATAGGAGGAAGTAAAGACTAGAAATGTAAAATAGGTAGAAAGGGGGAGAATGATGTATGGCATGGCAAGGATGCGATGCAATTAGGCAATATTTAGCGGAACCGGAGTCCCGACAATTTATTAGATGGTTCATGTTGTTTAGATGCCCAAAATTTTAAATGTTGTCTTAACAAGGCAGAATATGGCACCGGTTTGCTACACAAATTTAAATGGAGTCCATATAGGACTAAAATCGCCCGCATATGCGCTCCATATTTAATTTAGGTGAATCGGCATAAGACCCCCGGACCGCATAATATGTATGCAATCATGTACAATTTAATATGCAAAAATTCATATAAATGTCAATTGTTATAAAAATAGGAGGGTCTCAGATAGGTATCACACGTCTCGGTCCGACAATCTTGGGGTTCCAGGGTTCCGGGTCGACGAGATCGGTCTTCATGGTTCAATAAGGATAACTCGACGTCCCGTGAAGGAGAGCGTCGGCGTCCTTCGGATGCATGTAGTAGATCTTGTCGGAGGTTCTTCGAGTGTCTCCATCCAGATATGGTCTTCGGGCTTCGAGGATCTTTGTCGAAACATCGGTGCGGTCTTCGGGTGGCCTTATGCCCGGCATGGTTCGTCAGCCAGCACCACACCATCTTCACGTGATCGCCAACATCACCTGGCCACCATTTTCACACATGTTTGCAACTGTGGCTTCGTAAACATGCTTGTCAGAAAGACTTGTAGCCAGGCATATGAAGCAGAGATGGACCAAGACGTGAGGAGCTCAAAGAAGCACTGACGAGGACATTTGCAAGGTCATAGATATGCGGCTCCAGGCAGCACCGGTCGTTCGTGGTGCCATGGAGGCTAATAGGCTTGTGGGGGCCGACGTGGTGGCTGGTGCCGATGCTCAGCAGAGAGGACGCGGCGAGGGGAGGAAGGCGTCGGCGGTCACTGACGGTGACGCAAGAGGGAGGCCGGAGAGACAGCGCCGTGGAAGATCGTCTGGTAGCCAGGTCGCGCGAGGTTCGTCGCAGACAGAGATAGCGGCCGAGGCGGGCTTGCTGTGGAGGGACCTGCGGCTGGCGAGGCAGGAAGCGCTCACAGGCAGAGACGGAGACGGTGGGCGACGGCAACGCTAGCTAGAGGCCGATGTCGGGGAGGCCTTGGGCGGGGCGGCCACTGCTGGAGGAGCAGAGAGGAGGGGCCCCGGCAGAAGGGGTAGCGCAGAGGACGGAGCAGGGCCGACGGTGGCTCGGGCTCGCAGGGGCGACCGCGAGGTGAGAGCTTGGGGACGGTGGCTCTCGGGAAGTAGGGGAGGACGAGGGCACAAGGCCACGCGGGGTTGGGGGCGAGAGAGGAGTGGGGTCGCGTGGGAGTGGTGGGGCGAGGGGATCGAGATCGGGGAGGCAACGTCCGAACGGCGTCGAGGAAGCGGGGCTGCGCAGCGGCGCTCGCCTGGGACACGAGGAAGACGAGAGGAGGCGGTCGACATGATTGAGCAAGGAGCAGGGCAAGGTGGGGTTCGTGGTGGGGCCGGGGTTGCGTGGGGTTCCTATGCGTGGATTAGTCAAGGGGGTTGCGGGGTGGTGTGTGCTTGTGGGAGTGGGGCCAGGGGAAGGGGTGGGACGCAAGAGAGCACAGAGAGGTGGGTGGTGGCGGCGTGTGGGGTGAAGAGGGATGGGGTATCTAGGGTTTCGGTGGTTAGGGTTGGTTTAGGTTTAGGGTTTATTTGCTGGGTTGTAGGTGGACTCCGTTCGGTCCATTGGGCCTGGCCGGTTGTCTGCCTCCCTAGTAAAAATATTTTATTATTTTTATAAAACAAAACGTTTTGAAATATAGTTTTAGATAAATACAAGATCTGGAAAATACCGAGGTTTCGCATTTGAATAAAGAGAGGGACATTTGTAGAAAATGAAATAGGGCTTTTAGTAAAATAGGTTTAGACAAAAAGATGCATGATGATGTCATGATGATGCACAAGGTATAACAACAGCGATTTTCTAGTAATGGTTTTACCCGGGGTGCTACAGTCGGCAGCCTGGAATCTATGGAATGGGACATCATCGTTATGCTTCATGCCTCTTAGGCCATTTGTTAAGTTTGCTATACTTAATAGCATAATTTGCCTTCCGTTGTTTGATGTTTGTGGTCAGTGACCTCTGCTTGTAATTATTTTGGTTCTTCGCTCAGTTATGAGCTTGCTGTAATAACTTTTGTGTCGTAGGGTCACTGATGTGTTACCTATTCTTCACTGGATATTCTCGAGCTCAAGGTTAAGCTTATTTTCAGACGGAGGTCTGGGATTTGTTTAGCCCTGATCCCGGGGGTGTCATAGGTTTTGGTATCAGAGCAGTATCGACTGTAGGAAACCTTTCTATTGGTCGACGTTGAGTCTAGTACTTGTGAAAACTATTTTCAAAGATGAAAATTATGTGTGAAAACTCTAGTATGCTTCTTTTACTTCTTATCCAGTTTCGCTCTAGTTCTAGGTCATCTTATCTTGTGTTGATTTGGAAAATTTTTGCTATCTCGTCTCGTCTTTCAAAGCTTAGGTGCCTTTTCAGGCATGTCGTTTCTCAACCAGTTGACCTAGTGTTAAGTTCTCTAGAGTCGGGTGTGTGTTCCTTGTTTCACTTTGTTCTGTTTCCTCTGAGAGAGTTCTTTCTATCATAATCTCTCTATTTTATTGGTGCACAACATCGTGTTGATGGCTCCTTAATGTCTGTTTGTAAGTCTCGAGGTTTCCTTTCGCCTCGTGTGCTTCCTTTTTATTTGTTCGGGTACTTCAAAAGTCGTTTCTTCTCTTGGAAGCTACCTTGTGATTGCTGGCTTGTAGTGTACGCTTTGTCACTCAAATAGTAGTTACTTCTTCCTCTGGGTTTTAACCCTCGGACTTGAATCTAAGATCCCCGATTATGCTCGATTCAGGTGTTGTGAATCTTGTACATGACGCTGACCTTTAACCCAAGATCCATTGTTGACCCTGTCGTTAATGTTCACACATTACTTCAGGATGGCTAGTACCTTCTAGTATAGCCTTCAAGCTTGTGGATATTGTCGCCATTGAACAGTGACAATAAAGGACTTCCCCTACCACTAGCTATGGCAAATGTTCTTTAATGGAACCAAATAGATCACGACAAGAGTACTCCTAGTGATTCTCGCATCTATATTCGTGACTCTGCCACACCTTCCTTTTCTACATTGGTCTTCGGAAGGTTGTTGACTTATGCATCCACATCTTGGAATTCTATCTTGAGCATGTTTTTTCCCCTTATTGTTTTCCGACCTTTGTCTACCAGTTAGTAGCCGAGTAGTACACTTGCATTGGTGTCTTCCGATGCAAGATACTCCTGTGGTCCATGACAGACCATTTCGGGATGTTAGGAGAAAGAAACTCTAGTACCTTGTCCTATCTCGGACCATGTCAAAGTGTTGTAGTTCACAGATCAAGAGGCATTGATTGGCTTTTGTCTGTTCTACCTTAAAGTGTCACACTCTTTTATACCAAGAGGTCGTGCTGAGTTTCATGACCCTCTTAATGAAGTGATGTTCTTACACATATTTACCCACCCTTCCTCGAGTTTCCATGCTCTGAGTGTTGCGTGTGCATAATAATGTGGTCATCGGAGATTATTAGCAATTGTTATTGCTTTGAACTCAAAGAACATTTGTATCATTCTTAGCGTGATGGTTAACCCTATCACTAAGCAAAGGATGATTGTGCTACCAAGTCTATTATTCCAGTGCACTCTCCTTGGTCAAAGAGTTAGGCTCGTGCCAAAGCTCTGAGACTATGTCATCTTGCCTTACCAAGCAAGTTTCCTCTCGAGCTAAGTGACATATCGGTGGTTTGTGATATTATAGATGTCTACTAGAAGTATCGCCATGTTGCCACATGATCGTGTTGTCAAGCTCTTGAGCAAGCTAGTTCCATAAACTGCTCTTTTCTCCAAGGATCCGTACTGGATACCCCTGAACAAGTTGGTTGAGCTTAAATAACAACTTGGAGAGTTGTAAGACAAAAGTTCTATCCAACTTTGTTCCTCCTTAAAGGGATGTCTAGTTTTGTTTGTGCTGAAGTAAGATAGTATGTCCTTTGTGGATATGTTATCTTTCCTGCCTTTGATTTGATTTGGGCTATCGTCAAATTAAACTCATCTCCAAGGACTATCTGATGGTGTATTTATTCGTGATGTCTCACCTAAGTGCATCTTCTTGTCCATTGGTTTGACCAATGTCTATGCCTTGTTCATACAACATGTGAGTCCGTCTTCTTGGAGTGTATAGATAAGTTTGTTATTGAGCCCATCAATGTCATCCTTACCTTCTCCATGCTAGAAAAGGTTCATGTGGAACAGTTAGCATTAGTGTTGGAAACTTTTGAGAACCATCTTCGTGTTATCTCGAAGTATGTGTTCTGGATGTTAGAAGTAACCTTCTATGGTTCACGTGTAAATGTTGAAAGATGTCCACGTGGACTTGAGTAGAGTTATCTTTGCTTCCTCGGGAATCATTCCAAGTCAGTCAAGCATGTGCGAAGAATTCTTGATATGCTAGGTTGATACATTCACGTATCAAGAAGACCTTCCAAGCACACCAAGCCACTGATTGATTTGTTCACTAAAGATAAGAAGTCCAACAAAACTTCTATATCATCCTAAATGTTTCCTAAACAGGATTCAGTTGTGATTCGTTGCAAACAATTCATGTAGATGCAATTGTCTCCTGATAACTTGTTAATACATGGGTTTTACAACCTAGCTCATCTTTTGGAGCTTGACACTGTAGTCCGTGTCTTGAGAATCTAATGACTTTACCTCTGGTAAATGTTGCAAACCTTCTATTCGGACATGCTGGGTTTGAAGTATCTCTCCACCTAACCAAAGCTGAATCTCAAGCAGCAATGATGGTTGGTGTCACTCAAGGTTTTGGCATAGGTCTTTTTGTACATCCGGTAAGATAGACGTAATGGTTGACACAATTAGTTGGAAAACCTATTGCCATACTCTCTTGATTCAACAATAACAACCACTCTTCATAAGGTTTTTTCTATGACTTATTATAGAAGTTGTACTTATGGTTTCCTTTGTATCCGAAGTTCGACCTTTACTTGATGACTTATTTAAGGATTCTTAAAAGTTTTATATTGGTGTTCAAACGTCAAGGAGAACATTTAAAGTAGTGTTGCTAAATGTCTCTCGGTCGATTCTCCAGACCCTTCTTACATTGGCAAGCGTCTTGCTATGCCAAGTACTTAGAGTCTAAGAATGAAGTTTCTTTCTTCTCGTGTCATCAGGAATCTTCTCCACTATTCATCTTGGTGGGGCAAAGTGATATCAAGATCGATGGCAAAGATTTTGATAAACCTGGATGAATAAAAAGTTTCCTTCTCGCTTTCTTAAAACATGTTCAAAGAGTGACCATGATTTTGGTAATCAATAGTTTCTCTTGTTACATGTTCCTTGTGACTCTTATGAGTCCTCTCCACTAAAACACCTTTCTGTTTTAGCCTTCTGTTGAACAAAAGAGTGACCCTTCTGTTTAAAAAGTAGTTCAACGGCTTGGTTTTGTTGGTATCTATCTCTTTCACCTGCAAAGCTCTACTTAAGCTGTTTAGTAGAGGTTTACGTCTCGAAGTCTGCGTAACTTTTTCCAACTGTTGGAAGTCTCCTTCCCTCGGAAGTCAAAACTCTTCTGCAATCTCTATGGTCTGAATCCTTATAAATACTAGTTATCTATCACCTTGAAAACCATCTCCTTTTGTTTCCTCCTTCACCTTGGCGTGTTTCATGTTGTTGGCTCCAGAGATGTTCGCGAAGCATCTATCTATGAGTTGACCATGAGATACTCAGTTTGTGGTTCCGTGTCATTCCCTCTCTTCCCTAAGTGTGAGTAGCCACCTCGAAGATTATGAAGCGCTTCATTCATTCAATAATGGTGGCATGGATGAACCTCTTCGAGAAGATCGTTGAAGCTTAGTGTGACCCTGTTCCTTCTATCTTCCTACCTAGGAATCTCGGGTCGAGATTCTTTTAAGGGGGATAGAATTGTAACAACCCTAGTTTTTACCAAATAGTAATTAGGGTTTGTATGTGCATAGCATGAGCATCATATAGTGTAATATAAAGAAAATGCAAGAAAAAGAAACCAAAAACCCTATTTCCCCTCCCTATTTGAAACATATTCAAAATGGTTTTGAATTTTGAAAACTACAAAAATTTATGGAACCCAAATTGATTGTAGCACCCCCCGGGGTTAGGGTTAAACTAACCTCACATCACCATCTAAGATAAGTTCAACTCCCAAACACGGAAGATCACAGTATGATTCGGTAACATTACACAACATAGGGATTCAACAACATAAGTTAAAATCTTAATAGAGTAAGATATTAGAGTTATTACAAACCAGAGGTCATAGACCCAACATTACATCATACAGCGAAAGCAAATTATGTTGTTCTACACAACAACTTAGCAAAAGGCCTAAGAGGCCATAAACAAAAGCGACGTCCATCCCATAGTCCTCAGGCTGCTACCTGGGACCCCCAACTACTCGTCGATGTCAACGTAGAAGCCACCTTCAGTTGCAACCAGATCCTCTGTAGAAAAACAACAATTGCGCAAGGCTAAGTACGAGAATGTACTCCGCAAGACTTAGATAACCTAGTATCTACATGCTCTGGATAGAAAGGCTTTCTCTGGATTTTCTTTTGCGGAAAGCAATATTTATTTGTAAACAAGAGAGAGAAGAGGCTTGTCTAGTTAGAATCTTTTATAAGGGATGAGATAGCGACTTCTTCATCTTGTTCATCACATCTCGATAACCACCATCTTCATCAGAACCTCCTATCTAGGATCACCCCCTCGACCCAGAGGAAGCATCCTTAAGCACACGTGGATCAACAAGTTTTATAATGGTTAAAGTTATCTATGATCTTAGAATCTGGTCACCAAGCGTTCATAACCGTGAACACGGCTTTTCGAAAATATTAATACCCTGCAGGGGTGTACAACTTTACCCACACGTACCAACCGACTCTTAATGCCAAATATTATTAGCCCTCTTCCTTGGAAGGCCGGCATAGGGTGGTTGATCATGACCTTTACCTTTCTTTCGCTGAGACCATGAGTCACGCAATAAGTATGATTCCGCCGTAATGGGTCAAATCCCGAAGCCGGTACTAAAAGATGTGAGGCGAGGTTGGTTCACCAGGGGCTCCATCGACCCCAAGCAACCACGGCCACGCTTCCCAACCTGTTATGATGCACCTCCATCACCTCCTCTTTTGAAAACGTTTTCAATGTGTATGCCAAATGGAAAGCCCGAACTATGTGACTCATGGAATCTACTAGGCAAGTTAGTCAATCGAGGGGTTCCCAAGCCCCGTGTGGATGTACGCTCGTCTCGGTTACAAAGGCAAGAACTCAGTTCCTAGTGGTGGCGAGCATGGTACTACAAAAACCACACCCAACGTGGCCTCCCATGCAAGCCTTAGCATATTTAGTTAAACTTCTTCGAGGATGTCACCATCTCCTACCTTTCTAGATTCTCTGGCATCTTTGATTCATCATTCGGATAGATCATACATTACTACTATGCATGTCTAAGCTGTCGATCTCAGAAGCTCTAGCAACACTCACATGCCAAACCTAGGTATGCTAGGAGCAGTGGATCAGGAGTATAAGGCTACAAAAAGGGAAACGGTGAAGCAGATAGGTAACACTAGCTACTGACAAAAGACCACATTGGAATCGTGTGCATCATAGCGAGAAAGTAATATACTTTATAAAACATAGGTTCAGAATGAGAGGCTACGCTTGCCTTGTCCGTCAGTAGACATGTATGGATCTTCGGTGTTGTTGACTTCAGCTTCGGGTTCGGATCCTATCGCGAAGAACCAAATACCGGAAAGGGGAAAACAACATTCAATACATGGAATATGCAATGCTCAATCAATATGGATGATATGACAAGTTGAATTGCATTGAAATGAAACCCTAAAACATGCTCGGCAATTTGAATGGGGTTCCGAGGGTTGAAAACCCTAATTCGGGAAACTCCGAAAACACATGAGAGGGGTTGATTTAGTTCTCTAATTAAACTTGTCATTAAAGTTGTTGATCAATGTATGATCATAGCTTAAAAAGGTAGAACTCATTTTTCTGAACATTTTGATATATTATTTATATTTTTCTGACTTATAAATAATAAGTTATTGAATTTTCAATATTTAAATCATTTTCTAAAATATTTAAACCTTTATTGCATCAGGATGACTTCATAATACAACCTAGGGCTTTTGTTACCACGTCTGAACATACCCACAGTGACTGATTGGTGGGGCCGGAGCCACCTCAGCAGCCCCACGCGCAAAGTGGGGGTTGGGGCATTTCTCACCGGGGCTGCAGCTAGCCAAAGAGGCTGACCAGTGGGCCTGGGCCACACAGGCAAGCCACGCAGACCTCGCTGGGGAGCGGCCAGATGGCGGCGACTAGCGGCACTAGGGGGCGTTTTGGGAGGCGCGGTTAGGCGGGTTCGAATCAGGGCATCCTGCTGAGCCAGTAATGGGCGGTGCCACTACGGAATGGTCGCCAGAGACGCAGCGACGAGCGGCAGCGACGGTGGAGCTTGCAGGTGCTCGGCGGCAGAGCGATCTAGAGGGAGAGGGAGAACGCGGAGTGGTGCTGGAGCACCGCATGCTCATCCTGAGCGTGATGGAGTGGTCGTGGTGGCACGGGGAGGCCGGAGGCGAGAGAATCCATGGCGGCGGTGGTCGTTAGTGATGAAGAAGATCGAGTCGAAGGCAATGATTCGGGGCTCCCCTCCTTAATTCCTCTGGTGGGGAGGAAGAGGGAAGCGAGGCGGAGCTCAAGGCGACCTTGGCAGAGCACGAGGAGGCCGGAGACGGCAGGACGACGACGAGGTCCGATGGTTAGGGTTCAGGTTGGGGAAGCCTGGGAGAGAGGTAGGTCGACCGGGGGAGACTGAGGGGATGAGGGCGAAGGAGAGGCGTCGGCGCGGTCTTATCCACGCCCCAGAGCGACGAGCGGCAAGGATCAAGCGGCGGCGGACGGCATCGCCCGCGACAGCGAAGCAACGCTTCATCATCGTCGAAGACGATGCTCTACGAAGCGGTACGGGGCCGGCTCCTCGGCCCCGGGCGGGCCAGGCTGGGATGCTGCGGGCTGCCTAGCACAGCAGAGAGGGAGAAGAGAGGCTGAGACGACCTGGGCTGCGGCCTGGTAGGGCTCTGGCTCTATTTTTTCTGTAAAACTATTTTTCTTTTCTGTTTTGCATTTTCTCTTTTGAATTTCATTTTGTAATCTGTTTTGAACAAATTCAACATATAGAGACATTTATAAAATATCTGAAAACACTAAGGGCCCTTGAAAACAATTTGGGCTCCACAAATTTTGGGGGTTTTCAAAATCCAAACCATTTGAGTGTGGTTTCAAGGAGAGGGAAGGAAATTAGGGTTTAGGGTTTTGCACTTGTACTTTGGTTCACACACTTGGTCACATGAAATATTTTATTGAGTTTAACACATGCATGCAATGCTTAAGTACTAATTACATATATTACAAACATGGGCTGTTACAGCTCTACCCCCTTACAAGAATCTCGACGCAAGATTCCTAAGTTTTAGAAAAGAAGGCAGGGTACTCAGATCTAAGACGATCTTCTTGTTCCCAGGTTGCTTCATCCTCAGAGTGATGAGACCACTGAATTTTTAGGAACTTGATGTTTTGACGTCGAGTTTTGCGCTCGGTTTCATCAAGGATACGAACAGGATACTCACGATAGGTCAGATCCTTTTGGAGATCAAGAGTTTGGTGATCAACACCATGGACAGGATCTTTGAAGCAACGCTTGAGTTGCGACACATGAAAGACGTCATGCACCTCAGGGAAGTTTGCAGGCAACTCCAGTTTGTATGCGAGGTTACCTTGCTTGGATAGAACACGAAAAGGACCAACACAGCAAGGAGCCAGTTTGCCTTTGATTCCGAAACGATGGACACCCTTCAAAGGAGTGACCCTGAGATAAGCTTGATCACCAACTTCATATTCAACATGTTGATGGTGACGATCATGGTAGATTTTCTGACGAGACTGGGCAGTTTTCAAACGATCTCGAATGATACGAACTTGATCTTCTGCTTCCTGGATCATATCCGGACCAAAGAACTTTCTTTCGCCGGTTTCTGCCTAGTTCAAAGGAGTACGACAGGTTCTTCCATATAAGAATTGGAAAGGTGCCATACCAATACTGGACTGAAAACTATTGTTGCAGGAGAATTCAGCAAAAGGAAGGCATTTCTCCCGGTTCTTGCCAAAAGATATGACACACGCTCTTAACATGTCTTCAAGGATTTGATTCACTCTTTCAGTCTGGCCACCGGTGCTAGGATGATAAGCTATACTGAAAGACAGACGTGTTCCCATAGCTTGTTGGAAACTTGCCCAGAACCTTGAGGTGAACAAACTTCCACGGTCAGAGATGATTTTCTTCGGTACCCCATGAAGGACAACTATTCGTGAGATATATAGATCAGCCAATTGATTAGCAGTAATGCTCTCGCGAACAGGTAGGAAGTGAGCAACCTTGGACAAGTAGTCAACGATTACCCAGATGGCATCATTTCCTTTTTGAGTCTTAGGGATACCAGTGATGAAATCCATAACAACTTCATCCCATTTCCACTCAGGGATTTTATGTGGTTCCAGGAGACTAGTGGGTCTTTGGTGCTCAGCTTTGACGCGACGGCAAACGTCACATTCAGCAACAAAACGAGCGATTTCCTTTTTCATACCAGACCACCAGAATCTTTGACGAATATCCTGATACATCTTGGTACCTCCAGGGTGGATAGAAAGAAGTGATTCATGAGCTTCGGTAAGAATTACCTTCTTCAAGTCCTTTCCATTTGGTACTACCAAACGTGTATCGAAATATAGGACACCTTCCTCGTTAACAGAGAAACATTTAGCAACTCCGCTAGCAATGTTCTCTTTAATTGTATCCATCTCAGGATCTTGCCTTTGAGCAGCTTTGATCTGATACTCTAGAGAAGACTTCACTTCAAGAGTAGATAAAAATCCACGAGGAACTACTTCAAGATTCAATCGAGCAAATTCCTCATGAAGAGAAGGTTGAGCTTGTTTGATCATCAAACTGTTGCAATAAGACTTACGACTTAACGCATCAGCAACGACGTTGGCTTTTCCAGGTTGATAGTTGAGACCCAAATCATAGTCCTTGATGAGTTCCAACCATCTTCTTTGCCTGAGATTCAGATCAGGTTGTGTGAAAAGATACTTCAGACTCTGATGATCCGAGTATAACTCGCAACGACTACCGAGAAGGTAATGTCGCCATTTCTTAAGAGCATGAACAACAGCTGCAAGCTCAAGATCATGAGTTGGGTAGTTGTTCTCATGTGGTTTCAGCTGAAGGGAGGCATAAGCCACCACATGTCCATCTTGCATCAACACACATCCGAGACCTTGGTGAGAAGCATCACAGAAGACTACAAAATCCTTGCTGGTGTCTGGGAGAACTAACACAGGTACAATGGTTAACTTGGTTTTCAACAACTAGAAGCTTTCTTCAGCCTTATCAGACCATTAAAACTTCTTCTCCTTCTTAACAAGATCAGTCATCGGCTTTGCAATCCTGGAGAAGTTCTCAATGAATCGGCGGTAGTAACAGCCATCCCGAGAAAACTTTGGACATCCTTGACGGATTTAGGAGACTCCCAGCCGAGAATAGTTTGGACCTTATCGGGGATAACAGCAACCCCTTTGGCGAAAACAACATGACCAATGAATACGAGCTCTTGTAACCAGAACTCACATTTGGAAAACTTGGCATAGAGACGATGTTCTCGGAGTTTTGTTAACACCAAACGAAGATGTTCAGCGTGCTCTTCTTCAGTCTTGGAATAGACCAGAATATCATCGATGTAGACCACAACAAACTTGTCAAGATACTCCATAAAGACAGAATTCATAAGCCGCATAAAAGTGGCTGGAGCATTGGTAAGACCAAATGACATGACCGTATACTCGTAAAGACCATAACGAGTGGTGAAAGCAGTCTTTGGAATATCTTCCTTATGGATCTTTATCTAGTGATACCCTGACCTTAAATCCATTTTGGAAAAGACAGTGGCACCACTTAACTGATCAAATAGATCGTTGATCCTAGGGAGAGGATACTTGCTCTTGATACTCACAACATTGAGTGGGCGATAATCCACAACCAGACGTGGTATATTTGGTATCCCGCTTCTTGACAAAGATGGTAGGACATCCCCAAGAAGATGTGCTGGGCTGAATGTATCCTTTTCCTTACAACTCCTCTAATTGCTTCTTCAACTCCACAAGCTCATGATGAGGCATACGATAGGGTCTTTTAGAAACAGGAGCAGTTCCAGGAACTAACTCTATGACAAACTCCACACTTCGATCAGGTGGCATGCCAGGCAACTCCTCGGGAAAGACATCTAGGAACTCACAGACCACGGAAACATCTTGGATCTCTAACGGAGGTAGAACTTCAAGAGCATACAACTCTGCTTTAGGAATGGAAACAGCTGAAGGAGATAGTGACCCTACGGTCCAATACTTGACTGTTATGCCAGCAGGACTAGTCAAAGTCACGGACTTGGTTGTACAATCGAGAATGTCTTGATAACGGGTCAACCAGTCCATGCCCAAAATGATGTCAATATCAGTTGACTTGAGGGCAATCAAAGAAGTGGGGAAAGTTGAAATGAAACTTCAATTAGATTCCCATGACTAACCATGGTGGAACGCCAACTAGAACCAGGATACTGAACTAGCAGAGGAACAGATAACCCCTCAAAACTTATCCCATGCATTTGAGCAAAAGCTTGTGATAGGAATGAAACAAAACTTTAGCTGGAATTTGATTGATACGAAGTGTACCCATGATGACGCTTGGATCTTCATGAGCCTCCTCAGCAGAGATATGGTTCAGGCGACCTTTTCCAGCACCTGGAGACCTATCATTCTTCTTTGGTGGTTGTGCCTTCTCAGCAGCACTCTTTTGAGGACACTCCTTTGCATAGTGGCCAGGCTGGCGACAATTGAAGCATATAAAACCTGATGTATTGCCAACAGAAGGATAGTTTGATCCACCAGCATTGTTTGAGGTAGCATTCGGACGAGGAGCATATCCAGAAGATCTTGGAGTATAACGAGCACGTGGCACAACACTGTAAGTCACAAAGACACGACGCTTCTTATTACCAGATCTAGCCTTGTTATACCCTTCCTGAGGACGCTTACGGGTTTCTTCATACTCCACTTTTCCACTCTCGGCTTTCATAGCCTTGTTGACAAACCTTGGAAGTTACCAAAGTCCATGAGGTGGATATCACGGCGAACCTCAGGTTCCAGTCCCTTGCAGAACAGAGATTGCTTCTTAGCATCAGTGGAGACCTCTTCAGTAGCATAACAGGCAAGACGATTGAAGTTGCGCTAGTAATCGCACACGAAACCAGTGCCCTACTTAAGCTTGAGGAACTCCTCCCTCTTCTGATCCATCAGACCCTCCGGAATATGATAAGCTCAGAAGGCTTCAGTGAACTCTTGCCATGTAACAACATGTTGAGCTTCTTGCATAGCCAAGAAATTTTCCCACCGGGAATTAGCTGCTCCCTCCAGATGATAGGTAGCAAAAGTCACCCAATCAGCTTGAGCAACATGACCAACCTGAAGTTTGCGCTCCATGGTGCGAAGCCAGTAGTCCGCATCAAGTGGCTCAGTGGAATAGCTGAAAACTGGCGGAGTGAGACGTGTGAATTCCTTGATTCCAACTTGATTGTTCTGGCGTTAAGCAGTGTTGCGCTCAATCCTTTCAAGGAGCATCATGTTGTCAGCACGGTTGGTTTCGTACATGGCCATGAGTTGAACCATGGACGACGGTGGAGGAAGGTTGGAAGATTCACCCTCATTTGCGGCACCCCGAGCATGAGCACGGGTACGGGCACAAGAGGTATCACCCATCCTGAAAGAAAAAAAAAGAGATTAGATAGAGTATTCAAAGGAGCAAGACGGAAGGATGAACAAAGAGTACTTGATATAAACGTATCATCTTATCAAGCATGGTAGTATCAAAGCATACTAATATATACACTAACCAGCTGACTTACAAACCATAAGAATGGAATGCTAAGATGTTACACACCAAGCAAAACTGAGATGTCTTAGAACTCTGAGAATAGCAACCAAGTACGGGGTACTTTAGAAAAATAACCCCAAAACCACGATCCTAAAAGTTTTGAGATATAAGGTGAGGAATGAAAACCTTTTCAAACCAAATAAGGTAAGAGAAACTCCAGCATCGGAAACACACCAGAGAAGGAGTAAAAAGAATCCTAGTCAGAGTTTCTGCAAATAGTTTTTAACTTTCAAATAGTTTTGTCAACTTCTAGACTCAACATCGACCAATAAAAGGGTTTCCTACAGGCAGTCCTGCTCTAATACCAAAACCTGTAGCACCCCCCGGGGTTAGGGTTAAACTAACCTCAGATCACCATCTAAGATAAGTTCAACTCCCTAACACGGAAGATCACAGTATGATTCGGTAACATTACACAACACAGGGATTCAACAACATAAGTTTAAACTCTTAACAGAGTAAGATATTAGAGTTATTACAAACCAGAGGTCGTAGACCCAACATTACATCACACAGAGAAAGCAAATTATGTTGTTCTACACAACAACTTAGCAAAAGGCCTAAGAGGCCATAAACAAAAGCGACGTCCATCCCATAGTCCTCAGGCTGCTACCTGGGACCCCCAACTACTCGTTGATGTCAATGTAGAAGCCACCTTCAGTTGCAACCAGATCCTCTGTAGAAAAACAACAATGGCGCAAGGCTGAGTACAAGAATGTACTCCGCAAGACTTAGATAACCTAGTATCTACATTCTTTGGCTAGAAAGGCTTTCTCTGGATTTTCTTTTGCGGAAAGCAATATTTATTTGTAAACAAGAGAGAGAAGAGGCTCGTCTAGTTAGAATATTTTATAAGGGATGAGATAGCGAATTCTTCATCTTGTTCATCACATCTCGATAACCACCATCTTCATCAGAACCTCCTATCTAGGATCACCCCCTCGACCTAGAGGAAGCATCCTTAAGTACACATGGATCAACAAGTTTTATAATGGTTAAAGTTATCTATGATCTTAGAATCTGGTCACCAAGCGTTCATAACCGTGAACACGGCTTTTCGAAAAGATTAATACCCTGCAGGGGTGTACAACTTTACCCACACGTACCAACCGACTCTTAATGCCAAATATTATTAGCCCTCTTCCTTGGAAGACCGGCAGAGGGTGGTTGACCACGACCTTTACCTTTCTTTCACCGAGACCATGCGTCACGCAATAAGTATGATTCCGCCGTAACGGGTCAAATCCCGAAGCCGGTACTTAAAGATGTGAGGCGAGGTTGGTTCACCAGGGGCTCCATCGACCCCAAGCAACCGCGGCCACGCTTCCCTACCTGTTATGATGCACCTCCATCACCTCCTCTTTCGAAAACGTTTTCAATGCGTATGCCAAATGGAAATCCCGAACTATGTGACTCATGGAATCTACTAGGCAAGTTAGTCAGTCGAGGGGTTCCCAAGCCCCGTGGGGATGTACGCTCGTCTCGGTTACAAAGGCAAGAACTCAGTTCCTAGTGGTGGCGAGCATGGGACTATAAAAACCACACCCAACGCGGCTTCCCATGCAAGCCTTAGCATATTTAGTTAAACTTCTTCGAGGATGTCACCATCTCCTACCTTTCTAGATTCTCTAGCATCTCTAATTCATCATTCGGATAGATCAGACATTACTACTATGCATGGCTAAGCTGTCGATCTCAAAAGCTCTAGCAACGCTCACATGTCAAACCTAGGTATGCTAAGAGCAGTGGATCAGGAGTATAAGGCTACAAAAAGGGAAACAATGCAGCAGATAGGTAACACTAGATACTGACAAAAGACCACATTGGAATCGTGTGCATCATAGCGAGAAAGTAATGTACTTTATAAAACATAGGTTTAGAATGAGAGGCTATGCTTGCCTTGTTCGTCAGTAGACAGGTATGGATCTTCGGTGTTGTTGACTTCAGCTTCGGGTTCGGATCCTATCGCGAAGAACCAAATACCGGAAAGGGAAAAACAACATTCAATACATGGCATATGCAATGCTCAATCAATATGGATGATATGACAAGTTGAATTGCATTGAAATAAAACCCTAAAACATGCTCGGTAATTTGAACGGGGTTCCGAGGGTTGAAAACCCTAATTCGGGAAACTCCGGAAACACATGAGAGGTGTTGATTTAGTTCTCTAATTAAACTTGTCTTTAAAGTTGTTGATCAATGTATGATTATAGCTTAAAAGGTAGAACTCATTTCTGAACATTTTGATATATTATTTATATTTTTCTGACTTATAAATAATAAGTTATTGAATTTTTCAATATTTAAATTATTTTCTAAAATATTTAAACCTTTATTGCATCAGGCTGACGTCATAATACAACCTAGCGCTTTTGTTACCACGTCTGAACATACCCACAGTGACTGACTGGTGGGGTCGGAGCCACATCAGCAGCCCCACGCGCAAAGTGGGGGTCAGGGCGTTTCTCACCGGGGCTGCAGCTAGCCAGAGAGGCTGACCGGTGGGCCTGGGCCACGCAGGCAAGCCACGTAGACCTCGCCGGGGAGCGTCCAGACGTCGGCGACTGGCGGCGCTAGGGGGCGTTCTGGGAGGCACGGTTGGGCGGGTTTGAATCAGGGCATCCTGCTGAGCCAGTAACGGGTGGCGCCGCTATGGAATGGTCGCCGAAGACGCAGCGGCGAGCGGCAGCGACGGCGGAGCTTGCAGGTGCTCGGCGGCAGAGCGATCTAGAGGGAGAGGGAGAACACGGAGTGGTGCTGGAGCACCGCATGCTCACCCTGAGCATGATGGAGTGGTCGTGGTGGCACGGGGAGGCCGGAGGCAAGAGAATCCACGGCGGTGGTGGTCGTCGGTGACGAAGAAGATCGAGTCAAAGGCGACGATTGGGGGCTCCCCTCCTCAATTACTCGGGTGGGGAGGAAGAGGGAAGCGAGGCGGAGCTCAAGGCGACCTTGCCAGAGAACGAGGAGGCCGAAGACGGCGGGACGACGACGAGGTCTGACGGTTAGGGTTCGGGTTGGGGAAGCCTGGGAGAGAGGGAGGTCGACCGGGGGAGACTGAGGGGTTGAGGGCGAAGGAGAGGCGTCGGCATGGTCTTATCCACGCCCCAGAGAGACGAGCAGCGAGGATCAAGCGGCGGCGGTGGACGGCATCGCCGACGACAGCGAAGCAATGCTTCGTCGTCGTCGAAGACGACGCTCTGCGAAGCGGTATGGGGCCGGCTCCTGGGCCCTAGGCGGGCCAGGCTGGGCTGCTGCAGGCTGCGTAGCGCGGCAGAGAGGGAGAAGAGAGGTTGGGCCGACCTGGGCTACGGCCTAGTAGGGCTCTGGCTCTTTTTTTCTGTAAAACTATTTTTCTTTTCTGTTTTGCATTTTCTCTTTTGAATTTCATTTTGTAATCTATTTTGAACAATTTCAACATGTAGAGACTTTTAGAAAATATCTGAAAACACTAAGGGCCCTTGAAAACAATTTGGGTCCACAAATTTTGGGGGTTTTCAAAATTCAAACCATTTGAGTGTGGTTTCAACGAGAGGGAAGGAAATTAGGGTTTAGGGTTTTGCACTTGTACTTTGGTTCACACACTTGGTCACATGCAATATTTTATTGAGTTTAACACATGCATGCAATGCTTAAGTACTAATTACATATATTACAAACATGGGCTGCTACATTGATTACAAGGGTCTCTGAAATTTTTTGAATATTTCAAAAGTTCTGGTAATTTGAAATGTATCAAAATAGATTTGAAATTCATTTACAAAAGGGAAAATACCAAACAAAAATTGGAAAAGGTTTTCTATAAAAAATGGAGCCAGCTAACCCTAACAGGCCGCAGCCCAGGCCAGCCCTTTCCCTTCCCCTCCTTTTCCTGCCGCCCAGCACAGCCCAGTTTGGCCCATGCGCAGCCCACCCCAGGCCCGATACCGCTTCGATCTTTCTTGTCGTCTTCTCCACCATAGGCAAGCAGCTCGGTGTCCCGCGCGCGACTGCCCGATCCTTGCCACCGCGATTCCCGCCGCCGCGGAGATCGCCTCGCCTAGATAAGAACGCCATGAGAACCGCCGTGGTCCACTCTCTCTTCTCATACTCATCTCACTCTCCCTCGATCCCTCTCGCATTTTTCCCCTTGGTTCCGGAACCCTAGCTCCGGCCGTCGCTCGCCCCCACCGTTTACGGCCACCCTAGCTCAAGCTGAGGCTACCACCAAGCTCGCCCTGCTCTACTGGTTCGCCCTAGATAGGTCACCATGCCTATCGAGCCCGCAATCCCTCGAATCGAAGCATCGTGTCTGTCGCCGGCCATCGCTGCTTGCCGTCGACCTCGACCTCGCCTCACCCCAAATTCAAGCCTCCTGCGCTTCTGGTGAGCTTCTGGTCTAGATGGAACTCTTTGTTTTGTCGATTGCTAGACGTAGCACCCTTCCCGCGAGCATCTGCAGCCACCATCGCCGGTCACTGTTGAACTCTTTGCTTGGACAACCAATCTGCAGCGGCGCCGCCCCTTTTAGGCTCCCCTTGATGCACTGGTTCGAACGCGCGTATCCCCGCAGCCCCGCGCGCACTCTAGCATCGCCACCGGCCACCGTTTGTTGCGCCGCCCGTCGTGGTGACGTGGTGCTCGCCTGGTTGCCGCGTGATGCCCGCGTGGCCAAGGCCCCACTCGTCATCTAGTGCGGCTAGCCTCCGCCGTGGTGAGAAAATTTTAGGGTTAGGTTTGTGATGATGTCAGCGACATGCAGTCAACGTAGTCAAAAGCCATGGGACCCGCTTTGTCCACGTGGAGGTTGAGTTGGCACTGGGGCCACTCTGTCAATCTCTCTGGCTAGTTGTGCCCTGGTGTAAAAACTTTGTCCAGTTTCCTATATTTTCAAAATAGAGTACTATAAATTGTTTTAATATTTCCAGAAATTGTTTAAATCTTGTAAATTCAATAACTAATTATTTATAAGTCAGAAAAATACAAATAATATATCAAAATGTTTATAAAAATGAACTATATCTATTTAAGCTATCATCATGCATTTTTAAACAACTTACATGACAATTTTAATTAGAAGAACATAATGAACCCTCTCATATGCATCCGAGGTTTCTCCGAATTAGGGTTTGGACCCCTCGGAACCCCGATTAAACTGTCGAGCATGTCTTAGGATTTCAATTTCAATACAATTCAACTTGTAATATCATCATCCTTAATTGAGCATTGCATCAATGCCATGTGTTGATTGTTCCCCCTTTCTTTCCGGTGTTTGGTTCTTCTCCGGTAGAACATGATATCGATATTGAGATCGAGTCCAAGACTGAAGATCGAGATTAAGACCATCGAAGGTCATCGACGAACAACTCCAACAAGATGAACCCTGGAGATCTATATCCTTGTGGTTGACAAACAAGTCAAGCTGATGAATCCGAAGATCTGTATTGGATATCAATAGGCAAAGGCAAGCGAAACCCCACACATACATATGAATCATATGCTTTCAAAGTATTTCAATTCTTGCCATGTGCATACGATTCTAAGGTCTTTTATCGATAGATAGAGTGATCCTATCTAATGCATATTCCCTTTGAACCTATATTCCCTGATCCACTACTCTTAGCGTAACTAGGGTTTGGCTTTGTGAAGCGTTGCTAAAGCTATTATATCTGTTGGGCTTAGCCATGCTTAGCGTAGGGATTCGTAGCATGGAACACAAAAAATTTTCTATCGCATACAAACAAACAAGCCAAGATCCATCTTCTAGATTGTAGCAACGAGTCGATGGAATAACTCATCCTTGAAGATTCCAAAGTGTTTAACGAGAGCGGATTCTCGTGGGTGATGTAGTCGTACTCTTCCCGATCTCAAGATCGCGTAGACGATCCTTCCGGCGCTGCGTTCCGGCAGCGCTCCCGCAGTCGGTCACACGTTCGGTACTCGACGAAGACCTTCCTCTCCCTTATTCCAGCAGGCAGTGGAGGTTGTAGCACTCTCCTCGTGATTCCGGCAGCACAACGGCGTGGTACCTGAAGTAGAGGGGAGATCTCGCAGGGCTTCGCCTTAAGCCGGAGCGAGTATGGTGGAGTATGAGAGAGTCCCTCGACGATCTAGGGTTTAGACACGCCGAGGAGGGGGCTAGGACTGCGGCTAGGGTTTCACCTAGGCGGCGGCGAGTGCCCTAGGGCCGGCGGCGGCTATGGAGACGGCGGCGGCTTGGGGCTAGGGTTTTGAGGTGTAGGAACTTTTGTGTCTAGGAGGGGAGCCCTGCCCCTCATTATATAGGTGGAGGGGCCGACCGGCCAAGGGGAGGGGAGTCCCTCCCCAACTCGGCTTGGAGGTGGGCTGGCGGTGGAGGAGGGACTCCTCCCCAACTCGGTTTCCTCCTCTTTCTCCACTTCCCAAAAATAGCCGTTTGACTTTCAAACTTGGCATTTGACTTTTCAAACAAGTATTAATGTTTCCTTGTTAATACTATTATAGCATGAATGTAAACATTTATCATAAACACAAAGATATAATAATAACTACATTTATTATTGCCTCTAGGGCATATCTCCAACAGACTCCCACTTGCACTAGAGTCATCTAATCTAGATTACATGGTAATATACCGAACACCCATGGCAGTTTGGTGCTGGTCATGTTTTGCCCTCGGGAGAGGTTTAGTCAACGGATCCGCCACATTCAGATCTGTGTGTACTTTGCAAATCTTTATGTCCCCATCTTGGATATGTTCTCGAATAGCGTGAAAACGTAGCTTGATATGCTTCAGCTTCTTGTGTGACCTTGGTTCTTGCGCATTGGCTATGGCACCCATGTTATCACAGTAGATAGACATTGGGTCCAGCGCGCTAGGAACCACACCCAGCTCTGTAATGAACTCTTTCATCCACATCGCTTCTTGTGAAGCCTCCGAAGCGGCCATGTATTACGATTCAGTTGAAGATCTCGCCACAACGCTTTGCTTTGCACTCCTCCAGCTAACTGCTGCACCATTCAAAATAAATACGTATCCATATTGTGATTTAGAATCATCTGGATCGGTGTTCCAACTAGCATCGGTGTAACCATTAACAACGAGCTATTCATCACCTCCATAAGAAAGAACCATATCCTTAGTTCTTCTCAAGTACTTAAGGATGTTTTTGACCGCTGTCCAATGATCCACTCCTGGATCACTTTGATATCTGCTAGTTAAACTAACAGCATATGCAATGTCGGGTCTAGTACATAGCATGGCATACATTAGAGATCCTATGGCTGAGGCATAGGGAGTCTTACTCATCCTTTCTCTATCTTCTGCCGATGACGGACTTTGAGTTTTACTCAAGGTCGTATTGGGCAACATGGGCAAGAACCCTTTCTTGCTATCTTCCATTCCAAACCTCTTTAGAACTTTGTCCAAATATGTACTTTGTGACAATGATATTAGGCGTCTCGATCTATCTCTATAAATCTTTATGCCTAATATGTAAGCTGCTTCGCCAAGATCCTTCATTGAAAAACTATTATTCAAATATTCCTTGACACTATTAAGAAGGTTTACATCATTCCCAATCAATAATATGTCATCTACATATAGTATTAAGAATGCTACAGAGCTCCCACTCACTTTCTTGTAAATACAAGCTTCTCCATAAGTTTGTATAAAACCAAAACTTTTGATCACCTTATCAAAACGTTGATTCCAACTTCGGGATGCTTGCTTCAATCCATAAATGGACCATTGAAGTTTGCATACCTTGTTAGCATCTTTAGGATCGACAAAACCTTTGGGTTGCATCATATACAACTCTTCATCAATGTCTCCATTGAGGAACACTGTTTTGACATCCATCTGCCATATCTCATAATCATAATATGTAGTGATTGGTAACATAATCCTCACAGACTTTAGCTTCGCTATAGGTGAGAAAGTATCATCGTAGTCAACTCCTTGAATTTGTCGAAACCCTTTTGCGACAAGTCGAGCTTTATAGACAGTAACATTACCATCAGCATCTGTTTTCTTCTTGAAAATCCATTTGTTCTCGATGGCCTTCTGGTCATCCGGTAAGTCCACCAAAGTCCATACTTGGTTTTCGTACATGGATCCAATCTCAGATTTCATGGCTTCTTGCCATTTATTGGAATCTGGGCTCATTATCGCTTCCTCATATGTCGCAGGGTCATCGGTGTTGTCCACCAACATGACACTCATAACGGGATCATACCAATCTGGAGTGGTACGAGTTCTCGTTGACCTGCGAGGCTCTGTAGCAACTTCAACCGAAGTTTCATGATCATCATCATTAGCTTCCTCTCTAACTGGTGCAGGCACCACATGAACTTCTTCCGGTGCTGCGCTACTCGCAATTTCGAGAGAAGGTTCGACAACCTCGTCGAGTTCTACTTTCCTTCCAGTCACTTCTTTCGAGAGAAATTCCTTCTGTAGAAAGGATCCATTCTTGGCAACGAAGATTTTGCCTTCGGATCTATGATAGAAGGTATACCCAATAGTTTCCTTCGGGTATCCTATGAAGATGCATTTTTCCGCTTTGGGTTCAAGCTTGTCCGGCTGTAACTTTTTTACATAGGCTTCGCATCCCCAAACTTTAAGGAACGACAATCTAGGTTTCTTCCCAAACCATAATTCATACGGTGTCATTTCAACGGATTTAGACGGTGCCCTATTTAAAGTGAATACGGCTGTTTCTAATGCATAACCCCAAAATGATAGCGGTAAATCTGTAAGTGACATCATAGAACGAACCATATCTAAGAGAGTTCGATTACGACGTTCGGACACACCATTACGATGTGGTGTTCCCGGCGGTGTCAACTGTGAAAGTATTCCGCATTTCTTCAAATGCTCGCCAAACTCGTAACTTAGATATTCACCTCCATGATCAGAACGTAGAAATTTTATCTTCTTGTTACGTTGATTCTCTACCTCACTTTGAAATTCCTTAAACTTCTCGAAAGTTTCGGACTTATGTTTCATGAAATAAATATACCCATATCTACTCAAGTCATCCGTGAAGGTAAGAACATAACGATAACCACCGCGCGATGCTACACTCATTGGACCACACACATCGGTATGTATGATTTCCAATAAGTCCGTAGCTCGCTCCATCATACCAGAAAATGGAGTCTTAGTCATTTTACCCATCAAACATGCTTCGCATCTTTCAAGTGATTCAAAATCAAGTGATTCAAGAAGTCCATCGGAATGGAGTTTCTTCATGCGCTTCACTCCAATGTGACCAAGATGACAGTGCCACATATAGGTCGAGTTATCGCTCGATTTCAAATGTTTTGCCTCAATGTTATTAATATGTGTATTTCCACTATCGAGATTCAATAAGAATAGACCATCTATCAAAGGTGCATGTGCATAAAACATATTACTCATATAAATCGAACAACCATTATTCTCGGACTTAAACAAGTAACCGTCTCGCAATAAACAAGATCCCGATATAATGTTCATGCTTAACGCAGGCACCAAATAACAATTATTTAAGTATAAAACTAATCCCGATGGTAGATGAAGGGGTAGCGTGCCGACCGCGATCACATCAACCTTTGATCCGTTTCCCACGCGCATCGTCACTCGTTCTTCGCTAGCTTCCGTTTATTCTGCAGCATCTGTTTCGAGTTACAAATATGAGCAACCCAACCAGTATCAAATACCCAGGCACTACTACGAGTACTAGTGAGATACACATCAATAACATGTATATCAGATATACCTTTCTTCTTGATGTTGCCGTTCTTCAAATCCGCCAAGTACTTTGGGCAATTCCGCTTCTAGTGACCTTCTCCCTTGCAGTAAAAGCACTCAGTATCAGGCTTAGGTCCAGCCTTGGTCTTGTTTGTCGGCGTGGTAACTTTCTTAGCACCCTTCTTGAAGTGTCCCTTCTGCTTAGACTTGCCTTTCTTGAATTTGGTGGTCTTATTGACCAACAACACTTGGTGCTCTTTCTTGATCTCCACTTCTGCAGATTTCAACATGGCGAAGAGTTCTGGCAATGTCTTGTTCATGTTCCGCATGTTGTAGTTCATCACAAAGTTCTTGTAACTTGGTGGTAGTGATTGGAGGACACGGTAAATCCCCAAAGCATTAGGAATCACTATACCCAAGCTTTGAAGTTTGTTTGCGTGCCCCGACATCTTAAGCACATGCTCACTGACGGAGCTGCCCTCTTCCATCTTGCAGTTAAAGAACTTTTCAGAAGCCTCATAGCTCTCAATTGCCGCATGAGTCTCAAAGATCAATTTGAGATCACGGACAATATCATGTGGGTCTGAATTCTCAAACCTTTTCTGAAGCTCCGATTCTAAACCATACAAGATAGCACACTGAACTGTGGAGTACTGAGTCTTTCGAGTGAGGTAAACATTCTTTACTTCATCGGCAGCATCAGCTGCAGGTGGGTCACCCAGCGGTGCATCTAGCACATAGGTCAAATTACCAACTGTGAGGACAATCCTAAAATTGCGGAACCAATCCGCGAAGTTGCTTCCATTGTTTTTCAACTTTTCTTTCTCTAGGAACGCATTAAAATTGATGGTAGGGGCTGCCATTGATCTACAACATATTTGCAATAGTTTAGACTAAGTTTATGACAAATTGAGTTCAAATTAATAATAAAATTAATCTAGGTGAACTCCCACTCAAAACAATATCCCTCACATTGTTTTAGTGATCACACGAACCAAATCCACCACATCAATACCGATCATCATGAGAGCTGATATAGTTTCAATGGCGAACAATCGACATGTTCATCATATCTACTATATGATTCATGCTTTACCTTTCGGTGATCCGTGTTCCGAGACCATGTCTGTACATGCTAGGCTCGTCAAGATCAAACCTTAGCTTCCGCATGAGCAAATCTGGCTTGCTCACGTTGTATACACTTGCGGAATCTAACACACCCGATCATCACGTGGTGCTTCGAAACAACAAGCTTTAGCAACGGTGCTAACTAAGGGTGAACACTTTATGACTTGAAATTCATGTGCATGAGGGATCATCTTATAATGCTACCGTCGTCTACTAAGCAATACAAGATGCATAAAGGATTAACATCACATGCAATTCATAATATGTGATATGATATGGCCTTTCTTCTTTGTGCTTCCGATCTCCATCTTCAAGCACGAACATGATCTCCATCATCACCGGCATTGCATCAAGGTCAATGACGCTTCTCCATGGTTGTCGTCCACCGGCTTCAACTATTACAACTACTTTGAATAGACACGCGGGTCTTAACATAAATTAAAGACAACCATATGGCTCCTGCCGCTTGCCAACTTACAATAAGGAACATTGCATACATCAAATATAATCACAATCATGGCCATATCACATCACAGCACACCCCTGCAAAACAAAGTTAGATGCCTCTACTTTCTTTGCATATTTTACGTGGTTTGGGGCTTTCAATAAGTGTCGTTCTAACCTACGAACATGAACCACAACATTGATACTAGTATTGTTAATCACCCGTTGTAAATTGGATCTTAACTATGCTAGGAGAAACAGGCACCCGCAAAGCCACTTATGCAATACAAGTTGCATGTCAAGCGTGGAGCAAGTCTCATGAACGATGTCATGTAAGGTTAGCCCGTGCCGCTTCATCCCAACATCCCGCAAGATGCAAAGTACACAAGAAGCAATCGACAATAAAAGCATCAACGCCCACAATGACCATTGTGTTTTACTCGTGCAACAGATCTACATATAGACACGGCTCTGATACCACTGTAGGGATTCGTAGCATGGAAAACAAAAAATTTCTATCGCATACAAACAAACAAGCCAAGATCTATCTACTAGATTGTAGCAACGAGTCGATGGAATAACTCACCCTCAAAGATTCCAAAGTGTTTAACGAGAGTGGATTCTCGTGGGTGATGTAGTCGTACTCTTCCCGATCTCAAGATCGCGTAGACGATCCTTCCGGCGCTGCATTCCGGCAGCGCTCCCGCAGTAGGTCACACGTTCGGTACTCGATGAAGACCTTCCTCTCCCTTGTTCCAGCAGGCAGCGGAGGTTGTAGCACTCTCCTCCCGATTCCGCCAGCACAATGGCGTGGTACCGGAAGTAGAGGGGAGATCTCGCAGGGCTTCGCCTTAAGCCGGAGCGAGTATGGTGGAGTATGAGAGAGTCCCTCGACGATCTAGGGTTTAGACACGCCGAGGAGGGGGCTAGGCCGGCGGCTAGGGTTTCACCTAGGCGGCGGCGGCGAGTGCCCTAGGGCCGGTGGCGGCTATGGAGACGGCGACGGCTTGGGGCTAGGGTTTTGAGGTGTAGGAACTTGTGTGTCTAGGAGGGGAGCCCTGCCCCTCCTTATATAGGTGGAGGGGCCGGCCGTCCAAGGGGAGGGCAGTCCCTCCCCAACTCGGCTTGGAGGTGGGCCGGCGGTGGAGGAGGGACTCCTCCCCAACTCGGTTTCCTCCTCTTTCTCCACTTCCCAAAAATAGCCGTTTGACTTTCAAACTTGGCGTTTGACTTTTCAAACAAGGATTTGATTAATCCCTCTATTTTGTTCAGCGATGACACTTAGTACATGATGCAATCATACCAACTTGATATAACACATCCATGTACCCTTCCCCTCCGGAGTGCCAGACATTCCGGAACTTTCTAGAACATTCCCGATGAAAACACCGGAACCATTCCCCAACTCCAAAACGGGACTTTCCTTATATGAATCTTATTCTCCGGACCATTCCGGATCTCCTCGTGATATCCCGGATCCCATCCGAGACTCCGAACAACATTCGGTATCTTTCTCATCATTCCATAACTACTCAAAACAACGTCGAATCCTTAAGTGTGTCTCCCTACGGTTCGTGAATTATGCGGACATGATCGAGACACTTCTCCGAATAATAACCAATAGAGGAATCTGGAAATTCATATGGCTCCCACATATTTCTACGATGACTTTGCGATCGAATGAACCACTTACATACGATACCAATTTCCCTTTGTCTCACGATAGTTTACTCATCCGAGGTTATGATTGTCGGTATCTCTGCATACCTAGTTCAACCTCGTTACCGATAAGTACTCTTTTCTTGTTCCCGTGATATGTGATCCCTTGTGAGCCAGTCACATGCTTGCAAGCTAATTGGATGACATTTCACCGAGAGGGCCCGGAGTATATCTATCCGTCATATGGATGGACAAATCCCACTCTTGATCCATGTGTCTCAACCAATACTTTCCGAACACTCAATGCCACCTTTATAGCCACCCAGTTACGGTGTGGTGTTTGATGTCATCAAAGCATCCATCCGGTAAAGGTGATATGCATGATCTCATGGTCAAAGGAATTAGGTTACTATGTATCAGAAAGCATATAACAATTGAACTATTAAAATGACTTGATCTTTATGCTATGCTTATCTATAGGAGTATGTCCACCATATCATTCTCCTAACGATATGATCTTGTTGTTAATAACATCTCAATGTTCATGAAAGGGAAACCTCAATCATTTATTAACCAACAAGCTAGTGATGTATAGAGGCTATACTAGGGACTTCAATTTAAGCTTACAAATCACACAAGTATTAATGTTTCCTTGTTAATACTATTATAGCATGAATGTAAACATTTATCATAAACACAAAGATATAATAATAACTACATTTATTATTGGCTCTAGGGCATATCTCCAACACTTAGTTATTCTGCTGATTCACCTGGTTGATGGATCCGAGCTCCGAATGAACCTAGTTGGACAGGAGAACGTGGTATGACAGGTGATGTGAGTAAACATGCTAAGGCTTGTATGGGAGGCCACACGGGTGGTGGTTTTTGCAGTCCCATACTTGCCACCCTTAGGACCTTGGGTTCTTGCCTCGTGAATCAAGATGAGCGTATAGCCACACGGGGCTTTGGGAACCCCTTGACCCCAACTTGCCTAGTCTGATCCATGAGTCCGTAGTTTGAAGATTTATTCGGCACCCACATGGAAAAAGATTTTGGAAAATGGTGCAAGCATATAGGACGTGGCCGGGTGAAGGATGCTCGGCATTGAACTGGATCCCGATACACATAGTCGAGGACCGCCTGGGAATATGGCCAACTACCGCAACCGGGAGCCCTTCTGGTGACTCATGGATTAGGCAAAAACAAGGGATAGGTTTCGGTCGACCACCCTCTATCAGCACACCAAGGAAGTGTGTCAAGTGACGCTAAGAGTCGGTCGACGCGTGTGGGTAAAGTTGTACACCCCTGCAGGGTATTAATCTTTTCGAAAAGCCGTGTCCACTATTATGGACGACTTGGGAATGGACGTGGGATCATAGAGAACATGAACCTAATCGTAAAACTTGGCAAAGTAAAGTGTGCTTAAGTATGCTTCCTCTTGGGTATGAGGGGGTGATCCTAGATAGGTTCAGCTGATGATGATTTGGTGGATATCAAAAGATGATCAATACTTTGGAGATGTCGCTCTCTTATCCCCTTTAAAATATTCTGATTAGTCGAGATTCTTCTCCCTCTTGTTTTACAAAACAAAGATGGATTTATGCAAAATAACTCCACCAGCCATAAGTTTTGTGGAGTACACCCTGTACTCACCCTTGCTTCGTTGATACTTTTGCAGTAGATTAAGTGTTACTATAGAAGATGAGTTCTTCACGGCATTGGCATCGACGAGTAGCTTGGGATTCCCGGTCGGCAGCCTAGAATCTATGGAATGGGACATCATCATTATGCTTCAGGCCTCTTAGGCCATTTGTTAAGTTTGCTATACTTAATAGCATAATTTTCCTTCCGTTGTTTGATGTTTGTGGTCAGTAACCTCTGCTTGTAATTATTTTGGTTCTTCACTCAGTTATGAGCTTGCTGTAATAATTTTTGTGTCGTAGGATCACTGATGTGTTACCGATTCTTCACTGGATATTCTCGAGCTCAAGGTTAAGCTTATTTTCATACGGAGATCTGGGATTTGTTTAGCCCTGATCCCGGGGGTGTCACAGGCCGCCCTAGGGTGCACCTCCCTCTGGCCTCTGGACTCCGTATGCACCTCTGAAAATAGAAAGTTTGGCTTTTGTTTCGTCCAATTCTGAGAATATTTATTTACTAGCTTTTCTAAAACTAAAAACAACAGAAAACAAGAACTAACACTGTGGCATCTTGTTAATACGTTAGTTCCAAAAATGTATAAAAATGCCTTAAAGTGTAGACAAAACATAAGATAGTTGGTACAAAACAAGCATGCAACATCAAAAATTATAGATACGGTTTACGACGTATCAAGCATCCCCAAGCTTAACTCCTGCTTGTCCTCGAGTAGGTAAGTGATAAAGAGAATGATTTTTTAGGTGACATGAACCATAATCTTGATCAAGGTATTTTAAAGCATTGATAGTTGCGATCAAAGTACTCTAACATAAGCGTGAGAGATATATTTCTAATAATAAGACATAGCAACTATGTTGCAACATGAAAGGCAACACAAACAAAAGATCATGAATAATGCTTTGAAATACGTTTGTTTGTTTCACATACAGAAAACATAGCAAGAGTGGTATTCAGCTTGTCCTTTATGGAATAGAAAAACATAAATTCATAGGACACCTTCAAAGTTCATAAGGGTGACTAGATACAAATAATTTAAGAACAAGCAATACCATAATTATGAATCAATCAACAAGTTTTGGGACAATTCAAATTAAACTCAGAATGACAACTATGCTCTCTTAATTGGTGCATAAAGATAGAAGATGGAGGCTCAACCAAAATTAAAAAGAAAGGCCCTTCAGAGAGGGAAGTAGGGATTTCAAGTTTCATAAAGAGCTTCCAAAAATTATGGTACTTACTAGCTTTGAGATCTCATTGCCCCTATCATAAGCATCTTGAAGTGATTAAGGTTAGAGTGAGGAAAATATGAGTTATATGCTTGACAAATCACAAGTTGAAAATATCATGCCCCTTTCATACGAGTACCGAACCTCATGCTACTCAACTTTGGTCACAAGCAAGTTCTTGTCATTGTAAGTATATGTGTATCATAGAGAACCGCCAACGGGATACCCCTTGCCCCATGACACAAGAGCTATCCCATATCAAAATGGCAAGGCAACAAAAAGTGAGCATCTTAGCGAACTTTTTATTTGCTATTTGCATATGTTTTTATTGAGGATGCTTCATAGAATGCCACTATGGTTTTGCTATAAGTTTCCACCATGATTAGGCACGGCTTAGGCTAGAGGCCCAGATGTTTCTCTAACACATATACAAACTCCATGAGCTTACAAGCTACCATTTTATTTCACACAGTCGGGATCCATAAACAAAAGAACATGATATCAACTAAATAGAATAAGTGCAATGTCAAAAGTGTTCCCCATGACAGCATGGTTCTGCTAATTCCCAACTTATAATTTGTAAGCATATAAGCAACATAGATGGGCACAAGGGTTCAAGTTTATTAAGCTCAAGAAAATAAAGTGTGCCATCAAGTTCGTGAGAGCTTTAATCACTAATGTTCACATAACAAAAAAAATAATTTGGAAGATAGATAAACACATGAACATACTTGGAATGGTGTAACATACCATGCATAGGAGTTCATAGTGGAATCTTTGGAATAACTTGGTTTCTTAGGAGTTGGATGCACGAGTAGAGCTCATACTCAGTACAGGTGGAGGCTAGTAAAAGACTAGGAGCGACCAACTAAGAGAGCAATAATGGCCATAATCATGCAGAGCGATAAAACATTATTAGTCAAAGCATAAAGTGATATCACAAGTCAAAAACTATATGATCATAGAGGCTAGGGTGACTGGTTCATAGTCATAACATGGTGTAAGCATGTGCCAAGTCAACCCAAATAAAGCATCAAAGGAGAATACCACAGTATTATGCTTTTGTATGCTAAAACAATGCATGATTCTTTCATGGCACATTAAGCAATCTCAATTGTTTGAAACAAGTCATGCTACAACAATAATCACTAATCATAAGGTCAAAGCAACATCTAACATGACACGATAAAGTCTAAGTCACAATCAAAACAAGCTTCTTTTGTACCACCATAAGCATCAAACATTCTACTCTTTTCCAACACCAATCGACTTATTTGAAACAACTCACAAAGATAATAATCAATAAATACCAAATATCTTGTCTCACAAATCTACAAAGAAGAACTAAAAAGTTCTAAGCAAAAAGCAGAAGAAAACTAAAGCTAAACGCAGTGCTAGCAAAAGTGAACACTCACAGAATAATAAGAGTGAAAACTAGAGTGTTCTAGGCAATGAATAACTAGGTGTGACTTCTCCAAAATAGGTGTGTTGGGGTACAACCAAATTATTGTAGAAAACAAAGCAAAATAAAACTAAAAACAAAACAAAGATGCTCCAAAAACAACACATAGTGCATGAAGCAATAAAAATATAGTGTCTTGAAAGAAGACCTGAGATTCTTTGTTGATGAAGAGGGGATGCCTTGGGCATCCCCAAGCTTTGACGCTTGTACTTCTTGAATATTTTTGGGGTGACACGGGTGGCATCCCCAAGCTTGAGCTTTTTTCCATACTTCATCTCATCACATCTTCTCTCTCTACACTTGAAAACTTCCTTCATACAAAACTTCACACAATCTTCATTAGCAACATTAGTGTATTCAAGATAATAAGCCTTTGTGATTCAGTTTCAACTCAACTAAATCATCCATTAAAACATAAGCTACTATATCAACTCCTTTTAAAAGCTCAAGTGATCAAAGAGAACTCAAAAAGAAACTGATTAAGAGGCAAATGCAAATAATGGCAGAAATTTGTCAAAACAGACCTGCAGGTAAAGATTGATTTTTTTGAAAATCTTCTGTTGCTCAAATTGAAAATTGCAAAAATAACGAAAGTTAGGTAATAACCTGGGGCATGCACAAAAAAATTGAGATCAATATAACGTTCTGGGATTTTTCAAGATTTTTTACAGCAAAGCACAAAAATCTGTTTCGAGACGACAACTTCCCCAAATCTTACTTCCCTCTCATTAGAGGCTATTCTTGGCACAAAAACCAAACAAAAAGGATAAGGAGAGGTTATTACATAGGAAATAACTTCCAATACTCAAAGAAACAAAAATAAACTGAAAGCAAAAATATAATGGGTTGTCTCCCCAAAAGCTCTTTCTTTATAGAAATTAAGATAGGCATGATAATTTCGATGATGCTCACATAAGAAATATGAATTGAAGTAAAAGAGAGCATCAAGAAGCAAATATAAAACAAATTTAAGTCTAACCCACTTCTTATGAAAAATAATCTTGTAAAGAAACAAGTCATGAAAGCACAAAGCAACAAGCATAGGCAAGCAAAACAAGTGCAACTTCAAAAATTTCAACATAAAGAGAGGAAACTTAATATTATTGAGATACATAAAACCATGTTTCCCTCTCTCATAGTAAATTTGAGTAGCATCATTAATAAAATTAACAATATAACTATCGCATAAACATTCTTATCATGAGCCACATGCATATAATAATTATTACTCTCCACATAAGCATAGTCATTATTATTAATTGTAGTGGGAGAAAATTCAATAAAATAGCTATCAATATTATTCTCATCATCATAATCATCAAATATAGGAGGCATATTGTAATCATAATTAATTTTTTCCTCAATAGTAGGTGGACTGTAAATATTATATTCATCATTGTAAAAATCATATATTGGAGGTATAGTATCATCATAGCAAATTTTCTCCTCTAAAGATGGGGAACTAAAAAGATCATTTTCATAAAAAACTAGCTTCCCCAAGCTTAGACTTTTCCATAGCATTAGCAATAATGGTGTTCAAAGAATTCATACTAATAACATTGCTATTAGCATGCCAGTAAAGTTCCATAGGTTTTTTAATTTTCTCTTCAAACACTTCATGTCCTAACTCAAGATAAATACTATAAAGCTCTCTAATTTTGTTGTTGTTTTCCATTAAGCCTAACTAGTGAAAATAAAAACAAGAAACAAAAAGATATAATTGCAGAATCTAAAGGAAATAACTTCGAGCACTCACACAGTACTAGAAGATAGCTTAGTAGCCAGAGGATGTGAGTACCTTTTACCTTACCTCCCCGGCAACGGCGCCAGAAAAGAGCTTGATGTCTATGCACGCTTCTATTCTTGTAGACAGTGTTAGGCCTCCAAGTGCAGAGGTTTGTAGAACAGCAGAAAGTTTCCCTTAAGTGGTTCACCCAAGGTTTATCGAACTCAGAGAGGAAGAGGTCAAAGATATCCCTCTCAAGCAACCCTGCAATCAAAATACAAGAGGTCTCTTGTGTCCCCAACACACCCAATACACTTTCCAGGTGTATAGGTGCACTAGTTCGGCGAAGAGATAGTGAAATACAAGTAATATGGATGATTATAAGTGGTAATTGCAATCTGAAATAAAAATGGCCGCAAGCAAACATGTAGAAGGACTGATTGTAAACGGTGTTTCAATGCTTAGAAACAAGTCCTAGGGATCATACTTTCACTAGTGGACACTCTCAATAAACATATATTATCTTCTCTTTACTATGATACCCTGAACTACTCTCCGGTTGGATAACGAACACTAATTCACGGCGTAGGGATATAAGAGCACTCCTTAAAGTCCACATTACCCATCTAGGTAACCCCTAAATGTCACCTTGAGCGCTAGATGGTTCCAACAAACACCACAATTTCATAGAGACATCCAACTCAAATTATAACTCATGATAAGTATTTCTGCAACCTTTAGCCTAAGAGACGACACACACGGTGTGCACACTATCATCCTTCACACGCATGGGACAAGGTGTCTCCGGAGATTACATTAATAAAAGCACTTCAGTAGCATAATCGATCTACTTATTCAACTAGATTACAAAGCTCATGACCACAAAAAGATCACGCATAGAGAGAGAGATATGAACGCATAGCTACCGGTAGAGTCCTTAGCCTCGAGGGAGAACTACTCCATCCTCATCATGGGAGTCAGAAACGGCGATGGAGATGGCGGTGGAGTCGATGGAGATGGCTCTAGGGGCAATTCCATGTCCCGATAGGGTGCCGGAACAGAGACTTTTGTCCCCTGAATCTCGTCTTCGGTGGCGGCGGCGCTGCGGAACTTTTCGTGGATTTTTGATCTGGTACTTAGGGTTTTCTCCTCGGGGGTTTATATAGGTGAAGGGGCAAGGTCGGTAGAGTTCTAGGGGGCACACCATAGGGAAGCGCGCGCCCTGTACACGCTTGGGCCAGGTGTGGCCGCCCTAGTGTGCGCCTCCCTCTGGCCTCTGGACTCCGTCTTCGCCTCTGAAAAATAGAAAGTTCGGCTTTTGTTTCATCCAGTTCCGAGAATATTTCTTTACTAGCTTTTCTGAAACCAAAAACAATAGAAAACAGGAGCTGGTACTGTGGCATCTTGTTAATAGGTTAGTTCTAGAAAATGTATAAAAATTCCTCAAAGTGTAGACAAAACATAACATAGTTGGTACAAAACAAGCATGGAGCATCAAAAATTATAGATACGTTTATGACGTATCAGGGGGTGAGGGTCTAGGCGGCGAAGGGTGGATGTTAACATAGCACGAAGGGGTGGGGAGGGATAACTTTGAAAATTCTGACCTACCTTGCTTTGGGCACCACCATATATGTGCCCCCTGTCAGTGACCATAGATCAAAATTGACCAATTTTGGCTAAACCGAGATGAACTAGTTAAAGTGGCGAAATCAACACGGAAACTTGAAAATTCATGAAACTCGTGAATTGTCCGTTAAGTCAGTAATTTGTGTGAAATTATGGAAGGTGGCATTTTGGGCCATATCTTATCTCATCTTACCACTTTGAATATTGACCGTTGGATCAAGACTCGCGAATCCCAACATTGCTAGCCGTGGGATCTTATTTTCCATTCTATTAACATCTAATACTAGAAGATACTATTGATAGTCTTTAGCACAATAAACACTATGCACAAACCTCAAAACACACTTCTCCATCATTCTAGAGTCTTCTCCATCATTTCTCTAGACCATGTTACCAAAATTGACATGTTTTTAGTAAACTGCCATATTGTCAATTTATCACAAAAATCTAGCCAGTAAGATTGATATGGTTTATCCATTAAATATGGTACTTTGTGTGAAAATTGGCACAATGTCATACTGAGCCATAATCTTTGAAGTTGCTTCACAACCAAAACAATGTTGTCACTTGGAAAAATAAAATTGGATTTTCCCTTTGTAAGCGAAGCTTGATTGGATAAGATGCATCCACTGTACGGAGTGCAAGACATGGACATATCTTCCCTTACTGTAAATCAACAGTGCTCCCAATTAAGGACTAGCTTGGTTTGCCTACAATGCTGCAAAATTCTGTTAAGATTATAAATGCATTATTCAAAAGCAGCCCCATACACAACAAAATTGTGCATGAGAGCTTCCATAGATTTTTCTAAAAAACTGTCAAATATATTTAAAACACAATCTTGAAAAGTAGCAGCTGCATTACATAAACCAAAAGCCATTAGCCCGTAAGAATAAGTTCCGTAAGGGCAAGTGAAGGTAGTTTTCTCTTGGTCTTCGGGCTGAATAGCAATTTGAGAATAGCCTGAATAACCATCGAGAAACAAAAATGAGAGTTTCCAGACATCCTTTCCAAGATGCTATTCATGAGAGGTATTTGATTGTGACTTTTTATAGTTTTCTTGTTTAATTTTCTGAAATCTATACATATCTTATATCCTGCTATTGTTCTAGCAGGGATCAATTCATCTTTATCATTATTAACTATGGTTATGCAAACTTATTGTAGTATACAATGGGTTGGACTTACCCATTTACTATCAGAGATAGGATAAATAATTTTATTGTCTAGCATGCGTATGACCTCCTTTTTTACTACTTCTTTCATTTTAGGATTAAATCTTTCTTGAATGTCAACAAAAGGTTTGGCATCATGACCCATATGTATCTTATGCGTAACTATGGAAGGATCTACCCCTTTATGTCACTAACAGTGTATCCAAAGGCTTCACGCTGCTCTACAAGTACCCCTGATAGTTTCTTATTTTCTTCAGAAGAGAGGCTATCATCAGGAATTACTGGGCATTTACCTTCCTTTTTCTAAAAATTCATACCTGGGCCCTCGGGGGAGAGGCTTCAAAACAAGAGTAGGTGGATTCTCATCTCCTATTCTTCTAGCTCTTTAAACCCATTTTAAGGACGTTCTCAACTTCTGGTGCTGTATTGAGGATTTTATCTATTTCTTCTTTTGCAGGGTCATATGGAAGTGAATCATTATTTGTTAAGCTTTTCTCCAACTCGGATTGTTGAGTGCTAAAATATATTGCAGCCAATTCTTCAATAGTATTATATTCTTTAACCTCAATCTTCTTCTCATAAGGAAATTTTGTAAATTGGCTGCATTTAACTTCTAGGATTTCTTATCCAATCTGTAAGGACAACTTGTTTCTTATTATCAATATTAGCATTCATAGATTTATAAAAATGATTACCAAAATTTACTAGGAATGAGGAATTCAAAGGAATATCGATAATAGAAATCAACCTAGTACACAAATGCTCCTACAGAGATGTGGGTGTGATAACTGCAAGTGCATAGATCAATTGTATCTAGTTTCGAAATAATAGTATGGAACCCATAGAGAGCTATTTGGTTCAGGTCTTTATGCCCCTTGTCACTATCTACCAAAGGATACTTATAAGCTTCCTTTTATTTTAAGTAAACGGGTGTTTGAAAGGTTTTTGGTTTAAGCATAGGAAAGTAAATAAAACAAGTAAAAACAAACAAGTAAAAAGAGTGTTTGGAATGGTGGTTGAACTCATTAGGGCTAAGACATTCTCAGGGATGTAGGATACACCACTAGCATGTTGTAATTAATCATAATTAGGATAACCTATTTCTTATGTCATGATATGTGTGGAGAGAGTTCCACAAGAAGATGTTCACTCAAGGCTCGTAGGCAGTCACTTTGTTGAGCCAAGAATGAGGTCATCTCTAAATAACCACTGCGATGTCTAGAAGAAGTCATCATGTAGACCACCGCAATTAAGGGTTTCCTTGTGGATATCGTAATTAGCTTAGTGAATCTCCCTTTGTTCCCCCTTCGACCGTGTTGGATGATAGCTTATAGTCATAGTAGCAACCGACATAAACACCCAAACACGTCCAAAGGGTTTCACCCTCTTACTTTAGACCCGAAGGCAAATGATATGTGGCCGACTACGCATACCATCTAAAGGGAGAGACCAAACACACATCATAGGTCAATGGACCCTCGACACAAGTAATACATCATCTTTATTTCATTTCATAATAATACTATGGTTTCTCCATCTCCCCAAGAATGAAGGGAACTACTCACACATGGAAGCAATAAACAACATCATCCTAATCAAATGGATGGATAGCAGTAATGGAATGAATCTAGTGCAAACCACAATTGAATCTGGAATTACAACAAGATCTATTGAATGGAAGATGGGGGTGATGGAGATGCAACAGTTGATGATGTAGGAGATGATGTGTTATCCTCCAATGATCCATGCAGCAGCAAGGATTTTCCCTTCTCCAAGTTCTTCCTTCATATCCCTTTATGGTGTGGTTTTTTATGGCTAGAGGTTTCTGTGAATGTCGGATCTATGATCTGTTTTTGCGAGGAGGAAGTATTTGATGAGGCGGTCCTATCGCGGGGTCGTACAGGCGTGCGGTACGGACGGGCTCCGCCCGTACCACTGGTCGTTATGCTGGCTAGAGCCTCCTGGACGCATGCAATTCTTCTAGGTGCGAAGATAAATCAATAAAATGACTTTTATCACTTAAAAATATCATATTATTGATAGTCTCAACTGATATGTTCACTAAAGACTTAGTAAATTGGGATCATGTTGGAACAGGGATAAAAAGGTGCGTGCCAATGCGGCAAAATACTAAAAACCCTACTCTAGTTATGCAAAAACAATAAGTAAAAATGCTCCAATTTTGGACTCATCAAGGTGTCACGAAGAATTTCGTGAGTCCGCTGCAGGGTTCTGCCAGAAAGCATAAAAGTGATTTTGGATGATTCAAGATCTGATTCATCAAGATGACACCGTAATTCTTCATAGATAAAGTAAGGCATAATGTTTACAGGAGAGTTTAAATCACAAAACCCAATGTCAGTAACTCCTCCTAAACTAAAGGGAATTTTCTGTTGTCATTTATTCTTATCTTCAAACTTACCTCTAATTATATCAAAGGATTCTCTACTCACCATTATTACTTCTTCTTTAGATATTTTAGGTTCTAGAAGTTCTTTTACTAACAATGTTCTTCTTGGTGGTACCCCGATTCCTGGTTAACTTACCTATCCTTTGCTTTCCCTCACTCTTGTCCTCTATTTTTCGGTGAGAATATATTTATCCACAATTTTCAACTTCTTCTGCATCTACAAGTGCATAGATGGGAGAGTGAGAGTGCTGATAGCTGATGTCTGCAAGTGCACAGATCGATTGTAGCTAGTTTCAAAATAAGAGTATCGAACCTATAGAGAGCTAGTTGGTTAGGGTCTTTATGCCTCTCGTCACTATCTACCAAAAGATACTTGTAAGCTGCCTTTAATTTCAAGTAAAGGGTGTTTGAAAGGTTTTTGGGTTGAATGCAAGAAAGTAAATAAAACAAGTAAAAATAAAGCAAGTAAAAAGAGTGTATGGAATGGTGGTTGAACTCAATAGGGCTAAGACGTTCTCGGGGATGTAGGATACACCATTAGCATGTTATAATTAATCATAATTAGTATAACATATTTATTATGTCATCATATGCATGGAGAGAGTTCCGTAATAAGATGTTCACTACAAGGCTTGTAGGCAGTCACTTTGTTGAGCCAAGAATAAGGTTATGTCTAAATAACCACTGCGATGCCTGGAAGCAATCACCATGCAGACCACCGCAATTAAGGGTTTCCCTGTGGATATTGTAATTAGATTAGTGAATATCTCTTGGTAACTACTTCGACCGTGTTGGGTGCTAGCGGCGCTTATAGTCACAATAACTTCCAGCACATCCTCCAATCATGTCCAAAGGGATTCACCCTCTTACTTTAGACCCGAAGGAAAATGATATGTGGCTGACTACACATACCATCTAAAGGGAGAGATTAAACACACATCATACATCAATGGATCATATACACAAGTAATATATCATGTTTATTTCATTTCATAATAATACTAGAGTTTCTCCATCTCCCCAAGAACGAAGGGAACTATTCACATATGGAAGCAATCAACAACATCATCATAATCAAATGGATGGATAAAGGTAATGGAATGAATCTAGTGCAAACACAATTGAATATGGAATTACAACAAAATCTAATGAATGGTAGATGGGGGTAGAGATGGTGATGGAGATGTGGTGGTTGATGATGTAGGGGGTGATGCGTTGTCCTCCAATGATCCGTGCAGTAGCAAGGATTTTCCCTTATCCAAGTTTTGCCTTCAGATCCCTTTATGTTGTGATTTTTCATAGCTAGAGGTTTCTATGAATGTCGGATCTATGATCTGTTTTCGTTGTCCTGTCGTCGGGTCGTACGGGCATGCGGTATGGGCAGGCCTTGCTCGTACCACTGATCGTTACGCGCGCTGGAATCTCCTGGGCACAAGCAATTCCTCCAGGTGCAAAGATAAATCAATAAAATGACTTTTATCACTTAAAATATCATATTACTGTGTAATATGATAGTATCAAATGATATGTTTATAATAGACTTAGTAAATTGGGATCCTGTTGAAACAAGGATAAAAATTGTGCACAAACGCGGTAAAATACTAAATACCCTAATCTACTTATGAAAAACAATAAGTAAAAATTCTCCAATTTTGGACTCATCAATAGCCACCACATCAACTTTGCAGCCGCTACAAACTCACATCGTCACCTCATCCTTCACCAAGTGTCGCTTATTCTGCAACTCCTACTAGGAGTTACAAATGTGAGCAACTGAACTAGTATCAAATACCCAGGTGTTTCTCTGATCACTTCTAAGGAAAACATCAATAACATGTATATCACATATACATTTGTCTTTCCCGATAATCTTGGTGGCCTTCTTATCTTCCAGGTACTTGGGGCGGTTGCACTTCCAGTGACCATCCCCCTTACAATAGAAGCACGTGACATCAGGCTTGGGTCCGAGCTTGGGTGCCTTGGAAGGAGTGTTAACATTCTTGCCATCCTTCTTTGCTTTACCCTTCTTTCCCTTATCTGTCTTGCCAGGCTTCTTGAAATCAATGGCCTTATTGACCATCAACACATTGTGCTCCTTCTTGATTTCCACCTCAATAGTTTTGAGCATTGTGAACAACTCAGACAGGGACTTGGTCATCCCTTGCATGTTATAGTCTAGGATGAATTCTTTGTAGATAGGGGCAGCGACTGCAGCATCCTATCAATCGCCAATTCATTTGCAATCTTTCATTCAGAGCGTTTAGGCGTTGAACATAGCCAGACATCTTGACCACATGCTCACTCACACTTCAGTGCTCTTCCATCTGGGCTGAGAAGAACAGTTCTTTTCATACCTCTAGGCCCTGGCTTGAGGTGCAAAAACAGCCATGAGATCATTGATTGTCTCATAAGCACTCATCTTCTCAAAGCGTTTCGCAGATCAACCTCCATGACATAGATCATTCCACTATAGACACAGGCAAAATCATCCATGTTGGATGAGTAGACATTCTTCTCATCCTAGGAGGCGGTTTCAGCCGTTTTTTTACCTAGCGTAGCCTCAAGTACATAGGAAAATTTATGGGGAACTAGGAGAATCCTCAGCGTGCAGTATGATAGCTCCAAATATTAAAACTTTTTACTGAGGTTTTTGCATTGGTTTTCATCGGGTTTCATTGGATTTTCACCTTTCAACTAACGCTAATATCACAATTTAGCAAAATCTTGTTCTACAATGTGAGTGTTAGGTATTGGACAATTATGGAAGGATGCCATGACATATATGGGCTATTTAGAGGAAAACAAGAAAATCTCCAATTGAAGTCATTTTGATTTGAAGTGTACAAGCGCTTTAATGACCATTAGTATGGGCGGGTCTCGTCTGTACTTCCTACCCGTACCAAGTGACATCGCCTTCTACTTATAAATCCAGGCACTTTTCGTGAAGGCAAGAGGGCGAATAGCAGACGCAACCGCCACGAAAATCCTAGAACAGAGGAAAACATATCTAAAGAAGAAGAAGAAAAATTCCATCGACTCTTCTCAAGATCTCCAACCTCTAGATCATCCATTCCTCCACAATTCCCCACTTGTACTAAAAGAGATATAAAGATTCACATTTTTAAGTAGGGATTTGAACCCATATTCCTACTTTGGTTTGTATTTGATTTGATCTTCAATTTTATTGTGGTTTGCTACAGTAATATCAAGATGACCTTCATTTACATTGTGTTATTCTTTTCTCATTAAGAAACAGTAAAACTTAACCATCTAGGGCCTCCCATAGCGATTATGCGCTCAGGACCATCCGATCTCGTCCACCAACGGTCTAGATCATTGTCATAGAGCCAAACGTCATTGTATCCTTTTATAGAAGAACATTCCCGATAAAAATGGCCCAAAATTACTTGGGTCGCTGCTCCTCATACTGACCTGGACGTTCTCTGGTTATTCGGGCTTACAATTCCATGAGGCTGAAAGGTACTTGAGGCCCTCCGGTCCACTTCAGTCTACCAGAAATGTGGCTGACACAGAACAAGAGACATGAAAGGCGATACGGCAGGGAGAGGCAATGTGTCACCGCCGCTGCTCCTTATTGCTTAATGATGCGCCACAGCCAATTGAAACGGGAGCTAATGCGGGCAGCGATTAATAGAGGGGTGAAACAAATGGCCCCTCTGTCTCATCACCATTTGGCCCTCACTCATTGCCTTCGTATACCTCTCTCATGGGGCGGTGAAGATGGTATGCCCAACGCCCTCATTCATAGGAGATGGCGAGGCTGCAGATTCGATTTTGAGGTTCAATCTCTCTATTTGTTCCCTATGGTTACTCTAACCATGGTTATTTCATCGATAGCCGGTCTCATGGGTTTGGTACGGATCCTCCATGTATTTAGGAATTTACTCCTCTCCTGCGCTCTTCCAATGGATGTATCATTCCATTCACTGGATCTCGAGGCCAAATTTTGAAGTATTATATCTGGTTTGTTAATCCCCTCTCCGATTTCTGCATAAATCCCTTGTATATTGTTTATGATTGGAAATTGATCTTTGGTTGCATGTGAAGCGCATAGGTTGAGCTGCATTTGTTTCTCTTATATGCAGTGAATGTGTGCTTTGGTTCTTCTACCGACCCCTCGATCATGTCGACTACCCATCCTTGTTGGCCCGTTGATCGGATCGGCAGCGTTCAACTCAATCAGTGGTACTCAATACTCATAACTCTATCTCAAACCAATAATTCCTGCACTACGGATTTAATTTGGGTAGATGTTGATGGACTGAAAAATGGGAGGCGCTGTTGATATGGCAGGTTGTTGCGGTATTCAATGTAGGGGTTCGTAGCATGGAAAACAAAAAATTTGTACCGCATACAAACAAACAAGCCAAGATCTATCTACTAGATTGTAGCAACGAGTCGATGGAATAACTCACCCTCGAAGATTCCAAAGTGTTTAACGAGAGCGGATTCTCGTGGGTGATGTAGTCGTACTCTTCCCGATCTCAAGATCGCGTAGACGATCCTTCCGGCGCTGCGTTCCGGCAGCGCTTCCGCAGTCGGTCACACGTTCGGTACTCGACGAAGAACTTCCTCTCCCTTGTTCCAGCAGGCAGCGGAGGTTGTAGCACTCTCCTCGCGATTCCGGCAGCACGACGGCGTGGTACCGGAAGTAGAGGGGAGATCTCGCAGGGCTTCGCCTTAAGCCAGAGCGAGTATGGTGGACTATGAGAGAGCCTCGGTGATCTAGGGTTTAGACGCACCAAGGAGGAGAGGCTAGGCCGGCGGCTAGGGCAAGGGGATGCCCCAACTCGGCGGCTAGGGTTTTGCCCTAGGCGACGGCAGCAGGAGGTGGCGGCGCCGGCGGCTTGGGCTAGGGTTTGCAGGGTGCAAGGTGTGTGCTTGGAGGGGTAGCCCTGCCCCTCCTTATATAGGTGGAGGGGGCCGGCAAAGGGGAGGGGAGTCCCTCCCCAACTCGGCTTCCAAGGCCGGCGGTGGAGGGAGAGGGACTTCCTCCCCAAGTAGGTTTCCTACTCTCCCTCCACCAAGCAAAATAGCCGTTTGACTTTTCAAATTGGCGTTTGACTTTTCAAACTAGGATTTGATTTATCCCTTTATTTCGCTTAGCGATGACACCTAGTACATGATGCAACCATTCCAACTTGTTATGACACATTCATGTACCCTTCCCCTCCGGAGTGCCGGACATTCCGGAACCTTCTAGAACATTCCCGATAAAAACACCGGAACCATTCTCCAACACCGAAACGGGACTTTCCTTATATGAATCTTATTCTCCGGACCATTCTGGATCTCCTCGTGATATCCCGAATCCCATCCAAGACTCCGAACAACATTCGGTCTCTTACTCATCATTCCATAACTACTCAACAACGTCGAATCCTTAAGTGTGTCTCCCTACGGTTCGTGAATTATGCGGACATGATCGAGACACTTCTCCGAACAATAACCAATAGAGGAATCTGGAAATTCATATGGCTCCCACATATTTCTACGATTACTTTGCGATCGAATGAACCACTTACATACTATACCAATTTCCCTTTGTCTCACGATAGTTTACTTATTCGAGGTTTTGATCGTCGGTATCTCGGCATACCTAGTTCAACCTCGTTACTGATAAGTACTCTTTTCTCATTCCCGTGATATGTGATCCCTTGTGAGCCAGTCACATGTTTGCAAGCTAATTGGATGACATTCCACCGAGAGGGCCCAGAGTATATCTATCCGTCATATGGATGGACAAATCCCACTCTTTATCCATGTGTCTCAACCAATACTTTCTGAACACTCAATGCCACCTTTATAGCCACCCAGTTACGGTGTGGTGTTTGATGTCATCAAAGCACCCTTCTGGTGATGGTGATAAGCATGATCTCATGGTCGAAGGAATTAGGTTACTATGTATCAGAAAGCATATAGCAATTGAACTATTAAAATGACTTGATCTTTATGCTATGCTTATCTATAGGAGTATGTCCATCATATCATTCTCCTAACGATATGATCTTGTTGTTAATAACATCTCAATGTTCATGATAGGGAAACCACAATCATTTATTAACGAACAAGCTAGTATTATGAAGAGGCTTTACTAGGGACTTCAATTTAAGTTTATTAATGTTTCCTTGTTAATACTATTATAGCATGAATGTAAACATTTATCATAAACACAAAGATATAATAATAACTACATTTATTATTGCCTCTAGGGCATATCTCCAATAGTCTCCCACTTGCACTAGAGTCAACTAATCTAGATTACATGGTAATATACCGGACACCCATGGCAGTTTGGTGTTGGTCATGTTTTGCCCTCGGGAGAGGTTTAGTCAACGGATCCGCCACATTCAGATCTGTGTGTACTTTGCAAATCTTTATGTCACTATCTTGGACATGTTCTCGAATAGCGTGAAAACGTAGCTTGATGTGCTTCAGCTTCTTTTGTGACCTTGGTTCTTGCGCATTGGCTATGGCGCCCATGTTATCACAGTAGATAGACATTGGGTCCAGCGCACTTGGAAACACACCCAGCTCTGTAATGAACTCTTTCATCCATATCGCTTCTTGTGAAGCCTCCGAAGCATCCATGTATTCCGATTCAGTTGAAGATCTCGCCACAACGCTTTGCTTTGCACTCCTCCAGCTAACTGTTGCACCATTCAAAGTAAATACATATCCAGATTGTGATTTAGAATCATCCGGATCGGTGTTCCAACTAGCATCGGTGTAACCATTAACAACGAGTTGTTCATCACCTCCATAAGAAAGAACCATATCCTTAGTTCTTCTCAAGTACTTAAGGATGTTTTTGACCGTTGTCCAATGATGCACTCCTGGATCACTTTGATATCTGCTAGTCAAACTAACAACATATGCAATGTCGGGTCTAGTACATAGCATGGCATACATTAGAGATCCTATGGCTGAGGCATAGGGAGTTTTACTCATCCTTTCTCTATCTTCTGCCGTTGTTGGACTTTGAGTTTTACTCAACGTCGTATTGGGCAACATGGGTAACAACCCTTCCTTGCTATCTTCCATTCTAAACCTCTTTAGAACTTTGTCCAAATATGTACTTTGTGACAATGATATTAGGCGTCTCGATCTATCTCTATAAATCTTTATGCCTAATATGTAAGCTGCTTCGCCAAGATCCTTCATTGAAAAACTATTATTCAAATATTCCTTGACACTATTAAGAAGGTCTACATCATTCCCAATCAACAATATGTCATCTACATATAGTATTAAGAATGCTACAGAGCTCCCACTCACTTTCTTGTAAATACAAGCTTCTCCATAAGTTTGTATAAAACCAAAACTTTTGATCACCTTATCAAAACGTTGATTCCAACTTCGGGATGCTTGCTTCAATCCATAAATGGACCGTTGAAGTTTGCATACCTTGTTAGCATCTTTAGGATCGACAAAACCTTTGGGTTGCATCATATACAACTCTTCATCAATGTCTCCATTGAGGAACACTGTTTTGACATCCATCTGCCATATCTCATAATCATAATATGCAGCGATTGCTAACATAATCCTCACAGACTTTAGCTTCGCTACAGGTGAGAAAGTCTCATCGTAGTCAACTCCTTGAATTTGTCGAAACCCTTTTGCGACAAGTCGAGCTTTATAGACAGTAACATTACCATCAGCATCTGTTTTCTTCTTGAAAATCCATTTGTTCTCGACAGCCTTCCGGCCATCCGGTAAGTCCACCAAAGTCCATACTTGGTTTTCGTACATGGATCCAATCTCAGATTTCATGGCTTCTTGCCATTTATTGGAATCTAGGCTCATCATCGCTTCCTCATACGTCGCAGGGTCATCGGTGTTGTCCACCAACATGACACTCATAACGGGATCATACCAATCAGGAGTGGTACGAGTTCTCGTTGACCTGCGAGGTTCTGTAGCAACTACAACCGAAGTTTCATGATCATCATCATTAGCTTCCTCTCTTATTGGTGCAGGCACCACAGGAACTTCTTCCGGTGCTGCGCTACTCACAAGTTCGAGAGAAGGTTCGACAACCTCGTCGAGTTCTACTTTCCTTCCAGTCACTTCTTTCGAGAGATATTCCTTCTCTAGAAAGGATCCATTCTTGGCAATGAAGATTTTTCCTTCGGATCTATGATAGAAGGTATACCCAATAGTTTCCTTTGGGTATCCTATGAAGACGCATTTTTCCGCTTTGGGTTCAAGCTTTTCCGGATGTAACTTCTTTACATAGGCTTCGCAACCCCAAACTTTAAGGAACGACAATTTAGGTTTCTTCCCAAACCATAATTCATACGGTGTCGTTTCAACGGATTTAGATGGTGCCCTATTTAAAGTGAATGCGGCTGTTTCTAATGCATAACCCCAAAATGATAGCGGTAAATCTGTAAGTGACATCATAGAACGAACCATATCTAAGAGAGTTCGATTACGACATTCGGACACACCATTACGTTGTGGTTTTCCCGGCGTTGTCAATTGTGAAAGTATTCCACATTTCTTCAAATGCTCGCCAAACTCATAACTTAGATATTCACCTCCACGATCAGAACGTAGAAATTTAATCTGCTTGTTACGTTGATTCTCAACCTCACTTTGAAATTCCTTAAACTTCTCGAAAGTTTCGGACTTATGTTTCATGAAATAGGTATACCCATATCTACTCAAGTCATCTGTGAAGGTAAGAACATAACGATAACCACCACGCGATGCTACACTCATTGGACCACACACATCGGTATGTATGATTTCCAATAAATCCGTAGCTCGCTCCATCATACCAGAAAATGGAGTCTTAGTCATTTTACCCATCAGACATGCTTCGCATCTTTCAAGTGATTCGAAATCAAGTGATTCAAGAAGTCCATCGGAATGGAGTTTCTTCATACGCTTCACTCCAATGTGACCAAGACGACAGTGCCACATATAGGTCGAGTTATCGCTCAATTTAAAATGTTTAGCCTCAATGTTATTAATATGTGTATTTACACTATCGAGATTCAATTAGAATAGACCATCTATCAAAGGTGCATGTGCATAAAACATATTACTCATATAAATCGAAGAACCATTATTCTCAGACTTAAACAAGTAACCGTCTCGCAATAAACAAGATCCCGATATAATGTTCATGCTTAACGCAGGCACCAAATAACAATTATTTAAGTATAAAACTAATCCTGATGGTAGATGAAGAGGTAGCGTGCCGACCGCGATCACATCAACCTTTGATCCGTTTCCCACGTGCATCGTCACCTCGTTCTTCGCTAGCTTCCGTTTATTCTGCAGTACCTGTTTCGAGTTAAAAATATGAGCAACCGAACCAGTATCAAATACCAGGCACTACTACGAGTACTAGTGAGATACACATCAATAACATGTATATCGGATATACCTTTCTTCTTGATGTTGCCGTTCTTCAAATCCGCCAAGTACTTTGGGCACTTCCTCTTCCAGTGACCTTCTCCCTTGCAGTAAAAGCACTCAGTATCATGCTTAGGTCCAGCCTTGGTCTTCTTCGTCAGTGCGGTAACTTTTTTACCACCCTTCTTGAAGTGTCCCTTTTGCTTAGACTTGCCTTTCTTGAATTTGGTGGTCTTATTGACCATCAACACTTGGTGCTCTTTCTTGATCTACACTTCTGCAGATTTTAACATGGAGAAGAGTTCTGGCAACTGCTTGTTCATGCTTTGCATATTGTAGTTCATCACAAAGTTCTTGTAACTTGGTGGTAGTGATTGGAGGACACGGTAAATCCCCAAAGCATTAGGAATCACTATACCCAAGCTTTGGAGTTTGTTTGCGTGCCCAGACATCTTAAGCACATGCTCACTGACGGAGCTGCCCTCTTCCATCTTGCAGTTAAAGAACTTTTCAGAAGCCTCATAGCTCTCAACTGCCGCGTGAGTCTCAAAAATCAGTTTGAGTTCACGGATAATATCATGTGGGTCTGAATTCTCAAACCTTTTCTGAAGTTCCGATTCTAAACCATACAAGATAGCACACTGAACTGTGGAGTACTGAGTCTTCCGAGCAAGGTAAACATTCTTTACTTCATCGGTAGCAGTAGCTGCAGGTGGGTCACCCAGCGGTGCATCCAGCACATAGGTCAAATTACCTGCATTGAGGACAATCCTCAAATTGCGGAACCAATCCGCGAAGTTGCTTGCATTGTTTTTCAACTTTTCTTTCTCTAGGAACGCATTAAAATTGATGGTAGGGGCCGCCATTGATCTACAACACATTTGCAATAGTTTAGACTAAGTTTATGACAAATTGAGTTCTAATTAATAGTTAAATTAATCTAGGTGAACTCCCACTCAAAACAATATCCCTCACATTGTTTTAGTGATCACACGAACCAAATCCACCACATCAACACCGATCATCACGAGAGTTGATGTAGCTTCAATGGCGAACAATCGACATGTTCATCATATCTACTATATGATTCATGCTTTACCTTTCGGTGATCCGTGTTCCGAGACCATGTCTTTACATGCTAGGCTCGTCAAGATCAAACCTTAGCTTCCGCATGAGCAAATCTGGCTTGCTCACGTTGTATACACTTGCAGAATCTAACACACCCGATCATCACGTGGTGCTTCGAAACAACAAGCTTTAGCAACGGTGCTTACAAGGATGAACACTATAGAACTTGAAATTCATGTGCATGAGGGATCATCTTATAATGCTACCGTCGTTAACTAAGCAATACAAGATGCATAAAGGATTAACATCACATGCAATTCATAATATGTGATATGATATGGCCTTTCTTCTTTGTGCTTCCGATCTCCATCTTCAAGCACGGACATGATCTCCATCATCACCGGCATTGCATCAAGGTCAATGACGCTGCTCCATGGTTGTCGTCCACCAGCTTCAACTATTACAACTACTTTGAATAGACACGCGGGTCTTAACAAAAATTAAAGACAACCATATGGCTCCTGCCGGTTGCCAACTTACAATAAGGAACATTGCATACATCAAATATAATCACAATCATGGGGCTCTAATTTCTTTGCATGTTTTACGTGGTTTGGGGCTTTCAATAAGTGTCGATCTAACTTACGAACAAGAACCACAACGTTGATGTTTGAACTATCAAGTGCCCGTTGTAAATTGGATCTTTACTATAATGGGAGAGACAGACACCCGCAAAGCCACTTATGCAATACAAGTTGCATGTTGAGCGTGGAGCAAGTCTCATGAACGATGTCATGTAAGGTTAGCCCGGGCCGCTTCATCCCATCATACCGCAACATGCAAACTACACAAGAAGTAATTGATAATAAAAGCACCACCGCCCACAATGACCATTGTGTTCTACTCGTGCAACAGATCTACATATAGACTCGACTCTGATACCACTGTAGGGGTTCGTAGCATGGAAAACAAAAAATTTCTACCGCATACAAACAAACAAGCTAAGATCTATCTACTAGATTGTAGCAACGAGTCGATGGAATAACTCACCCTCGAAGATTCCATAGTGTTTAACGAGAGCGGATTCTCGTGGGTGATGTAGTCGTACTCTTCCCGATCTCAAGATCGCGTAGACGATCCTTCCGGCGCTGCGTTCCGGCAGCGCTTCCGCAGTCGGTCACACGTTCGGTACTCGACGAAGAACTTCCTCTCCCTTGTTCCAGCAGGCAGCGGAGGTTGTAGCACTCTCCTCGCGATTCCGGCAGCATGACGGCGTGGTATCGAAAGTAGAGGGGAGATCTCGCAGGGCTTCGCCTTAAGCCGGAGCGAGTATGGTGGACTATGAGAGAGCCTCGGTGATCTAGGGTTTAGACGCACCAAGGAGGAGAGGCTAGGCCGGCGGCTAGGGCAAGGGGATGCCCCAACTCGGCGGCTAAGGTTTTGCCCTAGGCGGCGGCAGCAGGAGGTGGCGGCGCCGGCGGCTTGGGCTAGGGTTTGCAGGGTGCAAGGTGTGTGCTTGGAGGGGCAGCCCTGCCCCTCCTTATATAGGTGGAGGGGGCCGGCCAAGGGGAGGGGAGTCCCTCCCCAACTCAGCTTTCAAGGCCGACGGTGGAGGGAGAGGGACTTCCTCCCCAAGTAGGTTTCCTACTCTCCCTCCACCAAGCAAAATAGCCGTTCGACTTTTCAAATTGGCGTTTGACTTTTCAAACTAGGATTTGATTTATCCCTTTATTTCGCTCAGCGATGACACCTAGTACATGATGCAACCATTCCAAATTGTTATGACACATTCATGTACCCTTCCCCTCTGGAGTGTCGGACATTCCGGAACCTTCTAGAAAATTCCCGATAAAAACACCGGAACCATTCTCCAACCCCAAAACAGGACTTTCCTTATATGAATCTTATTCTTCGAACCATTCCGGATCTCCTCGTGATATCCCGGATCCCATCCGAGACTCCGAACAACATTCGGTATCTTACTCATCATTCCATAACTACTCAACAACGTCGAATCCTTAAGTGTGTCTCCCTACGGTTCGTGAATTATGCGGACATGATCGAGACACTTCTCCGAACAATAACCAATAGAGGAATCTGGAAATTCATATGGCTCCCACATATTTATACGATTACTTTGCGATCGAATGAACCACTTACATACGATACCAATTTTCCTTTGTCTCATGATAGTTTACTTATTCGAGGTTTTGATCATCGGTATCTCTGCATACCTAGTTCAACCTCGTTACTGATAAGTACTCTTTTCTCATTCCCGTGATATGTGATCCCTTGTGAGCCAGTCACATGCTTGCAAGCTAATTGGATGACATTCCACCGAGAGGGCCCAGAGTATATCTATCTGTCATATGGATGGACAAATCCCACTCTTGATCCATGTGTCTCAACCAATACTTTTTGAACACTCAATGCCCCCTTTATAGCCACCCAGTTACGGTGTGGTGTTTGATGTCATCAAAGCATCCTTCCGGTGATGGTGATAAGCATGATCTCATGGTCGAAGGAATTAGGTTACTATGTATCAGAAAGCATATAGCAATTGAACTATTAAAATGACTTGATCTTTATGCTACGCTTATCTATAGGAGTATGTCCATCATATCATTCTCCTAACGATATGATCTTGTTGTTAATAACATCTCAATGTTCATGATAGGGAAACCACAATCATTTATTAACCAACAAGCTAGTATTATGAAGAGGCTTTACTAGAGACTTCAATTTAAGTTTACAAATCACACAAGTATTAATGTTTTCTTGTTAATACTATTATAGCATGAATGTAAACATTTATCATAAACACAAAGATATAATAATAACTACATTTATTATTGCCTCTAGGGCATATCTCCAACATTCAAGATGGTGAATTTGAAAACAAGGTTGTGTGATAATACAAATTGATGTTGATTCATTGAGTACTCGAGGAAAGTATTTCTCACAAGGACGATCAACTAATTCGCACAAGGGCAACTAATAAATATATTTATTCTACATTTTGGATGGGTCATGTGAGTACCAAGAGGGACTAGCTTTGATTAGAAAGATTCACTTATACTAGCATACATGATCAAGGAATTACACATTCTTGTTTGTCCATTAGCTTTGCCATCTGTTGCTGATGCATCTCATGGTTTTGTTGTTGATTAGTTTTGCTCAATGATATTGGTTTTAACTTTCAGAATCCTTAATAAAAGTCTCATTAGCATGCTCTTGTTTTAATTCAATACAACCATGACAGCAATGCCAACTAGTGTTCTCAGTTGGATGGTATGCATTGTTAGCTTATGACAGAAAGAACTGAGTTGCTACAACTTTTTTTTTACCAATTGTCCAATTATTTTATTTCTTTGGATGCTATATGAAGCTCTTTGTCCACATGGTGGCACACTGTGTGCAGTTTTGGGCATTCCTATCTCCACCAGACCAGCGGGATATTATGGCTGCTGGATACAACCATCTCCTGATGGTCGCTGGGCACATCTTCAACCAGTCTTCTTGGATGCATTCTGATAGATTAGATTATGATGTTTAGTCACTCGTTTATTTTTTTGCTGGTTGATTTTGGTGTCGACCTTAAGTGGTCCATGATTTGTAATACTATTAGAGTTTGAATTATTAATAAAAGGTTCTATGCATCGATCATGCAAAGACCGGGGTGCATCCCCTTTTCAAAAAAAAAATATGAAGCTCTTTGTCCAGTTCTATAGATTTTATGTTCTGTAATACTTCGTATCATAATTGCATTATGCATGAATCAAGGTGGCACTATGGAGTTTTCAACTTCTGAAATGATCCTCTAACAGAACTTGATGTGCAACAATTTATTAGTTGGGCATCTAACAAATACCAAGCAATCTGGTATTACTCACTCTCCACATTTAAATAGACTTTGATTTTCATGTATTATGTGGGCACTGAATTCTGTAATAAATATTTATTGCAAAATCTAAGGAGAAAAGGTGTCCTCCCTAGTCTCTCGGAGCATATACACAAATACAAGTTGCCAGGGCATTTTGCATGGCATTTTTGTTTTTTTTAGGTTTTGCGGATTTTTCTCAGAGCATTCGATCAGGATCGTGCGGCGGGACAGCTTGTCGCGCGCACATTCTAAATCCCTCCCATTAGTGTGCTAGCTCTGTTCGTAATTTTTTGTTAAGTAATCTTTAAGCTTTTAGAGGTAACATATTCAGGGTTTAGCCAGTGAGAATAGAAGTTATCATCGTTTGCATTTTTTAAACCAGCCATATGGATTAGCATATTCATCAAATTAGAGAATACAATGTTGCACGTTGCGATTATAGGGGATCAAGCTATTTGGGGAGCAGTTTTGGTGGCTCAAGAATCTGCAAACCCATCAACTTTGTCTCTCTCTCTTGAGGATAGAAGAAAGTACAAGGTGACATCAAAACAATAAGGAGAATTTTGTTAAAACATACCCGGTTAGAAGTATTCATTTCCATTTTCAGACTACTATTTGTACTTTGTGCTGATTTTAAGCATTCTGAAATCTTGCCGGTCGCAAACTCATCATGTACCAATGCGGACATGCAGATTTATATTGGCATAATAATGTGTACTGTCTTTGGAAACCGTGGTATTGATAACTTAGTCTGATCAAATTGCAGTTTGCCACTCAAGAACTACAGAAATATATGTGTATGTTTTTATATCATTTTTGCTATAGGTGATATTTTCTTGTCCACAAGTATGTAGTACACATCTTATATGGTTGTGCTTATGTACTTGAAACAATACATCCATGTTCTGGAGTAGCTCTCTTTTCTTTTTTAAACAATTTAACTTTGTAGGTCAGGTGTACAATGCCCTCTGAGTAAGCAACAGACTTGACAAGGCAATGAAGCAAACTGAGAAGGCGATGGAGCTCTATGCAGGCTCTTGACAGAGTGAACAAGCTAGGCATGTGTACGAGCGGTGGAAGCAAACTGAGGAGGCCATCTTTGAGGTGTTTCTATTTTCACACATATTATTATTATTATCTTTATTATTATTATCATTATCTCAAAGATGGACGTGCACGGCAAAGCGTGTTCGCCATACGCGTGAAAGATAGGGAATTGATGAGATGTGATGTGCCTATTTTATCTTCATCTATTTTTTATTATCATTGTGATTATTCTACATGAGAATGATTGTTTACGTATGACTAATACTTGTTATCTAATTTAAGGGCACAGATAACATGATCTTGAAAAATTATAGACGTGAACTTGTTTGCTAGTGAACCCGAGTGACACAGCCAATATCAAAGACGATTTAGTACAACTCAAGGAAAACAAGGAGCCACTAAATTTAAAGCCTTGATCTGGTTTCACGACCTTAATTGATGCGCTTCCCATGGTTTTGGTATCAGGTAGACGGATCATTGGAGTCAGGCGAATCTACAAAGAAGAGTCTTGACTATCATGCGGGTTACTTGCCTACTCACATATTAATAAGAAGTATTATGATCACTTACTCCACTTATTTCATTTAGCACATTAACTATCACCATGAACCGCATCTCTCCGCGTCTAATCTTCCATCTGCAGGAAACTCCAATCAACTTTTGTACTGTTTATTTTTACGTTCTTTAATTAAGTAGCATTCAATATACAAAACTCTTTCATTCACATTCACCCTTTTTCACCTCAACTTTTGCAGTCAATTCACTCAAGACTAGTGACACCTTGAGTACGACAGAAGCGCCATAGATAAACACTTTCCTAAGCTCCTTATTGGGACTCGATATTAAAACTAGAAACAATACTTCCACGAAAACATGACAAACTTGTGCTCTTGCAGGCCATCACGCTATTTTCCGATGCTGTTGCCAGGGAGCTAAGTGTCAAGTGTTTGTTTATTGACAATTGCAAGTGTTGAACCCATAGATGATATTTTTGTGTTGGATGCAAAATTCAAATTGCTAAATTTTATATTTCTATGTCTTTTGCAGATCCGAAACTTTGTCTATAGTGAATTTCAAAAATACAATTATAGATAAAATGGAAAATGGATGGTCTGCATAGTCTTCGAATGAACCTGATCAGTTCCTCCCTAGGGTGGATAGAGAAGGGGTCCTAGGCAATGGGAAAATATGGAAAGATGAGGCCACATTTGTATCTAGGGTTTTGAATTTTGTTAGTTTGCATGTAGAAAATTATAGGAAAAGGTCTAATTACTTGAGAAAAACATGTGTGTTATTTTTGTATATACGGACTCTATATAGCGTGGGGATTATTCTCTGATTTTTGGTAAATTTTCTAAAGATTAAAAAGGATAGTCCATGTGTAAGGCCAAGACAATATGATTTTCTTGCATGGGATAAATGGGCATTTTAATTTGGGTTTTTTTCTAGGAAAAATGTATTGGCTTATTCTTAAGTGCAGCGCCAGTGCATAAGAACCAAATGATCAATCTCTCCTTTGGCCAAGATAGATATTAAGAAAGAGAGAATAATATCCAACTGAATTTATTCAAATAAATCATTTGCAAGGCCATCTTGAAATGAAAACTATTTTTTATGGACCAAATCTTGGGTGGTTATAAGTCGACACCCATAGTGGGTGGCAATGACATCCCTAGCAAGGAGAACCGCAACAACATGGTCGACTATGAGGCCCTCCTCGCCCACATGGACGCCGTCAAGCAGAAGGAGGATGTGGAGGAGTTGCCGTTGATGCTGCCGGACGTGGACCTAGAGGAGGCCTACCGCCTGGCCTTGCGCACGTCACATGAGAAGGCGTGGCTCGAGTAGAAGGTGATGTGGGCGGGCACGTTCGAGGCCCTATGTGAGTCTGTGCTGGCCCAAGGGCATCCTACTATGCCTCCTCCTCCTCCTATGCCGTCGCCGCAGCCGTAGCAAGTGGACTGGTCATACCCATAGCTGAAGCCCTCCTGGATCAACCTCGACTCCGACAACAATGAGTAGGCAGTGGCGAGTTAAACCCTAGCGCTGCCGTCACTAGTAGTTTAGTTTAGTTTAGTTTAGGTTAATTTCGTCCAACCTTTGTAAGATATCCTAAATTTGATTAGAGTTTGTTTAATTTTAATATTTTTTAAAAAAATTGAGGCATTGATCTCGTTAGGGATGCCGGTGTGGTCAGACATCCCCAAACTCTGAGTGGTTTGGGCCGGTGCCCCAAGAGGCTTGCCTGTGCACTTGCCAGTCACGCCGTTGGGGGCGCCTGTGGAGATGCTCCGGCCGTACAAAAAAGTCACACTTTCCTGCACAATCCTCCCCCTATAAATAGTTCGTCACAAGGGAGAGTACCACATTGAAATGTTTTTCCTGATACATCAGGAATTAAATAGCAAAAGATCTATTTGATGGCAGCTATGAATATGGAGCGTGACCTCCACATGGCCAGAGGGGAAGGAGAGACTAGCTACGTCAACAACTCAAGGCTTCAGGTTCGTAAACAACATTTAAACATCAACAGCATGTACTGTACTACTTCTTTCATGAAAGCATCATCTAAACTCGGCGTTGCAGCTATAAAATCTGCATAGATTGTGCTCGGTTTAATCAGCATATCTGTTGCATTTATGCTAGCGAAAAGCTTTGCTTGAGACTGGGGCGGCGGTGGAGAAGGCCGTGAGAGAAGTGTACATGGATCTCCTGCATCCAACAATGACTGTTGTTGATCTAGGGTGTTCTTCTGGTCCGAACACGTTCATCTTTGTCTCCAAGGTGATCAAAGTAGTATGTCGTGAGAGTAGCAACAGATCAGGTTGCGATCCCATGGAGCTCCAGGTCTTTCTCAATGATCTGCCAGGCAATGATTTCAACCAAGTCTTCCGTTCACTAGGGCGGTTCAAGAAGCTGACAGCAGCAGAACACGAAGAAAACACACCACTACCTCCTTTCTTTATCGCTGGATTGCCGGGCTCCTACTACACCAGGCTTTTCCCTCTCCAGAGTTGTCACCTCTTTCACTCATCATATTGCCTCCATTGGCGATCTCAGGTACAAAATTTGACAAGAGAAATTTTGAGTTTGCTCTTGGTCTTTAATTATCAATTCTTCGAATTTGCTCTTGTACTGAAATTTACAAGAGTATTTCTTGCAAATTTCAGTAAATTCGTACATGCCTTGGTCCTTAATTATTAATGCTTTGAATTCAGGTTCCTGCTGGATTAGGAGGAGGAGGAAAAGAACACCTAAACGAGGGAAACATCTACATCGCGCAGACTACGCCAGCAGGTGTTGCAGAACTGTACCGACATCAATTTCAGGAGGACATGCTATTGTTCCTCAAGTTGCGGCATCAAGAGCTAGTGCTTGGTGGGCAAATGGTGCTCACTTTTATTGTGAGGAAACATGAGGACATATACAACAAGGGATATCTGAGCAATCCTATGGAATTACTTTCACCAGCTCTGCAATCTTTCGTCAAACAAGTGCGTAAGCATTAATTTTTTGTGCTAAAATTAATTTATTGTTCTCCAAGGCTCTTTTTTATTTTTCCCAAAGGCAATAGAATATATTAGCCATTACATAAAGGTACGGTAAGAAATTATTGCCGAATCGATCTCTCATGCTAAAAAGTTTGTTGTTGATACCACGTAACAGGGTCTGGTGGAGAAGGAAAAGCTCGACTCTTTCAATCTCCCCTTTTACATGCCATCGGTTAATGAAGTGAACGCGGTAGTCGTGCAAAGCACGCTGTTCAACATCAGTCATGTGAAACTGTTCGAGAGCAACTGGGACCCTTATGATGACTCGGAAGGGGATGAGGTACAAAATAGCATTCAGAGCGGGGTGAATAGTGCGAAGTGCTTGAGGGCTGCGTTTAGTCCCATCCTTGCAAGCCATTTCGGTGAATCCTTGATGGACGAGCTATTCGTTAAATGTGCATATCTTGCCGCACAACACCTTGAGAAGGAAAAGAGCAAGTACCTTCTCATTTGTGTATCCTTGAAAAGAACATAACACATTAGAACGGAGGCCATGTGCTTTGCGAGTATATGGGTATGTTACACAAATTACCGGGCCCTTCGGTTAATGATGCACATGATTTGAGCTTGTGTATTATGTTTGTTTCAAAATAGTAATCTTTACGTTCAGTTGTTTTACCAAATTGGCAATTTTCACATATTGTTGGATAAAAGGACTTTTCAGCCGGGCCTTCAAGTATGAGAGTCCTGACCAAGATCATGACGCTAGATACTAGTATTGCAATGAAACAAACGGGTTTGTATATATCGCTAACCTCCTCCCGTGGCGCACCACCAGGACGCCTCCGGGGGATCCCCTCAGGCCGCCTAACCTCCCCTCTCCCTGATCCCCTCCTCTCCGCCGCTGCCGCCGGCGCCGGCCGCGGTGGCGGCGCCCCTGGTACCGAACGGTGCTAGGGGAGGTGGGCGCGGCATACATCCCCATCGGTGCGGTTGGGGCTGGGTCGTCGGGGATGTACGTGGGCGGTGGTCGGGGCGGCGTTCCCCAGCCTAGCGGCAGCAATCTTACCCGGCTTCGACTTCTTGGGAGGTGGTTCGTCGTGGGTCTAGGCGGCCCGCCTAGACCAGCCGTCTTCCTGGCAGCGCGAGCGGGTGGTGGGCGGCGCGGCCAGGGCGCTGGTCTGGCCGGCGCTCACGGGCGGAGCGATCTCGTGGAGACTGCGGTGAACCACCGGTTCGGACTTGGATTCGATCCGTGGCGATCTGGGCTATCGGTCAAGATGGGATTTTGCGCCAAGATCTGGCCCGGAGTGGTCCATCCAGGGAGTTGTGAGTACTGTTGTTGGCTTGGCCACGCCGACAAAACATCACTCTGGATTGCCATCTCTTAGATTTTCTCTGCTCGAATAAAGGTGGTGGTCCTTTGGTTTCTTTCGCACGAAGACGAAGATCTACTTGATGTCTGCCCTTGTTGATCTGGTTTGGTGACACAGCATACCAATGCATGAGTAGTACACTATAGTCGTTGACATGACATCCACAGAACATCGTTCCGTAAATATCACATCTCTCAGAGTGGTACAACAGAAACTTTGCGGGTCCATATTACAAACATACACACATTATTATTATTACAGTACCATAAGTTCAAGACTTCCAAAAGATTCAACTTACAAACCAAAATATAAGTGTTTCAGCGGAAGTTTCAAATTTAAAACTTAAACTCCAAATTGAGCTCAACAACTTATTGCTATATATTGTTCATGTTGCTCAGCTCAAGTGGCTACTAGAACTATAGTAATTATTAGGACTCTTGGAACTCTCCTCCGTAGACGATATCGTAGTCCTCCCCTTCTACGGCTCCCTACAGGTTGGGCTCTTCATAGAAGACCTCCTCCTGGCTTTCAGTTGCATACATTGGAGTATCTTCGGGATTCTCAGAGTCTAAGCAAGGGTTCAAAGGAAAGAATGAGTAATAGTGTTACCCAACAAATTCATTATATGCAAGGTAGGAAGTTTGATGCTCTAAATACCGCCTCGGACTATAAGTCCTTGGCACTATGCAGTTTTTGTAAATCTTTCTTCAAAGATTGATTTTATTATAAAAAAATCTATGACCATCAGCCTTCACAGGTTGACCAGAACTTTCATGGAGTTCCTTTCCTGCCGCGTTCGTAGATCCTTCCCAGAACAGGGAGTAACAAGCTATAGTTCTTACACTCTATAGAGGTGCGTTACTTTACCTATGAGAGATCAACTCTTTGTTGCACAACCGAGCGTACTTTCCCGTCCACAATTCCATGATGTGGGGCCTAGTAGTTGGTCCAAGACCATCACTACCCTCTCCGCGACCTCATATGTCTGCACGATCCTTCGGGCCGACTCACCTCGGTTAAGCCCCCTTTCCGGGAAGCTAAAATCTTGATGAGTTCTCGAAGACTCTATGACCTGGTGATGCCCGAATGAGTACCATTTGAATGGACTATATCCCTAAACACCATTCATAGATAATCTAGACACCAAAAGTGTGAGGTGTAAGGGTGCCCACCTATATGTTGGATCCGCACAAGGAATCGCAACGTCACGTTAAGGTCGTCTTGCCTCCATAGAAGAGGAAAAGGATACAGCTGACTTCTCTGTCCCATTCCAAATCTCATGGCTAAAGCGTAATATACGGCGCTAGAATCACTGATGTCATGGGTTATTAATCCCTAATGGTTCATCATTATTGCAAATAGAAACCTAAGTTCTATTGCCCCATTATATCATCACTTAAGATGATATCTAAGATTTATTTATTTTGGGAAAATAATATTTTCTTTTTCTGGAATATAGATGATAACACACAATTTGTAAATACTTGATAAAGACTCTTCAAAGGACATGAGCAAGTGATGAACTTGCCTTGTGATTGCAAGGTAGTGAAGTCTGATGCTTGCACTAGACCTTGAGCTTCTATGTCTATAAAAACATCATTATTGCCCGGTAAGGACAATATTTAAAGAAGCAAAATGATTATGCATAGTAATGTAATGCATGATTTAGCTTTATGTGTATTCTCCCCCATTATAAAAATTCTTTTTAATAATAAAGGATATATAAAAAAATTAATATTATTGAGTATTGTATTCTTTTATTTTATTTCCTTTTATTTGAATTTTATTTATTTAATAATTCCTTTAAGAATTATCATTTAAATACCAAAAATTGATATTAAATATTTGTTTAGTATTTTTCTAAAATACTACAATATTAATATATAATTAAAGTGATTTTTATTTATTTTTATCATCTTTCAATAATTTTATAAAATTCTATAAGGAATATTCATATATTCATATATTCAAAAATTCTTAATAAAAATTGTATGCCTAAAATTTTATTTCTTAATTTATTTGTATAGTTTGGATAATTGTGAATCCAAAAATATTTTACTTATAATTTTTGGATTTTTATTTTATTTTCTAGAATTTATTTAAATTCGGGGGCATTTTGGTCTTTTCTATTTATTAAAATCTGCCTTTGGGTAAATGGGCTGCCTGTGTTGGTTTATTGGGCCATTGTGGTCCAATAGGGAAGAACCAAAACAATACCCCGAAGGGGTCCTGGCCCATTCCAACCCACTCCCTCTGTCACTCTCTCGACCTCATCTCTCTCTTCTCCTCCTCGACCCCGTGGTCGATGGCGCCGCCGCCGTGCGCTGCTTACCGCCGTGGTCCTCCCTGGACAACGTCGTGGTGCAGGGCGAGGTTGTCGACCACGCTTTACCTTCATGTCCAATTCGATTTGGATCTGGAGCTTCCCCGTGGCCAGACTAGCTCCGTCCCGAACCCTAGGGTTTGGGGTGGCGCTGGTGCTGTCGTCGCCGCTGTTGTCGTGTGCTGTGGTGGTGATCCTCGCCTCCAGGCGTGGCTATGGTCGCCGCCTCGGGGTGGTGTGGGTCGCAGCGCCCCCTTGGGGGGTGCTCCCCATGCCGTCGTGCTCGTCGTCGACCTCTGCTTCTTCTTCTCGCCCACAACGACAACCTTCAGTAAGTAAACCTTCTCCCCCTCGTGTCCTCTATGCTAGGCCACCCTGTGCTATGTGTTGGTAGTGGCCACTCCTGGCTAGTGTTATATCCTGATTAGGATTATTTGTCCCTCTTAGGGTTCATATCCCTTTGTGGATTAGTCATCTGACTAGTTGGATCATGTATTGATGATCCCTAAGCATGATGAGTGGTGGTTTGATGTGGATTGCTACTTATGATTAGCTGTGATGATGCTAGTGGTTTACCAGATGATTCCATTGGTTAATTTGATATGGTATAGATGATAAGGTTGCTCTGGAATCATTACATGGGAATTCTAGTGGTTTAAGAGCTCACCACTGTCATTGCTTGGTAAATGACAGTGATTTTTGTGTGATGAAGTCACTGTATTTGTACTGTTGACTTAAGAATTCATATATAGCTTGAGATCAAATGGTCTCTTACAGTGATGATATATATATGGATATTCTTAGAAATGATTCCTGTGATTAGTATCAGGAAAATGATTTATATTTGGCTGTGAGTGTATTTGTAAAAGTTGAATGCTTAACCTGCTTAGTTTAGAAGCTGTTCTTGTGACACCATCCTAGTATGGCACACAAGATTAGGTTCTATTACTTAGTTTGCTTTTGCTTAAGCTTAACTTGGCATCAGAGATAAGTGGAACTTCTTTCCCTGAATTCCTAAAACCTATGATGTTGGTCTGAGGTTTAGGATCTAGGTCATTATCTTGTTATTTCTCATGGATTGGTTCTAGTAGTGATACCAACTACTGCTTCTTGAATCAAAGTTGGGGAAAAATGATTTGTAGGCTTGATAAATTATATGGATCCATAGAATGAAATTCTAAGGTGCTACTCTTGTTTAAGAGGTGTGCCTAGAAGTTCAGATCTTGGCTATATTCATTCCTGGAATTTAAATATAGCTTGACATCTAGGATCAATGATGTTGTCCTGAGATCCTAGTTGGATCCTTATAGTTTTCTGATTGCTTTTAGTGTTTAAAACTTCAATGATGGAATCACCCCACTTGGGTGCTTTTCTGAGAATTTGAGTATGAGACAACTCATGGATGCTTGTCTAACTTAGACAGATAAATCATGTGATGGTCTTTTCTACTCACCACACTTGGTTGTTGTTGGGGTTCCAAGTTGTTGATCTTGTGGCTAGCTTGATCTGATGCTCCTCCTGATACTTCCAGCTCCTAGACTTGTCCTTGATCTAGCTCTCCACCTCCTGGTCCTAGTGGCTTGATCTTGTCCTTGTTATCCACCTAATCTACCCCCTCCTTATGTCACCATCTTGATGAGATGATCAAGGTTGTGGTTGATGTACTCTGGTTTGGTTTGGTTTGGCTGCTGTGCTTGGTGTGAAAGAACAAGGAAATGGTGTGGGGTTGGCTTGCACACGGTTGTGCTGTGTAGTTTTGTGTGTGTGGCCTGTTGATGTTGTGCTGACAACACACACCATGTAGTTTGGTGTGTGTGCTGCCCGTGTGCCTACTGCACACCTTGTGGATATGCTCTGGATATGAAAGTTACTTTTATCTGGTTACATCTACTTGTCTGGTGAAACTTGCCCCTCCTTGCTATTTATTTGACTTATGGCTTAAAATTATGAAAGATATAATTCTTTCATATTGGTGTAACTTGCCCCTTTTAAGATTACTCAATGATGAAAAAGTGAACAGTGCAACTCACTGTCAATTCTAAGAGTATATGTTCTAATCCTTAATTTTCTTTCTTTGATTTGTGTTTTGTTTTGCAGGTACCAGACTTGAAGATCAAGACTTTAGTTTAGGTTTTTCTTTTTATTTATAGAATAGTCACATGTAATATTTCTTTTATTCTTTTGTAATTTTTATTTTATTCTTTTGTAATTTTTATTTTATTCTTTTGTAATAAAGATTGTACTATTACTCAATATATAAAGATTCTTCTTTTATTTCATTACTATTGTAAAGATTCTTGATCAAATCCATAAGTTACATTTTGTAACTTATTTATTGAATAAAATTATGGAATGGATATTCTTTTTATTGATTAATTTATTTTATTTAAAGTTTGAGTTATTAATTGTTAACTCTTGATTAAATCAAATCACTCAAACCTAATTCTAAATCCTTTTACATTATAAATCAACATTCAAATTTAAATTCAAATTTCATTTGCCAAAACACACAAATCCACAAAGATCATATCAAAGTCTATAACAATCATCCTCCAAGACTATACCTAATCTCAAAGCATGAAAGAAACTTTGATCACTTTAGGTTTTTATTTGGCAAAAAATTTACCCACATTTTTACATATGAATGCATGCAACATCACAGATTCCTAAATCTACCCTTCGTTGGTTCCTAAATGCTGGGATGTTACATCTGGTCTGGAGAGGCGGGTTCCGGAAGGCTCCGTCGGCGAACTCCCATGGGCGTATCATGCCTAGAGATTGCTGGATCGGAAGGTATTCGGTTGACATGGTTATACCCTACGGGTACGAGACTTCAGCATACCTGGTCCATCCCAAGGAAGGCCCACAGCAGATATACGCTGGCCCATGAAGATTTTCGGGTGGCCAAGGCCCATGACGCCTTCGGATCCTTGGAGAGCAAGATTAGCGGAGATAGGAAATTCAAAGGGGTAAACCCTAGAACTTGTAACCGACTAGGACTATGCCCAGGACCTGCCTAAGTCTATATAAAGGCCAGGAGGGCACGTCCTAGATCTCTCGACTCATACTTTCGCACACGCATCCACGCCAGATCGAATCTGCGCACCCTGTAACCTTCGGTTCCGCCGTAATCAAAGAGCAGACAAGCAGGAGTAGGGTTTTTCCTCTGGGGGCCTGAACCTGGGTAAATCTTGTGTCCCCTGGTTGCTTGTCTGTTAACCGTGCCACGATCTCCAGCATCCCCTCTTCTCCAAAACCCAAGTCCATAACAATGGGCATTGACGAGATTAAACCTCGTCAATTGGCGCCGTCTGTGGGAACTGGGGCTGCTGATTGTGCGGTCATGACGGTTCCGACCCGATCGATCTACAACTCCACGGCGACGGAGAATCACCTCCTCTTCGGCGCTTTCGACTTCACCGCCCACTCGCCGGCCACCATGAAGGATTTCGAGCCCGTAGGCGACAGACTCGAAATTTTGTTCGGGAGCTTCTGCTTCTAGGTGGGACAAACTGGCACCCTCCGCCTCCCTGAGCGGGTGCCCGTGCCGTCAATCAGGCCCGCCTCGTGGGCTCCACACCCCGTGCTACGCACTTCACCATCAACAGATGAGTTCTACAGCAGCAGCTACTGCAACTCCGATCTGTGCGATCCACCTTCGGATGAAGGAACCTACGGTTCCGGATCCGAAAGCTGCGGCAGCAGTCAACCAATCTGCAAGCGCTATCTATGCGCCGCAGTCATCCAAACCGACGAGGAAACGCCTAACCCGCCGCCCAACCGAAACGGCGAAAACGGCGAAAACAGAAGAAGCCAGTCCCCCTCCCCACCCAACAGGGAAAGCAACGGCCACGTCATCCAACTTAGCAAAGAAGGATGGGTGCAGGCGCGCCGTGTTGTCGCAGGCGACGCCGTCTTACCTGCAGACGCCTCACGTGACCTACTGATGGCATACAACTACCTCCTCATCGAGGAGCACAAGAAACAAGTCAAGATGCAGGAGACGCTCGACAAACGCAAGCAAGCAGCCTCCGAGTCCAGCGCGCGACGAGCTGCGCTCTCCGCCATGGCACCCGGCTCTAGCACAAACGGAAACCAGGGAAACAAGCACCGCTCTCGGGTGGAGAACATGGATCCCAAGGAACGCCGTGACGTGACCCGAACTCTCCACACATCGTTCATGGATATGGATGCCGACGGCAACATCATCCCGTAGACGCCACAAGCTGCGATCATGGCAGCCACCGCATATCTCGCGGCTCACCCACCTCCGGAGGGGGACCCGAAAAGGGCCATGCATAGGTCCTCACTCACCGGACTAGGACTAATCGGAGCTGCGCTCCACGAAGACGCTCCTGCAGAGCCGAAGAAGAAAGCTCCGGCCAGGCGCGACCGGAGCCCCAGCCCCTCATCCGAAGAGGAAGAGGAGCACGATCTTCCTCGAAGGAAGAAGAGCTCGCACCGCCATAAACGCGACTACGACGCCAGAGACAAGCTTACACAGCGCAAGATCGACAAAGCACGCGCCAAACGCGCATGCTCGTTTGAATCTGAGATGGATGAAGATGAAGGAGAACTCTGCGGAGCTCGATGCTTCAGCAGATCCGTTCGGCAAACACAGATGCCACGCAACTTCAAGCTTCCTTCGGATACTCCGAAGTTCAACGGCACGCAAGATCCAAAGTCCTGGCTCAGCGACCATCTGTCATCCGTCAAGCTTCACGGAGGCAACAAAGAAACCGCCATGCAATGCCTTCAGCTGCAGCTGACAGGCGCGGCGCGGGTCTGGCTCAGCAGCCTATCATCAGGATCCATCCGAAGCTGGGAGGAGCTAGCTTACAGCTTCATCCGAAATTTCAAAGGCACCAGCAAGAGGCCCGCCTCAATCGAAGAATTGCGAGCCTGTACTCAGAGAACGGGTGAATCTATTCGCTCGTACATACTACGCTGGTCTACAACCAAGAACTCCGCAACACACATCTCCGAAGAGCGGGCCATCGACGCCTTCAGGGACGGCGTCAAGCGCCCAGACTTCAAGGAGGAACTTGGGCGTGTAAAGCCCAAGACACTCGACCACCTCATGGAAATCGCCAACAGCTAGGCGGACGGCGAAGATTGCATCCAGCGAGCGCAATCAGACGAAGAAGACGACTACGGCCGAAGACGTGAACGCCGCAGCAACAGGAGATTGTGCGTCTACGAGGACCGCGACGGACCCGACATGGTCGCGGCCGGCTACGCCGACCACCGTAACGACAACAGCCGCAACAGCGGAGGATACCGCGGCGGAAACTTCCGCGACAACGGACGACCAACGCAGTCGTGGCAACGTCGCGACCGCGACAATGGACCCTCAGCATTCGACAAACTTTCGAGTCCATGCACCATCCACTTCTACATCTACAAACAGGATGGCAAAAATAAATCCAGCCACATGCTCAAGGACTGCAGCGAGTTCCAGAAACTCGGCGAAGGCATGGTGCAGATGAGGCAACAAGCCCCAATCCCTGCGTTTGGAAACGCACCTGCGCCAGGTGAAATAGCACATGGAGCTCCTCCACCGCCGCCTATTGGAGGCCCAAATCAACCAGTCGCACCAGCGCAAAACAATGCCGGGGTCCCATACCCCCCACCAAAGGGAGCACTAAATATGATCCAGAAGGGACGCCCCACCAACAGGGTGCAGAAGAAAATCACCCGACAAATCAACTTGGCCGTGGCAACTCCGCCTGCAATCCCTGAGTACCTCAGCGGATCGGAGTCCTGCATCACATTCACTCGCGCGGATCACCCTTGCCAGATCCCTCGCCCAGGTCATGCTGCCCTGGTGCTGGAGGCGCAGATCGGAGGCTTCGAGATGAGTTGCGTCTTCATGGACGGCGGTAGCGGCATCAACCTAATGTTCGCAAGCACTCTAGTAGCTATGCGGATCCCGCAATGCAGCCTGGAACAATCAGACACAACGTTCCATGGCATTGTCCCAGGAAAGGGCATATTCCCCCTGGGCGAAATAGGGCTCGACGTCATCTTCGGGAAGCCGGACAACTTTTGGCAGGAGCGCCTAGAATTCGAAGTGGTGGACTGGCCGTTGCAATACCACGCCATCTTGGGGCGTGTAGCATTTGCAAGATTCCTGGCCGTCCCACACTACGCATACCTACTACTCAAGATGCCAGGACCAAGGGGCGTCATCACAGTCCACGGGAGCTTCACCCGATCAGACCAATGCGACAGGGATTTCAACAAAATCTCCCAGTCTTTCGGCATGCAAGACGAGGTCGTAAGGCTCCGCGAGGTGACGGACAATGGGCTACCCCCAGTCACAAGGCAGAACGCACCTGACATGTCCTTCGACTCCACCGTCAACACCAAGAAAGTGCAGGTCCATCCGACGGACGCCTCCAAGACGGCGCTGATCGCCAATGACCTCAGCACCGCATAGGAAGGCGCGCTCGTCGAATTCCTCCGTGAGCGCTGGGAAATCTTCGCCTGGTGTCCTGCGGACATGCCAGGAGTTCCCAGGGAATTCGCCGAGCACGCACTCAATGTCTTCCCAGAAACCAAGCCAGTCAAGCAGTCCATCCGAAGACTGTCGGAGCCACGAGCCGAAGCTATCGGCAAGGAAATCAACAGATTACTCGCAGCAGACTTCATCCAGGAAATCAAGGAAAGCGAGTGGCTGGCAAACACGGTGATGGTTCCAAAGAAGGACACGGACATCCTGCGGATGTGCGTAGACTTCGCGTCACTAAACAAACATTGCCCAAAGGACCACTTCCCTCTTCCTCGGATCGATCAGATCATCGATTCGACTGCAGGTTGTGAGAAACTCTCCTTCCTCGACGCCTATTCAGGCTATAACCAGATTCGACTCAAGGTCGAAGATCAAGAGAAAACGGCGTTCATCACACCGTTCGGAGTATTCTGCTACAACACCATGCCCTTCGGGCTAAAGAACGCGGGTGCCACGTACCAGCGATGCATGCAGGCCTGCCTCAAGGACCAGATCGGTCGCAACGTCCAAGTCTATGTCGACGACATAGTAATAAAAACCAAGGAGGCAAGGACACTCATCGACGATCTCCGTGAGACGTTCGACAACCTTGATCGCTACAGGATCAAGCTCAATCCAAAAAAGTGCGCCTTTGGCGTCCCCTCGGGCCAGCTGCTCGGATACTTCATCTCTCAACGAGGGATTGAGGCGAACCCGAAGAAAATCAGAGCCATCATGACAATGGAGAAGCCGAAAAACCTCAAGGGCGTCCAGCAGCTCGCAGGGCGAGTAGCAGCACTAAGCAGGTTCATCAGCCGTATGGGCGAGAAGGCCCTACCATTCTACCAGCTGCTGCGTAAGGCAGACAAGTTCGAGTGGACACCAGAAGCCAACGACGCATTCGAAAGCCTCAAGCGGCTCCTCTTCACCTCGCCCGTTTTGGTTACGCCAAAAGAGCGCGAGCCCCTACTGCTGTACATAGCAGCCACACACCAGGTGGTAAGCACCGTACTCGTGGTCGAACGACCCGAAGAAGGCAAGACCCATGGGGTCCAGCGCCCAATTTACTACCTTAGCGAGGTACTCACACCAACAAAACAGCGGTACCCGCACTACCAGAAGCTAGCCTACGGCGTGTTCATGACGGCTCGACGGCTGAGCCACTACTTCCAGGAGCATCAGGTGATGGTCGTCAATGAGGCACCCCTGAACAGCATCCTGAATAACCCTGAGGCAACAGGACGCGTGGCCCTGTGGGCATCGAACTATCACCCTTGGACATCGTCTACGAGAAGCGACACGCAATCAAATCCCAAGTCCTTCCGGACTTCCTGGTGCACTGGATGGAGCTGCAGCTACCAGACACCCCAGACATGTCGCAGTCCTGGACAATGCATTTCGACGGCTCCAAACGCGAAGCCGGAGCAGGGGCAGGAGTCATACTGACCTCCCCGCAAGGTGACAAGATGAAATACGTTCTTCGGATGAAGTTCAGAGCCTCCAACAACGAAGCCGAATACGAAGCCCTCATCCATGGCATGAGGATGGCAAAGATATGCGGCGCAACGCGCCTGGTCATCTATGGTGACTCCAACCTCGTCGTCCATCAGACGATGAATGAGTGTGACGCACACGTCGAAAACATGATCGTGTACCGCGCGCTCTACAACGCACTCGAAGGAGAATTCGACGGCTGCAAGCTTCGACACGTTGGAAGAGAAAGCAACGAGGAGGCCGATAGACTCGCCAACATCGGCTCCACTTGCGCAAAGGTGCCACCAGGTGTGTTCCTCGAACAGATCTGCGTGCCATCCATCAAAGCGAAAATTCCCCAAGGGATCACCCGAAGAAGCAGAACACTCGGGGGCTACGCTACCCGAAGGTCAAGAAGGACCCGAAAAGCTGGATACCGAAGTTGCCATGGTCAACGTAATGCAGGTCATGGCAGTCGAAGAAACTTGGAAGCGACCATACCTTCAGTTCCTGATAAACGGAGAACTACCTGACAGCCCGACAGATGCCCGACGCATATCTCGTCGGTCAAAAGCCTTCACCATCATCAACGGCAAACTGTATAAACGCAGCATTACGGGCGTACTACAACGGTGCGTCACCATCGACGACGGCAAGGCCATACTCCAAGACATCCATGAGGGCATCTGCGGCCACCATGCAGGCAGCCGCTCCCTTGTCGCCAAAGCTCTACGAGCAGGATTCTACTGGCCAACGGCCATGAGCGACGCAAAGGACATCGTCCGAAGATGCAACGGGTGTCAACGGTTCGCCGACAAACCGCACGCACCTGGATCCGAACTTAGACCCATACCCATAGCTTGGCCCTTTGCTCAATGGGGCCTCGACATGATCGGCAAACTGCCAAAGTCCTCGAAAGGGGGACACGTCTTCCTCCTGGTCGCAGTCGACAAATTCACCAAGTGGATCGAGGACATGCCAGTCACCAACCAGAAGGGCAAAACCGCCGTCAAATTCTTCGAATCCATTGTCTACAGGTTCGGCGTGCCGCACCGCATCATCACCGACAACGGATCGAACTTCATCTCCGAAGAATTCCAGGACTTCTGCGAAGGCCTCGGGATCAACATCACGTATGCCTCAGTGGCACACCCACAAACAAACGGGCAAGTGGAAAAGGCCAACGGTCTAATCGGCGTCGGCATCAAGAAGCGCCTCATGAGCTCACTCGAGCACAAAGCTGGAAACTGGACGAAAGAGCTACCGTCTGTCCTATGGACCTTACGGACTACGCCAAACAGCTCCACCGGCTACACACCGTTCTTCATGGTGCACGGGGCTGAGGCCGTGCTACCAGCCGAAGTACGCCACCAGGCTCCACGAGTCGTCGCTTACAGCGAAGCCGAATCCACGGCTGCACTCGAAGATGCCGTCGACACACTCGACGAAGCATGGGATATAGCAGCAGCTAGATCAGCGGTGTACCAGCAAAGCCTCCGCAACTACCACAGCCGCCGGCTGCGCCCAAGGTCCTTCGTCGAAGGAGACCTCGTCTTGCGACTCAAGCAAAAGCGACCGAATAAATTCGAGTCACCACGGGAAGGACCCTATGTCATCACCGAAGTCATCCCAGGTGGCGCCTATCGCCTCAAGCACGTGGAGTCTGGAGTCGCATACTCCAACCCATGGAATATCTCGCACCTGCGACGATTCTACCCATAGCAACCTACCCCTTTTTACTTTCAATAAGGCTTACAGCCAAGGCTACTCAGCCGAACCATGTACCTCCTCCATTACAATATAAATAAAGCTAAGTGTCTCGCCCCCAACCTTCGGTTGACTACTTTTCTGCAAGTCTATTACATGCTACAAACGCACTCGGGGGCTCCCCCCACCTCACGATTTCATCGACTGAGGACCAAACGTGTACACCTGAGTAGCTGACCACGTCAGGCAAACGAAAAGGACACGTACTCAATCAAAGCACTGCGTGCTCACAAAAAAGCAGACCTTTACAACAAAGGGCACAAAACGCCCAGCCGAAATACACAAATTTTACATCTCTCTGTCTATTTTCAGGTCCTACCTATTCTGAAGAATAACCTGAGCACGCTGCTCAAACAAATCTACAATCTGTTCGGCATACTGCCTTACAGCCGCGTAATGCGGACGCATGTTCCACTCGCCACCATCCGGTCGAAGAGGTGGCCCAGCTGCCACAACAGCCAAATCTACGTCAGGGCGGTGCACCCTCACAAGAGACAAGGCAGCCTTTACTCCTGCGACGAGCTGCTGCCGCACTAGCTCCTTGACATTGCTGGCACTCCGAAACCTCGACAGAAGACCTGCAAGGGTCATCGGCACGGCATCCAAAGGAAACATGACGTGCAGCACCGAGGAAAGTGACGTCTGCACCTGGCGGAGCACCCGCGAAACTTGATGAACACGATCCTGCACCGTCGCCAGAACCAGGGCGCGATCGCGATCCATCCAGAAGAAGCCGCCGGCCTCCATGTCCTGTTGAGTCAAGCAGTTGACCCGAACAGCTACATGCTCTTTTTCTTCCCTCGGAGCAAGATTCGCACTTGCGACAACCGCACAAGACAAGTATAAGGCTAGCAGGCTCACCCGAAGAACTGAGCTACAACCCGAAACAAGGACCAACTTACATTGCAGTTGCTCGGATAGCCGACCGAGCTCCGCCATCAAGTACTCCTCTCTGGCTGCACCACGATCCGCTTTGGACCTCCACACATCGGCACGGCCACGCAACCCGAGCAGTTCCCTCTCCAAACTGCGCACGCGATCTCGAAGGAAAGCGAGCTGCGAGTAATCATCCAACGATGGTCGCACGGGCTTTGCGAATGAAGTGTCAGCTGGGTCAGCACCCGAAGGAACCTATAGCAGCAGAAAAAAGAAGGCACACAGACATTCAGCCAAGGATAGAGCACAACTCGGAGGAATTCATTAAATATATAAGGCCACTGCGTGGCACAAGGATGGTACTACAGAAGATATTTACAACAAAAGTAAACTACATACTACCCTACATCTACTATGCCTAAGGCGCAGGACACTGAGTCGCCTCAGAGCCAGACTGCCTAGCTTTGGCCTCGCCCTGCTGCCACAGTGCGTACTCAGACAGCAAGTCAATGAGCTTGGGCCCATATCGCCTGCAGCGAGCGGAGTGGGCAGCGAAGGCTACCTCGGATCCATCCGTAGTCGTCGGCATCCGAGAGGTGATCTGGGGCAAGTCCAGCTCCGCCCCAGCCGCCATGGCCATCACCAGCCCGACGGACGCGCCGATGCCCTTCTGCTTGCGCTTGTACGCCGCAGGCGCTTCGGCTGACAGAGCCTCTGCCAGGGCATCCACATCTTCAAGGGTTGCGCCCTTCGGGAAGAGCTCCTGGTAGAAGCGACCAAGGACCTCTTTCGCCTTGGCAAGGGAGTTGACAACGGTGCCGCAGCGGTCTTCGACCGCCATAGTGGCATCATCCAGAGCACTCCCGTGCTCCAGAGCACCGCGGTCGAACTCGATGCCTGCGGCATCTGAGACAAAAATGAAGAAAAGTATGAAGACAGGCAGCATGGAAAAAGACCAGTAGAAAAAGAAACAAGTACAAAAATCCAGTACTCACCCGAAATAGCCTTGGCAGCATCCATGAGCTTCGACGCCACCCCTCTTTCACGAGCAGCTGCAATGGTGGCCAGCTGCTCCTCACGATCTGCGGCCTCCTGCTGCAGACGCTCCTTCGCTTCGGCTGCCTTCGACAGCTCTACCTCAAGGCGCTCTTTCACTCCAACGGCGGCTTCGGCTTTCTGCTCCGATTGGCCAAGGCTCTTTTTAAGAGCGTCGACCTCACGGAGAGAGTCGTTATGCTCCTCTGCATTTAAGACAAGCAAGTGTCAAGGAACAGGACAGGATAAACAGGAGAGGTACTAAAAGACAGACGAATACCTTGAAGCTGCCGCAGTTTCGCCTCCAGCGTCAGGCGTTCCTCCACTAGCCGCTTGGCTTCTTGGACAAAAGGCTGCAGAAAAAGGCAATGGCAGTAAGAACAGGACTTGGGGGCTACGCCCAACACAAAGAAGCAAAAATAATACCAGCACACGAAGACACTCGGGGGCTCCCCCCGTGACATGAAGCAGAAAACTTACGTGATCCGATGGCGACCCCGAAGGCCCGCCTGCGAAATTCTGAGGCGCAACCACCAGCCCCTCCCGCACAGGAGGAACTGGAGCGGCGCCACCCGAAGTCGCCACCGTCTGAGGAGGAGGCGACGCAATGTTCGACTCCCCCATGATCTCCCCCGCACCATCACTAGAGCCGTCGAAGGATTGCCTGCATACAAATCAATCAGCACAAGCACAAAAAAAATCATGAAGGGAAAAGGACAACAGTACAACAAGAAAACTTACGAGCCCAATGCGCTCAGGTCGAAGATAGGAGAAGCCCTTCGGGCCCTCTTCTCCTCTTTCTTCTCTTCCTTCTTCTCCTCCTTCTTTTATTCCTTCTTCCGCTTTGATGGCGGGTGCGGAGCAACAGCTCGCACAGGAATAGCAGGAAGGGGGAGAGGAAGAACCCCCATGACCATCACTATGACGCTCAAGGCCTAGAGGATTTCTGGGAGTCGGAGGAGTTGAGGCATCCGAAGACTCGCTCGAGCTCCGTGACCGCTTGCGCGTATGGTCCTCACTCGACTCGTCGGCATCCTCCGCCGGAGATTGCGCCGAAGGAAGCTCGGACACGAAATCCACCACTTCATTATCCGGGGCATTCGGATACCTTTCGGGCAATGGTGGTACCATGCTCGGCACTTTGAAGCTCTATAAGATGAGAAGAAACTTTGTTAGCAAACAAAGGAAGCAAACACACACTCAAAAAAAAGGGGGGAGCACTATGTGCACAAATCTACACCTTCGGCACGGCCAGCGTCAAAGAAAAGGGCGGAGTCAGCGACTTCCCCGGGATTTCTTCTCCGGCCTTGAACTTCAGCAGCACGCGAAGATCCTTGTCAAGATTCCCCTCGGAGATTTTCTCACTCGAAACCCTCGTCGGATCACGGCGCCCAGAATAAAGAAACATCGGGTGCGCCCTCGCTTGGAGAGGTTGCACCCGACGCTCAAGAAACGTCCGGATGATGTCCACGCTGTTCACCTCCTTCTCAGGAATCAGTTGGAGATCCTCCACCCGACGGTAAAGGGCCTCTATCTCCGCCACCTCACCGTCTAGGATTTGGTTCTTCCAAGACCTCTTCTTATCAATCTTTTGAGAAGGGTCAAAGGGAACAAGACCAAAATCTTGCCCAGGCAAAACGGAGTCGCGGATATAAAACCATCACCTCCGCCAGTACTGGACAGATTCGGACATGGAAAAGGAAAAGAACTGCACATTGGGATTGAGGGAGATGATGAAACCCCCAATGGGATACACACCATCCGAACCAGATTGCCTCTTCACGGAATAAAGCTTCCGGAAGAGGCCAAAGTGCGGCTCAATGCCAAGCCAACACTCGCAAAGTGTGATAAAACACGCAATGTGGAGAAGAGAGTTGGGAGACAGATGATGGAGTTGAACCCCATAGAAGAAGAGCAGTCCACGAAGGAAGTCGTGGACCGGAAAAGAAAACTCGCGAATCACGATGGCAACAAACATAACCCGGTACCCAGATGGGGGACGGGGGATTACCTCATTGCCAGGGAGCCTCACGGCCGTCGTATCTTGCGGGATCAGGCCCCGCTCGCGCAGTTTGCGGAGATCGCTCTCCCACGTCTCTGATCGCCGCCAGCCACCATCGGTGACACGAGCAGCGGTGGTGCCCTTCTTGCCTCCGGCGGCGCTGGTCCCAACCGCAGATGAAGACTTCTTCGCTTTCCCCATGGCGCTACGGCGGTGGTGGCGTTGCCAACGAAGAAAGAACGAAGGAAATGTGGAGGAAACTCTCAGCGCGCAGCAAGAATCGCTCAAGGACAAGGAGGCAGTGAACAGATGAACTGGCGCGGTGAAAAACAAACCACGATTTCACCAAGGATTATAACAGCGAAGACGACGCACGCTGGCCGTCCATCGAGAAGACCTAACGCCAACGGTAGATCTGGCCGTACACGTGTCAGCACCACAACAAACCGTCGTTACCACGCCGTCCACTACGCGCGGAAATCGAGGAGACGCCGTAATCATCTCCACGCCGCGCGTGACCAGTCAATTCAAAGTCAGACAGTGGGACCCACGCTTCGTCCAGTCAAGTCATCTCTGGCGTAGCAGACGCTTGAGGTCATCGATCGTCAGCACTGACGTCATCAAAAGCTATACTAGCACCAACTTCGGCTCCACAGCTAAGAGTACTCACTCGAATCTACGATTCGACTAAATACTCGGGGGCTACTCCTATCAGGAGCGCTGGCCGCGCACCCGACAAACAAATGAGGACAAAATTACTTCTCTGAGTCCTACGTCGAGTCTACGACTCCACTACAGACTCGGGGGCTACGCCCATAGGGAGGATGGATTTAAGCATCCGAAAATTTTCGAGTCCTGCGGACTTAACAACTGAAACAATGCTTGATGTAGAGGGAGTGTCCCAACCTTTATTAACATAAGGTCGTGTCCCCTGTGTTTACAATGCTAGTCCCTGGATCAATAGCTAGCATCCACAGTTAAGATGTAATATCAAGAAACAAAGGTCATAATACAACTTTACAACCAGGAATAACATAATTTTATTTCATCTTACATAGCTCATTTGGCTATTACATTACATTGCAGCAGAATAACTATAAGCATGGGGTCCTTCATCTTCAAAGTGCCACAGGCAAATGTTGGTTGTAGACTTTGTAATCCTAATCAACACACTTCACTAAATCAATCAAACCTGCAACATACAAGTTACAGCCACAAGGGTCAATACATTTGAATTGTATTGGCAAGTGATACTATGGTAGTATAGTGGAGTCTATCATCTATATGCATTTGGCTAAGTGGAGTTGAGGCTTGCATTGCTCAAAATATATTTTTCATTAACATTTGAAAACACTAAGTTTTTGTTTTGACAAAATCTTTTCCAAGACAACTCTCAATCAAAGATTGAAGATTTCAAAAAACCCTTGTTCCACCACAAGTTTTTATCTTAGAAATTTGAATGATGAGATTCTTGATTGCTTCCATGTCTTGATGCTCAAATTTTCCTTTACCAGGGACATGGCTAAGTACTTAGATTTTACACTCTGCAGAGGTGGTGCACTTTCCCCACAAGACTTGGTTTCCCAAGACAAGATCTTTCAGAAGCCTTCCCTTAGACCAAAATGGACGCGTTCCAACCTATCAAAAACTACCACCCTCTGTCCATATGGCTAAGTTCTTGCAACCTATATGATCTAGGCAGAGCCCATAATGCCAAGTGGCTGCACTTGAAGCTTCTCAACATTTGACATCTCAAATCTCTTTGTTCCTGGGTGGCCGTCCACAAGTGAGATACACAAGGTAAACCATAGACATGGGCCTTGTGAACCACTGAACCAAAATCCACCAAGCAATTACCATTCCACCCAGGTGATTCATTAACTTGGTTGTTTTATTAAATAGAAACACAAGTCCTCAGACTTAGGAATTTTTCCATAGTGTGAATATATTTCCACCCTTGTTTTCTATTAGCTAAGCTAAGCATGATAGTAGTAGGAGTCGAAATATTCCACTAAGGTTTCATCTACTAGGTTTTCATATAGCAAGGTTTATACTTAGCAAAATTCCATGCAAGTTTTATTTAGAGAAAATCACTAATGCATAGAGAAAGTAATGGGACAAAAAGTATGAAGCATCACTTGCCTTTTTGGTAGAGTATAAGTTCACTCCTTGTCCTTGCAACAATCACACTCTTCAAGTCACTACAAATCAATAAAGCAAGGCACAATCTCAATCTACCATTCAAGCAAAACAACACATAAAATAACAAAGTCAAAGTAATGCATGTAAACATGCCAAGCTTTGTTTTGTTTGAAAAAGTGGTTCCTAATGGGTCATAAACATTTGAAAACACCTAATGGTCATTTTGTAAGGTGGAAAAGTCATTTGCAAAACGGTTTCTCTTCATAAGCCATTTTCAAAACAAAGTATCATTTTATGTGGTGTAGAAATATTTTTGCTAAGGCATTAATCTATAGGGTTTACCCAATATGTTTTCAAACCTTAAAACTTGGTGTTTGGGGTCAGAGAGTTTAAAACAAAACATTTCCCAAAAGTTTTTCTTCCAAAACCATTTTCAATAAATAAACCACATTTCTATTTGACTAGAAATGGTTTTAAATCAAAGAATCATTCTTTTCCTTCACCAAATGCATTTTTGAAACCATAAAGTGTTTCCTAGGGTCAGTAGGTTCAAATCACACCATTTGCCAAAGATTTTATCCCCAAATTCATTTTTAAACAGTTTTCACAATCTTAACAAGCATACAAATGTTTCTGCAAAAACACACATTTTACCAGAGGCTTTTTATTAAACAAAAGGCATGGTTGGCTAGGGCTTGTCTTGCTGATTCCATTGGTATAAAATTTGTAATTTTTGGACGTGTGGTTTGAAAGTTACAGGGTTTTCAAAATGGCATCTAAATCTGATTTCAAATTCTATTTTAAATCATCCAGTGACACGCGGCGCGTTCTGATTCGTCGAAAACGGTTCGTGCGGATCAGGCGACGCAGGCCGTTGGATCTAATTGATATCGCGTGGCTCAGATGGACGCGTACCTCTTCGATTGGATCTAATCTTAGCCAGATGTTTCGCATCCTACGGCTCCTGATTCACTAACCAAAATCCGACGGCGCTCAACGGTGGCTGGTGGCGGCGACGGTCAGACGACGGCGGAATCGATGCTACAGGAAGCGAGGGAGGAAAAGAACATGCTCACCGTGCTCGCAAGGACGTGGGGACGCTCGAGGTGGTGCCGTCTTGTCGAGGGGCGCACTGGAGCGGGCTTGATTGCTCGCCAGAGTGGAGCTGCGCCTCGGCCTTGCATAGTCGTTGTCGAGGACGGCGCTAGGGATCACTCGGAGGCAAACGAAATGCACGGTCAGATGCGCCAAGACACGGCGAAGGTGTGTGCATGAACGAGAGGGGTCGGGGTAGTCTGGTTTACCAGAGGGAGGTCGTCGGAGAAGAGCCAGATGGCGGCGGTGCTGGAGGTTGTCGTTGCCGAGGCTCAGGGGCGCCCGCGGGTGAATGGAAAGCGCCGGGAGAAGCGCCAGGGCTAGGGGAGTATGTGAGTGTGCTTAAGGAGGCGAGGGGTGGCAGGACACGGCCGAAATTCTCGCCGGAGCGTCGTCGGAACAGAGGGAGTGTGGGGCAAAATTCCGCGGCCTGGGAGCGTGTTGAGATGGGGGAACAGAGGGGAACCAGAGAGGAGTCACTGGCGTTTATCACTGCGTGGTCACGGCGAGGTTTAATCCATCCATCAACGCGAATTCAAGGGAATTAACACGGTAGTAAACGGCGAACGGTCGACGCGGTGGAGACGATGAACAGAAAAGGGTGGGGCATACCTGTCAGCGAGAAGGAGGTGAGGGGGGAGGGGTCCACTTGTCAGCGTCCTCGCGGGTTGCTTCTGCGGTGAAGAAAAACGGTTCGGGGGAGAAAAAGGAGCTGGGCTGCTGGGCTGTTGGGCTAGGCCAGACTGTTCTCATATTTTTTTCTGTCTGATTGTTTTATCCTTTTCTATTTTCTATTTACTGATTTGAAATTTAAACAAACAATTCAGTCAACCAAATCAATTCAAACAAACACCACACTTCACAACTTTGAACTTGGTTTTGTTCAGTAACATAATCAAAATTCCAAAATAAAATAATATTTTTATTCATTTTAGGATCCATTCATTAATTCAAAATAAAATGGACCTTTAGTTATTTAATCAAATAGGGTTTGATTTATTTAATAAAATCTTCATTTGAAATCCAAATACTTTCAAAACCAAATTAGTAGGTCTTATTTGAAGGTAAAGAATACTTGGAAAGCTTGTTTAAAATAAAATAACATTTTTGTTATAAGGTCCATTAATAATTAAATAAAATGGGCCTTAGTTATCAAATAGGATTTGTTTTATTAAAACTTTATTTTTGAAAACTAAAATAGTACCAAACCATTCAGTAGGTTTTATATGAAAATATAAAATACTTTGGAAAACTTATTTTAAAAAATAAACAAGTTTTGATGGTTTAGAAATAATAAAACCTTTATTATTAAAAACTTGGATATTAAATCCTTATTACTTTATTTAAATAAACCTTTACTATTTTTATCAAAGCAAAATGTTTTATTTTCAAAAGCTTGGCCAAGGTTTAATTTGGCTCTATAAAATAATCTTTATTTAAATATTTCTTTTCCCTTTGAAAACCAAAGCCTTTATAAAAAGATTTCAAAGTAGCAGTAAAATATTTTTATTTTTCCTTTACTAAATATTTATCTTTTTAATCCCTTTAGGATTTCTTTGTTCAAAATAGGTTTGAAGATTTCCAATTGGATTCAAAAGTTTCTTCTGGCCCTGAAAATGAACAAAGTTTTATTTTATTCATTTATTTTTCACATTACAAGATTTGGAAAATCTTGGGATGTGACACTTGAATTAAAGTCTCCGTTCGAGTCTACGACTCGAACAGACACTTGGGGGCTACTCCCACAGGGAGCGCTGGTCGCGCACCCTATGAAATCTTCGACTGCGATCTTCCGGATCAGCACGCAAAAACTTTTTGCCAACTCTGCCCAGCAAAACGCTAAGTAAGCAACAATCTCCTTGGCCACCCGAAGCACCTCCGCGGTGACAAACATTCGGATGCTGTGTTTTCGACACAAAGATAAGACCTATAGATATCATCTGATGGCCTGGCAACACACCTGACTGCGCTCTGCTAGTATGAAGCCGTACCAGCAGGTACGATGAAAAATCCCGACGGACGCGTTGGGTACACCAATTAAAACCACTCGAATTCCACTCCTGTAAGACCTCTGCGGCCTGAGTCGAATTATGCCAGCATATGTTCCAGGTCCGGGTTGAGGGACCCGAACCTGAAGAAGATCGTGTCGTTTCGTCCTAAGACAGTTAACTGACCCTGATCCGTCGGGTGAGTCAGGCACACGCATCAACAATCCCTACGCTCATATACTATTAAAACATAGTTGCACCCGAAGAATGGAAGAGTCCTCAGCCGAATCTACGATTCGACTGATCACTCGGGGGCTACTGACATGGTTATACCCTACGGGTACGAGACTTCAGCATACCTGGTCTAGCCCAAGGAAGGCCCACAGCAGATATACGCTGGCCCATGAAGATTTTCGGGTGGCCAAGGCCCATGACGCCTTCGGATCCTTGGAGAGCAAGACTAGCGGAGATAGGAAATTCAAAGGGGTAAAACCCTAGAACTTGTAACCGACTAGGACTATGCCCGGGACCTGCCTAAGTCTATATAAAGGCCAGGAGGGCACGTCCTAGATCTCTCGACTCATACTTTCGCACACGCATCCATGCCAGATCGAATCTGTGCACCCTGTAACCTTCGGTTCCGCTGTAATCAAAGAGCAGACAAGCAGGAGTAGGGTTTTCCCTCCGGGGGCCTGAACCTGGGTAAATCTCGTGTCCCCTGGTTGCTTGTCTGTTAACAGTGCCACGATCTCCAGCATCCTCATCTTCTCCAAAACCCAAGTCCATAACAATGGGCATTGACGAGATTAAACCTCGTCATCGGTCGTGCGCACCTTGTTTTTCTGGCCGTTTGGTTTTAGCGGAGCGCTGCAAAGCTCTGTTGTTTGTTCCCACCAAGTGCCATCTTAGAGCCATGGTGAAGTCAGATGCGGAGAATGTCAGGAAAGCGGAAATATGAGGGCAGCGATGATGATTTTTGTTCTTGTGGCGACGGAGAACTGGCTGCATGATCTAGGACTCGTTGCAGCGACTGTTGGTGCGGGAAGACAACACAGGGGAGTTCCCAGTCTTATCTTGCAGGGTGAAAATCCAAGGTCTGGCCTTAACTGGTTGTGCCTGGAAATGACCTTGTTGAAGGCATTGTTTTGTGAGCAACGACTTTCTCTAGGGTGAAAACCTATGATCTTTGATCGGGCAACGATGACACTTGGGCACTATTTTCTTCTTGAAGGCGTTGTTATTGGAGTGGAGGACTACTGATGTTGTTCTGATGGTGTCACTGTCGTTAATTTGAGGATTAGTTCTCTGTAGCGGGACTTTTCTTTTTTTTGTAATTCTTTTTTCTTTTTTCTAGGTTGTGTGCATCCGTAGAGCCGCTAGGGCATGCGTTGTTGCAGAGGCTGGGTGTAATTGGTATCCTGTGATATTAATATATACTCTTTTCCAAAAAAAATATACACACATTGATCAAAATGTCAATGTGTGTGTGTGCTTGTGATAGCATCGTGACAATGACAAACACCATACATCTAACCTGTGTCATGGAGAAAATTTTACAAGATATAAAGTAGTATTGCTTGCTCTCTTCTCTTCAAGGATGATACTTTGATATTCTTCAAGGCATAGATGGCGTGATTCAAGAACATTGTGTTGCTTGAGTAGGGACGAAGCGAGGATCTCACATTGAGGGGGAATAAGCCTATAAGTAATTAAGAAAGAGGAGTTATAAACTTCTAATGGTTAGTAATCTTCAGAAATCTGAACCCACGATGGATATATATCCATCGCCCTTGTCTTGGTCCCTAGGATTTAATAGTAGTGGCTTAACCATAGCGAATCATCGATTCAATTCAGCAAAGGATTACCAACTATGGTAAGACAAAAGATGGTGCCAAAAAAAAGAGTTGAGCGATTGTTAACTAAGTATGTACCCAGATGTTGGATGGAATACTGATGGGGTCTTCGAATCCTACCATGAAGGGGGTGGGGCGTAAGGGTGATCACCGAGTTGGTGACATATACAATCCCCACATACTCCATAGTTTGTTTTAAGCTCCCACATGGCATGCCATGTTCCTGTATTAGTTCTCTTATTCACAAGTTTTTAAGGACAATAAACGGGGAAAAATAATTCTAATACTGTGGCTCTCGTGGGATACAATTGTAGCTCCATTGTATATGGAAGCTCCAGCTCCACAGAAACTTAGATCCTAAACCTATACCCCTTTGCCCAAGCATATCCTTTAAGATCGAACTGTCTTAGCTCGCAATTTATCGAAGCGGCCTACATTCCTCCAAAAATTTGGAGAACAAGCACTCATGTTAAGGTACTTAATCTATGTACACTCACACGGTTTACAGTCATGTATTTATCTGGTATCAAAGTCAGATTTCCAGCAATCTTACACACAATTTTGGGATAAGTTTATACGAAGGGTGTGCTTTATTAAACACAAAAACAAGTGAGATGTTTTTTTCTTTTTGGTTTGAGGAGGGGAATAAGTCTATATAACCCCGCAACTATTAGTATTTGGACGCAGCACCCCCCTAAGTTTAAAGTGGTGCACTTCACACCCACAAGTATGCAATACCAGGTAATTCACCCCCCTAGGCTTCGGTAAGCAGTTTTGTAGGCTGGTTTAGCCACATGGCACTCTTTCATTCGCACACAACGTCAATGATGTCAGGAGGGAGCACAGATGGAAAAGATCATGGTCCGCCATGACCTCTAGCTGCTCCCCCGCTGTTTCCACGCTCAGGGGAACCCCCGCTAATGCCGGATGACCTATGGCAACGGTGTTGGAATTATGCCCTAGAGGCAATAATAAAGATGTTATTATTATAATTCTTGTTCATGATAAAGTTTATATTCCATGCTAGAATTGTATTAAGCGGAAACTTTAATACTTGTGTGGTTTGTGAACAACACCGTGTCCCTAGTACGCCTCTATGGACTAGCTCATTGATTAATGATGGTTAAGGTTTCCTAACCATAGACATGAGTTGTCGATTAATAATGAGATCATATCATTGGGAGAATGATATGATGAACAGACCCAAACTAAGCGGAGCAATTAGACCGTGTCATCGTGTTCATCTTTGTGAAGCTTTTCTTATGTCAACTATTGTATTCCTTAGACCATGAGATAATGCAACTCTCTGGTATCGGAAGAACGCTTTGAGGTCATCAAATGTCATCCTATGAGAGGGTGATCATAAGGTGTCTCTCAGGTGATCGGAAAATACCTGTTGGGTTGTATGTATCGAGATGGGATTTGTCACTCCCAAGTCGGAGAGATATACTTCGGGCCCACTCGGTAATCGATATCAACACCGCTTGCAAGCACGTGGTTAAGGAGTTAATCACAAAGTGATATCGGATTACAGAACGAGTAAAGTACTTGCTGTGAACGAGATTGAACTAGGTATGACGGTACCGACGATCGAATCTCGGGAAAGTAAAATATCGCGAGACGAAGGGAATATATATATGGGATTGATTGAATCCTGGCATCATGGTTCATCCGATATGATCATCGATGAATGTGTGGGAGTCAATATGGGTTTCCAGACCCTGCTGTTGATTATTGATAGAAGATCATGTCTGCATATTCTCGAACCCGTAGGGTCACACACTTAACGTGTCTCGACGCTAGGATAGATTGGATAATTGGTTTATGAGTTTTTGTTCGGAGTCTTGGATGGGATCTGGGACATCACGAGAGGTTCCAGAATGGTCCGGAGAATAAGATTCATATAAGGCAATGCAGTTTTTAGAGTTCGGAATTGTTTCGGGTTATTCGGTATTGTATCGGAAGCTTCTAGAACCTTCCGGAGTGGGACCAACATGGCCCCACTTGTCGGGAGGGGGCGTGGGCCTATGAGGGAGTGCCCTGGCCGCATTGGTACAGGGGCACAAGGCCTAGGGCTTGGGGGAGGGGCAAGGGCCAGCCGCCCACCCCTCTATATAAAGAGGGCTGGGGGCGCACCCCTCCCACACCTCCTCCAAAACCCTAGCCGCCCTGCTGCCCCTCCTCTCTCTCTCCCTCCCGACTGCGCGTAGGGGAAGCCCTGCCGCAGAAACTCTCCACCGCTTGCACCGCGCCATCGCATTGTAGATCCAATCCATCTCTCCACCCTACTTGCTGGACCGAGGAAGGAGGAGACGTCGAGGTGCCGCACGTGTGCATCTCTCGGAGGCATCGCCACTTGCGGTGTTAGATCAGATCGGATCACGAGGAGGAGAAGCGAGTACGACTACATCACCCACATTTCGTCGAACGTTCCGCTGTGCGAATCTTCAAGGCTATGAAGATCTCATCTATCCCCCCTCGTTGTTTGCATCTCCTAGATTAGATCTTGACTTTCCCGTTCGCATCCGTAGAAATTTTTTGATTTACTATGCTGCGAAACCCTACAGTGGTATCAGAGCTAGATCTATGCGTAGATGTGTTTCACGAGTAGAACGCAACATGGTTGTTGCGGGCGTTGATGTTTTCTGTTGCAAGCCTCTTGTTTGTGCACTTCTTATGACGTGGGATAGTGAGATCGAAGCGGTCCAGGCCAACCTTACGCGACATCGTTCGCGAGACCGGCTCCGCACTTGATGTGTGGCTTGTTCCACACATGCGGCTGGTGGATGCCAGTTTCTCTCACTATAGTTGTCATGGGATTTACACTGGAGTTTGGCAACCATAATATCACCGTTGTGGCTTTTCGTAGGTAAGAATTGTTCTTAGCTTGCTACTCCCATAAGCCACATAAAACATGCAACAACAAACTAGAGGCGTCTAACTTGTTTTTGCAGGGAGTGTTTTCTGTGATATGGTATGTCCCAAGATGTGATGTGTATGTTGTATGCAATGATCATGTTTTGTAATGTTTCATGACTTGCATGTCGATGAGTACACAACCGCCAGGAGCCATATGGTTGTCTTAATAATTGTGTATGACCTGTGTGTCAACTTCTTATACGCCATGTAATAGCTTTACTTTATCGCTAAGTAGTTAGCAATAGTTGTAGTTGCTATTCATGGTGGAGGCAATCATGGTGGAGTGATGGAGATCATGCCGGCACGCACAAGATGGAGATCATTGCGCGAAGATTGGCTATACCATGTCACATAAAGTTATATGCATGTGATATTTATCCTTTTATGTATCTTATTATGCTTAGATCGCGACGGTAGCATTATAAGATGATTCCTCACTTAAAGATCAAGATAAAACTGTGTTCTCCCCATGTATGCACCGTTGCGAAAGTTCATCGTTTTCAAGCATCACGTGATGCCCGGGTGCTATAAACTCTACGTTCACATACAACGGGTGCAAGCCAGTTTTGCACACGCGGAAATACTTGGGTTTGACTTTACGAGCCTAGCATGTACAGACATGGCCTCGGAACACATGAACCGAAAGGTTAAGCATGAGTCATATGAATGATATGATCGACACTTCGTTTTCCACCATTGAAACCACATCTCTTCTCGTGAAGATCGGATTAGGTGTGGTGAATTTGGATCATGTTGACTAAACAACTTGAGGGATGTTGAATTTAGTGGGAGTTCATCTAGTAATTTGATTAAGTTGAACTAGTTATCATGAACATAGTCTAAATTGTACTTGCAAATTTTGTAGATCAAATGGCTAAGTCCAACTTCAACTTCAACGTTTTTGCTGAGAAAGAAAAGCTTAAGAACAATGGGTCTAACTTCACCAACTGGTTCCGCAATCTGAGAATCATTCTCACTGGCGGACAAAAGGACTATGTCCTTGAGAATGCGCTAGGTGACGCCCCTGCTATAGATGCGCCGGCTGATGAGAAAGCTGTTTATCAGTCGCGCAAAGATGATTATGGTGTGATTAAGAGCACCATGTTGTTTGCTATGGAATCGGACCTTCAAAATCGTTTTGAAGATTACCCCGGGCCCTTTGAGATTCTTGAGGAACTGAAAACTATGTTTCAGACTCAGGCCCGTTCTGAGAGATATGAGATCTGTGAGAAATTATTTAACTGCAAGATGGAGGAAGGCAGTTCCGTTAGTGAGCACGCCATTAAGATGTCGGGCTACACTCAACGTCTTGAGCAACTGGACTGCAAGATTCCAGAGGAGCTCAAGATTGACAGGGTTCTGCAATCACTCCCTCCTAGCTATAAAGGTTTTGTAGTTACTCATAATCAGATTGGTTCCGCTGATACGATCACTGAGCTCTTCGCTAAGCTAAAAGCTGCGGAGGTGGACATCAAGAAAGATAATCATGTGTTGATGGTCAACAAGCCCCCCAGCTTTAAGAAAGGTAAGGGTGCAAAGAAGCCCTTCAAGAAAGGCAGCAGAAAGCGTGTTGCCCCTGCTGAGAAGAAGCTCAAGTCTGGACCTAAGCCGGACACTGAGTGCTTCTATTGCAAGGACAAGGGTCACTGGAAGCGCAACTGTCCGAAGTACTTAGCGGACAAGAAGGCTAGCACCATCAAAGGTATATTTGATATACATGTTATTGATATTTTCCTTACTAGCCCTCGTTGTAGTGCCTGGGTATTTGATACTGGTTCAGTTGCTAATATTTGTAACTCGAAACAGGAGCTGCGGAATAGACGGCGGCTAGCGAGGGATGAGGTGACGATGCGCGTTGGCAACAGATCAAGAGTTGATGTGATGGCCGTCGGCACGCTCTCCTTAGTTTTACCTTCGGGATTAGTTTTAAACCTCAATAAATGTTATTATGTGCCTGCGTTGAGCATGAACATCATTTCTGGATCGTGTTTATTGCAAGACGGTTATTCATTTAAATCTGAGAATAATGGTTGTTCTATTTATATGAGTAACATCTTTTATGGTCATGCACCTGCTGTGAATGGTTTATTTCTTCTGAATCTCGAAAGGGATGAAACACACATCCATAACATTGAGGCTAAGAGATGCAAGGTAGATAGTGATAATACTACTTATTTGTGGCACTGCCGTCTAGGTCATATTGGTGTAAAATGCATGAAGAAACTCCATTCTGATGGACTTTTGGAGTCTCTTGATTTTGAATCATTTGACATGTGTGAACCATGCCTCATGGGCAAGATGATCAGAACCCCGTTCTCCGGAATGATGGAGCGAGCAACGGACTTGTTGGAAATCATACATACCGATGTATGCGGACCGATGAGTGTTTCGACACGCGGTGGATATCGCTACTTTCTCACTTTTACCGATGACTTAAGTAGATATGGGTATATCTATTTAATGAAACATAAATCTGAAACATTTGAAAAGTTCAAAGAATTTCAGAATGAAGTGGAAAACCATCGTAACAGAAAGATTAAGTTTCTACGATCCGATCGTGGAGGTGAATATTTGAGTTATGATTTTCTCACGTATCTTAAAGCAAGCGGAATCATTTCGCAACTCACGCCACCCGGAACACCACAGCGCAATGGTGTGTCTGAACGCCGGAATCGAAGTCTATTAGATATGGTCTGATCAATGATGTCTCTTACTGATTTGCCGTTATCATTTTGGGGTTATGCATTAGAAACCGCTGCATTCACTTTAAATAGGGCACCATCTAAATCCGTTGAGACGACACCGTATGAACTATGGTTTGGTGCTAAACCTAAGTTGCCGTTTCTTAAAGTTTGGGGATGCGAAGCTTACGTCAAGAAGTTGATGCCGGACAAGCTCGAACCCAAAGCGGAGAAATGCGTCTTCATAGGATACCCTAAGGAAACTATTGGGTATACCTTCTATCACAGAACCGAAGGCAAAGTGTTTGTCGCAAAGAACGGATACTTTCTTGAGAAGGAGTTTCTCTCGAAAGAAGTGAGTGGGAGGAAAGTAGAGCTAGACGAGGTTGTTGAACCTTCTCTTGAGTTGGAGAGTAGCGCAGCACCTGAAATTGTTCCAGTGCCGTCTGCACCGACAATAGAGGAAGCTAATGACAAGGATCATGAAGCTTCGGACGATGCTACTACTGAACGTCGCAGGTCGACAAGGTCGCGTGCCCCTCCTGAGTGGTACGACAACCCTGTCTTAACTGTCTTGTTAGTAGACGACAGTGAACCTGCAAACTATAAGGAAGCGATGATGAGCCCAGACTCTGAGAAATGGCTAGAGGCCATGAAATCCGAATTGGGATCCATGAGCAAAAACCAAGTATGGACTTTGGTGGACCCTCCTAGCGACCGAAAGGTCGTTGAGTGCAAATGGATTTTCAAAAGGAAAACGGACGTGGATGGTAATGTTACCGTCTATAAGGCACGACTTGTCGCGAAAGGTTTTCGACAAGTTCAAGGTGTTGACTATGATGAGACTTTATCTCCCGTAGCGATGTTTAAGTCCATTCGGATTTTATTAGCAATTGCTGTGTTTCATGATTATGAAATATGGCAGATGGATGTCAAGACTGCGTTCCTCAATGGCAACATTGATGAAGAGTTGTATATGATGCAACCCGAAGGTTTTGTCGATCCTAAGGATGCTGATAAAGTGTGCAAACTTCAGCGTTCCATTTATGGACTGAAGCAAGCATCTCGGAGTTGGAACCTTTGTTTTGATCAAGTGATCAAGAGCTTTTGATTTGTTCCAAATTGCTACGAAGCTTGTATCTACAAGAAAGTGAGTGGGAGCTCAGTGACATTTCTGGTATGTGGATGACATATTGATTATTGGAAATGACATTGACATGCTTAATGATGTGAAGAGTTATTTGAACAAATGTTTTTCAATGAAAGACCTAGGGGAAGCTACTTATATATTGGGCATCAAAATCTATAGAGATAGACAAAGACGCCTAATAGCTTTAAGCCAGAGTACATACCTAGACAAAGTTCTGAAAAGGTTCAGAATGGATAAGGCAAAGAAAGGTTCAGTGCCTATGTTGTCAGGTAAGATATTGAGCAAGGCTCAGTGTCCAGCTACGGTAAATGATAGAGAAGCTATGAGCAAAGTGTCTTATGCCTCGGCCATAGGTTCTATCATGTATGCCATGCTGTGTACTAGACCGGATGTGTCCAATGCTCTTAGTTTGACGAGCAGATACCAAAGTGATCCAGGAGTGGAACACTGGACAGCCGTGAAGAACATCCTAAAGTACTTGAATAGGACTAAAGAAATGTTCTTAGTCTATGGAGGTGATGAACAACTCGTCGTAAAGGGTTACGTTGATGCTAGTTTCGACACCGACAAGGATGATTCTAAATCTCAGACAGGATACGTTTATATTTTGAATGGAGGAGCTGTGAGCTAGAGAAGCTGCAAGCAAAGCGTGATCGCGGGATCTACAGTAGAAGCGGAATACATGGCTGCTGCAGAAGCGTCGAGTGAAGGAGTTTGGATCAGGAACTTCATCACTGAGCTTGGCGTGGTTCCAAGTGCCTTGGACCCACTGGAGATATTGTGTGACAACACTGGCGCCATAGCACTAGCTAAGGAACCAAGATATCATCCAAAGACCAAACATATCAACCGCAAGTTTCATATAATCCGAGATTATATTGCAGATGGAGATCTGAAGATTAGCAAAGTACATACAGATCTGAATGTCGCAGATCCATTGACTAAACCTCTTCCACAAGCAAAACATGATCAGCACCTTAGTGCCATGGGTGTTAGATTGTTGCCAGATGTAAACTAGATTATTGACTCTAGTGCAAGTGGGAGACTGTTGGAATTATGCCCTAGAGGCAATAATAAAGATGTTATTATTATAATTCTTGTTCATGATAAAGTTTATATTCCATGCTAGAATTGTATTAAGCGTAAACTTTAATACTTGTGTGGTTTGTGAACAACACCGTGTCCCTAGTACGTCTCTATGGACTAGCTCATTGATTAATGATGGTTAAGGTTTCCTAACCATAGACATGAGTTGTCGATTAATAATGAGATCATAACATTGGGAGAATGATATGATGGACAGACCCAAACTAAGCGGAGCAATTAGATCGTGTCATCGTGTTCATCTTTGCGAAGCTTTTCTTATGTCAACTATTGTATTCCTTAGACCATGAGATAATGCAACTTCCTGGTATCGGAAGAAAGCTTTGAGGTCATCAAACATCATCCTATGAGAGGGTGATCATAAAGGTGTCTCTTAGGTGATCGGAAAATACCTGTTGGGTTGTATGTATCGAGATGGGATTTGTCCCTCCCAAGTCGGAGAGATATACTTCGGACCCACTCGGTAATCGATATCAACACCGCTTGCAAGCACGTGGTTAAGGAGTTAATCACAAAGTGATATCGGATTACGGAACGAGTAAAGTACTTGCTGTGAACGAGATTGAACTAGGTATGACGGTACCGACGATCGAATCTCGGGCAAGTAAAATATCGCGAGACGAAGGAAATATATATATGGGATTGATTGAATCCTGGCATCGTGGTTCATCCGATATGATTATCGATGAATGTGTGGGAGTCAATATGGGTTTCTAGACCCCGCTGTTGATTATTGATAGAAGATCATGTCTGCATATTCTCGAACCCGTAGGGTCACACACTTAACGTGTCTCGACGCTAGGATAGATTGGATAATTGGTTTATGAGTTTTTGTTCGGAGTCTCGGATGGGATCCGGGACATCGCGAGAGGTTCTGGAATGGTCCGGAGAATAAGATTCATATAAGGCAATGCGGTTTTTGGAGTTCAGAATTGTTTCGGGTTATTCGGTATTGTACCGGAAGCTTCTAGAACCTTCCGGAGTGGGACCAACGTGGCCCCACTTGTCGGGAGGGGGAGTGGGCCTATGAGGGAGTGCCCTGGCCGCATTGGGCCAGGGGCACAAGGCCCCATAGGGCCCAGGCGGCTAAACCCTAGGGAAACCCTAGGGGAGCTTCTAGAAGGGGGGAAACTTTTCCCCCACTCCTCCCTCCTTTGTCCGCCGACCTAGGGCTTGGGGGAGGGGCAAGGGCCAGCTGCCCACCCCTCTATATAAAGAGGGCTGGGGGCTCACCCCTCCCACACCTCCTCCAAAACCCTAGCCGCCCTGCTGCCCCTCCTCTCTCTCTCCCTCCCGACTGCGCGTAGGCGAAGCCCTGCCGTAGAAACTCTCCACCGCTTGCACCGCGCCGTCGCGTTGTAGATCCAATCCATCTCTCCACCCTACTTGCTGGACCGAGGAAGGAGGAGACGTCGAGGTGCCGCACGTGTGCATCTCTCGGAGGCATCGCCACTTGCGGCGTTAAATCGGATCGGATCGCGAGGAGTAGAAGCGAGTACGACTACATCACCCACGTTCCGTCGAACGTTCCGCTGTGCGAATCTTTAAGGGTATGAAGATCTCATCTATCCCCCTCGTTGTTTGTATCTCCTAGATTAGATCTTGACTTTCCCGTTCGCATCCGTAGATTTTTTTTGATTTACTATGCTGCAAAACCCTACAAACGGCGGTATCGCGGGAAATGCTAGAGTGGCAACATGCGGTGCTCGACCAGGTGGGACACGTCAATGGTTGCGTACAAGGGGATGAGGGCGGGCAACGGTCATGATGGCAGGAAGTAGCGGAGCATGAGTCCTCACTGTTTGCACGGAGGCCGTCCTTAATCTATCCTTGGGCTACAGGTTCTACCATGTGGGAAGGACGACAAGCTTAGGCGTCAAAGCTGACCGGAGCAGTGCTTTAAATCCTCAAAACAATTTCTAATCTGATTAATTATCCTCAAAAATTGGCTTCACAAATTTACTAATTACCTTCTTGTATTTAATTTAATATGTGGAACCAACGTAAGCTTTGCTGATTTGGGGCGCTGCTGGTTCTTAGGATACGAAGCATAGATGTGGATGCCTCGGACAGGAGCACTGCACCAACTGTTGCTGCCCGGGACAGAGAACGCAAAAGCCTTTGCCGCTACTAGTGTATGCGAGCGCCGCAGCTAGTCGGGACAGGAGCGCTACACGAATAGGCTCGACCACCGATTTCTCCTAGCTGGTTTTGGCAGAGTTACACGTAACCAAAACCGGCCTGCAAAACAGCTTAGGAGGGGCCGGGGTTAATTACCCGGTATTGCATATTTGAGGGGTTAAGTGCACCACTACGAACTTAGAGGGTGCTGCGTCCCAAACATAATCAGGGTCGGCTCTATATTTTCCAGGGCCCTTGGGCGAAGTCGATAAAAGGTTCCCAACAGACAATATATATATCTACGTATAACTAGATATATAGATGTTATATGTGCCAATTTTACTTGCAAAATATTTAAAAGCATATAACCACACGTTCATAGTCGAGATGTCTATAAATAATTGTCAAGCACTAAAGCATTGTGATATTTAGATGGAAAAAATAAAAATAGTAGGAAAATATAACAAGTATTTCATGCTAGTGAATATCTCAAAAAAACCCAACCTCCAATTAGTTCAACGATAATTAAGCTTCAGTGCTTCGTAAAAAGCTTCTTCGTGCATTTCTAGATGCAAAATCATCGAGGACACTATCAAGATTAATGTTATCCAATATATCCTTCTTAATACAACATGTAGCCAAGCCATTCAATCTGTCTTGTGATATAGTTGACCTTAAACAGTTCTTCAATAGCTTTATTTTAGAGAAACTTCTTTCAGCTGAGACCATGGTTACAGGTGAAGTCAAAAGGATCCGATAGGCAACTGAGACATTTGGATAGAAATCTACGGTTGTAATGAATTTAAGAATCTCCTACGCCGACATCAAATTATCTGGCAAAGTTACTTGCAATACCTTTAACTGAGAGAAAAAATCATTAAGATCGACATCACATGAATTCTCATGAGTAAAAGTTTCTGCAAAAGTAGTGCAAGATTTTCGTAGATTACTTTCATCCATAGACTTCAGATTATTTGAGTTGAATAAGAAACCAAACACCTTCTCAAATTTCTTCAGCTGCTCAAATCAACTATTCAATGAAGAAATTGCAGTGTCAACAATGACAAGAAAGTAAAAAACTCTGAAAGATTCAATAGCTGACAACTGTAATTCTTCTTTATCATTATTGATTTCATCAAAATGCTTTTTTCTTTTACTTTGACGTTTTGTACAAAATTTTGGCTCTATGTCCATAAAATATCAAGGTTTTTGGCACTTTCAATGCTAGTATCGAATCCTTCAACTCTGAACTTCTAAAAAAATTCAAGGACCCCTTCAATGTGTTTGACAGTAGCATCAATGCACACAATTTTTTCCTGTAACTTCTTGCTCACCATATTTACATAAAATAAAACCTCGTGCCAAATAACCATACCAACTAAAGTCTCAAATTTCCCAAGTACTTTATACAATGATTGGGCATCACTAACCGTAGCTGGATCATCAGTAGAAGTCTTCTCTAGTTTCTTCAAAGATGATCTTACTTGGACAATTTGGAATTTTATAGGTTATACACTCTTTATTCGACTCTCCCAACGAGTATCTGACAATGATTTGAGAGTCATATTTGGAATATTATCAAGCAAAATCTTTCACCTCTTAGTAGAACGTGCAAACAATACATATATATGTTGGATAATACCGAAGAATGAAATAGCCTGTTCACATGATTTTGCCATATCACAAAGAGTGAGATTCAAACTATGACACAACGCACAATTAACGTCATTTGTTCTTCATGGCTCACATCCAAGGTACAATCTAAGATAACAGAGAAATACTTGACATCCTTGATGATCTTTAACATAACCTTTCTCACAGCATCGGCAAGGAGCGAGGTCAACTCATTTTGAATGTTGTGGCCAAGATAATGATGATGAATTTCATTGTTTTGAATGCGTCTAATATGTTCTTACATCACATGATCAAATTCGGCAATCATTTCAACCGTGCCTAGAAAATTTACATTACTATCTTGATACAACTTCTCATTTGATCCTCGAAAGGCCAAATTATGTTTTACAAGAAACTTCACTGTAGCAACTATTCTTTGTAAAACCTGTCACCAACACTCTTTTTCCTTTGCAACCAACCGTTGCATGTCATCATCAATTGTTTGCTTTTTGCTTAACCTCAACCTTAGTTCATTCCATGTATTTATGTTTGTCAAATTCTCAACACTCTTCTCATGATCTTTGAGTCTTGGACTAAGACGCTGCCAATCTCTCAATCCATCACATGCTAGCAATGACTTATTATTATTTGATTTGAACAATTTGCAGCAAAAACAATAAACTTTGTCCACCTCTTTGGAGTAAACCGACCACTTTCTATCAACAACCTCACAATTGACTAACTTTTTGGAGTAGTATTCATAAGAAAAATGTCTAACTTTGTCATCCTTAGGAAACTCCAGACCCAATTCTCTCATAGGTCTCTTTTCAATTAAAATATCCCTTTTGCAATTATCAAGATTATTCCATGTTCTAGGATCATAGATAGATGAAAGAGAATTATCTTGCTCATCACCACTAGAGCATCTGCATGGCAAACAAAAGATTGTAATTACTTACTTACTTACTTAAAGATGGCAAACAAAAAATTGATGCTAGTTAGTTATTTACCGTTTTCCAGGGATTTTTTATCACCACTAGGAGCATCTTGTTCTTCCCCTATATTGTTCTTATTAACATTAACATCAACATCAACATCTGCATGGCAAACAAAAGATTGTAATTAGTTACTTATTTACAAAAGATCGAAAAATTGACGCTAATTAGTTATTTACCGTTTTCCGAGGATTGTTCATTGGCCTCAAAGTTTGCATTTGAATTATTCTCATCATCTTCTCCGAGATCAGATTCTTGCCTTTGATTATTATTGTTGACATCAACACTACTTTTTGTTAGAAAAAACTTATTTAAAACACCTCTTTGTGAATCAATAAGCTGATTCTCTCTCTTTCTTTTCTTATTTTTCGCAGCACCCGATAATTGCTTCCCCATCGTAACACCTATCAAAGATTGTGATGGAATTTATGTCAAAGACCGTAACACCGAATCGAGAGATTAATTAGAAGAATTAAATTAGGAATTGATAAGAAGGAATTAGACATAAACAGATAAACTTACAGTATGTGAATGATCTAAGTTACTGATTAGTCAGACCCAAATAAACGGATAAACAAAAGGAATTAGCCGCGCGGGGGGAGGGGGGCTGGGCTGGGGCGCTGGCGTTGGGCGTGGCCGCTTGGGCTGGGGCGATGTGCCGCGCTGCGCCCTGCGTCTGCGTGTCTGTGGTGCGGCGTGGCGACGAAACCGCGAGCGCGAGGCGATCCAAGGAGTTCGCGATCGCGGCACAGGCAGGGCGACATTTCGGTTTTGCCCCGCGATCGAGGAGACATAACCCTGTCCATGTCGATCAATCTCTCTCCTGGCTATTTTTTTTGGGCCCTTTTAGTTTAGCGCTAAAAAAATAGCCTCCCTCTGGCCTGGGCTCTTAGCCAAGGCACAACCCTGCCATGGGTTAGAGCCGAGGCTGAACATAATAGTTGTGGAGGTTGTATAGACTTTTTTCGTTTTTTTTTCCTTTTTTAAGCGAACTGAGCAGTGTGAAAGCTAAACAGGCCTCGTGTCCTGTCCTGAATCCTGATCGACTTCAAGGACAGCCCAGTTTTACGCAGCCCATCTCCATCCAGCGAATCTCCAGGTTGACGACCGGCCCGCTATTGGCAGGAGAACGTTCGCCCAGCGGGGAGCAGAGAGCTACCTCTCATCTCACCATCACCACCAAGCGGAGGAGCCACCTGAGTACGGACGGTGACCGAGAGAGGGCGGCGGCCGGAGAGGGGCGGCGAAGCGGCGACCGGGCGAGATGGCGTTCATCCAGCGCGCGGTGAAGGTTCCTCCGAACTCGGCCTCGCTGGAGGAGGCGCGGCACCGCGTGTTCGACTTCTTCAGGCAGGCGTGCCGCTCCATCCCCTCCGTCATGGAGATCTACAACCTCGACGACGTCGTCACCCCCGCCCAGCTCCGCTCCAGCATCTCCCAGCAGATCCGCAAGAACAAGGGCGTCTCCGACCCCAAGGTGCCCCCTCCCACCCCATTTCGATTTGCCTCTTCGAATGGATAGCTGTAGAACGAAGGAACAAGCGCGTTGCCGTATTCTCCGATCTGGACGTTGTCCGATCCTCCGGAAGGGGCACTTACCTCGAAATCTGTTTATAGGTTAGGATTCGCTGATGAATCATGGTAGGAGTTGTTGAATGGGCAGGTGTTTGTTAACCTAGCTGGGTATTTCTGCGGGAATACGCGTTGACAACTTATTGTTTCTAGTGGGGAGTTATACTGCCGGTATGGGAATCTCGCATTGTGGGTAGTAATTTGTCCACAGATGGGTGGCCAATTTCGCATTGGGTGCTCATAGCCCTGGGGTCTGGATTTCGCATTGGGTGCTCATTGTCCACAGAAGTGGTTCCTACTCATGCTGGCGGCCTTAACATATTCAACTAGAAGAAGTGAGTGATTTATAGCCCCAAGTTCTTGCGACCTCAATCTCTGAGGGAGGCGACAAGCTGACAAACAATGATTTCTCGAACGGGCAGCTGGGTAGGAGCGTGTGGCCACCGTGGCCTCATGAGAATACCGAGAAATAGCAAATACATGCTTAGCGAGTATTAGCTTTCTTGAACTTAGTAGTTTCTTTGCACAAGATAGATGTTTATGCTTCACCTTTGGATATGCAAGATAGATCGGGAATCAGATGTGATGAAAGTTTGGTTTTATGTACAATGTTTTTGTAAATTTAGTAAAAACTGGGTTTCTAGGATTTGCATGGAAATTCTTAGCGTTATAGTGGATCACGTCACTGCCGCTACAGTAAAATTCGAATCGCTGGTCTTCATGGGGTCATTGTTGTGGCGGACTGTTGGAGCTACTGTTGTTTTGAGTATTGGAGATAAATTCATTGGAGCTGTTACAATATATGATCTACCTTGAGACTATAGTTTGTCTTGCAACAAACAATGTTATATACTCCCTCCGACCCATATTAGTTGACTTAGATTCATCTAGATATGAATGTATCTAGTCAAGTTTTAGTGCTAGATACATACGAATCTAGACTAATATGGGTCGGAGGGAGTATCTTTTTGCAGATAGGATTTACACACACCAAGTATGGCCTATAAATCATATTTGGCACAACGATATATTTGTATGCAGTTTATTGTAAATTTGTTATTAACAATATCCATCTGTCTTTTGTATGTCTTCACAATTTAATCCTCCTGATGACTAATTAATATCACTGATAACTTGGAGGCCCCAAGGAATTTGGTTTAAGTTGCCATTTTTCACAAAATGGCGGAAACTGGAAACAGACCAGCAAGTTTTTAAGTCCTATTTTTTGCGTCAAAAAGAGTTTTGAGGCCCTGTTCTACAGGACTACCAAGTTTTTCTGGATAACCACGTTATCCACCAACCAAGTGTTCTAATTTCTAGACATGAATCATGACTGTAATAATTTATTGGAGTTTTTCAGTTCTTTCATTACCAGCTGCCTATCCCTGTTTATTGGGATGTAAAGTACTGAAATCTTCATAAAGGAGCTTGTTTAATGCCAAAGTAATGTCAGCTGTGTTCTTTACTTATATATTGAGTAGTGATAATTTTTTTTCTGTGTAATCATGATATTTAGCTGGAGATGTTATTTGTTTTTCTTTTGCTTGCTGATTTTGGCTAGTTTGATTGAGAAAGAGCGCTCAAGTCTGCTTCCATGCACTTATATTCAATTCATAGCGATTCCTGTTTTCCAACCGTTTATGCCATTTTGCTTTGCTATGCTTGCCTCTTGTGCTAGTAGTATGTGCCGACTTTGGAATAACGCTCAATATGATTTGGTTGTTCTTTACCTGACATTCAGAATTAAATAATAATTTTAGGTTAGTGAAAAAGTGTTTAGAGTTAGGATTCTTTCCTTTTACTTTCTAAAACTCTATAATCATGTTGACAGATTAAGTTAGATGGATCAAGAAAAAGTTCTATTTGATGTATTCAACTATAGCTATCAAAACAAGATTCTGCTATCTGATCGATACATGATGGTAGTATCTGTATCATTGTATGCAATGAATTTGAGGCCATTTGTTTGCAAAAACTTCAGTAATGTAATTAAATTTAGTGATGAATTTCTTACCTGCACCTTAATTTTGTCCGTTTGGTAAGACTGTCTAGATCACATCACTATTCTTCAATACTTATACTTTTTACTACTGATCTGCATTGTACAGTACATCACTGGTTTCAGAAATATCTAGCACAATCCCTATGATATTGGTACGAGGGAACTGCAATTTTAGGAAAACATCTCTTTTCATTTGAGCTTACCTTTCGTGCAAACAAACAGGTCATTGATATGCTTCTCTTCAACGGGATGGAGGAGCTGAACAACATTACTGAGCATGCAAAGCAGCGCCACCACATCATTGGCCAATATGTGGTCGGCCACAAGGGGCTGGTGCAGGACCTCGACTCCAAGGACCAAGGGAGCTCTGAGTTCCTGAAGAAATTCTACACCAGCAATTACTAGAACCCGAGGCAGCCACACAAATTTCCACCTTTATGTAGCAGTGCTCTTTGACATGTGCGCTATGAATAAGACGCTGAGAAACCTACCCACCCCAGCCCATTTGTTGTTACTGGAGGTTTGCTTTGTTCTGTTGGACACTCTCCACTCAAATTATATGATGTTGCTAGTGAAATTGCTTGTAATCCGTGGACATTTGTACTTCCAGAGCTGCTGTTCAGGACCTGACAGTAGCTTCTTATTATATACCTATATCACTCCTTGTTGGGTTAGAAGGCCATGTCATCTGCAACTTAGAATGCGGCTCATGTTCTAAGCACCATCAACAAGATGATCAACATGTCTTGTCTGAAAACCTGGAATCCTTGGAGCTCAACAAGATGATCAACATGTCTTGTCTGAAAACCTGGAATCCTTGGAGCTCATGTTCCAAGCTCCACCAGCATTTCAGTTTCGGAGTGTTCACATCCTGTCTGAATATCTAATGATGTTTGTAAACATATCTCTGCCTTGCTCATTCTTGGGATCAATTTTTGCATCGACCTGTCTTCATCGCCATGGATGGTTTGATCAGTTCGAGGGTATGTATTCTGGCTGCCTGATTTGACCATTATGTAGGAGTCGACGGCTGGCAAATATAGTTTTGCTGTTCACAATTCTGTTTCAGTATATGGCGGAATTCTATCTGTGGCTGAGGGCCATGATGGACCAGGTACCGTTTTGTTTTAAATTTTCGTGCAAGCCACTGTAATTTCAATGGTTGGTTGGCTCTGTCTGACAACCAGTTGGGATGATGGATTGATTCCGAACAGAAGCTATTCTTGCCGAGAACGAACTTGTCAAACCTCAAACATGGCACAAGTTCAATTCTGAAGGAGACGCAGCAAGTGTTTCTGTACCTAGTGCTTGCTGCCACCGCATGGACGTATTCAGGTTAGTATTCTCAACTCAGCCATGAAAACTGTGAAATGTTTAGTTCCGTGGAGGAACGATGTTCTATATATTTTTTTAAATCCCATATCAGTTACCTACTTATTGGCAAAAAGCTTGTAGTTCTTTGGATTGACCACTCAATTTTTAAACCTTGAGGAACCAACCCCCCTGTCTTGCTCCTTCAACGCCTATCTGTAGGACAAGCATACTAGTATAATACTTGAGGTCTCACAATAGCAAATACCTCATCTTTCTCGGAAAGAAACTACAGTTTTTTCAGGAAACAGATAACTTGAGGCCTCACAATACCTCATTTTTCTCTGTTTTTTCATCATCAAAGCAAAATGTTGTCTTAGTCGAAATAACACTCGATAGAGCGGTGGCATTCATACAATTATACCTCACGGAGCCAATGACATGGTGTTACATGCTCAGAGTGTAGAAGAGAAAACACAAGAGACATGGTAATCGGACTTGGCAGTGGTTGGTGAAAAATTACAACGTAATAATGACTTTGACACCACTTGTGTTATAAAGATTGGATTAATCATTAGTCAGAGCATGTAGGACGAAAAATAAGAACCAATGAATGAGCTCTTTCCAGGAAGATATAAAGATTGGATTAATCATGGGGTTCAGCATGCAAATAAAAAAAAATCTGTTAAGAGTGGGAAGATACATCATGAGCACACTTGGCCATGGTTAGTCGTAGAAAATACAACATAATAATCAGAAAAATAAGAACAATGAAAGAACTTTTGCTGTCAAATAAATTGACAAATTCCGTTGACAACAGAGATAAAAAAAATGGAGTAGAATAAGGGGAACCACAGCCACTGCTAGCATGGAGTAGTAAATCTACCCTGAACAGATTGCATAGCATCTACCTGGCAAACAAGGCGCATTCCAATTGATAGCAAACAAAGAGAGAGTTGTGAAATACTCCCTCCGTTTCAAAATATAAGATGTCTTAGGTTTATAAAGAAAATGTATCTAGACTTATTTTAGTGTATAGATTCGTTTCAAATATGAGTGAACCTATATACTAAAAGTAGTCTAGATACATTTGCTTCACAAAGCTAAAACATCTTATATTTTGAAACGGAGGGAGTAATAATTTTACTTTGGCATCCAATTCATCAGTTAGGTATTTGTATATTGATGAAGTACCGATTAACAACATAGATGGACAGACATGGACGGATGAATAACATATATAGATGGGCATACTTAATAAGTTTAGATAGACAGATAGATACTGGATCATCAATGAATCCTCGTGCGGACTGGATTCAAGAGCCTCTTGGTGGTGAACTAGGAGCCTCTTTCTACTCTGGCTTGGAGATTTTGATGCGGCCCAGGCCTACCCTTTTCCATTCTTCCACCTGTTTCCACTCTTCTATATGTTCCCACTCTTCCTTGTAGAGTTCATCCATCCTGGCCCTTTTCTCCCAGTAGTTCTTGTCGACCTCAACGAAGCCCTTGTGGATGAGATCGCTGCGGACCTAGGCCTGGAAGGCTTGGAAGTCTTCGTGGCACTTTTTGGAGAAGGGCAGCATCTCCAGGTGATCCTGCTTTCTTTCCTCCAGCCAACCCTCCGGGAACGCGCCGCGGGATGCGTCGTCGCGGAGCAGGGACTCGAGTGAGTCGAGGTACTCTCTGCGTGTGGCATCGTCCTTGAGCTTATCTTGCTTGAGTGCCAGGATCAACCAGATGTCGCTGTGCGACAGCCGAGTCCTGACTTGGCCGGGTGGACAGGCGTAGTTCTCGGGCTTGGACTGCTCCACGAGCCTAATGGCGGCGGCTTCTAGCTCGTCCGGCCCAGTGCCGCGGCCTCGGGGAAGGCCTGGAGCGCCTCCTTGGCTATCTTCAGTTCCTCTTCCGGGGATGGGTACCAGTATTCATACTCATCTTCATCGGAATCTCCATCTTCTTCGGCATGTTGCCCGTCTGCCTCAAGAAAGGCTACGGCCACCGCCATGGCCTTCTCCTTCTCGTGGGTTGCAATCGGTGGAACCCTCCTCCGTACCAGCCGGATCTGGAATCTGATCAGCTGCGCGCCTTCGACTCGCCGAACTTGTAGGGGAAAAGTCTGTGTTCTGTGGGTTTGGGTAGGAGGCGGCGGCGACCTATATGGCGACCGCGAAACCTAGACGTCTTTGCGCCGGAAGGAGTCCGTGATGGCTACCGATGGAGTAGAGTCGGTCACGGACTACCTAGACCAACGTAACATGGTAAATCCACACCCACGTCTCCTTCAATTCCGGAAGAGGCAAGATGTGAAACAGAAAAGAAAGCCCTTTGCGTGCTGAACCTAACCCAAGATGCCGCCGCCGCCGTCGCCGCCGGTGGACGATCGCGGCTGCACCCTCTTCCGATGCTTCTGCTGCTGGCGTCGCGTGTGCTCTCCACGGATCCCACACGTCGCCCCCGGCAGGGACTACGTGTGCATACCTGCCGGCGCGGACGACCGCCCCGCTTGGTCGCTGCTCGTCGGCTTCCGTGCCGACTCCAGCCTGCGCCTACACCGGTTCCGCGTCGCGCCGTCCGGTCGCATCCTCGGCCGGAGCAACGACGCCCTCGAGATCTTCCACCGCGACGTCAACAACAACGATGACGATCGTGCCACGACGCCCATCTGGGGTGCTCACGCCACGCTGAGCCCCGACGGCCGCTCCCTCTGCATCTTCTGCACGGAACGTCTTGTGGATGCTGAGTCGACAACAGTCGTACCTACCCGAGCTCTGAAGCTGGAGCTGGACGAAGAAGACAGCAAGAGGACGGCGATCACCCAGCAGCTCCCTAGCGTGCTGCTAGGGCGCCTCATGCCGTGCCGCCCAGTCACGGCCGCCGGCGACATCTGGGCGCCCTACTTCCACCTGCGCCCCCGCTCGACGTGCCGCCTCGTGATGCAACGCCTCGACGACAGGAACGGCGCCGGTAGGTGGGTGGAGGCCGGCAGCACCGAGTTCCCTTACGAGATGGAAATACCCATGAAGTGGGGCGGCAGCATCTTCCAGGGACACACCGTGGTACACGACACGATCCTGGTATCACTCCGACCGGCTCACCTCTTCTTCAGCTTCAACTGCTCAACCTGTTCCTGGACCGCTATCACCACTACCAGCATTGACAACACTACCAGCAGCAGCAGCAGCCGCCGCAAAATCTTATCCATTGGTATTACCACACCGGAGAGGTATGTCCCTATCCGCGGCCGCGGTGTTTACGTTGAAGAAGACGATGCCATATACTTCCTCCAGAGGTGCACCATCTACGCCTACAAGCCGCTGCGCCGCCGTGATGATCAGGGTCAGCAAACGCTGGTGGAGCTGAAGCCGCCCACCAAGATCGATTCAGTTTGTCCTTTCTATCCCGATGGCTTTGCCTTCCTCACACATCTGGGTGGCAGAGTCATGTGCGCCGTATGGATCGGCGTGGGCCGCCATTGCTCATGTCGCAATTATCATGTGCTCATCTCCACCTTTCTAGTCAAACTTGGCAGCGATGGCATCCCTACTAGCATTGAGGTCTTGCATTCCACTTGTCGCCGGTTAGACATGTTGCCTACTGCACTACCCATCCATGAATTCCGCTTTCTCCAGTAAGTGTATTTTTTTCTTTTTTTTTTCGTTGCATTATGTTAAGTACTTATTACTAGTCAATGATGAGTATATATAACTTAGTAAAAACTCTAGTATATAATTCTTGTAACATCTCAACTAGGGAGTACAACGATGAAAATTCCATGGAACCTTCGATGAGTACCGAAGATCTTACAAGCAGCTCCTGCGGTCAAGATTCCTCCAAGATGCTTGATTGTCGCAGGTTAACAAACCTTCCAGCAACCTTTCATATATATCCAATTATTTTGTATACATATTCCATGCCATGCATGACACATTGATCTTTATGTTAATTATACACCTACTATATAAATTGTTGCAGGAAGTTTTTATCTAAACCGCCGTCTCTAAGATGCTATGTGCTTCAGAAGCCTGCTTTACATATTAGCACGGATCTATATGTTGTGTGCCAAGCTGACTCTCGTTTGATCGTGTATTGTACCGAGATCGTAGACGGAAGGTTACTGCCCAATTGCAACTACAACCCTCTCAGGCTGCATCAGGATATGAACACAATTGTACATGATGAGAGTGACGACTGTCATGTGATAGAGCCTTTGCCGAGGTATTCCATTGTCAGGAGCTTAACGAGCATCTATGCTGTGTCATACAAACCAGATGACACCAGCTGTGAGTTTGAACTTAGCAGGCCATCCTCCGATTCGCTTAAAACATCAAGGCCTGCTGGTGTCTGTTTCGCGGTGGTTCTTAACGTTGGTCATCGCATTGTTGCTGTTAGTCACGCTCTCGAAGTTTTTTGGTTTGTGCCTCCTAGATCCAGCAGGTTTCATGCTGGGAACCGTCATGCTCCTGAAGACCGTTGGAACCATTGCAAGACACGTCTTCCTGACCTTGTTCTGAACGACAGGAGAGTTGATCTGTCGGGATATGTTGTCTTGGATGCCGATACCTTCATAGTTTCTGACAAGGAAACATGCAGGTGTTTTCTGCTTAACATGAAGGTCAGAGAGTGGAAAGATGTTTTACCTGATGTTAAAAGTAGAACCTTGCCATTTCATGATCCACTTATCTATGGAAGGCAACGTCTAAATGGGAGATGCATATATGTTGGTGGTTATATCTACTCTTGCACAGCTAAGGGCCTTGTTGCTTATGACTTTCATGGTGGCATCCTCAACGACGCAATCAGTTTGCCATTTCCATGGCGTAAGCCTACTTGGGAGAGAGAAAGGATGTGCTTGGATTTGGTCGGTGCAGCCGACGGTGCAGTTATATTTTGTGTAGTACAAGGTGATAATTTACTTCTCACTTGCCCCATATATATCTATAATTATTATAGTTTTAAGATCCTGAAAGATCTGTTTAGCCTTTTAACTTTATTGCATTTCGTGTTGTGCTAGGTGGATATTTCTCTAGTCCTCATGGCAAGGATGTGCATATCACCATTGTCCAAGTTAAGACGACAAGAACCCCCCTTGGCAAATTTAGACCAGTGAGTATTGATCATGTGGATATTGCTACATGTTTTATCCCACGTGAAGACGGCGTGGTCAGTGTCAGGAGCTGTTTTTCAGTCAAGCATTGATTATCATTAATTAGGTGCCGCATGTCTAGATAGGTGGTGGAAGAGGAGAGCGTGACCACCGCATTACAAAAAGGAATATTTGTATTAAATTTTCTTTAATTCTTGCATATCTCTGTTTTTATTCTTATAGGCTTGATTAATGTAGATGCCGAGATGTTGAAGTTGTCGGTGATTTTACTTTTGATCAGGAAGGCTTTTTTTATGATATTGGATGATGATTTTCCTTGTGTGGAGGGTTGATCACACATTTGATTTTTTTTCATTGAAGCTATTCATTCCATAGAAGATTAATTTGTTCTGGTGTAGATGATGAATTCGAACCGGAACCTAGTTGTTCATGAATTGCTTTTGAACATTGTAAGTTAATTATTTGGTTTCTTCAATTTTGATTTGCATTCTTGTACTAGTCGTTCTTTTCAGTTATTTCATTTGTCATTGTTATTCTTTTTGTTCATTATTAATTTTATTTTGTTGCATTTTATCATTCTTCATTCTCTATCTCTTTTTGATTTTTGATGTTTGTTCCCTCTCATTCTTCCATTTATCATTCGTCATTCTATGTCTCTTGAATTTTTTTATTTTAAGTTTCTTGTATTGTTCTACTTCTCATTCTTAATCTATTTCTTGATTTTTTTTATGTTTCTTGTATTTTACCACTTGTCATTCTGAGTCTCTTTCTTAGTTTGTTTCTTGATTTTATTTCAGTACACTAGTAGGAAAAGGCCTAGTTGTGGCGTTCGGAAAAAAAGGTTCGTGGCGTTGAATCCACACGCCATTAATCTTACACTACTGATAGAAGATAGTAGTGGAGTTCCCGGTGAACGCCAGTACTAAGTTAGCTACTAGTGGCGTTTCGCTGAACGCCACCGATATGATGAGTTGTAGTGGCGTTCGAGCCTTCCTGAACGCCATTAACCTTAATTTGGCAATTAAAGAAAAAATGAAAATCTTGATTATATCAGCAATGTCAAATAAAAGAATACAACAAAACTAAACATCATTCAGAATACAACAACATGATAAAACAAAGTTTACTGGATAGCATTTAGAATATAACGATACAAATAACTAACTTAGAAGACTATCTAGCATGTTCTATCTAGGACATGGTCTTCAAAGTTCGAAGACTAGTTCTACCTAAGGGAATGATATTAAAAGTCAGAAGAATCTGAGTCAGGGATCTTGTACGAGCAAAATATGACTACACAAGTTTTATCGAGGTAGATTCTCAACCTCATCTCGGCATCCATCCCAAACCTTCCTACCAAATTTGTCCATAAGTCTGGTTCGTCTCGTTGACGACTAGAATCTTGTAGCTCTTGTCAGGTATTGCCTCTTCCATAAGTCTGGTTTGCATATAAAGTTGTCTCGGCCTAAACTCATATCTATATATCTACAATTTGAGCCAAAACTTAATATCTAAAACACTATCTAACATACTTATCTCTAGAATTTCTAACTATCACCATCTAACATACTTATCTCTAGAATTTCTAACTATCACTATCTAATTAACACTATCTAACATCAATATCTAACACACATATGCATCTACAATTTGTCTAAAACGCATTAAAAATAGGGATCGGAGGCGTGGCTGGTGGCTCACCGAGGTCGTGGACGGGGAAGCTGCGGTGAGCGGCTCGGGGCCAGGGCAGTGGTGACAGCCGATGTGACTCTGGGGCCAGAGAAGTTGCAGCGACCGTAGGGATGGCCGTGGTGGTGGTGGCGGCTAGCGGCTCGGAGAGGAGGAGAGGTGCGGAGACCGGCAGCTCGGGAATGGATGGGGCAGTGGCGACCGCCGGTGGCCCCGGGACCAGGGAAGTTGCGGCAGCCAACAGCTCGGAGAGAAGGTGAGAGGTGCGGCGACCGGCGGCTCAGAGAGGAGGAGGTGCGGGTGCGTTCGATGCACGCAGCAGCGGGGTTGAGGTGATAGGTGCGGCGACCAGCGGCTCGGAGAGGAGGTGCGGGGGCGTTCGATGCGCGCGGTGGCAGGGTCGAGGGAGACGGAGGGATAGGGTGAGGTAGGGGATCGATCCGATCAAAAGGGCAAGAGGCGTTATAAAAGGCCACGGAGTGCTATTTAGCCGTGGATTTCAATCCATGTTGAACGCTACCAGCACGAATCGTAGTCGTGATGTTTGATTGTTCCCAACACCAGAAGTAGTTTTGTCCCGTCTGTGGGACTCAGTCAGTGATGGTGTCTCACTATAACAAGATGCCACTGATAGCATATACTAGTGGCATTCAGAAATTCCTAAACGCCACTATTATTTCGTTTGCAAGTGGTGGCGTGTAATATATTCCACCCGCCACTAGAAAATGACTGCTATAAGGGTTTTCCTACTAGTGGTTCCTTGCATTTTTTATCATTCTCATTCAGATTTGTAGTCCATTTCATTCATCTGTTTGTCTTTCTTAGCCTCTTTCTTGTTTTATTATTTTCAATTCCTTTATTATTTGTTGAGTATGTTTCTTTATTGTCGTTCTCTATATATGTTTCCCCATTCTCTTTCATTCTTCTAATATGTTTCCTCATTTTCTGGATATGCTTATCCTTGCTAGCTTCTATAATTTTAAATCTTTTTTTGTGTGTTGGTGCTTGTTGATTTTTGTCTTGCCCTTTTTTGTACAAGGACTTGCATATACTGGAACCCCTAGTAATGCAAAGTTTTTGGTCCATAGACAACAAGTCATGCTGAGACACATGCTGATAGAGTAATTTTTTTTGTCTCCGAAATGTAGTAGTATATGATAAACCAAAATCATCAATTTGTACTACAAACATCATTTCTATTTCTCTGGTTTTAGATTTTCCTCGAAACAGGCTTTTGCCCAGCTTTATAAATAAAGCACATCGGTGAGACCGCTGCTGGGCCAGACAGCACAACGCCCAAAGACAGACACACAACACGATACACGATGCTGGGGCAGCAGCACACACACGCCCGAACTAAAACAAGAAAAAACAAAAAGAAACGGAGACAGACGAATCGACTAGACGAGGAAGACCGCAACCGCTACGCCCGCCGAAAAATGCCCACCACGCTCCTAGCCCCGACTCGTCAAGCACCAAGCAGCGCCCTCAAGAGGGAAAACGACCGCTGCTGCCCGGACCAGAAACTGGCCCTAGGATTTCCCCCGGCACATAGAGGGGAATGGATGAAGGGAAGCCACGACGCCCTCTAGGAAGGAAGATGCCACCCGCGGGCGGCACCGCGTCGGTGTCGGTCGAGCCGACAAGGATTTCTCTCGAGGACCCTATCCATAACCCTTGGACGAGCCGTCGCGCCACCACCAAACCTTGCCGCCCACGAGCATGCGCCACTCCGGTTTCGACTTCGTCATCATCGTCTCACCGAGCAAGCCGACGTGAGGACTACAAATCGCAGCACAGATAGAAATGGAACAGGGCCCGCAGTACGGCGGCCGCGCGGGAGGGAACTTCCTCCACCGCCTGAGGTGGTAGTCGACCGGACGCGGCTGCAGACAAACCAGTCGGCCATAGGTCCGGTTGGGCCTAGCAGGCCCGTAAAGCCTCCGCGGAGGCAAACCAGTCCCATGGCAGTCCGGTCGGGCCCCGACGGGCCCGTAAAGTCCGCCACCATGCTGCAACAGGCCAGCCGAGGATGCCGAGGATCCCGTCTATCCTAACCTGCCAAGATCTGTAGCACAGCCAAAGCAAAGCTGATCGACCCGCCAGACCCAGATCCAGGCCCAAATGGGCCCGATCTGGGCCGCTATGGCCTTAACTGTCCTCTTTTGAGCTGCCTCTTCCTTCTCCCAAAAAGTTCTCTATGTCTTCTTCACAAATATCTGTTTGGTCTTCTTCTCTTTGTCCATCAGTTTGATATCTTCAGATAGGTTGGATGTTGCATGTGTATTTTTCTGAATGTATGTTGCTGACACGTCCTGAACGCCAGCAGTATCCGCGTCAGACACTTACCTGAACATGTGGAGGCAAAAAAATCGTGTAATCAGATATGCATGTATGTAGAGGGGATCATTAAAGATTCCTGTCTTCAAAAAAATTCCGCCCCCATGGATAGTCATCACAACGGCAATCCAAGTCTTTGTCGTTCTTTTGAGAGCAAGAAATTCACTAGTATTTTCTTTATGCCCTTTTTCTGTGTTTATTTTCGCATCTGTTCTCAGATATATTTGTAATGTAGATTTCTAGTATGTGTTATTAAGGTGTACATCTGCTAAGTTTTTTTTAAGTTCTTTCTTCCTTTGCCTAAGCTTATAAGCTTTGTTTCTTATTTTTCTCACAACATATCTGCATTTCCCCCGACTAACTAGATTGGAGTCTCAAAATAGTCAGCCTAGTAGCTCGTCATTTTGACTAACCTAGGGTTGGAGCACCAATGATCTAGCAGATTATTCAGGTTAGTCTCGTTGATGCCTTCCCTAAGTTATTTTGTTCTTCACTCTCTTCCTTCTCTTTCTCTGATTTTCAAATATTTGTCCGTTAAGACTATCCTTCACCCTTTTGTCCATTTCACAGTCATTTTTTAGTTGTGCAAGATGATCCTTCAGGTGAGTTTGTTTTGGTTGGCTGAAAAAAGTGAGGGTTTGCCAACATTCGTTCCAAAATATAAGCCTTTTTAGCAGTGCAATTTAAATTGCTAAAAAGGCTTATATTATAAAATGAAGGTAGTAGAAAACAACTAGTAGCTGTCTAAATACAGTCCTTATTTTTGCCTCTTTTGTTGTCTAGTGTGAAATGGCACAAAGCTCTTATGAAGACGATGATTACTTGCATAAAAGATAAAACCCCATTGATAACAATAGTAATAAAATAAGCCTACGGAAGGCTTCACCCTGAAATATTGCACAAATCACGAGAGATTATAAGATATAAGCATGTATATTAGTAAGATGAATGCAATGGTTATATGCTAGTACTCCATCCGTCCCTATTATATAAGATATTATTACAACCAAAACGAGTGGAGATTTGATGCACATGGACATCAGTGATCTCGCTTTAAAAAAATAAAAAATCATATCTTTAAATTCTAAAAACAAATCGGGATATAGTCCCTAATTTATATCACAAACGTGCAAAATCGCAATTCGAAATAATGTGTATTTTAAGCTACATAAAAATAACAAGATTGTAGGTCTATAGTATAGTGATTTTAAATCACAAAAAAATGTCACACTTTGTCACTTTTGTGTAGCTCCGAATACAAAACACTTTGAATTGAGATTTTTCACATTCATTAGCAACTTTTAGTATTTTGTTTCAAGATTATTTGAAACTTATAGGTGTAAGTTTTTAATTTTTAAATAAGCAGAAAGCACTAGAGCTCGGGAGCCAAAAAGGACTTTCCGAACCAATACATCTTTTAATCTTATAAAATCTTATATACGGAGTATAGTGAGTAGGTATGTATCGTCCACAAATAACTCAACCGAGGTTTTATTCACCCAACTTGCCCACGCTAAAGATTCTCATATGCAACTCCTAACGTTCCTTGTGACTTTGAAAGACTCCCAAGGTAGTGATTTGGTTAGCTATTTATCACCTACTCTTTTTTAACAAGGGATAGACTCCGAAGGTCTAGATCGTGCATTCATTCTTGATGGTGATATTACAATTTACAAAGAGACGCCTAACATATAAAGAACCTACAAAGGGCTCCTTCTCATTTACAAACATCACACCCTGGAAAAAAAGTAAAACACAATCAAGTTCAACTCTAGCATCGTCGATGTTGAATTCAAACCGTGGTTGGCCATCCTCTACATCACCGGTGACGACACCACTTGGGGTGTAGAACATGAGATATGCCATTGCGACTCCATTGAAGGCCCTTCGATCTTGGAGGTTAAACACGGGGATTCTCCATCGGCATCATCAAAGTCCCTCTTAGAATATCAGATTCGGTTGGCAATCTTTGGTCGTCAATGTTGTTCTCCTGCTACTTCACCTTCTCGAGAGCCGCCCGGCCCCAACACACACAACCTTACTCTGCTTCTTCCTCCTCCCGCTACCACTGCGGCTTGGAGGGTCTTACACAACAACACCTGTAGATGATGCCCAACGATAGGAGCATGTTGGGAATATGCCCTATAGGCAAATACCATATGATTATTTTTTATTCCTTTTATTCATTATTATAGTTTATTTTGTATGATATACTGCTTTGTGTCTTGATTATGAGAATAAAAAAACTCAGAAGCACATGTAGAGTTATAAACACCAAGTGTTCCTAGTCTAATAGGCATGACTAGCTCATTATCAATTGATGATCAAGTTTCATGTTCATGGTATAGTTATTATAAAGAGGATACATTTGACAATGGAAGCATATTGTTACCTATTCAAGGATTCTTAACAAACCCAAGGTTTTACAATCTACTATAAGATAACCTTTTCATTTAGTTGTTGGTATGTCGGTATTGTTGTTGTATTACTTTGTCCTTAGTTTTCTTTCATACTGCAAGATATGTCCCGATCGTCACCCAACCCTACCCTTACACCGGGTGATCATAACGGTGGTCTTTCGGATATATTGGAAACGTATGCGTAGGCACACAATAGGCCAACGATGGTATCTGCACCTCTGACGATGGAGATATACTCTTGGGCCCTTCTCGATATTATAGTATCACTAGCTGGATACCAGTGCTTCGCTATGGTTTGTAAAATATAAGTTGAAATATTTTTTTATTATCATCTCTAATTCTCATGTCTTCCCACCCTAGTATCCTCTTCACTTAACCCCCCAGACCTTTCATCGAGCGCTCTGACCTGAACCGCCGTCAGGGACTATAGCTGCAGTTCATCAAGATTGAGCAGGTTGCATCTTACAGAACCGTGCTAAAAACCTCTAAGAAATAATCTTTAGCCAACTCAAGCTTCGAGGAGGAAATTCTGTCATTGTACCTGATTAGAGGGATGAGATGCTTGCGACGTTGACTGTTAGCTTTCATATGGAAGTATTTTGAATTGGCGTCGCCTTCACGAATGTCCCTAACGCGAGCTCGTTGCCCGAGTCTTGTGCGCTCGAGGGATGCCAGGGCAAGACATTTCCCTTTCAAAAACGCCCTCAGACTCATTTCCCCTTCTGAAAGATTTCTTGCTTCCCTGGCAATATCAAAGCGAAGAATAACCTCATTGGCCACCTGAAACAACAGACCGAACTGGCTTTGTTTACTCTGTCCCCAGCTTCTAAGGGCTTTGGTAGCAGCTTTCAGCTTCGAGTCAAGAGATCTCAAAGGATCGGCGAATGAGGAGGCCGTCGACCAAGAAGACTGCACCACTTCCTGAAAACCGGGTAGCTTCGGCCAAAAGTTCTCGAAACAAAACCTGAACGATCGTGGCCTCCCTACAGAGCACGTCAGAACAGTAGTCTGCATCGCAGGACATGCACTTCTCCAGGGCATTATCTGAAACTTCTTCTTCTTCTTCTTGCGCAAAGCCCAGCCTTTTGGCCAAGACGCATTGCGCCTTATGGTAAGGGCAATTGTTTGCGCCATCTCATTTCTTGCTCAGCCTCTCGCTTCTGCGTGGTGTAAAGTCTGGGGCAGGGTCTTCTTCCTCCTGGCAGGGGCAGATGCAGCAGGGTGGGGTCCAAGATGGAGGGCGACGACGAGAAGCAGAGACCCTTCCTGATGGTCTCTGATATGTCATTTTGCATCACCATTATATATCATAATTTTCCTCTATTCATTGATATATTTCATATTAAGAGATGTTACTTATGTCTTTTCATCTGTTTTTGCATGTTGGATGATTCTTGGAGGATGAACTGTCGGAGTCAGGATTCTAATGGAAAAAGAGGTGTTTTGATGCAATTTCGTGAAGATCAGAAAAATACCACAAAACTACGGGAAATCCTATTTTCCCGAAAGATGAAGAATGCTAGAAGGGGAGGCGGAGATGGGCCACAGGGGGCCCACACACCCCCAAGCGCGGGCCACCCCTAGGCCGCGCCTACAGGGGGTGTGGCCCACTTGGCCCACCTCTGGCTCCGCCCTCTCGCCTATATCTCTCCTCAAAACCCTAATACACGGGGAGGGACCAAAGAACGATCCCGCCGCCTCTGCGGGGCAGAAAACACCGAGAGAGAAAGAACTCTCCGGCAGATAGATTTCTGCCGGAAAAATTCCTTCCCAGAGAGGGGAGATCGTCGCCATCAACACCGTCATCAAGCTAGACTTCATCGAGATCATCATCATCATCATCATCCACACCATCATATCCACCAGCACCATCATCACCACTCCATCCCGTTGTAACAATTGTGTTGAATCTTGCATAGTTCTTAGGGGAAACTTTCCCGGTATTGATTACTATTGTAGTTGATGCTTGTGAGTGGAACCATTGGATTATTGTTTATGTTCAGATTGTTATTCATCACCATATCATCTTTTATCTTGATCCATATGATGTCTCGTGAGTAGTTCGTTTAGTTCTTGAGGACATGGGAGAAGTCATGTTGTTAGTAGTGGATTTGTGTTGAGATATTATTCAATGGTTTAGTATTTAAGTTGTGGTGCTATTCTTCTAGTGGTGTCATGTGAACGTCGACTACATGATACTTCACCATTTATGGGCCTAGGGGAATGCATTGCGTATTTGGCTACTAATTATGGGGTTGCCAGAGTGACAGAAACTTGGACCCCTGTTAGGAAACCATTGCACAAGGGAGTGTAGGATCTCAAAGTTTAAGGCTGTGGTTAGGTTTATATCTTAATTGGTTTGTTGTAGTTTCGGATGCTTGCAAGGGGTTTAATCACAAGTATGTATTAGTACAAGTAAGGTCAGTACATTAGCACAGGTTCACCCACACAACACTTACAAAACCAAAGAAGACTACTCATCTATTTGAAGCAAAAGCACTTGACAGAATTCTCATGTGTCCTCGAGAACGTTTGGTCCTTATAAGTATTTCCACCGGCTTGTCCTTTGCTAAGAAAGATTTTAGCCACTTGCTGCAATTGTTTGCTGTTTTATTCACCTGCACTTTATTTTCTTGCTTTATCCGTTTGCTAAGTATTTACAGAGATTTCCTGCTCCATACCACTAGTCAACACCTTATGCTCCTCGTTGGGATCGACACTCCTATTTATCAAAAGTACTACGATACACCCCCTATACTTGTGGGACATCAAGACTATTTTCTGGCGCCGTTGCCGGGGAGTGAAGTGCTATTGAAGAGTGGAACTGGTAAAGGAAACTTCTGATGGGTTTCGCAGCATAGTAAATCAAAAAAATTCTACGGATGCGAACGGGAAAGCCAAGATCTAATCTAGGAGATGCAAACAACGAGATAGATTAGATGAGATCTTCATACCCTTGAAGATTCGCACCGCGGAACGTTCGTCGGAACGTGGGTGATGTAGTCATACTCGCTTCTCCTCCTCGCGATCCGCTCCGATCTAACACCGCAAGTGGCGATGCCTCCGAGATATGCACACGTGCGGCACCTCGACGTCTCCTCCTTCCTTGGTCCAACAAGTATGGTGGAGAGACGGATTGGATCTACAACGCGACGGCGCGGTGCAAGTGGTGGAGAGTTTCTGCAGCAGGGCTTCGCCTACACGCAGTTGGGAGGGAGAGAGAGAGGAGGGCAGCAGGGCGGCTAGGCTTGAGGGGAAGGTGTGTGTGGGGGGGTGGTGCGCCCCAGTCCTCTATATATATAGGGGTGGGCGCCAGCCCTAACCCCTCCCCCAAGTCCTAGGCCGGCGGCCAAAGAGGGAGGAGTGGGGGGCAAGTTTCCCCCCTCCTTCTAGAAGCTCCAATTAGGGTTTCCCCTTGTTTGGCCGGCTAGGCCCTATGGGGCCTTGTGCCCCTGGCCCAATGCGGCCAGGGCACTCCCTCATAGGCCCATGCCCCCTCCCGGCAGGAGGGGCCACGTTGGTCCCCCTCCAGAAGGTTCTAGAAGCTTCCGGTACAATACCGATTAACCCGAAACAATTCCGAACTCCAAAAACTGCACTGCCTTAGATGAATCTTATTCTCCGGACCATTCTGGAACCTCTCGTGATGTCCCGGATCCCATCCGAGACTCCGAACGAAAACTCATAAACCAATTATCCAATCTATCCTAGCGTCGAGACACGTTAAGTGTGTGACCCTTCGGGTTCGAGAACATGCAGACATGATCTTCTATCAATAATCAACAGCGGGGTCTGGAAACCCATATTGACTCCCACACATTCATCGATGATCATATCGGATGAACCACGATGCCAGGATTCAATCAATCCCATATATATTCCCTTCGTCTCGCGATATTTTACTTGCCCGAGATTTGATCGTCGGTACCGTCATACCTAGTTCAATCTCGTTCACAGCAAGTACTTTACTCGTTCCGTAATCCGATATCACTTTGTGATTAACTCCTTAACCACATGCTTGCAAGCGGTGTTGATATCGATTACCGAGTGGGCCCGAAGTATATCTCTCCGACTTGGGAGGGACAAATCCCATCTCGATACATACAACCCAACAGGTACTTTCCGATCACCTGAGAGACACCTTTATGATCACCCTCTCATAGGATGACGTTTGATGACCTCAAAGCTTTCTTCCGATACCAGGGAGTTGTATTATCTCATGGTCTAAGGAATACAATATTCGACATAAGAAAAGCTTCGCAAAGATGAACACGATGACACGATCTAATTGCTCCGCTTAGTTTGGGTCTGTCCATCATATCATTCTCCCAATGATATGATCTCATTATTAATCGACAACTCATGTCCATGGTTAGGAAACCTTAACCATCATTAATCAATGAGCTAGTCCATAGAGGCGTACTAGGGACACGGTGTTGTTCACAAACCACACAAGTATTAAAGTTTCCGCTTAATACAATTCTAGCATGGAATATAAACTTTATCATGAACAAGAATTATAATAATAACATCTTTATTATTGCCTCTAGGGCATAATTCCAACAACTTCTACTATGAGTATTGCTTTTTATCTCTGTTTGTTATTTTGTTTCCAATATGGATAACTATAGGGTTCGAAGCATAGAAAACAAAATTTTCCTATGATGGGAACATCTAAGTACCAAGATCTATCTACTAGATGCAAGCAACGGGTGGATATATATCCATAGAATACATACCCTCGAACACCGAATAGCGTTAACGAGGTTGTACTCGTGGATGATGTAGACGAACGCTTGCCGATCTCAGGATCGTGATGAAGTCCATCTGGTCCAGCCGGTCCAGCACCATCAAGTCCAGCACCGCAAAGGAGTGGTGCATCCGTGATCGCACACACGTACGGGTACCCTGACAACCTCCGCGCCCTTGCTCCAGCGAAGCAGCGGAAGCAACAAATCATTCCATAAAAAGCCACCGGGAACATGTATCTCGCTGATCCGAGACCATGGGGAAATTCTAAAGGGGGAGAGAGATCCTTCGCGAGGAGGTGTCCTTTGAGAGGAGGAGAGGGGGGGCCTTTTATAGGGAGAGGGGGGCATCCCAAGGGGCATGGCGCCAGCCATGGTGGCTGCCCCCACCTCTTCCACATTCATGTGGGTGGAGCTCCCACTCAAAATGAAAAGCCTCCACTCCCATAAAAGAGCCTCCACTCAAAAATCCACTCACATGCATTAAATTTCCACCAAATTTAATGCAAGCTCTCGTTTAAATAAAACTATTTTATTTATTTATTCAGAATTTTGTTAATTACTTTAATTAACAAACATTCACACAAAACCCCTTGCTAGTATTCAATTTCACATGCAGAACCAGTTTCAACAATTTCAACCGAAACAGTTCCGGTGTCTAGTGAAATAAATTCCTGCGCTTTCCTTTTCTTTTTCTGACATATCATTTGCTTCAAATGGTGTCGGTATCCCTTAAGTGTGCCGCCCTACGGTTCGTGAATAATGCAGACATGATCGAGACCCCTCTTCGATCAATAATCAGCAGCGGGACCTGGAGATCCGTACTAACTCCCACACATTCAACGATGACTTCTGTGATCGTGTGAACCTTTTATGCTAGTATCTTAATCCCTTTGTTTCATGATATATTACATATCTGAGATTCGATCATTGGTATCTCCATACCTAGTTTGATCTCGTTACCGACATGCACTCTTTTCTCGTTCCCGTGATATAACATTCTAGTGATCAAATCACTTGCTTGCAAGCTAATCAATGTGATATCACCGAGAGGGCCCAGAGCATATCTATCCGTCATCGGGATGAACAAATTCTACTCTCGATCCAGGAACCTCAACATAACACTTTAGTGGTTCTGAAGCCATCTTTATAATCATCCAGTTACGGTGTGATGTTTGATGTCATTGAGAAACTCTTCCGGTGTTAGTGATTGACATGATATCATGGTCTAAGGATTAGCATCACTTCATAAGTTGTTATAGCAATATAAACTCAATGACTTTGATCGTAATGCTATACTTTGGATGAATGTTCATCACATCATTACACTAATGTTGTGACCTCATTATTAACAACATCCAATGTCCATGATCAGGAAACTTTGATCATCTTGTTAATCAACGAGCTAGTTTATAAGAGAGGCATAACTAGGAACTTCCTTTTTGTTTATTAAACACACATGTATTAACGTTTCCGTATTAATACAATTATAGCATGCAAAATAAATATTTATCATATATAAGGAATACGATAATAACCACTTTATTATTGCCTCTCGGGCATATTCCCTTCAATAACCCACTTGCACTAGATACAATAATCTAGTTTAGAAACTTTGCGTATTGAACACCTATGGCTTTCTGGGGTTCCATATACGCAATTGCAAGTGGTTAACATAATCTACGGATCTGACGCTTTCAGGTTCGTCTGTATTTGCATGTCTTTGCGTCTCCACGCATCACTCATTCTCTAATGAGATGGCATTGTATAAATTTGGTCTTTTGGTGAGACCTTTAGTTCCTTGGGGTTAAATCATGTCGATACTATTGTCGTACAATATATCTTTAGTGTTAGCCCGTTGCGAACCACACCTTAGTTTGATAACAAACTACTTGACACAAATTCCCTCCTTTGCTGCTACTATAGCAGTCATATACTTAGCCTTTTGTTGTAGTATCCGTCACAATGTCTTAACTTTGGAATTCATCCAAATCCATCATGGAAACTTTCTTTCCATTTCATTGTGCCACCCATAGTTTAAATTGAGATATAATTTGTATCTTGTGACAAAACTAGTATAAATGTAACGCTTTACAATGAACTATTTGTAAATGTTTGTCACCTCTACACAAATATATTCTTAGTTCTTCCAAAAGATCATAAGAATATCCTTACTATCGTCCAATGATCATTTCATGATTCATTCTGGTATATGCTCATAACAAAAAAAACGTAGCATGGAAAACAAAAAATTTCTATCGCATGAACACACACAAGACAAGATTTATCTACTAGATTGCAGCAACGAGTCGATAGAGTACTAGCCCTCAAAGATCCAAAGCGGTTAACGAGAGCAGATTCTCGTGGGTGATGTAGTCGTACACTTGCCGATCTCAAGATCGCGTAGACGATCCTTCCGGCGCTGCGTTCCGGCAGCGCTTCCGCAGTCGGTCACACGTTCGGTACTCGATGAAGACCTTCCTCTCCCTTGTTCCAGCAGGCAGCGGAGGTTGTAGCACTCTCCTCGTGATTCTGGCAGCACGACGGCGTGGTACAAGAAGTAGAGGGGAGATCTCGCAGGGCTTCGCCTTAAGCCGGAGCGAGTATGGTGGAGTAAGAGAGGGCCTTGGCAATCTACGGAATAGAGGGCACCAAGGGGGTGGTGTAGCCGGTGGCTAGGGCTTGGGGAATCCCTAACTCGGCAACTTGGAGGAGCCCTAGGCGGCGGTTGCACTTGGGTGGAGGCGCCAGGAGCTAGGGTTTTTGGGTGTAGGGAGAGGGGCGCCCTACCCCTCCTTATATAGGAGGGGAGAGGCGGTTTGGGGAGGAGGGAGTCCTCCTCCAACTCCTCCTCATGGGCGGCGGGTGGGAGGGAGTGGGACTTCCTCCCCAAGTAGGTTTCCTACTCTCCCTCCACCAAGCAAACTTGAGATTTGACTTTTTCAAATTGGCGTTTGACTTTCAAAATTCGATTTGATTTCTTCTCTTCATTTTTCCCAGCCAAGTGACCTAGTACATGATGCAACCATTCCACATTGTCATGACACATCCATGTACCCTTCCCCTCCGGAGTGCCGGACCTTCCAAACCCTTCTAGAACATTCCTGGTGAAAACACCGGAATCATTCCTGAACTCCGAAACAGGACTTTCCTTATATGAATCTTATTCTCCGAACCATTCCAGATCTCCTCGTGATATCCCGGATCCCATCCGAGACTCCGAACAACATTTGGTCTCTTACTCATCATTCAATAACTACTCAACAACATCGAATCCTTAAATGTGTCTCCCTACGGTTCGTGAATTATGCGGACATGATCGAGACACTTCTCTGATCAATAACCAATAGAGGAATTTGGAAATTCATATGGCTCTCACACATTTCTACGATTACTTTGCGATCGAATGAACCACTTACATAAGATACCAATTTCCCTTTGTCTCACGATAGTTTACTTATTCGAGGTTTTGATCGTCGGTATCTCTGCATATCTAGTTAAACCTCGTTACCGATAGGTACTCTTTTCTCGTTCCCATGATATGTGATCCCTTGTGAGCTAGTCACATGCTTGCAAGCTAATTGGATGACATTCCACCGAGAGGGCCCAGAGTATATATATCCGTCATATGGATGGACAAATCCCACTCTTGATCCATGTGCCTCAACCCATACTTTTCGAACACTCAATGCCACCTTTATATCCACCCAGTTACGGTGTGGTGTTTGATGTCATCAAAGCATCCTTCCAGTGATGGTGATTAACATGATCTCATGGTCGAAGGAATTAGGTTACTATGTATCAGAAAGCTTATAGCAAATGAACTATATTAAATGACTTGATCTTTGTGCTACGCTTATCTATAGGAGTATGTCCATCACATAATTCTCCTAATGATATGACCCTGTTGTTAATAACATCTCTATGTTCATGATCACGAAACCATGATCATATTTTAACCAAAAAGCTAGTTTAACAAGAGGCTTTACTAGGGACTCTTTTATGTTTACAAATCACACAAGTATTAATGTTTCCGGTTAATACAATTATAGCATGGTATGTAAACATTTATCATAAGTATGAAGATATTATAATAACCACTTTATTATTGCCTCTTGGGCATATCTCCAACAGTCTCCCACTTGCACTAGAGTCAATAATCAAGTTTCAAACCTTTGTGTATTCAACACCTATGGCTTTTTGGTATCGTATGTACACGATTGCTAGTGGTCAACTGATCTCCGGATATGACACTTCCGGGTCCGTGTGTAATTGCATGTCTTTGCATCTCTACGCATCACTCATTCTCTAATGAGATGGCTTTGTACAAATTTTGTCCTTTGGTGTGACCTTTAGTTCTTTGGGGTTAAAACATGTTGATAATATTGTCGTACAATATATCTTCATAGTATTATCCCTGCTGTGAACTACACCTAGTTTGATAACAAACTACTTGACACAAATGCCCTCTTTTGCTGCTATAATAGCAAAAATATATTTAGCCTTTTGTTGTAGTATCTGTCACAATGTATTAACTTTGGAACTCATCCAAATTCATTATGGAACTCACATTCCATCATATTGTGCCACCCTTAGTTTATATTTAGATAAACTTCATTTGCACTTCGTGACAAAACTAGTATCAATGTAATTCATTTACAATGAACTAACCATCTATTTGTCACTTCTACAAAATAATATATTCTTAGTTCTTTTACAAGATCACAAGAATATCTTTACTATCGTCCAATAATCATCTTATGAATCATTCTGGTATATGATCATAACATTTAGAGCATAGGACATATCTGGATTTGTACACATCACATCATGATTGATAAAATACTCTTTGTGATTTCATGCATCAAGTACCAATCTATACTTGAATCTTTGTTTCACTTAACAAGTGTCAATACACTTGAATATATCATCAATATTGAACTCATTCAATCCTTTCTGTGTGACAAGAACCTTTCTTGTAGTTTCTATATTGAACTCATTCAATATATCATCTATGTACTTTCGGCACAACCATATTAGCGTCTATTGATGCCAAATATTTGGGTTTTGCCTAAGTCTTTCATCGGGATGAAATTCTTAATATGTGTTAATAAAAGATATATCATTTCCAATCAACAATATGTCTTCCACATAATGTATTAGAAACATGTCTTAGAGCTCCCACTCAATTTCTTGCAAATGCAAGCATCTTCATCGTTTCCGACGAATTTAAACTCCTTTAACAGTTTCATCATAGTGAAGATTCCAACTCCGCAATGCTTACTTCAACCATTGAAGCTTGCATATGTTTTTAAAGCATCCATTGAATTAACAAAAACCCTTTAGACCGTGTTATGCACACGTCCTAGGTAACAATTCTATTAGAAGAACTTGTTTTGTTTATTCAACTACCACATAACAAAATTATATGTAGTGGTTGCTACATTAATCCGTCTAGACTAAATATCGCTATGAAAGATCAAATCTTGTCATATACAACCTTTGAACATTGTTGTGAACTCTTTCCCAACATGTCGACTATTTCATAGATGTGAAACATCCATGTCTATTTCTTTATAGATTCAAATACGACTGTAAGGTCTTGTACCTTTCCAGAGGGTCTTTCAAGTTCAAAGCTTGATCTTTCGTATATGGAACTATCACGGATTTTATGGCTTCAAGCCATTTGACGGAGTCAGGGCCCATCATCGGTTCTTTGCATGTAGTCGGATCATTATTGTCAAATAATGATTTAACTCTCAAATCTTGGTATTTGATTGTTTACCCGACCTACTTGTTTCAATAGGAACTTAGATCTCTGTGACCACAACCTTTGAGGCACGTGAGCCATGAGCATTGTTGCTGCCTCCGGAACACTTTTCGGTGCTGCGCAACTTTGCACATATAGCTAAGGTTCTTTTAGCCTTATCAAAGTTCTATTGTCCTCCCACTTAACTTTTCACGAAAAATTCCTTTTTAGAGAAACTTGACGTTCTAAGCGACATACACTTTTGTCTCTGAATGTTATGGAGGAACAATTATTCGAAATAACATACAAAGACAGGTTCATCCGACTTTGGTTGCAAACATCTTTCTTATGCATATCATACCAATGTTTAAGAAAGGACAACTTGGGTTTTATCCCAAACCATAGCTTTATATGGTGTCATTTCAACAGATTTTGATGAAGCTCTTTTCAGTGGAAAAACGGTAGTCTCTAAAGCTTTTAAGCTTTAAAATATAATGACAGTTTTATGAATTAAACCTTTGATCTTACCATGTCAAACAAGGTTCAATTACATATATCGAACGTTCCATGCTCTTATGGTGTTTTTGGAAATGCAAATCCACGGAACGATTCCTTAAATCTTAGGTGTTTTTATGCTAAACTTGTAACTCAAATATCTTCCTTTATGATCTTATCATAAACTATTTATATTCTTGTTACAATGATTTTGCACTTCATCTTGAAAGTCTTTGAACTTTTCAAATGTTTCATACTTCATCCTTATTAAGTAAATATACATATATTCACTTAAATTTTCGGAGAAATCATATGAAGTTGAAGTCCATCGCTCTTGACTACACATAATGGCCTTCATACAACAATATGTACAAGTTCCAATAAGCTAGTCATTCGTTCTCTTTTGGCCTATGAACAAAGTTTTAATTATATTTAGGAAAGTTTCACAAGCATCATTTGATCAAAATCAAAAGACTCCAAAATTCCATCCACATGGAGTTTCTTCATGTTTTCTTTCCAATCTAATTTAAACGGCGATGTCACTTCCTAAGTGATCTTTTAATCAATTTGTCTTTCGATATTTTAGCACTAGTTTTATGGATGTGATTTCTCCAACGAGATTTGTAAATCATCCATCTTTTATGGATTACAGCAATTATTTGAACAACCCTTTTGTTCTCATAATACCTGATAAAACAAATCTTGAAGGCAAGCTTTGATGTTTAACGAGCAACACAATAACCCTTTATTTGTTCTCAATGAACATCATCACATATTATTTTGCTAGTTACTTAGGCCATTGTAGTTCATGAATTCTGTTGTTTCGTATGATGATTCATACCAACAAATTCAGTATCCAATACTTAAGAACCACATTATTTAACAAGCAAAGAATATAGCCATAACACGTATATCCTTTATATACCTAGACTGAACAATTCTAGTATTTTCTTTTCTGCCATATATTTATGAGATTCTCTTTCAGTATTTCTTTTTCTGTTTGAAAGAATCTATCAACATCAATAGTGGAGCCATACACATGACACATAGTCCAAAGCGTGTATAGTTAAATACCAATGTATTTGGACTTACACTTTGAAGTAGATTACCATCATCAAATGTTTGGTGTTCTTTCAAATTCCTTTCTTTAGTAATCTCTTGGTGTAGTAAACATTTTACCTACATCAAATATTCACCCTTCTCATGGAATTATTCATGATCAAGCTATTTTAGCTTATAACGGTGAATCACGAATATAATGTTGCTCTCCAAAACCTTTTGGAGAATTAAGACGGCCAGCGTCTCCAACCTTTTGCAAATTCTCATCAAATATGAAAACATGACTTTTGCCATATTATACTCTATCATGTTACAACCAAAACTTCATTTCAGATATCACAATATCTTCCACACATCATGGTTTCTGAAACAACTCTTTCAACTCCTAGATTACCTTGATATTGAAACTATCTTTCGAATATCAAGAATCATGGAGACAAACATGATACTAACACTGGAATTGTCACTCTTGATTTAATACCAATTATTAAACTTCATGGAGTAACCAGAACTTACTGAAAGTTTGCAATAGGACTTTTAAACTTTAGATTAACACTTCAAAACAATACGATGCCAGTTCGTAAAGTAACTAACCAGAATTCTATAGTTCTATCATCTCAATTATAACTAAGCGCAAGGTGGTAAACGGATGCCAATGACTACAACAACTATGCAAATTCACTTTGATTTAATTTATGATAAATAGTGTTCAAATTTTAATCATATTCCCGTTGAACTCCCACTCAAAACAATATCCCTCACATTGTTTTAGTGATCACACGAACCAAATCCACCACATCAAAACCGATCATCACGAGAGTTGATGTAGCTTCAATGGCGAACAATCAACATGTTCATCATATCTACTATATGACTCATGCTTTACCTTTCGGCGATCCGTGTTCCGAGACCATGTCTGTACATGCTAGGCTCGTCAAGATCAAACCTTAGCTTCCGCATGAGCAAATCTGGCTTGCTCACGTTGTATACACTCGCAGAATCTAACACACCCGATCATCACGTGGTGCTTCAAAACAACGAGCTTTAGCAACGGTGCTTACTAAGGATGAACACTTTAAAACTTGAAATTGTGTGCTTGAGGGATCATCTTATAATGCTACCGTCGTGAACTAAGCAATACAAGATGCATAAAAGGATTAACATCACATGCTATTCATAATATGTGATATGATATGGCCTTTCTCCTTGTGCTTCCGATCTCCATCTTCAAGCACGAACATGATCTCCATCATCACCAGTATGGCGTCAAGGTCAACGGCGCTGCTTCATGGTTGTCATCCACCAACATCAACTATTACAACTACTTTGAATAATAGACACGCGGGTCTTAACGGAATTTAAAATACAACCATATGGCTCCTGCCGGTTGCCAACTTACAATAAGGGACATTGCATACATCATATATAATCACAATCATGGCCATATCACATCACAGCACACCCCCTGCAAAACAAAGTTAGATGCCTCTAATTTTCTTTGCATGTTTTACGTGGTTTGGGGCTTTCAATAAGTGTCGTTCTAACTTACGAACAAGAACCACAATATTGATACTAGTATTGTCAATCACCCGTTGTAAATTGAATCTTAACTATGTTGGGAGAAACAGGCACCCGCAAGGCCACTTATGCAATACAAGTTGCATGTCAAGCGTGGAGCAAGTCTCATGAACAATGTCATGTAAGGTTAGCCCGGGCCGCTTCATCCCACCATCCCACAAGATGCAAAGTACACAAGAAGCAATCGACAACAAAAGCATCAACGCCCATAATGACCATTGTGTTCTACTCATGCAACAGATCTACATATAGACACGGCTCTGATACCACTGTAGGGGTTCGTAGCATGGAAAACAAAAAAATTCTATCGCATGAACACACACAAGCCAAGATCTATCTACTCGATTGCAGCAACGAGTCAATAGAGTACTAGTCCTCGAAGATCCAAAGCGGTTAACGAGAGTAGATTCTCGTGGGTGATGTAGCCGTACACTTGCCGATCTCAAGATCGCGTAGACGATCCTTCTGGCGCTGTGTTCCGGCAGCACTTCCGCAGTCGGTCACACGTTCGGTTCTCGATGAAGACCTTCCTCTCCCTTGTTCCAGCAGGCAGCGGAGGTTGTAGCACTCTCCTCGTGATTCCGGCACACGACGGCGTGGTACCGGAAGTAGAGGGGAGATCTCGCAGGGCTTCGCCTTAAGCCGGAGCGAGTATGGTGGAGTAAGAGAGGGCCTTGGCGATCTACGGAATAGAGGGCACCAAGGGTGTGGTGTAGCCGGCGGCTTGGGCTTGGGGAAGCCCTAACTCGGCGACTTGGAGGAGCCCTAGGCGGCGGCTGCACTTGGGTGGAGGCGCCAGGAGCTAGGGTTTTTGGGTGTAGGGAGGGAGGGCGCCCTACCCCTCCTTATATAGGAGGGGAGAGGCGGTTTGGGGAGGAGGGAGTCCTCCTCCAACTCCTCCTCATGGCCGGCGGGTGGGAGGGAGTGGGACTTCCTCCCCAAGTAGGTTTCCTACTCTCCCTCCACCAAGCAAACTTGATATTTGACTTTTTCAAATTGGCGTTTGACTTTTAAACTTCGATTTGATTTCTTCTCTTTATTTTGCCTAGCCAAGTGACCTAGTACATGATGCAACCATTCCACATTGTCATGACACATCCATGTACCCTTCCCCTCCGGAGTGTCGGACCTTCCAGACCCTTCTAGAACATTCCTGGTGAAAACACCGGAATCATTCCCGAACTCCGAAACAGGACTTTCCTTATATGAATCTTATTCTCCGGACCATTCCGGATCTCCTCGTGATATCCCGGATCCCATCCGAGACTCCAAACAAAATTTGGTCTCTTACTCATCATTCCATAACTACTCAACAACATCGAATCCTTAAGTGTGTCTCCCTACAGTTCGTGAATTATGCGGGCATGATCGAGACACTTCTCCGATCAATAACCAATAGAGGAATCTGGAAATTCATATGGCTCCCACACATTTCTACGATTACTTTGTGATCGAATGAACCACTTACATACGATACCAATTTCCCTTTGTCTCACGATAGTTTACCTATCCGAGGTTTTGATCGTCGGTATCTCTGCATACCTAGTGCAACCTCGTTACCGATAAGTACTCTTTTCTCGTTCCCATGATATGTGATCCCTTGTGAGCCAGTCACATGCTTGCAAGCTAATTGGATGACATTCCACCGAGAGGGCCCAGAGTATATCTATCCGTCATATGGATGGACAAATCCCACTCTTGATCCATGTGCCTCAACCCATACTTTCCGAACACTCAATGCCACCTTTATAGCCACCCAGTTACGGTGTGGTGTTTGATGTCATCAAAGCATCCTTCCAGTGATGGTGATTAACATGATCTCATGGTCGAAGGAATTAGGTTACTATGTATCAGAAAGCTTATAGCAAATGAACTATATTAAATGACTTGATCTTTATGCTACGCTTATCTATAGGAGTATGTCCATCACATCATTCTCCTAATGATATGACCCTGTTGTTAATAACACCTCTATGTTCATGATCAGGAAACCATGATCATATTTTAACCAACAAGCTAGTTTAACAAGTATTAATGTTTCCGGTTAATACAATTATAGCATGGTATGTAAACATTTATCATAAGTATAAAGATATGATAATAACCACTTTATTATTGCCTCTTGGGCATATCTCCAACAATATCATGGTATGATTGATCAAAACATTCTCGTGATTTCACTCATCAAGTGTCAAAGCACTTGAATCTTGTTTCACTTATGAAGTGTCGATACACTTGAATCTTGATTCAATTCCTTTCCATGCGACAAGAACCTTTTATTATCGTTTCTATATTGAACTCCTTCAATATCTCATATATGTACGTTTGGCACAACCATATTAGCGTCACAGTCTATCCACTATAGACATTCATGCTAAAGATTCGGGTTTTGCCTAAGTCTTTCATCAAAATGAAATTCTTAACCTTTGTCAATAAAAGATACATAATTTCTAATCAACAAGATGTTCTCCACATAATGTATTAGAAATATGTCTCAGCGCTCCCACTTAATTTCTTGCAAATGCAAGCATCTTCATCGTCTCCAGATGAAAACTCCTTTTTCATCACGGTGAAGATTCCAACTCCGCGATGCTTACTTCAACCATTGAAGTTTGCATGCCCTTTTTAGCATCCTTTGAATTATCAAAACCCTTTGGATCGTGTCATGTACACGTCCTAGGTAACCATTCTATTAGAAGAACTTTGTTTTTTTTTATTCATCTACCATATACCAAATTATATGTAGTGGTTGCTACTTTAATCCGTCTAGACTAAATATCGCTATGAAAGATCAAATCTTGTCATAGTAAACTCCTTGAACATTGTCGTAAAATACTTTACGACATGTCGACTATTTCATAGATGTGAAACATCCATGTCTGTTTCTTTATAGATCCAAATACGACCAATAGGTTTTTACACCTTTCCGAAGGGTCTTCCAAGTTCAAAACTTGATTTCTCGTGTATGGAACTATCATGGATTTTATGGCTTCAAGCCATTTGACGGAGTCAGGGCCCATCATCGCTTCTTTGTATGTGGTCGGTTCATCATTGTCAAACAATAATGATTTACTCTCAAATCTCAGCATTTGATTTGTTTATCCGACCGACTTGGTTCAATAAGAACTTAGATCTCCGTGACCACAACCACTTAGGCACATAAGCTATGAGCATTATGGCAGCCTCCGGAACGATTTCCGGCGCTGCGCAACTCAGCACATTTAGCTAAGGTTCGTTAAACATATCAAAGTTCTATTGTCCTCCCACTTAACTTTTGCGAAAAATGCCTTTTTCAAGAAACTTCACATTTCAAGCGACAAACCCTTTTGTCCTTGGTGTTATGGAGGAATACCCAATTGTTATTCGAAATAACCTACAAATACATGCTCATCCGACTTCGGTTGTAAACATCTTACTTATGTTTAGCATACCATTTTTTTTTAAGAAATGACAACTTGGGTTTTACCCCAAACCATAACTTCCATGGTGTCATTTCAACGGATCAAGATGGAGCTCTTTTCAGTGTAAAAGCGGTAATCTCTAAAGCTTTAATCTTTTAAAACATAATGGCGGTTTTATAATAAATAACACCTTTGATCCAACCATGTCAAACAAGATTTCATTACAAATCTCGAACACTCTATATTCCTATGGTGTTTCGGGAGATGCAAATCTAGGTGTTTTGCTAAACTCGCAACTCAAATAAATCCCTTTATGATAAAATCATAAATCATTTATTTTCTTGTTACAATGATTTTCCACTTCGTCTTGAAATTCTTTGAAAAGTTTTCAAATATTTCATACTTCTTTATCATTAAGTGAACATTCACTCAAATTTCCGGAGAAAGCATATGAAGTTGAAATCCATCGCTTACGACTATACATAATAGACTACATACATCGATATGTATAAATTCCAATAATTTAGTCGTTAGTTCTTCTTTGGCCTTTGAACGAAGTTTTAATTATCCCGAGAAAAGTCTCACAAGCGTCACTTGATCAAATCAAAGACTCCAAAAATCCATGAAGATGGAGTTTCTTCATATTTTCTTTCCAATATAATTTAAACGGCGATGCCACTTCGTAAGTGATCTTCCAAACATTTGTATTGCGACATTTTAGCATTAGCTTTATGGATGATTTCTCCAACTAGATTTGTAAATCATCCATCTTATATGGAATACGGTAATTATTTGAACAACCTTTGTTCTCATAATACCTGATTTAAATAACTATTATTAAAACAAATCTTGAAGGCAAGCTTTGGTGTCAACGAGAAATACAAACAACAGTTTGTTTGTTTTTGATGAAAATCATCACATATTCTCTTGCTAGTTACTTAGGCCATTGTGGTTCATGAATTGCGTCGTTCCGTATGAAATTTCATACCAACCAATTCGGTATCCAATACCCAAGAACCACATTGTTTAACAAGCAAATAATACAACCATAACATGTATATCATCCATATACCTAAATTAGATAATTCCAATATTTTCTTTTCTGCCAAATATATTTTATAGATTCTCTTTCAGCATTTCCTTTTCCTTTTAAAAGAATCTATCAACATCAAAAGTGGCTCCATATACATGACACATAGTCCAAAGCGTGTATATTCAAATAATAATACCTTTGGACTTGCACTTTGAAGTAGATCACCATAAAAAATGATCGGCATTCTTTCAAAATCCATTCTTTAGTAATCTTTTAGTGTAGTAAACACTTTACATACATCTTCTATTCATCCTTATCATGACGGCTTTCATGATCAAGCTAATGTAGATTATAAAGATGAATCGTGAGTATAACGCTACTTTCCAAAACCCTTTTGGATGATTAGGATGTCTAGCATCTCCAACCTCTGTAAATTCTCATCCAATATGAGAACATACATTATACTCTATCATATTGCAACCAAAAACATTGTTTCGGATATCGTTATATCTGCCACACATGATGGTTTCTAAAACAATTCTTTCAGCTCCTAGATAAACTTGATATTAAAACAATCAAGAATCATGGAGGAAAACATGATACTTAAGATACTAACACTGGAATTTTTACTCTCGATTTAATACCAATTATTAAATTTCACGGAGTAAACAGAGTTTGCTAAAAGTTTTCAGTAGGACTTTAAACTTTAGATTGACACTCAACACAATACGATACAAGTTCATAAAGTATATATCCAGAGTTCTATAGTTTTATTATCTCAATTACAACTAAGCATAAGGTGGTGAACGAATGCCAATGACTACAACAAATTATGAAAATTCACTTTGATTTAATTTATGATAAATTGAGTTCTTCTAATCCAAATTAGAAATGAACTCCCACTCAAAAACGACATCCCTCGTGTATTTTTGGTGATTACATGAACCAAATCCACTATACCAAGTCCGATCATCACGTGAGTCGGTGTAGCTTCAAAGTCGAGCATCAAATGGTCATCATATCAAAACATATGACTCATGCTTAACCTTTCAGTCCGTGTTCCGAGGCCATGTCTGTACATGCTAGGCTCGCCAAGTAAGAACCTTAGTATCCGCGTGTGTAACTAACTTACACCCGAGATATGCTCGTGGATTCATGTACACCCGATCATCACGTGATGTCTTTAAGCGACGAAACATTGTCAGTGCATAATTAAGGAAGAACACATTTTTATCTTGATATCTAAATGAGGGATCATCTTATTATGCTAATAAAATGCCAAACAAGCAATATAAGATGCAATCAAACATCACATGTTAATAAGTGAAATGATATGGTTCTTGCACTTGATCTCCATCATGTGCATCATGGTATGATCACTATCATACCTCTATGTGTAAGGCCAAGGTCTATGGAACTTCCACGTTATGTGTGTTGTAAGAGTATCGACTTATACTTCCACTTACAGCATCACCATATCATGACACTAGCCCAGCAACAATCTAAACTAGACGCCTATAATTTATCCATTGCAAGTTTTACGTGGCTTAGGGCTTTCGAAGATAGAACCGTTCATACCTACGAACATGAACCACAACGAGGACAACCAAATTGTTGACAACTCGTTGCAAATTAGATATTGACTATAGTAGGAGAGACAGACACCCGCTAGCCACCTATGCAAAACTAGTTGCATGTCAAGCGTGGAATAGGTCTCATGTGCGAGGACATGTAAAGTTTGTCCGGGCCGCTTCATCCCACTATGCCACCAATATCCAAAGTACAACTAAGAAGCAATAAAATTATCATCATCGCCCACATACTCATATGTGTACTACCCGTGCAAAGCAGCTATGCATAGATCTGGCTCTGATACCACTGTAGGGTTCGCAACATAGAAAACAAAATTTTCCTACGATGGGAACATCTAAGTATCAAGATCTATCTACTAGATGCAAGCAACGGGTGGGTATACATCCATAGAATACATACCCTCGAAGACCGAATAGCATTAATAAGGTTGTACTCGTGGATGATGTAGACGAACGTTTGCCGATCTCAGGATCATGATGAAGTCCATCTGGTCCAGCCGGTCCAGCACCATCAAGTCCAGCATCGCAAAGGAGTGGTGCATCCGTGATCGCACACACATACGGGTACCCCGACAACCTCCGCGCCCTCGCTCCAGCGAATCAGCGGAAGCAACAAATCCTTCCAGAAAAAGCCACCGGGAACATGTATCTCGCTGATCCGAGACCATGGGGAAATTCTAAAGGGGGAGAGAGATCCTTCGTGAGGAGGTGTGCTTTGAGAGGAGGAGAGGGGGCCTTTTATAGGGAGAGGGGCATCCCAAGGGGCATGGCGCCAGCCATGGTGGCTGCCCCCACCTCTTCCACATTCATGTGGGTGGAGCTCCTACTCAAAATGAAAAGCCTCCACTCCCATAAAAGAGCCTCCACTCAAAACTCCACTCACATGCATTAAATTTCCACCAAATTTAATGCAAGCTCTCGTTTAAATAAAACTCTTTTATTTATTTATTCAGAATTTTGTTAATTACTTTAATTAACAAACATTCACATAAAACCCCTTGCTAGTATTCAATTTCACATGCAGAACCAGTTTCAGCAATTTCAACCGAAACAGTTCCGGTGTCTAGTGAAATAAATTCATGCGCTTTACTTTTCTTTCTCTGACATATAATTTGCTTTGAATGGTGTCGGTATCGCTTAAGTGTGCCACCCTACGGTTCGTGAATAATGCAGACATGATCGAGACCCCTCTCCGATCAATAATCAGCAGCGGGACCTGGAGATGCGTACTAACTCCCACACATTCAACGATGACTTCTGTGATCGTGTGAACCTTTTATGATAGTATCTTAATCCCTTTGTTTCACGATATATTACATGTCCGAGATTCGATCATTGGTATCTCCATACCTAGTTTGATCTCGTTACCGACATGCACTCTTTTCTCGTTCCCGTGATATAACATTCTAGTGATCAAATCACTTGCTTGCAAGCTAATCAATGTGATATCATCGAGGGGGCCTAGAGCATATCTATCCGTCATCGGGATGAACAAATTCCACTCTCGATCCAGGAACCTCAACATAACACTTTAGTAGTTCTGAAGCCATCTTTATAATCACCCAGTTACGGTGTGACGTTTGATGTCATCGAGAAACTCTTCCGGTGTTAGTGATTGACATGATCTCATGGTCTAAGGATTAGGATCACTTCATAAGTTGTTATAGCAATATAAACTCAATGACTTTGATCATAATGCTATACTTTGGATGAATGTTCATCACATCATTACACTAATGTTGTGACCTCATTATTAACAACATCCAATGTCCATGATCAGGAAACTTTGATCATCTTGTTAATCAACGAGCTAGTTTATAAGAGAGGCATAACTAGGAACTTACTTTTTGTTTATTAAACACACATGTATTAACGTTTCCGTATTAATACAATTATAGCATGCAAAGTAAACATTTATCATAAATAAGGAATACGATAATAACCACTTCATTATTGCCTCTCGGGCATATTCCCTTCAATAACCCACTTGGTTTTCTGTTTGGTAAAACTACTACCACTGTTAGGGTAGTAGATGAACCACCACCTGTTGAGATAGATCCTTTTAAGATACCTACAAGTATTGTTGATCGTGTTATGGATAATTATTATTTAGGGGATGGAACTGTCCACCCTGGTGATCACTTGATTTTTATCCATGAATTATGCAGGTTGTTTAAGTGTGCAGGTATCACAACTAAATAGGTGAAGAAGAAGTTACTCTCTATATCATTGAAAGGAAGAGCTGAATAATGGTATAAGCTATTGAAGAATGGACAATCTATGGAATGGGAGGAATTACTACCTCTCTTTTACTCTAAATTCTATCCTCCCAGTGAGATTCATAAGGATAGGAATCTGATATATAACTTTTGGCCTCGTGATGGAGAGACTACGGCTCAAGCTTGGGGGAGATTGAAGTTACTAATGCTTAAATGTCCTATTCATGAACTCCCTAACAATATTATTATCAATAATTTTTATGCTAGGCTTTCCCTTCATGATAAAGATTTACTAGATGCTTCTTGTGCTAAATCATTCACACGTATGAAGGAAGAAGCTAAATGGGATCTCCTAGACCGTATTCAAGATAACACTGAATCATGGGAGAATGACAAAGGAGGAAAGTCAGGTATAAACTATGATTATGAATGCATTAAATCCTTTATGGGAACTGATGACTTCCTTGATATTAGTACTGAGTATGGTCTTGATTCCCAAAGTATTGACAATTGTTTTAAGGCCTTTGCCTCCTACATAGAAATTCCTAAAAAGAAGTGGAATAAGTACCATGCACCCTATAAAGATGTTGTTAATCATGTTCCTATTAAAAAATACTGAAGTTTGCACTACTGATCATATTTTTCCTGAACCTTATGTTGATAAAACACCTTTCCCAGCTAAGGTAAAGGAGTATTCTATGATAAATAGTGTTAATAACAAAGGTACAAAGAAAGTTGTGGAACCTGATGAGCAAATAAACAATGAACCTGTGGTAGCTATTGTGAAAGATCTTGTCACTAGAAATATAGAGGATGTGTCACATCCCAAGATTTTCCAAATCTTGTAATGTGAAAAATAAATGAATAAAATAAAACTTTGTTGATTTTCAGGGTGAGAAGAAACTTTTTGATTCCAATTGGAAACCTTCAAACCTTTTTGATCAAACAAATCCTAAAGGGATTTGAAAAGTTAAACAATTAATAAAGAAAATATTTTGAATAAGTGGAATTACTATTTTTGGATCTTTAAATAAAAGATTTGGTTTTCAAAAGAAAAGGTACATTTATAAATAAGGATTATTTTATGGAGCCAAAATAAACCTTGGTAAAGCTTTTGAAATAACACATTTTGTTTTTTATAAAAATAGTAAAGGTTTATTTAAATAAAATAATGAGGATTTATTAATATCCAATTTTATTAAAGTAAAGGCTTTTCCCATTTTAAATAAAACATTAAAACTTATTAAATTATTTTAAATAAGTTTTCCCAAGTATTTTATATTCTCAAGTAAAACCTACTGAAGTGTTTTGGTTTTATTTTAGATTTCAAAATAAAGATTTTAATAAAACAAATCCTATTTGATTTAATAACTAAGGTCCATTTTATTTAATTATTAATGGACCCTAAAATAAAAATGTTATTTTATTTTAAACAAGTTTTCCAAGTATCTTCTATTTTCAAATAAAACCTACTGATTTGGTTTTGATAATATTTAGTTTCCAAATGGAGATTTTATTAAATAAATCAAAACCTATTTGAATTAATAATTAAGGTCTATTTTATTTAATTATTAAATAGATCCTAAAAAGAGTAAAATTAATAATTTTATTTGGGATTTGGTTTATGTTGTTAAACAGAACCAAAACTCATTACAAGTGTGGTGAATGTTTGAATTGTTTGAATGTTTGAATTGTTGTTGAAATTCAAAACAGAAAATCAATTAGAAAAAAAGAAAAAGAATACTGAATAAAAAAAAGAGAAACAAGCCAGCCCAGCCGGCCAGCCCAAACAGCCCAGTCCAGCCCACCTATCCCCTCGCCCCCGAAACGTTTTCCTCACTCGCGAAACAACCCGCGCAGTCGCAGACAGCAGGACCCCACCTTTCCCCTCTCTCTCTCACTGACTGCCGAGCCCCACCGCCAGCTCACCGTCTTCAACCCCGCGACGACCCCTTCTCCCTCCCCTCGTCGCCGTTTCTGGCTGTGATTCCGCGGCTTAAATTCACCTTAATGCGGCCACCATTACTCGCAGTGATCACGCCCATTTAAACGCCAGCGTCTCCCTTCCATTTCCCCTCTGTCTCCTCCCCCAAGGGCGCCCCCAGGCTGCCGAATTTTGCTCGACACCGCCCACTGTCCGACGACGCTCCAGCGAGGATTCCGGCAGCCCCACGCCACCCCTTGCCTCCTCGAGCACGCAGCTGGGATCCCCATCTCCTGGCGGACCTTTCTGCATTTGCAGCTCGCTCGCGCGCGCCCCTGAGCATCAGCAACGACAACAATCGCTGCCGCCACCGTCTGGTTCTTCTCCGACGACCTCCCCCTGGTAAGCCAGACCACCCCGCGCCCTCTCCTTCACGCACGCAGCTTCGCCTTGATCTTACGCATCTAACCGTGTCCTCGTTTTCCCTCGGGATGAACCACAGCACCGCCCTCGACGACCACCAGACGAACCCGACGCCGTCCTCCACTCCGGCGAGCGATTAACCCCGCCCCAGTGCGCCCCTCGCCTCCTCGCGACCACGTTGAGCATCACCACGATCCCCTGAGCACGGTGAGCACCTCCCCCTCTCTCTTTGCTTCCTGCATCGCTAGTGCCGCCATCGTCCGAGCGTCGCCGCCGGCGGCCGCCGCACAGCGCCGCCCGTTGTTGACCGAGCAGTAGTGTCCGTAGGATCTTGATCTGACGCTCACGATAGATCCTTAGCCGAAGGGGTACGAGTGATCCTGTGCTGCACGATCTGACTTGATCCAACGCACCAGAGAACGTGATCCGGCCGAAGCGGTATGGACGAATCAGAACACGCCGCGTGGCACAGGTCGATTTAAAACAGAATTTGTAATCAGATTTAGATGCAATTTTGAAAACCTTGTAACTTTAGTTCCACACGTCCAAATTTTGCAAACTTTATATCAATGGAATCAGTGGAACAAGCCCTAGCCAACCATGCCATTTGTTTAGTAAAAAGTTTCTGTTAAATGGTTTGTTTTTGCAGAAACATTTGAATGCTTGTTTAGATTATAAAAATTGTTCAAAAATGATTTTGGGGATAAAATCTTTGGAAAATGGTGTGATTTGAACCTACTGACCATAGGAAACACCTTGTGGTTTCAAAAATATATTTGGTGATGCAAAAGAATGATTCTTTGATTTAAAACCATTTCTAGACAAATAAAAATATAGTTTATTTATTACAAATGGTTTTGGAAGAAAACCTTTGGGAAATGTTTTTTTTTAAACTCTCTGACCCCAAACACCAAGTTTTATGGTTTGAAAACATATTTGGTGAACCCCATAGATTAATGCCTTAGTAAAAATATTTCTACACCACATAAAATGATACCATGTTTTGAAAATGGTTTATAAAGTAAAACCTTTTTGCAAATGACTTTGCCACTTTATAAAATGACCAATAGGTGTTTTCAAATGTTTAAGTCCCATTAGGAACCACTTGTCCAAATAAAACAAAACTTGGCATGCTTGCATGCATTTCTTAGACTTTATCATTTTATGTGATGTTTTGCTTGATTGGTAGATTGAGTTTGTGCCTTGCTTGATTGAATTGTAGTGACTTGAAGAGTGTGACTGTTGCAAGGACAAGGAGTGAACTTATACCCTCTACCAAAAAGTCAAGTGATGCTTCATACTTTTTGTCCCATTACTTTCACTATGCATTAGTGATTTCTCTAAGTAAAACTTGCATGGAATTTTGCTAAGTATAAACCTTGCTATAGGAAAACCTAGTAGATGAAACCTTAGAGAAAATTTCCTAAGTTAAGATTTCTACTACTATCAAGCTTAGCTTAGCTAATAGAAAACAAGGGTGTAATATATATTCACACTATGGAAAAATTTCTAAGTCTTTGGACTTATGTTTTTCTTAATAAAACAACTAAGTCAATGAATCACCTGGGTGGAATGGGACTTGATTGGTGGTTTTTGGTTGAGTGGTTCACAAGGACCATGTTTATGGTTTACCTTGTGTATCTCACTTGTGGATGGCCACCCAGGAACAAAGAGATTTGAGATGTCAAATGTTGAGAAGCTTCAAGTGCAGCCACTTGGCATTATGGGCTCTGCCTGGATCATATAGGTTGCAAGAACTTATCCATATGGACAGTTGGTGGTAGAGTTTGATAGGTTGGAGCGCGTCCATTTTGGTCTAAGGGAAGGCTTCTGAAAGATCTTGTCTTGGGAAACCAAGTCTTGTGGGGAAAGTGCACCACCTCTGCAGAGTGTAAAAATCTAAGTACTTAGCCATGTCCCTGGTAAAGGACAATTTGAGCATCAAGACATGGAAGCAATCAAGAATCTCATCATTCAAATTTCAAAGTTCAAAACTTGTGGTTGAACAAGGGTTAAAGGATCTTCAATCTTTGATTGGGAGAAATGATTTTGTCAAGCAAAAACTTAGTGCTTTCAAATGTTAAGGAAAAATCTATTTTGAGCAGTGCAAGCCTCAACTCCACTTAGCCAAATGCATATAGATGATAGACTCCACTATACTACCATAGTATCACTTGCCAATACAATTCAAATGTATTGACCCTTGTGGCTGTAACTTGTATGTTGCAGGTTTGATTGATTTAGTGAAGTGTGTTGATTAGGATTACAAAGTCTACAACCAACATGTCTGCATGTGGCACTTTGAAGATGAAGGACCCCATGCTTATAGATATTCTGCTGCAATGTATTGTAATAGCCAAATGAGCTATGTAAGATGTAATAGTTTATTTTATGCCTGGTTATAAAGTTGTATTATGACCTTTGTTTCTTGATATTACATCTTAATTGTGGATGCTAGCTATTGATCCAGGGACTAGCATTGTAAACATAGGGGACTCTACCTTATTAAAGGTTGGGACCCTTACAGGATGAGCACATTGTCTTGTGTGAAGATGCTTCTAATATTATCTCTCATCATAGTAAAGCTAGAAAAGCTAGTGTCCCTGTGCTTTCTGTTAAAATTGGTGATCATTGCTATTATGGTTTATGTGATATTGATGCTAGTTCTAGTGTTATTCCTTATGAGCTATATAGGGAAATTATGCATGAAATTGGTCCTTGTGAGCTTGAGGACATTGATGTGGTTATCCACCTTGCTAATAAGGAAACCATTTGCCCTATTTGTATTGTAAGGGATGTGGAAGTCCTTTGTGGTAAGATTAAGTATCCCGCTAATTTTCTACTGCTTAGTTCAGCAGCTAGTAAAACTTGTCCTATCATTTTTGGTAGACCTTTCTTGAACACTTGTGGGGCTATTATAGGTTGTAAGAAGGAGAAACTTTTAACTAAGTTTGATGGAGATCCTTATGAGTTTAACTTTTCCAAATTTGCTGAAGCTCTTATGAAAATAGTTGGCCTAATGAAGATTTCAGTGTTGAACAACTTGCTTCTATTGATCCATTTTATGACCTTGGACCTCTTTTTCATGATTGTAAGTATGTTCATTCTGATGATAAAGTTGTTTCTTGTGACAGTTATATTGTCAACTTTATTCAAAGTGCTACTGAAAGTTATTATGAGAGAGGGAAACATGGTTTTATGCATCTCAATAATATTAAGTTTCCCCGTTTTATGTTGAAAGCTTTGAAGTTGCATTTGTTTTGTCTTCAGGGACGGAGACAAGGGGGGACGAGGGGGGCTTAGCCACCCCCATGGTTTGAATTTTGTGAAGAACTCTACTCACCAAAACTCCAATTTCTTATTGATTTAGCCAAGTCTGCCCCCCTCATATCAATTTTGCCCCCCTCAAGGTGAGAAGCTGGCTCTGTCCCTGTTTGTCTTCCTATGATAGTGTCCTTTTGTTTCAACAATTTGTTTTCTCATGAGACCCCCTTGCATAGGAAGTGGGTTAGACTCAAATGTGTTGGATATTTTCTTCTTGATGCTCTCTTTCACTTCAAATCCATATCTCCTATGTGAGCATCTTTGAAATTATCAATCCTAACATAAAGGCATTAAAGAAAAGTACTTCTTGGAAGATAACCCAATAGTTTTGTTGAGTCTTGGAAGTTATTACCTCAGTAATAACCGCTCCTTATCATTTTTGTTTTGGTTTTTGTGTCAAGATCAACTACTTTTGAGAAGTAGAGGAGTTGTGAAAAGTGTCTGTCTTGGGACAGATTTTTGTGTTGCATTGTGAAAATTCGTGAAGGAGCTCAGTACAATGGATGGAGAAGTATTTTTTGTGTTTGTTCTCTAAGTTGTTATCCAACTTTCATTAAGTCTGCACTTTTTTATTTGAGCAACAGAAGTTTTTTGAAAAAATCGATATTTACCTGCTAGTCTGTTTTGATAGATTTCTGCCATGATTAGCATTTGCCTCTTATATTGATTCCCTTTCAGATTCTTTTTGGGCTTTTGGACAGGAGTTGCTATAGTAAATTTTGTTTTGATGGATTTCAGTTGAAGTCTGAACCTAAAGGTTTATTGTTTTTGCATACACTAATGTTGCCATTGAGGTTTGTGTGAGGCCTTGTATGAAAGGAATTTTCAGGAGATGAACAAAAGGAATCTGGAGAGTTCGTCTTTGAGTAGGTAAAAGTGGTGAAAACAGAAGGTTCGTGAAAACCTTATCTTTTTATATTTTTGATGTTTCTATCACATACGAAAGGTTACAAGACGAAATAGAGGAGGAAACGGAGGCCAGGGTGGCCACACCCACCCTAGGCGCGGGCCCCAGCTGGCCGCGCCTGGAGGGGGTGTGAGCCTCCTGAACTCCGTCTCCGCCTCGTTTTCGCACAGAACCTTCCTTGTGCATTAAAACTTCATAATATATAACCCCCCGGATCCCTTGAGGTTCGTATATCGTGTTCTCGTCATGTTTTCATTTTGATCTATTTTTGTTAGGAAATCTTCTTGAGTTTAGAGCACCATGGTATCCGCCAACGATAAAGGCAAGAAGCCCATGGAAGATGATCCTCAAAACCCTAAGGAGGAGGAGATCTTGGTTGAGGATGAAGAAGACATGGAGGAGGATGAGCATCTGAACACCCGCGCTACCGTTGCAAGCATTGGAGTGATGGCAAACCCTATAAAGCTTAGGAGGATAGCACGGATGTCTACAGGAGGGAAAACTCTGCGTCATATCCTTGCTCCACGATCACTTCCTTCACGCACCAAGAACCTCTCCCATACTCTCTTGATTAAGCGACAATACCAAAAGGTGCCACAAGGGAATTTGCCCTCTGTTTGGGATCTGCCTCATTCTAACCATGCAGGGAAGGAACATACTAAGAAGGAAGAGTGGGGAAAGAATAACAAGGACTGAGATTCTCGGTCCGACATGATCATGAACCATATTGAGCATAATTTGGAATTGATTCGTACTCTAACCTTCGAGATTGAGGATTTGAGGGAACTGATTGAAGAGCTTATCAAGAGAACACCATCACCATCGAAGGAGTAATTCGTCATCAATATTGACATCCCCTTGGCTTGTTCCAATCTTGGGGGAGTGTCGCGGTATCACATCATTATCTTTTATCTTTTACCTTTTTAGTAGATTCATATCTTGGGTAGAGCAGTTATCTTTTAGGTTGGTTTGCATTGTGGAAGTATCTCTCCTTTAGTTGGTCATCTATGTATCCCTTGGTGTGAGTGCCTTTATGGAATATTAATGAGAAGTCTCATCTTTTACTTTTTCACTTCTTATTTTAGTTTGCAATCTCTATTATATGATTGATCTTGTTGATCAGTATTAGTACCACTTTGGGAGCATCAAGTAGATCTAAATTGGTTTTGGCAAACTAAGCTCTGGTTAGTAGCAACACCTTTTGAGGTTTGAAAGGAAAAGAGAAAAAGCTTACAAGTATTTTGTATCAGTTATTTTCTTTCTTGATTGGCTCATAAGCTTATTATTCTTTATTTAAGATCTTTTGTGTCTTCAAGGAAGATTGCATGTTTGGCTTTATCACTTGTAGGTTTTCTTGTCTACTTCAATTCTTTTGCTTGCTACTCAGCCTTGCTAGCCAAAAACCTATTTTGAGAAGGCATACTTCTCATGCATTCCATTCCTTTAAACCAAAAACATGTTCCATTTGTGTCCACCATATCTACCTGTTAGCATTATTGCTATCCCAAGCAAATTCTCAAGTTTCATCTATCTTTCGAATTAAAAAATTATTTTGTTATGTGAAAACTAGTTAGTAAATCTCTCACAAACTTGATGGCACACTTTATTTTCTTGCCCCTAATAAACTTGAACCATTGTGTCATCAAAGTTGTATATGCTTGCATCTATACGCTGGGATTAGCGGAACCATGCTGTCACGGGGAACGCTTTCAACACTTATGGATACATACCCAGTTGATATCATGCTCTTTTGTTTGTGGATATCATCGGTGTGAAATAAAAGGGGAGCTTGTAAGTCCATGGAGTTATGTATGTGTGTTAGAGAAACGCCTCGGCCGCTAGCCTAAGCCATGCCTAATCATGGTGGAAACTTGCAGCATAACCATAGTGATCAATCTATGAAGCATCCTCAATAAAAACCTATGCAAATAGCAAATAAAAAGATCGCTGAGATGCTCACTGTCTGCTTGACTTGTCATTTTGATTATGGGATAGCTCCTATATCATGTGCAAGGGGACCCTATTGGCGGTTCTTTATGATACACATGTACTTACAATGACAAGAACTTACCGGTAACTAAAGTTGAGTAGCATGAGGAGCGGACCTCGTACTCAAGGGACATGAGATTGCCAACTTATATTTCGTCAAACATATACTCCATCTTTGTTCACTTTAACCTTAATCACCTCAAGATGCTTATGATAGGGGCAATGCGAGCTCAAAGCTAGTAAGTACCATAATATTTTGAAAGCTCTTTATGAACTTGAAATCCCTGCTTCCCTCTATGAAGGGCCCTTTCTCCTACTTCTAAGTTGAGTCAGTAAACCTACTTCCTCTCTATCTCCAGCAAGCATTTGAGTTGTTGTGTTTTAAGCATTCATATGATGATTTATTCAATCATGTTCTTTCTCTTCCTTGTTTGCACAAGACTCTTATCTAAATGAGTATTACTTTGAAAGCTATCATTGTGAAAACCTTTTGTGTTTGAGCAAAGAGTACTCTTGTTGTAAAACTTTTACAAAAGCTTTATTTGAAAACTGTTTGCCAACTGTTCTCTGACCAAGAACAAAGTTTGCCAATTCCAATTATGATTTATCTTTATGCATCTCTATTATGGCTCCTCTACTGGTTGCAAGCTAAGTTATATAGTGGTGAGTTGCTTTCTTCTACGAGTTGTGTATTGGTAAGTGTGATGCTTCTTGTCCGTATTCTTTTATCGACACTTCACTCCATAAACCTGTGGACATGTTTACTAAGCTTAGTTTTTGCTTGGGGACAAGCGAAGGTCTAAGCTTGGGGGAGTTGATACGTCCATTTTGCATCACCATTCTATATCATAATTTGCCTCTATTCATTGATATATTTCATATTAAGAGGTGTTACTTATGTCTTTTCATATATTTTTGCATGTTGGATGATTCTTGGAGGATGAACTGCCGGAGTCAGGATTCTGATGGAAAAAGAGGTGTTTTCATGGACCATAGGGGAGGCGGAGATGGGCCATAGGGGGCCCACACTCTCCCCTAGGCGCGGGCCACACCTAGGTCGCGCCTACAGGGGGTGTGGCCCACCTGGCCTACCTCTGGCTCCGCCCTCTTGCCTATATCTTCTCGAAACCCTAATACACGGGGAGAGACCATAGAAAGATTCCGCCGCCTATGCGGGGCGAAAAACACCGAGAGAGAAAGAGCTCTCCAGCAGACAGATTTCTGCCGGGGAAATTCCTTCCCAGAGAGGGGAGATCGTCGCCATCAACACCATCATCAAGATAGACTTCATCAGGATCATCATCATCATCCACACCATCATCTCCACCAGCACCATCATCACCACTCCATCCCGCTGTAACAATTGTGTTGAATCTTGCATAGTTCTTAGGGGAAACTTTCCCGGTATTGATTACTATTGTAGTTGATGCTTGTGAGTGGAACCATTGGATTATTGTTTATGTTCAGATTGTTATTCATCACCATATCATCTTTGATCTTGATCCATATGATGTCTCGTGAGTAGTTCGTTTAGTTCTTGAGGACATGGGAGAAGTCATGTTGTTAGTAGTGGATTTGTGTTGAGATATTATTCAATGGTTTAGTATTTAAGTTGTGGTGTTATTCTTCTAGTGGTGTCATGTGAACATCGACTACATGATACTTCACCATTTATGGGCCTAGGGGAATGCATTGCATATTTGGATACTAATTGTGGGGTTGCCGGAGTGACAGAAACCTGAAACCCCATTAGGAAACCATTGCACAAGGGAGTGTAGGATCTCCGAGTTTAAGGCTGTGGTTAGGTTTATATCTTAATTGCTTTCTTGTAGTTTTGGATGCTTGCAAGGGGTTTCTTCACAAGTATGTATTAGTCCAAGTAAGGTCAGTACATTAGCACAGGTTCACCCACACAACACTTACAAAACCAAAGAAGACTACTCAGCTATTTGAAGCGAAAGCACTTGATAGAATTCCCATGTGTCCTCGAGAACGTTTGGTCCTCATAAGTATTTCCACTGGCTTGTCCTTTGCTAAGAATGGATTGGGCCACTTGCTGCAATTGTTTGTTGTTTTATTCACCTGCACTTTATTTTCTTGCTTTATCAGTAAACCCCTAAAAATCCGTTTGCTAAGTATTTACAGAGATTTCCTGCTCCATACCACTAGTCAACACCTTCTGCTCCTCGTTGGGATCGACACTCCTATTTATCAAAAGTACTACGATGCACCCCCTATACTTGTGGGTCATCAGTCTCCGATGCCATGAGCGGGCCCTCCTCTGATAACTTGGATTGGGGCCTAGCTGGGGGCGACCAGGACCTCTGTGCGCCATCACGGCCTTGTCACCCAACGTGGTGGACTGGGTCTTGGAGGGGGCGGACATGCCCCCCTGAACGGGAGACGACACATTGCTCGAAAGGCCGCCACCAAGCTCTTGGATTGGGGCAGTATCCAGCGTCGTTGTTGTGTCTTGGCAGCGAACTCCAGGGGGCGGTGAGGGCGAGTGGACCCGCTCTGCTGCTTGAGAGATGCAAGGAGACATCAATGGCCCCTGGCTCGGGGAATGTGCGCCCCAAAAAACCCACCCTAGTTCTGTGGCAGCACGCTCTGAGGTGCCGAGCAAAGGGACGCAACAGGGGAGAACAACTGCGAGCTAGAGAGGAAAAAAGTGGGGAGGCCAGGCTGAGTGCCGGCAATAGCGGATGTCTGAGGGGTGGTGAAACCGGCATGGCCCCCCGCGGCCGTGAAGCCAACCACGGTAGAGGCGATGGATTTGATGCCTGGCGAGGGTGGGATGAGGACATGCGGCGCCGAGCCAAATGTCGTGGACGTCGTGGGAGAAACAGTAGTCTAAATCACGGGGGGGGGGCGCAGACACCATGTGATGACCAGTCTGGGCGTGCAGCCCTGATGACTCCTTGTTGACGTGGAGCACTTCGTCGGGAAACCACAAGACTCAAGGAAACTCTTGGGTTATCTCCCAACAAGTACTTTTCTTTAATGCCTTTAAGTTAGGCTTGATAGTTTGAGAAGATGCTCACATAAGAAATATGAATTGGAGTAAAAGAGAGCATCAAGAAGAAAATTCAAAACACATTTAAGTCTAACCCTCTTCCTATGCATCGGAATATTGTTCACAAATAAATTCACAAAGAACAAAGTGACAAGTATAGGAAGATAAAACAAGAGTAACTTCAAAAAAATTAGCACATAGAGAGGTATTTCAGTACAATAAAAAATTCTACAACCATACTTTCCTCTCTCATAATAATTGTCAGTAGCATCATGAATAAACTCAACAATATAGCTATCACATAAAGCATGCTTTTCATGATCTACAAACACATAATTTCTATCAAGCTCAAAAATAGTGGAATTAAAACCTTCACAGGTTTTATCCAAAGTAGATATTTCAAAAGGATCCACAGAAACATAACATCCATCCTCCTTTGGTAAGCATGGGGGATAATCAAATAATGTAAGAGGTAAAGAGTGATACGTCGGAAACATATCTATAATTTTTTATGCTCCATGCTTGTTTTGTATCTACTTTGCTTTGCTTTGTCTACACTTTGAGGTGTTTTTATATCTTTTCTCGAACTAACCTATTAACAAGTTGCCACATTGCCAGTTGCCTGTTTTCTTCTATTTTTGGTTCCAGAAAGGCAGAAAATAAATATTCTCGGAATTGGACGGGACAAAAGCCAAAGTCAATATTTTACCGTGGGCATCACGAAGTCCATAGGAGAGACGGAGGGGCGAGCCAGGGCTGCCACACCCCCCTAGGCATGGATGGGCCCACCCCGCGCCTGTGTAGGGTATGGGCCCTCCGGCCGCCTCCCAGCCTCGCCTCTTCGCCTATAAGAAGACCCCGATGCAGAAACTCCAAGCACCTGATCAAAACTCCACGAAACCTTATGTTGCCGCCGCCACCATTGTCCCTAGATCGAGGGGATATGAAGTTCTTCCCGGCACCCTGCCGGAGGGGAGATCATCCCGGAGGCCTTCTTCTCCAGTATGAAGCGTGAGTAGTTCCACCTTGGACTATGGGTCCATGTAGTATCTAGATGGTTGTATCTCCTCCTTGTGCTTTCATGTATAGATCTTGTGAGCTTCGTTCATGATCAAGATCTAATCTATTTGTAATCATGCATGTTGTGTTTGCGGGGATCCGATGGATATTGATATTACTATGTCATATTTGTTAATGCTTTTGTCTATTTGATACTATCATGTCTGTGTTGTTTGTGATCTTGCATGCTCTCTGTTGTTAGTAGCTATCTTGGCCAAGTAGTTGCTAGTGACTCCAAGAGGGGATATTTATGCTCGATAGTGGGTTCATGCCTCTAGTTTCCAAGGGAAGTGACAGAAATCTCTTTGGTTGTACTCCCTCCGTTTCAAAATATAAGATGTCTTAGCTTTGTGAACAAGATGAATCTAGACTTCTTTTAGTATGTAGATTCATCCCAAAGTTGAGTGAACCTACGTACTAAAACAAGTGTAGATTCATTTTCTTCACAAACCTAAAACATCTTATATTTTGAAACAGAGGGAGTAGATGTGTTGTTGCTACTAGGGAGAAAACAACGGTTTCTTGTTCATAGAACAAGTGGATTGTTTACCTTACACACTTTGCTTAAAGCAGTTGTCTTTTGCTTGCAACTTAATACTGGAGGGGGTTCGGATGATAACCTGAAGGTGGATTTCTAGTCATAGATGCAGTTGGATGGCGGTCTATGTATACTGTTGTATTGCCTAATCGAATCTCATAGGATCTTTTTGTCTAGTATTGCATTGTTATGCCTTGCTCAGTTCCTGGCAATTGCCCTGCTATAATTTGTTTACGCTTCATGCCATTTTGTTTATCTAAGGAGAGCACCTCTAGTGAACTATGGACCCCGGTCCAATCTTTATCATTGATACATCTTCCACTATTACTTGTTTACTTGCTGCAAACCATCACCTTCCACACCATACATTTAATCCTTTGTTACAGCAAACCGGTGAGTTTGACAACCTCACTGATTCGTTGGGGCAAAGTCTTGAGTTTGTGTTGTGCAGGTTTCCACATTTCTTGCAACACCTTTGAGACGTTTCCTTCCTCCTACTGGTTCGATAACCTTGGTTTCTTACTGAGGGAAAACTTGTTGCTGTGCTCATCACACCTTGCTCTTGGGGTTTCCAATGAAGCGTCCCATAACAGTGTTGGGCGCCATCATCAAGCTTTTCTGGCGCCGTTGCTGGGAGGCTAAGGACGTATTCACAAGGGAAGTCCTTCTCAACCTTTCTCTTTACTTTGTTTTTAGTTTGCTTAGTTTCTTTTGCTTGGTTTTGTTTGCCACCTTTTATCAAAAACTCCAAAAAAAAAGTCTAGCTTGGTTTGCTTTCTTTATTCAAAAACACACAAAAATTAGTTCCTACTCTAGTAGCTACCATGTCTAGTTTTGGTCCAACCTCAATTAAACCTATGGAAGAGATCTCTGTTTTTAAGCAAAAAGGTGAGGAGAGTTTTAAAGAAGCTTGGTCTAGAATCTCCGCTTTACAAAGGGAAACTGAGTCTAAGATGAGTCTTAGCTTGGTTATTAATAGTTTCTACCGTGGTATTGCTCTTTGTTATATATATGCTTTGGATGCTGTGGTTGAGAAAGATTTTTTTCTATGTACCGAGGATGAAGCTTTTGATGCCATAAAGAAATTGATTATAATTTATAATACTCTTGGCAAGTCTGATTCCTCTTTCATAGATATTTTTGCCAGGTTGAACACTCTTGAGTCCAGTACTGCTGCTATGAATAGTTGCTATCACACGCTTAGGGCGTACCATGATTATGTTCCCATAAATTCTGAGCCTTCAAAGTGGTTTCCTACAATCAAAGTCTCTATAAATACTATACTTTTTGATGCTCGCTGTGATATCATGTCTGAATTTTGCCTTATGCCTAAGGATATTTATGAGTCTTTAGGGGATTTCTAAAGGAGGAGATGAGATCTCTCTTACTAATAATTCCACTTTATTAACCATTGGAATAGCTGAAGTTGTGTTTACAAAAATCTCAGTAAAAATGGTGTATACGGATTATCTTGTTATTGAATGTGTAGGCAAAGGACAGATCACACTTGGAAGATCCCTACTGAAACACCTTGGAGCAATAATAGATGTGGGAAAAAGGCATTATGCATTTTGCTTCTCCAGTAAGCAATCATATTTTCCCTAAAGAGAATAAGAAAGGTAAGAGAGGAAAGAACAAGAGAGTTGCTTCTTCATTTGAAAATACTTGATTTCTTGCTTCTTGTGCCTAACTTAAAGGCGTTAAAGAAAAGTACTTGTTGGGAGATAACCCAAGAGTTTCCTTGAGTCTTGGAAGTTATTACTTCAGTAATGACCTATCCTTATCCTTTTTGTTTGCTTTTTGTGCCAAGAATGACCTCTAATGAGAGGGAAGTAAGATTTGGGGAGTTGCTGTCCCGAAACAGATTTCTGTCCTCCACCATAAAAATTCGTGAGGAGTCTATGTAAGTCAGATTGATCTTAAAATTTTCGAATAAATCCCATAGTATGTTAGCTAACTTTTGTTAGTTCAACACTTTTTTATTTGATCAACAGAAGATTTTTGAAAAAATCGGTTTCTACCTACTGGTCTGTTTTGACAGATTTCTGTCATTATTTGCATGTGCTTCTTATTGATTCCTTTTTGAATTCTATTTAGGTGAATTGAGCTTTTTGAAGGAGTTAATACAGTAGATTGTATTTTTAGTAAAAAGTTTAGTTGTTCCAAAGCTTATCCCAAAGGTCTATTATCTTTTGAATACACTAATGTTGCTAATGAAGAATGTGTGAAGTTTTGTATGAACAAAAAAAATTAGGTGTAAAGAGAGAATGAGGTAATGAGATGAAGAATGGACAAAAGCTCAAGCTTGGGGATGCCACCCCGGTGTCACCCCAAGAAATTTCCAAGAGGTACAAGCGTCAAAGCTTGGGGATGCCCAAGGCACCCCCTTCTTCATCAATAAAAAGCTCAGGTCTGTCTAGACACTTTGTTTTTATTGTTTCATGCACTATTGTGTTGTTCTTGGAGCGTCTTAGTTTTCATTTGGTTTGCTTAGTTTGTTTAGTTTGCTTGAATAAAGTAGTTCGGACCCCCGTTCTCGCTGTGTTGTTTTCAAATAAGTTGCTTGGTGTTGGAAAGGAGTAGGAAGTTCTTGCTAAATAAGTGCAAGAGGAGCTTGCATTGACTGTGACTTAGACTTTAGCATGACATGCTAGGTTTGTTTTGACCTTATGCTTAGTGATTATTGTTGTAGCATGTCTTGTTCTAAACAATTGGGATTGCTTAGTGTGCATTGAAAGAATTATGTGTTGTTTTAGCATGCAAAAGCATAGTATTGTGGTATTCTCCTTTGATGCTTTGTTTGGGTTGACTTGGCACATGCTCACACCATGTTATGACTATGAACAAGTCACCATAGCCTCTATGATCGTTTAGTCCTTGACTTGTAGTACCACTCTATGCTTTGGTTAGTAATGTTTTGTTGCTCTGCATGATTACGGCCATTATTGCTCTCTTAGTTGGTTGCTCCCAGTCTTTTGCTAGCCTCCACTTGTATGAGTAATCTCTACTCATGCTTCCAACTCCCAAGAAACCAAGTCATTCCAAAGAGTACACTATGAACTCCTATGCATGGTGTGTTACACCATTCCAAGTATATTCTTGTTTTCAGCTATCTTCTAATTAAAAGTATTTTGTTATGTGAAAACTTAGTTATTAAAGCCCTCACAAACTTGATGGCACACTTTATATTGTTTGCCCCTAATAAACTTGAACCATTGTGTCATCTATGTTGTATATGCTTGCACTTATACGTTGGAATTAGCAGAACCGTGCTGTCACGGGGAACATTTTCAACATTGCACTTGTACTTTGTACACAGTTGATATCATGCTCTTTTGTCTATGGATGTCACTGGCGTGAAATAAAGAGGGAGCTTGTAAGTCCATGGAGTTATGTATTTTGTGTTAGATAAACGCCTGGCCGCTAGCCTAAGCCATGCCTAATCATGGTGGAAACTTGCAGCATCACCATAATGAGCTATCTATGAAGCATCCTCAATAAAAAGCTATGCACATAGTAAATAAAAAGATCGTTGAGATGCTCATTGGCTGCTTGCCTTGTCATTTTGGTTATGGGATAGCTCATGTACCATGTGCAAGGGGTACCCCGTTGGCGGTTCTCTATGATACGCATGTACTTACTATGACAAGAACTTACAGGTGACTGAAGTTGAGTAGCATGAGGTGTGGCCCTCGTATTCAAGGGACTTGAGATTGCCAATTTATACTTTGTCAAGCATATACCCCACCTTTGTTCACTTTAACCTTAATCACTTCAAGATGCTTATGATAGGGGCAATGAGGGCTGCAAGCTAACAAATACCATAATTTTTGGAAGCTCTTTCTGAAACATGAAATCCATGCTTCCTTTATGAAAGGCCTTTCTTCCACTATTATTTGAGTCTCCACCTTCTACCTTTAGGCACCATTAAGAGAGCATAGTTGCCATTCGATGTGCAGTTTCCCAAAACTTATTGATTAATGCATATTGTGATATTGCTTGTTCTTGTGCTATTTGTATCTAGTCACTCTTATGAACTTTGAAGCTGTCCTATGCATCTAATTGCTACTCTATGAGGGACAAGCTTGTTGGAGATATGCCCTAGAGGCAATAATAAAAGTGGTTATTATTATATATTTGTGTTTATGATAAATGTTTACATTCATGCTATAATAGTATTAACCGGAAACATTAATACTTGTGTGATTTCTAAACTAAATTAAAGTCCCTCGTAAAGCCTCTTTATAATACTAGCTTGTTGATTAATAGATGATCGTGGTTTCTCGATCATGAACATTGAGATGTAATTAATAACAAGATCATATCATTAGGAGAATGATATGATGGACATACTCCTATAGATAAGCGTAGCATTAAGATCAAGTCATTTCAATAGTTTGTTTGCTATAAGCTTTCTGATACATAGTAACCTAATTCCTTCGACCATGAGATCATGTTAATCACCATCACCGGAAGGATGCTTTGATGACATCAAACACCACACCGTAACTGGGTGGCTATAAAGGTGGCATTGAGTGTTCGGAAAGTATGGGTTGAGGCACATGGATCAAGAGTGGGATTTGTCCATCCATATGACAGATAGATATACTCTGGGCCCTCTCGGTGGAATGTCATCCAATTAGCTTGCAAGCATGTGAATGGCTCACAAGGGATCACATATCACGGAAATGAGAAAAGAGTACTTATCAGTAACGAGGTTGAACTAGGTATGCAGAGATACCGACGATCAAAACCTCGGATAAGTGAACTATCGTGAGACAAAGGGAAATTGGTATCGTATGTAAGTGGTTCATTCGATCGCAAAGTAATCATAGAAATATGTGGGAGCCATATGAATTTCCAGATTCCTCTATTGGTTATTGATTGGAGAAGTGTCTCGATCATGTCCGCATAATTCACGAACCGTAGGGAGACACACTTAAGGATTCGATGTTGTTTAGTAGATATGGAATGTTAATAGGGATACCGAATGTTGTTCGGAGTCTTGGATAGGATCCGGGATATCATGAGGAGATCCGTAATGGTTCGTAGAATAAGATTCATATAAGGAAAGTCCGATTTCGGAGTTCGGGAAAGTTTCCGATGTTTTCATCGGAGAAGTTCTAGAAGGATCTAGAAGGTTCACCGGTCTAGAAGGGGAATGGTCCATGAATGTGTCATGGATATGTGGAATGATTGGATCATATCCTAGGTCACTTGGTGTTGACATTTGCAAGAGAGAAATAAAGCTCTAAATTAAAAGTCAAACGGGAAGTTTGAAAAGTCAAACTGGAACAATGGTTTCCTAGTGGGAGAAGAAACAAGTCCTTCTCTCAATCCAACTTGGGTTTGGGTTTGGATTCAAACCCACCCCTCCCAAGGCTGCCCATCCCTCTCATAAATAGAGGGGGAGGGCTGCCCCAACACTAAAAGAGCCAAGCCCTCCCCACACACCCGCGCCGCCGCCGCGTCGCCTCGCGCCACCGCCGGTTCGTTGCCACCGCCCTAGCCGCCGCCGACACCTCCTCCGCCTCCCGGTCATCTAAACCCTAGATCTCCGGGAAACCCTAATCCACCATAACTCGCATCCGGCTTAGGCGAAGCCCTGTGGGATCTTCCCTCTACTTCAGACACCACGCCGTCGTGCTGCCGGAATCACGAGGGGAGAACTACAACCTCCGCTGCCTGCTGGAACAAGGGAGAGGAAGGTCTTCATCGAGTACCGAACGTGTGACCGACTGTGGAAGCGCTTCCGGAATGCAGTGTCGGAAGGATCGTCTACGCGATCTTGAGATCGGCAAGTGTACGACTACATCACCCACGAGAATCTGCTCTCGTTAACCGCTTTGGAATCTTCGAGGGTGAGTGCTTCTATCGAATCGTTGCTACAATCTAGTAGATAGATCTTGGCTTGTTTGTGTGCATGTGGTAGAAATTTTTTGTTTTCCATGCTACGAACCCAAAGTGGTATTAGAGCCATGTCTATATGTAGATCTGTTGCACGAGTAGAACACAATGGTCATTGTGGGCGGTGGTGCTTTTATTATCAATTGATTTTTGTGTACTTTGCATCTTGCGGTATGATGGGATGAAGCGGCCCGGGATAACCTTACATGACATCATTCATGAGACTTGCTCCACGCTCAACATGCAACTTGTATTGCATAAGTGGCTTTGCGGGTGTCTGTCTCTCCCATCATAGTATACATTTAATTTACAACGGGCACTTGATAGTTCAAGCATCAACGTTGTGGTTCTTGTTCGTAAGTTAGAACGACACTTATTGAAAGCCCCAAACCACGTAAAATATGCAAAGAAAATTAGAGGCATCTAACTTTGTTTTGCAGGGGTGTGCTGTGATGTGATATGGCCATGATTGTGATTATATATGATGTATGCAATGTTCCTTATTGTAAGTTGGCAACCGGCAGGAGCCATATGGTTGTCTTTTAAATTCCATTAAGACTCGCTTGTCTATTCAAAGTAGTTGTAATAGTTGAAGCTGGTGGACGACAACCATGAAACATCGCCATTGATCTTGACGCCATACCGATGATGATGGAGATCATGTTCGTGCTTGAAGATGGAGATCGGAAGCACAAGAAGAAAGGCCATATCATATCACATATTATGAATTGCATGTGATGTTAATCCTTCATGCATCTTGTATTGCTTAGTTTGCGATGGTAGCATTATAAGATGATCCCTCAAGCACAAAATTTCAAGTTTTAAAGTGTTCATACTTAGTAAGCACCGTTGCTAAAGCTCGTTGTTTCGAAGCACCATGTGATGATCGGGTGTGTTAGATTCTACGAGTGTATACAATGTGAGCAGGCTAGATTTGCTCATGCGGAAGCTAAGGTTTGATCTTGACGATCCTAGCATGTATAGACATGGTCTCGGAACACGGATCACCGAAAGGTAAAGCATGAGTCATATAGTAGATATGATGAACATGTTGATTGTTCGCCATTGAAGCTGCATCAACTCTCGTGATGATCAGTTTTGATGTGGTGGATTTGGTTCGTGTGATCGCTAAAACAATTTGAGGGATATTGTTTTGAGTGGGAGTTCACCTAGATTAATTTAACTATTAATTAGAACTCAATTTGTCATAAACTTAGTCTAAACTATTGCAAATATGTTGTAGATCAATGGCGGCCCCTACCATCAATTTTAATGCGTTCCTAGAGAAAGAAAAGTTGAAAAACAATGAAAGCAACTTCGCGGATTGGTTCCGCAATTTGAGGATTGTACTCAATGCTGGTAATTTTACCTATGTGCTGGATGCACCGCTGGGCCCGCCTGCAGCTACTGCTACCGATGAGGTAAAGAATGTTTTCCTCGCTCGGAAGAATCAGTACTCCATAGTTCAGTGTGCTATATTGTATGGTTTGGAATGGAGCTTCAAAAATGGTTTGAGAACCATGACCCACATGATATTGTCCGTGAACTCAAAATGATATTTGAGGCTCACGCGGGAGTTGAGAGTTATGAGGCTTCTGAAAAGTTCTTTAACTGCAAGATGGAAGAGGGCAGCTCCGTCAGTGAGCACATGCTTAAGATGTCTGGGAACGCAAGCAAGATTCAAAGCTTGGGTATATTTATTCCTAATGCTTTGGGGATTCACCGTGTCCTCCAATCACTACCACCAAGTTACAAGAACTTTGTGATGAACTACAATATGCAAAACATGGAAAAGTCATTGCCAGAACTCTTCTCCATGTTGAAATCTGCAGAAGTGGAGATCAAGAAAGATCACCAAGTGTTGTTGGTGAATAATACCACCAAATTCAAGAAGCAAGGCAAGTCTAAGAAAAAAAGGAAACTTCAAGAAGGGCGGTAAGAAAGTTACCGCGCCGGCGAAGAAGACCAAGGCTGGGCCTAAGCCTGATACTGAGTGCTTTTACTGCAAGGGAGAAGGTCACTGGAAGCGGAATTTCCCAAAGTACTTGGCGGATTTGAAGAACGACAACATCAAGAAGAAAAGTATATCCGATATACATGTTATTGATGTGTATCTCACTAGTACTCGTAGTAGTGCCTGGGTATTTGATACTGGTTCGGTTGCTCATATCTGTAACTCGAAATAGGTACTGCCGAATAAACGGAAGCTAGCGAAGAACGAGGTGACGATGCGCGTTGGAAATGGATCAAAGGTTGATGTCATCGCGGTCGGCACGCTACCTCTTCATCTACCATCGGGATTAGTTTTATACTTAAATAATTGTTATTTGGTGCCTGCGTTGAGCATGAACATTATATCTGGATCATGTTTATTGCGAGACGGTTACTTGTTTAAGTCCGAGAATAATGGTTGTTCGATTTATATGAGTAATATGTTTTATGCACATGCACCTTTGGTAGATGGTCTATTCTTATTGAATCTCGATTGTGGAAATACACATATTAATAACATTGAAGCTAAACGTTTGAAATTGAGCGATAACTCAACCTATATGTGGCACTGTCGTCTTGGTCACATTGGAGTGAAGCGTATGAAGAAACTCCATTCCGATGGACTTCTTGAATCACTTGATTTCGAATCACTTGAAAGATGCGAAGCATGTCTGATGGGTAAAATGACTAAGACTCCATTTTCTGGCATGATGGAGCGAGCTACGGACTTGTTGGAAATCATACATACCGATGTGTGTGGCCCAATGAGTGTAGCATCGTGCGGTGGTTATCCATATGTTCTTACCTTCACGGATGACTTGAGTAGATATGGGTATATCTATTTCATGAAACATAAGTCCAAAACTTTCGAGAAGTTTAAGGAATTTCAAAGTGAGGTAGAGAATCAACGTAACAAGAAGATTAAATTTCTATGATCTGATCGTGGAGGTGAATATCTACGTTACGAGTTTGGCGAGCATTTGAAGAAATGCGGAATACTTTCACAATTGACACCGCCAGGAACACCACAGCGTAATGGTGTGTCCGAACATCGTAATCGAACTCTCTTAGATATGGTTCGTTCTATGATGTCACTTACAGATTTATCGCTATCGTTTTGGGGTTATGCATTAGAAACAACCGCATTTACTTTAAATAGGGCACCATCTAAATCCATTGAAACGACACCGTATGAATTATGGTTTGGGAAGAAACCTAAATTTTCGTTCCTTAAAGTTTGGGGTTGCGAAGCTTATGTAAAGAAGTTACAGCCAGACAAGCTTGAACCCAAAGCGAAAAAATGCGTCTTCATAGGATACCCGAAGGAAACTATTGGGTATACCTTCTATCATAAATCCAAGGGAAAAATCTTTGTTGCCAAGAATGGATCCTTTCTAGAGAAGGAGTTTCTCTCGAAAGAAGTGATTGGAAGGAAAGTAGAACACGACGAGGTTGTTGAACCTTCTCTCGAACTTGCGAGTAGCGCAGCACCGGAAGTAGTTCCTATGGCGCCTACACCAATAAGAGAGGAAGCTAATGATGTTGATCATGAAACTTCGGTTGAAGTTACTACAGAACCTCGCAGGTCAACGAGAACTCGTACCACTCCTGATTGGTATGATCCCGTTATGAGTGTCATGTTGGTGGACAACACCGATGACCCTGCGACATATGAGGAAGCGATGATGATCCCAGATTCCAATAAATGGCAAGAAGCCATGAAATCCGAGATTGGATCCATGTACGAAAACCAAGTATGGACTTTGGTGGACTTACCGGATGGCCGGAAGGTTGTCGAGAATAAATGGATTTTCAAGAAGAAAACAGATGCTGATGGTAATTTTACTGTCTATAAAGCTCGACTTGTCGCAAAAGGGTTTCGACAAATTCAAGGTGTTGACTACGATGAGACTTTCTCACCAGTAGCAAAGCTAAAGTCTGTGAGGATTATGTTAGCAATCGCTGCATATTATGATTATGAGATATGGCAGATGGATGTCAAAACGGCGTTCCTCAATGGAGACATTGATGAAGAGTTGTATATGATGCAACCCAAAGGTTTTGTCGATCCTAAAGATGCTAACAAGGTATGCAAACTTCAACGGTCCATATATGGATTGAAGCAAGCATCCCGAAGTTGGAATCAACGTTTTGATAAGGTAATCAAAAGTTTTGGTTTTATACAAACTTATGGAGAACTTGTATTTACAAGAAAGTGAGTGGGAGCTCTGTAGCATTCTATATGTAGATGACATATTGTTGATTGGGAATGATGTAGACCTTCTTAATAGTGTCAAGGATTATTTGAATAATAGTTTTTCAATGAAAGATCTTGGCGAAGCAGCTTACATATTAGGCATAAAGATTTATAGAGATAGATCGAGACGCCTAATATCATTGTCAAAAAGTACATATTTGGACAAAGTTCTAAAGAGGTTTGGAATGGAAGATAGCAAGAAAGGGTTCTTGCCCATGTTGACCAATACGACCTTGAGTAAAACTCAAAGTCCTGCAACAGCAGAAGATAGAGAAAGGATGAGTAAGACTCCCTATGCCTCAGCCATAGGATCTCTAATGTATGCCATGCTATGTACTAGACCCGACATTACATATGCTGTTAGTTTGACTAGCAGATATCAAAGTGATCCAGGAGTGGATCATTGGACAGCGGTCAAAAACATCCTTAAGTACTTGATAAGAACTAAGGATATGGTTCTTTCTTATGGAGGTGATGAACAACTCGTTGTTAATGGTTACACCGATGCTAGTTGGAACACCGATCCGGATGATTCTAAATCTCAATCCGGATACGTATTTACTTTGAATGGTGCAGCAGTTAGCTACAGGAGTGCAAAGCAAAGCGTTGTGGCGAGATCTTCAACTTAATCAGAATACATAGCTGCTTCGGAGGCTTCACAAGAGGCGATATGGATGAAGGAGTTCATTACAGAGCTTAGTGTGGTTCCAAGTGCGCTGGACCCAATGTCTATCTACTATGATAACATGGGCGCCATAGCCAATGCGCAAGAACCAAGGTCACACAAGAAGCTGAAGCACATCAAGCTACATTTTCACGCTATTCGAGAGCATGTCCAAGATGGTGACATAAAGATTTGCAAAGTACACACAGATCTGAATGTGGTGGATCCGTTGACTAAACCTATCCTGAGGGCAAAACATGACCAGCACCAAACCGCCATGGGTGTTCGGTATATTACCATGTAATCTAGATTAGTTGACTCTAGTGCAAGTGGGAGACTGTTGGAGATATGCCCTAGAGGCAATAATAAAAGTGGTTATTATTATATCTTTGTGTTTATGATAAATGTTTACATTCATGCTATAATAGTATTAACCGGAAACATTAATACTTGTGTGATTTGTAAACTAAATTAAAGTCCCTGGTAAAGCCTCTTTATAATACTAGCTTGTTGATTAATAGATGATCGTGGTTTCTCGATCATGAACATTGAGATGTAATTTATAACAAGATCATATCATTAGGAGAATGGTATGATGGACATACTCCTATAGATAAGCGTAGCATTAAGATCAAGTCATTTCAATAGTCCGTTTGCTATAAGATTTCTGATACATAGTAACCTAATTCTTTCGACCATGAGATCATGTTAATCACCATCACCACAAGGATGCTTTGATGACATCAAACACCACACCGTAACTGGGTGGCTATAAAGGTGGCATTGAGTGTTTGGAAAGTATGGGTTGAGGCACATGGATCAAGAGTGGGATTTGTCCATCCATATGACGGATAGATATACTCTAGGCCCTCTCGGTGGAATGTCATCCAATTAGCTTGCAAGCATGTGACTGGCTCACAAGGGATCACATATCACGAAAACGAGAAAAGAGTACTTATCAGTAACGAGGTTGAACTAGGTATGCAGAGATACCGACGATCAAAACCTTGTATAAGTAAACTATCGTGAGACAAAGGGAAATTGGTATCGTATGTAAGTGGTTCATTCGATCGCAAAGTAATCGTAGAAATATGTGGGAGCCATATGAATTTCCAGATTCCTCTATTGGTTATTGATTAGAGAAGTGTCTCGATCATGTCCGCATAATTCACGAACCGTAGGGAGACACACTTAAGGATTCGATGTTGTTTAGTAGATATGGAATGTTAATAGGGATACCGAATGTTGTTCGGAGTCTTGGATAGGATCCGGGATATCACGAGGAGATCCGGAATGGTCCGGAGAATAAGATTCATCTAAGGAAAGTCCGATCCGGAGTTCGGGAAAGTTTTCGATGTTTTCATCGGAGAGGTTCTAGAAGGGTCTAGAAGGTTCACCGGTCCGGAAGGGGAATGGTCCATGAATGTGTCATGGATATGTGGAATGATTGGATCATATCCTAGGTCACTTGGTGTTGACATTTGCAAGAGAGAAATAAAGCTCTAAATTAAAAGTCAAACGGGAAGTTTGAAAAGTCAAACTGGAACCATGGTTTCCTAGTGGGAGAAGAAACAAGTCCTTCTCTCAATCCAACTTGGGTTTGGGTTTGGATTCAAACCCACCCCTTCCAAGGCTGCCCCTCCCTCTCATAAATAGAGGGGGAGGGCTGACCCAACACTAGAAGAGCCAAGCCCTCCCCACACACCCAAGTCGCCGCCGCCGCGCCGCACCGCCGCGTCGCCGTCGCCTCACGCCACCGCCGGTTCGTCGCCGCCGCCCTAGCCGTCGCCGACACCTCCTCCGCCTCCCGGTAATCTAAACCCTAGATCTCCGAGAAACCCTAATCCACCATAACTCGCATTCGGCTTAGGCGAAGCCCTGTGGGATCTTTCCTCTACTTCCGACACCATGCCGTCATGCTGCCGGAATCACGAGGGGAGAACAACAACCTCTATTGCCTGCTAGAACAAGGGAGAGGAAGGTCTTCATCGAGTACCAAACATGTGACCGACTGCGGAAGCGCTGCCGGAACGCAGCGCCGGAAGGATCGTCTACGCGATCTTGAGATCGGCAAGTGTACGACTACATCACGCACGAGAATCTGCTCTCGTTAACCGATTTGGAATATTCGAGGGTGAGTGCTTCTATCGACTCGTTGCTACAATCTAGTAGATAGATCTTGGCTTGTTTGTGTGCATGCGGTAGAAATTTTTTGTTTTCCATGCTACAAACCCCTACAAAGCTAATTGCCACTATGCTATGTTTTCTGTATGTAAAACAAACAAACCTTTTTCAATGCATGTTATTCATGATCTTTGTTTGTAGCATTTCATTTTGCATGCATAGTTACTTTGTCCTATTGTTAGAACTCCATCTTTCATGCACATGTTTAGAGTTCTTTGATCCCAGCTTTCAATGCTTGCAAATGGTTTGATCTTGGTTTTGATGGTGCATGTCTCCTCAAAAATTATTCATTTATCACTTACCTACTCGAGGACGAGCAAGAGTTAAGCTTGGGGATGCTTGATACGTCAGAAACGTATCTATAATTTTTTATGCTCCATGCTTGTTTTGTATCTACTTTGCTTTGCTTTGTCTACACTTTGAGGTGTTTTTATATCTTTTCTCGAACTGACCTATTAACAAGGTGCCACAGTGCCAGTTGCATGTTTTGTTCTGTTTTTGGTTCCAGAAAGGCAGAAAATCAATATTCTCGGAATTGGATGGGACAAAAGCCAAAGTCAATATTTTACCGTGGGCGTCACGAAGTCTAGAGGAGAGACGGAGGGGTGAGCCAGGGCTGCCACACCTCCCTAGGCGCGGGTGGTCCCACCCCACGCCTGGGTAGGGTGTGGGCCCTCCGGCCGCCTCCCAGCCTCGCCTCTTCGCCTATAAGAAGCCCCCGATGCAGAAACCCTAGGAACCCGATCGAAAATCCACGGAACCTTCTGTAGCCGCCGCCGCCACCATCGTCCCTAGATCGGGGGGTCTGAAGTTCTTCCCGGCACCCTGCCGGAGGGGATATCATCCCGGAGGCATTCTTCTCCGGTATGAAGCGTGAGTAGTTCCACCTTGGACTACAGGTCCATGTAGTAGCTAGATGGTTGTATCTCCTCCTTGTGCTTTCATGTATAGATCTTGTGAGCTCCGTTCATGATCAAGATCTAATCTATTTGTAATCATGCATGTTGTGTTTGTAGGGATCTGATGGATATTGAGATTACTATGTCAGATTGATTAATGGTTTTGTCTATTTGATACTATCATGTCTGTGTTGTTTGTGATCTTGCATGCTCTCTGTTGTTAGTAGCTATCTTGGCCAAGTAGTTGCTAGTGACTCCAAGAGGGGGTATTTATGCTATATAGTGGGTTCATGCCTCTAGTTTCCAAGGGAAGTGACAGAAATCTCTTCGGTTGTAGATGTGTTGTTGCTACTAGGGAGAAAACAATGGTCTCTTGTTCATAGAACAAAAGGATTGTTTACCTTACACACTTTGCTTAAAGCAGTTGTCTGTTGCTTTCAACTTAATACTGGAGGGGGTTCGGATGATAACCTGAAGGTGGACTTCTAGTCATAGATGCAGTTGGATGGCGGTCTATGTATATTGTTGTATTGCCCAATCGAATCTCATAGGATATTTTTGTCTAGTATTGCATTGTTATGCCTTGCTCAGTTCCTGTCAATTGCCCTGCTGTAATTTGTTTACCCTTCATGCCATGTCGTTTATCTAAGGAGAGCACATCTAGTGAACTATGGACCCCGGTGAAAGAACATTTCATAATCCCTAGTGTTCTGTATGTTAGATAACAATATCAAGGATTATTTAATGTGTGTTGAAGTGCTGCAAATATCTATCTTGAAAAAGGAAAAAAAACTGCTTTTGGGGGGCGGATAATCCGCCCCACCCCTTTTCCAGAAGGGCGCAACCCCCAGAGAGGGGCAGAGTTTTGGCCGGATATTCCGGATTAGCCAGATAATCCCCCCCTCCCCCAGGATATGCTTCAAGATTGCGAAGGCACAACCCCCAGAGAGGGGGCAGAGTTTCCCCCGGACTTTCTGGCTCTGGGGCGTATTTTATCCTAGGTCGGATAGTCCGCCCCTTTAGGGGGGCGGATAATCCACCCCCTCGAGGAATTTCAACAAGTCAAGACCTGCATCGCTCTCTGTATGGGGGGCGGAGTTTTCCCCGGAGTTTCCGTCCTAGGGGCGGATTTTCCCCCAGGACGGATACTCCGCCCCAAGGGGGGCAGATAATGTGCCCCCAAATTTCTCTGACGGCAATATCTGGGCAGGGGGTATTTAAGCCAGCTATTCCCCTTCTGCCAGAAGTCTTGATTCATTCGAAAAATTCAAGATCTGTTCTTCAACCTTCATCCAAGAGAGCTCCACCTTCATCCACCCAAAGGCCCCGTCCCTTGGGGAATCGAAGGAGGAGAAGTTGATCTTCAACTATGATACGTCGGAAACGTATCTATATTTTTTGATGTTCCATGCTTGTTTTGTATCTACTTTTCTTTGGCTTGTGTATAGTTTGAGGTGTTTTTATATCTTTTCTGGAACTAACCTATTAACAAGTTGACACAGTGCCAGTTGCTTGTTTTCTTCTGTTTTTGTTCCAGAAAGGCAGAAAATCAATATTCTCGGAATTGGACGGGACAAAAGCCAAAGTTATTATTTTTTCCGGAGCAACACGGAACCACGAAGTAGAGCCGGAGGGGGGCCACAGGGTGGCCAAACCCCCCTAGGTGCGGGCAAGCCCTACAGGCGCCTGGAGGGGGTGTGGGCCCCCTGGACCCCCACCGACCTTAATTCCTGCGCCTATAAGAAGCCCCCAGGGAGAAAACCCTAGATAATCCAGAAGAATCCACGAAAACCTCCATAGCACCGCCGCCACCGAAGGGGAGGTTTGGGGACAAAAAGTCTCTGTTCCGGCACCCTGCCGGGATGGGGAAGTGCCCCCAGAGCCATCTCCATCGATCTTCATCACCATCTTCATCACCATAGCTGATTCCCATGATGAGGAGGGAGTAGTTCTTCCTCAGGGCTAAGGGCTCTACCGGTAGCTCTGGGTTCATCACTCTCTCTATACATGATCATGTGGTCAGGAGCTTTGTAATCAAGTAGATATAACTTGCTACTCAAGTGCTTTAATAGTTCTTTGCTCTCCCCATGTGTGTGAAAGTGATAGCGTGCACACCATGGTGGCACTTAGGCTTGAGTCTACATAAATACTCTTTGTGCTTTAATAGATCTATGCTTTTCCCCACGTGTGTGAAAATCACAGTGGGCATACCGTGTGTGGCACTTTGGCTAGATTGAATATTTTTTATGAGTTATATTTGGAGTTGGATGTCTCTATGAAATTGTGGTGTTTGTTGGAACCATCTAGCGCTCAAGGTGACAGTGTGGGGTTATCTAGATTAGGGAAGGCGGACTTTGAGGTGTGCTGTTATAGCACTACCTTGGATTAGAGTGTCCAACCGGAGAGTAGTTAAGAGTAGTATCATGAAGAGAGGATATTTATATGAGAGAGTGTTCACTAGTGAAAGTACGATCCCTAGGACTTGTTTCTAAGCATTGAAACACCATTTGCTACTAGATCTGTTGCATCTTTGCTTTCTTTAGTCTTTACCCTACCGTCGAGCTATTTTCTGGCATCGTTACCACTTGTATTTCACTATCTCTTCGCCGAACTAGTGCACCTATACACCTGACAAGTGTATTGGGTGTGTTGGGGACACAAGAGACTTCTTGTATCTTGATTGCAGGGTTGCTTGAGAGGGAATACCTTTGACCACTTCCTCCCTGAGTTCGATAAACCTTGGGTAATCCACTTAAGGTAAACTTGCTGCTGTTCTACAAACCTCTGCACTTGGAGGCCCATCAACTGTCTACAAGAATAGAAGTGCATAGAAATCAAGCTCTTTTCTAGCGTCGTTGCCGGGGAGGAAAGGTAAAAATCACTCACACACCTTACCCCACGGCAACAGTAAGCCAGAAAGCTCTTTTCTGGCGCCGTTGTCGGGGAGGTAAGGTAAAAGGTACTCACATCCTCCGGTGTGAGTGCTTGAAGTTATTTCCTTTAGATTCTGCAATCTTTTCTTTTTGTTTCTTGTTTTTACTAGTTAGGCTTAATGGAAAACAACAACAAAATTAGAGAGCTTTATAGTATCTATCTTGAGTTAGGACATGAAGTGTTTGAAGAGAAAATTAAAAAACCTATGGAACTCTATTTGCATGCTAATAGAAATGTTATTAGTATGAATTCTTTGGACACCGTTATTGCTAATGATATGGAAGAGTCTAAGCTTGGGGAAGCTAGTTTTGATGAAAATGATCTTTTTAGTCCCCCAGCTTTGGAAGATAGCTATTCTATTGCTTATGATGATACCAAACCTCCAATATATGATGATTATAATGATGAATATGATATTTTCAGTCCACCTACTATTGAGGAGAAAAATTATTGTGATTACAATATGCCTCCTATATTTGATGATTATGGTGATGAGAATAATAGTGATAGCTATTTTGTTGAATTTGCTCCCTCTATAATTAATAAGAATGACTATGCCTTTATGGAGAGTAATAATTATTTTATGCATGTGGCTCATGATAAGAATGTTTTATGTGATAGTTATATTGTTAATTTTATTCATGATTCTACTGAAAGTTATTATGAGATAGGGAAACATGGTCTTATGTATCTCAAAATATTAAGTTTCCCCTCTTTATGTTGAAAATCTTAAAGTTGCACTTGTTTTGCTTTCCTATGCTTGCTGCTTTCTGCTTTCATGACTTGTTTCTTTACAAGATTCCTATGCATAGGAAGTGGGTTAGACTTAAATTTGTTTTATATTTGCTTCTTGATGCTCTCTTTTACTTCAATTTCATATTTTCTATGTGAGCATCTTCTCAAACTATTAAGCCTAACTTAAAGGCGTTAAAGAAAAGTACTTGTTGGGAGATAACCCAAGAGTTTTCTTGAGTCTTGGAAGTTACTACTTCAGTAATGACCTCTCCTTATCCTTTTTGTGTGCTTTTTGTGCCAAGAATGACCTCTAATGAGAGGGAAGTAAGTGGGGAGTTGTTGTCCCGAAATAGATTTCTGTCCTCCACCAAAAACATTCGTGAGGAATATTTGTATGTCGGATTGAGCTCAAAATGTATGAATAAATCCCCCGGTATGTTAGCTAACTTTTGTTAGTTCAACACTTTTTGATTTGAGCAACAGAAGATGTTCGAAAAAATCGGTTTCTACCTGTTGGTCTGTTTTGACAGATTTTTGCCACTATTTGCATTTGCTTCTTATTGATTCCTTTTTGAGTTCTCTTTTGGGGAATTGAGATTTTTGAAGGAGTTGCTACAGTAGCTTGTGTTTTTAGTGAAAAGTCTTGCTGTTCCAAAGCTTTGCTAGAGGTCTAATATCTTTTGAATACACTAATGTTGCTAATGAAGATTGTGTGAAGTTTTGTATGAAGGAAAATTTTCAGGTGTAAGGGAAGAATGATATAATGAGGTGAAGAATGGACAAAAACTCAAGCTTGGGGATGCCACCCCGTGTCACCCCAAGAAATATTCAAGAGGTACAAGCGTTAAAGCTTGGGGATGCCCAAGGCATCCCCTTCTTCATCAATAAAAATCTTAGGTCTTTCTAGACACTTCGTTTTTATTGTTTCATGAATTGATGTGTTGTTCTTGGAGTGTCTTAGTTTTTGTTTTTGGTATTCGTTTGCTTAGTTTGCTTGAGTAAGTTGGTTGATCACAACACACCTTTTTGGAGACAGACACACTCTATTTTCATTGCCTAGAACACTCTAGTTTTCAATCCTATTGTTTTGTGAGTGTTCTCTTTTGCTAGCATTGCGTTTAGCCTTAGTTTTCTTGTGCTTTCAGCTTAGAACTTTTTAGTTCTTCTTTGTGGATTTGTGGGACAAGCTCACCGATATTTATTGATTATTATCTTTGTGAGTTGTTTCAAATAAGTCAATTGGTGTTGGAAACGAGTAGAAAGCTTCATGCTTGAGTGGTACCAAAGAGAGATTGCTTTGATTGTGCCTTAGACTTTAGCATGACATGCTAGGTGTTGTTTTGACCTTATGCTTAGTGATTATTGTTGTAGCATGACTTGTTCCAAACAATTAGGATTGCTTAATGTGCCTTGAAGGAATCATGCGTTGTTTTAGCATGCAAAAAGCATAGTATTGTGATATTCTCCTTTGATGCTTTGTTTGGGTTGACTTGGCACATGCTCACACCATGTTATGACTATGACAAGTCACCATTAGCCTCTATGATCATTTAGTCCTTGACTTGTAGTACCTCTATGCTTTGATTAGTAATGCTTTGTTGCTCTGCATAATTATGGCCATTATTGCTCTCTTAGTTGGTTGCTCCCAGTCTTTTGCTAGCCTCCACTTGTATGAGTAAGATCTACTCATGCTTCCAACTCCCAAGAAACCAAGTTATTCCAAAGTGTCCACTATAAACTCATATTCATGGTGTGTTACACCATTCCAAGTATATTCTTGTTTTCTTCTATCTTCCAATTAAAAACTATTTTGTTATGTGAAAACTTAGTGATTAAAGCCCTCACGAACTTGATGGCAGAGTTTATATTCTTTTCCCCTAATAAACTTGAACCATTGTGACAACTTTGTTGTATATGCTTGCACTTATAAGTTGGAATTAGCAGAACCGTGTTGTCACAGGGAACATTTTCAACATTGCACTTGTACTTTGTACTCAGTTGATATCATGCTCTTTTGTCTATGGATGTCACCGGTGTGAAATAAAGAGGAAACTTGTAAGTCCATAGAGTTTGTATCCTGTGTTAGAGAAACGCCTGGGCCGATAGCCTAAGCCATGCCTAATCATGGTGGAAACTTGCAGCATCACCATAGTGACATCTATGAAGCATTCTTGTTATAAAAAAAGAGACACATTGAGAAAAGAGGAAAGAGAGAAAAAGCACCATATTCCCATGGTACATAAGAAGATTACTGAGATTCACATTGTCTGCTTGCCTTGTCATTTTGGTTATGGGAAAGCTCATGTACCATGTGCAAGGGATACCCTATTGGCGGTTCTCAATGATATGCAAATACTTACAATGACAAGAACTTACCTGGACCCAAAGTTGAGTATGCATGAGGTGTGACCCTCGTATTCAAGGGACTTGAGATTGCCAACTTATACTTCGTCAAGCATATACTCCATCTTTGCCACTTTAACCTTAACCACTTCAAGATGCTTATGATAGGGGCAATGAGGGCTGAAAGCTAACAAGTACCATAATTTTTGGAAGCTCTTTTTGAAACTTGTAATCTCTGCTTCCTTTACAAACAGGCCTTTCTTCCACCACTATTGAGTCTCCACCTTCTACCTTTAGGCATCATTAAGAGAGCATAGTTGTCATTTTGTGTGCAGTGTTCCAAAGATTATTAATTGATGCATATTGTGTTATTACTTGCTCTTGTGCTATTTGTTTCTAGTCACCCTTGTGAACTTTGCAGGTGTCCTATGCATTTTATTGCTACTCTATGTGGGACAAGCTGAATGCCACTATGCCATGTTTTCTGTATGTGAAACAAACAAACGTTTTTCAATGCATGTTATTCATGATCTTTGTTTGTAGCCTTTCATGTTGCATGCATAGTTACTTTGTCTTCCTGTTAGAACTCCACCTTTCATGCACATGTTTAGAGTTCTTTGATCCCAGCTTTCAATGCTTGCAAATGGTTTGATCTTGATTTTTATGGTGCATGTCACCTCAAAAATTATTCTTTTTATCACTTACCTACTCGAGGACGAGCAGGAGTTAATCTTGGGGATGCTTGATATGTCGGAAACGTATCTATAATTTTTTATGCTCCATGCTTGTTTTGTATCTACTTTGCTTTGCCTTATCTATACTTTGAGGTGTTTTTATATCTTTTCTGGAACTAACCTATTAACAAGTTGTCATAGTGCCAGTTGCCTGTTTTCTTCTGTTTTTGGTTCCAGAAAGGCAGCGGAATTGGACGGGACAAAAGCCAAAGTTATTATTTTTCCCGGAGCAACACGGAACCACGAAGCAGAGCCGGAGGGGGCCACAGGGTGGCCAAACCCCCTAGGCGCGGGTAATCCCTAGAGGCTCCTGGAGGGGGTGAGGGCCCCCTGGACCCCCACCGACCTTGATTCCTTCGCCTATAAGAAGCCCTCGGGGAGAAAACCCTAAACAATCCAGAAGAAATTCACGAAAACCTCCATAGTGTCGCCGCCACCGAAGGGGAGATTCGGGGGACAGAAAGTCTCTGTTCCGGCACCCTGTCGGGACGGGGAAGTGCCCCCGGAGCCATCTCCATCGATCTCCATCGCCATATTCATCACCATTGCTGATTCCCATGATGAGGAGGGAGTAGTTCTTCCTCAGGGCTAAGGGCTCTACCGGTAGCTATGTGTTCATCTCTCTCTCTATGCATGATCTTGTGGTCATGAGCTTTGTAATCAAGTAGATCTACCTTGCTACTCAAGTGCTTTAATAGATCTCTGCTCTCCCCATGTGTGTGAAAGTGACAGCATGCACACCATGGTGGCACTTAGGCTTGAGTCTACATAAATACTCTTTGTGCTTTAATAGATCTATGATTTTCCCCACGTGTGTGAAAGTGACAACGGGCATCCCGTGTGGGGCACTTTGGCTAGATTGAATATTTGTTATGATTTATATTTGGAGTTGGATGTCTCTATGAAATTGTGGTGTTTGTTGGAACCATCTAGCGCTCAAGGTGACAGTGTGGGGTTATCTAGATTGGGGAAGGCGGACTTTGAGGTGTGCTGTTATAGCCCTACCTTGGATTAGAGTGTCCAACCGGAGAGTAGTTAAGAGTAGTATCATGAAGAGAGGATATTTATATGAGAGAGTGTTCACTAGTGAAAGTATGATCGCTAGGCCTTGTTTCTAAGCATTGAAACACCATTTGCTACTAGATCTGTTGCATGTTTGCTTGCTTTAGTCCTTACCTCATCGTCAAGCTATTTTCTGGCACCGTTACCACTTGTATTTCACTATATCTTCACCGAACTAGTGCACCTATACACCTGACAAGTGTATTGGGTGTGTTGGGGACACAAGAGACTTCTTGTATCTTGATTGCAGGGTTGCTTGAGAGGGAATACCTTTGACCACTTCCTCCCTGAGTTCGATAAACCTTGGGTAATCCACTTAAGGGAAACTTGCTGCTGTTCTACAAACCTCTGCACTTGGAGGCCCAACAACTTTCTACAAGAATAGAAGTGCGTAGACATCAAACTACTGCAATCAAGCGCTTCATCTCCTCTCCATTCATTTGGAGAATCACCGATCTAGTATTTCTTGCAAATATCTAGATCCTTGCTTTTGTTTATATTGATAAACCTTGTTCTTGTGACAGCTTATTGTCATTACGGGAGCCCCCAATTCAGTTGTGGGTGTGTGCCCCGGTAGAGTTGTAAAGGCATCGGTTCCCACCTCGAAGGGTACCAATAGTGGAGAAGGTGGATCAGGCCTTTCGTGGCGAGATCCATCGGAGAATAGGGTGAGGCCTATTGTGGCGTGGTGGTATTAGAACCGCCCACCCCTCCAACGCAGATGTACTTCCCTTAACAATGAAGGAATTGCGGTAAAACAAATCACTGTGTCTCCGCGTGCTCCACTATGGTTTCCTCGCTCCTCTCTTTACGTGCTTAGTAGATAGGGTTGCATATAGGGAAATTCTCGTAGTTGCATATCTAGAGAATTTACTTTGTGTCAAGCCTAAAATTGAAAAAGAACTAAAAATTGAGTAGCACCTTTTCACCCCCCCCTCTAGGTGCCGATACGATCCATTTCAATTGGTATCAGAGCCCTGGCTCTTAATTCGGGCTTAACCGCCTAAGAGAAGTATGGGTTCCAAGGGAGATGGGAGTGATCCTTCGAAGGTAGTCACCATGAACGATCTCAAGACGTTGGAAACAACCTTGATTAGTTCTATGGAGACTAAGATGGAAGATATGCGTCAAATGATAATGCGTCTCTCCTCATCCACAACATCACCTCCATCTACCTCAGAGGCTACCACTCCGCAATCCAAGGAAATAGGTAAAACCGATTCCAAAGATAACGAAGTGGTTGGTGATGGCACTAGAAAGAGCTCCGCCTCGAAAAAGGATAGTGGTAAGGAAGGATACAATGAGGTTTCCCATGTGTATTCTCCTGATCCACCTATCCCACACCCACATAAATATAATAGGGGTGATCCACCCAAACTTTCAGCATCTACTTTTAATCAATGGCAATTTTTGATGAAGACTCATGTGTGCAGCTCTTCCATTGAGTTATGGAAAATTATAGAGAATGGTCTTCATGTTGGAGATCCTCACAACCTAACAAGAAGAGAGGTTGTTGACAGTCAACTCAATGCTACGGCTCTACACATGATTCAATTTGGTGTGGGTGACAAAGACATGCCACACATTCAGCATCTTAACACAGCTAAGGAAGCTTGGGATGCCCTCACCGAGCTCTTCATTGGAAATGAAAGCATGAGAAGAAATAGATATGATGGTTTGAGTAATGAAGCTGAAGGTTTTTATATGTTGGATGGATAAGATCACGAGGACATGTATAGGAGGCTCAAGTCAATAGCCACCACTTTCAGAAATCATGGTGCCTCTCATGTTATGATGCTTGGATCAAGCGCAAGTATGTCAGTGCTCTTATGCCATTTGAGCCCATAGATTTGAAGAGTCTCCAAGGAAGACATAACTACCACATAATGACATCCAATGAGGTAATGCAAGAGATGGCAGCGTTCAAAGTGGCTGCCAAGAGTGCCAAAGATGCTCGTGCACGACCCATGGGGATGAAAAATGGGGTAAACATGGCCTTGAAGACAAGTGTGGTTGATCATGATGAAGATGACATAGAAGGTATGGACTGTCCCGAGGATGTAAAAAGAATTCATGGACAATACATGGCCTTCTATGCTAGAAAATTTTGGAAGGATCCAGCCAAGGCCAAATCTGAACTAGAACGCAAGAGTGGAACTTATGGAAGAAAGGAAAACGGTCCCAAGCTGAGAACTTATTTTAACTGTGGAGACCGGCTGCACTTTGTAGCCGCGTGTCTGTATCAAAGTAGGGAAGATAATGGAGGAAGACTCGTCCTCAAGGAAAAGTCAAAGGATCCACGCAAGAAACAATTTGTAAAGAAGAATGGTCCTTTCAAGAAGCAACCAAAGATTGTTCTAGTGGCTCAAGAAGAATATTCTTTGGGAAGTGAAGATGAAGACGAGGTTGATAGCTCTCGAGAGGTGGCTGCTATAGTCACCATATCTACACCAACATCTCTCTTCGATTCTCCGAACGAAAACGCCATCAATAAGAACGCTACTTGTCTCATGGCAAGAGGCTCCGAGGTATCAACTTCTAACACTTCTTTTCCTAAGGCTATGATTGACATGGATGACCCTACTAGTCTTAAGGTTAAAGAAGAGATTATTGCTTTGGACTATTTCTTCACTAACTTGCAAGGTGAGCACAAAATACATTTTGAGGCTCTTATGGACCAGCTGGCCCAAAATGAAGTGCTTCTTGAAGAAAAGGGCAGGATTGAAAGGGAGGATGCAATGGAGATTGCGTCCTTAAAAACTGCTCTAGAAGAAGAAGAAGAGGCTCAGGCTTCTCTTGAAGAGAGGCTTGAGTCTATTGAGGAGTCACATGAAGAAATGGTGACAAAGCTTGTTAAGGAACGTGACAATGCAGTAGCCAAATCAAAGAAGTTAAAGAAAGAAAAGATTGAGTTTGGGGCTGCTCATGCTAGACTCTCCGAGGAATTGGAGAAACTTGACATCGCGCACAAGGCTTTGAAAAGTGAAGTCTCTATTCTCAATGAGTCGCATGATCAGATCCAAATTCGATTGACCAAGTATGATGTTCCTAGCACATCTAAATCATCATATGTTCACAAGGAAAATGCTAGTGTGGAAGATGAGCTTGTCAATGACACCACTTCCAAAGATAATGGTGTACTTGATGAGATACTTGGCAAGCAAAGGTCAAATCTTGGAAAAGAGGGACTTGGATATGTCACCAAGTCCAAGAAGAAGAAGAACAAGAAGAAGAAGACCAAGGGTGAACAATTAAAGACAAACACCGCTAATAAGGATGTCACAAAAGATAAAACTAACCATATTGGTTTTGCAGGGTCTCACAATCCAAATTATGAACTCTTTTGTGATTATTATGGCGATGTGTATGCTTATTATGTTGGTCCTTTTGATGAATATGTTGCTTGGTCTATTTGGGTCCCAAAGACCCTTGTTACTAACATGAGAGGACCCATTGAAAAATGGGTACCTAAAACCAAGAAGTAATTCTCTTGCAGGGCTATGCTTCTGGTGGGTCTAAATGGGTGCTGGATAGTGGATGCACTAGTCATATGACCGGAAGCAAGGAGATCATCACGGAGATGCGACCCAATCATGATAATATTATAGTCTCCTATGGTGATAAGTCTAAATCTCAGGTATTGGGTCTTGGCAAGGTTGTGGTCGCCCATGATATCTCTCTCGTGGACGTCATGCTTGTTGAGACCCTCGGTTACAACTTACTTTCTGTTCGTGCCCTTGGTAAGATGGGCTTTGCTGTTTTCATTGATGATGATTTGGTGGTACTCTTGTGGATCAAGTCTCTAAAGGTCGCTTTCATTGGGTACGTCAAAAATGACTTGTATGTGGTGGAATTTTCGGGGAAAACCACTTCGGGTCCGATGTGCTTATTCGGAAAGGCCGACGTGGGCTGGCTATGGCATCGCCGTTTAGCCCATGTCAACATGATAACTTTGCAAAGTCTTCACAAGGGTGGCCACATCCTTGGACTAAAAGACAATGTTTCCTTTGCCAAAGATCGTGTTTGCAGGGCTTGTGTTGAAGGCAAAATGCATGACTCTCCCCACAAGAGGAAGACTATTGTTTCTTCTAAGAGAATCTTGGAATTACTTCATGTGGACTTATTTGGTCACCCATCTCATGCCAGTCTCGGTGGGAAGAAATATTGCTTGGTCATAGTCGATGATTACTCAAGATACACATGGGTCTATTTCTTCAAGCTAAAGAGTGAGACTCAACAAACGGTCATTGACTTCGCCAATGAGGTTCAACGTCAACACAATGTTCCCATCTTGGCAATAAGAAGTGACAACGGCTCCGAGTTCAAGAACTACTCATTGAATGAGTTTCTAAGTGAAGAGGGGATAAGACATCAATATTCCGCTGTGTACACCCCTCAACAAAATGGTGTAGCCGAGAGGAAGAACCGCACTTTGATGGATATGGCTAGATCAATGTTGGCTGAATTCAAGTCTCCTTACAACTTTTGGGCTGAAGCCATATCCACCGCTTGTCACACATCAAATCGTCTCTACCTCCACAAGATCTTGGACAAGACTCCATATCAAATACTCACCGGTAACAAGCCCAACATTTCGTACTTACGGGTATTCGGTTGTAAGTGTTTCTTTCTTATCAAAGGTGTCCGTTTGTCTAAATTTGAGTCTAAGGCTTTGGAAGGTATTTTTGTTCGTTACGGTGCCGAATCCCACACTTATATAGTCTACAACAAGCTCTCCAGAATTGTTTTGGAATCTTGTAGTGTGTAATTCGATGAAAATGATGGCTCCCATGTGGGGCAAGTTGATGTTTGTGATGCAGATGCTGAAATACCCTAGGATGCCATAATAAGAATGGGCGTGGGATTTTTCCGCCCCATTGAGGAACCCCTTGTGGTGGATCGGGAAGGACAATGCTCCACTCAAGTGGAGCCCTCATCTACACAAGATCAACAAGCCCTTACTGCTGGAGAAACCTCTGCACCAACACCGCAACCTGCTGAAGATCATCAGTCTTCTGGGAAAAATGATAGTCCCAGGCCGGACTATCCGCCCCCTCCAAGGGGCGGACTGTCCGCCCCTGGCACTCCAACTCGATCCAGTCGACTTCAAGAAGAACAAAACGGCCAAGAAAATTCCAGGCCGTATTCTCCGGCCCCAAGGGGCAGATTATCCGGCCCTGGAATTCCCAGTTCTGCCAGGGACTCTCACGAAGAAGAAGTTGCAGCTGCATCTCCCAGGACGGATAGTCCGGCCCCACCCAGGGGCGGATTGTCCGGCCATGAAGTACCTGTTTAGCAATAAGCTCCTGTTATCAGCTCAGATCAAGATCAAGGGCAAGGTAGTGGACAAGACTAGGATTCAAATGCTGAATCAACTCCTTCTAGAAACAATAAGGAAATTGAGGCTCGACGCAAGGCTCGCGCTGATCGGAACCTTGAGTTAAGGGGTCACACTCTTGACAAGGTTGTCGGTGATCTAAGAAGAAGGGTGTCTACTAGAAGAGAACTTGCCATCTTCTGTGATCATCAAGTTCACATTTCAATGGTTGAACCAAAGAAGGTCTTTGATGCTCTTGAAGATCCCAATTGGGTGGTTGCAATGCATGAAGAATTAAATAACTTCGAGCACAACAAGGTTTGGAAGCTCGTAGAGAAACCCAAAGAGTGTCGCAATGTTATCGGCACCAAGTGGATTTTCAAGAACAAACAAGATGAAAATGGCATTGTTGTGAGGAATAAAGCAATGGCTCAAGGATTCTCTCAAGTGGAAGGAATTGATTTCAGCGAAACTTATGCTCCTATGGCTCGTCTTGAGTCCATATGTATCTTCCTTGCCAATGCTGCTCATCATAATTTTAAATTGCAGCAAATGGATGTTAAGAGTGCTTTTCTTAATGGTCCACTACATGAGTTGGTATACGTCAAGCAACTCCCGGGATTTGAGGATCCCAAATTTCTGAACCATGTCTACAAACTCGATAAGGCGCTCTATGGCCTTAAACAAGCCCCACGTGCGTGGTATGAGCATCTTAAAGAGATTTTGTTAGACCGTGGATTCGAAATTGGGCAAATTGATCCCACTTTTTTTACTACGAAGGTTAATGGGGAGCTTTTTGTATGACACCTATATGTAGACGACATTATCTTTAGCTCTACTAACCAAGCTTTTAATGATGAATTTTCAAAGCTTATGACTGACAGGTTTGAGATGTCTATGATGGGAGAATTGAGGTTCTTTCTTGGATTCGATATCAAACAACTTAGAGAGGGAACTTTCATTAATCAAGCTAAGTACATCCATTCAAGATGACGGATCTCAATGGTGTTGCTACTCCAATGCAAACTAAGTGTCATCTTGAGCTTAATCCAAAGGGTAAAGACATGGACCAAAAGGTATACCGATCCATGATCGGCTCTCTTCTTTACATTTGCGCATCTAGGCCCGATATCATGTTGAGTGTAGGAGTGTGTGCAAGGTACCAAGCCGCTCCTAAAGAAAGCCACTTAGTTGCGGTCAAGAGAATCTTCAGATATTTGGTTCATTCCCCAAATTTTGGTTTATGGTATCCCAAAGGCTCTAGTTTCTCTCTATGTGGTTACACTGATTCAGATTGGGCTGGTGACAAAGATGATCGAAAATAAACTTCTGGTGCATGTCAATTCTTGGACAGGTCTCTAGTGTGTTGGTCTTCGAAGAAGCAAAATTGCATATCACTCTCAACCGCCGAAGCTGAATATGTTGCTGCCTCTAGTGCTTGTACACAATTATTATGGATGAGGCAAACTTTAAAGGAATATGGTGTCAATTGTGACAAAGTGCCTCTTTTATGTGACAATGAAAGTGCTATCAAAATTGCTTACAATCTGGTGCATCATACAAGAACAAAACATATTGAGATTCGCAATCATTTCATTCGGGATCATGTTGCTCGTGGAGATATTGCACTATCTTTTGTGAGCACGAAGAACCAACTTGCTGATATCTTCACGAAGCCTCTTGATGAAGCAAGATTTTGTTATTTGAGGAATGAGCTAAATATCATAGATTCAAGGAGCTTGGCTTGACTACCCTTGCATACTCACTTACTCTTCTTCATGTATTTGGTTTAGATGTGGGCATAGACATAGGGGGAGTGTGGTCCTAATTGATTGGGCTAACCCTCCCCCCATAATGCTGAAAGCAAGAAAAATCATTTCCCTTAATATCATTTTTTGATATGTGGGTCATCGATGAGCATTGGTTTTGAACTCAAGATACATCTTCGCGGTGTCATGCCATGCGCTCCAACATGGTGGCTTTGGCCACCGCCCTCTTCCTTGAGAAGAGTTGGTTTCTATTGGCTCTCTTTGGTTTTTCTCGCATATCTCTTGTTCTTATGGAAAACACACCCAATTTTGGCTTTTGGTTGATTTGTTCTTGCAATTTTGGGTGCGTAGTACCATCTTCTAGGGCGTTAGAATCACTCTTCTTCCTTTTTGGCGTTTCGATGCCAAAGGGGGAGAAGTAGTTCTATTAGGTCACGGATTTGCATGGGTCGGGCACAAGCACTTGCCTCTTTTTCATTCGTTTTATTTGCTTGCTTGTGCCCTCTTTAGCATTGAACTTTGTGTGCTTGGTTTGTATGTCGTGTGTTACTTTGTGCTCATGTATGGACCTTTGGAATTCTGGATTTATCTTGTGGAACTACTCATATGGAATTCTGGATTTATCTATGGAGTATGGTATTCTATTGATGACATATGGAATTATATATTGATTGCATCAATATGTTGGGATGTGTTTGAGGCCTAATTCTCGCATTATTCACATTGGCTATTTTCACATCCCGGTGGCATGACTATGTTTCCTAACTCACCTTGTTTTAGTTATCATTGTTATGAAATTGGCTTGCTCTTTAGTGTGTGCATTTGTAGTCAAATGCAAATTTTAAATATGCACACATTTAGGGGGAGCCTCTTTCATTTCCTTAAGGTGTTGTTAGTAGGCTTCATTGCAAATCCTAGTATTGTCATCTAACACCAAAAAGGGGGAGACTGAAAGAACATTTCATAATCCCTAGTGTTTTGTGTGTTATATAACAATATCAAGGATTATTTAATGTGTGTTGAAGTGCTACAGATATCTATCTTGAAAAAGGAAAAAGAAACTGCTTTTGGGGGGCGGATTATCCGCCCCTACCAGGGCGCAACCCCCAGAGAGGGGGCGGAGTTTTGGCCAGATTTTCCGGCCTGGCCGGATAATCCGCCCCCCAGGATCAGCTTCAAGATTGACAAGGCGCAACCCCTAGAGAGGGGGCGGAGTTTGCTCTGGACTTTCCGGCTCTAGGGAGGATTTTCTCCCCAGGCCGGATAGTCCGCCCCTTGAGGAGGGTGGATAATCCGCCCCCTCGAGGAATTTAAACAAGTCAAGACCTGTGTTGCTCTCTATATGGGGGCGGAGTTTCCCCTAGAGTTTCCGTCCTGGGGTCGGATTTCCCCCCAGGGCGGATAGTCCGCCCCAAGGGGGTGGATAATCTGCCCCCAAATTTCTCCAACGGCAAGATCTGCGCAGAGGGTATTTAAGCCAGCTATTCCCCTCCTGCAAGAACTCTTGATTCATTCGAAAAAGTCAGGATATGTTCTTCAACCTTCATCCAAGAGAGCTCCACCTTCATCCACCCAAAGGCCCCGTCCCTTGGGGAATCGAAGGAGGAGAACTCGATCTTCAACTACTACAATCAAGCGCTTCATCTCCTCTCCATTCATTTGGAGAATCATCGATCTAGTATTTCTTGCAAATATCTAGATCCTTGCTTTTGTTTATATTGATAAACCTTGTTCTTGTGACAGCTTGTTGTCATTACGGGAGCCCCCAATTCAGTTGTGGGTGTGTGCCCCGGTAGAGTTGTAAAGGCATCGTTTCCGCCTCGAAGGGTACCCATAGTGGAGAAGGTGGATCAGGCCTTTCGTGGCGAGATCCATCGGAGAATAGGGTGAGGCCTATTGTGGCGTGGTGTTCTTAGAACCGCCCACCCCTCCAACTCAGATGTACTTCCCTTAACAAGGAAGGAACTATGGTAAAAAAAATCCCTTTGTCTCCGCGTGCTCCACTACTGTTTCCTCGCTCCTCTCTTTACGTGCTTAGTAGCTAGGGTTGCATATAGGGAAATTCTCGTAGTTACATATCTAGAGAATTTACTTTGTGTCAAGCCTAAAATTGAAAAAGAACTAAAAATTGAGTAGCACCTATTCACCCCCCTCTAGGTGCCCATACGATCCATTTCACCCGGTCCAATCTTTACCATTAATACATCTTCCACCGTTACTTGTTTACTTGCTACAAACCATCACCTTCCACACCATACGTTTAATCTTTTTTACAGCAAACTAGTGAGCTTGACAACCTCACTGATTCGTTGGGGCAAAGTCTTGAGTTTGTGTTGTGCAGGTTTCCACGTTGCTTGCAACACCTTTGAGACGTTTCCTTCCTCCTACTGGTTCGATAACCTTGGTTTCTTACTGAGGGAAAACTTGCTGTTGTGCTCATCACACCTTGCTCTTGGGGTTTCCAGCGAAGCGTCCCACGACAGTGCTGGGCGCCATCATCAAAGAGTTACTCTCATTATAAGGTAGACATGGGTAGATCCATTCTTCCTCCCTTTGTTCATCACTCCCCTCCTCTTTTTCATCTAATGAGCTTCCAGTTTCAGCAATTTCTTCTTCCATAGGCTCCTGCAAAGCATTAGTCTCTTCCGTGTGTGGAGAACATCTATTAAAATATTCAAGAATATAGCCATTTGCTTCCTTGTAATTATCAAAGCAAAATTTAAGTATCTCATAAACCTCATATTCATAAGGTGCATCATCAGTATTTTCAAGCAAACTAGCAAGTTCAAATGCACCCTTGAAAGCAATAAATTCTTCGTTCCACATCATAAAAGTCATAATTTCCCTTAACATAAGAAGATATGATAACATTATCATTATACTCACATTGAAAAGGAAGGTGTTTATACCTCCTACAGCAACAAGATTTATCAAAACAATAAGTAACATTATAAGTAGAGCACACGTCTCTATCAATAGTATTCAACTTATCAATTTGTTCCCATAAGTGTTTCCCTTTTTGTGACAAACGGTGTTCCTTATAATAATAATTTTGTTCTTCCGTGAACCCACCTTGCCAATAAGAAAGAAACCATCCATTGATAGAAAGCATGACAAAGCAAGGCAATAACAGACCAGCAACTAGAGTAGGAACTAAATTTTTGTGTTTTTGATAAGAGAAAGCAAACCAAACTAGACTAATTTTTTTTAGTTTTTGATAAAAAGAGGCAAACAAAACCAAGCAAAAGAAACTAAGCAAACTAAAAACAAAGAAAAGAGAAAGGTCGAGGAGGACTCCCTTTGTGAAGACGTCCTTGGCCTCCCCGGCAACGACGCTGGAAAACTTGTTGATGACTCCTTGTTGACGTGGAGCACTTCGTCGGGAAACCCCAAGAGCAAGATGTGAAGCAGCATAGCAGCAAGTCTCGCCTCAGTAAGAAACCAAGGTTATCGAACCAGTAGGAGGAAGAAAACGTCTCAAATGTGTTGCAAGCAACATGGAAACCTGCACAACACAAACTCAAGACTTTGCCCCAATGAACACTAGGGTTGTCAATCTCACCGGTTGCTATAACAAAGGATTAACTGTATGGTGTGGAAGGTGATGATGGTTTGCATCAAGTAAACAACAACAGTGGAAGATGTATCAATGGTAAAGATTGGACCGGGGTCCATAGTTCACTAGAGGTGTTCTCCTTAGATAAACAAACATGGCATGCTGGGTAAACAAATTACATCAGGGCAATTGACAGGACTGAGCAAGGCATAACAATGCAATACTAGACACAAAGATCATATGAGATTCGATTGGGCAATACAACAATATATATAGACCACCATCCAACTGCATCTATGACTAGAAGTCCACCTTTAGGTTATCATCCGAACCCCCTCCGGTATTAAGTTGCAAGCAACAGACAACTGCTTTAAGCAAAGTGTGTAAGGTAAAAAATTCACTTGTTCCATGAACAAGAGACCGTTGTTTTCTCCCTAGTGGCAACAGCACATCTACAACCGTAGAGATTTTTGTCACTTCCCTTGATTGAGTAGAGGCATGAACCCACTATTGAGCATAAATACCCTCTCTTGGAGTCACTAGCAACTACTTGGCCAAGATAGCTACTAACAACAGAGATCATGCAAGATCACAAACAACACAGACATGATAGAATCAATAAGACAAAACCATTAATCAATTTGACATAGTAATCTCAAGATCCATCGGATCCCCGCAAACACAACATGCATGATTACAAATAGATTAGATCTTGATCATGAACGGAGCTCACAAGATCTATACATGAAAGCACAAGGAGGAGATATAACCATCTAGCTACTATATGGACCCGTAGTCCAAGGTGGAACTACTCACGCTTCATACCAGAGGCTGACATGATGAAGAAGAAGGCCTCCGGGATGATCTCCCCTCCGGCAGGGTGCCGGGAAGAGCTTCAGATCCCCCCGATCTAGGGACGATGGTGGCGGCGGCTACCGACGATTTCGTGGAGTTTTGATCCGGTCTCTAGGGTTTTGGCATGGGGGGACTTTATAGGCGAAGAGGCGAGGCAGGGGGCCACCAAGGTGGATTCACCCCCTAGGCGCGGGGTGGGCCCACCCGCACGGCCAGGGGGTGTGCCCCCTTGTGGGCCTCCTCCGTCCCGTATCTAGCTTCGTGTTGCCCACGGTAAAATATTGACTTTGGCTTTTGTCCCGTCCAATTTCGAGAATATTGATTTTCTGCCTTTCTGGAACCAAAAACAGAAGAAAACAGGCAACTGGCACTGTGGCAACTTGTTAACAGGTTAGTTCCATAAAACATATAAAAACACCTCAAAGTATGGACAAAGCAAAACAAAGTAGATAATAAACAAGCATGGAGCATCAAAAATTATAAATACGTTTCCGACGTATCAAGCCCCCGGGAGCGAGTCCTCCCCTAGCCACCGGTCGTGCAGTCACTCTACGGATCAGAAGAGGCATGGCCGAGATGATAATCTGAGCTCTATCTAACCTTTTTTGGAAACTAACTAACAGATTGAGGCGTGGATAAATGAAAAGACGTATTTAGTGGAAGTGGTAGAGAAAGGGTGTGTGGAGTTTGTTGAGAAGAGTGGCATTTTATTTGTAATTTTTGCATGTGTGACACCAGACACTCACCATGCTTTTGAAATTAATAGTAAAGATTCATCGTCTCGCCAGACACAGGGTGATATGAATCTTTGGATTTTGGAATATGTAAATGAGAAAAGAGAATAAACCTAGTAACGAGATGAACATGATATAGTAATCAAAGAGTTGCTTTATGAGGATACATAAGTGTCTTACCTTGGGTTTTGTTATGTATCATGATGCAAAAAGATAGTACACGACATGAATTGGTTTGCTGATGGCAACAACTTTGTGTCTACCAACTCGCTGGAACTCCAAGTGCAGAGTGTTGTAGCAAGCGCCTTTTTTCTACAAGGGTGACTCGATGATTTATATTGAACTCTCAGTGAATGGTCAGAACTTCATCTTTTGTCCTCTTCTGGCAACCTGTAGAACAATTTTTCTGTCTTATGTACCCAACTCCATCGTGTAGTTGTCAAGCACAAGGTTTCGTGTTAGTAAACTATAAATAAAACAAGGAAGTAAACGAACAGTAAAATAAACTACAACTAGAACAAGAAAGTAAAGTTTCTTTTGGGGTTTTGTTTAGTCTTGCAAAAAGTAAAAGTATTTCCGTATTTTTAAATTTAATTTTTGCAGAAAATGTAAAAGACAGTAAAACAAAGTAAAAGTGGTTTCTTATGATAAAAAGTGGACCGGTGTTCATGAGTTTACTGGTCTACTCTCTCATAAAGTGTGGTGGATATAAAACTGCTAACAAATGATATAATAGTACTTAGAATTTCATTATATGTTTGATTAGCATTCATATGGGCATCACGTCCAAATATAAAGATGATGCAACACTTCTCATTTATATTCCTCTAGAAAGGGAAACTCCATTTAATCTAGAATTAAGAATAAACAAAGTATAGCCTTAGATACTTTGACATGATGTTTGAATATCAAATGTGCTACCTTGAGAAAATAAGATCATGTTTACTGTCATAAGACGAACATAACACATTCATTCACTTTCTCCCTAGTTAGGTAACAAAATAAAGGTAAAAACCATAGTGGATCTCAAATTTTCCGTCACTCTCCAATCACCACCATCATGTTACTCCAACTAATACACACATTCCCCCACATGTTTTTGCATAGAAGTATGATTAAAACAAGTACTTAATAACATGGTACATAATATGCATCTACCAATACATCTTACACATGATAGAATTCATTTCTCAAATATTATCTCATAAAACAAATATCCACCACATAGGAATTACATAGAAGACCGTAATCATGTTAGGCAGCCATATGGTTCAAAACAATGATATCATGAGAGAGAGATCAAGCTACACCCACAAACCCATAGTTCATAGGTGGACTTCTCCCTCTTCATCAAGGAGACAATGTTGATGACGTTGGAGAGGGTGGAGATCCAACCAGGGTTAATTCCGATAGCGTTTCCCTCTTTAATCTTCACAGGTTCTTGCTTTGTTTTAGTGTTTCTGTGTTTTCTCCATATCCTCCATGAGATCGTGACAGGGGAACTTTTTATAGGCCTTTTAGGTTAGGACTTCGATGTAGGGCACAAAATGGACAACTGGAGACACTCAAGGAGGGAAAGAGCGTGGGTGGTGTGGACCCCACCCTGGTCGCGCCACCTAGGCTCTTTGGGGCCTTCGACCTTCCCTCTTGTGGTTCTAGTGCTCCAGAAGGTTCTCGTGATAAAAATGATCCACGAAAAATCCCAGATTTGTTTGACTTTGTTTAGGTCTCTGAAAATTAAAAATACGCAAAACAATGTTTTTCTACCTACAGAGTTATAAATCAAATAAAGGGGATCATTGATAAATCCCCATAAATCAATGTAAAATATGTGTGTATGATGCAAATATGATGTGATATGTGGTAATAAACTACAAAATTCATGTATGCATTTTACATGCAACAACATCACCAAGCTTAATCTGTGCTCGTCCTCGAGCATAAGGGTGATAAAACTAAACATGGACTTTGGAGTTTGTTGTTTTAGTTGAACATCTCAAGTCATGATCATTGTTGCACCAAGTTTAAAGTTCATCATTTTAAAGAATGGCAACCATCAAATAACTTATAAAGTGATATTTCTCCTCTACCATTTATGCTCAACAATATAGCAATCTTGTATAATAACAAATACATAAATTATTATGAATAATTAAGCATACAAAGTGCAAGTGAATGTGCATCGTGTGTTGTCCTACTTTGGTCTTTAAAATACCTATCATATATGTGGGCACTTAAAAAATGAAGATAGCAAGCACGGATAAACATAGACAAGTACTATTTAGCTTCCAAACACTACCCCTTAAGTTTATGTTTAAAATAGTAGTACTTCCTCCATCCTAAAATAGATGTCGCGAGTTTGTAAAAATTTAAATGAATTTATATATTAAATAGTGTCTAGATTCATCCAAATTTTGACAAATCTGTGACATCTATTTTAAGACGGAGGTATACATCATTAGTGTTTATTTCCATGCTGCCTTCTCTTTCACCATTCTTATTTTTGGACACTTTTTTGCCTCTTTCCTCTCATCACCTATTTGATTATAACCAATAACATATGAAAATAAAAAAACTTTAATTTAAGCAACTTATTTAATTTAATTTAATTTAAGTAACTAGCAGGAGACATAGGGGGTTGGGAGGGTGTGAGGCACAACAGAGCTTGGGATGAGGTGATCACAGACATGGTTGGCGTGGCCGAGGTGGTTTCGTTGCTAAACATGGCGATGCCATCATGGTAGGTGAGAGATCTAGGAGTACGGCATAGGAGTGGCGCTCTGTTGAAGAGGGGTGTGAGGGTCAGTATCAAGGGGGAGGAGATGACCGGTGGTACCGGCGCGATGGCAGGGTTGTCCATGGAGTGTGTGTGTGTGTGGGAGGGGGTGTTACGAAGCAGAATTAGAGAGTCTAGCAACCTTTCTTTAACTCACGAAAAGATTACATATACTCCCTCCTTTTTAAAATATAAGATGTTTTAGATTTATAAAGAAAACGTATTTAGACTTCTTTTAGTGTGTAGATTTACTCCAAACCTAAGTGAACCTACATATTAAAATAAGTTTAGATACATTTGATTCATAAAACTAAAACATTTTATATTTTGAAACGAATGGAGTAGTGATTACATATAGGGGCGGAGACAAGGGGGCTAGCCCCCCTAATGGTTGGCCCCCTAACAATTTTCAGTAGACTGTATTAGTAAAAAAACTCTTTTATAATGGCTATAAGTAATTACTTGATTAGTCTATTATTGATTAATTAGTCTGTTTCACGTGGAAGCAAGAAGCCCAAATACCCCAGCCCATGTATCTATATAGATTTAGGCTACCGTGGCTGCAGTTTGTTCCTATGATTCATTGATCGAAGCTGTGCATGTGAGTGCCGCCTCTGTCTGGTCATCAACTATTAGGGCTCTAGGACGTTTCCTGTTGCCGCCGCTCATCATGCGGTTTTGTTGGTCACCATTCAATTCCACCTCTCACCAACGCATGTGCGACTATTCCGATATATTTCGTGTTTTAGTCAAATTATCTATTGATTTTCGTCGCCGGGTTACACTGATCTAGGGCATGAGCAAACGCAAAGTCAGAATTGCCCCCGAAGAGTCTGAGATCAATTGATCGTGGGAACAAGCTGCAACAAATGCTAGCAAATAGTGATGGCTTTCCCTACGCGCTTGCCGCCAATCTCCTTCAACCTCTAATTCTACTAAGTTGCCGAAGGGACAACCGTGAACTAGATTTAATTCTCTCAAGGTATTGTATTCCTACAACATTTTTTGCTATTCCTTATGCACTACTAATTAATTAATAATCCTATTTGATTGTGTATGTACACGTGATTAGCTATGAAGCCCAATTTAAGTGTTGGTCCAACCAATGATTTTACAACCAAACCTATGTAATTGCTAGCTAAATTCAAGAATTTAATATATCTTAAAATTTTGATATGATATTTTTTGTGGCAAGGTACTTTGTGCAATATAACGGAGTCTTGATTACCAACCTCGCCGACATCGTATATAGATTTATTCGCCATTATTAGTTACGTCATATATAAATTTATTTACCATTATTAGCTATGACATATACCCTTGTCGTTGTTTGTGTAGGGGCAAAATTTAACACCTATGGTACTTATATAGATATAAAACTTCTAAGTTAGTTTGGGAAAAAAACTTTAGCTCCGTTTCTACACGACTCCCCTTATATATGTTTCTACATGACTTCCCTTATATATATACTATATATTAAGGCTCGCAGCATTCGCGGCATGTAAATGATCCGACCACTATTTATCAATATATACTATATATTAAGGCTCGAAGCTTTCGCGGCATGTAAACGCTCTGGCCACTGTTCATCAATTGGGATGAACAGTTCGCATGGATAAACATTGTCTGAGCTATTTTTGTCCGTCTATTTTTTATCCGACGGTTCGTATTTGTGCATGTGCTATTAGCCGTCTAATTTTGTCTAATCGTGTGTCATGTTGTGTAGATGCAGTATAATTTTTTGGCTAAAATTTTCTTGCCCTAATCAATATTCGATTCGATGGCGGTCCGTATTGGTGCGTGTGCTATTAATCGTATAATTTTTTCTAATCGCGTGTCACGTTATGTAGACATGTAGACGCAGTATAATTTTTGGCTAAAATTTTCTTACCCTAATCAATATTCGGTCCGGAAGCCCGCGGTCACGTGTCAGGTCATAAACGATATTTTTTTATATTCATCTTTTTTAACTATTCAGCTTAAATTTTCTCGCTCACCTTTTCGATCCGTTCGATCCGGCGGCCCACGTCCGCACGTGTACTATTTATCGTCTATTTTAATCAATCGTCTGCCATATCACGTAGACGGCAACGCAACTTTTCGGCTAAAATTTTCTTTCCCTAATCAATATTTTTTGGCGTTTATCCTCTCTAACTATTCGGCTTAGATTTTCTGGCCCACCTTTTCTGATCGAATTTTTCTACTTAATTAAAAAAAAACATCTCGGCTTAATTTTTTGCAGCGGTAGTTATTCTACGTCTACAATAATATTTCTTGGCTCTATTTCTTAATTACATGAAGGTAATTATCCTAATCGCACCATTCGCCACCTCTTTTATCTACATATAGTGCTACCATGTCTTCTCCGTAACTCCAGGCAACAATAAACTTCAGCAACAATTCGATACTAATCGCACCATCCGCCGCCTCTTTTATATACAGACAGTGCTACCATATCTTCTGCCCTAACTTCAGACAACAATAAACTCTAACAACAATTTTAATCGATTAATTCACAACATTACACTCGCGCCATATTCCCTAGTTATACCTAAATCCTGGCTCCGTTGATTACAGAGGATCTGATTAACCAGGACTCTCGCGGTCTGCTACACTAGGTATGCGATGGTGGCTAACGGTAATCGTGACAGATACTCCCTCTGTCTCAAAATATAAGATGTTTTAGATTTGTGAAGAAAATGAATTTAAACTTATTTTAGTGTGTAGATTCATCCCAAAGTTAAGTGAATCTATATACTAAAACAAATGTAGTTTTTTTTTTTACAAAACTAAAACATTTTATATTTTGAAAAGGAGAGAGTACAAACGTGTCATACAGCTAAAATATGTGTTCAACAATCTGTGCATGATCCTCGAGTCCCAGTGTATTCTCTCGTCAAACCCGAACGCATCATAGACGAGCGTGTAGATAATGGCGCGATCTTTTCACGAAAACCGAAACGGAACGGTTCCTGCATGGCCGCTCCTGAATCCTGATCCTGTGATCCATCCTGGATAACGCCGTCCTTATCCAGCCAAGCCGCCGTCCTGGTCATTTATTTTGTTTCTTGATCAGTCCAGTCCACTCCGGCTCCACCTGCTCCTCTCGGATCCATCTTGTTTCTTTTCCTCCCCGTTCGCGCGTCTCGCCTGCTACCGAATCGGGAGGAGCGGGATTCGCCTGGGTGCCGACGAGGCAGGCGGGCGGAACGGCGGCGGCGGCAGCCATGGTCGGGCGGAGCTCCCTCCCGGATGGGGCTCTCTTCCTCGGATTCGACAGCTCCACCCAGTGAGCCCTCCTTATCTTTCTCTCATCTTTTCCCCTTACTTTTTTCGGTGCCTGGACGCTGGCTGGATCTTGTGTAACTGGTTTGAGCCAACTGAATGTTGATCATCGTTCTTGTATATGGGGATTATACGCTCAATCGAGTAGGTGCGGAGATTGGAATTGGAACCTCCTCTTATGAAGGAGGCATGGTGTTGCCTAGAATTGTACTACGAGTACTTGGTGTTATCATTATCTGGTTCTGTCTAACTGAAGATGTAACACTAGAGTGAAGGGATAGAGGTTATTCGAGTTTGTAAATGAAAGGTTTCTGGCTTTCCGCACCAAGGTAGAATTCAGAAGAAATAAATAGAGATGGCAATGGGAATAGTGTCAGGATCTCATCATGAGATAGCATAAACTAATTAATAACCTCACATAATTATGAGAGGGGGATTTGTAACTTTGTAAGTGCAGAGCCTTATGTGAGGTTTTGGGTTCAGGTCTATGGGCATGCTGATCGCCATACATAGGCAACAGACGGACCGAAACTGCATTTTGGGCATGAGATCCAGTTAATGTATATTTTTGTTTTAAACACTGCACGCTGATAAAGCCACAAGCGCTCTACCCTACAACGCACCCACCCATACCACCATTTGCTTCAGATGTGCTTATATCTTTTTTCCTTTCGTCATCATGATAATTGTGTAGTTTAACACCGTAGTGGGGTCTAATTATGCAAATCTTATGTTACAGGTCTGTGAAGGCTACTGTGCTCAACAATGACTTGATAATAGTCGCTTCTGAAACTGTTAATTTTGACTCTGATCTACCACATTACAAAACCGAGGGTGGGGTTTACAGAGACCCCACAGACGATGGCCGCATATTTTCGCCAACCATAATGTGGGTAGAGGCATTGGAACTGCTTCTCGAGAAACTCAAACTGAAGATCGACTTCAGCAAGGTTGTGGCTGTTTCAGGGAGTGGGCAACAACATGGCAGCGTCTACTGGAAGAAGGGCAGTCAAGCTGTGCTGTCTTCCCTGGATCCTAGTAAGAGCTTGGTATCCCAGCTTAAGGATGCCTTCTCTACCATGGACTCGCCAATATGGATGGATAGTAGCACCACTAAGCAATGCAGAGAAATAGAAAATGCAGTGGGAGGTGCATTGGAGTTATCTAAGCTGACAGGTTCTCGTGCCTATGAGAGATTCACTGGGCCCCAGATAAGGAAGATCTATCAAACAGCACCGCATATTTATGAAAATACGGAGAGGATATCTTTGGTGAGCTCATTCATGGCATCGATCCTTGTCGGATGCTATGCAAGCATTGATGAAACTGACGGCGCTGGGATGAACTTGATGGATATAAACAAGAGGACCTGGTCAAAAACTGTTTTAGAGGTTTGTCCCTGCTGTCTGTTCAGCTATGCACTCCAGACTTCTTTAATGACTTAAATATAGAATTAAATTAAAATTTCACATTTATCTAAGAATAGAGTATCAAACTGTGCACTTCCCTCCTCCAGGCAACTGCTCCTGGTCTTGAACAAAAGCTTGGAAATCTGGCTCCAGCATATGCTGTTGCTGGTCGCATATCTCCTTATTTTGTAGAAAGGTGAGTTCCTTGTTTTGCAATTCTACTCATTCCAAATGAAGTTATTCCACTGTACTCTTTGTCAACATGTGCATGTAGCTGGTGTTTGTGTGTGTGTGTGTGTGTGTGTGTGTGTGTGTGTGTGTGAACTGGCCAAGCTGTAATTCCAATGTTTTCTGTTAATCCTCTCTTTTGTCGCTGAAAAGGAAATTTATTAGTAATTATTTTAGGCACCCAAGATTAGATAGAAGTAATATGTTGACCGGCAAGCTAGCTGAATCATAGCTACAACAAATGGCACCCTAATGTCATAATAGTTGAATATTAATTGCAATATCATCCCATATGTTCACTGATGCATTATGTATGTGCAGGCATCAGTTTGATAAGAACTGTTTGGCCATTCAATGGTCAGGGGACAATCCCAATAGCCTTGCAGGTACTTCGCTGTCGCTTCTTTGATTCATCACGAGTTGCTGGTGTTGTCATTTTCGGTGCAGCTGCTATATCATTTAGAAATCACAATACAGTGAGCACCAAGTGATTATTAGTTTCCTCTATTCATCATTAACATTCCATCTGTCCGTTGCATCTGTTGTAGGGTTAACTCTGAATACACCTGGTGATCTTGCAATTAGCCTTGGTACTAGTGATACGGTGAGTTGCAAGGATCCTGTTTGAGTTGTGTTAGCTTTCCTTTCTCTGCTGTTATACTTATCTCCTAATAATTCCATTTTAGGTTTTCGGTATTACTGCAGAAGCTAAACCAAGCCTTGAAGGCCATGTTTTTCCCAACCCTGTTGAACCGGATGGTTACATGGTGATGCTATGTTACAAAAATGGCTCATTGACCCGGGAAGGTAGAAAACTTTTCCTGTTCTATTTGTACTACGACATATGACATGCTATTCCTTTGCTGACACTATTCTAATGTTATTCCAGATATGCGAAATCAGTGCGCGGAAAAATCGTGGGATGTTTTCAACAACTATCTAGAGAAAACACCCCCTCTGAATGGTAAGTTATTATATCTTTTCGGGCCAATATGTTGTAAGCACATATATTTTTTCGAATGAATCGTATCAACTTTGATTTGTTAAAGCCTACTAATTTTGTGTAGTTTTATCATTGTTAACAACCTCACGCCGATTGTCACCTTTCACAATGGATGAAGTGTGGTTCTGGAATTATGAAACTCATCTAAATTCTTATCTTCTCATGTAGGTGGGAAGTTGGGATTTTACTACAAAGACCATGAAATCCTGCCTCCTCTTCCAGGTAATCATGTAATAATGTTTTTTTACATATTTTTTCCATTTCTCTTCCAAGTTTATAACATTACACAAATGTTTTTATTCTATGCAGTTGGTTTCCACCGATACATCGTTGAGAATTTCAGTGACTCCTCACCTGACAATCTGACAGTGCGTGAGGTGCAAGAATTCGATTCACCATCAGAGGTATGGTTAACAGTCTTGTCAGTTTTTATGATACTAGTGGCAAACAAATGAGCCATGCGCTCACCACTCCATGCATGTAGGTCCGTGCCATCGTCGAGGGTCAGATGTTGTCGATGCGAGGTCATGCCGAGCGGTTTGGCATGCCCAACCCTCCCAAACGGATCATAGCAACCGGAGGGGCATCATCCAATGAGAGCATCCTCAAGTCAATCGCACAAATCTTCGGGTGTCCTGTCTTCACAGTTGAGAGACCTGGTATGGCAAAACTCAACCCCTCTTGTTTGTATGCAAAATGTGCACAAATTCATAACTCTTATCCACCAATGCAAAAAAAGAAAACAGATGGAAGAAAAACTGACACTGCTTTTTTGGAACTGGAACTGGAACAGATTCAGCTTCACTGGGTGCGGCATTGAGAGCTGCACATGGGTGGATGTGCAACAAGGAAGGAGGCTTTGTTCCCATTTCCTGCATGTATATGGGCAACCTGGAGAAGACCTCCCTGGGTGCAAAGCTGGCGGTCCAGGCCCCCGCAGACTCTGAGGACATGGAGCTCTTGAAGAAGTACACATTGCTCATGAAGAAGAGGATGGAGATCGAGAGACGCCTGGTGGAGAAGATTGGGCGGGTGTAGATATTAGGATATATGGCGCTGGAGGGACGGGCATGCTATATAGAGATTAGGAAATAAAATCATTGGCTCAACTGCTAACGCTCGCTGGTGTTATGCGTGTCAAGATCATGTCTCAGTCTCCTGTGCGCGATTTTGTTTATGAAACATTCATTATGGAAAAATGCGCATGTTTCTACCAATGAGTTGTTCTACAGTACTAGAATTCTTTTTGAAGTGCACACATATGCAAACTCGCGAATGAGTTTATATGGACATGGGTGCATGAGGAACAACGGTCGAATGAGTTCTGACAGTTTTGTCCTGTTTTTCCAAGAGTGGCTCCCAGCTAGTGCAGACCGCATGATCATTACAAGGAGGCATGGTGCTATCATTGACATGGGTTACGGGTCTAGTTCGAAGCTGTTTTTAAATTGTAACCCAGTAGTTCGTCAGATGCACATGATCCCTATCAGCCTGAATGGAAGATTTTCTGTCCGATCAGCATAGTGCATATCACTTGGAGTGGCAGCATCAAATTGGAAAGGCTTTGGAATTGCAGGTACCGGGGAAATAAAACTATTTTGTTTGAGTGCTCTTTGTCATTATCCCATTGAAATTTATCCTAGTTATTAATCGACAGGACAGAATGTGCTATGCCAGTTTTGGGGATTACAGTAAATGCGGCGAAGACAACAAAAGGGGAGAAACTGGAGAATCAATGGTGGTTGCAGAAGAACACAGAATATTTTGTTTGAGTGCTCTTTGTCATTGTCCCTTTGAAATTTATCTTAGTTAATCAACATGGTCATCTTCTTCAACTTGGGTTATCAAGGGTCGTCTAGTATTTTAAGATGTCTAAATTTTTTAAAAATATCTGTGCATACATCCAAATATTCAATGTTCGAACACAAAGTTTTGCAAAAAAAAAAGTGTGGCCTGCGTAAAAATGGCATTTTTCGGTGCTCCAGAATAGCTTTTCAATGCCTGTTTCGAGAGAGAGAGAGAGAGAAATAGCTTTTCACAAGATATTTTTTGACTTTTTAAACAAGCCACCAATTTTTTTCTTTTCTCGCAAACCTTTGTGTGGGAACATAAATTATCTGGATTTATACCCAGAAATCATCTTTTTTTTTCAATTTAAAATCCCATTTAAAATACATTAAAAATGCATTTTCCCATAATGGATACGTCTCCGAGCCAAAACAGCATGTCCGTTTCCATCTGTTTCAGACTCTTTCCCCGTTTGAATCCCGTTTTAGCAACGCACTGTCCCGGCGATCTCTCAAAACCCAGACGGCGGCCGGTTCTCTTCTTCCCGGTGATCCCTCGGGCTCCGCTCCGTCCCCATCGGTAAGCCAGCTTCTTCCTCCTCCTCCCCATCCTTTACATTCTCCTCTCAATTCCGTTCAACTGCTGCGCCCCCGACTCGGTCGTCGTGAAACCCTACCTATTCGACGGAAACGTGGCACTCGCCGGGTCGCGGCGGCTGATTTGGAACCTCCTCGCGCTAGACCATAGGCAGATTCGGTGGGTGTGGGAGCGGGGCGGCCATTGATTGCCCCTTCTGCGGACGCACGTATGCTCAAACAGTCGCACACGTGAGAAGTGATTTAGGTAGGGTTCGGTCGCTAATTGCGTTTGTTAATTTAGCTCGTGTAAGCAGTGTGTGGCTAGAACTTAGTACTCCCTTTCCGTTTAAAAACTAGTACTCCCTGTTATTTCCTTTGGTTAATTATTATCGATTGAATTAGGGATAAAAGTAACTAGGTTTGTAGCTTAATTCCCAACCGAGCTTGTCTGGTTATTTTGATCCACCGCAGGTCTAATTTGGTGTACAATATTAATTGAGTTAGTTCGTATCTGCTAGGAATAGGTGTAGTGGAACCTCTGATTTTGAAATACACGACTTATCTGCAAATTCAGAATGCCCACTCTTAAGATAGGCATACAGATCAAAGTTATTTATTGCTGACTTCATTACTTTGCTTGCTATTTTCTCCTGTTCGCTGTCATCAAGACGTGGCTTTGTTGTCTCTAGAAGTGTTGTGCAAATCATTGTTGTCTTATTTAATATTAGATAAAATTGGCTTCGATATGTGTTAGATTCTAGCAACCATTGTCAAGAGTTGGTTCCTCTAGGCTAGGCACTATATGGGTAGTTTGCGGTGTTTATGTTGTGTTATTCAACTGGGCTGCTCTACTATAGGCTCTCGTCATAAAATGACCCTTTTGTAAGTGCTGCATTTGCTATACATTAAATGGACTCAGATAGCCTACTACACCATCTTAGGTTCAAATGTGATGAAATGGTGTTCTTTCTACTATAATATTGATTACATTAGTTAGTTATAAGAAAAGCTACAGTTATTCAATTCATATATGAGAAGGCTTACCTGTTCGCGCTTGGATTTGTTTACTTTTAAGAGTACTGTTTGAAATTCTCTGATACAGTCTTGCCTAACATTTCGTAGCTCTAAGAAGTGTGTATTTGTGCCTACTGCCTAGAAAAGATAGCTACCAAGTACTATCTCGTATGTGACAGATGCAATGGAACAAAAATGCTAGAGCTTTATTTGTTTTTCCGCTATGAAATAAGCTCATTGCATCATGACTAACCAATATATACTTTGATTTCTTTACAGGATAGTGAGATTGGTTGTTAAGTTTGTTCTTGTGAGCGAATCAAGATGTCTGGAAATGATTACAAGTCTCGGCTTGCAGCTGAGCGAATAAAGGCGCAGGCCTCATTAGTTGCAAAGGGATTGAGCAGGGCTCATGCTGAACGTGCAGCTGCAGCTGCTGTCTGCAATGTGAATGCCTATGGGCAGAAGGAAGAGGGGCCAAGCCGCTGGCAGGAGAGGAAGGAAGCCAAGAGACAGATGTATCTAGGGAGTACAGAGAAGCCTCCAGTACTGGGTGTGAAATGTAAAGCATCACCAACCTCTTCTGGTGGTGCATATTCCCAATGTCAGAGGTGTTTCCAGCTTGGGCATTGGACATACGAGTGCAAGAACGATCGTACCTACATATCGCGGCCTTCAAGGACGCAGCAGCTCAAGAACCCCAAGCTGAAGAAGACGACCATGTTAGAGTTGTGTCAGTTTCTGAATCCTGATCTTGAAAAGGAGAGGGAACAGGAGAGGGAACTGATGAAAGAAAAGATGGAGAAGGGAAAGTATGAAAGACGTGAGGCAAGAAATAAGCGAAAACACCTTTCGCGGAGTGGTTCAGATCGGAACAGCAGTGAGGCTCCGGTGTTCAACACCAACACTGAACCATCGGCGACTGGTTCTGAATATTCTTCTGAAAGAGGCAGTTCAAGTTGCAGCTCCTCGGACTCAGAGGACAAGAAGCGGAGACACAAAAGGAAGCTGAAGAAGAGACGGCACAACAGAGCGGAGAGCACATCCTCAGAGGATTCTGATTCGGATGACAAGGGCAGCCGGAGGAAGAGCAATAGGCGAGGCATCAGGCCGTGAGTCTTATAAAAACCAGACAGCAGAGAAGGAAACGAGGAAGCCAAACATGTCATCTCATTTCATCGCGCTTTTAACAGATTATTTCCTGGGAGTAATGTGTTGTTTTCTCTGTATAGGAAGTGCTTGAAGCTCTAGATCTTTCATCTTTCTATGATAACATTGAACCATGTAGTCGTATTCATCTGTAAAATTCTACATCTAGTAGTATGTCTTCCTGAAAGTTCTGTGTGATCATTTGGCCTTGATTCATCCCGTTGGGGGAAATTCTTGTTGTATCTTGGGAGGTCTGGATTCGTATTCTCTATGAAAAATGACATCATTTGGAAGTTATTTAATGGTAGCCTTGCATCTCCTGCAGGATGACAGATGATTGGCGTGACAGTTTGAGCTGACAAGCTGCTGGATGCAGCTGACCAAGAAAAATTTCAAATGATCAAGCTGTACCTGATGAGCTGTGTGGGACTACATTCTGCATCTGCATGTAAGCCTTTCTCACCTGAAACACTGAAACGAACCACCTTAATTGATGTGTGGCTGCCCATCATGCAGGAACGTATTTGGAACACCAGATGAGAGCCTTCAATCTGAGGAAAAGCAGAGGACCCAAAGACCTCAGAGATAGGCTGAATTAGTGCAGTTACTGCTAACTGCACGCACTCTGAGGAGGTGCCTGAGCAGGTGCTCTTGCTTGCCATCATATACATCTCCATTGTTCACAGCGCTGGTTATTAGTTACTGCTTCCTTTGAAATCCTCCACACCTGATGAGGAACTTTTGAGCTATCATCTGTGTGACTCTTTGGCGCTCTCCTGTCGACAACGGCACGGCGCGATAATGGTTTCCTGCTCCCCTGAGCACATGATCGGTGGAGCGGACGACGGGATTGTTCCTGTATGCGGGCTCCCAAGTCCCAGGCTACTTATTTAGATTGCCTTGTTCTCTTGTTGTTTACTGCTTCACGTTCCAGCTTCAGAGCCGGTCGTCTTACTTACACCACCTCTGCCGCTGCTTTTGGAGTTAGAGGAGGAATCTGTCAGCTCTGCTTGGATTTACCATTGGCTTCTATCGTCTCCATGGCCCATGGGCTGCACCGTGGTAGGTACGCACTATCTATCTGAGCTCCCTACAATGCATTATTATACAAAATCTGTCTTGTACATGTAGACGGTAGACTAGAGTAGAGCTGTACTGTACCACCCAGGCCATGTACATCTGAGCTCTCTGAAAATCTGAGTCATACATGCATGTCCACAGAGGAGAACCAGTACATACACATGGTGCAGACTGCCCTACGTATAAGATCTTGGAAATTAAGGGGCATTGTCTCATCTTAAGAAGAAAATGAGATTAATCAGTTATTGCTGCAAGTCAACACATTGGATTCTTGTACTTAGGATCAGTGGCGGACCCAGGAAAAAACTGAAGGGTGTGCACACTTTTTATTTTGTTTTGACACTAGCATATATGCGATACAAATATGTTGAATGAGTAATATATATAGCTAATTGATTCACAACATTGTACTTCAATATATATGTTTTAAGTGTGCATGATTCGAATACAAAGAAAAACGTGGCATCCTTTGCGATGCTATATTCTGGCCATTTGTATCGCTCTAACCAAATAAAGTTGGGGTGTCGGTTTTTACCATATATTTTTCTGGTTGGGAAGGCATGTACAAATGGTTTAAGTGGGCCTTTCCGATATATCCTCTCCGAACAACATCTTGATCATTAACACCATATGCTGAAATAGGAATCCTAGATCATATGGTGCAAAGTGAGCATCGTATGACGGTCCACATGACCATTGGGGTGATGGTGGATGTGGTGTTGCATCTTCAGTTTTAGTCTTACTCTCGGTATCAGATTGGGAGGGAGGTGCTAAATGAAGATAATCCAACAAAACCCCATTGTTTCGGTTTTCTCGTTGGTTGTAATCAAGGGGGCCAAGGAAGATCCAATCCTTGCTTCATGATTCCGGAAAAGAGACACGATGTAACTATCACTCTTTCACTTCATAATCAACCATGTTCCTATAGTTATAACAAACATAAGGATAAATTTGAGCGAATTTTACAAATATATAGAGAACTACATGCTACATCCAGCCACAATAAGCGGACAGGGCATCGAGCGGTCAAGGCACAAACTGGGGAGGATTTCGTGGGTAGGCTCCCTCTTCTCCAACTCAAATTTGTAGGAAAAAATAGGATAGGTTGGAGATTTTCACCTGCTCCGGCTGGTTGTTCCTGTTCATTCCGATTCGATCCGGTCGAGTAGCGACCAGAGCGACGGGCAAGCGCCGAGCGACCGCCGACGGGATGTTGGCAAGGGCAGGCAGGACCGCAACTTGCGGGGGGACGCGAGTGAGTGGACGCTGAGACAGTGTGTGGCCGGAGACGGTGGCCGCTGGATCTAGAGGTTGAGTGATGACTTGGGGATCGATCAATAGACAAACTGCCTGGTTTGATCGCTTGGATCATTGTTTTTTTAGTACTCCCTCCGTCTAAAAATAAGTGACTTGTGTTTTTCTAAATTCGGATGTACCTACACACTAAAATATGTCCATATACATGTGAATTTAGACAAATCCAAGTCATTTATTTTCGGACGAAGAGTACATTTTTTCTTGGCTAGCTAGCTAGAAGTATTGGGTCTATTCTAGAGACGGTATACTATAGTAGGTAAAAAGAAATCTTCAAAATTTCTGGGTGTGCCAGGGCACACCCGGCACACCCGCTGGGTCCGCCCATGCTTAGGATTGCTTCTGGTAATTACCAGCTGGTTAAATAAATAAAGTGTGTGTGGCAGCACAGCATATTTTGCTGCTCCTTTTCCCTATAAAGACAGGCACCATCTTTCTGTACCATGTCCAAGACAGACATTCTTTTGGTAGATATAAGTTACAGTATGGAGTCTACAGGCTTTTTAGAAATCTCCTCATCTTTGGAGAGGGCTTTGGGCAATGCATGCATGATTCTCCTTGATCCAAGCTGGACCCACAGGGTTCTGAAAGCTGGCAACTTCTAATGATTCCCAGTTAGCTTTTCTCACCTTTCCCCCCTGCTCCTCTCACTACTACTCCTGACTGCTTTACCTGTGGAGATCTAAATCTTTGCATCAGAATCTAGTGAGACATATGTATGTGTCAAAGCAGCTTGCTAGGACAATCATTGCTTGCAACATTCCTCAATCACTTGGTTAATTCCCTGCATATGCACTTGCCTAGCCACTGGTCTGAGCCTATTCTCTTTTTTGTGCTTCAGAAGAAGCATCCCATGTTAGTGTTGCTGCTGCTGCTGCTCCTGCTATATATCGGCATTGCCGGTATTACCCTTTGGGTGCCGTTTACTTGCCTTTCCGATGAGCTAGGAGTGTTCTCTGCTGTGTTATTTGCCAGAACCAGTTTTATTGGTTAGGATAGAACTGTATAAGATCTCTTCAAAACAGCTCACTGTCTTTGTCACTGACTCACTGTATATTGCATACACTTGCAGACTAGGTTAGGATAGCCTAGCTTCCTAAATGGCAAAACATGTACTGTATGAGTAAACCAGGGCATGATATCTGTGCACTGCACACACATGTAATTAAGTTGATTATCTTGAAATGCATGCTTGAAGGAGCTAGACAGAAACATTCACATTGTGAGGACCATGCCGTAGGCTGGTCGATCACAGGCTGCTGTTTCATTTTGCAGTAATTTTTTTTGCATCCGTTGGGACCAGCTACTCAGCTAGCAGCAGCTGCGGCGGTGAATGTTGCGGCTTTTAATCCACTTAGCACTAGTTCAGTAAGCAGGCAAGGCTGAGACATCTCAGAGAGAGCAGTTGAGGGCTCATTATGCGATGGAACCACCACCCCGTGTCGACCATGGTGAGTGCAGCATCCTCATTTACTTCCTCCATTTCCAGATATGCTACTGCACACATGAACTCTCCTGAACTTATATTGACAGAAGTGCTCTGAAAATGCTTACTCCTTTCCACCTTCAATAAACTGGTTGGATATAGGTATTTGCATTCAGGGTTTAAATGGTCCTACATCGTTCTGCTTAAAAACATTCATCACTAGCCATTAAAACGTTTTTGTTAGTATATAGTAGCTGATCCTTTTCTGAAACCATGAGTCCATGCTGCATATATGTTTCTTTGACTGGTAGTGTGGTTGGTGCCCTTAAAGCTGAGCTTGCATGTAGTGTAGTGCCTCTAAATGCCAGTACTCTTTTGAGACCCTCCTTGCAGCTATATAGTAACTAATAGCTTGCACATATATATAATATTATTTCTAGCTCTCTCTTTTTACCGGCACACGGCGGTGACTCCTCTAGTCTAGGGTAAAAGAATGGTGGGATAGGTAGAGTAGCCAATGCCAAAGACAAACATGATTAGATTCGGCGGGGGAATGGCTAGCAAACCCTAGGCATGGATGGGGGCATATGGCCGTAGGAACAGTAAAAAATACTTTTTTCTATCTTTCTTTCTTTCTTTCCGTTGTACTGCATGCATGGATGGATGCATGCAGGGCCATGCCAGGCCAGACCGGCCAAACAGTAAATACACACACACATGAGCGAGAGCAAGCATATGAGACTGTTGGCAGAGAAGGGGAGGAGATGGAAGGGAAGGGAGGAGGGGCGTCGGCGCATGTGACACCATGTGGGAGCAACAGGAGACCGGGCAGGCAGCGAGAGTCCTTTGGCCATGCAGGCAGGCACAGGCAGGCAGCTGTGTGTGTGTGTGTGTGTGTGTGACCCTGGCTGGCCGAGATATACTGGTACCATACCATGATACCACTAGTCACCACCTAGTGTGTGCGTGTTGCGTTAAGAGAGGGAGAGAGAGAGAGACAGCAGTATCATATACTGGTCCGTGGTCTCTCTGTGCGTGTGCGTGCAGGGCGGAGAGAGAGGGGAAAGAGAGGATGATACACTGCACTGCGCTGGACTGGAGACTGGACTGCAACGCGCGCGCCCACAGGCCACGCAGCGCAGCGCTCCAGATTGGTAGCTAGGACTAGGATGCTCAAGCTCGAGTTTAAATGAGAGGAGAGAGATAGGGGGAGAGAGAGATTGGAAGCTTCACGGATGTGAGCCCTGGCGTGCTACCTAGCTCTCTCTCTCACGTGTGCAGTGCACGAGCCTGGAGCTGGACACGCATGCTCTGCTCCCCCTTCCCCTTGCGTCGTCGTCGACGCCCATCACGCGCGCGGGCAGCAGATGCATCATGGGCCTGATTGTTCCAGCCACCCAGCTAGCGCCGTGCAGGCAGGTCCTGCGTGCCTGCCTGCCTGCGTCAAAGCCCTAGGAAATGGCCGATGACGCCGCGCCGTGCAGCAATAACTTGCTTGGTCAATCGTCAGCGCATCCTCTCTTATCCATTGGAAAGCCAGTGATTTTAGCTGTTATGCTTTAGAGCAAGGCAAACCAAGAATTTAAAGTTCAACGCCATTTGGGGGTGTTTCCCCCAGAGGAGGCTGGTTGGGAATGCATGTAGGCTGTGCTGCTGAAATTAAGCTGCGTTTTTCGCTCTTCCCATGTACTACCACACAAGATATATAGATATCACGCACGTACGGCCTTAGCTTATATCAAGGTAGCAAGAAACATCTAAATCTAGCGTCGCCCCACCCAGCCATGGAGCCAGAACATGCATGGCAGAGGAGAGAGACACGCATGTGTGTACACGCACATGCGCGCGTAAGACCTCGAGGAAAATAAAGTTGATTATTACATCCAGGAAACGGTGGCCGGTAACTTCACATCTTTACGGCCCCTCCTTTACGTGCATGCACAGATCTATGGATCGACTTTAATCAGTTTTCCCACCTTAATGCTCTCTGACCACCTCCCTCTCTGACCCCTCCTCCTCCTCTCTTTCATCTCTCCTCTCTCCCTCCCTGGGAACGAAAAAGGAGCGAGGGAAATGTTCTCTGAAAAGCTCCCTTTGTCTATCCACCTCCTTCCCCGTCTTTGGAGTGTCTTTTGCCCCTTTTCCATTTTCCTAGACGAAAAGAGCTCGCTCTTGTGCATAGATGTGGTGAAAGAAGAATCTTAAGGCTGGCTTTTGTACACCGATGCAACGACGACGGTACGCCAAAAGATTTGATCATCAGTCTCTCGCTCCGCTCCGTCCACGCATCATCTGCCTGCCCAGTTAGCTCTAGTAGTACTAGTAGTTCTAGAATCCCATGCATTAGCGACTAGCTAGCTGCTAGTACACACCAAGGGACAAGCATACAAACATGCCTAATAAGAAACCTGGAAAGATGTACTGGCTGTGGACCTAGCTTAGCTACACACTTGCATGGCTGAGATCTGTGCATCTAGTATGTGCCAGTACTGTGCTGTACACAACCATTCAAGTCTAATCTATTATCTATCTGCACAGACCTAGCTAGCTATAGGACAGCATAAACATCTAGATCTCTCTCTCTTTAATCGAGTGCAGCATCTAATTTGATTGTCTAATCCTCCACACAAGGTTACTGCAGGTTTGTGAGTGGCAATCATGCTAAACTCCAAGATGCGGCTGTTTTCTATGCACCCTAGAGAGCTGATGGGACTCGGAAGGCAGGCTGAAGTTGATCACATGAGCAAAGCTCTACACCTATATAGCTTAGGCAAAGAACAAACGGCTCCACGATCTCTTGCAAGGTGATACTACCATCTTCACTGAGTATTATATACGTACGTCTTCCTCCATTATTCTAGTAGCATCCATCATCTCTCGGTTCTCTCTGCACGAATAGAGATGTTTTGTTTAACACGCAGACAAAGAGTGTCGCAGCAAGCAAATCGCATGCACAGACTTGTAGTATAATTAAGCACCATGCACAGTATCCTTTGCATGCGCAGTGCGCGATATGATAGAGAAATGGACGGCTTCAGAGGAATCTTATTGAGACGACAGACATTTTGCGGAGCACGATATTTGTCTAGAAAACTGGTTTTTAACGGCATCTAGCATGTATGCATGGTGTCATCAGGATGATGATGAGATAATGTGGGCCTTGATCTAGAGAAGAAACATGACATTCTTTTCTTGTTTCACATCTCACTTGTCTCTACATTGTACACACTATATTTTATATATGAAACGGGGTGGTGGTCTCTCTCTCCTCAGCTTTCTCCCTGCCCTTCCTTAATTATTCTATGCATGTTTTCCCCAGTCAAAGATAGATCTAGACCTGGCCACAAATGCAGTGGGCCACATGTGGGGATGGGGAAAGGTCATGTGATGTACTCATAAAATGTCTACTAGAAACACATCACCAGAGCACAGCTTGTCATATATGGAACAGAATCTTCCATAATATTCAAACTACGTAGCCAATCTCCACATCACCACTGCACGCTATAAAGCAAAAATATATATTTATATCAGACATGTATGCATGCTTTTGCTCCTAGCTAGGCCTCATCATCTCTCGCTCCTAGTATATCTTGTAACTTGCTTCTTGCTAGTTTTATTATAGACTATAGTACGAGTTCTTTCCCATTTTCCTTTTTCTTTCTTGGTACTCAAAGCTATATACAGGTTCCTATATTGCTTTCTACATAAAAATAGCTGTTGCACATACGTACTACCCATGTAGTATAGCTAGGGCCAGTACCAGTAGTGTACTGGATTAGGCTACACATCCATGTAGGTAGCTGCAGGCTGTTTTGACACATATGTATATGTTGCTTGCAGCTGGTGGCATCTTGGTGAGTACTGCTTGCATGCCAAACAAAAACTCTATGCTAAGCTACTTGGATCCATGAATGAATCACCTGCACGGCAGCCCTGGGCTGGATCTTGGGCAAGTTTGACTGAGCCAAACTGGTGCTTGCTTTGCTTCGTGCTTGGAACCGTGGAGAAAGGGATGTACTACCGTGGATAGAAGCGGGGAGCATGCACAAATCCAGCTAACCCCCCTGCATGCAGGGACACAGGGCAGGGTGATCTGATCTCACAAGGCCTTTCGACTTTGGGGTTTTACTCACTGGTCGTCGCTGTGCACATACAGACGCACTAGTACGTACGTACATGATGTGTGTGTGTGGTGTTTGGAGAGCTAGCCTTGGTCGTCCTCTGCTAGTACTAGCTCTCTCCTTTGAATGCTGTGGTTGAGAGGTTGGGGTAGGGGAATGTTTGTTTGCTTGCACATTGGTATTGATGATGATATTAATGGAAGCAGCAGGAGGAGCAGCCTTGGCTGCTGCAATGCTGCGTGGCCAGTGGCAGCTGATGATGATGAAGTGGCGATGGAAAATGAAGTTGCATCAAAAGTGGATCCCCAGCGAGGCAAGGCCGGTCAGTGAGATCAGATTTCGCCATTGTTACTGCTACCGGCCACCTGTATGTATATTTACTCCTCCTCTCATTCTCTCTCTCTCCAGACATGTTCTCTCTCTCTCTCTGCGTTTTTTTTTGCTGGCAGGCCAGGCATGGGCATGGAAGAAGTCACGGGCCTGGCTTGAGATGTGCGAGTCACCAGGCACAGGGGCAGGGAAAGTATCTTTGGCTGTTTCGCAACTAGACATGTGTACATGTCTGCAGCGTCGGTGGCGTGCATGGGGGCACTGCACTGGCGCGGGCTCTGGACTGAATCGAGAGAGGGAGAAGAAGAACAATTTGGTCACTAAATACCACGAGGATACCGGCCGGCCGTGCGGTACAATCCCTCTTCTCTTCTCTTCTTTTCCCGTCTCCCCATCGCGGCAGAGGGATCTCTCCGCTTTTTCTTGCTACTTTCTTTCTTTCGCTCAGCTTTTTTTTGGTCAGTAATATATTATTATTTGTTTGATCGATGATCTGCGCCGTGCTCGCCTGCCTGCCTGCCTCGACCCATGGATGGGTGGATGGACATGACGTGTATCCACCTTTATTGCAAAATGTTCTCCTGTTCCATCGTGTGATCACATCCGTCGTCGCCGTACAACCCAACGGATGACTTTGGTTTTGGACCTATCCGTTGAACGGGCGATTCGGGTTTAATGCATGCCCATCTACTATCGGCCGCATCTCATGCACGGATCCGTCCTCTGCCAAAGAGAACTACATATCGGTCCGTTGCCTCCCCGCTCCTCGATCTGTGCCAGGGATTCAGATTTTACCTATAATTCCTTCGGAATATCTTATATGTAGGTCGTCTGATTTGGAGGATCGGAAGAATTTGAGACTTTTTTTAATGCACTCAATGCTGCCGGAGAGATAATTCCATTCATGGAAATATGTGTTGCTACAATTTTTTTAGTTGTTCTATACCTTATTGTCAAATACTATTTGATGCTAATTCCTATAGTTTTCCAATTCCATGGTCTATTTGATTCAAAGGATTTCCTATGAATTATGGAGAATTAGAATCATCATATTTGTTTATTTAAAAGTGATTTTTTGAATTGCCAGATTGAATCCTAAAGGAGTTTGTACCAAGGATTCATTTCCATTCACCCAATGAACCTTTTACAAAGCGTCTATCGTTTCCCTTGTGCTACAATATTCTTTTTAATACATACTTACTTTTTCAAAATGGGGATGTATCCCGGCCTCTACATCGATAGATGCATACATCCTTTTATTGCATTATTGAAGTTCATGTATTACGAAGAATTACATCATGGGTCACATAAGGTCTCAACCTAAACCAACCATCTAAAATAAAAGACAACACAGAATGACTCTGCATCAACATGTTATCTTAAGATCAAAAAGCCAGCTAAATCTCGCGTAACCATTTCTAGTTGGTTGCAACCAAAATCTGATGCTTGTCGTTGCTTTGTTGGTCGTAGGTAGGACCACATATGGATTCAATAGGTAGCATTAAAAACAAAAAAAAAATGCATTGTTAAAAATATAGTCATTCACACATTCTAAACAACCAAAGTAAAACACAAACTCTAACTTGGATTTGAACTTTATATTTCTTCGCAATAGCCCTCAACCAATTTTTTTAAAAGATTAGTCATGTTTGTTGGGGATAAAATAAAGCCATGTGCCCAATTCGCCACACTATTTTAGTGAGATGACACTCAATGGACAAATGTTGTATTGTTTCTTCTTTATCACAAAAGCTACATTTTTTTACTTCCTTGCCAATTTTCTTTGGTCAATTTTTTTAGTGATGAGGACCCGACGATAAAAAAAACACATGAAAATCTTAATCTTCGGTGGAACTTCCATTTTCCAAACATATTTATGAAAAAATCTAGTGTTATCGTTCATATAATCTAAATACATTGATTTTATGGTGAAATCACCTAAAGTTGTTACTTAAAAAAAATCAGGTTGATCAAGGAACCAAACGTCCATAAAATGGCAAACCAAATGAAGCCATATTGACCATTTGTAGATATGAATTCCCACTTATTTGCAACATATATGATGTTATATCCATGTTTTACATTGATTTTTGGGAATTTACCAATGACCCTATTTATTTTGGTTATAACTCTGCAGGATAAGACAACTCTGTTGTGTATTTTTAGCTTTCAAGGACCTAAAGGAAATCAAATGGACCTGGGATTTCTGGAGCGTCAATATTTCATCAAGAGAAGAACCTGAAGCACTTGGACCTCACGAGGGGAGCTCTGAGGCCCAAAAGAGCCTAGGTGGCGCGCCCAATTGGGGTGGGCGCACCACCCATGCTATCTTTCGCCTTGGCTGTCCGATTCGCTCGATTATTTTGATCACGGACTTGTTTTGACCTAAAAACATCTATACAAAGATCCCCTAAGGAGTCCTCAACACGGAGCACCGCAGAAACACGAAACACCAAAACAGAGCCAGAACCAGTGAAGATTGGAGGGGGAAACTCCGCGGGAGCCACCGCCAGAGGGATCTTTACCTTCTCCAATGTCTCCACCATCATCACCATGATGAAGAGGGAGCAGTCCACCTCTGTACTATGGGTTTGTGGCAGTAGCTTGATCTATTTCTCTCTTGTTCTTAAAAGATCTAGTACCATATGAGCTGCCCAACATGATTATGGTCATATATGTAATTTCTTTGTGGTGGATCTTTATTCTATGATTTGATATAAGAGATTGGAACCTATTATATGTAAGATGTATTAATAGATGCATTTTATTGCAAACACCCATAAAACCCCAAAACAAATGTATTTTATTGCATTTACTTTGCTTGCCTAGTTTTACTTTACTTTATTTATATTTATATTTCATATTACTAATACCAAACCTTGTGCTTGACAACCACACGATGGAGTTGGGGACACAAGACAAAAACTTTGTTTTGCAGGTTGTTAGAAGAAGAGAATAAGAATTTATAACCTCTTAGACAATTCTCCGAGAGTTTGATATAAACTCTCGAGTCATCCTTGCGGGGAAAAGAAGATTACTACAACACTCTGCACTTGGAGTCCCAACGAATTGGTACACGAAGTTGTTGCCATCACTATATTAAAAAGAATAGGTGACGGTGGGTCATCTTGTCTAAATCCTTACCAAGTTTGGAAGTAATGACCTATGTCATCATTAACTTTAATACCAATGCTACCCCAACTTACAAGTTCCTAAATCCATTGGCACCATTTAGGATCAAAGCCCTACATATGCATTACTTGATGAAGAATACAATTTATCTTTATCATAGGACTTTTCAAAATCTATTTTTAGGAGCACCCTATACATTTTATTGCTATGAAGTTCATGGATTTTCTCGTGTAAAATTAGCACATCTTCAACAATGTGTCTCCCTGGCATAAATGCCATTTGAGTTGGCTGAATTACCTTATGCGCCACCTCAAACTTACTAATGTCCATAAAAGCATTGCATCTCTCATTAGATGTTATCACCATGATGATGACATCATGCAAAGCCTACCAACCCACCGCTCTAAGTTCCAATAAAATATCTATCCGTGCCGCTATCAACAAGGTGCCTAAAGAGTGTCGATGTGCATCCTCTCGTCGACAAGGTGGCCTCCAAGCTTTTCCCTTGACATGAAAGAACATTGCCATTGCCAAGAGAGGCACCGTAGTAAAATAAGGAACATTGCAATAAGGAACTTAGAATAAGGAACATTGCATACATCATATATAATCACAATCATGGCCATATCACATCACAGCACACCCCTGCAAAACAAAGTTAGACGCCTCTAATTTTCTTTGCATGTTTTACGTGGTTTGGGGCTTTCAATAAGTGTCGTTCTAACTTACGAACAAGAACCACAACATTGATACTAGTATTGTCAATCACCTGTTGTAAATTGAATCTTAACTATGTTGGGAGAAACAGGCACCCGCAAAGCCACTTATGCAATACAAGTTGCATGTCAAGCGTGGAGCAAGTCTCATGAACGATGTCATGTAAGGTTAACCCGGGCCGCTTCATCCCACCATCCCGCAAGATGCAAAGTACACAAGAAGCAATCGACAACAAAAGCATCAACGCCCACAATGACCATTATGTTCTACTCGTGCAACAGATCTACATATAGACACGGCTCTGATACCACTGTTGGGGTTCGTAGCATGGAAAACAAAAAATTTCTACCGCATGCAAACAAACAAGCCAAGATCTATCTACTAGATTGTAGCAACGAGTCGATAGGGGAACTCACCCTCGAAGATTCCAAAGCGTTTAACGAGAGCAGATTCTCGTGGGTGATGTAGTCGTACTCTTGCCGATCTCAAGATCGTGTAGACGATCCTTCCGGCGCTGCGTTCCGGCAGCGCTTCCGCAGTCGGTCACACGTTCGGTACTCGATGAAGACCTTCCTTTCCCTTGTTCCAGCAGGCAGCGGAGGTTGTAGCACTCTCCTCGCGATTCCGGCAGCACGACGGCGTGGTACCGGAAGTAGAGGGGAGATCTCGCAGGGCCTCGTCTTAAGCCGGAGCGAGTATGTTGGACTATGAGAGAGCCTTGGTGATCTAGGATTTAGACACACCAATTAGAAGGGGCTAAACCAGCGGCTAGGGCAATTAGAAGCTCTAACTCGGCGGCTTGGGAGAAATCCCTAGGCTGTGGCTAGGGTTTAGGTTTAGAGGGAGGCAACTTGTGTGTCTAGGAGGGGAGCCCTGCCCCTCCTTATATAGGTGGAGGGAGGCGCCGGCCAAGGGGAGGGAGTCCCTCCCCAACTCGGATCCCTAGTGGGCCGGCGGTGGAGGAGGAACTCCTCCCCAACTCGGTTTCCCACTTCTTCTCCACTTTCCAAAATAGCCGTTTGACTTTTCAAATTGGCGTTTGACTTTTCAAACTAGGATTTGATTAAACCCTTTATTTTGTACAGCGATGACACCTAGTACATGATGCAAGCATTCCAACTTGCAATGACACATTCATGTACCCTTCCCCTCCGGAGTGCCGGACATTCCAGAACCTTCTAGAACATTCCTGCTGAAAACACCAGAACCATTCTCCAACCCCGAAACAGGACTTTCCTTATATGAATCTTATTCTCCGGACCATTCCGGATCTCCTCGTGATATCCCGGATCCCATCCGAGACTCCAAACAACATTCGGTCTCTTACTCATCATTCCATAACTACTCAACAACATCAAATCCTTAAGTGTGTCTCCCTACGGTTCGTGAATTATGCGGACATGATCGAGACACTTCTCCGATCAATAACCAATAGAGGAATCTGGAAATTCATATGGCTCCCACATATTTCTACGATTACTTTGCGATCGAATGAACCACTTACATACGATACCAATTTCCCTTTGTCTCACGATATTTTACTTATCCGAGGTTATGATCGTCGGTATCTCTGTATACCTAGTTCAACCTCGTTACTGATAAGTACTCTTTTCTCGTTCCCGTGGTATGTGATCCCTTGTGAGCCAGTCACATGCTTGCAAGCTAATTGGATGACATTCCACCGAGAGGGCCCAGAGTATATCTATCCGTCATATGGATGGACAAATCCCACTCTTGATCCATGTGTCTCAACCAATACTTTCCGAACACTCAATGCCACCTTTATAGACACCCTGTTACGGTGTGGTGTTTGATGTCATCAAAGCATCCTTCCGGTAAAGGTGATATGCATGATCTCATGGTCGAAGGAATTAGGTTACTATGTATCAGAAAGCTTATAGCAAATGAACTATATTAAATGACTTGATCTTTATGCTACGCTTAACTATAGGAGTATGTCCATCACATCATTCTCCTAATGATATGACCCTGTTGTTAATAACATCTCTATGTTCATGATCAGGAAACCATGATCATATATTAACCAACAAGCTAGTTTAACAAGAGGCTTTACTAGGGACTCTTTTATGTTTACAAATCACACAAGTATTAATGTTTTCGGTTAATACAATTATAGCATGGTATGTAAACATTTATCATAAGTATGAAGATATGATAATAACCACTTTATTATTGCCTCTTGGGCATATCTCCAACATTCCCAATCTATATTCTGTATCATGCCGCTCGTCGTCCATCCTGGTGTTCTGCAAATCATCAACAAGCTTGAGAAACCTTTTCTTCGGGCTGGCACATACAAAGTGTTATGTGGCCAATGTAAGTTTAACTGGAAGATCTTATTCAGGCCCAAAGATAAGGGTGGGCTTGGCATCATTGACCTAGAAAATTTTGCAAGAGCTTCGATACTTCGATGATCTTGGCTATATTGGAAAGACCCCTCTAGGGCATGGCTTGGCAATGACCACCCATGTGATGAATCAGATATGTATTTTTTTCTATGATACTACTACCAACACTATTGGGGATGGGGGCATTGAGATTTTGGCATGCGCCTTGGCTAGAAGGAAGGAAACCAAAGGAGATAACACGCCATCCATCTTTGCTATATCAAAGTGAAAAAACTTCACGGTTAGCAAGGGACTCCATCAAGAGTTTTGGATTTCCAAAATCTCAACGCCCATGGGGGCATAACGAAAACATCACATAGCCAACTTCGTGGACCTATGGACGAGGGGAAATGGGGTTAAACTTAAGGAGGGCACCCTAGATGACATCATATGTAAATTCACCAATTAGGGAGTCTATAGGACAGTGACCTGTAAGGACCCATTGGAGGGCATGGTGATTCGTGTTGAAGGTGCTGTGGAGGAGTTGAGCTCCCCCAAAGTGCAAACTCTTCGCATGGCTCATCCTCCAAGACCGGTTGTGGATGACCGATCCGCTACAAAGGCGAGGGTGACTGAATTGGGTCTTTGCCAATTATGCAAAAGAGAATCCGAATCTGCGGCACACCTCCTCTTCCAGTATCCCTATCCCATGTGGATTTGGAACACAATCATATCTTGGCTTGGGATAACTTTGGTGTAAACATCCATTTGGGCTTCCTTCGATACTATCTAAGATTGGTGACTCTCCTTCATCTACACCAATGGCACTTGGTGAAAAATCCTTCGCATTATCTCTCATCATGCTCACCTCGTGGGAAATTTGGAATGATCCTAATACGAGGTTCTTTTGAAATGTCTCCACTATGTCAACCACCGTTGTATCTAAAAGTAAGGGAGATGTGGCCCTTTGGTGTGCGGCGGGTGCTAGGCACTTGGGGTTTGATAATGCCACGAGCATGACTGTTTTGTTCAAAGTTGTCAGAATCATAATTCTGAATCGGATCGGAACCTCTATGGTAGGATCGTAGATCGTAGGATCATAACTTTTAGAATCGTGAAATCATAGATTCTACTAAGTAGAATCGTAGAATCGATCCACTCAATTTGGGTCGTAAAGTCGTAGAATCGCATGATAGAATCACGATTCTGGCAACTTTGGTTTTGTTTACCTTGTTTTGCTCGTCTTGGAACAAACTAAAACTTCATAATTAATGAGATGAGGCAAAGCTTTTGCCTCCGTTTCAGAATAAAATCCTCTACGATTCAAGTGGGCATGACAACAATCATGTGTTTTAGAATCTTTGGGCATGAAAGAAGTACACTGTGGGATTATTCAAGAGCACTTGGCATTCTAATCTTGGGTTTTCCAATTCTTGCATTTGTAGCCTCTTTGATTCCATGGAATCTTATGATTAAAATCCTTAGGAAGTTTTTCTACTTGGATTGCTTGATTTGTAGTACTAGAATATTTTTTTTCTAAGGAATTCCTTTACAGTACATTTCATAAAAAAAATCCTTTGTTTATGTTGTGATAGAATCAAATAATCTTTGCTATAATATTCTTGTACAAAATTAGGTAAACATGACATTGCAATCCTGTACTTTTCATAGTGCTACGTTTTTTTAATCCCGAGAGCCCAACCTCATGGACCAAAAAGGTAGGAAACAAATTCTACAACAGGAAGAGGAACTTGCACTAGTCTTTCTCTGTAGACCTTGGCCATGGTGTCTTTGCTTTGGTGGTTCCTTCCAAGGAAGAAAGGTGGTTCTTCCCAAAACCCTGGTGTTAACCATTTTAGGAGTACCATAATATGTGTCGATCTACAAGCACAATTCTGGAGAGATCTGGTGGTCAGTCCGCATTGTCTTTGGACGGTTCTTACAAAGCTGCTACGCATCCGATTAATATAACAATAGTTGAGCACAATAGGAATATACCAAAGCTGCATATGGTTTTATAATCTCGATCCTTCCTCCTTCTTTCCAAAACCACTTTGAACTTCTCTGAAGCACACCCACGTATACAGCACTGGCGATGCACAGATATCCATGCACACGCAGACATATATAATGATGAGATAGAGAGAGATGGGGAGAGGGTGTGTGCTCTGCTGATCTAGGACTATACTAGCCTAGAGAGAGAAAGAGGCCGGTCCAGGCAGCGGCAGCAGCAGCAGCTGCGTGCGTGACCCACACGAGAATATTTGGAGGCGTTCGTGGGGGCGTGTCATGTGTGTGTTTATGTGTGTGAGTGCGAGACAGTGAGACTGGAGATATAGCTAAAGAGAGGCAGCCTTTCTCCCTCCTCCCTCCTCACTCTCACTCTAACTCTCTCTCTTCCTGCTGCTTGCAAGCTCCTCCTCCTTGGTCCTGGGCTTAGCTTATATTGCGGCTCCTTCTCCTCTCCACCCACCTCGACTCCCCCTGAGAGAGCTAGCTAGAAGCACAACAAGGCCATGGCTTTCCTCGTGGAGAGGTGCGGGGAGATGGTGGTTTCCATGGAGATGAGCTCCGCGGCGGCGGGGGCGGCGCACGGCGGGAAGCCGGTGCCGGCGCCGTTCCTGACCAAGACGTACCAGCTGGTGGACGACCCCTGCACCGACCACATCGTGTCGTGGGGGGAGGACGACGCCACCTTCGTCGTCTGGAGGCCGCCCGAGTTCGCCAGGGACCTCCTCCCAAACTACTTCAAGCACAACAATTTCTCAAGCTTCGTCCGCCAGCTCAACACCTATGTATGTACATATATGCGTCCACATCGAGTATATATATGCTGCTGCTTGTGTTCCTTTGCAAATTTTTTTTTTTTGAGGCTGGTCTTTGGTCAATGAATGGTGCATACATGCTTGGCCTTCAAATAATTATTATTCGGTTGGTATATATTTTTTTGTTTCCTAGAATGTGACAAGCTAGGTTTATGCAAAAGTCTCTTGTTTTATAGTAGCAAGATTTTGTTTAGGAGGTGCGTGGAAAAGGCAGTATATGGGTGTGAGTGTGACCTTCCAACTAGAAGCCTAATTTGTTGCTTCCTAGTTTTGGGACAAGCCGTAGATCAGCCAGCTGATCATATGCGCGCGCATTAATCAGCCACTGTTCTTTGTTGAATGGGATTTTAACGACTAGCTTGTTCCCCCCCACTTTTTATGCTGTGTTTAATTTTACAGTCATATATATATGCAAAGTAGAAGATTGTCCGGTACTACATTACTCCATGAACCAGTTTCATGACAAGACCAGGGGCATGTTTTTCTTTGCATATAATGAGTTTGTTCTTTTGAAGCATCACTACATGTATACATCTCCTCAACATACAGTCTCCACTGCCATCTACCAATCATTGGTAGAAGATTGACACTATGCACATGTATACCAGATGTATATATGGTCCATGAATAAATTGTGTTATATACAGTACCATGCAATGCAATGCATTGACACAGTACATGGCATAGCTTCACAGTAACACAGCAGCACACTGAACCCTCATCATCTCTCTGGTGATCCCAAGAGAACAGAAGTTAAACCAAATTTATCCTACTGTGCTTGTGCATACATTCATACAATGGCAATACCATTTCTCGACTTTGAAGCGTTGATTGTTAATTTAATTACTAGCTTAGTAGTAAATGTTTATTTGCTCATTTGGGACGGTTGTTTGTTGCAGGGTTTCAGGAAGATAGTGGCCGACAGATGGGAGTTCGCTAACGAGTTCTTCAGGAAAGGAGCGAAGCACCTCCTCGCCGAGATCCACCGCAGGAAGTCGTCGCAGCCTCCTCCACCGCCGCTGGCGCCGCACCATGCTGCCTACCACCACCACCACTACCACCTCGGCAACACCTTCTCGCCACCGCCGCCGCCTCCGGCCGCACATCATCACCAGCACCAGCCAGTGCTGTACCACCAGCACTTCCAAGAAGAGCCGGCCGCCGCCGCCGCCACGGCCCACGGCGGCGTTAGCAGCAATGTTAGCGGTGGCGGGGACTTCATGGCGGCGCTGTCGGAGGACAACCGTCAGCTGCGGCAGCGCAACTCGCTGCTGCTTTCGGAGCTGGCGCACATGAAGAAGCTCTACAACGACATCATCTACTTCTTGCAGAACCACGTGGCGCCGGTCACGAGCCCCTCGTCGGCGGCCGTCTCGCAGCGGCACATGCTCCTCCCTAGCGCCGGCGCTGCGTCTAACAACTCCTGCAGGCTGCTGGAGCTGGACCTAGACCGGCCGGGCTCGCCGGCGGCGGGGGCAGAGGACGACGACACGGTGAAGCTGTTCGGCGTGGCGCTGCACAACGGCAGGAAAAAGCGAGCGCACCGGGAAGAGCGCCGCGACTTCGTTGTCCATGACATGGGAAGCGAAGTCTGAGGTGCCTATAGCGGTGCCGTCGTCGTCTAAGGTGCCGGTGCCGGCAAGCTTAGCTAGCTCGATCTCAATCGGTCGTACGTGTACATAGAGATCTCGCTAGAGGTGAGGAGAGGAGTAGCTCGCTAGCTAGGCTAGCTAGGCTTTGATTTTCTTTTGCAAGTGTTAATTAGGACCAATCAAGTCGATCTTGAAGTAGTTTGCTGCTTGCTGAAGTCCTTGCATCATTCTTGATCTGCTCTTTGCATTGACATGCTCTCTTGCTGGTGATGCAAAAAAAAAGGCAGTACCTAGTTGCTCAACGTGTCTATTTTTTCTCTCAGCATATTTCTTATGCTATGGTGCTATTGCATTTGCATTACTGACAGCTAGCTATACATATAACAGTGTTATGGATGAAAACATTTTTTCACTTTTAGATGTCACAAAAATTATAGAGTAAAAGACTCCCAGAATACATCAACTTGCTACGGGAGAGCGCATTTCATCAATGTGGTTGCCATGACATCAGATGTGATCACCAAAATGATAGATGGAGACAAAATACAAATTTTATCATAAGGCAATTCTCAGAATTCTCCTTTTCATATAGCTTGTTATCTTTGTTCTCACTCCCATTTCTACCCGGTGACAATATCATGCTATTACTCTGAATTTTGAATTTTACATTTACTTTTATTTCCATATACTATACTACCTCCGTTTCAAAATATAGTTTGTATTTCGTTTGCTTTCACTAAGGCTTTGGCAAAAAATATTATATTTATATGTACTTTATATGAAATAAAATGGGTACCATTATATTTCTAATCAAAAGTATTTTACTTATAATTATGATTTCCATCACTAAACACATTTTTAAAGAACATGTGCACTTGTAGACATATCAGTGCTTCCACAAAAACATGCTTTAACAAACATGTGCACTTATAGGCATACATAAGGGTTTCATCCTCCTGTCTTGCCGGAGGACCTTGTCAAAGCTCTAGTGGCTAACCATGACATCCGGTCCCGTGGCATGCTCGTTGAAATCTGTCCCCACCCCCGTGACGGATTTTATGGTTACATTTTGGAGCACAACTCAATGCACTCATGTGTGATTCCCAAGTTCTCTTTGATGGCGTGCCAGTTAGCATCGCATGGATCCACCCAGGTTGGAGCACCTCGGAATCCAGTTTCCGTTTTAACAAAGATGAGTTTTAACACCCTGCCATGACGAGCTAGGGACTGCGACTCCGTGGGACAGTCAAGGAGCTGCTAGATGGCATCAACGGTGAGCTCGTGAAGATATTTACTCCAAAAGACAGTCGATGCCTGTCGGTGATTTCATGGTTGAAGGAACCTTCGCACGTCCCAAAGGTCCTCTCTGTTGATTTGTCGGTTTAGGAATCGATATTGGTCAATGGCGTGTTGCACCGTCCATCACAGAGGACACTTCCTATCTTCAAGCATCTCGTGCTTGTGCATCTTCAACAGGTGCCGGATCGCAAGACTAATAAAGCCAAAGATGATTATTTGGCTGACATTTTCCATGTGTGTCTCAGAAGTGTCAATGGAAAAGGGCCCGCGCCATTTCGTGATGGTGGGCATTTCTTCTACGGCTCACGGGGCTGGTAAGGGGGTTTGAATCTTGATAATTTGAGATAATGAATCTGGTACGAATTTGCTCTATTGTATGTGAAATGAACCAATCATGCTGTGATGTGGTCATGCGACATGTGCTAGTAAAACTAATTTGTGTCGTGGTTGAGCATGTTAACTAACTAAGTGCGTGTTGTTATTTATTAGGGTATATGTGTGAACCGAATGTGCTAAGTATGTTTAGTAGTTGAGCCTTTTGCATGATGGCAATGTTTGTGTTCATCTCAGTTTGTATTTTGGCCGATGATGCTGGGAACTGGCAGATTAAACTCGGGACATGATATAAATATATTACTTTACATATTGTTGAGTACATCGAGTAACACATGTTGACGCAAACTTGGGAATATTTGATTGTGGTGAAGCCACTGAGAACTGAGAAATCGCGGAGCTACATTTGGCTCATCTGTCCCAAGCCTTGTTCTTATTTCATACCCCATTCGGCCCCCAGTTGTCTTCCGTAACCTCAGCCATGTTACAAATGGCCCATTTGCGTCCCCTCTCCCCAGTTTAGGCCGAAGCTTGACTATTTTTCTCCAAATAGCCCATATGCTACTTTTCAACTCATGGCCCATCTAGCCCCCCAAGTGGATGACCCAAGCTCCGCCATGTCATAAATGGATAGTTGCTTTTTTTCTGTTCATAGCCTAGCCGCTCTACCCCAAACTTTTTTTTTGAGATAAGCTCCACCGCAAACTGGATGACCCAAAGCTTCCATCTATCAGTATAAAGCCTAGTTTGACAGTAAAGTTTTTCTAAAATTAAAGTATACCATAGTATTTTAGTGCCAAACAAAGCAATACTTCAGTTTTTCCCTTTTCTCAGTTTTAGAAAAAAGAGGGTTTACCTCTTTCTCAAATACCTCAAAAAAACATAGTTTTGAAGAATACTTTAGTTTTAAAACCATACTATTTGTTGGATCCAAACATCTCAAAGTATTTAATACTTCAGTTTTTTCAGGGCCTAAAAAAGCCTAAGAGTTTTTAGTTTTTATTAGTATAAGTAAGAAGTATGGCTTACCCGACCTGTCTAGTCCTGGGAAAATAAAGAATACCATGTTCTATTGTCTACAAATTCCTCTGGTTACATGGTTTGATCAAAGTCAAAATCGCATGTGGGATCAAAAAAAATTCATCTACCACGCGACTAGCATTTACCATTTTTTACAAATTTGTGGTAGAAAAGGGACCGCAAAAAAAAATTGTTGCCATCTACCACGATAAAATGACCGAAGGCATGGTAGATGGCGACCTTCTACCACAATCGGCAGACCATTTCGTGGTAGATGCCACTCCTTTTTATAATCTTATTTGTACAATTGTGATCTTTCATTTAGATTCTTGTCCTGTCTTTCAAACTGTGAATTATCTTACATGTACACTGAAAAAGAAATAAACATCTTAGAACACACACAACAATTGTTTCTTCCAAAAAAAAAAGATACTTCGTTCATTATTCATCACTTCCGCCAATACACACGCACATCAGTTCATTTTTCATCACCTAGTACACACACATCTGCAGCCCAAACACACACAAAGGTGCATATTACATCTGCAGCACACACTACATATGTAGAGTACAGACGTACCTCTTCATCACACACAAAGCAGCAAAGATTGTTCATTTCTTCTGAAGAATGATCAGACAAACCACAACTAAACGATCTAATATAATCATCAGCAGAGGCACTACTTCTGTCAGAAGCTCAACCATTGAGCTCATTATGTTCATCACCATCTCCTCATTCTGAGGGCATGTTGCTTCATGCTCCTCCTTCCTAAGCCACAGCTCTTCCCTTTTCTCCTATGCCTATCCTAATGCATCTACAACAGCATCCCCTCTAAAAATATCGCCGTCGATCAGGTACTCAACATATTGCAGCTCCCAGTACCAAAAATTGTAGCCATTTTGTCAAATGATAAAGACTCAACATCATAAGACTGAATTTTAGCCAAAAGAATGCCACGGTTGAACTGAAATCCAAAAAAAATAAAAAAAATGCACATACATTCGAGTTCTAGAACATACCCCATGTTTTTTACACTTGTAGAAGACCCACACGTCGTGGCCCTTCGTGCCGGAGCAGTACCGGTTGACGACGTCACCTCAGTCGAAGCAAGGAACCAAGGGGATGTAGGGGGATGACGGCAGACCGAATACCGGATCGAGACGCGGACATGGAGGCGACCAATGGCAATCTCCTGCAGCACCATACGAGCTCACACGTCACAAAGGATTTGGGGTAGGGTTTCTGATTGAGGCTAAGGGGGATTTTTGTGCGAATAGACAGATCTATTTGTTGGCCGTTTTGTGGAAAAAAACCCTACTCATACCCCAACTAGCACTGAATGCCCTAGGTGACCCTGACAGTGGGTTCGCTCCAAGAAGTCAGAACATACGCCATGGTATGCCACACGGTGATTGTAGATGAAACTTCTTACCATTTCTAGTTACCGCATTTTCGGTATTCTTATGCAGGGTGACCAAAACGAGTAAGGTCAACAAATACAAGTACCCCCGGTGGATTTTACTCAATGGCTCAAGTCGCTGCCGCTGACAGCGATATACGCAAAGGGTAGGTTGGGTGGGGCCACCCCAAATTTGAAAACATTTTACCGCTATTACTTCTAATCTTTTTTTTATTACCTCTAATTTGTTGTAGAATTTTTTTTGCTGGGTCTGCTACTGGCCACCGAGGCAGGGTGGACGGTTGGCCCGAAGCAAGAGAAATAGATGGGCCAGAAATGTGGCCTCTACCAGAGTTTGACTATAGCTTGTTGGCCCCTATTTTATTGATGTTGTTGGCAGTTCTTTATCAAGCGGGCTTTCATTCTTATCATTCGATCCGTAGCACGTATTTGATTCTTACTTAGCTACAAAATTGAGAAGAAACATTCCAGTGTAAATAACATAATGAGAACAAAGTCCTTCGAAAATAATGAGAACAAACAAGAAAGTGGTGTCTAACACGGACGAACGACTGAATTACGCCCAAGTACATAGTGAGAACAAAGTCCTTCGAAAATAGAAGTTGACACGGTTTCAATCGTGTACAGCTAAGCCATACCACTTGCATAATTAAAAAAGAAAAGAATCTATGCTGAATGTGTACTTACGTGATCTCCATGATCAAACATCGGTTAAGTTCAAGGAGACGAGACCATGCCATAGCTAGCCGCAAGTAGATATATACACGATTTTCCTCTCGACAATCAAAGATTTGTTCCTCGACAGCGAAATTTTCCTCTCGACAATTAAAGATTTGTTCCTGACAAACTTTGTCAACTTCAGAGAGACAAAGTGTTGTTGGTCTGGGAAATACCTTGACTTCTTGCCATGGATGGAAAATTAGGAAAACACCAACGAATTATGGTGCTATTTCAGGTGCAGCTAGCTACATCATTGTGGCACGCTGTTTAATTTAACAAAGAAAACGATTCAGGACGATCGAGTGCTCTCCATGACCAAACAAAATTCCGCAATCTAGCTAGCATGAGTGGGTGATCATGCCACCACCATCTCCTAACCAACTATAAGTATACTAGGCATACGACCTCCGTTTCTCACACCTCACATTATTCCCATAGCCAAAGCAGCAGCCATTCCCAGAGCTTGTTCACCAGCAAGAAGCTAAGGCAAGAGATGGCCGTAGCAGCGCACACGAGGGCAGTGTCGTTGCTAGTGGTGGCACTCTCTGTGCTGGGGCTGGCCACCGGCGGCCTCGCACAGCTGAAGAGCGGGTTCTACACGGGCAAGTGCGGCGGTAACGATGTGGAGACAATCGTGCAGGGTCTCGTCAAGGCCCGCGTCGCCCGTGACACCCCGATCGTCGCCCAGCTCCTGCGCCTACAGTTCCACAGTGCGCCGTCAATGTACGTGTTACTGTTCTAATGCTTGCAATTGCATATGCACGCGCCATTGATCTTCCACATACGAATCTAAATTATCTGTATGATGTAGGGCTGCGACGGCGGGCTTTTGATCGATGGTCCCGGGACGGAGAAGACGGCATCGCCGAACCTGAGCGTGAAGGGCTACGACCTGATCGCGGCCATCAAGACGGAGCTTGAGAAGCGGTGCCCCGGCGTCGTGTCATGCTCCGACATTGAGATCCTCGCAACGAGGGACGCGGTCGCCCTGGCTGGTGGTCAGAGGTATGCCGTGCGAACCGGGCGGAGGGACAGGCGGCGCTCCAGCGCCACCGACGTGCGGCTTCCCGGGGCAGAGGATACAGCCACACAGACAACCTCTTACTTCGGCGGCCTCGGTTTCGACCAGCTGGAGACTGTGGATCTTCTTGGCGCGCACACGGTGGGCGTGACGCACTGCAGCAAGATCAAGAAGACACGTCTTTACAGCTACGGCGGCAAGGCCGGCGCGACGGACCCGAACTTGCATCTGGATGACGCACAGGTGTACAAACAATATGTGTGCCCTAACACCGCGACGTCGGACAACAACATCCTATACCTGGACGTCCAGTCGAGTGTGGCCAAGCTGGACAACAGCTACTACAAGAGGCTACAGGGACGCCACGGTGTGCTCTCTGTCGATCAGAACCTCTATGCCAACGGCACATCCACCAAGTGGCACGTCGACAGGCTCGCCAACACAAATGACTTCTACTGGCTTTTCCCAAAGGCGCTCGTCAAGCTCAGCGAGATCAAGGTGCTTACTGGCACGCAGGGAGAGGTCCGCAGGGTTTGCAGCAAGTTCAACTGATCGCCCGTTTGTTTTTCTTCAACCACGTTGTTGTGTGACGATTGAGACGCCATCGATTTATACTCCTTAATTTCTATATTTGCTTATCTCAACGATGCTCTTTCTCATATGTTTCCTCTCTTATTTTGGTTTTGGTCGAATTGAATTATTACTTAATTATTTTTGTCCCATGTCCGATACATTTATTTGCGATGTATTCCTGGCTGTACGTTCTTTTTTGTCCTACGAAGATCATGAAGAAGATAATTGATGTTGTCCATACATCCTAGTCGCATACAAGAGATCATTAGCATCATATGTCCATCTGTATTCATTACATGGCCCGTTATATCTTGGATCTGTCGCAGAACATCTTCAACTTAAAATGTTCGTCAAGGTTGAGTGCAGCGAGCTAAAACTAAAAGGGGAACATGCCAACTAAGGGTAAAAGCAATATGCAAAATAACGATTCAGGGTTATCTCATCCACAGTGATGCTGGATAAATCACATAAACCTGCTGGCACAAATAAACTTGCAAAATTCGATCTCCACATTTACTTAATAGCTCATCCCAACCGCATAAGACTATCCAGTTCTCCTGTAGTCGGCTAAAACTTTTCTTGAATATTGTCCAATTCCAGCATAAATGTTTTGCATTTTGCTCCGTCGCGGCATATTTTCTTGCCAAGGGTCAGCCATTTTACTCATTAACATGGCATATCTTGTTGTACTGTCGGTCTTCTCTAGGCATTTTCCCCTGCACTGTTTCTCCTCCCCTTCTTCTCCAGTCGGTTGTCGGTACACAGCAGCCCCCTTTTGTACCCTCTGTATTTTCAGGAATATTTGCCTTGCGAAGCATGATGCATTATGCTTTTCTATTGGCTGCAATGAGAAGCATGAATGTACAGTTCCTGTTGGCTGTGTATCTTCGTCATCTATTTTTATTTTCTTCTGTTATATCTCCTCACGTCCTCCACCGCCGGACCAGAAGGTTCAACAATAGCCATCGACTCATGAACTGTGGATCTTTGTCTCAAAAAAATGAATTGTGGATCTTTAAGGTGATAGAAACAACTAGCCATGCTGAATTCATCACAGAAGCATATCACGAATCGATCCATAAAAAAGGACCAAGTCCGCCAATTTTTTTTCCTAACTACTATGCACATATATGCTTGGCATTCATTTACATAGCATGAAGATCATGAAGAAGATAATTGAGCATACAAAAGATCATGAGCATCATATGTCCATCTGTATTCATTACATAGCATGTTATATCTTCGGTCTGTCGCTGAACATCTTCAACTTGAAAATGGGGAACAAGCCAACTAAAGGTAAAACAATATTCAAAATAACGATTCAGGGCTATCTCATCCACGGTGATGCTGGATAAAGGGCATGATCCTGCTGGCACGAATAAACTTGCAAAATTTGATATCTCCACCTTTAGACCTTGTTTACTTTTCTTGTATTTTTACCCACTAGAGTTTTTGGCTCAAGTCGCTGCCGCTGACAGTGGCATACATAAAGGGTCGGTTGGGTGGGCCATCCCAAATTCGAAAACCTTTTACTATTACTTCTAATCTTTTTTTTCTGGAAGACTATTACCTCTAATCTGTTATTTAGGATTTTTTTTCATGGGCCTACTATTGGCCACCGAGGCAGGGTGAATGGTTCCGCTGTCTTCACTCGTGACTCCTGAGCGTCCCGAAGCAAGAGAAATGGATGGGCCACAAATGTGGCCTCTAGCAGAGTTTCAGTACAGATTGCCGGCCTCTATTTTATTGATGCGTGTTGTTGGCAGTGAAAATGCTAAAAAAGGCCGACCTTCTCAAAGGTCTATCTCTCGCGTCGTCCTTATATTAATTGGCGTCTTCTCCTTTGCGCGGTCCTCCTAGTGAGGCTCTGCATGCTTGCTAATTATAGCAATGAAAATCAATATGGGATTAAGAAGAGAGAGAGGGAGACACGGAGAGTAAGGACATGTTCAACGCGTGGCGCTAACGATGGATGCCAGGGTCAATAGCATGGGCGATCAACAGTTTGGGATTTTAATCCTAGCGCCTATGCAGCATTGACGCAAAATAATAAGGCGGCCTTTTAGCCGTTTTTCCTGTACAGCATGAAGTGAGGAGACCATGGCGCTCGTAGCTAGGTAGTTTTGCGCCAGGGATAAGCATCTAGCGTTGTGTAGCCAGACTTTTAATTACTTTTCGTTTTCATTAGGATTATTTTCTCCTCAATAAGCGCCTAGATAGACGTCCCTTTTATATTTTAAATTCGATAATGCAAAATAAAATATTTTGAGAACCGTTTGTCTAAATTACGAACGTTTTTTAGCTCCGTGCTGAGATCTTTAAAACCAGATCCCATTTTGACAGATATTGAACAATTTTTCTTTTATATTTTTAAAACCGTTGTGTTCATACTTTATATTACTTCACTTCTGTACTTTTGTATTTTGGGTTCTTAGTGTACTTTGTACTCGGTTTATTACACACTTGTACTTCGTGTACTTTGGCGGTGAGTAGTACTTTTGTGTACTTCGGTTCCTAGTATAGTAGTACTTTCGTATACTTAACTCTTAATCCAGTTGTAGACTTCTCGTAAAGTTGTACTTTTATATATTTTGGCTCTAAGTACATTTATACTTTTGTGTACTTTAATGGTGAGTACACTTGTACTTTTCTGTCTTTTGACTCTAAGGACGGACGGTTGTACTTTTGTGTACTTCGGCTGTAAATACAGTTGTATTTTTGTGTGCTTAGCCTCTAAATACGGTTGTAATTTTGTGTTGTACTTACATCATTGGCTACTTCATTTTCACGGAGGCATCAACGGCACACCATGTGTCAAATGCGGAGCAACTCCAGTGATCAAATATTTAGAAAGGTCGGTCTTTTTTTTAATGATACCCTGTTAGTTTATCAAGCAGGCTTTGATACTTATCACTCGGTAGCATGTATTTGATTCTTTTTTTTGGTAAACGATAGTTATATTAATTAAGCAAGCCGCCTCGTTAAAATCTTTCATCCCTTTAGGTACCCTAGTGAGAAAAAGAGTGCGTCTAAAACATGCCGCTACAATTACGGTACAGTTATGCCGTTTACAAGCGAGTTTAAAATAAAGCTAGGGGTATCATCGTCCCAGGAACATGTGATCTTATTCTGAAAGAAAAACCTAGCTATATCACCAACCACCTGATTAGCTTCTATTGGACAAAATTGATAGGAGACTCTTACAATAGAAGAAGCAATATTTGTAAGGATGGCCGAAGATTCACTCCACCATCTGTCGCTCCCGTTACATGCTTCAATGGTTTCAAGTGAATCAGACTCCGCAATGACTCTATTGAATCGCAATCTATTAGCAAGGTCGAGGCCCCATCTCATTGTCATTGCTTCAGCCATAGCCACCAAAGACACATTGTGGTATAGTAATACCTGCGGCTAAAACAAATTTTATTTTGTAATCCCGAATTATCACACCTACCGAACCAGAGCATGATTCTTCATGGAAAGATGCATCAACATTGACTTTAACATATCTAGGCATTGGTGTTGACCATTCATCTTGTCTCATCGTACCAGTACTTCTAGTGGTCTTTGCAGCACTAGCCGTTATCGCTAGAATTGATACCTTGCACTTTGATAATGGGGGAACGTCTTCATTATGTGGTCGACAGCGTCGGATCAACCATAAGTACCAACAGACCACGACCACTGTCTCATTGAACTGGACTACATGCATAGCAGGAAAAGAATTGATGGAGGAGCGAAACAAGTTCTCCAGGATACCTGAGCCTGCTCGGTCCACCAAAGTAGCATCATCGATTAGGTCTTTGATACCCAATTCAGTCTAGAGATCAATATAAGTAGAACACGTAAATAATAAATGTTGAATATCTTTTGCTCCTTGATGACAAATTGGGCATTCATCGCTAGTACCAATATGGCGGTTAGCTAACACACATTTTACCGGAATAATTCCATGCAAAGATCGCCAAATAAATATTGGACGACGCTAGCCGATATCCGGATGCCCGTTCTAGGCAGCACTCGCCCTAAATTCCGGAAGTCCCCACCCCCCTCCCCCACGCGCCCCCGTCCCAGCCAGCCCGCGCGCCCTTGCTGATTCCAGGTTAACAACAAAACCCCCAAACCCCGTCACACCCAGGTTCCCCCTCCTCTCCATCTTCTTTTCCTGCAAGAAAAAGAAACCAGATCTCCTCCCCACCCTCCCCCTGTTCTTTCTTCCTCCTCCAGTTATCCATGGCTTCCAGATCTCCTCCTAGCTCTCCATCTCCCCAGATGCAACTCCTCTAGCTCTGAAAAAAAGAGGACAGAGAGACAGAAGAAAAAAAGGTAAAAATCTCCCCCCTCCATCTCCTCCTCCCATTCTCTCAGAAAGTATCCAACAAATCCTGCACACAATCAAACACAATTCAAACACATCCACAAACAAAAGCACAGCCATCCCCAGATCCTGCCTGGGCAAAACTTTTGTCTATCACATCCATAACTATGATGAAAAGGACACCAAAAGTGAACAGCAGAAAGAAGCTTTCTAACATGTACAAAAAAGTTCTTTTTTTTGGGTTCCTGTGACTTTTTCAACTTGCTGATTAGGTTTTATCATTTTTGACTTTTTTCATCCTTTGGTAGCTTCCTCTGGATTTTTGCATCTTTGTTTTGCTTTGCCTCCCACACCTCTCCTGTGCAGTAATCTGGTAAAAAAGGAACCAGCTTAGTTATATAGAAGGTACCCACTTAGTTATAAAAAAGAACCAAGTTAGTTATAAAACATGAACCAAATCAGAAAAGTATCTAGAAAAAGAATAGCATGGATGTGCATGTAGAAAAAGAACAGATTACAGAGGCAACAAAGCAAAATCCTAACCGTCACGATTTTTTTGTATCAGATGTCAACTTTGGATCTTAATACCCCCCCCTACGGAAGATGGTGATGTTCCTGACATGGAGCCGTTATACTGCACTCAGGCAGGGCCGGCAGAGTTTGTTGGAGAATCTCCGGATCCAGTGGTTGATGAGAGGGCAGCGACGCTTGGCGGTCAGTCTGATGAACAAAGTGGTAGGGGCCCGCAACAAAACAAAGAGTTGCCCCCCTGCTGGTGACCATGGTATTCCCACGTCTACTATTCCTACGGATTCGATCACCTACCCTGTCTTGGGGGAAGGTGATGTTGATGGAGCTGGCATGAACGAGGAAGTTGCATCCAGTCCGCATAAGCCTTTCCTACGGATGAGGTTTGACACAATTTCGAGTGCGAAAGCGTATTATAATGCTTATGCTCTCAAGCTGGGTTTTTCTATCAAATCTCACACATCTCAGAAAGGGAGAAACACATATCAGGTCATTAAGCAACAGTTTGTGTGCAACAAGTTTTGTAGGCCTAAAACAGAGGAGGAGGAGCAACCGGAGAGAATGACTATTGTAGAAGATATCAGCCCTGTTCAGCTTGATGATGGCAATGTTGAAGCTCGGAAGAGTGATTCATCAAAAAAAAGTAGCAGAAAATTTGGGGTCAAGCGCAAGAGGGAAAGTATCAAACAAACAAATTGCCCAGCTAGAATGTTTGTCAAACTCATTGATAACAAGTGGCAGGTGACCTACTTCATCGCTGAACACAATCATCCTTTGATAGAAAGGCCATCGCTCACAAAGTACTTGAGATCGCATAGGGGTATCTCCCGTGATGAGAAAGAGTTCCTGAAGTGTCTGCATAATTGCAACTTGGAAGCAGGTTTGTGACGTCTAAATGTTACTAAGTTGGATTCTAAATGTTATCTAACTTGCTACTGCTATTATGCTAAGTTGTTTCAGAGAATCTTCCTAAGTTGTTTTCCTAATGTGCAGGTCGCATGATGCAGGTCATGTCTGAATTTTATGGCGAGGATGCTTTTGTACAATATCAAACTTGCGGTCTGAATTCAGGAGTGAAAACAAAGAGTTCGACATTGGTGAAACACTTGAGAACTTCAAAGAGCTGCAGGCAAAAGACCCTGAATTCTACTACAAAATTTCCTTTGATTCAGAGAACAGAGTTGAAAATATATTTTGGGTTGATGGTTTGGGAAGAAAAGCTTATGTGGGAGCATATCACGATTGTGTGTCGTTTGACACAACTTTCTATACAAATCGTTTCAACATGCCTTTTGCGCCGTTTATTGGTATAAATAGGCATGGGCAGTCTTTTTTGCTAGGTTGTGGTTTTCTCATAGATGAGAAAGAGGACAGCTTTAAGTGGCTTTTTAGACAGTTCCTTGAAGCAATGGATGGGAAACAGCCCACCAACATAATCATAGACCAGTACTGGGCTATCAAGAATGCGATTAAAGCTATTTTCCCCAATAGTGTGCACAAAAATTATCGTTGGCACGTGATTAAAAAAGGCAACGAGAAGCTAGGGTCCTTCCTTGGGCGTCATCCTGGTCTAGCTGAGGAGTTCAATGAGTGCATTGATGAGAGCATGATTGTTGAAGAGATCGAAGCAACTTGGGTAGCAATGGTTGTGGGGATTGTTCGGGAATGAAACCTTTGTTTGGTAAAAAAAGTATGCTCATACATGGGTTCCATGTTATTTCAGGGAATGCTTCTTCCCTTTCTTGCAGTCAACTCAAAGGAGTGAGGGATTCAACGCTGTCCTAAAAAGGTACATCAATCCCCAGAACTCTATCAAGCACTTTGTAAGGCAGTATGAGAAGATTCAGGCCAAGATTTTGGGTAGAGAGGGCTGCAATGATTACCGGATGGATGAGCTTGAGGTGAGGCCATGGTCCCCATTCCCAATAGATAAGGATGCACTGGATGTTTACACAAGGGACATCTACTTGAGGTTCGGGGTGGAATTCGAGCTTATTGGGCGCTACAATGTGCAAGCACAAGGCCAGAACATGTACTTGTTGGTTCCTAACAATGTCAAGTGCTACCCTTATGGCTCTAGGACCTACATGGTTAATGCAAATGCTGGACAATTCAACTGCAATTTTTGCAAGTACCAGCGTGATGGTATCCTTTGCTGCCATGTGTTGAAAGTGTTCACGCATGTAGGTATTGATGCACTACCGGAAAAGTTCATTCTTAAACGGTGGACTTAGCAAGCAGTTGAGGATGTGGTGCTGCCTGCTGAGCAGGTACAAGATGATGTGATGCCTGAATAGTCTCGGCAGAAGCTAAGGTTTGCAAACTTGTCTAGATCGTTTGTGCAAATGGCTAAAATTCTTAGTGAATCAGATCAAGCAGAAGCTATTGCTCGTAGGCACATCAGGGAGATGAAATCTGAGTTTGCGCAATTGAACAAAGTTCGCAAAAAGAAGAAACCAGCCCGCACAAACAACGCCCCTAATGCGCCGCATGACACTACAACTCCCAGCACATCGCAACAAACAACAACTCCTAATGCACCGCAACAAACAACAACCCCTAATGTGCATCGCCCCGTTTCTTCAGCTCCTAACGTGCACCAATCAAAGGCAGCAGGGCCTTTGCCAACAGGGCCACGACCGAAACCTCCCGGCAGTCACCATGGTAATTCAGGCCCTATGCCAGCCCCGCCGCCACCTCCGTTTACAGCGTAGCAAACATCATCAAGTGTGCGGGGATGATGCACGAAACACCTTCTCCAGCGACTGAAATGCAACCTGGCCCCGCTGCTGCTCGACAACTAGACCGTGCCAGACAAACAACATTGGGGGCGGGTGCGTCTCCTGTTCAGCACTCGGGTGGTGTGGTTGAGCCGAATAGAGAACATTTTGTAACACTAAACCCTCCCAGGTCTAACACTAAAGGGCAGAAGAAAGGAAGGATACCATCTGTCATTGAGTTGCAAGCTAAAAAAATCAACCTATGTGGTTTGTGTTCTGAGCCTGAACATAACGCCGCTACGTGTACTTCTGGGTTGGGCCATAAGTAGAGGATTTTTATATAGGGGGGGGGGGGGGGTGCTCTCTTATGTGGTTTGTGTTCTGACAAAAGGGTGTAAGTTTGTTATATGTAAGTTGGTTCCTTGTTTAGAACTAAGTTGGTTCATTTATATAACCAAGTCTGTTCCTATTTATAACCCAGTTGTATGTAACCCAGTTTGGCATAAATATATTAGAAGACATATATAACTAAGTTGGTTCCTGGAGGTAACCAACTTGGTTACTGAACATAACTAACTTGGTTCCTCAACATAACCAAGTTGGTTCCCTGGAGGTAACCAAGTTTGTTCCTAAAACATATAACTAGATTTGGGCTACTGTTTTCATATAACCAGATTTGGTTCCTAGAGTGTGGAGTCATATATGTCATCTGTCCTCGATACAAAAATGCATCCATCTATATGACCCCTAGTTTTTCATAGTGCTTTACCTTATTTCTTGAGTATGGTTTTCTAGTTGCTGTTGTTTTTCGGCGAGGTAACCCATGTGTGGGTCTGCACTTTTCTTATATTTGGCAAATTCCCTAGTCCATACACCGGTAAGCTCCTCCTGTTCCAATGTTCAGCATTGAACAAAGTGCATACACCGCAATCATAGCTGCATGATTTAGTAGTAAAAAATGACAGTAGATGGTACGTGAAAAAGAGCAACTTGTCGTCCTGGAAAATATCATGTGTTCTGGATATACTCATGTTGTCGACTGCTTTGGAGGGTTGATGTCTTCAACTTTGTAATATCTGATCTGCACTGCTGAATTTGCATAGTTTTCTTCCCATAAGATCTTGATGGGAGCAACTAATTCGTCGCCAATATCATTGAACTTCTTGTCAGATAATGACCTGATCGAATCAAGAACTTCGAACCTTTTATCCCTTATGTTGATGAAAAACAACCAATAATGATTGACGTGGTCGCGCTCGCCCGGTGCCAAGTTCTCGAGCACGGGCATCATAACCTGTGTTTTCAAAAACAAACAAAGAAGTTTATGGTGTGTGTTTTTGGAGGGAAGGTGTTAGGGTGGGAAAAACGGATAAACAAAGTGAGTAGAAAAGGAACAAAACCAGTAGGAAAAGCAACTTAGTCTTATTTTGGAATCAACTTAGTTATAGGGGTGGGACCAACTTAGTCTTATTTGGAACCAACTTAGTTACAGGGGTGGGACCAACTTAGTCTTATTTTGGAATCAACTTAGTTATAGGGGTGTGGGACCAACTTAATCTTATTTGGAATCAACTTAGTTATATGGGTGGGACCAACTTAGTCTTATTTTGGAATCCACTTAGTTATAGGGGGTGGGACCAACTTAGACTAAGTTGGGATCAACTTAGTTATACGGGTGGGACCAACTTAGTCTTAGTTTGAATCAACTTAGTTATAGGGTGTGGCCAACTTGGAAGTTTGAAGAAATAACTTACACTATCTTTCCTGTCGAGATGGGTAGTGACTTTGCCGAAGTGCTTTTTCAGCTCTCTCTTGTTGCATTCTAGATTTTTAAGTAGACTCTGAAAAACACAGGAGACAGGCATTAGATGCAACATGCAAAAAAACAGAAACCAAAAAATGGTGAATGATACCATGCTAGGAAAATGTGTTGTTTGTAAGTGGGTCATTACCGTGACCCTCAGAGGCATGACAAGCTTCTTAACCTTCTTAAGTTTCTGTAACATTATGGACTCTATACTGAGTTCCATTACAGTATTCGACAACTGTCCGCAAGGCATCATGGAGTTTTCAAGAACTCTGAGTGTAATGAAATAATTTTCATATGATACAACTATTGGTGTATTGTCGATGTCTTGCCCCTTTTGGTTCTTTTTCCATGTACAGTAACTGTGGTGTATAACTCTTTCACATCAGCTGAACATGTGTACACCCTTTGATCGACATATGCAAAGTAGGGTGACTTCACTGCATGAGCCTGCCTAATGATTCTTCTTTCTTGTACCTGTGGGCGATCTCCTGCAGTTGTGCTTCGAGAAGAATCAGGGTCCAATACAATGACACTTCCCACCCTTGCTGGCGTCTGGAAACCGCTTTGTATTTGCTCAACAACTGCAGCCTTAGGGGTATCCTTCGTAGAAGCCCTTTCTTTTTCCACCTTGTCAGCCGCGGCACACGCTTCTCTCATTGTTTCCTCATCCCACGCCCAATCATCGTTTAGCCTTTCATCGTTGAGGTTGACTGGTGTTATGCTTGCTGAAGTTGAATGTCCTGGAATTATGCACTTGTTTTCGTCCTCCTCTGGGCTGTCAAAACCTAGGTCGAAAGATGGTGGATCACAGGCTTGATCCACAATATCTTGCCAAGATTTTTTTATCTGGTGGTGCGAACTTTGGTACTCGTGGTAGTGGACATGCATCACTCGTTTTTGGGTTGTGTGTGCTGCAGATTCCTGTAGTTTCAGTACTTGCGTGATGCAGCGGTGTAGTTGCGGTCACCTTCAGCTGTGTGCTGCTAGTTTTTGTAGGGGGGCGAGGGCATTTTGGTATGACCATAGGGTCTCCCTGCTGAAGTGGCAATCCCTTAACTGGCTGCTGCAGTATCTATGGGCTAGGCATACACGGCTGGGTGGCTTGAACCATGGCAGCAGTAGTAACGACTGTTTTGGGCTTTGCCTTTGGTGTTTTAGTTATTGCTGCTGTGTTTGTTGGATCCCCTTTTGGGCGGCCACGTTGTGCTGCCATCTTCTGTCTCCTAGTCCCCTATGCCTACCGGTCATCTCTTATATCCAGTTTCTGAAGGTTGAAGCACTCTACTGTTAGCTTGTGTATTGCGTCTTCACTTCCAATCATATGTACCACAGGGACATTTGTAGTGCGTTTCCTCAGCTCCATGTCTACCACCAAATGGAAGACATCATTGGCATCACTCTTGCCATCATCATCATCAAAAACAGGAGATTCACTGTGCAGGCGGCCAACTTTTTTCCTTGTTTCTGCTGCAACCATTCCTATTAACTCTAAAAATGAGTTTTGGTCTTCTGTCTGATGGCCTTGACCTGCATGTAACCTTGTTGCACATTCTTCCTCCGCTTTCCTTCTTGTTCTTTGAATCAAGCCCTGCATTGAGAAGTCATCAGGCTTGCTCCCACAATCACCGTTACGATTTTCTATGTCAGTGCCCCTCTCCCTGAGGTTGCTGGCTGGGCAATCTAGGTTTTCCTTTGGTGTCAGTCTAGCTGATCTTCTTGGCATCTTGGTCAAATTGCACCCAGGATCTTCCTCTTGTTCATCTTCTCCCCCTCCTCCATTCCCGTTGTTTGCATCTCTGTTAGCTCCATCTTCTTCATCTTCCTTGCTATCGCCATCTTCCTCATCCTCATCGTCACTGTTGTTATCACCATCAGAACCATCATCAGGGTCGCTGTCATCTTCTTCGTTGTCGAATTCTCCATCAGTCCTTTGCTTCTTTCTTCTCCCCTCAACATAGCTAGACCTTTCTTCATTGTATATATTCCCAATAGCCTCGACAAATGTCCCGATCCTGTTGGATATGTCTGTGCATAGCTCACGCACGCAGATGGCAAATTTCCTTTTTCTTTGCATAAATCGAAAAAGGTATAGAGAGAAATTAGTAGCAGCAGCCAACTTAGTTAACTTCATTTGCCAACTTAGTAACTTCAGTAGCCAAATTTAATAACTTCCAGCAGCCAACTTTTCAAAGAAAAAAAAGAACGAAAAGGGAAAAAGATTTTACAAAGTAGGAAAATCAACTTAGCATGAATATGAAAATCAACTTAGCTAACTAATTACTTCATATTAGTTCATATTATTGAACCAACTTAATGAGCCAAACTTAAATGAACTCAAATTAGTTCATATTAATGAACCAACTTAATGAGACAAACTTAATGAAAAAGCAACTTAGTTAACTAAGATGGCTACTATAGATGACTAAGTTGGTTCATTAAAAAAATTAAATTTTTTTTTAATAAACCAACTTAGTTATCAGGCTGCAACCAACTTAGCTGTATTATGAAATCAACTTAGCTGCAATATGAACTCAACTTAGCTATAATATGAAGTCAAATTATTTCATAGTATAATGAGCCAACTTAGCTGCAATATGAACTCAACTTAGCTTTAATATGAAATCAACTTAGCTGCAATATGAACTCAACTTAGCTATAAATATGAACTCAAATTATTTCATATTATAATGAGCCAACTTAGATGCAATATGAAGTCAACTTAGCTTTAATATGAACTCAACTTAGCCTGGATAATGAACCAACTTAATGAGACAAACTTAATGAAGCAAAGTTGTCTAGCCGAAGTTTACTGAGTTGGCTACTGTAGATGACTAAGTTGGCTTCAAAACTTAAAAGTGTTTTAAAAAAAGTATACTTAAAGTATACAGAGGTAACAACATAATATCATCCGGCAGCTACCTAGAAAAAACGAATTATACCTCGTTTGAAAAGCTCCGTGGCAGCTTCGCAGACACGAATACTTCGGTTCTTGTCATGCCCACAAAAAGGCTGTCTCTTATATAAGCCCCGGCAGATTGTTTCAGCTGTATGTTGTTAGAAACAAAAAAAAGTGTTAAAAACACCCAAAAAATGTATACAGATGGATTAAATTCAAAAACACATTGGGCTTTTAGGGTTTTTTGTATGGTCAGAAAATGCTTACTTTCAACTTTCCAAACTCCCCATCCCCTTTTGCATCCTTCCGCATGACAGCCTATATGAGTTTGTCGTTCCATGCTGCAGGCCGTATTGGACAGACTTCTTTGGAGTCCACAACCTCGTCAACCTCCAGGGAATCAAGATAAAGAATCTGCATTGGAAATAAGGAAAAAAAAGTAAGTTAAAAAAATGATATTACATGCTACCGAATAGTGTTAGTTTTAGTGTTCAAAAAAAGAGGGTGTCTCCATGCAAAATTACCATGAGATGGTGAAGACAGCAACATACATATTTCTTCTTTACTCCTATTTTCTTTACTTCTGTGATTATTTGATCAATGGCGAATTGGGCGAAGTTTGTCCGCCGAAACTGGTTAAGGTCTACTAATGCTTGGTAACACCTGGGGCTGATGCTTGATGCTATTGTAGGGCTCACAAAGCAGCTGATTACGCCAGCAAAATATGTGTGTAGAAACTTCATGTCCGCAGCCCCTCCCATTCCTTTTATCATCGTGCACCAATCGGCCCACTCGGGTGCTGTGTCACTCTTTATGTTGTACTCTTTATTAAAAAACTCAATTGCCTCTGTTTCCATTTCATATCTAATAGGGCTCCCCTCGTTCTTGATCCCAAACACTTTGGTGTAGCTGTCTACATTGATCAGGATACTCCCCCTTCCTGGTATAACAATCTCGCTCCGTATGGGGTCAAAACATGATAAGACCCACATACTAAGGTCTACGGGCATCTCTTTTTCCTGCACCTTAAGCATGCCTCCCCATACCCATTCTTCTATCAGATCTTTATGATCTTGCACTAACAGTTGGTTCTGTTTGAACAACCTGGCCGGAGAAACGTGATTCCTTCCTATCTGTAACCAAAAAAAGAGGTCATGTGCATAAGATAACTAAGTTGGTTCCTGTTTTATTGCGGGAGAACAAATAGAATATAAAAAGGAAAAAAAGAAGAGAGCACCGTGGTTCGTCGTACACGGCCAGGTCTTGCTGCTGGCAGCGCATGTTGCGCAACAATTGTATCCGCAATTGTAGGATTTGTTCCTGAAGATGACTACATAAAATTATCCCCACCAAAAAAATCATTTAGCTCTGGAACAAAAAATCAGTTGTATCCTGAAAAAGAAAAGAGGGCGTTTACTTGTTGTCCAGTTTGTGCAGCTGGTAAACGCAGGCGGGCGCGCTTGACATTATCTTTTGTCATTTTGTGACTTCGATTTTTCTGTTGGGGAAAAGCAGAAAATATGTTATGTCCATCAAATATCAACTTAGTTATTTCCTAGGAAACAACTAAATATTCTGCAGCAAGCAACTAAGTTAACTTAGTTAGATTCGAGAAAGAAAAACAATCAACTTAGTGTTTCAAACTTGATTGTGAGGTTGAACCAACTAATCCTGTTTTTTTGGAGGAAAACTTTATCTATGGATTTCCCCATGGCTAGTAAAGAAAATCCCCATGCCTTGAAAAAAATCCTAGCACAAAAAAGCCGCAGAAACAACAACTTAGTTCTCTCCAAAAAAAACAATTTAGTTCTCTTTCAGAAATCAACTTAGTTCTCTCCAGAAACCAACTTAGTTATTTATAGGACCCAACTTACTTATCTATATGAACCAACTTAGTTATTTCTAGGACCCAACTTATTTGAATTTCAACTTGGTTAATTAGATTCCAAAAGAAAAAATGATGAACTATGGGATGAAAACTTGATCATATTGCAGTCAGAAAAAAACAAAACAAAACACTTAATCTAGTTGTGTAAAGTTAAGTAATATTTAGAAAACCCCAAAAAAAAACCCTGGAATCTTGTGTTGAACACTAGTTTTGAATCTATAGAAACAACCTGCTACTACTGTACTGACACATGTTTTGTCTGTAGGTGCAGGTAGACAGTGACCACTTCTTCGACTATACTATACTCCGTGCTACTGCTGCTAGCTACCTCATGAGAGCGAGACCATGTACGAGGTCACGAGCAATGACAAAAAGATCGTTCATAGGAACTAAGTTGATAGTAAAGAAAATCCTCATGCCTTGCAAAAAAATCCTAGTGCAAAAAGGCTGCAGAAAAAACAACTTAGTTTGTATTTCACAAAAAACAACTTAGTTCTCTCCAGAAAACAACTTAGTTCTCTCTAGAAAAACAATTTAGTTCTCTTTCAGAAATCAACTTAGTTCTCTCCAGAAACCAACTTAGTTATTTCTAGGACCCAACTTACTTATTTATATGAACCAACTTAGTTATTTCTAGGACCCAACTTAGTTGAATTTCAACTTGGTTAATTAGATTCCAAAATAAGAAATGATGAACTATGGGATGAAAACTTGATCATATTGCAGTAAGAAAAAAAAACACTTAATCTGGTTGTGTAGAAGTTAAGTAATATTCAGAAAACCCCCAAAAAAACCTGGAATCTTGTAATGAACACTAGTTTTGAATCTCTAGGAACAACCTGCTACTACTCTACTGTCGTCTGTCGACACCTGTTTTGTCTACAGGTGCAGGTAGGCAGTGATCGCTTCTTCGACTATACTATACTGTGTTCTACTGCCGCTAGCTACCTTGCGAGAGCGAGACCGTGCACGAGGTCACGAGCAAAGAAAAAAAAGATCGTTCATAGGAAAGCAAAAATTTCCGGGCGGCGATGACGGTCAACAATTGCAGTAGATACCCAGGATCAACACTAAGTTCCGAGGCAAAAGTAAAAAATTCCATGCCCTTGCTAATTCCCCCTACTGCAAGAACACATGAAAAAACCCGACACTTGTCATACATGTAGCGAGTGATAATGTTTTCACCGGACTTGCTAATCCCCCCCCACAGAGCTTTCTAATTTCCCTACACGAGTTTGAATCCATCATCATCCTACGGATCGAGTGTTGGTTACCTATGAGACAGGAATCGATAGGATAACATGACATGGGTTCGTGCAAATCAAATTGGGGTGGAATTTTGCATGGATTACCTTGAGGAGGAACCTCCCAGACTCGATATAGGTGCTTGATACGAAGTACTCGACGCGAGGCCCTCCCCCCGATTCGCCGACGAGCTCCACCGACTCCTCCTCCCCGACGCCTCTACCGACAAGCTCGTCTCTCTCACCGTGCTTGATGCAGGTGCTCGATGCACGGTGCAGGATGCGAGTCCCTTCCGATCCGCCGAAGACCACCACGATTCCTCCCCCACCGACGAGCTCCACCCGACAAGATCATCTATCTCACTGTGCTAGATGCGCGGTGCTCCGATGTGCGGTGCTCGATGTGTCGACGAGCTCCACTAGATCCTCCCTTCGCCGACGCCTCCACCGACGAGATCGTATCCCCCCTCGCCGGGCGCCCCTTCGCATATCTCGTTGAGCTGCTCCTTCCGCCGAGCCTCACCGCACGCCTCTCTTGGCAAAAATCTCGCCGAGTCGCTCCTCTCGCCGGAGCACCTCGCCGCCCCTCCCTCCGCTAGCTGCCGATGCGGGCGCAGCCTCTCTCTCCCCGTTGTCGAATCCCTCGGTAAAATGGGGAACGACGGAAATGACGCCCCGCGATACAACGGCTCTCCGGGGAGGTTTTCGGTCGGCCTTGCTTCCAGATTCGTGCGCGATGGACGGTCCAACGACGAGTGCTCGGTCGTGTCGCCAGCATCCGGATGTTTTTTTATCATCTGGGATAAATATTTTCACCTTAGTCGGCACCTTCAGCTTCCATATAATCTTCCATGTTTTGTTTGTTGCTGATCCTCCTGGGAGCGCAAGTTGGCCAGCAGATGGTGTAATATGGTGTTTCCATTGAAGATAGTAGGCTCTATGGGCAGTAAACCGACCATTCTTAGTATAATTCCATGCTACGAAATCATTGAACCCCTGGTTATTTAGAGGTATCTGAAGAACACGCCCAACATCCACTGGACTTAATATAGACCGCAATATCTCTTCATCCCATTGACCAGATATCAGATCAATCAACTCATGTACCTTTGTATAGATGGCATGTCCTCTTGGCGACAAGATCATTCTATTAGGGCCAGCAGGGATCGAGGGATCATTATAGATATTAATACTATCTCCATATCCCACGCGCCAAATATATCCTCTTTTGAAGGTGGCTAAACCTGCTATAATACTTTGCCATGTGAAAGAAGACTCTGCCTTAGGTCCAGCTTTAAGAATATCACCATGGGGGTAGTATGCCCGCAGCACTTTATCACACAGGGATTCTGGTTCATCAATTAATCTCTACACTTGTTTAGACAGCATGTCAAGATTGAAAGAATGAAAACCCCGGAAACCCATGCCACCATCGCTTTTTGGATAGCATAACTTCCACCAGGCACACCAATGCATTTTATGACTATTTGCATCGTCATCTTCCCACCAAAATTGTGAGATAGCGTCCATCATCCTCTTACAAACTCCTTTGGGAATCTGAAATACCGACATAGCATAAATATGGATAGCTTGTGCTACTGTCTTCAATAAAATTTCCTTTCCTCCAATGGATAAATTTTCTCCTTCCATCCATTGATGCGCTGAATAATTCTTTCTACAAAGTGTAAAAAGCAATAGCTCCTATCCGTTCCAACAAGCGCAGGAAGTCCCAAATATTTATCTGACAAAGCTTCAGTTATCTATGTTCAGGGTTTCACATATTTCCGATCTCAAAATAGCACGAGTATTAGGAGAAAAGAAAACACTAGATTTTTCCGCACTCACCAATGATGCGGCCTAGATCACTGTAGATCTTTGTTGGGAAACCCCAAGAGGAAGGTATGATGAGTATAGCAATAAGTTTTCCCTCAGTAAGAAACCAAGGTTATCGAATCAGTAGGAGGAAGGAAACGACTCAAAGGTGTTGTTAGCAACTTGGAATCCTGCACAACACAAACTCAAGACTTTGCCCCAATGAACAGTGAGGTTGTCAATCTCACCGGTTTGCTGAAAACAAAGGAATAAACGTATGGTGTGGAAGATAATGATTGATTGCAGAAAGTAAACAGTAACAGTGGAAGATGTATCAATGGTAAAGATTGGATAGGGGTCCACAGTTCACTGGAGGTGTTCTCCTTAAGATAAACAACATAACATGCTGGATAAACAAATAACAGCGGGGCAATTGACATGACAGAGAAAGGCAAAACAATGCAATACTAGACATTCATGATCCTATGAGATTTTATTGGGCATTACAATAATATACATAGACCGCCATCCAACTACATCTATGACTAGAAATCCACCTTCAGGTTATCATTCGAACCCCCTCCAGTATTAAGTTGCAAGCAACGGATAACTGCTTTAAGAAATGTGTGTAAAGTAAACAATACAATTGTTCCATAACAAGAGATTGTTGTTTTATCCCTAGTAGCAACAGCACATCTACAACCTTAGAGATTTCTGTCACTTCCCTAGATTCAATCGAGCATAAATACTTCCTCTTGGAGTCACTAGCATCTACTTGGCCAAGATAGCTACTAAAAACGAAGAGCATGCAAGATCTCAAACAACACAGATATGATAGAATCAATAAGATAGAATCATTAATCAATCTAATATAGTAATCTCAATATCCATCGGATCCCCGCAAACACAACATGCATGATTACAAAAAGAGGATCTTGATCATGAACGGAGCTCACAAGATCTAAACATGGTACCACAAAGGAGGAGAAACAACCGTATAGCTACTGTATGGACCCATAGTCCAAGGTGGAAATACTCACGCACAACGGCGGCGCTAGGGGTATGCACCTGTATTCACGTGAATACCCAAGTTTTGGTGCAAATTATTTTCTAGTACATGTATAGTATTTGTCAACCGAGCCCACTAGGTTGGGCCAGCCCCACACACGGACACATGTGATCGCGCTGGCTCTTGCCTCTCGGCCTCTTGCTCCTGCACAGGTGCACGACGCACCGCTTGTCCGCTCGCAGTTGCAAACCGCCTCGTCGCCTTGTCCTCTCGAGTCTCGACAGTGCCTTCCCTAGCGATTGTGGTGTCGTGGTCGCGTCTAGAAGCGAAGCACCCACATGTGGCCAGGTACTCCTCGGTTTTGCCCTTTTCTTGATTTGATGCGATGCAAATTTCTAATTTTCATTTTTCTCCATTGTTGTTTTTGTACTCCATCTGTTGAGTTGAGTCTGTCTAGATTTAAATGTATCTAGACGTATTTTAGTGTATAGATATATCAAATCTAGACAAACTCAAGTCAATTATTCTTAGATGAAGAAAGTAATATAGATGAAAAAGAAGAGTAGTTATTATATAATTATCGTCTCATCTCTTATAGATTTTTACTTGATTGAAAAGCAGTGTTTTGTGCTACCTGAAGCTACTAACTGTTATGGTTCATATATTGCATTGGGATTTTTTTTCTTCAAAATGAATACCTAGCCCGTGTTTCCTGGCGCCGCCACTGCTCACACATCATACCGAAGGCTGGCACGGTGATGAAGAAGGCCTCCGGGATGATCTCTCCCTTCCGGCAGGGTGCCGGGAAGAGCTTCAGATCCGCCCTGATCTAGGAACGATGGTGGTGGCGGCTACGGACTATTTCATGGAGATCTGATCGGGTACTTAGGGTTTTGGCATCGGGGGCTTCTTATAGGCGAAGGGAGAGACCGAGGGGGTGCCCGAGGTGGCCACACCCCGCCCAGGCGCGGCCATGCCTGGCCCGCGTGGCCAGGGGGTGTGGGCCCCTTGTGGCCCTCCTTCGTCTCGTCTTCTGGCTCCGTGTTCTCCTCGATGAAATATTGACTTTGACTTTCGTCCCGTCCAATTCCGAGAATATTTATTTTCTGACTTTTCTAGAACCAAAAACAGCAAAAAACAGGCAACTGGCACTATGGCATCTTGTTAATAGGTTAGTCCTAGAAAATGTATAAAAATACCTCAAAGTGTAGACAAAGAAAAGCAAAGTTGATACTAAACAAACATGGAACATGAAAAATTATAGATACGTTTACGACATATCAACCAGTTGTCCAGAATTTGCGCAATAGGAGTCAAGCACTTGTTGCAAGGAAGTTGCATTAGTTATATCCTCCTTCATTAGAATCAGAGAATCACTAGTAAATAAAAGGTGTGAAACTGATGGTGCATTTATGCACACCCTAACCCTATCAATGCCCCCAACTTTTTCTTCATACAACAAGAGACTCGATAAATCTTCCGCACACAAAAGGAGCAAATAAGGCGAGAGGGGTTCCCCTGGCGAAGACCCCTAGAAGGGGTAAACATGTTTGTCTCCTCTGAATTAAAATGGACACGATACCTCATAGACCGAGCACAAGCCATCATGATTTAGATCCATTGGTCATCGAATCCCAACTTCCTCATCATGTCCTCAAGAAAAACCCACTCTACTCGGTTATAAGCTTTGTGCATATCCAATTTAATAGCACACAAACCAGCAGAACCAGATCTCTTATTTTTTTATCACATGAATGCATTCATAATCTACAAAAACGTTATCAGTAATAAGCCTCCCGGGAACGAAAGGCCTCTGCATAATTGATATGATTTCTGATAATATCTCCTTCAAACACTGGGCATGCATCTCGGAGATGATTTTGTAATTAACATTGCATAGGCTGATAGGCCGATACTGAGTGATTAACTCTGGATCATCAATCTTTGGAATTAGCACCATTGTAGTATTGTTCCATCCCTCGGGGATTTGATGAGAATTTATAGTATTCAAAACCTCTTGAGAAATTTCATAGCCACAGATGTTCTAGAAAGTCTTACAGAAACCCGCATAAAGTCCATATGGGCCTGGAGCCTTGTAATTTCCAATACTAAACGCAGACTTTTTAACATCCTCGGCTGAGAATGGCACCATGAGTTTCTCATTCATAGTTTCAGTCACTTTAGGCCGAATTTTCTCAAAAAAACCTGGTTCGGTGTTCTGCATCTCAGCAGTAAACATGTAAGAAAAATAATGAAAAACTAATGGTTTCATCATTTCAGTACCTTTTATCCATAGCTCTTTGTTATTTTTAATCTCTTAATAAAATTCTTCTTTCGATGAGCATTAGCAAAATTGTGGAAAATGAGTAGCAAAATTGTAGAAAAAGGAGGTATTACTAACCAGTTCGCTATGGACCTTTGCCGCCATCGGATCTCCTCCTGTTCCATCAGCATTTCAATGATCTCCGCCATATCTTTGGCCATTGCTTCGCTATCATCCAAGATACGCCACTCACGGCGTTCTCAAATTCCCGTTGCGCCCGACGCAGTCTTTTCTCCGGTTTTTTAGCAACGAAACATCCCAGTCATGAAGTGCCCCATGAAGATGGCCAAGTTTGTCCAGGACACCCCCATACGAAACATCTACACCTGCATCTTCCCATGCTTTTTGAACAACGTCACGGAATTTTTTCTCCTTGAACCACTTTGCTCAAATTTGCGGCTGTTCGAATTCCGTTGTCCATGCATACCACATGCTCCGTGTCTATAAGAATGGGCCGATGGTCTGGTCCGAGCATGCGTATCCTAAATGTTTAACCATGGCACGTGTATGCATATTATTCCATGCATTGTTAGTGACAACCCTATCAAGCCTTTCCCTGATCCGTCCCCTTTTCCATGTAAACGGGTCTCCCGAGAATCCGAGATCTTCGAGCTCACAGTCATCAAGCACATCACGGAATGCCTGCATGCAGGGTATCACCTCTCTTTTCCAAAAGATAACACCACCGCTTCTACCGTTACTAGAATTAATAATTTTGAAATCCATATTTAGCCTCCTCCTCAAACAGTCAGCTCGAGTGGGTTTCTGATAGAAAAATCACCTCGGGATCACATTGCCTTCGGACATCCGAAAGCGCTCGAACTGTCAGGTCGCTCCCCAAACCCTGACAGTTCATGCCTAATATCCTCATTGCATGCGGACGGACTCCTCAAAGGAGCCCGCTGATCCTAGTGAAGGGAAGATAGCTCCAGCCTTCTTTGAATATTTCTTTCGATCTGATTCAGCATCACTTTCTGGTGGATCATTTCCTGATGGATTCCTGTCTGTGACTATCATATCACCATCTATATCAGTTGCGCCATCTAGACCATCAGTAGTCAGCCCTTCCGTTAGGAGCATTCTCCTTTTAATCCCCAAATCTGTGCTAGTTTGGTCCTTCATCTCCATGGCCACTTTCTTGATAGGACTAGACAAAGTGTCTTCCAATTCATCTTCCGATTGGACAACACCATCAATAAAGGGAAGTGCATTATGCCTCCCACTTGGGTTACCTATTCCTTAGCCACCACTAGTGGAAACGAGGCCTTTAGAACCGGTGTTAAAGGGGGTGCTCGTACCAGCGTGGCCCATGCAGCAAAAAGGCGCATCCCCTTTAACATCGGTTCGAGCCACGAACCGGTGTTAAAGGCCCTGCACCACCGAGCCATGCAGCACCCCCCCTTTAACACCTGTTCGTGGCTTGAACCAAAAGGGGGTGCATCTATATAATACACCGCAGCCCACATCCCTCTCTCTCATTTTTTCACTCTCTTATTTTGGAGCTTAGCAAAGAGGGTGAGAGGTGTGCTAGTTTGTGTTTTCTTCGTATGCACAAGAGGTGTTCAGTGAAATGCCCGAGAGCTCGAATTAAGTTTTCTCGTTGCTCTTTCCTTCTCAGTCGAGGTCGGCAACTTTATCCTTTCATGTGTCATTGATGTACTGTAAAAGTGGTCATCTTCCTATTAATTCATGATGTACTGTAATAATTTTTGATATACGTAATTAATTATATAATGCAGATGAACCGATAATGGATGTACGGTGACCGACGCACTTCTGAGTACATTACGGGCCTCCAAAATTTTATCGTTGTGGCTAAGGCAAACCATGGTCACGATAGTTTTATGTGTTGTCGATGTGTTGACTGTCAAAACAAGAAAGACTACTCAAATACCAAAACCATTCACGTCCACCTGCTTCGGTCTGGGTTTCATGCCCAACTATAATTGTTGGACCAAGCACGGAGAAAAGGGGGTTATGATGGAAGACAACGAAGAAGAAGAGGATGATGACAACTATCATAATATGTATCCTGAATACGATGATACTGCAACGGGGGTAGATGAAGATCAAGAGGCGGAAGATGGGACCGCTGATGACGATCTTGGTCGGGTCATTACTGATGCAAAGGAATAACGTGAAACTGAAAAGGAGAAGGAGAAGCTAGAACAGATGTTAAAGAATCACAAAACATTGTTGTATCCAACTTGCGAAGATGGCCACAAAAATCTAGGTATCACACTGAATTTGCTGCAATAGAAGGCAGAGAACGGTGTGACTGACAGCGCATTTTCAAAGTTGTTGGTAAAAATGAAGAATCTGCTTCCAAGAAATAATGAATTGCCCGACATTACATACCAAGCAAAGAAGGTTGTCTGCCCTCTAGGATTAGACGTGCAGAAGATACATGTCTACATTAATGACTGCATCCTCTACCGCGGTAAGAAGTACGAGAATTTGGATGCATGCCCGGTATGCACTGCACTGCGGTATAAGATCAGACGAGACGACCCTGGCGATGTTGAGGTCGAGGCCCCTAGCAAGAAGGTTCCTGCCAAGGTTATGTGGTATGCTCCTATAATACCACGGTTAAAACGTCTCTTCAGAAACAAAGAGCATGCCAAGTTGTTGCGATGGCACATGAAAGACCATAAGAAAGACGCGATGTTGAGACACCCCGCTGATGGGTCACAGTGGAGAAAAGTCGAGCGAGAGTACTCGAACTTCGCACGTGACGCAAGGAACTTAAGGTTTGGTCTAAGTACAAATGGCATGAATCCTTTTGGTGAGCAGATCTGCAGTCACAGCGCCTGGCCTGTGACTCTATGTATCTATAACCTTCCTCCTTGGTTGTGCATGAAGCGGAAGTTTATTATGATGCCAGTGCTCATCCAAGGCCCGAGGCAACCCGGCAACGACATTGATGTGTACCTAATGCCATTAGTTGAAGAAATTTTACAGTTGTGGGTCAAACCAGGTGTACGTATGTGGGATGAACACAAAGGGGAGCCATTTGACCTACGAGCGTTGCTTTTCGTAACCATCAACGATTGGCCTGCGCTTAGTAACATTTCAGGGCAGACAAACAATGGATTCAAAGCATGCACACACTGTTTAGATGAGACTGAAAGTGTATATTTGGATAAATGTAAGAAGGTTGTGTACCTAGGGCATCGTCGATTTATTTCGAACCTACATCCCATAAGAAATAAAGGCAAGCATTTCAAACGTCTGACAGAACCCCGAAGGAAGCCTGTCCTCCGTACTGGTGAGGAATTATTTGGTATGGTCAAGGACCTAGAAGTAATCTTTGGAAAAGGTCCTGGCAGTCAATCTGTTCCGAATGACGTTGCCGGACACGCGCCCATGTGGAAGAAGCAATCTATATTTTGGGACCTACCCTATTGGAAAGTCCTAGAGGTCCGCTCTTCAATCGACGTGATGCACGTGACGAAGAATATTTGCGTGAACCTGCTAGGCTTCCTGGGAGTGTATGGGAAGACAAAAGATACACCCGAAGCACGGCAGGACCAGCAACGTATGAAAGAACCTGAAAAGCATATGCATCCCGAGAACGAGAAGGGTAAAGGATGTCAATTAACTCCTGCCAGCTACGCTCTTACCAAAGCAGAGAAGGAAATATTTTTTGAATGTTTGGGCAGTATCAAGGTCCTGTCTAGCTTCTCGTCGAATATTAAGGGAATAATCAATATGGCAGAGAAAACAATTCCAAAAACTTAAGTCTCATGACTGCCACGTGATTATGATGCAATTGCTTATGATTGCATTGAGGGGGCTTCTACCTGAAAATGTTCGAGTACCCATTGTGAAGCTTTGTGCATTCCTCAATGCAATATCTCAGAAGGTAATCGATCCAGAAAGCCTACCAGGGTTACAGACAGATGTGGCCCAATGTCTTGTCAGCTTCGAGTTGGTGTTACCACCATCCTTCTTCAATATTATGACGCATCTCCTGCTTACCTAGTAGAAGAGATTGCCATTCTCGGTCCTGTATTTCTACACAATATGTTCCCCTTTGAGAGGTACATGGGAGTCTTAAATAAATATGTTCATAACCGGGCTAGGCCAGAAGGAAGCATCTCCAAGGGCTATGTAACAGAGGAGGTCATTGAGTTCTGTGTTGACTTTATTCCTGACCTTAAGGAGATTGGTGTTCCACAATTACGACATGAGGGGAGACTTCGTGAAAAAGGCACCCTAGGATGTAAAGCAATGATATGTAGGGACGGACATTCTCTCTATGAAGCACACTAAACGGTTTTACAAAGATCTATCTTGGTTACCCCGTATATCAATGAACACAAGAATTTTATACACCTCAAACACCCGGGGCAGTCTAATGAATGGATTAGAAGTGAACACATGGCGAGTTTTGGCGGCTGGCTGCAAAGACTTCTCACGAATAACACCACTATTGGAGATCAGTTGTACTTGTTGGCCAGGACACCATCTTCAACTGTATGTACTTTCCAAGGGTACGAGATAAATAGGAATACATTTTACATGATAGGCCAAGATAAAAAGAGCACCAACCAAAACAGTGGTGTACGCTTCGATGCAGTATAAGACAATAGGAAAAAGACCATGTATTATGGGTTTATAGAGGAGATATGGGAACTTGACTATGGACCTACTTTTAAGGTCCCCTTGTTTCGGTGCAAATGGGTCAAGCTGACAGGAGGAGGGGTTGAGGTAGACAAGAAGTACGGAATGACAACAGTGGATCTCAACAATCTTGGGTACTTAGACAAACCATTCGTCTTAGCCAATGATGTGGCTCAGGTTTTCTATGTGAAGGACATGTCTACCAAACCGAAAAAATAAGCAAACAGATACATCACACGATGAGCCAAAGCGTCACATAGTTCTTTCAGGGAAAAGAAACATCGTGGGAGTGGAGGACAAGATAGACATGTCAGAAGATTATAATAAGTTTGATGAAATTCCGCCCATCAAAGTGAAGGCTGTCCCAACCATCCTGTTAAATGGTGCTGATACTCCATGGTTATGGCCGACACGATCATAAGATTGACTATATGTATTAAATGAGCCATTTTTTGGCACATATATGTATCTTAACATGGAAATCAATGTCATATTTCTTCCGTTAACACTTGGTTCTAAAGAAATGAATTTTTTAATCTTTATTACAAAAAATAAGCCCCTTTAGTCCGGGTTGGTAAAAAATCCGCGCCTCTGTCTTCCGGCCATTTTTCTTCCCGCCATTTTCCCGTCAGTTTTCTTCCCGCCATTTCTCACTATATATATGTAGGATTGGCCTCCATTATTATTGCACATCTCTAGACTCATATCTGCAACCTCATCACTCTTTCCCATGGCTTCCACCGTACCACTTACCCCTAGGGAGGTGGAGGCGCCTTGCGCCTCGAACTACCCCTGCCCGCTGGGCTACTACGTCCCCATCGGCTGGATGCTGAGTGCTGGAAGCATGCCGGTCCCTCCTGTCCCTCTAGGTGTGGCGCGCCGGATGACCATCACGAACCACTACTACTTCAAGCTCACGCCAGAGCAACGGAGGAATCCCAACTAGCATCCCGACTATTTCCCGATTTGGGAAGCCTTCTTCATGGATCGGCATGAGAGGGCGCTCGCCAGGCACGAGGAGGATGGCCCACCTCCTCCGAACTTCAACGAGGCCGGCCGTTGGCTGTGGTGGCGCGGCCGGACTCTCTAGAGCGTCATGGTATACAACACGGCCGGCTCTAACCCCCGCATGCGCTACCCTCAAGTCCATCCCACGTGTACTCAGCCTTCAAGGTTCAACTATGGCGACCTCGACGACGACAGCGACAACGAATGCGGCGAGTACGACGACTACAGTGGCAAGTATTACAGGTGTAGGAAGGAGCATGACTGAATCGCTCCAACATTTCAAAACAAGTTCGGCCGATTGTGATTTAATCTGGCCATGTATCTTAATTTTCAGTTCTTCGATGTATCTTAATTTACAGTCGTGCTTTATATAACTTAGTGTTAGTTGTGTTATGTACTTTAATTCCAGTTCTATTGTAATAAAAATTTCTTCCCGCCCTTTTCCTCCCGCGCATTCTGCCCACCCATTAGAATTTTATTTTTTGAAAAAAAAGTTTTTTGGATTATTTATTCAAATGCAAAAACTTTTCATGTTAAAAGTTTTGTCAGATTCCAAAGTATACAAAAGATGCTAAATTCAAAAATGTTAATAGAAAATAAAATATGATTTGCTCTAATTATTTTTCATTTTCTAAAAATAGGGTTAGATTCCTTTTGAGATGGTTAATATTTCTTAAGTTCAAAGTTTTAGGGTTTGACTATTTTATTTTTTTTCTTAATTGAATAATCAAAATTCATATGTAAGTGTTTTAATCATTTTGAAAAATTTCGTCTATAGTAACTATAAAATGTTTTTATATGAATGGATAGATCTTATTTTTATGAAAATTATGATATATTATTCATATTTTTCTGAGTTGAAATGAAAAAGATATGCATTTTCTAAATTCTATCCTATTTTTGGGAATTAAAATGCCCCCCTTTAACACCAGTTCCAGCCACGAACCGGTGTTAAAGGGGGGGTGCACGCACGAAAAGAATCCCCCCTTTAACACCGGTTCTAGCCATGAACCGGTGTTAAAGAGGGATGCGCGCGCGAAACGAATTCCCCCCCTTTAACACCGGTTCGTGGCTGGAACCAGTGTTAAAAGGGGTATAAAGCAGCAGCTCGCGCACTTCCTCTTTCCCAGCCAGATTTTGGGATCGAGCAGAGGAGTTAGCACGCGGCGGAGAAAATCAACGACGCCGGTAGGCTGCTCGACCGTGTCGTCGCCATCCGCCCTCGTCGCCGCCGCGCCAACGCTGTCCGCCACCGCGCCTTGCCGTCTCCGCACCGCGCGCGCCTCTCCATCGTCGGCCATGCCTCCTCGTCGTCCGCGCCGCCTCGCCGTCGTCGGCCGCCATGCCCTAGGTGATATTTGTTAGGATTTTTGTCAAATTGTTGTCAAATTTTTTGTTAGGATTTTTTGTCAAATTGTTAGGATATTTTTGTTTAGCAATTTTTTGTTAGGATTTTTGTTTAGCAACTATTCCCTTAGGATATTTGTTTAGCAACTATATATATGTGTGTTAGGATTTTTGTCAAATTGTTAGGATATATATTTGTTAGGATATATATTTGTTAGGATATTTTTGTTTAGCAATTTTTTGTTAGGATTTTTGTTTAGAAACTATTCCCTTAGGATTTTTTTAGCAACTATATATATATGTGTGTGTGTTAGGACTTTTAACCAATTGTATTATGGATATGGATATGTATATTAATTGGATCAGGATTATTATTCGAGATGTACTAGCTATATGATGTTATAATAATATTGTATCCGGATTATGCAAGATGTATTAGCTATATCCATGTCATAATATTATTGTATCAGGATTATTCGAGATGCATTATTTTATCAACTGGATTATTCGAGATGTATTACTTGTATCAACTGGTTTTATTCGAGATGTATTACTGATATTTGTGTGATAATATTATTATTTTAGAAATTATGGATCCACTCAGTAGAAACCTTGAAGAGGAAGAAATAATGGAGAACATGATCCATTAGGACACCTCACAATATCTGAACTTGGAGGGACATGATGACAACTCAAGTAGTCGTGGAGAAGATGACGACTCCGGTGAACGCACTTTATTGATTACAAAGTCCGACAAGGTATATGCATGGATTAAGCCTCTGCTGACTTGCATCGATTGATTTGTATATACGTACATATATTAATTAATGCTTTTTCTTCTTTTATCCCTCCGGATCGACCACCCAGCAACAATCTTTTTCTATAAAAAAGAGCAAGCGAGGCGCGAGCCATCGGTTGAAAGATCGTGCAAAGTTCACAATCGAAGCAGTCTGTGTTGATGGCAGGCCGATGGAGTCTAAGAAGGTCGCAGACAAATTTATACGTCAGGATGGAGTTCTTGTTAGGGACCAAATCCCAATCATAATTGAAGAATGGAATAAGATAAAGAAGGGCGATGCTACCTTTGTCGATAAAAGATCCAAAGAAACGCTTTGGACTTCGCTGTTGTTAAATTTCAACCTACCGCCAGAGGAGGATGAAAATAAACCGGTTATAAAGGAAAAGGTCAAAGAGTGGACTCTAAAGAAGATGGCCAAAGCTTTTCGCAACTAGAAGACAAAATTGAACAAATTTGTCAAAGCTAGCGAGACTCCAGATTTCGAAGATGCATATTATGCGAAGATAAGACCTCACCGACCCGAATTTGTGGCATACAAGGAAGGTCCTAAAGTTGCAAAGAGGTCAGAAACCAATAGGCTAAATGCCAAGAAGAAGGAATATCACCAGAGGACGGGGTCAGGTGGCTACATATCTTAGAGGCCTAAGTGGGAGGAAGCTAAGAAGGACTTGCGCGATAGAGGGATCAGACCCCAGACAGAGGGGTGGGAGCTATGTGCGAAGACTTGGTTCTACGGAATCGGGGCAAAGTTGGACCCAGAAACGGGAATGTGTATCTTCCCAAAAATTCATGCCAAACTTGTCAATGAACTCATCGCGACATTCGAGAAAACAGCCGCCAGGACCTTCCATCCCGACAGAGAGAATGACTAGCTGACATGCGCCATCGGTAAAAAAGAACACCCTGGACTAGCACGAGGCACACGGGGTATGGCGTGGAAGGATGGGTTTGTCGCGTGAGGCGATTCTTACAGATGGCGCGACAGAAAAGAAAACGAGCGTACAGACCGAATGACATAGATAGAACAGACACTTATGGCGCTGCAGGCGCAAGTGAACGCACAAAATAGCCAGCAAGCTACCGACCCATCTCAGCGGCATGAAGAGCCTGCATTGGAAGCTACCGACGGCCTAGACTCTACGCGGAAAGCATTGTAGCTTCCACGGAGAACGTGTAGCCCATGCTTGAAATGGCGGGTCCTCGATACCCCGTGGATGAGATCACGGAGAGCGAACACGCTAAGCTACATGTGAAATTAATGGGCTTATCCATTAAGTGTAGGGGTTCGTAGCATGGAAAACAAAAATTTTCTACCGCATACAAACAAACAAGCCAAGATCTATCTACTAGATTGTAGCAACGAGTCGATAGAATAACTCACCCTCGAAGATTCCAAAGTGTTTAACAAGAGCGGATTCTCGTGGGTGATGTAGTCGTACTCTTCCCGATCTCAAGATCGCGTAGACGATCCTTCCGGCGCTGCGTTCCGCCAGCGCTTCCGCAGTCGGTCACACGTTCGGTACTCGACGAAGACCTTCCTCTCCCTTGTTCCAGCAGGCATCGGAGGTTGTCGCACTCTCCTCGCGATTTCGGCAGCACGACGGCGTGGTACCGGAAGTAGAGGGGAGATCTCGCAGGGCTTCGCCTTAAGCCGGAGCGAGTATGGTGGACTATGAGAGAGCCTCGATGATCTAGGGTTTAGACGCACCAAGGAGGAGGCAAGGCCGGCGGCTAGGGTTTGCCTAGGCGGCGGCAGCAGGAGGTGGCGGTGCCGGCGGCTAGGGTTAGGGTTTGCGAGGCGTGGTGTTGTGTCTAGGAGGGGCAGCCCTGCCCCTCCTTATATAGGTGGAGGGGGCGTGCCAAGGGGTGGGGAGTCCCTCCCCAACTCGGTCTCCAAGTGGGCCGGCGGTGGAGGGAGGGAACTCCTCCCCAAGTAGGTTTCCTACTCTCCCTCCACCAACAAAATAGCCATTTGACTTTTTCAAATTGGCGTTTGACTTTTCAAACTAGGATTTGATTTATCCCTTTATTTTGTTCAGCGATGACACCTAGTACATGATGCAACCATTCCAACTTGTTATGACACATTCATGTACCCTTCCCCTCTAGAGTGCCGGATATTCTGGAACCTTCTAGAACATTCCCGATGAAAACACCGGAACCATTCTCCAACCCCGAAACAGGACTTTCCTTATATGAATCTTATTCTCCGGACCATTCCGGATCTCCTCGTGATATTCCGGATCCCATCCGAGACTCCGAACAACATTCCGTCTCTTACTCATCATTCCATAACTACTCAACAACGTCGAATCCTTAAGTGTGTCTCCCTACGGTTCGTGAATTATGCGGACATGATCGAGACACTTCTCCGATCAATAACCAATAGAGGAATCTGGAAATTCATATGGCTCCCACATATTTCTTCGATTACTTTGCGATCGAATGAACCACTTACATACGATACCAATTTCCCTTCGTCTCACGATAGTTTACTTATCCGAGGTTATGATCGTCGGTATCTGTGCATACCTAGTTCAACCTCGTTACTGATAAGTACTCTTTTCTCATTCCCATGATATGTGATCCCTTGTGAGCCAGTCACATGCTTGCAAGCTAATTGGATGACATTCCACCAAGAGGGCCCAGAGTATATCTATCCGTCATATGGATGGACAAATCCCACTCTTGATCCATGTGTCTCAACCAACACTTTCTGAACACTCAATGCCACCTTTATAGCCACCCAGTTACGGTGTGGTGTTTGATGTCATCAAAGCATCCTTCCGGTGAAGGTGATAAGCATGATCTCATGGTCAAAGGAATTAGGTTACTATGTATCAAAAAGCATATAGCAATTGAACTATTAAAATGACTTGATCTTTATGCTACGCTTATCTATAGGAGTATGTCCATCATACCATTCTCCTAACGATATGATCTTGTTGTTAATAACATCTCAATGTTCATGATAGGGAAACCACAATCATTTATTAACCAACAAGCTAGTATTATAAAGAGGCTTTACTAGGGAACTCTATATTTAGTTTACAAATCACACAAGTATTAATGTTTCCTTGTTAATACTATTATAGCATGAATGTAAACATTTATCATAAACACAAAGATATAATAATAACTATATTTATTATTGCCTCTAGGGCATATCTTCAACAGTCTCCCAGTTGCACTAGAGTCAACTAATCTAGATTACATGGTAATATACCGAACACCCATGGCAGTTTGGTGCTGGTCATGTTTTGCCCTCGGGAGAGGTTTAGTCAACGGATCCGCCACATTCAGATCTGTGTGTACTTTGCAAATCTTTATGTCCCCATCTTGGACATGTTATCGAATAGCGTGAAAACGTAGCTTGATGTGCTTCATCTTCTTGTGTGACATTGGTTCTTGCGCATTGGCTATGGCGCCCATGTTATCACAGTAGATAGACATTGGGTCCAGCGCACTAGGAACCACACCGAGCTCTGTAATGAACTCTTTCATCCATATCGCTTCTTGTGAAGCCTCCGAAGCAGCCATGTATTCCGATTCAGTTGAAGATCTCGCCACAACGCTTTGCTTTGCACTCCTCCAGCTAACTGCTGCACCATTCAAAGTAAATAAGTATCCAGATTGTGATTTAGAATCATCCGGATCGGTGTTCCAACTAGCATCGGTGTAACCATTAACAACGAGATGTTCATCACCTCCATAAGAAAGAACCATATCCTTAGTTCTTCTCAAGTACTTAAGGATGTTTTTGACCACTGTCCAATGATCCACACCTGGATCACTTTGATATCTGCTAGTTAAACTAACAACATATGCAATGCCGGGTCTAGTACATAGCATGGCATACATTAGAGATCCTATGGCTGAGGCATAGGGAGTTTTACTCATCCTTTCTCTATCTTCTGCCGTTGTCGGACTTTGAGTTTTACTCAACGTTGTATTGGGCAACATGGGCAAGAACCCTTTCTTTCTATCTTCCATTCCAAACCTCTTTAGAACTTTGTCCAAATATGTACTTTGTGACAATGATATTAGGCGTCTCGATCTATCTCTATAAATCTTTATGCCTAATATGTAAGCTGCTTCGCCAAGATCTTTCATTGAAAAACTATTATTCAAATATTCCTTGACACTATTAAGAAGGTCTACATCATTCCCAATCAATAATATGTCATCTACATATAGTATTAAGAATGCTACAGAGCTCCCACTCACTTTCTTGTAAATACAAGCTTCTCTATAAGTTTGTATAAAACCAAAACTTTTGATTACTTTATTAAAACGTTGATTCCAACTTCGGGATGCTTGCTTCAATCCATATATGGACCGTTGAAGTTTGCATACCTTGTTAGCATCTTTAGGATCGACAAAACCTTTGGGTTGCATCATATACAACTCTTCATCAATGTCTCCATTGAGGAACGCTGTTTTGACATCCATCTGCCATATCTCATAATCATAATATGCAGCGATTGCTAACATAATCCTCACAGACTTTAGCTTCGCTACTGGTGAGAAAGTCTCATCGTAGTAAACTCCTTGAATTTGTCGAAACCCTTTTGTGACAAGTCGAGCTTTACAGACAGTAACATTACCATCAGCATCTGTTTTCTTCTTGAAAATCCATTTGTTCTCGACAGCCTTCCGGCCATCCGGTAAGTCCACCAAAGTCCATACTTGGTTTTCGTACATGGATCCAATCTCGGATTTCATGGCTTCTTGCCATTTATTGGAATCTGGGCTCATCATCGCTTCCTCATACGTCGCAGGGTCATCGGTGTTGTCCACCAACATGACACTCATAACGGGATCATACCAATCAGGAGTGGTACGAGTTCTCGTTGACCTGCGAGGTTCTGTAGCAACTTCAACCGAAGTTTCATGATCATCATAATTAGCTTCCTCTCTTATTGGTGCAGGCACCACAGGAACTTCTTCCGGTGCTACGCTACTTGCAAGTTCGAGAGAAGGTTCGACAACCTCGTCGAGTTCTACTTTCCTTTCAGTCACTTCTTTCGAGAGAAATTCCTTCTCTAGAAAGGATCCATTCTTGGCAACGAAGATTTTGCCTTCGGATCAATGATAGAAGGTATACCCAACAGTTTCCTTTGGGTATCCTATGAAGACGCAGTTTTCCGCTTTGGGTTCAAGCTTGTCCAGCTGTAACTTCTTTACATAGTCTTCGCAACCCCAAACTTTAAGGAACGACAATTTAGGTTTCTTCCCAAACCATAATTCATACGATGTCGTTTCAAACGATTTAGATGGTGCCCTATTTAAAGTGAATGTGGCTGTTTCTAATGCATAACCCCAAAATGATAGCGGTAAATCTATAAGTGGCATCATAGAACGAACCATATCTAAGAGAGTTCGATTACGACGTTCGGACACACCATTACGCTGTGGTGTTCCCAGCGGTGTAAATTGTGAAAGTATTCCACATTTCTTCAAATGCTCGCCAAACTCGTAACTTAGATATTCACCTCCACGATCAGAACGTAGAAATTTAATCTTCTTGTTACGTTGATTCTCAACCTCACTTTGAAATTCCTTAAACTTCTCGAAAGTTTCGGACTTATGTTTCATGAAATAGATATACCCATATCTACTCAAGTCATCCGTGAAGGTAAGAACATAATGATAACCACCGCGCGATGCTACACTCATTGGACCACACACATTGGTATGTATGATTTCCAATAAGTCTGTAGCTCGCTCCATCAGACCAGAAAATGGAGTCTTAGTCATTTTACCCATGAGACATGCTTCGCATCTTTCAAGTGATTCGAAATCAAGTGATTCAAGAAGTCCATCGGAATGGAGTTTCTTCATACGCTTCACTCCAATGTGACCAAGACGACAGTGCCACATATAGGTCGAGTTATCGCTTAATTTCAAACGTTTAGCTTCAATGTTATTAATATGTGTATTTCCACTATCGAGATTCAATAAGAATAGACCATCTATCAAAGGTGCATGTGCATAAAACATATTACTCATATAAATCGAACAACCATTATTCTCTGACTTAAACAAGTAACCGTCTCGCAATAAACAAGATCCCGATATAATGTTCATGCTTAACGCAGGCACCAAATAACAATTATTTAAGTATAAAACTAATCCCGATGGTAGATGAAGAGGTAGCGTGCCGACCGCGATCACATCAACCTTTGATCCGTTTCCCACGCGCATCGTCACCTCGTTCTTCGCTAGCTTCCGTTTATTCTGCAGCACCTGTTTCGAGTTACAAATATGAGCAACCGAACCAGTATCAAATACCCAGGCACTACTACGAGTACTAGTGAGATACACATCAATAACATGTATATCGGATATACCTTTCTTATTGATGTTGCCGTTCTTCAAATCCGCCAAGTATTTTGGGCAATTCCGCTTCCAGTGACCTTCTCCCTTGCAGTAAAAGCACTCTGTATCAGGCTTGGGTCCAGCCTTGGTCTTCTTCGTCGGCGCGGTAACTTTCTTACCACCCTTCTTGAAGTGTCCATTTTGCTTAGACTTGCCTTTCTTGAATTTGGTGGTCTTATTGACCATCAACACTTGGTGCTCTTTCTTGATATCCACTTCTGCAGATTTTAACATGGCAAAGAGTTCTGGCAACTACTTGTTCATGTTTTGCATGTTGTAGTTCATCACAAAGTTCTTGTAACTTGGTGGTAGTGATTGGAGGACACGGTAAATCCCCAAAGCATTAGGAATCACTATACCCAAGCTTTGGAGTTTGTTTGCGTGCCCAGACATCTTAAGCACATGCTCACTGACGGAGCTGCCCTCTTCCATATTGCAGTTAAAGAACTTTTCAGAAGCCTCATAGCTCTCAATTGCCGCGTGAGTCTCAAAGATCAATTTGAGATCACGGACAATATCATGTGGGTCTGAATTCTCAAACCTTTTCTGAAGCTCCGATTCTAAACCATACAAGATAGCACACTGAACTGTGGAGTACTGAGTCTTCCGAGCGAGGTAAACATTCTTTACTTCATCGGTAGCAGTAACTGCAGGTGGGTCACCCAGCGGTGCATCCAGCACATAGGCCAAATTACCAGCATTGAGGACAATCCTCAAATTGCGGAACCAATCCGCGAAGTTGCTTCCATTGTTTTTCAACTTTTCTTTCTCTAGGAACGCATTAAAATTGATGGTAGGGGCCGCCATTGATCTACAACATATTTGCAATAATTTAGACTAAGTTTATGACAAATTGAGTTCTAATTAATAGTTAAATTAATCTAGGTGAACTCCCACTCAAAACAATATCCCTCACATTGTTTTGTGATCACGTGAACCAAATCCACCACATCAAAACCGATCATCACGAGAGTTGATGTAGCTTCAATGGCGAACAATCGACATGTTCATCATATCTACTATATGATTCATGCTTTACCTTTCGGTGATCCGTGTTCTGAGACAATGTTTGTACATGCTAGGCTCGTCAAGATCAAACCTTAGCTTCCGCATGAGCAAATCTGGCTTGCTCACGTTGTATACACTTGCGGAATCTAACACACCCGATCATCACGTGGTGCTTCGAAACAACAAGCTTTAGCAACGGTGCTAACTAAGGATGAACACTTAAGAACTTGAAATTCATGTGCATGAGGGATCATCTTATAATGCTACTGTCGTTAACTAAGCAATACAAGATGCATAAAGGATTAACATCACATGCAATTCATAATATGTGATATGATATGGCCTTTCTTCTTTGTGCTTCCGATCTCCATCTTCAAGCACGAACATGATCTCCATCATCACCGGCATTGCATCAAGGTCAATGACGCCGCTCCATGGTTGTCGTCCACCAGCTTCAACTATTACAACTACTTTGAATAGACACGCGGGTCTTAACAAAATTAAATACAACCATATGGCTCCAGCCGGTTGCCAACATACAATAAGGATCATTGCATACATCAAATATAATCACAATCATGGCCATATCACATCATAGCACACCCCTGCAAAACAAAGTTAGACGCCTCTAATTTCTTTGCATATTTTACGTGGTTTGGGGCTTCCAATAAGTGTCGCTCTAACTTACGGACAAGAACCACAACATTGATGTTTGAACTATCAAGTGCCCGTTGTAAATTGGATCTATACTATAATGGGAGAGACAAACACCCGCAAAGCCACTTATGCAATACAAGTTGCATGTTGAGCGTGGAGCAAGTCTCATGAACGATGTCATGTAAGGTTAGCCCGGGCCGCTTCATCCCATCATACCGCAAGATGCAAAGTACACAAGAAGCAATTGATAATAAAAGCACCACCGCCCACAATGACCATTGTGTTCTACTCGTGCAACATATCTACATATAGACTTGGCTCCGATACCACTGTAGGGGTTCGTAGCATGGAAAACAAAAAATTTCTACCGCATACAAACAAACAAGCTAAGATCTATCTACTAGATTGTAGCAATGAGTCGATAGAATAACTCACCCTCGAAGATTCCAAAGTGTTTAACGAGAGCGGATTCTCGTGGGTGATGTAGTCGTACTCTTCCCGATCTCAAGATCGCGTAGACGATCCTTCCGGCGCTGCGTTCCGGCAGCGCTTCCGCAGTTGGTCACACGTTCGGTACTCGACGAAGACCTTCCTCTCCCTTGTTCCAGCAGGCAGCGGAGGTTGTAGCACTCTCCTCGCGATTTTGGCAGCACGACGGCGTGGTACCGGAAGTAGAGGGGAGATCTCGCAGGGCTTCGCCTTAAGCCGGAGCGAGTATGGTGGACTATGAGAGAGCCTCGATGATCTAGGGTTTAGACGCACCAAGGAGGAGGCAAGGCCGGCGGCTAGGGTTTGCCTAGGCGGCGGCGGCAGCAGGAGGTGGCGGTGCCGGCGGCTAGGGTTAGGGTTTGCGAGGCGTGGTGTTGTGTCTAGGAGGGGCAGCCCTGCCCCTCCTTATATAGGTGGAGGGGGCGTGCCAAGGGGTGGGGAGTCCCTCCCCAACTCGGTCTCCAAGTGGGCCGGCGGTGGAGGGAGGGAACTCCTCCCCAAGTAGGTTTCCTACTCTCCCTCCACCAACAAAATAGCCATTTGACTTTTTCAAATTGGCGTTTGACTTTTCAAACTAGGATTTGATTTATCCCTTTATTTTGTTCAGCGATGACACCTAGTACATGATGCAACCATTCCAACTTGTTATGACACATTCATGTACCCTTCCCCTCTAGAGTGCCGGATATTCTGGAACCTTCTAGAACATTCCCGATGAAAACACCGGAACCATTCTCCAACCCCGAAACAGGACTTTCCTTATATGAATCTTATTCTCCGGACCATTCCGGATCTCCTCGTGATATGCCGGATCCCATCCGAGACTCCGAACAACATTCCGTCTCTTACTCATCATTCCATAACTACTCAACAACGTCGAATCCTTAAGTGTGTCTCCCTACGGTTCGTGAATTATGCGGACATGATCGAGACACTTCTCCGATCAATAACCAATAGAGGAATCTGGAAATTCATATGGCTCCCACATATTTCTTCGATTACTTTGCGATCGAATGAACCACTTACATACGATACCAATTTCCCTTCGTCTCACGATAGTTTACTTATCCGAGGTTATGATCGTCGGTATCTGTGCATACCTAGTTCAACCTCGTTACTGATAAGTACTCTTTTCTCATTCCCATGATATGTGATCCCTTGTGAGCCAGTCACATGCTTGCAAGCTAATTGGATGACATTCCACCAAGAGGGCCCAGAGTATATCTATCCGTCATATGGATGGACAAATCCCACTCTTGATCCATGTGTCTCAACCAACACTTTCTGAACACTCAATGCCACCTTTATAGCCACCCAGTTACGGTGTGGTGTTTGATGTCATCAAAGCATCCTTCCGGTGAAGGTGATAAGCATGATCTCATGGTCGAAGGAATTAGGTTACTATGTATCAAAAAGCATATAGCAATTGAACTATTAAAATGACTTGATCTTTATGCTACGCTTATCTATAGGAGTATGTCCATCATACCATTCTCCTAACGATATGATCTTGTTGTTAATAACATCTCAATGTTCATGATAGGGAAACCACAATCATTTATTAACCAACAAGCTAGTATTATAAAGAGGCTTTACTAGGGAACTCTATATTTAGTTTACAAATCAAACAAGTATTAATGTTTCCTTGTTAATACTATTATAGCATGAATGTAAACATTTTTCATAAACACAAAGATATAATAATAACTATATTTATTATTGCCTCTAGGGCATATCTCCAACATTAAGGTGGCGGTCGGCTATGCCTTACCTCCTGTACCTGGTGGAACTTACCACTCCCGACCGATTCCAGATGGCTATGCTATTGTCGGAGTGGATGAGGTTGTGAAGGAATATGAGGAAGCACAGCTTGACCAAGCTACAGGTGAAGGGGAAACTCAACTAAAATTTGTAGTGAAAAGAACCATTCTCTAGAAGAAGGAACACATCGTGCTTCCAAATTGGAGGATACTGGCTCCCCCGCCGTCTCCACAGCGTCAGTAATCTGAGCCGCCTCATCCGTCTTCAGGTTATCAGAATACTCCCCTGCCGTCTCCGCTGCGTTATCCGTCTCCGCCGCTTCAGCCATCTCCTGCGCGTCAGCCATCTCCGGCACGTCAACATAAGCGAAAGAGCACTGCCACGAAGAGCACTAGTACTACTACCACAAAGAAATCTGCAGGAAACCGTATGCCGAAGAGTTCAAGGAACTACGTCCCACGGGCTTCCGCCAAGCCATTGCCGGTATTACCGCGGAATCGCAACGACGAGGAGAACAAGAGGATCTCAGAAGACGAGGTTAAGAAATTCTTTGCACCTAAACAGGCCGAGCCAAAGTAGAAACTAGATCCAGCGGTGGTGGAGAAGTTTTACAATAATCTTTTGAAACCTGAACCTCCACTTGTGCCGGACTACGAGCGCCAGATTATAAAGGGGGTGCAAGACGGAGGGATTCGGAAAGTAGTAGTCATGCACCCCGGAAAACAATTCCCCTGCTCGGAGAGCAGGAAAACCAATTGTGTGCCCCGCTCCAAGTGTTCGATACACGGATAGCTCCTCCTGTAAATAATTACGAGAAAGAGCTACAAAGAAAGGCCAATGAGATGGGGATGACTTACATTGCATACTTAAACATCATGGGAGACCAATTGACCAAAGACGATGTTAACCCCATACAGCCATGGAAGTACGTGAAGAATCTCGTCAAGAAAGAGGAGCTCAAGAATCTATCAACAAAGATACGAAGATTGCATAAGTGGTACCTTAATTTCTGCAAGACGACAAAGGAAGAATGGATCACAGCGCATATAAGAGATAAGATTTTCTTGTGCGGAGACGACCAGATCACCTTGAACATTCAAGACTTGCATTTTTTATTCAACCAGAAAGAACTCGACAAAGCTGCCATCAGCCTTTATTGTGTGTAAGTACTATTTCTTTAATTTCTATCTCATCTCATTCAATTCATAAATTGCATGTATATATATGCTCACCATATATGTATATATATACTATTATGCAGGAAAAAGGTTATGAAATGCATGAAAGGAGGCCCTTGTGACATTGGGTTCGTTGACCCAAATAGAGTTCATGAAGAAGTGGTAAAACTCAAACCCGGGCAAATAGAAGATTTCTTGCTAACGTATTTACTGAGACAACAAACAAAAAGGGAAATACTATTGCCTTACAACTTCTCGTGAGTGTTACCCTCTCTTGTACACATTCTGTTTCGGCTTGCTCGATGTTAAGTGTAACTGATGATGAGTTATGCGTGCGCAGGTTCCACTTTATCCTGCTAGTCATTCAAGTTGACGCAGGATAAGTCCTTGTCACGGACTCGGCACGAAAAGACAAAGAGCTATGGGCAGACTTTAAAGGATGCTCCAGAGGTAATTTCAATCATATTATCGCACTAAATCGGCAACTTTCGTGACAACAATTAATTAATTACTCATTTATTTATTTTCTTTGCCGGACAGGGTTTGGAAAAGGTTCACGGGCAGGGCCATAGGTGAATGGTCAGAAGAACTAGAATTTGTAGATCAAAATGTAAGTAATACTAGCCAGGTAGGTCTGCGTATCTTTTTGATTCTGCTTTCAATTCCATTATATCATGCTTTATTGATTATTATTTTGATTGAACTCTCTATTCTTGTAAAGTGCGTGTAGCAGAGAGCCGGCAATAACTTATGTGAATACTAAGTTTGCGAGTTCATTCGCAACATGATATGTGCGACAGGCCAAGCCGTACTAGAACAACTTAGAGTACGTAAACGAAATACACAACATTATTTTATTACCATCAGTTGTGTTGAGTTTCATTCTTGTATATATATATATATCGAACGGATGCGGGACAAACTCCTACCATTTGACCGCGTACAAGCCATTGAAGAGGAATTGATGGGGTTCATACTTGATGAGGTCGTCACTCCTGGCGGAAAACTCTATAGATATCCAAAATAAACGCGTACGGAGATATTATATTGTATATATGTTTAAACGTGTTTGTCTTGTACTTGATACTTGAACATATACGGAGAATACCACAATGACGAAGTGTGTGTAATAGTTGCTTAATTAGTGATGTACGTATGTATCGAGATGTATGTGTATACATCTTCCGATCGATCCCCCCCGCCTGTCCCCACCGCCACAGAAATCCGCCCAAAACGGGGCGGCGGCAGAACTCTGCGGCGGCAGAGATTTAGGCTATTTTCCTGCACGGCAGAGAACCTTTAACACCGGTTACGAACCGGTGTTAAAAGGGGTGGCCTAAGCTCTGCGGAAGCCCCCACGTGCGCCACCCTTTAACAGCGGTTTGTATAAGAATTGGTGTTAAAGGGGGCTCTAACACCGAAACCGCAACAGCGGTTCGATAACCGGGTTAGAGACCTCTCCGAACCGGTGTTAGAGGCATACGTGTACACTAGTGCACGCCCCTCGTCGCGGGCACGAGCACCTCTCTCACCCATCAAACGCCCCACGTCCTTCTTGTTTGCGTCTTCCATGACCTCTATTTCCTCCAGCTATTCGACCATGCCAGGTTGATCAATCGTCCTTGAGAAAATCACCCCATTTGAGGTTATTTATGTCATGTTCTTCCGAACCACACTCCAAATAACTATGGCCAAGAAAGCCACAAGCACCACAAAATTTTGGAATATTTTCATACATCACTTGGTAGAACTCACATTGTCCAGCTCTAGAAATTGTAACAAATCTAGCAAGCACTTCCTTGACATCTAGCTTCACTCGGACATGCACGAAATTACCTTTGCTTTGAAATTTTAATTCAGTACTTATCACTTCTCCAATCTTTTTCTAAGTCAGATTCTTGATGAAAGCATCGTTCCTATATCCCACCGGGAGCTTGTGTATTTGAATCCATGCATCAAAATAGTTCAGATCAACAGATTCTATGGGTGACAAACCATCATATTTTTCAATGCACACCGCGTTTTATCTGAATAACCAGGGTCCACCCTGCTCCACTTTGATCCAATCACCTAGACAAAAACATTGCACTGCAAAAAGATTTTCCTCCGGTGCTGAAATCTCACCTCCTTTGCGGGGCTCCACGCCACTATCATGTTTTGTTCAAACGCTTGAGGGCTGAAGCAGTTCGAGGTATGTACCCTAGCAAGTGCCATCCACTTGATCCCTTCATTCGGAGCAGCTTCTTCCTCTTCAAAGATTAGGTCATCAATTTCATCGTCCTCAATCCCCAAACGATGAAGGAGATCATCCAAAGCCTCTGCTTTCTTTCCTGATCCGCCAGGTTGGATTGACGTACTCGCCGCCGGGCTCGCCATCACCTCCGTGAGAATTGGCACTCCAATCCCTGAGAACATAAACGGACGCAGCGTCCCTGCAGCCCGGGCGTGTGCCCAGGCTTCGGACCTGGACGACAAGCCTAATTACTATTTATCAAAGGTAAAAATTAGTAGAATTAGCCTCTAAATTAAGAGTTTGCCCGGGCTTTGGAAAAAAAATTTAGATTCGCCACTGCCTGAGAAGACCGGGGACAGGGAGTCAGATGCAGAGAAGAAGACCCTTCGTAGCTGAGCTAGCCGGGTCCAACAGGAACTCCACACCCGGGATTACCGCTGGCGGGAGGAAGTATAACCCTAGTCTCCCTGTTAGTCGCCTAACAAAGCCCTAGATCACACGTACGTATTTGATTCTTATATAGCTACAAAAACGAGAAGAAACATTCCCGTGCAAGTAACCAGGGCCGGCGCTGAGGGATTGCGACCCTGGCATCGGCCAGGGGCCCACGGTCGAAGGGGGCCCAAAAGTTTGTACTCACAACGGGTATACATCTGCTGCCTAGTGGCCACGACGCGAGAAACAACAGTTTCAATAAAAAAAAGCAGGCACAACGTGTCATGTCATGCGACCAGGAAATCAAAAAGGCTAAATACGACACGACGCACCAGGCTTACAAGTTATGACACGTTATGACGCTGGCCACATGGGTTACGACACGTCGCGAACTCTTCTCTTCTCCTCGACTCTTCGGGAATCGGTCGGACTCCACGTGTCGATCTCTAGGGCCCTGCCTCCCTGACTCGACGATCACAGATTCGTAGGTCATCTATTGCCTATCGCCTATCGCCTATCGGGATCACCAATTCACCAGCGGCAGGCCCTGATCCTCACTCCTCAATCCTCATACGGTAGTCGCTAGTCGAATCAGACCGTAGAAGACAGCCCCGATCTGCTAGTACTGGTATATTAAATCTCAGCTTGCATGTCTTTTGTCTTTTATTATTCTATTTTTGTTTTTAATTATTTACATGATTATGATGTAGTCGATTCCTTCTTTGATGTAGTCTATTTTTGATCTTGAGATTGTACTCAATGATTTTGCATCTAGAAATACCCGAAAAAGCTTTTTGGTGAGGCATTGAAGCAATATTATCATTGGAATTATTTCTTATTTGAGTTAATCAAACTAGCAACAAATACTACTTATTATATTTTGAGACTAAAATGTATGGTTGGATGTTAACTTTTATTTTGAAAGTGCTAGTAGATACATAAATGATAATTTTTCTTAGTATGTTTATATATATATATATATGCAAAATAGTGGGATACTCACCCGGCTAGCTATGCATGCCCACACCACCATAGGATTAAAATAAGAGAGCACAATTTAGATTAACAGATGTGATATAGATCTATTAGGGGAACTAACAGACGTTGTATCAGGAGCACAATGTTGGTTTCAGACGCAAACGACGCATGTCATCCACACACATAAATCCTTTCCACGATATGGCTTATCCACACACATAAGTCCTCTCCATGGTGTGGCCTTTACCATGACAACATGCCTTTCATTTCACATATTTTAAGACACGAGCCAAAAACATACAACTTCTCCAAACTAAAATAGAGTGTGACGTCGTTCAACCGGCATAGGTGCATTGAGGCGTCTCCAAATTTGATGTTTCATCTCCGTGAGTTCACTCACATGAATTAGTTCAGGCGTTTTCTATGTTTTTTATGTGATTAATCAAGGGTTTTTCCTAGCTTCACATACCGTTTTTTAAATAAAAAATAAGATCCACAACCACATGGATATGGTATCCATGGCACATGTGGTAACCAACAAACATGTGACTGTGTTGTTCATGGCACCTATTAAAACCACAAACATGTGACTGTGGTGTCTGTGGCACCTGTGAAAACCACAACCATGTGACCGTGGTGTTCAAGACACATGGGAGGAAACAATCTACATCTCCTAAAACCTATGCTTAGCAAAATTTAACGGATGACGATCGTATGAACATGCGCAGCTAGCCTGGTGGGTATTGTCATATATATATATATATATTTTTTGCTACCCACCATGCTACCTGAGCACGCATGCATTGTCATCCGATATAGCCATCATATGATCCCGCAATATTTGTATCGTCGGTTGTTGGCATTATTCCGCTAACGGTGTCCTCTTGCCATCCGTCAAATTCTGCTAAGAATAGGTCGTAGGACATGTCCTTTGTCCTTTCACTTGTCTCTTAGATACCACCCTCACATCGTTGTGGTTTTCATTTATATCTTAGGTACCATCGTCACATTGTTGTGGTTTTTTACATGTACCGTAGACACCACAGTCATATGTTTTGTGATTTCCAGAGGATGCACTGGATACCACATACATTTGTTCGTGGCTTGTCCGGCTAACTTGGCTTGTTATTTTGCCATGCTTTTTATCCCTCATTCCCGCGAAAGCTACATGGCACTACATAGAGGCACCAAGTGAACATAGGGTACCGCAAAAAAAAGCTCACAAACACCATGCATGCACCATTGCTCACGACTGTCAAAGTGCAGCAACCTGCAAAGGGTTTATGAAAAACCTTCCAGCCTGCATCGAATCCGTCCTATGCGCCGCTTGATTGATAAATGTCATGAAAAATGTGAAAAGACGAAATCACAAAGAGTAAAACCTCAAAGAGATAAGAAGGGAGGTGTAACGGAAGTATCTTCCCTATCGTGCACACTCTAGTGCGAAATCGCAACAGGCTATCGGTATTTTATTTGGTCGAGAACTGTATATATATCGTATTTCGTGTGTAATTTTTTTATATGACCCACTTAGCCAATGGTCAATCGCATCCGTCATCCCCTATTTCCCCCAAAACAATATTATGTATCTTTCCACACATCGCACCGGGTGAATTTGGGCAATAAAAGGTGCACTAGTTACTAAAAGACCGACATAGTTAGTATATGGTAACAAAGGCGTATTGGTGAACAAACAAATATTAATAAAAGTAGTAGTGCTTTTTATTACAAGACGTGCTTGGATATGTCGGATGGTGCCGTGTGGACAAAGACTAACAAGCAATACTAAATGACGGGCTATAATGGGAAGTGAAACAGACAAGCAGGCGCAATTCCCTCCGCAACACATGTTACTTCTAGGATTTATGGTTTGTCATTGTCGAAGATGCCGATGATGACGATGTTCTTCCCTTTATCGCCGCCTTCATGTTTGTTCCTGGCTTGCTCCACTTTGATAGAAGGCCCTTCCATATCGTCATATGTGACGTTGCAGACGTCTTCAAGCCAATCGTCGACCGTCTCGCTCTCCTTCATGTTTGCTTTTTGAGCAGCCCGGCTTGCTTCAGCTTTCATCTCTGTACGGCGCGAGTCACGTACAACGAGCTTGTAGTCTTCGTCATCCATGACGGAGTCGTTGTCGCTTGGTAAGGAGTAGTCCTTGATGTCATCAGAGTCGGAGGGAAGAAATGACTTGATACCTTCAGCGTCACTGAGCATGGAGTGGTACCGAGGCGTCTCTTCATTTGAGAGTGTGGCGTCGTGACCTATGACGGATTGTCTCACTCTAGCGATGCCCTCTAAATTCTCTGGTGGTAGCGTCTAAGATGTTGGAAAATTGATGCATGTGGGTGGAAAATCGCATAATGAAACATAAAAAAGGTACATTCTTGACGCCTCAACGGACCCGTGGGCTGAGCGAGAGGACACCCTATTTCATTTTGGTGAAAAGTGTATGTTCTTGGTTCGTGGGAAGACGCATGTTCTTGGTTGTGTATCCTAGCATGTTGTGACATGACACATGTTCTTGGTTGTGTGTCCTAACTGAAGGGAATATGCTCTGAGAGGCAATAATAAAGTGTTTATTATGTGTATTCCAAGTATATGATAAATGTTTATTTTGCATGCTATAATTGTATTAATACGGAAACATTAATACATATGTGTTTAATAAACAAACAGAAAGTTCCTAGTTATGCCTCTCTCATAAACTAGCTCGTTGATTAACAAGATGATCAAGGTTTCCTGATCATGGACATTGGATGTTGTTAATAACAGGATCACAATATTAGTATAATGGTGTGATGAACATTCATCCAAAGTATAGCATTACGATCAAAGTCATTGAGTTTATAATGCTATAACAACTTACGAAGTGATCATAATCCTTAGACCATGAGATCATGTCAATCACTAACACCGGAAGAGTTTCTTGATAACATCAAACGTCACACCGTAACAGGGTGATTATAAAGATGGATTCAGAACTAATAAAGTGTTATGTTGAGGCTCATGGATCGAGAGTGGAATTTGTTCATCCCGATGACGGATAGATATACTCTGGGCCCTCTCGGTGATATCACATTGATTAGCTTGCAAGCAAGTGATTTGATCACTAGAATGTTATATCACGGGAACGAGAAAAGAGTGCATGTCAGTAACGAGATCAAACTAGGTATGGAGATACCGATGATCGAATCTCGAACATGTAATATATCGTGAAACAAAGGGATTAAGATACTAGCGTAAAAGGTTCCGACGATCACAAGAAAGTCATCGTTGAATGTGTGGGAGTCAGTATGGGTCTCCAGATCCCGCTTCTGATTATTGATCCGAGAGGGGTCTCGATCATGTCCGCATTATTCACGGACCGTAGGGTGACACACTTAAGAGACACCGACATCCAATTGGAGCAAAAGTTTCATGCCGAAAGAATGAACAAGCGCAGGAATTTATTTCACTAGATACCGAAACAGGTTTTCGGGTGAAATTGCATAAAGTGGTTATGCATGTGAAATGGAATTCTAGCAAGGGGTTATTTGTGAATGTTTGTCATTAAAGTAATTGACAAAATTCTGAATAAAATAAAAGAGTTTTATTTAATGAGAGTTTGCATTAAATTTGGTGGAAATTTAATGGGAATTTGAGTGGATTTTTGAGTGGAGAAAATTGAAGGGCCATTTTGTGAGTGGAGTGTCCACCCACATGAATGAAGGAGGGGAGGGGGCAGCCCCCATGGCCGGCGGACACCCCCTTGGGTGCCCCCCTCCTCCTATAAAAGGAGCCCCTCCTCTCACTTGTCTCTCACACCTCCTCGTGAAGGATCTCTCTCCCCCTCTAGAATTTATCCCCCATGGTCTCGGACTAGCGAGATACATGTTCCCGGTGGCTATTCGGCAAGAAAGAGTTGTGCTTCCGCTGTATCACTGGAGCGAGGAGGCGGAGGTTGCTCGGTGCCTCGAACGTGTGTGCGAGCACGGATGCGCTGCTGATTTGCGGCGCTAGGACTTTCTCTCGATCTTGAGATCGGCAAGAGATTGTCTACATCAACCACGAGTTGAACTCATTAAGCTTTGTCGGTCTTCAAGGGTATGTTCTCTACGGATATACATCCGCCCGTTGTTTGTATCTAATAGATAGATCTTGGTACATAGTTCACATAGTAGGAATTTTTTTGTTTTCTATGCTGCGAACCCTACAGTGGTATCAGAGCCGGATCTATGCGTAGATGCTTTACATGGGTAGTACACATATGAGTATGTGGGCGATGATGATCATGTTGTTGCTCCTTAGTTGTAATTTTGGATATTGGTGGCATAGTGGGATGAAGCGGCCCGGACAAACTTTACATGTCCTCGCACATGAGACCTGTTCCACGCTTGACATGCAACTAGTTTGCATAAGTGGCTAGCGGGTGTCTGTCTCTCCTACTATAGTCAATATCTATTTTGCAACGAGTTGTCAACAATTTGGTTATCCTCGTTGTGGTTCATGTTCGTAGGTAAGAACGGTTCTATCTCGAAAGCCCTAAGCCACGTAAAACTTGCAATGGATAAATTAGAAGCGTCTAGTTTAGATTGTTGCTGGGCTAGTGTTATGATATGGTGATGTTGTAAGTAGAAGTATGAGATGATACTCTTACAACATACATAACGTGTAATCTCCATAGACCTTGGACTTACACATATAGGTATGATAGTGATCATACCACGGTGCACATGATAGAGATCCTATGCGGTAACCATATCATTTCACTAATAAACATGTGATGTTTGATAGCATCTTATATTGCTTGTTTAGCGCTTTGTTAGCATAATAAGATGATCCCTCATTTAAATATCAAGATAAGAATGTGTTGTTCCTTTAGTATGCACCGATTATGTTTCGTCGCTCCAAGACATCACGTGATGATCGGGTGTTCTTGGATCCACGACCATATTTCGGGTGTAAAACAGTTACACACGCGAATACTAAGGTTCTAACTTGGCGAGCCTAGCATGTACAGACATGGCCTCGGAACACGGACCGAAAGGTTAAGCATGAGTCATATAGTTGATATGATGCCCATTTGATGCTCGCCTTTGAAGCTATACCGACTCACGTGATGATCGGACTTGGTATAGTGGATTTGGTTAATGTAATCACCAAAAAGGCACGAGGGATGCCGTTTTTGAGTGGGAGTTCATTTGTAATATGGATTAGTTGAACTCAAGTGTTGATGATCAATAGGAACACTGGTTTCAAGAAACACAAGAAGGGAAAACGGAAGGGAAGTAAGGGCGGCAAGTCTGTTGCCGTGCCTGAAAAGAAACCCCGAGTTGGACCTAAGTCTGATACCGAGTGCTACTATTGTAAGGGGACTGGACACTGGAAGAGCAACTGCCCCAAGTATTTGGCAGACAAGAAGGCCGGCAAGGCAAACAAAGGTATATATGATATACATGTTATTGATGTGTACTTGACTAGTGCTCGCAGTAGCACCTGGGTATTTGATACCGGTTCAGTTGCTAATATTTTTAACTCGAATCAGGGGCTGCGGAACAAGCGACCATTAGCAAGGGGTGAGGTCAAGATGCGTGTCGGCAATGGATCAAGCGTTGATGTGATCGCCGTCGGAACGCTGCCTCTCCATTTGCCGTCGGGATTAGTTATAAACTTGAATAATTGTTATCTGGTGCCTGCACTGAGCATGAACATTGTATCTGGATCGTGTTTGATGCGAAGTGGTTATTCATTTAAATCCGAGAACAATGGTTGTTCCATTTATATGAATGAAATCTTTTATGGTCATGCTCCGATGATGAATGGTTTATTTCTATTAGATCTCGATGATAATGTTACACATATTCATAATGTTGATGCTAAAAGGATTAAACTTAATGATGATATATCCGCATATATGTGGCACTACCGTCTAGGTCATATTGGCGTTAAACGCATGAAGAAACTCCATTCAGATGGACTTTTGGAATCACTTTATTTTGAATCATTTGATACATGTGAGCCATGCCTTATGGGCAAGACGACTAGAACGCCGTTTTCCGGTTCAATGGAACGGGCGACATATTTATTGGAAATCATACATTCTGATGTATGTGGTCCAATGAGTGTGTCGGTGCGAGGTGGATATCGTTATTTTTTTACTTTCACGGATGATTTGAGTAGATACGGTTATATCTACTTGATGAAACACAAGTCTGAAACCTTTGAAAAGTTCAAGGAATTTCAGAATGAAGTGGAAAATCATCGTAATAGAAAGATCAAATTTCTACGGTCCGACCGTGGATGTGAGTATCTAAGTTACGAGTTTAGCACTCACATGAAAGAGTGTGGAATTGTTTCACAACTCACGCCTGCCAGAAGACCACAGCGAAATGGTGTGTCGGAACGTCGTAATCGTACTTTATTAGATATGGTTCGATCTATGATGTCTCTGACGGACTTGCCGTTGTCATTTTGGGGTTATGCACTAGAAACTGCTGCATTCACTTTAAATCGGGCACCATCTAAATGCGTTGAAAAGACATCGTATGAATTGTGGTTTGGAAACAAACCTAAGCTGTCATTTCTTAAAGTTTGGGGTTGCGATGTTTATGTGAAGAAACTTCAACCGGATAAACTCGAACCCAAAGCGGAAAAATGCGTCTTCATAGGATACCCTAAGGAAACTATTGGGTATTCCTTATATCACAGATCCGAGGGCAAGGTTTTTGTTGCCAAGACTGGATCCTTTCTAGAGAAAGAGTTTCTCGCGAAAGGTGTGAGTAGTCGGAAGGTAGAACTCGAAGAGGTTATTGAACCTTCTCTTCAAAGTATGGCGAGTAGCGCAGCGCCGGAAGTTGTTCCGGAGTTGGCTCCACCTGTTGAAGAGGGAACTAATGATAATGATCATGAAACTCCGAAAGAGAGCACTACCGAACCTCGCAGGTCAAGCAGGACGCGTGCAGCTCCCGAGTTGTACGGAAATCCTGTCATAAATTTCATGGTTGATGAAAATGATGACCCTGCGACGTATGAAGAAGCAATCATGAGCCCGGATTCCAACAAATGGTTAGAAGCCATGAAATCCGAGATGGAATCCATGTATGAAAATCAAGTTTGGAACTTGGTGGAATTACCTCACGACCGTAAGGCCGTGGAGAACAAATGGATTTTCAAAAGGAAAACTGATGCTGGTGGTAATGTGACCGTCTATAAAGCTCGACTTGTCGCAAGGTGGTTTCGACAAATTCAAGGAGTTGACTACGATGAGACATTCTCTCCCGTAGCGATGCTAAAGTCAGTTAGGATTATGTTAGCAATTGCTACATATTTCGATTATGAGATATGGCAGATGGATGTCAAAACCGCGTTTCTCAATGGTAATATTGAAGAAGAGTTGTATATGATACAACCAAAGGGTTTTGTCGATCCTAAGGATGCTAACAAGGTGTGCAAGCTTCAGCGATCCATCTATGGATTGAAGCAAGCATCACGAAGTTGGAATCTCCGCTTTGATGAGGTGATCAAAGAGTTTGGATTTGTCCAAACTTATGGAGAAGCTTGTATTTATAAGAAAGTGAGTGGGAGCAATGTGGCATTTCTGATATTATATGTGGATGACATATTATTGATCGGAAATGATATAGATCTTTTAAACAGTGTTAAAAGTTATCTAAACAACAAATTTTCAATGAAGGACCTAGGTGAAGCGTCATACATATTAGGCATAAAGATCTATAGAGATAGATCAAGGCGCCTAATAGGGCTATCGCAAAGTACATACCTTGATAAGATTTTAAAGAAGTTTAAAATGGACGGAAGTAAGAAGGGGTTCTTACCTATGTTGCAAGGCAAGACATTGAGTAAGACTCAAAGTCCGGCTTCGGGGGAAGAAAGAGAGATAATGGACAAAGTCCCCTATGCTTCAGCCATAGGCTCTATAATGTACGCCATGCTATGTACAAGACTGGATGTGGCACATGCTATTAGTTTGACTAGTAGGTACCAATCGGATCCAGGTTCAGAACACTGGATAGCGGTCAAGAATATCCTTAAGTACTTACGAAGAACCAAGGATATGTTTCTTGTATACGAAGGTGAAGAAGAGCTCATCGCTAAGTGTTATGTTGACGCTAGCTTTGACACCGATCCGGATGACTCTAAGTCTCAATCCGGATACGTATTTCTCATGAATGGTGGAGCGGTTAGTTGGAGGAGCTCCAAATAACCTGTGGTAGCAGGATCAACAACGGAGGCCGAATGTGTTGCTGCTTTAGAAGCGGCTCAGGAAGCAGTTTGGATGAAGGAGTTCATATCCGAACTAGGAGTGGTTGCAAACGCGTTGGACCCAATGGTGATCTATTGTGACAACAATGGTGCCATTGCCAATGATAAAGAACCAAGGTCTCACAAGCATTCCAAGCATATTATTCACTCCATCCGCGAACATGTCAAGGATGGAGATATAAAGATTTGTAAAGTACATACGGATCTCAATGTAGCAGATCCGTTGAGCAAAACATGATCAACACCAGAACTCAATGGGTGTTATATTTATCACTATGTAACTAGATTATTGTCTCTAGTGCAAGTGGGAGACTGAAGGGAATATGTCCTAGAGGCAATAATAAAGTGTTTATTATGTGTATTCCAAGTATATGATAGATGTTTATTTTGCATGCTATAATCGTATTAATACGGAAACATTAATACATGTGTGTTTAATAAACAAACAGAAAGTTCCTAGTTATGCCTCTCTCATAAACTAGCTCGTTGATTAACAAGATGATCAAGGTTTCCTGATCATGGACATTGGATGTTGTTAATAACGGGATCACAACATTAGTGTAATGGTGTGATGAACATTCATCCGAAGTATAGCATTATGATCAAAGTCATTGAGTTTATATTGCTATAACAACTTACGAAGTGATCATAATCCTTAGACCATGAGATCATGTCAATCACTAACACCAGAAGAGTTTCTTGATAACATCAAACATCACACCGTAACAAGGTGATTATAAAGATGGATTCAGAACTAATAAAGTGTTATGTTGAGGCTCATGGATCGATAGTGGAATTTGTTCATCCCGATGACGGATAGATATACTCTGGGCCCTCTCGGTGATATCACATTGATTAGCTTGCAAGCAAATGATTTGATCACTAGAATGTTATATCACGGGAATGAGAAAAGAGTGCATATCAGTAACGAGATCAAACTAGGTATGGAGATACCGATGATCGAATCTCGGACATGTAATATATCGTGAAACAAAGGTATTAAGATACTAGCGTAAAAGGTTTCGACGATCACAAGAAAGTCATCGTTGAATGTGTGGGAGTCAGTATGGGTCTCCAGATCCCGCTTCTGATTATTGATCCGAGAGGGGTCTCGATCATGTCCGCATTATTCACGAACCACAGGGTGACACACTTAAGAGACACCGACATCCAATTGGAGCAAAAGTTTCATGCCGAAAGAATGAACAAGCGCAGGAATTTATTTCACTAGATACCGAAACAGGTTTTCGGGTGAAATTGCATAAAGTGGTTATGCATGTGAAATGGAATTCTAGCAAGGGATTATTTGTGAATGTTTGTCATTAAAGTAATTGACAAAATTCTGAATAAAATAAAAGAGTTTTTTTAATTAGAGTTTGCATTAAATTTGGTGGAAATTTAATGGGAATTTGAGTGGATTTTTGAGTGGAGAAAATTGAAGGGACATTTTTTGAGTGGAGTGTCCACCCACATGAATGAAGGAGGGGAGGGGGCAGCCCCCATGGCCGGCGGCCACCCCCTTGGGTGCCCCCCTCCTCCTATAAAAGTAGCCCCTCCTCTCACTTGTCTCTCACACCTCCTCGTGAAGGATCTCTCTCCCCCTCTAGAATTTATCCACCATGGTCTCGGACTAGCGAGATACATGTTCCTGGTGGCTATTCGGCAAGAAAGAGTTGTGCTTCCGCTGCATCGCTGGAGCGAGGAGGCGGAGGTTGCTCGGTGCCTCGAACGTGTGTGCGAGCACGGATGCGCTGCTGATATGCGGCGCTAGGACTTCCTCTCGATCTTGAGATCGGCAAGAGATCGTCTACATCAACCACGAGTTGAACTCGTTGAGCTTTGTCGGTCTTCAAGGGTATGTTCTCTACGGATATACATCCGCCCGTTGTTTGTATCTAATAGATAGATCTTGGTACATAGTTCACATCGTAGGAAATTTTTTGTTTTCTATGCTGCGAACCCTACACTAACATGCATGACATGCAAAAAACGCCTGTTGTCGTGATAAATTTCAAAGCTAGGAACTTCTGTGTGTGGATGGGTAAGACCGTGAGAAGACCCCATATGTGTGGATGGCATGCGTAACACCGTGGTAAGAACTCCTATGTATGTGGATGGCATGCGTCATTTACTTCTAAAATTAACCTTATGCTCCTGATACAATGGCCGTTAGTTTTTCTAATGGGTTTATATTACATTCGTTAATTAGATTGTGCTCTCCTCTTTCAATCCTATGGCGTTGGGGACATGCACAGCTAGCCGGGTGAGTATCCCACTATTTCCCATATATATATATATATATATATATATATATATATATATATATATATATATATATTTGAAACAATCGGCAGCATCAAGGGTTCTCAGAGACGGCGTGAGGAGATGTAATCACGGCACAAGCCGGCGTGATCTTTTTGGACAACGTTCTTACAACGGTTGGACCAAAGAGTAATGTCGATAGCAATATTGCAAATGGTTACATAAGTACATTGATCAATGTTTCTAAAAATCAATGTGTTCCTAGCGTCCGAAATTTTTACAAAGCACAACGAGTGCGGCCACGGGCCAGATGGAAGGAGGCAGGCCAGAAGGAACCGGAGTCATCCAGATATCTGAGAAGCTATCGAAGGAGGGATGAATACCAAGACTATTCCAGACCTCAAGAGTGTGAGGACAGAGGAAGTAAAGGTGGTCACGATGTTAGCGAGTTAGGTGTTTTCGTGTATGACAAGTTGTACATCATCGGTTCATGCTGATAAGGACCGATGGTTTGTTCTGATCTTATCTATATATCGGTTGTAACAACTTTGATGTAAATCCTTGCCGGTGGTTGGAGAACCGAGCCTATTTAACATGTAGGATGTGCCCAACACGGGACAACACATCTTCACACAATTTCACATGGTATCAGAGCCGAACTCCTATCACATCTAGCTTTCCCATCTCACCACGACCAAAACCAATCTAGAAGTCATGGCCTCTTCGGTCTCGAGCTCGCCCTTCACCAGTGCTCCTGTCAAGCTCACGAAGAGCAACTTCGTCACCTGGCAGGCCATCGTGCTGCCAGCCATCCGAGGCGCCAGGCTCGAGGCCTTCCTCGACATAGATCAGGAGGCGTCGGCGCAGGAGATCGTCGTCAAGGATGGCGACACCACCGTCAAGCAGGAAAACCGGACTACGGTGTCTGGGTGGCTCGGGACCAACAGGTCCTGAGTTTCCTCGTCTCCTCTCTATCACCGGAGATTCTACCTCACGTCGTCAGCGCCAAGACAGCAGCTGCCTTGTGGGACATCGTGAACGAGATGTTCACGGCCAGATCCTGCGCCAACACCACCAATCTGCGCATCGCCCTCGCCACGGCAGAAAAGGGCGCCATGACCATGTCCGAGTACGTCGCTTACATGAAGACGCTGGAAAACGAGATGGCTTCTGCAGGCAAGCCACTCGATGATGAGGACATGGTCTCCTACATCCTCGTCGGCCTCAAGGATCCCACCTACGAAGGTCTCATCGCCGCCATCCTTGCACGCACTGATGAAATCTCGGTGAGCGAACTGTATTCACAACTTTTGTCTTATGAAAGCCGCTAGCATATGCGCCGTGGATCAAGCTCGCCATAGTCCTCGGTCAACGCCGCCATGGGTGGTGGTCGTCTACATTTTGGGCGCGGAGGAGGTCGTGGCCCCCCAGGGTCGCGACAACAATGGAGGCAGCGGCAACGGCGGCTACGGCAGCGCCGGCTACGGCAACAACAACAACAACACCAACAGCAACAACAACAACAACAACAACAACAACAACAACAACAACAACAACAACAACAACAACAACAACAACAACAACAACAACAACAACAACAACAACGACAACAACAACGACGACAACAACAACAACAACGACAACGACAACAACAACAACAACAACAACAACAACAACAACAACAACAACAACAACAACAACAACAACAACAACAACAACAACAACAACAACAACAACAACAACAACAACAACAACAACAACAACAACAACAACAACAACAACAACAACAACAACGGCAACCGTGGCCGCGGCAACTACAACAACAATCGTCACGGTCGTGGTAATGGCAATGGCGGGAACCGTCCGCGCTGCCAACTGTGCCATGTCACGGGCCATGTAGTCAATGACTGCTGGTACCATTTCGATCCGAAATTTGTCCCGAGAGAGAGGACCGCCAACGCCGCCACCTACAACAACAATGGCGGCTACAGCAACAACTATGGTGGCAATGGCTGGGTGATGGACACCGGGCGCCACCGACCATGTCACAAGCGAGCTAGAGAAGCTCCATGCCCATGACAACTATCATGGCAATGAACAAGTTCACACCGCCAACGGTGCAGGTATGGACATTAACCACATTGGTCATTCTCTTATTTCAACCCATGATCGAAACCTCAATTTCAAAGATGTTCTCCATGTTCCTAATGCTAGTCAAAATCTTATTTCTGCACATCGTATTACAAATGATAATGGTGTTTTTGTTGAAATTCACCCACAATTATTTTGCATCAAGGACTTGGCCATGAGGAGGGTTCTATTTGATGGACCATGCCAAGATGGTCTCTATCCTGTTCCTGCATCCTCTCCACCATCATCATCATCCAAGTGAGTCTATGGAGTCGTCAAGCCATCCCATCATAGGTGGCATAGTCATCTAGGACATCCAGCATCGTCTATTGTCCAACAAGTTATTAGTAAAAATAATCTCCCTTGTTCCAGTGAGAATAATAAGTCTATATGTGAAGCATGTCAAAAGGCAAAAGGTCATCAATTTCCTTATTCTCGTTTCACTAGTGTTTCACATCATTCATTAGAGTTGATTTTTTCTGATGTATGGGACCATGCCCCTGATTCTTTTGGCAATAAAAACTATTATATTAGCTTCATTGATGATTATAGAAAGTTTACATGGATCTATGTGATCAAACATCGCTCTGAAGTGTTTAATATCTTTCATCAATTCCAAGCACTTGTTGAGAGACGTTTTGAAAGGAAAATTATAACCTTGCAATCCGATTGGGGGGGGGAGAATATGAGCGTTTAAATTCCTTTTTTGAGAAAATTGGAATTACCCATCATGTATCCTGTCCTCATGCTCATCACCAGAATGGATCCGCTGAGAGAAAACATCGTCACATTGTAGAGGTTAGACTATCTCTTCTAGCCCATGCCTCCATGCCTCTTAAATATTGGGATGAGGCTTTTATTGCCGCAGTTTATCTCATTAATCGACTCCCACAAAGCTTCTTCAATTTTCTACTCCCCTAGAAATTTTAGAAGACATCAAACCTGATTATCCCTCCATGCGTATTTTTGGATGCGCTTATTATCTCAACTACGTCCTTTCAATGCTAGGAAACTCCAATATCGCTCCATACAATGCGTGTTCCTTGGATATAGTAATCTTCACAAAGGATTTAAATGCCTAGATATTAAATCAGGCCATATATATATATATATATATATATATATATATATATATATATATATATATATATATATATATATATATATATATATCGAGATGTAATATTCGATGAAACCGTTTTCCCTTTTTCTAAACTTCATGCTAATGCTGGTCAGCGTTTTAGGGGAGAACTCCTTCTGCTCCCTTCGAATCTTCTCAATTCTAACACAATGGATCCAAGGGGAGAAATTAGGAATGAATCAATTGTGGCTAATGATCCTTTAAATCCTGCTAATATTTCTTGTGAGTTTACATAAAATGGAAGTGGAACTAATGCAGCGCCATGTGAGGACGGAGCTGCTGAAAATGGGCGTGATTTTATGCTGCTGCCGTTTGTGCAAATCTCGGGCACGGAAGCCGAGGGTCATGTGGGCCCCGCAGCACCTGGCGCCAACAGAAGCGCATCACTAGCTGGAGAAAACGCATCGTCAAGATCTGGGGACGTGACGCGCGGCGAGTCCTGCGCTGCCACGCCCGCGCGACAAAGCCGTCGCACGCGTGCGGTCCCGACGGGTGGTCCCCAGCTGCATGTGCCGATCGGCTCGTCCGGATCCTCTACGCCATCATCTACGTCCTCGCGTGGCCACACCGCCCCGAACGGATCTCCTGCAGCCGACAGCTCTGATCCAGAGTTGATCCATCGTCGGACGCGCAGGGATCACCTGAGGTCACATTAGGACGCGGATCTTCTGCGCCTAGAACATCTGCAGATACTCCTGCGCCGCGGATGAGCACATGTCTACAAACGGGTAAAATCCAACCAAAGAAATATCGTAACATGGTTAGATTTGCAAATTTAACCACTATCGGTGAGCCTAAAAATTTAGATGATGCTCTTAAAAATAAAAAATGGAAAGATGCTATGAATGAGGAATATCAAGCACTCATGGATAATAAAACCTGCCATCTAGTTTCACCACAAAATGCTAGAAAAATGTAATAGATTGTAAGTGGGTTTACAAAATTAAACATAAAGCTGATGGTAGTATACATAGATGCAAAGCACATTTAGTTGCTAAGGGTTTCAAACAAAGATATGATATTGATTATGATGACACTTTTAGTCCTGTGGTCAAAGTGGCCACCATTCGTCTTGTGTTATCTATTGTAGTATCCAGGGGGTGGAGCCTCAGGCAGCTAGATGTGAAGAACGCGTTTCTTCATAATGTTCTTGAGGAAGATGTGTATATGAGGCAACCACCAGGATATGAAGTGAAAGGGAAGTCTAACTACATCTACAAAGTTGATAAAGCTCTATATGGTTTGAAGCAAGCCCCAAGAGCATGGTTCTCAAGACTTAGTACAAAGTTACAATATCTTGGTTTCTGTCCTTCCAAGGCAGATACTTAATTATTTTTCTACTGCAAGGGAAATGTCTCCATATTTGTACTTATTTATGTTGATGACATAATAGTTGCTAGTTCCTGTTTTGATGCAACTACAACTCTTCTTCGAGATCTTCAGAAGGAATTTGCCTTAAAGGACCTTGGTGATGTACATTACTTCCTTGGCCTAGAGGTGAAGAAGGTGCATTATGGTCTCTTGCTCACACAAGAGAAGTACACATCTGATGTACTTAGAAGAGTAGGAATGATAGATTGCAAATCTGTAAGCACACCCATGTCAACAAGTGAGAAGTTATCTGCACATGAAGGAGAACTTTTGGGAGTAGAGGATGCAATAAGGTACAGAAGTATTGTTGGTGCCTTGCAATATTTAACACTGACTAGACCAGATATATCCTTTTATGTCAACAAACTTTGTCAATTTTTGCACTCACCAGCTACACTTCATTGGACTGCTGTTAAGAGAATTCTGAGATATCTTAAGGATACTTCTAGTCTTGGTTTAAGATTCAGCGGTTCCTCTTCTATGCGTGTCAGTGCTTTCTCAGATGTAGACTGGGCAGGATGTCCAGATGACAAGATATCTACTGGTGGTTTTGCAGTATTTCTTGGACCAAATTTAATTTCATGGAGTGCCAAGAAACAAGCCACGGTTTCAAGGTCTAGTACAGAGGAAGAGTACAAATCTCTAGCTAATGCCACTGCTGAGGTAATGTGGGTGCAGACACTTCTTACTGAACTAAAAATTCAACATCCTTCTTCAGCCCAGCTGTGGTGTGACAACATGGGTGCAACCTATCTTTCAGCTAATCTAGTTTTTCATGCTAGAACTAAGAACATAGAAGTGGATTATCATTTTGTTAAGAGAGCGAGTAGCTCAGAAGTTATTGGATATCAAATTCATTCCTACAGGTGATCAAGTTACAGATGGGTTCACGAAACCTTTGGCAGTGCGCCAACTCTAAGCCTTCAGAAACAATCTTAACTTAGATAAGTTATGATTGAGGGGGTGTGTTAGCGAGTTAGGTGTTTTCGTGTATGACAAGTTGTACATCATCGGTTGATGCTGATAAGGACTGATGGTTTGTTTTGATCTTATCTGTATATTGGTTGTAACAACTTTGATGTAAATCCTTGCCGGTGGTTGGAGAACCGAGCCTATTTAACATGTAGGAGGTTCCCAACATGGAACAACACATCTTCACACAATTTCACACACGACACTCAATGGCGTTGTTGCATTTCGGACAGCGGCGGAGATGATGGTCTTCCTGTGGAGATTCTCCCTCGGGTTCAACCTGTCCAAGGAGAGCAGCCAACCAAAGATCTTGACCTTGAACTGAGTAGGCCCACACATAGTCGAGGTGCTCCTCCCTGAGCTAAGTGGATAGGGATGCATAAGCTCGCCTTGTGGAGAAGCTAGAGACAACAAGCATCATCTGCTGGTCTTGGTCACGTGAAAGCACAAACTCCTGCAACAAAAGACTAAGAGACACGAGCTCGCTAGCAGCGGCCGGGTTAGCCTGTTATGTAGGTTAGCATCGACCCCATCATGTAGAACCGAGGAGACAAAACTATCCGGTTTGAGGTGGTGAGAGTAAATGGCATGAAATGCAGTAGCTAAAGGTTCTGGAAGGGTCCATCTATCAAGCCAGAAAAAAGTGCTCTGGTCGTTGCCAACCTTACACTTGGAAATGGGGTGAAGCGTGTGAAGCTGCTTTTTAACTAGGTTTGCAAGGTACGATGTATTAGTTGTTTGGTGTATCGGTAGAGCAGAGTGGTAGAGCAGCTAGTCGCGATAGGGAAGGTTTGTTGGATGCAAGAATTTGTAAGCAAATTTCATCAAAAGGCACACATTTTAAATTTCTAAGTTTTTAACACCTAAACCCCCAGCAGTTTTTGGAGTGCAAAATTTATCCCAAGCTAAGAGACACTAAGCACCAGTACAAGTTTCCTCTTGATCCCAAAAGAAAGCGCGATTTTTTGTAATTATTTCCAAATTCTCTATTGAAAGGACGAAGGAGGACATGAGATAGGTCGGTAGGCTATCCAAGACAACAGTCAGAAGGGAGAGGTGCCCACCTTTGTTGAGGAGGGAGGCACTCCAACCAGAGAGGTGGGTATTGTTTATCCTAAGGGAGGGAACAAAGGCCGGGGAGGGAAGCTTATGCTGGGAGCGCGGAAGTCAGAGGTGGATCAAGGTACAATTAGTGGGGTCAACTGACACCAATGATCAAATGAAAATCCTTACAAAATGGTGATAAATATTGTTCATTATTAGAAAATGACCTTAGCGAAATAGAGATGACCCAAATACCGTTGTAGGCTGGCTTCGCCCTAGAGGAAGTCCGAGATAAACTTGGGGAAAATGGAAGATGGACGTGCACAAATCAGCTGTCATGGAGTCCGCATCGGAATCGGAAACATGCATGGGAACAAAGGTGGTCTTATGGAAATTGATGGTGAGGCATGTCGCCTCCGCAAAGTCATCAAGGATGGATCGAATGTGGGTTGCGGCCTGGGAGTGGCTTTGGATAAGATCAAGGTGTCATCAGCGTACTGCAGGACAGGGCACGGGAGGGTAGGGGATAGAGGGTGAGCGAGAAGGCCAAGAGAGCAGGAGTAAGAATAAGTTTGTGGAGGACGTCAGCAACAATATTGAAGAGCAAGGGCGATAAGGGATCATCTTGGCGGAGCCCATTTCTACAGTTAATTCAAGAGCCAGGAATTCCATTTTGGAGAATGGCGGCTCTGCCAGTAGTGGGAATGTCACAGATCCACTCGCAAAACCTAGGAGGAAAACCCCTATATTAGGCAGTTCTTGTTTATCAAGCATCACTGGTTACCAGTTTCAAGTTTGGAGGTGGGGATATATTCGGAACTCGGAAGCACGTATATTTGATTCTTAGCTATAAAAATAAGAACAAACAAGTATTCTACATGTCTAACACGGACGACTGAATTACGCCCAAGTAACATAATGAGACCAAAGTCCTTCAAAAATAGAAGGTGACACAGTTTCAATCGTGTACAGCTATAAGCCATACCACTTGCATAATTACAAAACAAAAGGATCTGTGCTGTATTCGCAAAAAAAAAGGATTTATGCTGAATGCGTACGTGATCTCCATGATCAAACATCGGTTAAGTTCAAGAAGACGAGACCATGCCATAACTGCAAGTAGACAATATAACATTGCCGTTTCATAATATAAGTCTTTTTAGCAAGCTGTTTTAGCTTGCTAAAAAAAGCTTATACTGTAAAAGAGAGGTAGTAGTTGACTAATGAAATTTTCCTCTCCACAATTAAAGGTTTGTTCCTGACAAACTTTGTCAACTTCAGAGAGACAAGGTGTTGGTTTAGGAAATATACCTTGACTTCTTGCCATGGATGGAAAATTAGGAAAACACCGATGGATTATGGTGCTATATATTTCAGGCGCAGCTACATCATTCTGGCCCGCCCCAGCTGTTTAATTTAACAAGAAAAGGATTCAGGCCGATCAAGTGCTCTCCATGACCAAACAAAATTCCACAATCTAGCTAGCTAGCATGAGTGGGTGATCATGCCACCACCATCTCCTAATCCTAACCAACTAGTATAAGTATACTAGGCATACCACGTCTGTTCCTCACACCTCCCATTCCCATATCCAAAGCAGCAGCCATTCCAAGAGCTTGTTCGCCAGCAAGAAGCTAGCTAGGCAACGAAATGGCCCTAGCAGCAGCGCACACGAGGGTGGTGTTGCTAGTGGTGGCGCTCTCCGTGCTTGGGCTGGCCACCGGCAGCCTCGCACAGCTGAAGAGCGGGTTCTATACGGGAAGGTGCGGCGGCAACGATGTGGAGACGATTGTGCAGGGTCTCGTCAAGGCCCGTGTCGCCCGTGACGCCGCAATCGTCGCCCAGCTCCTGCGCCTACAGTTCCACGAGTGCGCCGTCAATGTACGTGCTACTACTCTAGTACTTGCAATTACATATGGCATACATATATAAATATAAATTATCTATATGATGTAGGGCTGCGATGGCGGGCTTTTGATCGATGGTCCCGGGACGGAGAAGACGGCATCGCCGAACCTAAGCGTGAAGGGCTACGACCTAATCACGGCCATCAAGACGGAGCTCGAGAGGCGGTGCCCCGGCATCGTGTCCTGCTCCGACATTGAAATCCTCGCCACGAGGGACGCAGTCGCCCTGGCCGGCGGGCAGAGGTACGCCGTCCGCACCGGGCGAAGGGACAGGCGCCGGTCCAGCGCCGCCGACGTGAGGCTTCCCGGGGCAGAGGACACTGCCATGCAAGCCACCTCTTACTTCGGCGGCCTCGGTTTCGACCAGCTCGAGACGGTGGTTCTTCTGGGCGCGCACACGGTGGGCGTGACGCACTGCAGCAAGATCAAGAAGACACGTCTCTACAGCTACGGCGGCAGGACCGGCGCGACGGACCCAAGCTTGCATTTGGATGATGCGCAGGTGTACAAGAAGTATGTGTGCCCTAACACCGTGACGTCGGACAATAACATCTTGTACCTGGATGCTCAGTCGAGTGTGGCCAAGCTGGACAACAGCTACTACAAGAGGCTACAAGGACGCCACGGTGTGCTCTCTGTCGATCAGAACCTCTACGCCAACGGCACATCCACCAAATGGCATGTCGACAGGCTCGCCAACACAAACGACTTCTACTGGCTCTTCCCAAAGGCCCTTGTCAAGCTTAGCGAGATCAACGTGCTTACTGGTACACAGGGAGAGGTCCGCAGGGTCTGCAACAAGTTCAACTGACCGGTCGTTCATTCTTCTCCGACCACGTTCCTCTGTGACGACTTGATTTATATTCCTCAATTTCTACATTTGGTTCTCTCAACGATGCACTTTCTCATCTGTTTTCCTCTTCCATTTTGGTTTTGGTCGAATTGTTACTACTTGTTTTTTTATCCCATGTCCAATTCATTTTTTTGCGTTGTATTTCTGGTTGTACGTACTTTTTGTCTTACTAAGATCATGAAGAAGATAATTGGTGTCGTCCATACATTCCAGTCGCATACAAGAGATCATGAGCATCCTATGTGCATCTGTATTCATTACATAACCCGTTATATCTTTGAACTGTCGCAGAACATCTTCAACTTGAAATGTTCATCAAGGTTGAATGCAGCAAGCTAATAGGGGAACATGCCAACTAAAAGTAAAACAAGATGCAAAATAACAATTCAGGGTTATCTATCCACAGTGATGCTGGATAAATCACATGATCCTGCTGGCAAGAATAAACTTGCAAAATTCGATCTCCGTCTTTACTTAATAGACCACCCCAACCACATAAGACTATCCAGTTCTACTGTACTCGGCTAAACTTTCCTGTCACTATTGTCAAATTCCAGCATAAATGTGTTGCATTTTGCGCCGTCACCGCATATTGGCTTGCCAAGGGCCAGCCATTTTACTCTTTAACATGGCATATCTTCCTGTACTGTCTGTCCTCTCTAGGCATTTTTCTTTGTACTGTTTTTCCTTCTCTTCTTTGAATTTATTAGTCCATCTGGGCACTATGCATTGCCCCGGTATGTCATTGATTTCAAATTGTGTGAAAAGTATGAAAATGTGGCAGCACAAGTATTCCATCTCTTGCAAACTTTTCACATTGGCATATGAAATGAAAGCATTGCTGCCAGGTTCAACTAACACTTCAAAATATTCTCTATCAAACTATGGGTTCTCGTAGTTGAAAACCTTCTCCAGTCGGTACGCAGCCCCTTTTGTACCTCCTGCACAATGAAGTAGTTCCCTCTGTATTTTCAGGAATATTTGCCTTGTGTAGATATTAGATGCATGCTTTTCCATTGGCTGCAATGAGAAGCATGAAGGTACAGTTCCTGTTTGATGTCTATCTTCGTCACCCGTTTTTATTGTCTTCTGTTGCATCTCCTCATATCTTTCAATGAACTTCTCTATGCTGTCCTTGGGAAGCACGGATACCACCGGCCAGACCAGAAGGTTCAACAACGGCCATCGACTCACCAACTGTGGATCTTCATCTCAAAAGAAAAATGAACCATGGATCTTTAAGGTGATGGAAACAACTAGCCATGCTGAATTCATTAGCGAGGCCTATCACGAATTGATCCATAAAAATGGACCGTATCCGCCAAAATGTTTTCCTAACCAATATGCACAAAGATGCTTGACAGTCAGTTATTGATCTTCTAAATAATGACAAAAACAGATGATATGATCCTGTAAAAAGTACAGCTGATATGATAAACATGACCAAAGTGCAGTATGTAGTAGCTGGCGGATCCAACGGCTATTACATCACTATACATAACCAAAAAAAACTTGTGGCGATGTGTTCTGCCATAATCTCTCTGGTCCCAAGTACAAAGGAAAAAAAAATGAAGGACCACAAAATGGAACACATATCTTGTCTGAACAAAACAGCATAGTTGTGTACGTTAGCAAGTGTCTCAGAAGCTCGGTACAGGCTAGAGCGTGAACAGCTGCATATATGTTAGTTCCCTCTTGTTCAGCTGGTTGCTCTCAATGCGCTCTAGGTCAACCCAGAGTTAGATCAAACAAAGCGTCCAAAGGAACTTCAGATCAAACAGAAAACATCTGAACATTTCATCGTATCTGTGCGAGACAATTATGTCTCAGGGTAAGCGTGTAGGTCATCGATTTCTCTAGCCTTTAATGTCAGTGAAAGATTCATGGAGGAGGTCAGCTATGTGTAAACTGGTTCTTCCCAGACTTTGGTGTTCTTTTTGGGGTCGTCGCAGAGGGCAAGATCATTATCAAATTCTTTCATTGTCTTCACAAATGTCCTTGCTCCTTGCATGATTAACCTTTCCACCATGAATAGCTGGTAGTTGTTCTCAATTATTGGCTCCAGTATGTTACTGAAGTTAGATGAGTATGCTAACTTGTACCTGCCCCACATATAACATGAGAAACACAGATTAATCTCTGACGGCTTGTCTCTGGAAACTACATGCACATTGTGTAACCAAACATAGCATCACTAATGGTCAAGAACATAATTATACTTGAGAGAGAAAAACATGCAATAGATCAAATCACAACAATTCCAACTGGGGAGGTAGATTACTTAAGTACTACAGCTCCTAGTTGAATCACGTAAGAATGCTCAGTTTCTGAAGTAGTTGGCAACAAAAAAAATAGCATCTGTATGCCTTGATTGCTTGGCCAAGTGAACACTGATCACTCAGTTAGTTGTGCTAAACTGTTTGCAGAAACAAACTCTAACTTGATCATATTCCAGATCCTGAACTGTGATGCAAGAACAGCAGTTGACACAAGGTAGCTTTACCTGTCTGATAGAGCTGAGAAGAAGCCTGGTGTCCTTTCGTTTGAAGCAATGAAAAGAGTACGACCTTCAGGAATCCACCCTGCGATCCTTTTCTTGATAAACTCAGGGCGGGTATCTCTGTCCAGATGAGGATGGAGGCTCCTCTCGACACCAAATCTATCCTTCCTATTCTTCAGTAGATCACCCCGTCTTACATGAATAGCATCATAATCACCTAGTATCTCTTTCATCTGAACAGAGCACACCAATTTAGTGGCAGGATAAGACTATGTGTATCATTGAACATGAACAGACAATAAGTTCTTTATAAAGGAGATACTGTGAGCTTCTGTCAGCCTGACCAACTATAAACAACCAACAAGGAACAAAAAAAAGTTTGTTCTACCAAATTCATGGCTAGAGCAGTCCATAGCATGCCTTACAACTTCAATAGATTCTGAATCTCTTTTAACACAAGGAGGATATAGCTAACACATGCACAGTTGAATTGACACATAAAGTAAGGATTGTACAAGTGATAGTACATATCATATTCCAAGAATAAATATAGCAAGCATGGAGCTCTCGAGAACTGGGAAGAGTACTTGAACATAATCCCATGATGGCATACAACATAATATAGTCGCTAATGATTTAACATTCAACAGGCAGACGCACACTGCTACCCTGCTTATAGCACATGGTTAAGTGATATAGCTATATCCGTATGTCTAAGAAGTGCAGATTTTTTGGAGGATGTGGAAACTCATAGCTTTTGCCTAGGAATCTGGCCCAAGACACGCATGGTTACTCTGGTAGCTACATATCAAGTTTCAAGGATTATGGGTTTCAGATTATATTGTTTTCCATCAGGCATCAATAATAAGAGATGAATTTCCACATTCCACAGCTCATGACAGATCGACAAAACACACATAATTTCTTTTGAAGGAAAATTGCAAGGGAAAGTCCAGCAGTAAATAGGAACCCAAACTCGCATTTACTCAGGTGGTATAATTGTACGTTTGCTTCCCCAACCAATTGAGCGGCTCACTTGCTGAACCCACACAGTTTAACAGATAATGGCATAGTGAAAATCGAGAATAAGATTAATAGACTACGCATGTTAGCAAGACAAAAGAGATGTTCTCTGTAGGTTAGCAAATTCATTTACATAACCATTTGATAAATGGTAAAACAATCCATGAAAAACGTACCTCATTTGCTGCATCCCTCAGTTTTCTTGCTGGCATAGTTGGCAGAAAAGTGTATGGTAACATCACAGAGCTACGCTGTGTCCGATCTTTACACTCCATAAACCTGAACTGTAATGATGATTAAGGTCTATTCTTAAGGTATAGAAACAGCACATTAACTTTTGTTTGGTGCGATCACTAAAGCTTTTAACGCTGTCTGCAAATGTCAATGAAAGGACATAAGGACCCTGATGGAGTTGCATCCTTACCAAGCAAGAGGGCTTGCGGTACGGTTTATGAGGAGAGCATCGGAGTAAAGTGGATCGTCTTTGAGTTCATCTCTGCTAATCCCGTGCACATGCGCCACGTCTCCCTCTCCTAGTTTTGTGCTTCTCGAAACTATCCCATACCATGACCTGGGGTTGTCCAGAATAACAGGTACAGTCTTCGATATGAGGTCTATATCATACAGCGATTCCATTGCAGAAGAACTGCTTCCCCATCTGCCACAACATGGAGCTTATGTATTCAAATTCTGATTCAGTCTCACAAAGAACGCAATATGGGTGCTTTTGAGAAGCAAAACCTTTGGTCTGAAGCTGCATTGCTTGAATCAAGCAACCCCTTTGTATTGTGCACTGAACTGAGGCACATCCTCGAAGGCATGACAAAAATCCTGCAGTGCGACCAGAATGCAGCGTCAATGAACATTATCACATCCCACATTGCACGCAGCATCTGCATCAACGTCCCTCTTAAAATGGATTATTATCCTGTGCAGAATTGTAGCCAGAATCTACCGGTATCTCACCACCGAATACACGTGCCTGTTTCTTGAAGTCAACAAACACCTCTCTATCTCACCGCGGCCAGCAGAAGCGGCGGCGAGAAGCAAGGAGACGACGAGATTGATTGATTTTACCTGTCGAGGAAGAGGGCCTCCTCGAGGGCGCAGCGTAGGCTGGACTCCTGGTGGCCGAGCCCGGCGCAGGAGCCGCAGTGCTTTCCGGGGCAGTCGACGCGCGCGCCCCAGTAGAGGTACTTGCGGCTGCTCTCCCTCTTGTCGAGGATCCTGGGCTGCAACCGCAGGTAGGAGAGCGAGTCGGTGACCGAGAGGACGCAGAGGATGGAGAGTACCGCCCCGGTGACTACGGCGGCGAGGAGCGCCCTCGCGGTGGGCAGCGGCAGCGGGCTCCGCCGGCTGTGGCCGCCGGTGATCCGGTAGGGGATCGCCATGGCAGGGAGGGAGAGGAGACCGAGAGTGGCAGCAACGTGGTGCGCAAATGTGTAATTCTACCCAGGTATAATATGGACCGTGTTGTTTACGGGCCCAGTGGGTCGAGATCTCCTTGGGTGCACTTTGTTTTCTCGAACGAGATGTTTTACATGTTGGGCATTAATGGCTCTTTTTAGTCAACTCTTTGGTTCTCTATAAAAAAAAACCTAGCCAGTCAATCTTGGATGGGAGGGTACAAGGAGAAGAAAAAAGGAAAATGGTACTATACCCCCGCGGGGTCGCGTCGTCTCCTCCCGGTCGCGAGCCGTTGGATCGACCTTGATCGGACTGTTTATTTCGCGCCACGTGGCCTCTTCCATGCAGTTGCTACAAGCCTCCGCGTCATACGGGTCGGACAGTTCCGCGTCGGAGCAGTTTGGAGTCGCTCGCTTCGTCCCAGGGGATTCAGCGGAGGAGAGGCGACCGCGGTGCGACGCCCGCGCCGCCGCCGACCCCTTCATCCTCGACCGTCGGTGACCGATGCCGAACGCCGACGCCGACCCCTTCGTCCATAGGTTCGTGCTCCCCCGCTCTAACATCCCCTCTCTTATCTCTCTGATCTCTCCCCTCTCTAACCTCCCCCGGCTCTGATTTCCCGCAGCCGCCACCGACCCCTTCGTCCTCGACCGTCGGCGACCGCTGTCGAGTGCCGCTGCCGACCCCTTCATCCTCGGTCCGTGCTCCCTAGCTCTAACCTTCCCTCTCTGATCTCTCCCCTCTCTAACCTCCCCGGCTCTGATTTCCCGCAGAAACCCTAGGCGGCACGGTCATGGGACCGCTGCCGACGACCGATGCGGCAGGAGGGAGCACCTCTGGCGGCGGAAATGTTGAGGTGATCATTTTCCCCTTCCATTTTTTGGTGGTTGTACCTTTTGTTTGCTTCGGTGTCGTGGGAGACCTAGAAAATAGATGATGTTGCTTGCTATACTTGCATAGATGATGATGTTGCTTGTTGTTGCTTGTACCAGTGGGGATCTCTTGTTGTTGTTCTTCAGTATGTACATGCACTATGATTTTGCTAGTTTAGCAGTATCATTTTGCTACTTTAGTACTATGATTTTGCTAGTTTAGTAGTAGCATTTTGCTACTTTAGTACTAGCATTTTGCTACTAGGTATAACCACCAAAGTTTCTGCTAACTACCAGTTATGTTAGCAATATTCAGTAGTAGCATTTTGCTAATTTAGTAGCATTTTGCTAGTTTAGTAGTAGCATTTTGCTAGTTTAGTAGTAGCACATGTAGTAATATTCAGGAGTTTAGTGCTAGCATTTTGCTAGTTTGTGCTTTTCAGTAGTAGGATTTGCTACTTGTGCAGTTTCAGCAGGTTTTTGCTACTTCTATTATTTGCTACATTTATTGCCTCCCTTTGCTACATGTGGCCTATAAGTAGGATTTTTGATACTTTTATGCTTTGATATGTTGACATGCTATATGTAGCTTTTTTAGATTGGTTTGCTAATTTTGGTTTGTATGCTACATTCTAGGTTTTTTTGGTTGGGTTTGCTACATGTAGCTTTATGTAGCTTCTTTTTTGTTTGCATTCTATTTTTTGGTTGGTTGCTACATGTAGCTTTTTTGGAGGTTGAGGTCACACCATAACCATATCTGCTACTATTTTTATTTTGTTGCAGGTTGCTGCAGTTGATAAGAGCAAGGTTTGTAAGGGCAAAAAGGTTGTTGTGAGCCGCAAGAAAGTTGGCGAGGGAGCGAGTAATGTCAAGGAGGACATTTGGATGTCCAAGGAACGTTTCGGTGCCAAGCGTTTGCGTATCCTTGCGGACAACCTTTCTCCGGCCAAGAAGCAGATTATTGAGTCAAAGAGTGCATTTAGAGCATTGTTGAATGTTGCACAGTTCAAAATTCCTAATGAGCTTACGAATTTTGTTGCTTCCCATACTTTTCCTTGTCTTCGTGAGTACAAGCTTCGGAAGAACCAGATGGTGTTTACCACGGATATGGTGAGGAAAGTGTTTGCAATCCGCTGCGGGAGCAAGCCTGTTGATCTTTCTATTACTGGAGGTGCAGATCTTGATGAGATTCGAGACTTCTACCATCCTGGGAAGAAGAGGGCGGAGTTAGCAACTGCTATCGATATCTTGAAGATGTGTGCTGATACAGATGAGAAAACCATCATTCGCACTTGGGATCTTGTTTCCCTGGCCACTGTTGTTGCTCCAAAAATATCGAACCATGTTAACTTGGAATATGTTGGTATCATGGTTGACCCAACCAAAACAGATGAGTATGCTTGGGATGAGAATTTGTTGGGTTTGTTGATGCAAACTGTGAGAAATATTCAGAAGAAGAAGCAAGGACTTGTTCTTCCAAAGGACTGTAGCAAATTTGAGTTTTGGATAACTGGCCCATTCATTCTTCTTGGTGTAAGTTATCTCCCCTCTTTTATGTTTGTGTGTAGCGGTTTGCAGTGTTTGTTTTGCTTGCCTAACTTTGTATTTGGCTTCTTTTTTAGATTGCTTATACAGATCATTTGGATTGCCCACCGTGCGATCACACGTTTGACAAGTCATTGCCTAGAGTATGCTCTGTCAAGACCAGTGACTTCACTTTTGTTGTACAAAATGACTCGGATAGGAAGATTTTATTGAACAAAACTATTTTCGGCAGGCGATATGTAATGTTCTTTCCAGCACCACAAACATTATCTTCTTCCGTTGATCCTCTTAATGTTAACATTAATTTTTATTGTGTGTAGTTCCTCTCATTGTCTGCAACACCTTATGGTACTGCTCCTGGTTATGATGATTTGAACCAATCTGCTCCTATGGAAGATGTTGATGTTAATCCTTCTGCTTCATTGAATGAATGGCTCAATTTCCCTAGCAGACAGGATTTGCAGGTATAAATTTGCTACTGTACTATTATTTTTTTGCTACTTCAGTGCATGGATTTTGCTACTTTAGCTTCATTGCTCTGCTACCTATTTTTGCAATTAGTTTTATGTAGTTCTGTTAACATGTATTACAATTGACTTGCTACATTACTGTTTTTTGATTGCTTTTTTAGTTCATAGATTTTGCTACTTTAGCTTAATTAGTCTGCTACCACTATGAAATCTTTTAACTTTCGCTTATAGGTTTTGCTACTTTAGTTTATAGGTTTTGCTACTTTAGTTTATAGGTTTTGCTACATTAGCTTTATTAGCTTATAGGTTTTGCTACTTTAGTTTATAGGTTTTGCTAGTTTAGTTTATAGGTTTTGCTACATTAGCTTTATTAGTTTGCTACCACTGAATTTTTTTAGTGTAGTTCTGAACTGAACTGTTTTGCTACATTAGTTATTATGTTTTGCTACTTTGGTACATAATTGTTGCTACATTAGCTTTATTAATTTGCTACTCCTTCTGCGTTAGCCTCGGTGTTAGGGTACCGAGGCTGAGTCACCGTCGACGCGATAGCGGCAACGGACGATGATGCCTCGGTACCCTAACACCCTTCGAGGTTCCGTCGCCCGTACGACACGGTTGACATGGTTATACCCAACGGGTACACGATATTAGCATACCTGGTCCAGCCCAAGGAAGGCCCACAAGAACATATGCGGCCTGTGGAGATTTTTGGGTGGCCCAAGCCCATGCCAGCTTTGTATCCTTGGCGAACAAGACTAGAGTAGATAGAATATTCAAAGGAGCTGCGGTGACCCAGCATACCACTGCATGTGTAGTACACTATAGTCGTTGACATGACATCCATAGAACATCATTCCGTAAATATCACATCCCTCAGAGTGGTACAACAGAAGCATTGCGGGTCCATATTACAAACATACACATATTATTATTATTACAATACCGGAAGTTCAAGACTTCCAAAAGATTCAACTTACAAACCAAAATATAATTGTTTCAGTGGAAGTTTCAAATTTAAAACTTAAACTCCAAATTGAGATCAACAACTTATTGCTATATATTGTTCATGTTGCTCGACTCAAGTGGCTATTAGAACTATAGTAATTATTCGGACTCTTGGAACTCTCCTCCGTAGACGATGTCATAGTCCTCCCCTTCTACGGCTCCATATAGGTTGGGCTCTTCATAGAAGACCACCTCTTGGCTCTCAGTTGCATACATTGGCGTATCTTCGGGATTCTCAGAGTCTAAGCAAGGGTTCAAAGGAAAGGATGAGTAACAGCATTACCCAACAAGTTCATTATAGGCAAGGTAGGAAGTTTGATGCTCTAACTACCACCTCGGACTATAAGTCCTTGGCACTATGCAATTTTTGTAAATCTTTCTTCAAAGATTGGTTTTATTATGAAAATCTATGACCATTAGCCTTCACAGGTTGACCAGAAATTTCATGGAGTTCCTTTCCTGCCGCATTCGTAGCTCCTTCCCGGAACAGGTAGTAACAAGTTACAGTTCTTACACTCTGCAGAGGTGCGTTACTTTACCCATGAGAGATCAACTCCTTGTTGCACAACCGGGCGTACTTTCCCGTCCTCAATTCCATGATGTGGGGTCCAGTAGTTGGTCCAAGCCAATCATTGCCCTCTCCGCGACCTCATATGTCTGCATGATCCTTCAGGGCAGGCTCACCTCTGCTAAGCCCCCTTTCGGGCAGGCTAAAACCCTAATGAGTTCCCGAAGACTCTATGACCTGGTGATGCCTGGACGAGTACCATTTGAATGGACTATATCCCTAAACACCATTCATAGATAATCTAGACACCAAAAGTGTGGGACGTAAGGGTGCCCACCCATATGTTGGATACGCACAAGGAATCACAACGTCACGTTAAGGTCGTCTTGTCTCCATACAAGAGGAAAAGGATACATCTGACTTCTCTGTACCATTCCAAATCTCATGGCTAACGCGTAATATACGGCGCTAGAGAATCACTGATGTCATGGGTTATTAATCCCTAATGGTTCATCATTATTGCAAATAGAAACCTAAGTTCTATTGCCCCATCATATCATCACTTAGGATGATATCTAAGATTTATTTATTTTGGGGAAATAATATTGTCTTTTTCTGGAATATAAATGATAACACACAGTTTATAAATACTTAATAAAGACTCTTCAAAGGACATGAGCAAGTGATGAACTTGCCTTGTGATTGCAAGGTAGTGAAGTCTGATGCTTGCACTGGACCTTAAGCTTCTATGCCTACAAAACATCATTATTGCCTGGTAAGGACAATATTTAAAGATGCAAAATGATTATGCAAAGTAATGTAATGCATCATTTAGCTTTGTGTGTATTTACCCCCATTATTATAAAAATTATTTTTAATAATAAAGGATTTATAAATATTAATTTTCTAATATTTATTGAATATTGTATTCTTTTATTTTATTCCCTTTTTATTTGAATTTTATTTATTTAACAATTCCTGTAAGAATTATCATTTAAATACCAAAAATTGATATTAAATATTTGTTTAGTATTTTTCTAAAATACTACAATATTAATATATAATGAAAGTGATTTTTATTTATTTTATCATCTTTCAATAATTTTGTAAAATTCCATAAGGAATATATATATTACAAAATTCTTCATAAAATTTATATGTCTAAATTTTTTTTTAATTTATTTGGATTATTGTGAATCCAAAAATATTTTATTTATAATTTTTGGAGTGTTATTTATTTTCTAGAATTTATTTAAATTCAGGGGCATTTTGGTCTTTTCTTCTTTAAAAACTGGCTATAAGTAATTTGGGTTGACTATGTTGGGCTTATTGGGCCCTTGTGGCCCAATAGGGAAGAGCCAAAATGACACCCCGAAGGGTCCTGGCCCAATCCAGCCCACTCCCTCTGTCACTCTCTCGACCTCATCTCTCTCTTCTCATCCTCGACCCCGTGGTCGATGGCGCCACCGCCATGGTCCTCCCTGGCCGCTACCGTGGTGCAGGGCGAGGTTGTCGACCACGCGCTACCCTTCTGTCCAATTAAATTTGGATCTGGAGCTTTCCCATGGCCAGACTATCTCCATCCCGAACCCTAGGGTTTGGGGTGGTGCTGGTGCTGTCGCTGCTGCTCCTGCCGTGTGTTGTGGTGGTGTTCTTTGCCATCAGGAGTGGCTGTGGTCGCTGTCGCGGCATGGTGTGGGTCGCAGCGCCCCCTTGGGGTGCTCCCCGTGTCGCCGTGCTTGTCGTCCTCCTCTTCTTCCTCTTCTATTCTACAGCGAGGACCATGGGTGAGTTGGATCTTGGTTATAACTCGTGCCTCTACCTCCTCTGAGTTCATACGTGTGTAACTAGTGGACATCCCTCATTAGGGTTCATATTTGTTCTAGGATTCATCCCTCTTTGTGCTTGTAAAATGATGATTTGATCTGGTAGTGATGCCTAGTGAAGATTATGCTCACTGCACTTCAGTGCTTCCTGTCATGTTTTGATTATCTGATGATATTCTTGACCTGATGCTAGTGGTTTAGTAGTGTTGCCTCTAACTGGTGATAAAGCTTGGTTAAGCTGATGGTATCACTGTGAAACCTCGTTGGTTAGGTTGAAGCTTAGTGTGTTTCTCTGCTGTTAGTACCCCAATACTGATGGTAGCACTGTCAGTGGTGATTCACTACATCAGTAAAGATTGGCTTGTGGATTCATGTGCAGCTTGACGTTACTTAGTTTCTTACAGTAATACTTTGCACATATAAACCTGATCCTGATTCCTGGTTATACTTTCCAGGAAAATGATAGTTATTGTCTTACTTGTTTATTTATGAAAGCTAAGTGATTGTTTGGCTTGGTTTTAGAATTTGTTCTTGTGACACCATCCTAGAATGGTACACAAGTGGTGATTCTACTACTGGGCTTTACTATGGTTAGTGCTTAAGATTGAATATCTGTTAAAGATAACTTGTAAGCTTCTTCCTTTAAAGATCAATGCCTATGATGCTGGTCTGAGGCTTAGGAATTAAATTCCTATCCTGTTGTCCCTCATAGATATGCTTAAGTATCAAGGTTGTTCACTGGTCCTTGTATCCTGGTTGGCAAAAATGATTGATTTTCTTATAGCTTAATATTGGTCCATATAGTTCATGAAATCTGAGGTGCTACTCCATTAGGAGATGTGCCCAAATTTTATAAACTATTTGAGAACATATTGGAATATATGAGTTGTTTATGATCACCAGGATCTATGATGCCGGTCTGAGATCCTGGTGGATTTGGTAGAGTTTACTACTGGCCTTTATATTTCAAATCTCCTCTATGATAGGTTCACCCCACTTGGGTGATCACTGAGAGATTTAACTTGTAAAACAACACATGCTTTTCTGTTTGAATATGATGAACAGAATATGTGGATGTTTTATGATGCTCTCCACACTTGGTGTTGTTGGGGTTGCAAGTTGTTGATCTTGTGGCTAGCTTGATCTGGTGCTCCTCTTGATACTTCCAGTTCTTGGACTTGTCCTTGCTCTAGCTCTCCACCTCCTGGTCCTGGTGGCTTGATCTTGTGCTTGCTATCCACCTGATCTACCCCTCCTTATGTCACCATCTTGATGAGATGATCAAGAGTTTGGTTGGTGTGATCTGGTTTGGCTTTGGTTTGGTTTGGCTGGGCTGTTGTGCTTGGTTTGTATGTACCAGAGAATGGTGTGGGATTGGCTTGCCCACCGCTGTGCTGTGTAGTTTTGTGTGTGTGGCATGTTGATGTTGTGCTGACAGCACACACCATGCAGTTTGGTGTGTGTGCTGCTTGTGTGCCTGCTGCACACCTTGTGGATATGCTCTGGATATGAAGTTACTTTTATCTGGTTACATCTAGTTGTCTGGTGAAACTTGCCCCTCCTTGTTGTTTATTTGACTTCTGGCTTGAATTATGAAAGATTCAGTTCTTTCATAATGGTGAAACTTGCCCCTTTAAAGAGTACTCGATGATGAAATTTTAAACAGTGCAACTCACTGTCAATTCTGAGAGTAAAACATTTTAATCCTTAATTTTCTTTCTTTAGTTTGTGTTTTATTTTGCAGGTACCAGACTTGAAGATCAAGACTTTAGTTTAGGTTTTATTTTTCTTTATAGAATAGTCACATGTAATATTTCTTTTATTCTTTTGTAATTTTTATTTTATTATTTTGTAATAAAGATTGTACTATTACTCAACATATAAAGATTCTTCTTTTATTTCATTACTGTTGTAAAGATTCTTGATCAATTCCATAAGTTACATTTTGTAACTTCTTTATTGAATAAAATTATGGAATAAGTATTCATTTTATTGTTTAATTTATTTTATTTGAAGTTTGAGTTATTAATTGTTAACCCTTGATTAAATCAAATCACTCAAACATAATTCTAAATCCTTTTGAATTATAAATTCAACACTCAAGTTTTAAATCCAAATTTCATTTCCCAAAACACACTAATCCACAAAGATCATATCAAAGTCTATAACAATCATCCTCCAAGACTATTCCTAATCTCAAAGCATGAAAGAAACTTTGATCACTTTAGGTTTTTATTTGGCGAAAAAATTACCCACATTTTTACAGATGAATGCATGCAATATCACATATTCTTAAATCTACCCTTCGTTGGTTTTTAAATGCTGGGATGTTACAGATTTCCCCCCTTAAATTAAACTTTGTCCTGAAGTTTGTTGAGATGTACCTGAATAGTTCTGGATAGGCTTTTCTTAAATCCTCTTATTTCTCCCAAGTGGCTTCCCTCTCAGGGTGATGTTCCCACTGTACCTTGCAATAATTGATTGCCCTATTCCTCAACCTTTTCCAGTTTTCTTCCAAAATTTTATAGGGCTTTTCAACATAGGTCAAGTCTGCTTGTAGTTCTATCTCTTGATGTGTGATTGCATCATCCGGAACTTTCAAACATTTACGAAGTTGTGACACATGGAAAACATTATGCACTTGAGCCAATCTTGATGGTAACTCTAAAGCATAAGCTATAGTTCTGTTCTGACTCAGTATCTTGAATGGCCCAATATATCTTGGACTCAACTTTCCTTTAACTCCGAAACTTTTAACCCCTTTCATTGGACTTACTTTCAAATATACCATGTCTCCCACTTCTGGATGCCATGATCTTCGACTTTGATCAGCATAACTTTTTTGCCTACTCTGAGCTATTTTCAGTCTATCCTTGATTTTATCAATGATATCTTGTTTTTCCTTGATATAGTCTGGCGCAAACTCCTTGCTGCTTCCAGGCTCATACCAACATATTGGTGATCTACACTTCCTTCCATACAGAACCTGATATGGAGCTGCCTTCAGACTACTTTGATAACTATTATTGTAGGAAAATTCTGCCAATGGTAGATGATCTTCCCAGGTACCTCCAAAATCTAATGCACAAGCCCTTAACATGTCTTCTAGTATCTGATTTGTTCTTTCTGTTTGACCCCCTGTGTATGGATGATAAGCTGTGCTGAAATCTAACTTTGAACCAAGTGCTTCATGCAATTGCTTCCAAAATGCTGAAGTAAACACGGATCCCCTATCAGTTGTGATCTTTTTGGGCACTCCATGCTTACTTACTATATCTTTGATGTAAACTTCTACTAACTTCTCGGCATTATCCTTCTGATTTACCGGAATAAAATATGCACTTTTAGTGAGTCTATCCACAATTACCCATATCATATCCTTCCGTTTAGGCGTCATGGGAAATCCTGTGGTGAAGTCCATACCAATTTCCTCCCATTTCCATTCAGGAATTTCTAAAGGTTGCAATGGTCCTGTCGGACTTTGATGTTCAGCCTTCACCCTTTGGCAAGTATGGCATTCTAACACATATTTAGCAATGTCCCTTTTCATGTTATTCCACCAGAATAGTTCTTTCAAATCCATATACATCTTAGTACTTCCTAGATGTGTAGAATATGGTGTTTCATGTGCTTCTCTGAGTATGACATCTCTAATCTCAGTCACATCTAGAACACAAAGACGATCTTGGAACCACAAAGATTCATAATCTCCAAGGTGAAAAACTGATTTTTGCCCTTGAGATATCCTCCGAATTTCCTCAACAATGAAAGGATCTTCAGTTTGATGTCTAAAAATTTCATGCTTAAGATCACTGTCCTGCTCTGCAACTACCTGCATAGTAGCTAATCCTCCAAGAACCTCTGTTCTAATGAATTGAAGATCTAATCTTTCCAAGTCCATTTGTAACTCTTTTAGTAGCTCCCGATTGCTAGGCTGAATGTCTACACTCTTTCTGCTTAAAGCATCAGCTACAACATTTGCTTTCCCTGGAGTATAGTTGATTGTTAAATCATAATCTTTGATTAGTTCCAACCAACACTTCTGTCTCATATTCAACTCCTTTTGGGTGAAGAAAAAATTAAGACTTTTATGATTAGTGTATAACTCACATCTGGCTCCATAAAGAAAATTCCTCCATCCTTTCAATGCAAAGACTACTGCTGCTAACTCTAAATCATGAGTTGGATAGTTGACTTCATGTGGTTTCAGTTTCCTTGGACCATAAGCAATCACTTTTCGATCTTGCATTAACACACAACCCAAACCTTCTTTAGATGCATCACAGTACACTGTAAAGTCTTTCCCTTTTTCTAGAACTGCTAAGATTGGAGCTGTGGTTAACCTATTGTTCAACTCCTGAAAACTTGCTTCACACTTCTCATCCCAATTGAATGGTGTATTCTTTCTTAACAATTTGGTCATTGGTCCAGCTATTTTGGAGAAACCTTCAATGAATCTCGGATAATAACCAGCCATCCCCAAGAAACCTCGAATTTGTTTCACATTGGTTGGTGCAGTCCATTCTAGTACTGATTGAACTTTAGATGGATTTACAGCAATTCCATCTTTACTGATCACATGGCCGAGGAATTCTACATCATCTAGCCAAAATTCACATTTACTGAACTTAGCATAAAGTTTATGTTCCCTTAAAGTCTGCAATGATATTCTTAAATGATCAGCATGCTCTTCCTTATCCTTGGAATATATCAGAATATCATCAATGAAGACTATTACGAACTTATCCAAATATGGCATGAAGATTTTGTTCATCAAATTCATGAATATTTCTGGTGCATTGGTCAAACCAAATGGTACTACCAGATACTCACGGTGTCCATATCTTAAGACAAACGCTCTCTTTGGAACATCCTGAGGCTTGATTTTTATTTGATGGTATCTAGATCTTAGGTCGATCTTTGAAAATACTCCAGCTCCTTTCACTTGATCAAACAAATCTTGAATCCTTGGTAAAGGATACTTATTCTTGATGGTAACGTTGTTTAGATTTCTATAATCTCCACACATCCTTCTTCCACCATCTCTTTTGTCCACAAAGATTACTGGTGTCCCCCATGGGGATACACTTTCCTGGATAAACCCTTTTCTGGCTAACTCATCAGTTTGCTCTTTGAGTTCTTTTAATTCTTTCGGTCCCATCTTATATGGTGCTATACCAGGAATTAGATCAATAGTGAACTCTATCTCCCGATCTGGTGGCATTCCAGGTAGCTCTATTGGAAAACATCTTGAAATTCATTTACTATAAGAATATCTTCCAATTTGACCTCTTTCATCGAGTTCAACTGCAGATCCACCATAATATGATTGTGCTTATCTGCCTGGTAAACTATCCTTGCTCCACTTGGAGTTTTGATTGAGACAGTTTTCTCCTCATAATTTATCTAAGCCCCATGTTCCATCATCCAGTCCATCCCCAGCACTACTACAATTCCCTTCAAAGGAATCACATAAAGGTCTGCAAAGTATGTACAACCACAGATCGAGATAACCTGATCTTGTTTAATGTGGCGTACAATCACACTTCCCCCTACCGTAACTACGGTCATAGGGTTTTCTAACGTTGCCCTTCTAATCCCGAATTTATCATAGAATTCTTCAGAAATGAATGAAGTAGTTGCACCAGTATCAAATAGAACTTTGCCGGGATTGGTAAGGATATTGAGCGTACCTATCACTGCATGCTCTGAATTATCCACCTCCTCTAGGGTTGTGCAATTCAGCTTCCCGGTAGGCCTGTTCCTCTTGCCATTGTTGTTCTTGACATTATTTCCTCCTCGATTGGGCTGTCCATTTCCTCCACTGGCTTGCCTTCCATCTCTAACTGGCCAACCTCCTTGTGGTTTGCTTGGACAATTTGGCTTTATGTGACCTCTCTGACCACAAGCATGACACACAATTACTGGTTTCGGGCAATCCCTGCTTATATGCCCTGGAAGTTTGCAATTGTGGCATATAATATTCTTTACGTTTGGATTTGCACTCCGATTGGAATTATTGCTGTTATAAGGTCTATTCCTGGGTTTGAATTCTAGATTGGGCTTGGGCTTACTTGCTTGTATCCTCTTAGTTTCCTTCTTAGCTCTCTTCCTTCTATCCTCTTGGATATTCTTGTAGTCATCCTCGAAAGTAATAGCTGCATCCAGCAACTACTGATAAGTTTGCTTATTAGCCAACCTCAACTGCATCCTCACAAATGGATTTAATCCACGCAGGAAACGCTTCTTCCTCTTTTCCTCCGTATTAACTTCTTCCTCCGCATATCGAGACATTTGACTAAACTCCCGAATATACTTCATGACACTAGTATATCCCTGCTGAAGCTACTCAAATTTTCTCCGCTTCAACTCCATAACACTCTCCGGAACATGATATTCACGGAATCTCTGTTTAAACTCCTCCCAGGTGTAATCCCTTCCTGGCTGTTGCATGACTAACTGATTCTCCCACCATGATGTTGCAGGTCCAGTCAGAAGATGAGTTGCATACCTCAATTTCTCCTCATTATTACAACCTACAGTCTTCAAATTTCTTTCTGTATCTGCTAGCCAATCTTCTGCATCCATTGGTTCAGGAGCTGATGCAAAAGGTAACGGCCTTGCATTCTAGAAGTCAGAAAGACTTACTCCTCCACCTTCAGGTGCTCTCTGATTTTCTCGTCCCAGCAACTCCTCCATGAACTTGTTATGGGTCTCTTGCATCATTTGCATACACTGCATAAAGTTCTGCTCCATTAACGGCCTCATTGGTGGTGGTGGTGGTGGTAACGTTCCCTGATTTGCTGCATCTGCATTGGCCTTCTCCTTGGCCTCACGTTCCATCCGCTATTGCTCAGATTCGGTCTCTACACCCGTATCCATGACCCCCTAGTCCTGCAACATAAAGCGAATACTCATAATTACATCATGCACATGTGTTCTGAGCTCAACTTTATGCATAGAACTAGTCACACAATGAAAATCCAAATATGCATTTCACATATTATACATTACAATATCTTAATAATACAAAGTCATTACAACATATACCATATAGGTATAATTACAACACTATTTTATTTTTCGGACTACAATACACAGTACTCGATACCTCTAAATAGTTGCCTACTTCTAGTAGTAACTACGCTCATCATACATGACTGATGTCCAACTGTGATGACGTGACGTTCGTCGCACAGCTTGTGGAACAAATGGCCTTCCAGAAGGAAAATACTCAGTATCTGAAGTGTCAGGACTTGAGTCATTACTCAACTTGAGTGCATTGATTCATCTAGCTCAGCTGAAAAGACTACAGAAACATTGTCAACATTATCACCCACTTGCATCTCCCGAGCTTCATTCCTTGAGTTGTCAACAGAATACGCAGATCTTGCTGATCCCCAGGTGCTCCTTTGGGCAAGATAGTTAAACACCGGATAATGTATATTCCCTGGTTTTTGAGAAAATGTTGATGATTCAAACACTCTCTCCTCAGGATCTTCTTCTTCATCCTGATTATCTATTGACATGGCATTTCTACTACTGTTACTAGGGTTAATTCTTGCACCCATGCAGCTAGATTGTCCAACATTTCTATCAGAACCATCTATGGACATCTGGTGTTCATGAGATCCTTCATATGATCCCCTTCTCCAACCATCAGAATTCTCAATAGGAAGTTCTGAATCAGAACCATCCTCTGAACCCTGTGGTACTGCATACCTCATATCCATAGTAGGATCATGTATAGGTTCAGGACTTGGTGAATAAGAATACGGTGTAAAAGATTCAGGATCTATAGGTATATCCTTAAAAATAGGTTTTGCACTACTACTTTCCTCCTTCTCCAACTGGAATGCTATATGCTTCCTCCTTTCCGGATCAGTTAGATCCTCTAACATGTCATTTTTATCTTCGACAATCACTTGATGTGTCTTATAAAAATACGCAATGAGTGTTCGATATCTATCCATAAACTTGTAAGCTAACTTAGGATGCTTCTTAACCAAAGTAAGATGATCCGGTACGGGCTCCGAGTCTATAGAATCATGAGGTATCACAGAAAATGTGCTACCTTCCAACTCCTTGGTTTTATGCTCCTGGATATTAGCTATCGCCTCCACAACGGCAACATGATATGCTGCTAAGTGACTCCTACCTTCACCTATAGGTAGATAGTGATATAATCCAAGCTCCTCTAGGAGTTGAATGCTCACACGATACTTGGATAACATCCGGCCATCATAATAGGTTATAGTGTTCACTGGAATTCTAGTTGGACAGCTAAAAATCTTTAAAAGTTGACGAAGTTGGTCTGTAAATGATCCTTGATAATCATCAAGAGTCTCCTCTTTCCTTACCAAAGTCTATTTTGGAAACTTTGGTGCCATAGCTCTGTATATCAGAAAAATATTTTTATTAGTAACCAATAATATATTGCATCATAACAAAGAATTATCGCACTAAAACATATAACAGAATATTCTCATTTGAATACCCATTATATTTCTTTTAGAGAATTCTTTATCGTTGCTACATACTCCTACAGGTAATACCCTTTACTAGGTTTCCAACCTAAGGTCAAAGCAATTTAATCTGATACCAACTGCGGTGACCCAGCATACCACTGCATGTGTAGTACACTATAGTCGTTGACATGACATCCACAGAACACCGTTCCGTAAATATCACATCCCTCAGAGTGGTACAACAGAAACATTGTGGGTCCATATTGCAAACATACACACGTTATTATTATTACAATACCGGAAGTTCAAGACTTCCAATAGATTCAACTTACAAACCAAAATATAAGTGTTTCAGCGGAAGTTTCAAATTTAAAACTTAAACTCCAAATTGAGCTCAACAACTTATTGCTATATATTGTTCATGTTGCTCGGCTCAAGTGGCTATTAGAACTATAGTAATTATTCGGACTCTTGGAACTCTCCTCCGTAGACAATGTCGTAGTCCTCCCCTTCTACGGATCCATACAGGTTTAGCTCTTCATAGAAGACCTCCTTTTGGCTCTCAGTTGCATACATTGGCGTATCTTCGGGATTCTCAGAGTCTAAGCAAGGGTTCAAAGGAAAGGATGAGTAACAACGTTACCCAACAAGTTCATTAAATTCAAGGTAGGAAGTTTGATGCTCTAACTACCACCTCGGACTATAAGTCCTTGGCACTATGCAATTTTCGTAAATCTTTCTTCAAAGATTTGTTTTATTATGAAAATCTATGACCATCAGCCTTCACAGGTTGACCAGAACTTTCATGGAGTTCCTTTCCTGCCACGTTCATAGCTCCTTCCCGAAACAGGGAGTAACAAGTTACAGTTCTTACACTCTGCAGAGGTGCGTTACTTTACCCATGAGAGATCAACTCCTTGTTGCACAACCGGGCGTACTTTCCCGTCACAATTCCATGATGTGGGGCCCAGTAGTTGGTCCAAGCCAATCACTGCCCTCTCCGCGACCTCATATGTCTGCACGATCCTTCGGGGCTGGCTCACCTCCGTTAAGCCCCCTTTCGAGCAGGCTAAAACGCTGATGAGTTCCCGAAGACTCTATGACCTGGTGATGCCCGGACGAGTACCATTTGAATGGACTATGTCCCTAAACACCATTCATAGATAATCTAGACACCAAAAGTGTGGGGCATAAGGGTGCCCACCCATATGTTGGATCCGCACAAGGAATCACAACGTCACGTTAAGGTCGTCTTGCCTCCATACAAGAGGAAAAGGATACAGCTGACTTCTCTGTCCCAATCCAAATCTCATGGCTAACGCGTAATATACGGTGCTAGAATCACTGATGTCATGGGTTATTAATCCCTAATGGTTCATAATTATTGCAAATATAAACCTAAGTTCTATTGCCCCATCATATCATCACTTAGGATGATATCTAAGATTTATTTATTTTGGAAAAATAATATTTTTTTCTAGAATATAGATGATAACACACAATTTATCAATACTTGATAAAGACTCTTCAAAGGACATGAGCAAGTGATGAACTTGCCTTGTGATTGGAAGGTAGTGAAGTCTGATGCTTGAACTGGACCTTGAGCTTCTATGTCTACAAAACATCATTATTGACCGGTAAGGACAATATTTAAAGAAGCAAAATGATTATGCAAAGTAATGTAATGCATCATTTAGCTTTGTGTGTATTTCCCCCCATTATTATAAAAATTCTTTTTAATAATAAAGGATTTATAAATATTAATTTTCTAATATTTATTCAATATTGTATTGTTTTATTTTATTCCCTTTTTTGAATTTTATTTATTTAACAATTCCTGTAAGAATTATCATTTAAATACCAAAAATTTATATTAAATATTTGTTTAGTATTTTTATAAAATACTGCAATATTAATATATAATGAAAGTGATTTTTATTTATTTTTATCATCTTTCAATAATTTTGTAAAATTCCATAAGGAATATATATATTACAAAATTCTTAATAAAATTTATATGTCTAAAATTTTATTTTTAAATTTATTTGGATAATTTGGATTATTGTGAATCCAAAAATATTTTATTTATAATTTTGGAGTGTTATTTTATTTTCTATAATTTATTTAAATTTAGGGGCATTTTGGTCTTTTCTTATTTAAAAATAGGCTATAAGTAATTTGGGCTGACTTTGTTGGGCTAGGGACCTTGTGGCTCAATAGGGAAGAGCCAAAACAGCACCTCGAAGGGTCCTGGCCCAATCCAGCCCACTCCCTCTGTCACTCTCTCGACCTCATCTCTCTCTTCTCCTCCTCGATCGCGTGGTCGATGGCGCCGCCGCCGTGGTCCTCCCTGGCCGTTGTCGTGGTGCAGGGCGAGGTTTTCGACCATGCTCTACCATTCTATCCAATTCGATTTGGATCTAGAGCTTCCCCGTGGCCAGACTAGCTCCATCCCGAACCCTAGGGTTTGGGGTGGTGCTGGTGATGTCGTTGTCGCTGCTGCCGTGTGCTGTGGTGGTGTTCTTTGCCATCAGGCGTGGCTGTGGTCGCCGCCGTGGTGTGGTGTGGGTCACAGTTCCCCCTTGGGGTGCTCCCCGTGCCACCGTGCTTGTCGGCCTCCTCTTCTTCCTCTTCTATTCTACAACGAGGACCATAGGTGAGTTGGTTCTTGGTTATAACCCGTGCCTCTTCCTCCTCTGAGTTCATACGTGTGTAACTAGTGGCCATCCCTCATTAGGGTTCATATTTGTTCTGGGGTTCTTCCCTGGTTCTAGGATTCATCCCTCTTTGTGCTTGTAAAATGTTGATTTGATCTGGTAGTGATGCCTAGTGAAGATTGTGCTAACTGCACTTCAGTGCTTCCGTTCATGTTTTGATTATCTGATGATATTCTTGATCTGATGCTAGTGGTTTAGTAGTGTTTCCTCTAACTGGTGATAAAGCTAGGTTAAGCTGATGGTATCACTGTGAAACCTGGTTGGTTAGATTGAAGCTTAGTGTGCTTCTCTACTGTTAGTACCCCAGTACTGATGGTAGCACTGTCAGTGGTGATGCACCGCATCAGTAAAGATTGGCTTGTGGATTCATGTGCAGATTGAGGTTACTTAGTTTCTTACAGTAACAATTTGCACATATAAACCTGATCCTGATTTCTGGTTATACTTTCCAAGAAAATGATAGTTATTGTGTTACTGGTTTATTTATGAAAGCTAAGTGATTGTTTGGCTTGGTTATAGAACTGTTCTTGTGACACCATCCTAGAATGGTACACAAGTGGTGATTCTACTACTGGGCTTTACTATGGTCAGTGCTTAAGATTGAATATCTGTTAAAGATAACTTGTAAGCTTCTTTCTTTAAAGATCAATGCCTATGATGCTGGTCTGAGGCTTAGGAATTAAATTCCTATCCTGCTGTCCCTCATAGATATGCTTAAGTATGAAGGTTGTTCACTGGTCCTTGTATCCTGGTTGGCTAAAATGATTGATTTGCTTATAGCTTAATATTGGTCCATATAGTTCATGAAATCTGAGGTGCTACTCCATTAGGAGATGTGCCCAAATTTTATAAACTATGTGAGAACATATTGGAATATATGAGTTGTTTATGATCACCAGGATCTATGATGCCGGTCTGAGATCCTGGTGGATTTGGTAGAGTTTACTACTGGCCTTTATATTTCAAATCTCCTCTATGATAGGTTCACCCCACTTGGGTGATCACTGAGAGATTTAACTTGTAAAACAACACATGCTTTTCTGTTTGAATATGATGAACAGAATATGTGGATGTTTTATGATGCTCTCCACACTTGGTGTTGTTGGGGTTGCAAGTTGTTGATCTTGTGGCTAGCTTGATCTGGTGCTCCTCCTGATACTTCCAGTTCTTGGACTTGTCCTTGATCTAGCTCTCCACCTCCTGGTCCTGGTGGCTTGATCTTGTGCTTGCTATCCACCTGATCTACCCCCTCCTTATGTCACCATCTTGATGAGATGATCAAGAGTTTGGTTGGTGTGATCTGGTTTGGCTTTGGTTTGGTTTGGCTGGGCTGCTGTGCTTGGTTTGTATGTACCAGAGAATGGTGTGGGATTGGCTTGCCCATCGCTGTGCTGTGTAGTTTTGTGTGAGTGGCATGTTGATGTTGTGCTGACAGCACACACCATGCAGTTTGGTGTGTGTGTGCTGCTTGTGTGCCTGCTGCACACCTTGTGGATATGCTCTGGATATGAAGTTACTTTTATCTGGTTACATCTAGTTGTCTGGTGAAACTTGCCCCTCCTTGTTGTTTATTTGACTTCTGGCTTGAATTATGAAAGATTCAGTTCTTTCATAATGGTGAAACTTGCCCCTTTAAAGAGTACTCAATGATGAAATTTTGAACAGTGCAACTCACTATCAATTCTGAGAGTAAAACATTTTTAATCCTTAATTTTCTTTCTTTAGTTTGTGTTTTATTTTGCAGGTACCAGACTTGAAGATCAAGACTTTAGTTTAGGTTTTCTTTTTCTTTATAGAATAGTCACATGTAATATTTCTTTTATTCTTTTGTAATTTTTATTTTATTATTTTGTAATAAAGATTGTACTATTACTCAAAATATAAAGATTCTTATTTTATTTCATTACTGTTGTACTAATTCTTGATCAATTCCATAAGTTACATTTTGTAACTTCTTTATTGAATAAAATTATGGAATAAGTATTCATTTTATTGTTTAATTTATTTTATTTGAAGTGTGAGTTATTAATTGTTAACCCTTGATTAAATCAAATCACTCAAACATAATTCTAAATCCTTTTGAATTATAAATTCAACACTCAAGTTTTAAATTCAAATTTCATTTCCCAAAACACACTAATCCACAAAGATCATATCAAAGTCTATAACAATCATCCTCCAAGACTATTCCTAATCTCAAAGCATGAAAGAAACTTTGATCACTTTAGGTTTTTATTTGGCAAAAAATTTACCCACATTTTTACAGATGAATGCATGCAATATCACAGATTCTTAAATCTACCCTTTGGTGGTTTTTAAATGCTGGGATGTTACAGGGGCAAACCCTAATTTGTAACCGACTCGACCTGATGCCCGGGACCTGCCTATCTATATAAAGTCTAGGAGGGCACGACGAGGAGGGCATCCTCTCAAAGCATACACACTTCCACGCCAGATTACAGCATCGCACCCCTATACTTTTCGGTTTCGCTGTAATCAAGAGCAGACAAGCAGGAGTAGGGTTTTCCCTCCGGGGGCCTGAACCTGGGTAAACCTCGTCTCCCCGTGTTTCTTGTCTGTTAACCGTTCCGCGATCTCCAGCATCCCCATCTTCTCCAAAACCCAAGATCATAACAATGGACATTGACGAGATCGTACCTCGTCAATTGGCGCCGTCTGTGGGAATTGGGGGCGCTGATTGTGCAATCCTGACGGTCCCAACCAAAGCGATCTACAACTCCTTGGCGACGGAGAGCCACCTCATCTTCGACGCTTTCGACTTCACCGCCCACTCGCCAGCCACCATGAAAGATTTCAAGCCTGTAGGGGACGGGCTCGAGATTCTGTTCGGGAGCTTCTGCTTCTAGGTGGGACAGACCGGCACCCTCCGCCTCCTAGAGCGGGTGCCATTGCCATCCATCAGGCCCGCTTCGTGGGCCCCGCATTTCAGCGTGCTACGCACAACAGCTCTGATAGACGAGTCATATGACAGCAACAGCTACAACTCAGATCTGTGCGGCCCTCCGTCAGACGAAGGAACCTACGGTTCCGGATCCGAAACTGCGGCAGCAGCGATCCAATCTGCGGCACTATCAGTGTGCCGTGGTCATCCAAAGCGATGTGGAACAACAACCACCAGGTTCGGGCGCCCACGTACCACCACCCAACCCACAGGGTGGAAACGGAGGAAACGGGAGGCAACCGTACCTCCCGCCCAATGAAGGCGACGCCAACGCCTATCAGAAGATCAACCTCATTGAGGATGGATGGTGCCAGGCACGCGAAGCCGTGGCGGGCAACAAGATCCTACCTGTGAATGCTTCACGGGGTCTGTTGATGGCATACCACCTGCTCCTCATCGGAGAGCATAATCGGTAGGTGAAGATGCAGGAGGACCTCGACAAGCGCAAGCAAGCGGCCTCGGAGTCCAGCAAGCGGCGAGCCGCGCTCTCCGCCGCTAGCGGCTCCAGCTCGCACGGAAACAATACCAACAAGCATCACTCTCGCACAGAGCACATGGACCCTACCGCACGCCGCGAGGTCACCAAAACCCTCAACGCGTCCTTCATGGAGATGGACATCAACGACAACGTCATACCCAAGACGCCGCAGGCTGTGATCATGGCAGCCACCACGTATCTCGTGTCCCATCCACCTCCGGTGGGGGACCCAAAGAGGGATATGCACAAGTATGCACTAGCCGGACTCGGACTTGTCGGAGCTGCGCTCCACAACGAGGCTCATGCAGAGCCGAAAAAGAAAGCCGCGATCAGATTCAACCGCAGCCCCATGCCCTCATATGACGAGGAAGAAGACGAGCACGATCTACCTCGACGACGCAAGAGCCCAAGACATCGCAGCCGCGACTACGACACTCGAAGCAACCTCGCTCAGCGCAAGGTCATCAAGGAACGCGCCAAACACACGTGCTCAACCGAATCCGAAGAGGAGGACGATAGAGAACTTTGCGGAGCTCGATGCTTCAGCAGATCTGTTTGGTGCACGCGGATGCCGAGAAATTTCAAGCTTCCTTCGGACACTCTGAAGTTCGACGGGACACAGGACCCAAAAGCCTGGCTCAGTGACCACATGTCGTCCGTCAAGCTACACGGCGGTAACAAAAACACCGCCCTACAATGCCTTCAGCTACAGCTGCAGTCACAGCTCGAATCTGGTTCAGCATCCTGTCTTCGGGCTCAATCCAAAACTGGGAGGAGCTGGCATACAGTTTCATCCAAAACTTCAAGGGCACCAGCAAGTGGCCAGCCTCGATCGAGGAGCTATGGGCCTACACCTAACGAATGGGCTAATCCATTCGCTAGTACATACTACGCTGGTCCAAAATCAAGAACTCCGCGGCACACATCTTCGAGGAGAGAACGATTGACGCCTTCAAGGACGGTGTCAAGCGCCTGGACTTCAAGGAATAACTTGGGCGCGTCAAGCCCAAGACACTCGACCACCTCATGGATATCGCCAACAGGTGGACAGATGGCGAGGATTCCCTCCACCGAGCACATTCGGATGAGGAGGATGAATACGATCGCAGATGCGAACGCCGTAGCAAGCGAAGATCACGCGTTTACGACGATCACGACGGACCCGACATGGTTGCGGCTGGCTAAGCCGAACACCACAACAACAACAACCGCAACAGCGGAGGGTACCACGGAGGCAACTTCCGCGACGGAGGACGCCCAATGCAAACATGGCAGCGTCGCAGTCATGACGACGAACCCTCGGCATACGACAAGTTTTCGGGTCCCTGCACCATCCACTTCTACATCGACAAGCAGGATGGCAAAAAGAAGGCCAGCCACATGCTCAAGGACTCCCGCGAGTTCCAAAAACTCAGCGAGAGCCTCACCCAAATGCGATGCCAGATTGTGAACCCTGGGTTCGGACCCGCACCTGGACCAGGTGACATTGCACACGGAGCTCCTCCACCACCACCCGTGGGACCGTCGAATCCCGCAATCACACCTACGCCAAACAACAGCGCAGGTGGATACCCACCGCCAAAAGGGTCTCTCATGATCCAGAAGGGACGCCCTACTAATAGGTGCAAAATAAGATCACTCGATAGGTCAACCTCATTGTAACCGCTCCGCCAGCCATCCCTGAGTACCTCGGCGGCTCGGAGTCCTGCATGACATTAAGTCATTCGGATCACCCCCGCCAGATCCCTCACCTAGATCATGCTGCCCTGGTGCTTGAGGCGCAGATGGGAGGGTTCTAAATGAGCCGTGTCTTCATGGACGACGGCAGCGGCATCAACCTGATGTTCGCTAGCACCCTAGCAGCAATGCGGATCCCACTGTGCAGCCTGGAGCAATCTGACACAACGTTCCACGTCATCGTCCCAGGGAAGGGCATATAACCCCTGGGAAAGATATGGCTCGACGTCATCTTCGGCAAGCCCGACAATTTTTTGTGCGAACGGCTAGAGTTTGAAGTGGTGGACTGGCCATCACAATACCACGCCATCCTCGGGCGCGTGGCATTCGCAAGGTTCCTAGCAGTACCGCACTATGCGTACGTACTACTCAAGATGCCAGGGCCTAGGGGCATCATCACAGTCCAGGGCAGCTTCACCCGATCCGACCACTACGACAGAGACTTCAATAGAATCTCCAAGTCGTTCGGTATGCAGGAGGAGCTCACGAAGCTTCGAGAGGTGACAGACAACAGGGCACCCCCCTTCTCAGGCAAAACTCACCTGACATGTCGTTTGACTCCACAGTCAACACGAAAAAGGTGCAGGTCCACCCAACAGACGCCTCCAAGACGGCGCTGGTCGCCAACGACCTCAGCCCCGCATAGGAAAGCGCGCTCGTCGAATTCCTCCGCGAGCGCTGGGAAATCTTCGCCTAGTGTCCTGCGGACATGCCAGGAGTTCCCAGGGAATTCACCGAGCATGCACTCAATGTGTTTCCGAATGCCAAGCGTGTCAAACAATCCATCCGACGATTGTCCGAGCCACGAGCCGAAGCCATCGAAGTCGAAGTCAACAGACTGCTCGACACCGACTTCATCCGAGAGATCAAGGAGAGCGAGTGGCTAGCCAACACTGTGCTGGTCCCTAAAAAGGATACGGATGTGCATAGACTTCACGTCGCTCAACAAGCACTGCCCCAAGGATCACTTCCCTCTACGATGGATCGATCAAATCATCGATTCAACTATAGGTTGCGAGAAACTCTCCTTCCTCGACGCCTACTCAGGCTACAACCAGATTCGACTGAAGGTCGAAGATCAGGAGAAAACAACGTTCATCATGCCGTTCGGAGTGTTCTGCTACAACACCATGCCCTTCGGACTGAAGAACGCAGGTGCCACATACCAGCGGTGCATGCAGGTGTGCCTGAAAAGCCAGATCGGCCGCAACATATAGGTCTATGTCGACGACATAGTCATCAAGACAAGGGAGGCCAAGACATTGATCGACGATCTCCGCGAGACGTTCGACAACCTATATCACTACAAGATCAAGTTGAATCCAGAAAAGTGCGCCTTCGGCGTCCCATCTAGCCAGTTACTTGGCTACTTCATCTCCCAGCGAGGGATCGAGGCGAACCCGAAGAAAATCCGGGCCATACTGACCATGGAGAAGCCGAAGAACATCAAGGGTGTCCAGCAGCTAGCTGGGCACATCACGACGCTGAGAAGATTCATCAGCCGCATGGGTGAGAAGGCCCTGCCTTTCTACCAGATGCTACGCAAAGCAGACAAATTCGAGTGGACACCCGAAGAAGACGACACATTTTAAGATCTGAAGCGACTGCTCTCCACCTCGCCTGTCTTGGTCACGCTAAAGGAACGCGAGCCTCTACTGCTATACATAGTAGCCATGCACCAGGTGGTCAGCACCGTACTCGTGGTCGAACGACCCGGAGAAGGCAAGACCCATGGGTTCCAACGCCCAATTTACTACCTCGGCGAGGTACTGACGCCAACAAACAGAGGTACCCTCACTACCAGAAGCTCGCCTACGGCGTGTCCATGACGGCTCGTCAGCTGAGCCACTACTTCCAGGAGCATCAGATAATGGACGTCAACGAGGCGCCACTCTCCAATATCCTGAACAACCCCGAAGCCACGGGACGCGTAGCCCTGTGGGGCATCGAGCTATCCCCTATAGACATAGTCTACGAGCAGTGCAAGGCGATCAAATCTCAGGTCCTCCCTGACTTCCTAGTTCACTGGATGGAGCTCCAGGTACCGGACACCCCGGACATGACGCAGTCATGGACGATGCACTTCGATGGCTCCAAGCGCGAGGCCTGAGCAGGACCTGGCGTCATACTGACATCCCCGCAAGGCGATAAGATGAAATACATCTTTCGGATGAAATTTCGTGCCTCCAACAACGAGGCCGAATACGAGGCCCTCATCCACGGCATGAGGATGGCCAAGATCTACGGCGCAATGCGCCTACTCATCTATGGTGACTCGAACCTAGTCATCCAGCAGAGGATGAACGAGTGTGATGCACATGCCGCCAACATGATTGCGTACCACGCACTCTACAACTCACTCGAAGGAGACTTGGATGGCTACGAGCTTCGCCACGTTGGAAGGGAAAGCAACGAGGAGGCCGATAGACTCGCCAACATCGGCTCCACATGTGCATGGGTGCCACCAGGTGTGTTCCTCGAACAAATCTACGTACCTTCTATCAAAAGGAAATTCCCCAAGGGATCACCCGAAGAAGCAGGCACTCGGGGGCTGCGCTGCCCGAAGGACAGGAAGGACCCAAAAAGCTTGACACGGAGGTCGAGTTGGTCAGCCTGATGCAGGTCATGGCAATCAAAGAAACATGGACGCAGCCGTACCTTTGGTACCTGATAAATAGGGAATTGCCTGATGACCGGATAGATGCCCGGTGTATATCTCGCCGGTCCAAGGCCTTCACCATCATCAATGGCGAGCTATACAAGCGTAGCATTTCGGGTGTGCTACAATGATGCGCCACCATCGGTGACGGCAAAACTATCCTCCAAGACATCCACAAGGGCATCTGCGGCCATCATGCGGGCAACCGCGCCCTCATCGCGAAAGCTTTACGAGCTGGATTCTAATGGCCAACGGCCATGAACGACGCCAAGGACATCGTCTAGAGGTGCAACGACTGCTAGAGGTTTGCGAAAAAGCCACATGCACCAGGGTCGGAGCTTAGGCCCATACTCTTGGCATGTCCCTTCGCCCAATGGGGCCTCGACATGATCGGCAAACTGCCCAAATCTTCGAAAGGAGGCCACGTATACCTTCTGGTCGCAGTCGACAAGTTCACCAAGTGGATCGAGGCCATGCCTGTCACCAACCAGAAGGGCAACACAACCGTTAAGTTCTTCGAGTCCATAGACTACAGGTTTGGCGTGCCACACAGCATCATCACGGACAACAGGTCAAACTTTATCTCCAAAGAATTTCAAGACTTCTGCGAAGACCTTAGCATCAACAAATCATACGCCTCCATGGAGGACCCGCGGACCAACGGGCAGGTCGAAAAGGCCAACGGTCTCGTAGGCGGTGGCATCAAGAAATGCCTACTCAGCCCACTCGAACGACTTGCGGGAGCCTGGGCAGAAGAGCTACCCTCTGTCCTCTGGAGCTTGCGTACAACGCCAAACAGCTCAACTGGCTACACGCCATTCTTCATGGTGCACGGAGCCAAAGTCGTTCTACCTGCGGAAGTACGCCATAAGGCCCCACGGGTCATCACCTATAGAGAAGCCGAATCAACGGCCGCACTCAAAGACGCCGTCTACACACTCGACGAAGCACGCGACATCATCGCGGCTCGCTCAGCGGTCTACCAGCAGAGCCTCCGCAACTACCACAACCGACGGCTGCGACCAAGGTCCTTCATCGAAGGAGACCTCGTCATGCGACTCAAGCAAGAGCGGCCGAAGAAGCTCGAGTCACCCTGGGAAGGACCCTACATCATCACCGAAGTCATCCCAGGTGGCGCCTACCGCCTCAAGGACGTGAAGTCAGGAGTCGCATACTCCAATCCATGGGACATTGCACAACTGCGACGCTTCTACCCCTAGCTATCCCTCTTTACTTTCAATAAGGCTACTTAGGCAAACAATGTACCTCCTCGTTACGATATGAATAAAAGCTAAGTCCCCATCCCGAAAAATCTCTTTTACCTTACATTTAATTTTTGTTACAACGCACTCGGGGGCTCCGCCTCACCTCACGACTTCATCGTCTAAGAATAACGCATGTAAACCTGAGTAGCTGACCGCGTCAGGCTAATGAAAAGGACATGCATACAACAAAGCATCATGTGCTCACACAAACAATCTTTACAACAAAGGGCACAACAAGCCCACTCGAAATATATACAAGTTTTACATCTATCTTTTTACAGGGTCTACCTATTCTGAAGGATCACGCGCGCCCGATGCTCAAAAAGATCCACGATCTCTTCGGCATACTGCCTAACAGCCGCATAGTGCAGACGCATGTCCCAGAGACTACCGTCCGGTCGAAGAGGCGGCCCAGTCACCACCGTCGCAAGGTCAACATCAGGGTGATGCAGCCGAACAAGTGAAAGGGCAGCCTTGATGCCTACAACCAACTAGTGCCGCACCAACTCCCTCACATGGCTCACGTCTCAAAATTTCGCCAGCAAACCCCAAAGAGTTGAGGGTGCCTCGTCTAGAGGGAACATGACGTACATAATCGACGACATGGAAGTCTTTGCTTGCTTCAGCACCCGCGAGACTTGATGTACACGATCCTGCACCGTCGCAAGGACGGTGGCTCGGTCGCGATCCATCCAGAAGAAGCCGCCAACTTCCAAGTCCTGTTGGGTTAGACAGTTGATACGAACCGCAACACGTTCCTTCTCCTCCTTGGGAACAAGGTTGACACCTGCAGAACATTCAAAATAAGGTGATGTGCAAACAAGGCGCACCCGAAAACAAGCAGCAGCTCAGGAATACTTACATTGCACTTGTTCGCTCAACTGCCAAAGCTCCCCCATCAGATACTCCTCCCTGGCGGTAGCTCGCTCAGTCTTTGACTTCCATACATCCGCGTGGCCTCGAACGCCAAGGATATCCTTCTCCAATCCACGGACGTGGTCACGAAGAAAAACAAGCGACGACGCATCATCCAAAGATGGTCGCGGCTGAGGGACAGTCGAAGTATCCACGGGAGCCTCACCCGAAGGTCCCTAAAGGCAAGCAAGTAAGAATAAGAACAACACTTTTCTCTGATAAAAGCTCTAAGAATCATTTATATACATCAAAAATCCACTGTGTGGCACAAGGAGAAATTGTTCAACAACATATTACGACAACAGAATAAGAATAGCTATCCTAGCTGCAGCAAATTTAGGCGCCCGCATCCGGGGTAGCCTCGGAGCCAGAGTGCCTGCTCCTGACTTCTCCCTGCTGCTTCGCCACATAGTCCGCCAGCAGCTCGATAAGCTTCGGACCATACCGCTTATAGCAAGAGGCGAGGAGAGCAAAGGCTACCTCGGAGCCGTCTGGAGATGTTGGCATCTGGGAGGTGATGTGCGGAAGATCCAGCTCCGCTCCAGATGCCATAGCCATGGCTAGACCCATGGAGGCACTGATGCCCTTCTGCTCGCACTTGTAGACCACGGGGCATCGTCTGACAGTGCATCCGATAGAGAATCAACATCCTCAAGGGCAACGCCCTTGGGAACGATCTCCTTGCAGAAACGCTGGAGGACCTCCTTGGCCTTAGCAAGGGAGCCAGCAGCAGTGCCGCAACGATATTTGACCACTGCGGTGGCATCATCCAGAGCGCTCCCGTGCTCCAAGACACTGCGATCAAACGCAATGCCCGAGGCATCTGGCGAAAGAAGAACATGCAGGAATCGAATAAGGATATGAAGAAAGAGCAGTCGAAAACCCAAAACGACCAATTTTCATGAGAGAAAACTTACCGGAGAAAGCCTTGGCCGCAACCATCAGCTTCTTGGCCACCTCCTTCTCGCGCGTGGCCGCAACAGTGGCAAGCTGCTCCTCGCAATCTGAAGCCTCCCGCTGCAAGCGCTCCTTGGCCTCGGTAGCATCGGCCAACTCCTTTTGCAGGCACTACTTCGCCTCCACAGCATCTTCAACCTTCTTCTCCGCTCGACCGAGGCTCTTTTTGAGAGCATCAAGCTGGCGAAGGGCCGCATTATTTTCATCTGCAAAAGCACCAGGAGCACATGTGAGTAACACAAGCATTACTCAATCAACAGACAAAAAACAAGTGTGGGCCAAACACATACCTCGAAGCTGCTGCATGCTGGCCTCCAAGGCCAGATGCTGCTGAATAAGAAGGTTTGCGTCGCGCACAAAGGACTGCGAAAATAAGCAAAAGCCAACAATCAAGAAAGCACTACGAAAAATGCTCGGGGGCTACGCCACACAAGAGCGAAAACAAGACCAGCAAGTCATCGGACAATAGGGCTCGGGGGCTCCCCCCAGGACAAGAGGAAAACAATTTACATGCTCAGACGGGAACTCCGAAGGTCCAGGTGTAGTCTTGTGGGAGACAACTACTCGAGCCTCCCACAGAGAGGGGTTCGGAGCATCGCCCCCAGAGTTGGCCACCGTATGAGAGGGAGGGGCCGTCGGATTTGACTCCCCTATGGCCTCCTGAGCTCTCTCACTAAGAGAACCCTCCGAGGAGTGGCTGCAAGGCAAATATTCATCAAGGAAATAAGAAAGGTGCACACGCCAAATACAAAGCAAAAGCATCCAAAAACTACTTACGAGTCAATGTCGCTCAAATTGAAGACGGGCGGTGCCTTCTCCTTCTTCTTCTTCTTAGTCGGCGGCTGCGGCACCATTGCCCGCAGAGGCATAGCCGGGAATGGTGCGAAAGAAGCGCCGTCTTCCTCACTGTAGCGCACGAGGAAGGACGGGTCCCTAGGCATTGGCGGAGTCGAGGAATCCGAAGACTCGCTCGAGCTCCGTGCCAGCTTTCGAGTCTGCCCCTCGCTCGCCTCGGGGGCTTCATGAGTTGGCGACTGCGTCGGCGGAAGCTCGGACTCGGAGTCCACAACTTCATTGTCCGGCGCAATCGGAAACTTTTCGGGCAGTGGGGGCACCATGCCAGCCACCTTGAACTCCTGCATAATGAAGACATCAAAGATCTGTACAAGTAATCATAAGGAAAAGAACTCGAAAAAGGCGCAACGCGCATGTCGCAAATCTACACCTGCGGAACTGGTTTCATAGCACTGAAGGGGGACGTCAATGACTTCCCCGGAAGATCCTCCTCGGACTTGTACTTCAGAAGCGGCCAAAGAACTCTGTCGAGGTCACCTCGGGATAAATCCTCGGCGGAGACCCTCGTCGGGTCGTTGCGGCCAGCATAAAGAAACATCGGATGCACCCTCGCTTGGAGCGGCTGCACCCGACGTTTGAGGAAGGTGTGGATTATATCCACACCATTGACCTCCTTACCAGGCTCCATCTGTAGCGCCTCAACCTGATGGTAGAGCTCCTCTACCTCTGCCACCTCGCCCTCCAGGATATGGTTCTTCCATGATCTCTTCGGCAGGATCTCCTGGGCGGAGTCGAAGGGAGCGAGGCCAAATTCTTGCCCGTCCACTGTGGAGTCGCGGATATAAAACCACTTCTTCTGCCAGTATTGGACGGACTCAGACATAGAAAAGGAAAAGAAGAGAACAGAAGATCAGAGTGAAATAATGCAGCCGCCGAGCGGGTAGACCCCACCGGTGCCGAACTGCCTCTTCACGGAATAGAGCTTCCGGAAGAGGCCAAAGTGTGGCATGATACCGAGCCAGCACTCGCAAAAAGTAATGAAGCAGGCGATGTGGAGAAGAGAATTGGGCGAAAGATGGTGGAGTTGGATGCCATAGAAAACAAAAGTCCTCGAAGAAAATCGTGGACTGGGAGCGAGAGGCCATGAAGAATGAAGGCGACAAACGTCACCCGAAACTCTACGGGTGGACGGGGAATTACCTCATCGCCGAGGATCTTGACAGCCTCCTTGTCCTGTGGAATTAAACCCGCATCACGCAGCTTGTGCAGGTCACCCTCGCGCGTCTCTATGCGCCTCCACCCACCATCAGTGATGCGAGCGGCGGTGGCACCTTTCTTGCCGCCGCCGCCGGTGCTCGAGCCCACTCCGACAGATGTCTTCTTTCACTTCACCATGGCGGAGCATTGAGGGCGGCGGTGCACGCGCAGAAAGGAGGAGGGAAAAGATCGGAGAATGTCTAGTGCGCGCGAGGACGAGCTCGTGAAAATGGAGGCAGTGAAAGCAAATGGCAAAGGGTGAAAACAAACCACTCTTTTCCCCACGGTTATAAGGTTGAAGACGACGAACAGGAACCGTTCATCCAGAAACCCTAACGCTAGGGTCAGATCCAACCGTACATGTGTCAACATAGCAGCGAACCGTCGCTCGCACGCCGTCCACTATGCATAGAAATCGAGGAGACGCCATAATTCTCGCCACGACGCTCATGACTAGTCAACTTCAAGTCAGAAAGTGGGACCCACGTTCGTCCTGTTACGTCACCTCTGGCGCCACAGACGGTTGAGGTCATCGATGGTCAGCACTGACGTCATCAAGCAGTCTAGCAACATCTGGAAATCTTCGACTAATAAAATAAGTACTTACTCGAATCTACGATTCGAACAATTACTTGGGGGCTACTCCTATCAGGAGCACTGGTCACACACCCCGAAGGAAGATTGGAGAAAACCAACTCACAAGCTTTCTTCGAGTCCTACGTTGAGTCTACGACTCCACTAAGGACTCGGGGGCTACTCCCATAGGGAGGATTGATCAAGCATCCGAAAAAATTGTGTCATACGGACCTGAAGCTCAATTAACTGAACTAAAGTCTCTGCTCGAGTCTATGACTCGAACAGACACTCGGGGGCTACTCCCATAGGGAGCGCTGGCCGCGCACCCTATGAATTATTCGACTGCAAACATGACAAAATCTTTTCTGGCAACTTTTCCCAAACCAACGTCAAGTGAGAAGCATCATCCTTGGCCACCCCGAAACACCTCCGCGGTGATAACATTTCTGATGTTGTGTCTGCGACGCAAAGATAAGACCTGCAGATATCATCTGATGGCCTGGTAACACACCTGACTGCGCTCTGCCAGTAAAAAGCCGTGTCAACAGGCACGATGAAAATACTGACGGACGCGTTGGGTACATCACTCGAAAACTACTAGGATTCGACTCCTGTAAGACCTCAACGGCCTGAGTCGAATTACGCCAGCATCTGTTCCAGATTCGAGTCTAGGGACTCGAGTCTGGAGAAGATCGTGTTGTTTTGTCCTAAGACAGTTAACTGACCCTGATCCGTCAGGAGAGTCAAGCACATGCATCAACAATCCATACGAACTAAAATCATTTCTTTCTCTTACAAAACAGAAATAGCTACACCCGAAATATTGAAGAGTCCTCAGCCGAATCTACGATTCGACTGAACACTCAGGGGCTACTGACATGTTATACCCTACGGGTACACGATATTAGCATACCTGGTCCAGCCCAAGGAAGGCCCACAAGAACATATGCGGCCTGTGGAGATTTTCAGGTGGCCTATGCCAGCTTCGGATCCTTGGAGAGCAAGACTAGAGTAGATAGAATATTCAAAGGGGCAAACCCTAATTTGTAACCGACTCGACCTGATGCCTGGGACCTGCCTATCTATATAAAGTCTAGGAGGGCACGACGAGGAGGGCATCCTCTCACCGCATACACACCTCCACGCCAGATTGCATCTGCGCACCCCTGTACTTTTTGGTTCCGCCGTAATCAAGAGCAGACAAGCAGGAGTAGGGTTTTCCCTCCGGCGGCCTGAACCTGGTTAAACCTCGTGTCCCCGTGTTGCTTGTCTGTTAACCGTTCCACGATCTCCAGCATCCCCATCTTCTCCAAAACCCAAGCTTATAACAATGGCCATTGACGAGATCGTACCTCGTCAGCGGTAGCGGCGATGGGCGACGAGACTGAGCCGCTGGACTAGAGTTTACGCTTTATGTATGTTGACGACTTAGGGTGGGGTGGTGGATAAGTTACCCCAAATTATCTACCTGTATGCAAAAGAAGCTTAATAGAATTTTATTACACCATATTTTTCGAGGATTCATCGCCCGTACGCCGCGATAGCGGCGACGGGCGATGAATCCGAGCCGCTAGACAAGAGTTTACTCTTTCTACTATTATAAAACAATGCTTTGAATTTCATCATATATCTTGTCTTTGGTTTACTAACATGCTTCTAATGTTTGCTATCAGGTTCCCGCTCGTTTCAAAGCATTGTATGAGAAGCACAAGGCAATTTTTGAAGCAGATGTTGATGGGACAATGAAGAACCTTTATGCTGGATTGAAGCGCATGCAGGCTCAACACATGGCTACCCTTTTGGTTGAATTTGAATCATCAAGTAAAGAAGAAGCTGGACCAAGTGTTGTTTTTCCAACCAAAACTACAACAGATGATGATCAGTTGTAGGATGATAATGGTTCAGAAACTGAGGATGATGAGAAGATTTATGCTACACCGGAGCCCGAGGACCATGGTGTTGCTGCAGCAGCTGCTAAGAAGCATGATGTTGCTGCAGCTGCTGCTAAGGAGCAAGGTGGTGCTATAGATGCTGTTGTGGAGCTTCCTGTAGCAACAAAACATGTTGATGTTCCTCAAACTGCAATAATCATTGATTCTGCGAGCAAGGGAGCTGATGCTACTGAGCAGCCGAATGTTGTTAGCCCTAATAGGTCTCCATTTCGTAGCCCCGGGAAGGTATTTTTTATGAAGCTTGGGCCAATGCTTCGGACAAACCCCCGTTTGATCTGTTCGAGCCTGGGACCGATGAGTATGCAGAATTTTGCATTTCACAGTCTCTCCCACCTTCCTGTGATGCCCCAATTGCTGCCCTGACCGCTGCCTATGATGTCGTGATCACTGCCTCTAAGAACATTCAAGCATCACCTTCCACTTTGGTCGATCCTGCACCTTCCGCTTCAGTAGAGCCTGCGACACCTGCTGCTCCCATTGCACCTGGTATGAAAATTTTATAGTATTTCTTGTAGCTTCTTAGATATGTTTCCGCTTGTTTGCTTAACACACAATTGTTTTCTCTTCTGCAGTTGTTGTTAACATTGAGTCAAGTGTTAAGGGAGATGCTAGCTCGGGTTTGTTAACACATGAGAAGAAGACAAGGTTTAAGAGGGCTGCCAAGGAGGAGCTCACACCTCCAAAGTTGAAAAAGATGGTCTCTGAAGCAGGGGCGGACCTAGACCGAAAATGACCCGGTGTCCTCTAGTAGATCATACATGATTCTTTATTTAAGTTTGGGGTGTCACTCACTTGAAATACATCTAGTGTCTCAAAGAAAATGGGTTTGTACCGGTGTCCCGTGACCCCTGCTAGCTCAACCTAGGTCCACCCCTGCTCTGAAGATGTAGAACAAACTTACTCCACATTTGTGATGAATGGTCGGAAATTCAAGAGCCATACGAAGGATAGGGCACCATAAGTTTATGTTTTTTGCTACTCTGAAGTAATGTTTTTGCTACCTTGCATCTATCTAATTGCTACATGTGTCTATGTGTTTTGCTACTTACTTTTTTCACTTGTAGGATATAGTTTTCCATTGAATCTTCTGCAGCTTGAACTACCTGCTACTTTAGTTCATTTTTTTACTACTTTACATTGGATTGTTTGCTACTTTAGTTTATTGTTTTTGCTACTGTACATTGAATTGTTTGCTACTTTATGTAAATCTATCTGCTGCATGTGCATTCCTTTGTGCAGGCCAGTTTTTGTGGAGATTGGGCGGTACTATACCTGCTACAGAACTTTCCAAACATCGCTTCGTCCGCGCTAAAATATCGATAGTGAGTTGATGAATGTTTGGATTGAGAAATTTAACGACAAGTCGGACATTGTTTGCAAGAAAAGTGCACGGCAGAAGAGGAAGTACGCTTTTACGCAACACTTTGTGGTAAGTAGCACTTTTATTGATCTTTTACTTGTTCAATATGTATGACAGCTACTCTCCTACATTATTGTTAATTTTTTCATGCTATGCTACATTACAGTATGTCTTTTACTTGCTACATTAGCAATCTTATTTTGCTACTTTAGTAATCTGTCTTTGGTTCCACCTTTTGCCAACATTGTGCTTGCTGACCAATACAGATAGTAGCAATTTTTACTTACTTTTGCTGCTGCCTCATCTGACTTCTTTTTATCTTCAACACAAAATATGAGAAGCTTATTGTTGATCCAAAAGTATTCAATGCTAAAGCATGTATGGATGAGTTGAAAGAGCAGAATGCAAAGTTCAAGATTTCCAAGTGTGACCTTGTGAGTTAACATCCTCTTCCTATCTTGTTCATGTTTGCTTTCATATAGTCAAGTTTTTGTTATATGCTTCTATACAAAATGCTAAATATTAATTCATGTTTGAATGTAGCTATACTTTCCTATTGTGAAATTCAACCATTGGGCAGTTCCCTATATCAACCTAGTAGCAAAGCAGATGCATAGTTTTGATTCAATGAAAGGGCCAAAGATGCTGGTGTGTTGGATGATTGTGCACGCAATCTGGTTAATAATCCTGCTACACTTGTTCATTGTGTTTGCTACATTTATAGTTGGTCCTTTTATTTGCTGCATATCATTAACCATGCACTGTGTTTGCTTTGTTTTCCAGTTCGCAAACTTTGCAATTCTTGTGAAGCAATCGAAACTAACAAACAACATCAACTTCGACACTTACCTGCTAACCAATCCTGATCACCGGTAGCAAACTACCATGTAAGATTTGCTCTCCTTCTTTTTGTTTTTCTTTTTTTTCAATCCTTGTCCTGATCACTAGCATCAACTTTTGCTACGTTATTATTTTTTAATTGCTACCTAAGTTTACAATTCTTGCTACTTTAGGCTCCTACACTTGCTACATAAGTTTCTGCTTGTTTTTACTAATCTATCTGTTTGTTTTTTGGCAGATTTGACTGTGGATTCTTCAGCATGCTCTTCATGGAAAGCTTCACCAGCAAGGTCATGGTGGAGTTCGACAACAATGTTATACCACTTCTAAGGAAACTTCTTGCATCAGATCTGATCGAGGCAAGGCAAAACAAAGGATCAATCCTATAGCTGATGTAAGAAGAGTTACAAAAGAAGCGTAGTTAGGTTGAAACTGATGTAATCTTGAAACTAATGTCGTCCTTGTGATCTTATTTTGCACATTGTAATGGTTCAAACTGATGTAATCATGGATGTGCTAGTTGCTGCAGCATCTGTGGATTGGTTATGTTGGATGGATAAGTGCTACATGTTTGGAATGGTTTTATATATAGCTTTTGATGTTTGGAATGTTGTTTATTATCTTCTGAAGCTTCAAATAGTGCGATTGCTTTGATAAATATAAGTTCTGTATATGCTACATACATGTTGCATAAATGCTAAAAATGAGTATTTACCTAGACATGCTGTCAATTTTTTTTGGCCACCCATGTGTTAATTTGCTACATCTGTTTAACCATATTGCTACATGCATAGAAATTAATGCTACCCAGGTGTTCAAGATTTGCTACTAGGTTTAATGTAGCAAATATTCCTGTGACATTCATTCAGAAGAACAAGTTTTGTCTTTGGTAGCAATTTTAGCTCTTGCTATATATTAGAAACAATAATGCTACAAAATGCATGTTGTATGCTCCAAAGTGGCAATACTTTTGCTACCAACAATATTCTGTCATATCACAAAATTCATATCTTGCATCAAGATGATGCTACATCTATACTGTATGTATGCTACATAGTAATAATAAAAATGCTACTCTGCTAGTACATGTAGCTTCATCTCTATAGTTTCAACTCTATTTTCGCATCATTCCCCGCAATCAGTGCTTCCATGAGGACACATTGTCTCACGGTGTGACCTTCTTCATTGTAGTATTGGCATTTTTTGCTTTCTTGGCTTCTTCTTCTTTGGCATTGCATCACTTTTTGGCGTTCCATCAGTTTGCTTCTTCTTTTTCTCTTGAGATTTTTTCCTTCTCTTGGCATTTGCTTCATCACGAAGCTCAACCAATGGTTTGTTACGCTTCGACTTCTTGGTTGGTCTTCCTTTTGGCTTTACCCTCGCATGGTTCTTAAGCGTGCTACTAGGAGCATCATTATGTTGTTCTTCTTGATGTTGATTGTTTACATCATGTTGTGGAGGAATACCTTGTTGTGGTTGAACATTTTCTGGTCCTCCTCCTTGCTGCTCTCCTTCTTGCTCCCCTCCTTGTTGTGTAGCATGTTGTGTTTTCCTCATGTTTGCAACAACCTGCCTCGCCTCATCAATCATCTTGGAAACAGCAACATATGTTTCATCACTAAAGCAAACATCCGAAGCGAGTTCATCCATATTTCTGCACAAAGCATTGTACTTGAGAGTATTGGTTCCCAGGATCCCAAATCTGATGGTATTTGTCCCGGGATCAGGTGCAGGCATTGTTGCTGCAGCAGACCATCTTCGTAGCATGTATCTCTCTGGAATTTGCTGCACATTCAAGTGCACCATCACCCTGACTATATGCGGGCATATAAGGCCACACATCTCAAATGTGTTGCATCCGCACTTGTAGCACTCATCATCAAGCTTGACTTGCACCTGGTAGGTTTTGACACCATAACCAGGGTTTGGAATGAGATCAAAGCACATTCCTTCACCCTCAACCTGCATTGGATAAAACCTTGTAGACCTCTCAATAATCTTTTGGAATCTTGTGAAGATCTCCCTCGTGTAGAACTCTAGCCCCTGCTTTTCAATGTTGTAGCTGCAAAAAATGTTTGTTTGCTGACTGTCAGAGTGGTGCTACATCAGGTGTTACATTGTGCTACAAAAGTTTTTCAAATCTGCTACAACAGATATAAAATAATGCTACTGAAAAATCTGTCTGTAAAGAGAAAATCTCACCTTCCCCATAGTGGTGTTGTTGTATCCATGGTGAATGCTACATTGTCTTCTCTGTCTAGCATCAGGTTTTGGCACAACTCATATTGCTGCACGAAGTTCTAAACTGAGCCAGTTGGGCGAATTAAAGTTTTAAAGTACGAGTTGAGGCCTTCAGATCTTCTTGTTGTGCTTGTAAAGGGAAAGAAACTTTGTCTGGAGTACACAGGCGCCCACATGTTTCTGCTCTTCCACATGTTCTGCAAATGAGTGTTCTCGGCCATAGCAAAAGTTTCCAACATATGCTGCTAGCATATCTCAAATTCTGCTACGGTGTCCGTGCTATAAATGCATGAGTAGAACACTACAACAAATGGGCTACCTTATCTCAAGTGAGGACCAAACTTTGTTCTTGTTAATCGTAGGACATGGAAGATGCAGTATCTGTGGATTGAATCAGGATATATGTTTGAAATTGTTGCAGCCATCGCTTGGTCTTGGTCTGTCATGATATGGTCTGGTGCCAAACCATTCATTGATTCCTTAATTTTGGTGAATACCCAACTGAATGTTTCAGCTGTTTCACCAGGTAGCAGAGCACAGGCCAACACAATTGTGTGTGTGTGGTTGTTGATGTCCACAAGTGGAGAAAAGGGCATGTTGTACTTGTTTGTACAAAATGTAGTGTCTAAAAACACCGAGTCCTTGTACTTGGGGTACAAGGCGTTGTTTTCATCCACTTGCTTATCAAAAAAGAATGTAGGGCTTTCAGCTTGTCTCCTTTCAAAGTACTCAATAGTCATTGACATGTCTCGTTGCGAAACTTCCTCGCATAGCATAGTCCTTATGTTGGACACATCATGCTTCACAAAACCAAGGCACCTCGGGTCGCCTCCATGCACACTTCCGAGGCATCCCATCATCTGATTTGTGCTAATATTTTGGTTGTGTAAAGTTTGGATGAACTGAAAGTCCTCCTCAGTAACCTTCCTATGAGACCGGTAGTACCGTCTTCTCCCAATTTGCTTCACCAACTAGTGTGTGTGCTCTCCTTGAAAGACCGTTATAGTCCATATCCCATTTCTCTTTCCAATAAGCATTCTATCTTTACAATCATGTCGTGGCACCTTATTCTTCTGCCTCAAATCTGCTACATCCATCTTGAGGCCAGCTTGTTTGCTACATGACTTTTGTGCACTGAAATTGCTCATGTCTATTTGACCTCCTTCTCCAGAACTATCCTTAGTAGCATTTTTTGCTTCGTCAACTGGTTTTTCGGCATGGACACACTCAAAAACCCTACCAACAATTGCATCTTTTGGCGCACCTCTTGCTGTGCTATACTTGGTGTTACCAATTCATGTACCAAACCCAAGCTTGAAAGCATAGTCATTGTATACTTGCTTTGCAACTTCAAGGTCATCAAATGTCATTCCAACATATGGAATAAGAGGCTGCGAGCAAATCTCTTCACCGCCTTCTTCAGCAACAAAAGAAGCATTGCTACTAGCTGCACTTTCTGCTCTTGTAGCAAATTTTTATCCATAGGTTCATGCAGCAGCATACTCTTCAGAAGAAGATTGTGGTGGAGCAAATATTCCTTCAGCAGCATATCCTTTAGGACCATATCCATCAGCAGGCTGGTTGAGGTCGAATCCTCCTAGTACACTGTCAGCAACAAACCCCTGCAATTTAAAAAGGAAGCAAAATTTTAGGTCGAAGCATTGATGCGTGCACCCAGTGTTGACGTGGGACACTTCGTTGGAACCCCAAGAGCAAGGTGTGATGAGCACAACAACAAGTTTCCCTCAGTAGAGACCGAGGTTATCAAACCAGAAGGAGGAAGGAAACGTCTCAAAGGTGTTGCAAGCAACATGGAAACTTGCACAACACAAACTCAAGACTTGGTCCCAACGAATTAGTGAGGTTGTCAAGCTCACCGGTTTGCTGTAACAAAGGATTAAACATATGGTGTGGAAGGTAATGGTTTGCAGCAAGTAAACAAGTAACAGTGGAAGATGTATCAATGGTAAAGATTGGACCGAGGTCCAAGTTCACTAGAGTTGCTCTCCTTAGATAAACAACATGGCATGAAGGGTAAACAAATTATAGCAGGGCAATTGACAGGAATCGAGCAAGGCATAACAATGCAATTACTAGTCAGAAAGATCCTATGAGATTCGATTGGGCAATACAACAAGATACATAGACCGCCATCCAACTGCATCTATAACTAGAAGTCCACCTTCAGGTTATCATCCGAACCCCCTCCAGTATTAAGTTGCAAGCAACAGACAACCGCTTTAAGCAAAGTGTGTAAGGTAAACAGTCCACATGTTCCATAAACAAGACACCATTGTTTTCTCCCAAGTAGAACAACACATCTACAATCGAAGAGATTATTGTCACTTCCCTTGGAAACTAGAGGCATGAACCCACTATCGAGCATAAATACCCCCTCTTGGAGTCACTAGCAACTACTTGGCCAAGATAGCTACTAACAATGGATAGCATGCAAGATCACAAACAACACAGACATGATAGAATCATAAAGACAAAACCATTAATCAAACTAACATAATAATCTCAATATCCATCGGATCCCCGCAAACACAGCATGCATGATTACAAATAGATTAGATCTTGAGCATGAACGGAGCTCACAAGATCTATACATGAAAGCACAAAGGAGGAGATACAACCATCTAGCTACTACATGGACCTATAGTCCAAGGTGGAACTACTCACGCATCGTACCGGAGAGAAGGCCTTCGGGATGATCTCCCCTCCGGCAGGGTGTTGGGAAGAACTTCAGATCCCCCCCCCATTCTAGGGACGATGGTGACGGCGCCTACAGACGGTTTCGTGGAGAATTGATCGGGTGCTTAGGGTTTCTGCATCGGGGGCTTATTATAGGCAAAGGGGGAGGCCGAGGCAGTGGCCAGGGTCCCCACACCCTGCCTAGGTGCGTGGTAGGGCCCACCCATGCCTAGGGGGGTCTGGGCGCCCTAGCCCGCCTTTTCGGCTCCCCTCTGGACTTATTGTTCCCCACGGAAAGTAATTGACTTTGACGTTTGTCCCGTCCAATTCCGACATTATTTCTTTACTAACTTTTTTGAAACCAAAAACAGCAGGAAACAGGCATCTGGCATTGTGGCAAGTTGTTAATAGGTTAGTAGCAGAAAACATGTAAAGCAAAGTAGATACTAACAAGCATGGAACATCAAAAATTATAGATACGTTTCCAACGTATCAACATCCCCAAGCTTAACTCTTGCTCGTCCTCGAGTAGGTAAGTGATAAAAGAATAATTTTTGAGGTGACATGCACCCTCACAATAAAGATCCAACCATTTGCAAGCATTGAAAGCTGGGATCAAAGAACTCTAAACATGTGCATAAAAGATGGAGTTCTAACAATAGGACATAGTAACTATGCATGCAACATGAAAGTGTCACATCCCAAGATTTTCCAAATCTTGTAATGTGAAAAATAAAATAAACAAAATAAATTTTTGTTGAAAATCAGGGTGAAAAGAAACTTTTGTTTCTAAAAGGAAACTTAGAATCCCATCTTGAACAAACTTTGATAAAAGTTTGAATCCAACAAAATCCAAATCTAGGGAAATGCATTCCTCAATGAATGTATCTGGAAATTTAAACACTTGGAAAATAAAACCAAATCCTAAAACCCTAATAGAATAAAAATCATTTCCAAGTTATCTCCAAGCCTATGGATTTTATCCATATAAAAGTTTGTCAACAAACATTCACAAATGATCAAGAAAGACAAATAGAATTAATAAAGCCATATAAATTGGTTTCACTCAAAATTGGAACCATAAATAAAATCTTATGAATTTAATAAGATAAGAAATTGATTTCCCAAAGCTAATAAAGAACCTATCTAGAAACCCATACCAAATGGTGAGCAAATAATCCTAATTATATTTAAAAGGATAAACAAATATCAAAAAGATTTCACAAATTGGAATTCCCAAGTTTGGATCTCTAAATAAAAAGATATGGATTTTATAAGAAGAAGAAAGAAATATTAATTAAAGAATATTCAAAGATCAAACCAAATCTTGGCCAAATCTTTAAACAAGTGGAATGAATTATAACCCAAATCCAAATAAAATATTGGGTAAAGAAATTTCCAAAATAAAATAAATGGCATAAACCAAATCCTATTGGAATTAAAATAAATACCCAATCTTAAATGTTTAATGAATCATATTAAAAAACCTTTCCAAATAATTCAAGATGAAATATTTGACACCCAAATAATCAAATAGAAACCTACTGAAAAGATTTGGGTGGTTTTGGAAAATCAAATGGTGTTTAGAAATATTAATAAATCTTATATGATTTAAAACTAAGCCTATTTTGAATAAATAAAAGACCCAAAAAGAATAAAGTTTTTATTCAAAATTTGACTTTTGGTTGTGCTACTAACCAGTATTTAAACCTACCCAAAAGTTGACAAAGGTTTGAATTCAAATGAATGTTTGAATTGGCCAAACAAAACCAAATCAGAATAAAAGAAAAGGAAAAAGAGAAAAACAAATAGAACAAAAAAAAGAGAACAAGCCAGCCCAGCCGGCCAGCCCAACTAAGCCCAGCAGCCCATTTCCCTCTCTCCCCCGAAGCGTTTTATTTCACTCACGAATTAACCCGCACAGCGAATGACAACCGGAACCCACCCCACACTCCCTCACTCGCTGACTAACCAGGCCAACGGCCACGTCGTCATCGTCCTCACCCGCCGCTGACCGCGCCCCCTCTCGCCGGCCGTTGCTGCCAAATCAAAGCCATCGTAATACACAGTAACACCGCGATTAATCAGCCCTGCGACCACGCACGTTAAAGCGTCCCCCCTCCTCTCTCCTTCCCCTCTGTCGCCCCACCTTAGCACGCCCCCAGGCCGCCCAATTTTCCCCTACACGCCACTGTCCCCGACAAGCTCCGGCGACGATTCCGGTCGAACCCTGCCGCCCCTCGCCTCCTCGAGCACCCGAGCGTGATCCCCACCCCCTGGCGCTTCTCTCTGCACCCGCAGCTCACTCGCGCGTGCCCTGTAGCGTCGACTCCGTCTTCGACTGAACGACGCCGCCGTCCGCTCCAACTCCGACGAACTCCACAGGTAGTTTCTGGTCGTGCCGCCTTCTTTAGTTGATGCTCGCATGCTCCCTGGTATCGTGCACGTCTAACACACCCTTTACTTTGCTTCGGTACGCCTTGTAGCCTCGCCCCCGTCGACGTCTGACCGCACCCGAGGCCTAGCTCAACTCCGGTGAGCGATTCCCTCCACCTCTATGCGCCCCTTCACCAACCACGGGCACGTTGAGCTCCAGCACACCACGGCGAACACGGTGAGCCTACCCTCCCTTCCCCTAGCTTCCTGGAGTAGCCAGAGCGCCGCCGCCCGAGCGTCGCCGCCGCGCGCTGCCGCTGAGCGCCGCCAGAGTTTGGTCAGGCCATCTCCAGCCGTTAGATGCAGATCGTAGGGGTACGATAGAATCACTTAACGCTGAAGGGGTACGCAGCTAGTGCCGTGCGATGTGACTTGATCCAACGCCTCACGTTGCTGAGCCACGCTAAACATTTTCGACGAATAGAATTAAGACACGTGGCTCAGCTCGTTTGAATTAAAACAGATTAGATCTATTAGATATGTGATTTTGTAAATTCTATAACTTTTGATCTACACGTGCAAATTTTGCAAACTTTATATCAATGGATTCAGAAAAACAAGCCCTAGCCAACCATACACTTTGTTTAGTAAAAAGCTTCTGGTAAAATGTTTGTTTTTGCAGAAACTTATGTATGCTTACTTAGGATATAAAAATTATTCCAAAATGATTTTGAAGATAAAATCTTTGGCAAATGGTTTGTTTTGAACCTACTGACCATAGGAAACAAATTGTGGTTTCAAAAATTTATTTGGAGAAACAAAAGAATGAATCTTTGATTTAAAACCATTTCTAGTCAAATAAAGATATGGTTTAATTATTAAAAATGATTTTGGAGGAAAGCCTTTGAGAAATGTTTTGGAAATAAACTCTCTGACCCTAAACACAAAGTTTTATGGTTTGAAAACATATTTTGTGAATACTATAGATTAATGCCTTACTAAAACATTTCTACACCACATAAAATGATACCTTGTTTTAAAAAAATTGTTTATAAAGTGAAACCTTTTGCAAATGGCTTTGTCACTTTATAAAATGACCATTAGGTGTTTTCAAATGTTTATGAACCATTAGAAACCACTTTTACAAATAAAACAATCTCTTGCATGCTTGCATGCATTGTTTTGTTACTATGTTTTTATGTGATGAATTGCTTGAATGGTAGATTGAACTTGTGCCTTGCTTGATTGAATTGTAGTGACTTGAAGAGTGTGATTGTAGAAAGGACAAGGAGTGAACTTACACTCTACCAAAAAGGCAAGTGATGCTTCATACTTTTGTCCCATTATTTTCACTATGCATTAGTGATATTTCTAAGTAGGACTTGCATGGAATTTTGCTAAGTATAAACCATGCTATGGGAAAACCTAGTAGATGAAACCTTAGTAAAATTTCATAAGTTAAGATTCCTACTACTATCATTCTTAGCTTAGCTAATAGAAAACAAGGGTGGAATATATATATTCATGCTATGGAAAAATTTCTAAGTCTGAGGACTTGTGTTTTTGTTTAATAAAACAACTAAGTGAATGAATCACCTGGGTGGAATGGAAGGAATGGTTTGTGTTGAGTGGTTACACAAGGCCAGGGGACTGGTGAACCTTGTGTATCTCACTTGTGGATGGCCACCCAGGAACAAAGAGATTTGAGATGTCAAATGTTGAGAAGCTTCAAGTGCAGCCACTTGGCAATATGGGCTCTGCCTGGATCATATAGGTTGCAATAACTTAGCCAAATGGACAGTTGGTGGTAGGGGTTTGATAGGTTGGAACGCGTCCATTCTGGTCTAAGGGAAGGCTTCTGAAAGATCTTGTCTTGGGAAACCAAGTCTTGTGGGGAAAGTGCACCACCTATGCAGAGTGAAAAATCTAAGTACTTAGCCATGTCCCTGGTAAAGGACAATTTGAGCATCAAGACATGGAAGCTATCAAGAATCTCATCATCCAAATTTCTAAGTTAAAAATTTGTGGTTGAACAAGGGTTAAAGGATCTTCAATCTTTGATTGGTAGATGCCTTGGGTGATTTTTACCAAACAAAAACTTAGTGTTTTCAACTGATAGGAAAATCTATTTTTGAGCAATGCAAGCCTAAGCTCCACTTAGCCAAATGCATATAGATGACATATACTACTATTCTACCATAGTATCACTTGCCAATACAATTCAAATGTATTGACCCTTGTGGCTGTAACTTGTTATGTTGCAGGTTTGTTTGATATTAGTAAAGTGTAAGGATTAGGATTACAAGTCTACAACCAACATGTCTGCCTGTGGCATTTGAAGATGAAGGACCCCATGCTATTGTTATATTCTGCTGCATTGTAATGAGATAGCCAAATGAGCTATGTAAGATGTAATAAATTATTTTATTCCTGGTTATAAAGTTGTATTATGACCTTTGTTTCTTGATATTACATCTTAACAGTGGATGCTAGCTATTGATCCAGGGACTAGCATCGTAAACACAGGGATCTCTACCTTATTAAAGGTTGGGAACCTTACAGAAAGGCTACAAACAAAGATCATGAATAACATGCATTAAAAAACGTTTGTTTATTTCACATACATAAAACATAGCATAGTGGCAATCAGCTTGTCCCTCACAGAGTACCAATATAGATGCATAGGACACCTTCAAAGTTCACAAGGGTGACTAGAAACAAATACCACAAGAACAAGAAATATCACAATATGCATCAATCAATAATCTTTGGAAGACTGCACACAGAATGACAACTATGCTCTCTTAATGGTGCCTAAAGGTAGAAGGTGGAGACTCAATAGTGGTGGAAGAAAGGCCTTTTTGTAAAGGAAGCAGGGATTTCAAGTTTCAGAAAGAGCTTACAAAAATTATGGTACTTGTTAGCTTTCAGCCCTCGTTGCCCCTATCATAAGCATCTTGAAGTGATTAAGGTTAAAGTGACAAAGATAGAGTATATGCTTGACGAAGTATAAGTTGGTAATCTCAAGTCCCTTGAATATGAGGGCCACACCTCATGCTACTCAACTTTAGTCACGGGTAAGTTCTTGTCATTGTAAGTAGTTACATATCATAGAGAACCGCCAATGGGGTACCCCTTGCACATGGTACAGGAGCTTTCCCATAACCAAAATGACAAGGAAAGCAGACAATGAGCATCTCGGCGATCTTTTTATTTACTATATGCATAGCTTTTTTCTTGAGAATGCTTCATAGATGCTCACTATGGTGATGCTGCAAGTTTCCACCATGATTAGGCATGACTTAGGCTAGCGGCCCAGACGTTTCTCTAACAAATAATACAAACTCCATGGACTTACAAGTTTCCTCTTTATTTCACATCGGTGACATCCATAGACAAAAGAGCATGATATCAACTGAGTACAAAGTACAAGTGCAATGTTGAAAACGTTCCCCGTGACAACACAGTTCTGCTAATTCCAACGTATAAGTGCAAGCATATACAACATAGATGACACAATGGTTCAAGTTTATTAGGGTCAAAGAATATAAGGTGTCCCATCAAGTTTGTGAGGGCTTTAATCACTAAGTTTTCACATAACAAAATAGTTTTTAATTGGAAGATAGCTGAAAACAAGAATACACTTGGAATGGTGTAACACACCATTTATAGGAGTTTATAGTGGACACTTTGGAAAAACTTGGTTTCTTGGGAGTTGGAAGCATGAGTAGAGCTTACTCATACAAGTGGAGGCTAGCAAAAGACTGGGAGCAACCAACTAAGAGAGCATAATGGCCATAATCATGCAGAGCAACAAAGCATTACTAATCAAATCATAGAGTGGTACTACAAGTCAAGGACTAAATGATCATAGAGGCTATGGTGACTTGTCATAGTCATAACATGGTGTGAGCATGTGCCAAGTCAACCCAAGCAAAGCATCAAAGGAGAATACCACAATGTTATGCTTTTGCATGCTAAAACAACACATAATTTCTTAAAGGCACACTAAGCAATCCCAATTGTTTGGAACAATACATGCTACAGCAATAATCACTAATCATAATGCCAAAACAACACCTAGCATGTCATGCTAAAGTCTAAGTCACACTCAACAAGCTCCTCTTGCACTTCAAGCAAGAACTTACTACTCCTTTCCAACACCAAGCAACCTTATTTGCAAAACAACACAACGAGAACGGGGGTCCAAACTACTTTATTCAAGCAAACTAAAAAACCTAAGCAAATCAAACGAAAACTAAGACACTCCAAGAACAACACAACTGTGCATGAAACAATAAAAATGAAGTGTCTAGACAGACCTGAGCTTTTTATTGATGAAGAAGGGGATGCCTTGGGCATCCCCAGATTTTGATGCCTGTACCTCCTAGATATTTCTTGGGGTTACACCATGGTGGAATCCCCAAGCTTGAGCTTTTGTCCATTCTTCATCTCATTGCATCATTCTCTCTCTACACCTGAAATTTTTCCTTCATACAAAACTTCACACAATCTTCATTAGCAATATTAGTGTATTCAAAAGATATTAGACCTCTGGCAAAGCTTTGGAATAGCAGGTCTTTTCACTAAAAACACAAGATACTGTAGTAACTCCTTCAAAAAGCTCAATTCCCCAAAAGAGAACTAAAAAAGGAATCAATAAGAAGCAAATGCAAATAATGGCAGAAATCTGTCAAAACAGACCAGCAGGTAGAAATCGATTTTTTTGAACATCTTCTGTTCCTCAAATAAAAAAATGTTGAACTAAAGAAAGTTACCTAACATACTGGGGAATTTATTCGTAAATTTTGAGCTCAATACGAGTTATAGAGACTCCTCACGAATGTTTTTGGTGGAGGACAGAAATCTGTTTCAGGACAGCAACTCCCCAAATCTTACTTCCCTCTCATTAGAGGTCATTCTTGGCACAAAAAGCAAACAAAAAGAATAAGGAGAGGTCATTACTGAAGTAATAACTTCCAAGACTCAAGGAAACTCTTGGGTTATCTCCCAACAAGTACTTTTATTTAACGCCTTTAAGTTAGGCACAAGAAGCAAGAAGAATCAAGTATTTTCAAACGATGAAGCATTAACATCAAACCTTGCTTTCAAAGGAGGAGCAAAAAGAAACTTCTCTCTCCTCATAGGAAAGTGTTCAATACCTTTCTTGAATGGAAAATGATATTTAATGGCGCCTTCTTTCATATCAATGATGGCACCAACTATTTTAAGAAAAGGTCTTCCCAAAGTAATAGGACAAGAAGCATTGTATTCAACATCCAAAACATAGAAATCAATAGGGACATAAGCATTGTTAACTATGATGAGAACATCATTAATACTCCCCATGAGTTTCTTCTTAGCATTATCATTGAGTGGGACATCTAAATAACAATCTTCCAATGGTGGCAAATCAAGCATTTCATAAATCTTCCTAGGCATAATAGAGACACTAGAACCAAGATCACATCAAGCTTTGAGATCAAAGTCATTCACTTGCACATTAATAATGGGTTCCCAACTATCTTCTACTTTCCTAGGAATAGAAGCTTTGTGTTTTAGCTTCTCTTCCTTAATCTTAACAAGAGCATATGTAATGTGTTTGGTAAAGGCAACATGCATATCACTAGCATCAGGACTTCTAGCAAGCTTTTGTAGGAACATAATCACTTCAGAAATATTGCAACCATCAATATCAAAGTAAAACTTAGCATCACTAGTAGTAGGCTCAATAGGCTTAGGCATAGTAAGAGGAGGAATAGGGACTACTTGTGGTTTAGTGGTGATGGTGCACACACTACTAGGAAAACAGCATTTAGTGGCGCACCTGAAAAGATCATCTGTGGCGCACTAGCAGTGCGCCACGTGCCTTGCGCTACGGCTATCTCCCAGCCGTGGCGCACTGCCTAGTGCGCCACGGTTGTGTCGAGATAGGCGTAGTGCACCTGCTAGTGCGCCACGGCTATGTGGGCAGGTGCGCTACGCGTAGGATCTTTTGTGGCGCACTTCCCAGTGCGCCACTAAGCTTCTATAGTGCGTTTTAGGTGTAGTGCGCCACAGAAGGTAGATCATGTGCGCCACAGGTGTGTTTTTTGTTTTTTTTTAATTTCCGAGCCAGATTATATACAATATTACAGCAGATATACACACACATATACAAGATATACAATTATATATATATAAATACACAATATGAAAAACAAGATTGAAACAAATACATATAGATAAGTCTCATACATGAATACATAGTATAAGTTACATTGTTTCGATCAAGTTACAAAGTAGTAGTTGGTGACATGCGAGTACATGTGTCGATCGAACAAGTTAGAGATCGGAAGCTCGCCTAGACATCTAAACTAGCTAGACACAAACGCGGGATAAACAACCAAAGAAGATAAGCATGATCACCACCGCGACGAAGGTGTAGGTCTTCATCCGGTTCCTTGTCCTAACTCCCGCTAGATAGCGCGTGTATCTAGCTTCCGCCTCCGCCATAGTGTTGTACCCTTTGTAGCTATTGCCGCTGAAACGGTGCACCTGTCTCCGGCAGTCTTTCCAATCATCGTAGACTCCGGGAACCCGTCCCTTGTACACGACGTACCACGTCATCTACAAGTTGACAATAATAATTAACCGGTGATTGAAAAAACATGTATAATTAAAGTCGCATATGAAGATACACTTATAGAAAGTACTCCTAAATCAAAAAGCATGCCTCATATATAACTAGGTTGTTGGACACATGAATATGCTACGATGGAACTGTACGCCAAGTAGGATGCACAACACCTGGACTTGTGCATAACACAAGGCGTACAATCCCATCGCAGCACATTCACATATATAGTGTGCCACGATATTTCAATCATCGACACTATTCTCGAAAAAGACCAAAGTAACTCAAAAAAATGCCTCATATATAACTAGCTAAGTCGTTGGACACAGGAATATGCTACGATGGAACCGTTCGCCAAGTAGGATGCACAACACCTGGACCTGTGCATAGCATAAGGCGAACAATCCCATCGCAGCACATTCACATATATAGTGTGCCACGACATTTCAATCATCGGCATTATTCTCGAAAAAGACCAAAGTAGCTCGAAAAGAATGCCTCATATATAACTAGCTAGGTCGTTGGACACAGGAATATGCTATGACGGAACGGTTAGCCAAGTAGGATGCACAATTCCTGGACTTGTGCATATCACAAGGCTAACTATCCCGTCATAGCACATTCACATATATATTGTGCCACGACATTTCAATCATCAGCATATTCTCGAAAAAGACAAAAATAACTCGAAAAGAATGCCTCATATATATACATAGGTCGTTGGACACAGGAATATGCTATGATGGAACCGTGAGCCAAGTAGGATGCATAAGACCTGGACTTGTGCATATCACAAGGCTCACAATCCCATCATAGCACATTCACATATATAGTGTGCCACGACATTTCAATCATCGGCATTATTCTCAAAAAAGACAAAAATAACTCGAAAAAAATGCCTCATATATATACATAGGTCGTTGGACACAGGAATATGCTATGACGGAACAGTTAGCCAAGTAGGATGCACAATTCCTGGACTTGTGCATATCACAAGGCTAACTATCCCGTCGTAGCACATTCACATATATATTGTGCCACGACATTTCAATCATCGGCATTATTCTCGAAAAAGACAAAAATAACTCGAAAAGCATGCCTCATATATATACATAGGTCGTTGGACACAGGAATGTGCTACGATGGAACGGTGAGCCAAGTAGGATGCACAAGACCTGGACTTGTGCATATCACAAGGCTCACAATCCCATCGTAGCACATTCACATATATAGTGTGCCACGACATTTCAATCATTGGCATTATTCTCGAAAAAAGAGTAAGGAAAAAAAGGACCAAAGTGAGCAAAGGACCAAAGAGTAAGCAAAAAAACCAAGCATTGATTGATATATAATATTAATAAGCAAAAGAAGTAAGCGATGATTCATAGTTTGTCAACACACACACACAAAGGTCATCTATAGTTTGTAACTAGAACTAGGCCAACATCAAGCCTTCTGGCTCGGCTTAGGGAACGGGAGGATGCCTTGTCTCGTCATGAACTTCCTATAGTCACCCTGCATCTCTAGGCGATCTTCTATGTCACGGTTATTCGGGATATTTCCTACGTAGAAGATCCCCCCGAAGTCATGACATCATGAAAGATGATTGCCCCAAACTGCTGCTGGATGCGATACATCTCTTGTCTAATATCTGAATCATTGATCTTGGCCTTTGCTTCGGCCCACTGTTTGAGATGATCTGGCAGCATAGAATTCTGCTGGTCAAGTAGGAATGCCCTCATGTGATGGAGTGCGTAGTAGGCTTCCTTCTTACTTATTTCCGGCTGCTTCACGCAGGGTAACTCCATTACGTGGTTGAAGACGTGCCTGCCGAACTTGACCTTCGTACGCACGAAGGTGGTGCCTTCCGTCGAGGCAAAGCCAGTGAGAGCATCATCCAGAACTTCCTTGATCTTGTCGTAGTTTTTCTTCTTTTCTAGACTCCCCGAGTCGAAATACGTGGCATGGGAATGCTTCGGCGATAAGGAGATGAGCGTGCAGTGTTCATCTCTACGCAAAAAATTCAAATGGAATGTGTTGGAAAAATAATGATGATGATCTAATAAAGCCAATCGACGGTGGCGAGTGAATAACGACTTACTCGGGAAAGTAAGGCACGAGAATGTATTCCTTTGTCTTGTTCGCCACGAGGATTCTTTTTAGGTACGAGGCCAAGATACGTCGTTTGGCCGGGGAACCCAAGCAGCCGTCACACATGTAGTAGGGGTCCACTATAGCGATGCCCGGTGTGTTCTCTCTAATGATCTGCATGGCCAGGCTGAGAGAAAACAGACGGACCATGGTATAGTGCAGCGGGTATAGGTGGAACATATTGAAGATGTCGTCGAACCGCAGGAAGAACAGATCCGCAGGGGCATTGTCGACGAAGCCCAAGCCTGGTGGCACCTTAACCACGAATACCGGGTGCGAGGGATCTTTCTCCGATAGAAGGCGTCTCTCTATCGTCAGCACGCCGTCATGCACACTCTGCAGTTCCGAACTGGCAAGCTTCCGCAAATTCTTAGGTAGCATGGGCTCACCCGCCACATGAATCCTTCACATAATACCCTCGGGTCTTGGTGGCCCGTCCCGAAACCTGATCGGATTCGCAGTTGTTGACGCCACCGGCTGGCTCGAGCTGCTAGATTTTCTTTTCCTGCCCTTTTTTCCTTTTGGAGAGCGGGAAGGCACCGCAATCTGAGCACCGGCCGCCCTATGTAGTGTGTTAGGGCTTAGAATAAAGGGCTGGTTGGTTGTATCAGTTGGCTCTGTAAAGGCGCAAGCTGGAGGCGTCTCCTGAGAACCAAACAGACGCTTGGTGATAGTGGCTTTCTCTATGGGGCCACCAGCTAGGTCTTCGTTGCTAAACTGAGTGCTGAAGAAGTGATCATTCCAGTCTTAGTCGTCCTCGGCCGGATCATGCGCCATGTGCATATCATCAACATGATCATCCGACCCACCGCGTAGAGGTGACGGCGAGGACGGTAAGGGGGCCTTGCCACCGCTTGTCGCTGGCACGACAGGCGGTGCTGTTGTCTGTGGCGTGATGGCCCCCACCGTCCCCAAACGGATCATCCTCTTTGGCCATAGCAAGAATAAGCCGAAGCAAGTTCTGAGGAAAGACGGCTCTTCTTCATCCGCTCCTGGGGGTTGAATGGGAGGTTCCAGGTCGTCGCAGCCCCTTAGCACCCAACTAATTTTAACCCTGTGCACGCTATCTGACATCAGCCTTGAGTGGAACGTGTGCTGCAAGGGTTGAACGATGGTACCCTTGGCAACATACCTCAGCTCGTTGTTCACGTAGCATAAGAGAGTGCAAGGAACATCCGTCTGCGGAAAACATGTACGGCGTCGTCAGAGATGCCATAAGAGTAATAGATGGCATGAAAGGCGGTAATTAAAGCAATTTGTTTACTGTGATGGCGTCGAGATCGGCTAATGTCGACGCACCGCATACGGCGACGGGCGTGCAAGAGACGGAAGGGCTGCTTGATGGCGCAGTGCTGGCTGCCGGTGTATTTTCCCTACCGACGGGTGCTTGGAGCTCCGGTGCCGCCGCGATGATGGCAGGGGGGCACCAACATGTACTTCGGCGCTACGGTGATGGCAGGGGGATTCACCAACACTTGCGGCACCGCGGTGCTAGTGGGCGGAGTCACGAACACGTAGTTCGCCTGATTCGTCGACGCCGCGTTGTTCGAGTGGCTGCTGACCATGCTTGGAATCAGGCACGGCCCTACTCGACCACCCGCACTCCAGTTCACTATTGACTCCACCAAGGTAGGCAGGAAGGACGTGAGGGTGATTGCTAGGTTGTCTTGGACGATCTGCGGGATTCGCGCCACTTGTGCCTTAAGTTCTTGAACCTCGCGGTTTTCCTCCTCGCTCCTTCCCGACGGCGCCACATGCGTCCTCGGCGGTGGACCAAAATGATCCACCCAATTCTTACCCCCAAGGCCGGCCAGACGGCCAGCCGACGACGGCTTCTTCATAACCGGCTCTATTTTCTTGGCCCGGTTCATCGCCCTGTTAAAAGGGTTATCCCACCGGGTGGCCGCTGTCGACCCCTGGGATGAGGAACCCTGGGATCCATGAATAGCAACAATTTCCTCCTCCTGTAGAAGAAGTAACAGTGAATCGTTTAGATCATCGATTAGATTGCAATCGAGTTGATCCGCGGTAATTAGATTATACTTACCACAATTTCCTCGAATTCCTTCACCGCGGGATCCGCGGTGAGTTGTTTGGTTTTTGGGTCCCCATGGTAACGGGCCCTGATGAAGTTTCGAACCTGCCCGGGTTCGAATTTAGCAAAGGGGTTTTCTATCCCCTTAGATCTATACTCTTCGTCCTCCTTATTCCATTTGGCCTCCGCGGTTCTGTATCCACCAGATCCGAGATGGTGATGACCTATATTCATCGCCTGCAGCACCTTTCCCCGATTACTATTGGCCATGGCTCTTTCGGATTCACCCCTCTCCTTGAACTCCCAGAACTGATCTTCGGAGATCTGCGGGTCAATCTTCTGGATCTCCTCGAGACTTTTGCCTTCTTTATAGATCTTCTTCTTTATCCGGGTTCTCCAGCTGGCCAGGGCGGTGCTCATCTTTGTGAGGGCGGATTTGTTTACTTCGTTCCCATGATAATTTGTGTTCTGATACTTAGCGGGGAACTTGTATCTTGCGTGCAGCTTCTCGAAGAGGAGTGTGCGCAAGTGGCCATTATCTTTATGCTGGAGATTCTCGGTGTTGATCGAGATGGTTGTCCAGGTGATCGCCGCCACTTGCCCACCGTACCCTTTGACGACAAGGGCGGGCTCCAAAGGAACCCCTGATGGGCTCACTTCGGTAATTTCCTCCCTGACCGTGCCGACCGTGTTCGGGCGCCGGTCCTTCGGCTTCTTCTTATTCTTCTTCTTCTTAGGAGGATTGCTACCACTCCCTGTGTCCTCGCCGCCACCAGTGGTTTCATCGTTCGCCGTTCCTTCGGCTTCTTCCTCCGCGTCTTCCATCTCATCGTCCTCGCTCTCCAAAGGATGGTATTCTTCATCGTCTTCTAGCCGCTGGGCCGCCTCCCAGAATGTCAATTGTTTATTCGGAGGTCTTGAGTTCTCCTTCAATGCTGATGCGCTTAGAACATCCAGCCTCGTCGTTGTCACACATCTTCGCACTAATAAAAAACAAATAATTGGTTAAATGCACGGAAAAATCCGGCATGACCTTTGCTAATTTTCTTAAACTAGGAGTGCCCGATTTCTGCCGAAACGGAAGTTAATCAACATTCCGGCAAAAATCGGGACTCATTTCATACAAGAACATGCATACACACATAATAAAGTGCTTCATATACAAGCACAAGCACAATTTCAAGTGCTACTATTATATCACCACAGATTATATCAACTGTCATTGACAACAAGTATGACAGCAAGTATATGACAGCAAGTATGACAACAAATATGACAGCAAGTATATGACAGCAAGTATGGATTATATGACAGTAAGTATATGACAGCAAATATGATAGCAAGTATATGACAACAAGTATGGATTATATGACAGCAAGTATATGACAGCAAATACCAAGCAAATATGATAGCAAATAGATTTCTAGTTTCCTAATCCTCTGAAACCTACTGCTTGCTAACAGCAACTACACAATCTATTTCTTGACAGCAACTACACAACCTACTGCTTGCTAATAGTAACCTAATTCTTGACAGCAACTAACTAAACCTAAAAAAAACTAACCTACTGCTAACTTGAGGACAAAGGTCATGCAAAATTTACATAAGATGCAAAATTTAGATAAACTAACCTACTGCTAATTCTCTACTCCTACTCCTACGCCATTCTTTGCTGTTGCTCGGGGCGGCAAGGAGGACAACTCTCGGTCACACACATACACACAGGCCACCTCTCTAGGCAAAATGTAGCAGTGAAATGTTGAACTAAAGAGTTAGAGCAAGTTTCCCAAATTAACTTAGCTGTCCCTTGTCACTACTTTAACTCTGACCTTAATCATATTTGATATTCTAGGGAGAAACCTCTACATTTAAGCCATATCTTCACAGATATAGAACACCATATTTGTCATCGAGTAGCAGCTCCCAAATGTGGTATGCAGTCAGGCGTGCATCTGCTCATATTATTGTGCTCTCTAGCTATTCGCCATTCGGTAAGTTCATTTTCCTGCTTGTTTTGTCCTTCCATTAAGTTTCTGATATAGCGCCAGGGTATGTTATTGGTTCTGGTGACTTGGGAGTTCCAAGTTCTTGGCCTTGGTCCAGAACCTAGGTCAAGCAGGGGTAAAAGCCGTCCTTTAAAAATTGTGGCTTTATTGTGTTCTTAATGATACAATTGATGTTGTAAAATACCAGAGCAATTGCTATTTGTTCTGTTGATTCATGAAACATTTTACCATATCTCACTACAGAGACTGATAGTTAGATCTTAGCGATCTAAAAGAAGTGTGTAATTTCATTGTAAGTCTGAAAACGTTGTTAACCATTTTTCTCTTGAAGAGACACCTTTTCTGGGGTATAACTGTAAGATATTGCTAAATTATTAACAATCTCAAGTAATATTCTTACACCGACAGCATGTTCTGACCATTATATATATTATATTTTAGAAACATGCATGATTGGACAGATGGATGTTCTTTTCTAGTGTAGACACTTGAAGTTTTTGTTGATTATTATGCTTATTCTGATGCAAGTATGTTTTGTAAACTTGCATGTGGTATTTACCAGTAAAATACACTCCCCAATGGATGTGGCTGAAGGGTGAACTGAAGCATGTGGACAGAGAGAAGACACCCTGGCTTATTGTTCGCATGCATGCTCCCATGTACAACAGCAACGATGCACACTATATGGAGGGAGAGAGTATAAGGGCTGCTTTCGAGAGATGGTTTGTCAAGTACAAGGTGGACTTGGTGTTTGCAGGCCATGTCCACACCTACTGAACCCTAACCATGGCCTGCAGAGAGAGGGGAGAGAGGGAGAGAGAGGGAGAGAGGGAGAGAGGGAGAGAGGGAGAGAGGGGAGAGGCGACGCTCACCTCTGACGGGCGGACGACGGCGGCCTCCACCTCCTGATACACGGCGGCTGCTCCTCCTCGGACACGGGCCTCCTCCTCCTCGGACACGGGCGGACCTCCTCCTCCTCGGACACGGCGGATCGAGAGCGGCGGCGGCGGATCGAGACGCGGCGGCGGCGGATCGTGCTCGATCGGGCTGAGAGATGGAGAGATGGGGATGAGAGACGGGGGGGGTCGAGCGCACGTGTGGATAAAGCCACTTAGGCGTAGCGCACTGGGGCATAGTGCGCTACGGATATCTGTAGCGCACTATGGGCTAGTGCGCTACGCCTATCGGCTTCTAACTACTGTATAAGAAAACTGCAGCCCCACTATCTAACAACTACACTAGCCTATCCCACTGGTTCCACCCTTAGCTCTATTCTAAACTTGTGAGCACCCAGGTTCGAATCCTGGTGCCCACCTTTTTTGTTTTATTTCAAAAATACTTTTAAATGTTCGAAAAAATTCCCAAAAGTGGTGATATATGCCATAGAAGTTTTGTTTTGATTTTAAAATACTTTTAAATATTCCAAAAATGCCCAAAAGTGATAATATATGTCATAAAAGTTGTACAAATATGATTCAAAGTATAACTAAATTTCATAAGAACAGATCCATGAATATTACAATCTTTTTTGACCACGCGTTACAATATTTTTTGAGCTAGCGTTTTACAATCTTTTTTCCCTTCTTTGTCGCGGTTGAATAATTTAGCCCCGGCACTTTAATGTTTCTTATTTCGAACGGGCTACCTTTTTTGGGTAGGGTTGTCCTTTTTCTTCTTGTGATGTATGTTGCTTCATCGTAGTCGTCGTCATCTTCAATCTTTGGATCGCCGTACTGGTCGAAGTCTTGCTTGTTGGCGACTCCATCCATTCCGATGATGTTTCTTTTTCCTCTCCTCACGACAACACGGCTAGGCTTTATCGGGTCGGTAATGAAAAAACATTGGTCCACTTTGGTAGCCAGTACCCACGGTTCATTTTTCGCGGCCACGTTTGCACCGGCGGCCTTGGATTTGGCTGCTTCGGGTATAACCATGGTTGTGAAATACCGGTCTTCTCTTTCGATGCTCTTTGCCCATCTGACACGGAACATCGGCACCTTTTCTCCACAGTAGTCGAGCTCCCAGATCTCCTCGATTATTCTGTAGAATCTTTCCTTCACGTTGTCATCGGTGTAGAATTCCGACGTTACGCCTGAGTTCTGATAATCACACTTGTTGTCCTTTTCCTCCGTGTAGAATGTGTAGCCGTTGATATCATACGCCTGATAGGTCACCAGGTTTTGCATCGGTCCCTGCGACAAGGTGAATATGATCTTTTCCATGTCAGAAGAATGCGATCGCGGGGGATTATCAAGGAGCGTCTGCCTAAACCAACACGTGAAATCTGAGTTGTGCTCTTTGATTATTTCTCCCTGCGTCCTCTGTATGCCACGGTCACTGTACTTCTTCTCGATTAACCTTTTGTGCTTCTGTAACCAAGGATCGACCAGTTCTAAATGCTGTAGCACGACGAGGTTTGCTCGATCAAAGTCTGCGCGTCGAAAATCGAAATCTGCATGCAGTGTGCGACGACCCTCTCGGTGACCAGATCCGTCGAGCTTGCCAAGGTGCCTGTTGACAGGAAGACCGACAGGGTTCTCGATGTCTAGATAATTCATGTAGAAAGAGATGCACTCTTCGTCCAGAAAGCCCTTGGCTATGCTTCCATCTGGACGGGACCTGTTGCGAACGTATCCTTTGATGTGTCCGTTCATCCTTTCGAACGCCATCATGCTGCGGAGGAACATCGGCCCGAGTTGTACGATGTCCTCCATGACATGGACCAGCAGATGCACCATAATGTCAAAGAATGCGGGTGGGAAGTAGACCTCAAGCTCACATAGTATCACCACGATCTCCTCTTGTAGCCTCCCGAGCTGATTCACGCCAATCGAATTCCTAGAGATGACGTCGAAAAACTTGCATAGGACAAATAACGTTTCACGGACGTGCTCGTCCATTATCCCTCTTAGTGCGACCGGAAGTACCTGCGTCATTAGCACGGCACAGTCGTGAGACTTCATGCCACTGAACCTCTGCTTCGCCTCGTCTAGGTATCTGCTTATCTTGCCCGCGTAGCCGTAAGGAAATTTGACTCCTAGAAGGCACATGAAAAACTGTTTGATCTCATCCTGGCTTAGAGTGAAGCAAGAAGGAGGGCAGTAATATTCGTTCTTCTTGAACTTTTTACCCTTCCGACGACCTTGTGTCGTCTCCGACTCATGATCATCGTCATATTCCTGATCATCAGGAGTAGTGCGTCCTCCGTGAAGCTCCTTCGGGATACCCAAGCATATCAGGTCGTGCCTTGCTTTCGGACCATCTTTCGTCCTATCTGGAATGTTGATTATGGTGGCGACCAGACTCTCGCACATGTTTTTCGTGATATGCATGATGTCGAGGCTATGAGGCGTGCGGAGAAATTTCCAGTATGGCAACTCCCAGAAACAGACCTTGTTTTCCATACCTTCATCAGCGGCTTGTCTTGTTGCTGCCTCTTTCACTTCTTTCCAGGCTTAGGACAATCTTTCCAGTTTTTCAGCAACTCTTCCACTTCTTCGCTGCTCCTATGCTTTGGGATTCCTCGGGTCTCTGATTTGCCATCGAACAGGTCTCCACGTTTTCTCCATGGATCATTCTTGCCGAGCCACCTCCGGTGCGCCATGAACACGGTTTTCGATGACCCTGGGTCTTTCTCTAGTTGGAGATAGCTTGTGTTATCCATGCACCTAACGCATGCGCAGAATCCTTGGATAACCTGCCCCGAGATATACCCGCAACCTGGATAGTCTTGATCCGTAGTGACCAACGCGGCTCTCATAGTGCAATAATCTTGTGCGACGGCATCGTAAGTATTGGCTCCAGATTCCCATAACGTGGCTAGCTCCTCTTTCAACAGCCCGAGATACAGATTGATGTCGGTACCAGGTTGTTTCGGCCCTTGAATTAGCATACTCATTTGTATGTACTTCTTATTCATGCACAACCATGGAGGGAGGTTGTACATCCATACAAACACGGGCCAAGTGCTATGCGTGCTGCTCTGGATACCAAACGGATTGAGTCCATTGGTGCTCGCACCAAGCCTGATGTTCCTCGAATCTCCACCGAATTCTGGGAATTCGAGGTCTAATGCTTTCCACTGGCTAGCATCTGAAGGGTGCGTCAGCAGCTCATCCTTTTCGGGGTCATCATCATCATCTCCTGGCTTCTTCCTTTCCGCATGCCATCGCATGAGCTTCGCTTCCTTAGGGTCCGCGAAATAGCGCTGCAGACGAGGAGTGATAGGAAAGTACCATACCACTTTTCGAGGTGCTTTCTTCCCTTTCTTGTATCGACTCACGCCGCACACCGGACATGTGGTTTTCTCCGCGTCCTTGCCCCGATAAATGATGCAATCATTGATGCATACGTGATATCTAACGTGCGGTAGATCGAGAGGACAGACGATTTTCTTGGCGTCCTCGATACTAGTTGGACATGTGTTCCCCTCCGGGAGACGATCGTGCCAGAATGCCATCATATCGTCGAAGCTTGCGTCGCTCAATTTGTGTTTTGCCTTCATCTCCATAGCCTTGAGCGTTACATTCAACCGGGTATCATCGGGCCTACATCCTTCATACAATGGAGTAACCGCGTCTTTCTCAAGTTGCGCAAGCTTGGCTTTCTCTCTAGCGGCAGCCCTGGTGTTACTCGTCTGCTTGAGAAGCAGCTCTTGCACATAAGGGTCCCGCACCCAGCCTGACGTTGTTCCATCGTCGTCTGCTCCTCCGGCATCTAGATCATCATCATCCTGGTCTGCTTCCGCACCTTCACCATCTCCAGGAGACTCTTCATCATCTCGCCCGTTATCGCCGTGATGATGATCATCGTCATGTTGGCCACCTTCACCGTCTCCATCGTCTTTGTCATCGCTTATCCAACGAGTGTATCCATCCATGAAACCATGGCGGAGCAGGTGCGCCTATAGATTCCCGGAATCTGGGTCGATCACCCAGTTGAGTTTGCATCTTCTGCACGGACATCTTATATCCGTCTTGTTATTTCGTATCATGTCGGTCGTCGCACATTTCAAAAATCTAACCACAATGCCTTCGCTCATTATGCGGACCATTTTGCCTGCACGGTGTACACGGTACAATTAGAAGTCTATTAGAACCACATAATGAATGCATGCATGCAATGGTCGATAGAAAATTTCGGCATGACCTATCCTAAAAATTAGGACCTTTGCGAAATGCCAAAGTCTTGCCAAAATGGAAATGAATCAACATTTTGGCAAAACAAATGGCAACTTGTTCACATACAAACACAAGAGAGAGAGAGACCGATCCATACACACATGAACATATCATTATCCTCTCCATACACACATGCATGAGCATCATCGATACTCTCCATATACACACACATATGACCATCGATCCTCTCCATACACATCATGAGCATCGATCATCTACATACATATGAGCATATCATCCATATACACATGAACACATCCTTACATGGACAACTTACCGAGATGAGAGACTGATCGCGAGAAAGATGGAAAGGAGAGGTGCGCGCGCGAGACCGGAGAAGGAGATGAGAGACCGGAGACCTTCCTCTATTACTTATGTAACATCCAAGGCAAGTTCTACATGCTAAAAATGGTGAATGGGTGGAGAAATTGAGGTGGGAAGGAGAAAATCCCGACTTGATCTAAGGAGGAAGAAGAAGGGGAAAGTGAAGTGTGGGGTGGTGGATGTGGTCACACATGTGCACATAAAGTGTTGTAAAAAAATCGACACATCCGTGGCGCACTCTGCCCTAGTGCGCCACAGGGAGGAGTAACATCCATGGCGCACATGCCATAGTGCGCCACGGATGTGTCTGGCCGTTTCACAGCAGAGGGGGGGGGCGTAGCGCACCCCCTCCATGTGCGCCGCGGTTGGCACTAACAACCGTAGCGCACCTGCCCTATGTGCGCTACAGATGTTTGGCGTGCGGCCAACAGGGCCCTGGCCCACACATATCTGTGGTGCACTATGGTCATGTGCGCCATGGTTGTTCTAGTTACTAGTAGGGCACTGCCCATAGGTGAGCCACGCTTGTTTTAGCCATGGGGCACTTCAACCATGTGAGCCACGGATGTGCTGATTACCTATAGCCATTTTCCTAGTAGTGACACACTATTGTTTCTATCAATTTCAGCTTCCGTCTCCCACCTAGCATGGATTGAGCTAACAACCTAACATTTTCATCAATAGTAACTTGTATGGCATGAGCAGTAGCAAAGGTATTTTCCATACTTTCAGGTTTAGCAGCCATTTTATTAATCAAGGAAGACTGAGCTTCAGATAAAGAGGATATATTTTTCTCAATAGTTAAAAGCTTTTCCTCTATAGTCTTATTGAAAGTGGTTTGTTTACTAATAAAGTCCTTGAGCATGACTTCAAGTTCAGAGGGGACACTTCTAGCATTATTGTAGGAGTTTCCATAGGAATTGCCATTATTAGGAGGATAAGGCCTATAATTGTTGTTGCTACCAAAATTATTCCTATAGGCATTGTTTTTGAAATTGTTGTTTCTAATGAAGTTCACATCAACTTGCTCTTCTTGAGCAACCAAAGAGGCTAAGGGAACACTATTAGGATCTAGAGGAGATTTCCCATTAATAAGCATAGCCATAATAACATCAATCTTTTCACTCAAAGAGGAAGTTTCCTCAACAGAATTTACCTTCTTACCATGTGGAGCTCTCTCAACATGCCATTCAGAGTAGTTAACCATCATATTATCAAGGAGCCTTGTTGAAGCACCCAAGGTGAGGCCCATGAAGGTACCTCCAGCAGATGAATCCAACAGGTTCCTTGAAGAGTAGTTTAAACCTGTATAATAAGTCTGGATAATCATCCAAGCAGTGAGTCCATGAGTGGGACAATTCTTAACCAAAGGTTTCATTCTTTCCCAAGCTTGAGCAACATGTTCATTATCAAGTTGTTTAAATTTCATAATGTCACTTCTCATAGCTATAAACTTAGCAGGAGGATAGTATTTTCCAATAAAAGCATCTCTGCATTTAGTCCAAGAATTAATACTATTTTCAGGCAAGGAAAGCAACCATTCTTTAGCTTTTCCTCTCACAGAGAAAGGAAAAAGCATGAGCTTAATAATATATCCATCTACCTCCTTATATTTTTGCATCTCACAAAGTTCAACAACGCTATTGAGATGGGCAGCAGGATCATCAGAACCAGCACCAGAAAATTGCTCTCTCATCACAAGATTCAACAAAGCAGGCTTAATTTCATAAAAGGTAGCATTAGGAGCAGGTGGAGCAATAGGAGTTCTTAGGAAATCATTGTTGTTGGTGCTAGTGAAGTCACACAACTTGGTGTTCTCAGCAGAGTTCATTTTGGCAAAGGTGGGCAAGCCAAAAACAGCAGCAGCTAGAGTAGGAACTATTTTTTTTTGTGTTTTTGAATAAAGAAAGCAAACCAGACTAGACTAATTTTTGGGTTTTTTTTGAAAAGAGGCAAACAAAACTAAGCAAAAGAAATAAAGCAAACTAAAAATAAAGTAAAGACAAAGGAAGTGAAGGACTCCCCTTGTGAAGACGTCCTTGTTGGAGATATGCCCTAGAGGCAATAATAAATGTAGTTATTATTATATCTTTGTGTTTATGATAAATGTTTACATTCGTGCTATAATAGTATTAACAAGGAAACATTAATACTTGTGTGATTTGTAAACTTAAATTGAAGTCCCTAGTAAAGCCTCTATATAATACTAGCTTGTTGGTTAATAAATGATTGTGGTTTCCCTATCATGAACATTGAGATGTTATTAACAACAAGATCATATCGTTAGGAGAATGATATGGTGGACATACTCCTATAGATAAGAGTAGCATAAAGATCAAGTCATTTTAATAGTTCAATTGCTATATGCTTTCTGATACATAGTAACCTAATTCCTTCGACCATGAGATCATGTTTATTACCTTCACCGGAAGGATGCTTTGATGACATCAAACACCACACCATAACTGGGTGGCTATAAAGGTGGCATTGAGTGTTCGAAAAGTATTGGTTGAGACACATGGATCAAGAGTGGGATTTGTCCATCCATATGACAGATAGATATACTCTGGGCCCTCTCGGTGAAATGTCATCCAATTAGCTTGCAAGCATGTGACTGGATCACAAGGGATCACATATCACGGGAACGAGAAAAGAGTACTTATCAGTAACGAGGTTGAACTAGGTATGCACAGATACCGACGATCATAACCTCGGATAAGTAAACTATCATGAGACAAAGGGAAATTGGTATTGTATGTAAGTGGTTCATTCGATCGCAAAGTAATCGTAGAAATATGTGGGAGCCATATGAATTTCCAGATTCCTCTATTGGTTATTGATCGGAGAAGTGTCTCGATCATGTCCGCATAATTCACGAACCGTAGGGAGACACACTTAAGGATTCGACATTGTTTGAGTAGTTATGGAATGATGAGAAAGAGACCGAATGTTGTTCGGAGCCTCGGATGGGATCCGAGATATCACGAGGAGATCCGGAATGGTCCGGAGAATAAAGATTCATATAAGGAAAGTCCTATTTCGGAGTTGGAGAATGGTTCTGGTGTTTTCATCGGGAATGTTCTAGAAGGTTCCGGAATGTCCGTCACTCCGGAGGGGAAGGGTACATGAATGTGTCATACCAAGTTGGAATGATTGCATCATGTACTAGGTGTCATCACTGAACAAAATAAAGGGTTTAATCAAATCCTAGTTTGAAAAGTCAAACGCCAATTTGAAAAGTCAAATGGCTATTTTGGGAAGTGGAGGGGAAGGTGGAAACCGAGTTTGGGAGGAGTTCCTCCCCTCCACCGCTGGCCCCCTTGGGAAACCGAGTTGGGGAGGGACTCCCCTCCCCTGGCGCGCCCCCTCCACCTATATAAGGAGGGGCAGGGCTGCCCCTCCTAGGACCTAACACCTCCACCCGCAAACCCTAGCCCTAAGCCGCCAGCCCTCCTGCAGCCGCCGCCGCCCTAGGGCAAACCGCCGCCGCCTAGCTAACCCTAGCCGCCGGCCAAGTCTCCTCCTTGGTGTGTCTAAACCATAGATCGCCGAGGAGCTCTCTCATAGTCCACCATAGTCGCTCCGGCTTAAGGCGAAGCCCTCCGAGATCTCCCCTCTACTTCCGGTACCACGCCGTTGTGCTGCCGGAATCGCGAGGAGAGTGCTACAACCTCCGCTGCCTGCTGGAACAAAGGAGAGGAAGGTCTTCGTCGAGTACCGAACGTGTGACCTACTGCAGGAGCACTGCCGAAACACAGCGCCGGAAGGATCGTCTACGCGATCTTGAGATCGGCAAGAGTACGACTACATCACCCACGAGAATCCGCTCTCGTTAAACACTTTGGAATCTTCGAGGGTGAGTTATTCCATCGACTCGTTGCTACAATCTAGTAGATAGATCTTGGCTTGTTTGTTTGTATGCGATAGAAATTTTTTGTTTTCCTTGCTACGAAACCCTACAGTCCTTGGCCTCCCTGGCAACGGCGCTAGAAATCTTGATGCGTGCACCCAGTGTTGACATGGGACACTTCGTTGGAACCCCAAGAGCAAGGTGTGATGAGCACAGCAGCAAGTTTCCCTCAGTAGATACCGAGGTTATCGAATCAGAAGGAGGAAGGAAACGTCTCAAAGGTGTTGCAAGAAACGTGGAAACCTGCACAACACGAACTCAATACTTTGTCCCAATGAATAAGTGAGGTTGTCAAGCTCACCGGTTTGCTGTAACAAAGGATTAAACGTATGGTGTGGAAGGTAATGGTTTGCAGCAAGTAAACAAGTAACAGTGGAAGATGTATCAATGGTAAAGACTGGACCAGTGTCCATAATTCACTAGAGGTGCTCTCCTTAGATAAACAACATGGCATGAAGGGTAAACAAATTATAGTAGGGCAATTGACAGGAACCGAGCAAGGCATAACAATGCAATTACTAGTCAGAAAGATCCTATGAGATTCGATTGGGCAATACAACAAGATACATAGACTGCCATCCAACTACATCTATGACTAGAAGCCCACCTTCAGGTTATCATACGAACCCCCTCCAGTATTAAGTTGCAAGCAACAGACAACCGCTTTAAGCAAAGTGTGTAAGGTAAACAGTCCACATGTTCCATGAACAAGAGACCGTTGTTTTCTCCCTAGTAGCAACAACACATCTACAACCGAAGAGATTATTGTCACTTCCCTTGTAAACTAGAGGCATGAACCCACTATCAAGCATAAATACCCCCTCTTGGAGTCACTAGCAAGTACTTGGTCAAGATAGCTACTAACAACGGAGAGCATGCAAGATCACAAACAACATAGACATGATAGAATCATAAAGACAAAACCATTAATCAAACCAACATAATAATCTCAATATCCATCGGATCCCCGCAAACACAACATGCATGATTACAAATAGATTAGATCTTGATCATGAACGGAGCTCACAAGATCTATACATAAAAGCACAAAGGAGGAGATACAACCATCTAGCTACTACATGGACCCATAGTCCAAGGTGAAACTACTCACGCATCATACCGGAGAGAAGGCCTCTGGGATGATCTCCCCTCCGGCAGGGTGCCGGGAAGAACTTCAGATCCCCCGATCTAGGGACGATGGTGGCGGCGGCTACAGACGGTTTCGTGAAGATTTTATCGGGTGCTTAGGGTTTCTGTATCGGGGGCTTCTTATAGGCGAATGGGGAGGCCGAGGCGGCAGCCAGGGGCCCCACACCCTTCCTAGGCGCGGGGCAGGGCCCACCCGCGCCTAGGGGGGTCTAGGCGCCCTAGCCCGCCTCTCCGGATCCCCTCTGGACTTTTTGTTCCTCACGGAAAGTAATTGACTTTGACGTTTGTCCCGTCCAATTTCGAGAATATTTCTTTACTAACTTTTCTGAAACCAAAAACAGCAGAAAACAGGCATCTGGCACTATGGCAACTTGTTAATAGGTTACTACCAGAAAACATGTAAAAAGCACCTCAAAGTGTAGACAAAGCAAAGTAGATACTAACAAGCATGAAACATCAAAAATTATAGATACGTTTCCAACGTATCAAGCATAAATGTGCAACTTATCAACATGAATCAAATATTTAGTTTTTTTACTCTTGCTACATACTAATTTGTAGAACCATCTACTGCATAAATGTGCTAGTATCACCCTAATTTGCTCTTGCTACATAAATGTTCTAGTATCACCCTAATTTGCTACAATGTAGAACCATCTGCCTAGCAGCACCATTGTAGAACCATATGTTTATAGTGTAGCACCCTAATTTTCTAATTTGCTACAATGTAGCACCCTAATCTGTTTACTTGTTGTTTTCCTGCCATCTTCCTAGCAGCACCCTGTGTTTGCTACAATGTAACACCCAAGTAACTATTGTACTTGCTACCTTGTTTAGTATTTGCTGCTACCATGTAGCACAATCAGAAACAGGAATGGTGGAAACCCTAAGAGGATGGAGTTGGAGCTTACCGATGGAGCTGGAGCTTCTTCCTCAGGATTTTGATTGAAAACAGGGGGATTCATGTACTGAGCTCGATTAGGTTGCTGCATCGTATTGGAGACATCGCCGATCGCCAAATCGGAGCGCCGACGGGTGAGAGGATTTGATCCACCACTAGAAGCAACGATTGGCGGTGGTATCAGGTGGTGAGGATGACCAGAAGGGGGTAGAGTATGGAGGAACAAAGATGGATCATCTCCAGCGCCGGCGAACGAGATCGACGCCTCTGTCGTCCTCACAGCGCCGCCCACATGACGCGACTTGTCCGCTATGTGTTTGTTTTCCAGCTTGCTGCGCACGAATCGTTATTTGCTACAACGTAGCAAAAGCGGGGCTGGGTGTACCCGTTGAGTAGATCGGACGGTTCAATCTAATTTGATCGGACGGCTCCGGGCCCGGGGGATCGGGGGGAAATATCCCCCGGGGGACGCGTAGCACCGTCCAAGAAAAAAACCTTGCCCTTGATCTCTTGGTTGCAATCTTTCATCGGAAAGGAGGAGGAGGGCCTTAGATCATCCTATGGAGCTAGTTATCTTCGGTTCTTGTGTCTTTGGTGGCAACACCTAGTCGTAAGACAATTCACACAAAATAAAAGCCTCACAGCTCTAACCTTTTATTTTTTCCGAACCATGCAAAAGCCTTGCATAGTTGCATGTGATATATTAAGAAGGAGAAAAAAAGGCAAAGTACAACATATAGTTTGAGCAAGGGAAGAAAGACCGCTACAAAAATTCATATCGAACAGAAAGCCTCTAGTCTACAATAAACTCCATTTCAGGTAGACTAAAATGACCGCCACTTGCCAGCGCCCATGGTTTCGCATTTTCGCTTCCTGCTTGAGATGATCCATGGTCTTAAATTGGTTCTAAAAAATCCTTCTGTTACATTTTTTAAAATGTTCCAAATTATCAGCATGACAATGGAATCCAAACGGTTGCGTTCCTCTCCTTGCAGCCTCTCCCTTGACTAACTCCACCAAATTCTCAAGGTTTAGTTCATGCTTGGAATAACTTGTGGGAGATCGGTCCACAGTAAACGTTTGCTCCAAATCAAGTTAACGACCACACATCTGAAAATAGATGACTATGGTCCTCCTTGGCTGAGTTGCAAAATACACAACCATCATTATGTGGCAGACCTCTTTTAGCCAAACGATCTACCGTCCAAACCCTTCCTCTAATAATCAGCCATGTAGTAATTTTGCAATGTAGAGGATCCCATGATTTCCATATCTATCCTCGTCATGATCGAGCATTGCATCTGGTACCAAAAAGAATGTGATGTTTTGACCCCAAATGATTGATTGTTCCTGATTCAGGGTTTTTCAACCCCTAGGATAGTTTGGTTTGAGACGTTGGTCGTGGTTGTGACGGCGATGGTCTTGATGGGCTTGTTTTGGTTAGTGGCACTCTTGTTTTGTTCTTTTATGATCATGATCTTCCTATCCGACTATACAATAGTCATTAGACAGAAAGATGAGAAAGTTGGCATGTCTTATTTCTGATCCTCGTGGTTGCCATTTTGTTTCAACAAGGTTGTGACGAAGTAACATTATGAAAGCCTATTGAATATGTCCATGGATCGGGCTTGTTCGATGATCTAAGATTCTTACGCATTGGGGGTAGTGATTCATGTATTATTTTAATAAAAACTTTAAGGCTAGTGCACGTTTGGTCTTTTGTAGTTTGTTCACAAGATTTAAGAAAAAAATTGGGCAAAAGGTGAAGATAGATACGATCACCTCGAAGTACCTTAATATAATTTGTTCATTTGTAACAACGTAAATTGGTATACGACGCATGTGTAACAAGTTATCATCGTAATTCCTGCATTCCAAGTTCAAATATCGATCTTATTGCTTTTCAATACGTACCAACAAATGATTATTATATCCGATAAATGAAATAAAACATCACAGGGGATGTAGCTCAGATGGTAGAGCGCTCGCTTAGCATGCGAGAGGCACGGGGATCGATACCCCGCATCTCCATCGTTTTTTTATGCCAATTGCACGTTAGCAGCTGTTTCATGGTTTTGAACGAACTTTCAATCATGCACCTTTTGAGGCACCGCTCTGGTCCATCTTACATAAACTGTTCATGTCTCTGAACCATTGTTGTCTTTTGAGACAATCCAGTTTTCAAACAGAACACGGATGCAAGAAAAGAAAAGAGAAGAAAACTTGTAATCTCTTAGAGCAAAGTCTCATCATTTGCCATGATCAGAGCTTTTAGTGTACCCCTCTAGTCTTTCAAGAAAACTTTCAGTCTGCACTCACTACAAAAGTTCTCGAGAACCCTGAAATCTGAGCCATTTCTTCCATGTCTTTTGAGGCAATCCCTTCCTGTTTTTTCCATTCTTTCTATGGCATTTCTTTTCATATGCAGTAAACTCGAATGGTATAAAAGCTGTAGTAAACTACTGTATTACAAGGTATACATAGAAATGGATAAAACACAGTGCAAACTTGTAACGACAAAGAAGAGAGCGCCGCAACAACAACAGTGCAGACAGACATTGACAAACAGCAGCCTCAAGCCTTAACAGCAGCGCTTTCAATTCATATTCCTTCTTTTTTCCTATCCTCATCTGTACATTCGTCTACACAGCTTCCTTAGTACAACAACCATCATCAATCCACGTGGCAGGGGGAGGAGGGGTACAAGCAGTACTACTAACTACTACTACTGTAGTAGGCATAACAAGACCGTTGACTTTTCTCTCTTTTTACCTCTTGCACAAGACCGTTGACATTTCTTCGTTTCGGTTCCGAGCCATCCTCCTCCGGTCACCTCAAACAGTCACACACACATAGACACCAGTAAGAGATTGGTGGTGGCTTAGCCACCAGCTATCTCCTTGGTTGGTTCATGATGCAAGAATGGTGTTTTTATCTTAGGCTTTCGGGATCGATCGGGAAGAAACTCCGTGCAAGAGCTTTATGAACCCGAGGAAGCTGAGCTTCCCGTCGGCGTGACTGATCCAGTCTTGGAGAACAACATGGAGGGGGACCGATGGGCCCAAGCCGAGTTCCTGACAGATGAAAGACACTGCAATTAGCAAAATGTGAAAGTGATTGTGAGTAACCTGTTCAAAGTACAGCGTGAATAATTTGTAGGTACCGATGCGAGCTCTTCGATCACGATAGGCCGGTTGCCTTCCTTGTCGAACAGTTCGTACGCGCGGCGCGCGTGCTGCTCCCAGGTCTCCAGGGCTTCCATCTGATACACACTGATGGCGGAGGCAGCGAACTCTTCGAAATCCAGCTTTCTGTACTGAAGGGTGCATACCTAGTACCATGATTTCGAAAGTAAGCAGCTATCTCAGTAGTCCAATACATTATACAATTGGAGATACTCTGGAGAAGGCGTACCGTGTTAACAAACTCAATAACCCTAGAGTCCTTCATCGCATCCGTAGAGTTCTTCACCAAGGCCTGCAAATTTCATTCACCCTTTTCAGTAACTGCATGCCATAAATGGGACTACATGACCAAGGTATGAGTACTAACCGATTTCAAATTTTGCAAGGAGATATAACCACTCTTGTTTGGACCCAACAATTCAAACTGCTCTTTTAGATAGAAGAGTTGGTTTGCTGTCAATGTCTTGGCCAGGGCCTGCAAAATTTATGTCATCCCTTAGAATTGGTTCATCCATAATGCAATTAAGTTCACGACATTGTGGTATGGACCTACTTCTTGTTTTGCGAGGAAGTATGAACCTACTTAACTGTGCAAACTAGTACTGTACTAGATAACAGCAAAGCAAACATCCAACATATAGTCATTTCAACCAAAACGTCGATATCTCAAGTACTAAATGCAATTAAAAATAAAAGTAGGGCAGACTAATCACTTGCAGGTAAATAAAATTAACTATGGATTACATAGAACAATTTAGCAATAAGTTATATTTGCGTAGAATCCTATAGGTTTTGTTTTGTTTTGTCTGTTTAAGTGCATAAGTGTGTACCCTCAAAGCAGACTTCCGCAATGAAGATGAACTGATGTAAGCTCTGATAAGCTTGTAGATTATCATATCTAAAGGAATCTTCACTTGTTGAGCATCACGGATCCATGGATGACCTGCAGGTATCATTGTACAAGTAAACAGTTAACCATCATCCACAAAAGGATAGTCTTCGTCAGGAGGATATTACTGTACATCACTGCCAAACATGTATAGTTCTTACTGAGAGCTTGTGCAGCAGTCATCCTCTTGCGGTAATCCTTGTTAAGCAGCCTTTTTACAAAGTCTTTAGCTTCAGCACTGAGAGTAGGCCATGGGGCCTCATCAAAACTTGGTTCTGCCTTCAGGACAGCTCGGAATATTCCTGATTCTGTGCGCGCCCAGAAAGGTCGACTCCCGCAAAGCAAAATGTATGCAATTACTCCAATGCTCCACATATCTCCCTCTGTGCCATAAGATCGATGAAGCACCTCGGGAGCAACATAGTACGCGCTTCCAACAATGTCATTGAGTCTTTCATCTGCAGATGTAACAACGGTGTGGCGTCTCAGTACAGTCACATTTAATCTAGCAAAGAACAAGATATTCAACAAATATCTGAATGGAACTATCTTCGCCTAACCTGGCTTTACAAAGTCAGACAAGCCAAAGTCTATGACCTTCAAGGGAGAGTTTTCTTCCTTCGACGTAAATAGAAAATTCTGGGAAAAGAAAACACAAATATATAATCATCGAAAAACGTTTTGTATTATATCTGCTGACTAAATAGTAGTGCATTCGATATACAGAAACAACAATAGGAGAGAAATGCGGTGTCCTATGAATGCCATGTTTCAGTTTTGGGCTTTAAGTAGGTATTGTTCTCCGGTCACTAACAGTGACTAAATAATAATACCAGCTGCTAATTAAGTAACAACAGACATACCTCTGGTTTCAGATCGCGATGAACAACACCTTGAAGATGGCAAAATGATACAACACTCAAAATTTGCAGCATAACAACCTTCGCATCTTCTTCAGAATACTTTCCACCTCTGTAAACCAAGAAATCAGTTATCCTTAGAATCACAAGCAGAAACAATTATTAGAATTCTTCCAACTTCCGAGCAATGATGGTGTCTCTATAAGTACCTCGCCAATATCTTATCAAGTAGTTCACCTCCTTTACACAATCTGAAAAGGAAACAACCGCGATAAGCTCAACATAATCAAGTGATGGAAGGTTCAGTAAGCATATGCATTTCCCAAAAGTAAACAACTGATCGAAGTTTAGAGAAAATACTATTTATAAACCTTCTAGTGCACACAAGAACTAAAATCTCATGCATTGGAACAACAAATGAGGACAGGACATAAAATGATGTGCTGTAAGAAATAAAAGTGCACACTTACTCCATGACTATATACACATTATCCTCATCTTCAAAAGCATCATAAAACTGCACTAGGTTGCTGTGGCCTGTCAGAGAGCTCAGTATCCTCACTTCTCTTCTGACATCCTCGATGGCTATCGCTGTTGTCATCTGCCCACAAACATCATTCAGTAATGCCGGAAAACAACTTAAACTTAAATTTGAATATATACAGTTTGTACTAACCAGCTAATAATATTTCACTGTGAATAACATGCAAATACAGTCATAACAAACAAAGCCAATATGATTCACTTAGTATACAGCATGCAACTAAAACAGTGACAGCACAAACTCAGCCAAAAATAGCTCCAGTTCCCAACTTACATTTATCATGTTATGGGCAGCATACGTAGATCTCGAAACACAAATTATGGCACCTTTGTGGCCTATCCAACAACCAGCTACTGTTCAGCCCAATGTTGTACAGCAGTGTGCTAGACAAGCAATAAGTGATCAATTATAGGCACCAGGAAATAAAATGGTGTCGGCGCAAACCTTTTTTACGATGAAATAAACCATGACGATGCTGCAATTTAAATCCAAAAAGAAGAAAAACCATGCCTCTTGAGCCCATCTTCTCCAGAAAGAATGGATCAAGAAGAAGAAACAGCGTTGCTGCCATGCTACGATTGGCAGAGCACAGGCACATGGAATGTAAGTAGCTGTGGCCGGCCTTGCATGTACAACAGGAAGATTGCCAGCTCTGCTCATAAAAGCACTGGCTGAGCTCTACAGGATCCAAATTAAATGGCACCTCATACAATTGCAGGGAGGCACATAATGAGCAAGCTCTTCAACAGAATTGAAGTTTCACTTTTTGCGTACAGATCTAGACAAGAGAAGAAGAGGGTCATGTTGTTCTACCATGAGCACGTCATGAAAGGTAAGGAGAGAGAGAGAAGACATTGGCATCGGGAGCTCGGTGACCATCGCCGCCACCATGACCATGATGTTATAAGCCAATGAATGCACAGGGGCATGTCCATGTCTGGATAGATGAGCACCACCAGGCTCCATCGCCATGAATGCCACGAGGTGGCGGCGAGCTCTGCCGTGCCGGCAAGGGCGAGGTCACTCTCCCTCCCACCAACAATCACGAGCGCCCCGGGAACTGAAAGGAAATGGGGGACTGCTTTTCGCCAATTTGACTTGAATCAAGCGACGCTGTACCGAAGTTGATAGGACTAGCACGTATGAAACACGAGCTCAATGTTTATCGAATTTGCAAAACCACAAGCAAAAAAAAAATCATAACCGAAGTGCAAGTCTTGGTCAACACCTAGAGTATGAATCTAACGTACCAAGAGACTGGATCTTGACGACAAAAACTGAGCAGAGACAGCAATACAGCATCATTCAGAAATGTTGATATCCGATCACGCATAAATAAAAACTGGTAAAAATGCAACTGGACATAGACAGCAGGAGAGATTTCTGCAATGAAGCAGAAGCAGCTCGAGAAGCAACGGAGAGAGTGATTATCGATCGGATTCTGACCTTGGCCTTGGGGATGACCTTGACGGCGACGTCCTGTCCCTTGTGCTCGCCCTTCTTGGCCTTGGCGGCGCAGGTGTATCCGAAGTGGCCGCGGCCGACCTCCTCACCGAGCTCGTACTTGGCGAAGAAGTGCTTGGAGAAGCCGAAGCTCTTGTCGAGGCCCAGCTCCGGCTCGCCGCCCTCCGGGATGGACGCCTCGTTGGGCTTCACGGAGCCGTGCCGCCGCGCCAGGAGCGCGCGGATGTGCTTGGCCGGCGACGGCGGCGGGAACGGCCGCTTGAACCCTCCTCGCGCCGGTGTGGATGCCACGCTCGAGTTCGCCGGTGAGCCCTTGTAGCTCGACGCCGGGAGCGGGCTCGGCAGGTAGAACGGGAACTTGGGCTGCTTCGGCGTGCCCGGCTTCGCCGCCGCTGCCGCCGGCGAGGCGGCACCACCACCGACGGCATCGCCGGCGCCGGAGGCTACGCGTGGCTCCTCCTCCGCGTCGGGCTCCTGGATTTGCGCGGGTTTTCCATGACAGAGACCCATGGAGCGGATCAAGAACGGGGCCGCTCGAGCTCAGAAGCAAATTTGGCGAAATTGCGCAGAATTATCCCGGAAACGACGGGTCAAAGAGGCGTCTCGCCTTCAAGAACCCGAGAAATCATGCCGAATTCAAGGGAACCCCATGGCCGTCTTCCCAAATTCTTGCCTCCCCACCACCCTCCTTGAGACGACGAGGAACTTGCCCAAATTTTGGATCCCAATAACAGAAAGAAAAATCCTCTCCTTCGAGAGAGCAGAATGCCGGAGAATGGAATGAAGAAAGAAAGAGATAGCGAGGGGCCTGGCCTGGGCTGGCTTGGCTCGAAGGTGGGATGGATCAGAAGAGCAGCAGCAAGAACATATTCCCGATTCTTGAAGTGACCAAACAATCGGCAAAAGCTGGAGGCTTTGAGCGAAAGGCTTGGATCAGAGAGCGAGGGAAATGGATGGGGGGGGGGGGGGGGGGGGGGGGGGGCACTAGAAAAGAAAAGAAACCACCAGCAGCTGGCGACTGAATCCTGCCTGTGTTGTTGAATTGGGAGGGGAGAAAAGGAGGGGGGAGCCCTGCTGCCTGCTGCTTGGTTGCTTTCTTTTGGAGAAGCTCTTTTCCTTTTCAACTTCTTCCTCTCTTTTCCTTTTTTTTTTCTTTTGTAGCCCTTCGTCTCAAATCAATGGGGACCTGGGGAGGGGGAGGGGAGGGTGGCACACACACAACATGGGGAGATGGCCATTTCTTTTCTCTTCCTGTTTTCTGTTGCCATCTGCTTGTTTGTTGTTGGTCAGCAGGGCAAAACAACAACTGTGCTGACACAACAAAACTGCCACACAATACATGCATCTCAACTTTTCTTCTGATTGGAAGTTGTTTGGAGCTGCAGGATCTATCCTTCCTAGAATGAACCTATCTTGAAATGTGCAAGGATTCAAACTTCAAACTTGCAAACATGCTAGCCTGTCATCTAAAAAAAAATACAACTCTTTGAGCAAAAAATAAGGGAAACTATAGAATTTCCTGAAAAAAAAAGCCTGTACTAATGGAATTTTCATCTTTATTACTCCACTAGTACTTCATTTAACTCATGTCTGCCTCACAGTGAATCTTTTGTTTTTCCTCAAGGGTTCTCACTCCGAATCTGAAGTCACCCCCCTTCTCTCCAAATCCAAAAAGAGCCACAGCAGCACAGGCTGTCCTTGTGAGCTCCAACCTCCCAAGCTATTAAACTGGGGAGTAATGGAGGCATCAATGCCGCTTGCTTGGTACTCCTTCTTCTCTGCTCTGATTCATCCCCTTACCTAAGCAATGTTGACTTGAGCCTCCCTCTGGATTATATTTCCTAGTATCCAGATCTGCTTACCTGTTCCCTGTCGCTGCCTCACTGTAATCTTGTGTCATACTAGTTTTTTCCCATTATTTACCATGTATTATGGCGTGTGTTTATACAGACTTCACATGCTTTTTCTGGATATAAATAAATTGCATGACTCACATAAATTAATCAGAAAACGGCAGTGCTTCAGCTATAAGCTTACAGGTAATGTCACTTTCAGTGATGCAGCTTTCACTCCCATATTTGTGTCAAACTTGTGAACCATTTTTTTTCCAGAATAAAAAATTGTGAACCTTTCGACTCGAACGGCCAGGTCCTGTTTGAAACGCTGAAATTTTCAGTTCCTATTGGACATGAACTGATTCCTACAAAATTATCGCGACACTAAATTACCATGTTCTAGACAGGATCTTAGGAATTTGCATAGGAGAAAAGCGTGTCGGCTTGGAAAACAAAGTTTTATATGTGACCTGTTGGTCAAGGTTTTACACACTCCCTGTTGTGGAGCCAGAAATGTCTATTTCCATGGATCTGAGGAACCCCTCTTTAGAAATTTCCGATTAGAAATTTGACACTCGGAGATTAAGATGGGCTAGAAAGTATAAGCATCTGATGAGACATCCCACAGGAAGCAACCCTCGCAGCTGGTTTTCTGTAAAAGGAGTCGATTCCAATTGGCCAGATGTCTTTAATCAATCATTTTCTTCTAGTGGGAAAGGCAGACAAAATTCCATTAACTGAAATTTTGCAGTGAGCAGAATTCTCCACACACGTGATCTAGATTAAAATAAGTCTTGAGCTCCAGTAGATTATTTCTAGAATTGTTTGTTACTTTTTTTCGGCGAGGAACAGTTCTTGAAGCGAAGTAGTCAATATTATTAGGTGATACCGTGATAGGTAAGTGTTCTCGAAAAATATATAGGTGAATGATAGGTTGTATACTGACCTGGAAAATACACAGGTGTATTAAACCAAATTTCAGACATGTATACATCTGATCTCCAGTTGATTCATTCCTTATGTTGGCAAGGATTTTTTTTCCCACCTAATATAACTAGTAGTTTCCTTTTAAGACTCCTAAAATTTTCTAAAAACTCCATGGAATAATTCCTTTGTTTGTACAGACAACAGACTTGCACATACAAATCCTGCTACAGGTGTGTGCTGCCTGCCACTACATTCTTGATTGGAGCAGTGTGCCTCCACATTGGGATGATTGATGCTGCTTGCTTCACCTCACCTCCAAACAAAAAGAAGGAACAGGCAGCTTCAATGAAACTGTCTAATTCTGTTGTCCTCTCTGCTGCACACTTCACAAAAGAAAAATGTTGGAATCAGTATTATAAACATGGTTGGGACTAGGGTTGTCACCCGCTTAACTTTCAGGTTTGGCCCACCATCCAACATCATCAGTCCTGATTAATTATGCAAACACTCATACTAGTACTGCTACTTGGAATTCTCCTGAAGTTTCTTAGCAAGCAGGAGAGGTGTAATTAGTATGATTTACAGTACAACTGCTGCACTCTGACTGATCAAGCACAAGGAATCCAGGAGGTTTTCATGGGTAACTGAACTGAGTGAAAAGCTTGTGCATGTTGCCTAGTAGTCATGACATGGGGCACTGTGACACCTTCACACTCACCAAATCCCAGATAAGCCAAACAAACAGGACCATCTCCTTTCTTTTTTAACAATCAGTGGGAGAATAATTAAGGGAGATAATGACATTGCTTTCACCACCCCACTACTGTGTGCTTAAGCAAATTGCTTCCCATTTTGTCTACCCTTTCTTTCTGGAGGTCCACTTGGGAAAAGGAGCAGCTAATGGGGACAATTCAGTTGAGGAATAAAGACAGCCAAGTACTACTAAAATGACAGGCGTGCTCACATCAAATATACTCTCGTTCATGTATGGCGCTAGCTTGGATTATGTTTTAGGTGCACGTATTTGCGTAGTACTACCTCCGTTCCAAAATATAAGCATTTTTAGATAGTTAGTTTAGTTCTCCAAAAAGGCTTACATTTCGGAACGAAGGTAGTAGCTGATAATTATGTCCATAAATACGTGCAGCTAGCCATAATTTATTAAACCAACATATTTAAACAGATAAAACATTTTACCACATTGCGCCTACTTTTAGTTTAGCTAATGTTGCCGCTTCTTACAAATCAAAACATTGAATTGGGCTCAATCCGTCAAACTGCAAGATTTTAGGTTGCTAAATGGGGTTCTATATGGGGAGCACTTTATAGCTGGTTAAATCTGTCAAAAAAAAATCTTACAAAATAAATGGTCCATGGCCGAAAATTCTGGTTCTACGCACAACACAATGAGTCTTGGTCTAAGTAATTAAACCTAATCAGTTTGTTAATTCTTACACAGTCCTAGATTACAGCCATATCGGATACTCTAGTAGTATTAAAATAATCTCGACGTTGGATTCTCCAGGATTGAGCTCCGATTTGCAGGTCTAGAACTCATCATCAGTGAGCCCTCTAATGCATCAATCATCTCGCCTCCAAAAGATGAAACATTTCCACTCACACTCCCATGTTTTTGTTACCTAGGAAATATACTCCATTTCTCTTGATGAAGTCTTTTGGAGACCTCATAATGGGAATGATGCTTCTCTTCTCTCCATTTCCACTCACACCCCTATGTTTTTGTATCATAGGAAATATATTGTCCTTCAAGCCTTTTGGAGACCTCATAATGACCTTCTTCCTCTCCATCTTGCATATCCTGATTGCAACACCACACTACTGAACTGATGTACCAAATTGCTTGCTCTGAATATATCAGTGGAAGAACTTGCAAGAGAAGCAAAGCACTTAAGGAGGAAAACGTAGTGGTTGGTTGGGGGAAGGATATGATAAAGATGAAGGAACACATGGGGGTAACATGGACCCAAGAGGGGTACTTTCATGCCATTGCAAGAAATCCCCTATCTTTGTAGTTGCAGTTGAGCGATGCATGCATGCAAATCCCTTCTGGATTACATATGATCCTTCTTCCTACTCCTGATTGCAACCGTCTCACCATGTGCCATCACCTGTGTGGAAGCCTTATACACTTTCTTTTGTTAGTAGAAAAACATGTAGTAGTGGTTTGGTTGGGTAGTTCAGCCAAGACACAAACTACCTGTTGCACTTGCACATCTCAGCCTGTTAATTACATCACACTGGGTAATTAAACTAACCGCATGTTTGTCATCACACTAGGTAAAAATAATAAGCATGTGACGCTGTGGAAGGAGAAAACGTAACCACGACCTTGTCCGTAGTTAAGACCGTTTTCTATGACAGTGGAAGTAGAGGACTAACCACAATTTTTCTACCTTCTTGCTTGTCTGGCTCATTGTTCTTTGGTGTTTTGGTTGTATCTTGAGACGTCTTCTGTCCTGTCATAGGGTTCTTGTCTGTAAATTGTATTTGAAATGGTATGCATATAACAAATAGTCTTGTTTGATGTTCTTGGAGTTGAGAGGCACAACTTCTGCCACTGAGAGGATGTGTCTCCATAGCAGCTTTGCGGGTTCGCGGATTTGTTCACTACCTCCTCTAGTTATAGCCGCGTGTTAAGAAGTCACAATCGTGTGGATGTGTCCGTGCGGTTGTATCTACACGTTTGTGTGCATCTTCTTTGTTAATTGTGAAAACACAAACATATCCGTTCCGGAGAAAAAACAAACATCAAAACAAAGTTCCAAATCGTCATGTTCTTGAAAAGTGAGATGGACCAAATATCGATAGTTGAGCCTGGGATCCATGGGTCCCTATTTCTTTAAAAATCAGAAAAACATTTTAAGTTTCGATAAATTCTTAAAACTTTAGCACAAGTACATACACAACTTACCTACGTATCGTAATTTTTCATAAACAAATATGGGTCTACCCACATTCTTGTGTTTTTTTTCCACAACCCCCAAATGAAACATATATTAATGAATTTTTACATGTATGTAGATAACACTTATATATAAACAAAAAATTAATTCATATTTTCAATATATAAGTATAATCCCTCTGTTCCGCAAAGAAGGCGTATAAATATACTTTCTCATATTTTTGTTCTTATTGTTGGTGTATCTATCTAGCACCCTAACGCTACTATTTATAAGTAATTAATAGAATGGAGAACCAACATGTGGTTAGACGGTTCCCCAGGGCACTATGGATCAAACTCTAAGTCTAACGCCATGTGTGCCTCATTAAGCCAGAATATTTTTTTGACTGAACTCAGTGTTTCCCAAAACACATAGTACTAGATTTTTTTTAGATATTCGAACAAACAATTCTCTTTGAGTTTGTCCTTTAGCATGTTTTGAGGAAAAGAATCTCGTACCTGAAATCATGTTACTATTAGGTAGTATTTATTATAGCTTGGGGTAGTGTCCAGGGAGTACTTGCTTTTTTATATGGAATACTCTAGTTATTATTTATAAGCCCTAAAACATTCCTAGCACTGGCTTGTAACAGGAAACATATACGGTTGAAAATACTTTAGTTGTACTTGTTAAATTAGCAGTTTTCCCTTATTTAAAATTTAGGCACTAGATTTTCAACAAATCCCTTTGACATCCACTTGAAGTAGCCATCCCTTTTCAAAACGATTACACGGCCGGACATGTTAGACCAATTATGTACGGTGTCATGAGCTGATGATGGAGTCCAAAAGAACAGGGAGGCTTGACTAACCAGAGCTGGAGCTGCGTCATAATTTGGACTCAATCAATCTACTCCATGTCATTACACTGATGGTTACACCTACAAAACGCGTTGAACAACCACTAGATTCTACAGTACGTGCGTACGGCTACAGATGGTGTACATACTACACACAAACTAATCAATATCCACAAAAAACGAAGGATATATACTCCCTCCGTTTTATAATATAAGATGTATTAGCTCTGTAAAAAAGATGTATCTAAACTACTTTTAGTATATAGATTTATAAAGTTTTACTCTAAATCTACATATTAAAATAAGTCTAGATACACTATCTTCACAAAGCTAAAACATCTTATATTTTAAAACGGAAGGAATAGATATTAAATCCCAGTGCACACCTAACAGCCTGCTTGCATTAGCCTGACAAATCCCTGCAGTTGCAACTACTAAGATTGCTTGAGCCTTGAGAGAGATACATATATGTACTTGGTCGGCAAGGAGATCGAAGCTGTTGCTGGCGTCTACTCATCTTCCTGAGATCAGCATGTACGTACGCACACGCAACACACAGGTACAGCTCATATATGTGGGCTTGCGTTGGAGATCACTCACATCAAAGCTCAAGTTTGACCAAACATATAAAAACATTATATATATCTATAATATAACATAAATATCATTAGAATCGTCATAAGATCTTTTCATATTATATACATTCGATGTTATAGATGTATATAATTTTTGGAGTTTGCTATCTAACGACCATTCTAAAAAAAATAGAATCTGGCGGATCGGACAGCCGCTGCGTCCGGGTTAACAACGGAGGCTTTTAGGACCAAAAGCGAGAGCCGCCTTATATGCACGTGGAATAGGCACTAAAGGACAAAACCGATTATAGCTAGCTAAATTCAAATTAAAAAATTGAAAATATATTGTAGGTCAAATCGTTACTCCGATTTAGAATCCGTTTTCACTGTTAGTCTAGTCGTGGCAAGATCTTCGAAACTAGATCACATGTTGATATGTTTTGACGAAATTTTTTGAATCCAAATGTTATCCACCCGTAACATGTGAGTTATTCGTAGTATGTAAGAGTGAATCTAAACACTTTTTCAGTTTAAAGATGCATCGGCACGAACAGGTGCTAAATTATGAAACTGAACTTTTGAAAATTCAGACAACGTTGTCTTAGCGGTAAAATTAAACATGAACACGGTCAGATCAAACTTCGGATCGTCACGTACAGTCGACCATATATACATTGGATCATCCGAAAAGAAGTTGCAACCCTAACCCTAACCAAAACACGACGCTAGGAATCCTCACCAGAGCCCGCGAGTTGCATCGGCAACAGGGTTGGCAATCACTCGGAGTCGGGCGCGATGTTGATGATCTCATGCTTGATGCAGCGTGTCACGAGCTCCTTCTTGCTGGCCTATTGCCTCCACTGTCATGATAGCCTCGTGCCGTTCCGCTGCTTCGCATACCTCGGACTAGTGGCCCACTTGGCGTCGTCGTATTATTACTAAATTGACATCCTATTATTGCTACCAAAATTCTTGACATGTTGCATACTTTAGTTGTACAATGGAGACACCATGGATATCGACCTTAATGTCGAACCAGACCTAGAAAAAGATGAGGCACATGTTAATGTTTCGCACACAAATGCTATTGTGCAAGTTATGAATGAAGATATTACACAATCAGAGATAAGAAATCACACATGAGATATAATCATCAAGTTATTCACCAGTTTATACAGCAGTTATCCATGTATATGAGTATAAGTTATCCAGCAGCTAACACAGCAGTTATCCAGAAATATGAGTACAAGTTATCCACCAGCTAACGTGTAGCGCCCCGGATAAAACCACTAATAGAAAACCGCTGTTGTTTTTATTATGTGCATCATCATGACATCATCATGCATTTATTCGCCTAAAACAATTTCCCAAAAGCCTATTTTGTTTTCTAGAGATATCCCCTCTTTGTTCAAATCGAAGCCCTAGATCCGCTTGGATCTTTTATTTGCTAAAACCTTTTTGCAAGTGTTTTATTTTAAAATAAAAGAAAATAAATAATATAAATATTTTGTTAGGGGGAGGCAGTCTAGCCCGCCAGGCCCAAAGGCCCGGCTAGCCCGACCACCTACAACCCCAAACCCTAGCTAATCCTAGCCCCACATCAACCAGAAACCCTAACCCTAGCATCCCACCTAATCCACCCACTCCCCCTGTGCCGCCGCCACCCCCTACACGGCGCACGCGGCCGCAAGAACGCAGTACACGCCTGCAACACATACTCCCTGCCACCGACCCCGCGACCCCACCGCGATGTCTCTTACCCATCGATCGCTTCCACCGCTCCACCTCGTCCTGTCGCCCACCCTTCCACACGCGACAACCCCCGCCTCGGGATCCTCTACCGTACCTGGCCCCACCCCCCACGGGATCCAGCGTGAACCGCTCACCCACCCCGCAACCCCCACGTCGCTCGCCCAACCACCTCGCGACCCATCCCCCTCGATCGATGACGCCGCTGCCAGAGACCCATCTCGGGCCGCCTCTCCCCTGCTTCCCTCGCCTCCGAGCACGTTGCCGAGCCGCGGTCTCCTCTCTCCGGCCCTCTGCTATTCCGCCTCGCCGCCCTCTCCTCTCCTGCCGACCGCCTGCAGAAGCTCCTTGCAGCCAACCGAGGTGCGTCGTCCTTTGGTCCTCGCGCCGGACCGTGTCTGCTACCTCCCGCGACCCCGAGTGCCGCCCTCGCCAAGCCCGTCGCCGCCTTCGGCCAACTCTTGTCGCCACCAAGCTCTGCTACCGCCGCGGCCATCTCCTTCCCGAGCGCGCGCCCTCGCTCGCCGTCTTCTGGCCGCGCGCCTGAGCCCCTCTCTGTCGCCTCCGGCCGCGCCTTCCTGCAGTGGCGCTGTCCTCTGCGATTCCCAGTCTCCAGCACCGCTAGGTACGCGTGATGGCATGGCCAAAACACAACTCAAGGCCAAGTCCATGTCCCCCCCCTCGTGCGCCACTACCTGAAGTCAACAACTCGATAACAGCAACACCCCTCCACAGTACCAGGGGCACCTGTTGGTGCAGGTATAGACTGTGTTGCGGTTTTTGGCAGTGGGAAGTGGCGTGTTGATCGTGTCTTTGGTCATGAGTGGTTATCCACTATTTTGATCGTTGGTGTACTGATGTGGCTTTGGCACTAGGATCGTGTGAAGCACGACAAGATCTTCTGCCCGGAACTCGTGGAACCGACTCCGTTTCATGTCCTTCACCAACCGTCAAAGTTGGAACCCAAGTACTCCGACATGGAACCCTGAAGACCCCGGTGTCGAGCCCCAAGTTCGCCACCGATGATCAGGATGGTACCCCAAGATCTCCTTCCCGGAATTCGACGCCTCGATCCTGCGGATCTGAAGACCAAGCCTGAACCCCATCGAACCCCCAAACCAAGATCGCCGATAACCGATGTGTGACCCTTATCCGAGCCCTTATTTTTATAAATGATATGTCTTATTGCATTTAAATTGCCATGATTGCATACATATCATGTGGTTTAGGGGCTTTTGTCGACACACCTAATAATTAAATATGGAGGCCATATGCGGGCGAATCTCGTCTAATATTGGCTTCATTTAAATTTGTGCATCGAACCGGTGAAATCTTTTGCCTTGATAAGACAACATTTAAATTGCAGGGTATCTAAATAACATGAACCATCTAATTAAATATCGGGACCCCGGTTTCGCTTAATATTGTCTAATTTCATCGCATATTTGCCATGTCATACATTATACATGCATCATGCCCGATCTTTCGCCGTAGTATAAAATATTGCATCCGGTGTTTCTGCTAGTGCTTTGCTTCTTCATAGATTATGCCGATGAGTTGATGCGAGTGTCGACCCAATCTCTGGCGTATCTTTGGCAATGTTTTCCAGGCGAGCATTCTCCCCCTTTCTACCTATTTTACTTTTGTAGTCTTTATTTCCTCCTGTTGATCTATTGCTATATGTGTTGCGATACTCTAGTTTTCGTACCCCTGATATCCCTTGCAGCCTTATATTGCCTTGGACACATCCTATTACCTGTTGTTTGGTAGATAGTTGGACTTGCGTGTCGTAGTCGCTTGCTCAAGTGCTGTTGCGGGTCGTCAAGTACCACAGTTGTTGGAAGACTGTCATATGCTTTATGTTGGAGATGATCATGGCTTTAATTATTGTTTAATAACTAAAATTGAAGTAGGTAAATAATGCAGAGGCACATGTGGACAATAGATGTTATTTGGTTTTTAACCGTTCACTTGTGTCCCGTAGGACCCCGAGTACTTGATACATGTTCTTTGAATATTCGCACTATCCGCATATGGGGCCATGAATCCCCCTAACCCTAGCTTGAGTCATATTTAATTCCTTGGGGCCACAAGTAGTTTGGGGCTTTATTACTATCCTGTACTTATGTCATGCTTTACTGCTTTATTTACGATTGCGCGTGGAGCGCCTGTACTGTTTTGGAACCAACGTGGAATGTTTTCATGGTATCGACAAGCCCAGTCAGACTTTCGGGTTCCCAGATGTTTACAGCCATTGTCACAAACCTTTGGGTCCGTCTCGGAGCCGGCCAACTTCGTCGTGGGTAGCTTAGTGGGGTGGCCCCCTGAAATCAAATATGAATCTTGCGAATGTTCTGTCGTGATGCCTCGTTAGGTTTTTATTTGGTTTTTCCCGAGGTTGATTGTGCATGTGTTGCTATTTGTGCACCCCTGCAGGGTAAAACTTTCTAAAAGCCGTGTCCGCAGTTATGGACGACTTGGAGCACAGTATCTCGATCATAGACAATTATAACTAAAGTAGTGCTATAAATTTGACTTTATAATGACTAGTAATCAGCTTCACTATAATGGAATGACTAAATAAAAGTGCCAACAACTGCTGGATTTGGGTTGTCACCTGTTACAATTATATCTGACTAGTAAGTATTGCAACTACAACGGAATGGTTAACTAAAACTGCCCACTATTTATAATATCAGGAATGACTCATGCTATCTATATCTAACTAGTAATTGCCGCAACTATAACGGAATGAATAAAACCGCCAACTGTGTGAGTTCCTCGGTTGACTTCCTCGTTTGGTCTCAAGGGGGAAATACCAGGATGGGTATGCTCGGTGATAGTTTCAGGTTGGATCCGAATAGGTCTTTCTTATCCCTCTCTGATAGTCGCCAATTGTATCGAGTCTCTATAGGTTGTTTAGTGCATGCTTCGCTGCCGCTTCAGTCCATCATACCTATGTAGGCGAGGACCGCCGAATTCTAGTCTCGCCGTGTACTGGCCTCAGTACTGACCGCTCTCTTTTTCCTTTGCCCTTTATCGGCACTCCTTTTGTTTTACCAGGTTTTGAGATCGACGTCGTTAGCAGGGTTACCCTTCCGGCTTGGCCTGGGCAGGTTATGTATGCATTGGTTGTTCTTCAGGGCTCTTAGCTCAATTTGCTTTTTGTCCGTACTCGGACGCTGTATCGTTTTCAAGGTGATTTGGATCTCTGTATTGTATATATGTATTCTTGACTCGTGGAGTCGTTGTTGTATATATTTGTTCTGTGGGTTCCGTCGTGGACTATTGTGTAATAATATTACTTCGTTTTCCACCCGCACGCAAGTGCCTGGTGGGCGTCTTTGAAACGTTTCTATGCGGGTTTGGCGGGAATCGCTAAAACTTGCATAGGGACGATTCCGAGGGTGTTATATAACGCTAGAGTTATCCATGCTTATATGTAGAAGTAACCCCACAAATTATCACTAGACATATATCCAACTGCATTAAAAATTTGACAGTAGTAAGAAAATAGAAAAGCACAATCATAGATAGAAAATCACATGTGGGTATAAAAATAAAATTATCCACCAGTTTATACAATAGTTATCCAGCCATATGAGTACAAGTTATCAGCGGCTAACACTGCAGTTATCCGGAAATATATGTATAAGTTATCCATTCAGCTAACATTATAGTTATCCATGATAATATGTAGAAATTACACCACAAATTATCCTAGATATATATCCAATAGTTTATACAACAGTTATTCAGGCATATGAGTACAAGTTATCAGCAGCTAACACCTCCGTTATCCAGGAATATAAGTATAAGTTATCCACTTAGCTAATACTATAGTTATCCATGCTAATATGTAAAAGTAACACCACAAATTATCACTAGACATATATCCAACAGTTTATACAACAGTTATCCAGACATATGAGTACAAGTTATCAGCAGCTAACACCGCAGTTATCCAGAAATATGAGTATAAGTTATCCACCCAACTAACACTATAGTTATCCATGCTAATATATAGAAGTTACACCATAAATTATCACTAAACATATATCCAATAGTGTTGTGTGTTACTATATAAGTGCACTAAAAACTTGATGGTAGAAAGAAAATAAAAAAAGCATAATCAAATATAAGAAATCACACATGGAGTATGAAAATCAAGCTATTCAACAGTTTATGCATCAGCTATCCAGGAATATGTATACAAGTTATCCACCAATTTATGCAACAGTTATCCAGACATATATATACAAGTTATCCACCAGTTTATGCAGCAGTTATCCAGACATATGTATACAAGTTATCCACCAGTTTATGCAGCAGTTATCTAAGCATATGTATACAAGTTATCCACCAATTTATGCAGCAGTTATTCCACTAAAAATATTCCTTTTTTATGAGACAACTAAGTGTCAAACGGGTTTGAACTCTAATAGACTAGGATACCACTGGTCTCCTAAACATCCAATTCAACCACAAATTCGTTCTCCACAACGATAGAGCTTTTGGCCCGCATATTAACATGTTGAACAATGGCTTAGCCAATGCTTTAGCGACCCGGAATTATTAAATCTGTGTATTCTCCATTCACCTTGAATCTATATGGAGAACAAGAAGAACAATGAAGCAGCTTGCATAAAAAAGGAGATGGAGAATTAGAACAGTTTGCCCCATCATGGCTAAATGATCATATGTAGCAACCATATGAATTGCATGATTAGTTGGAGGATTAATCATCAAACCATGGTCATGGTTTGGGGGTAATCTTCAACATAACTAGGGGAATGAGCTCCGCTTCTTCCTGGTTGCAGCATGACCGGCAGGAAAAAATCTCTGGGGAGAGAGGTTGTGACCTGGAACTTGGGAAGGCACCTGGTCAAGGGAGGCGGGACTCAGAGGAGCTCGGACCAGCGGCGACCGAGCACGCAGACCGGAGACAACCAACGCGCAGACCGGCGGCGACCGAGCGTGCAGACCGGTGGCGAGGGGAAGGAAGCGCCAGCTCTGGCGGCCGGCGAGGCCGGCGGATAAAGTCAGCGCGAACCAATTGCGAGGGTAGAAAGTGTGAGGAGGGAGCAGAGCCATATCCAGTTGGCGGCGGCCGGTGGACGGGAACCTATCGATATGGCCTGAGAGTAGAGGAATTCATCTCGTCCATACGTTCTGATCGAGATTGATCCGACGGCTCGCATCAGGCTACCGGGTTTGGCTGTCTACCGACGGTTCTAGAACTAGATTTCCCATATGAAAAATCGTCACCGCTAGCACATTTCTCTATTACATTGAAACCATATTAGACCATGGAATCTTTGATGAATCCCGTTGAAAATTGTAAAAATATTCCTCCGTCCACAACATCTAGGAGCAAATCAACAAGACATGGGCAAGAAATTGAAGGAGTAAGGCGAGCTGCTCACCCCCAAGTATGCTCTCGAGTATCCAGAGCCCTGGAGCGACGGCAAGGACCACAATCGTCGCAGCAGTTCCGAACGAAGAGGCAGAGGCGTTCCTACGTCCACAACTTCCGGTGAAATCAACCAGGACCCCAAAAAAGCAGAGACATCAGGGAGGGAGATGAGGGCTTACACCGAAGACGCGTGCGAGTAGCCGGGCGATGGGAGCAATCGCCGGGACACGGGCCGAGCAGAGAGACAGAGGCGAACTGGAACAGAGGAATAGAAAATGCGGCAGATTAGGGATGACTCGAGCGAGGAAGACTGCGACAGTTCCCTCGAGTTCGGAGCCACACGATCAGTCTAGCTCCGATCGAACGGCAAGCGTTAGCCCGCCGGGATTGACAATCCTACAACCGGTCTAAACGTAGATTTGGCGTAATATTTTCTATATGTTTGGTCAAACTTCACAAAATTTGACTTTGACTAAACCCAAAATGTAGGGTATTTCCGAACAGAGGGAGTATGTAGGGAGTCATGAGAGCTGATCCAGTCCAAAAGAACAGGAAGGTTTGACTAACCAGAGCTTGGAGCTGCATGATAATTTGGACTCAATCAATCTACATGTCATTACTCTGATGGTTACACCTACAAAACGAGTTGAACAACCACTAGATTCTACGTACGGCTACACATGGTGTATAAAATACATACACTGATACACACTAATTAGCTAATATAATCAATGTACGTTATGTAAAAAAAAATGAAGGATAGATATTAAATCCCAGTGCACACCTAACAGCCTGCTTGCATTTGCCTGACAAATCCCTGCAGTTGCAACTACTAAGATTGCTTAAGAGAGAGATACATAAATATACTTGATCGGCAAGGAGGTCGAAGCTGTTGCCGGCTATCTACTCGATCATCTCCTGAGATCACCATGTACGTACGCACACGCAACATACAGGTACAGCTCATATATGTGGGCTTGCGTTGGAGATCACTCACATCAAAGCTCTCCTTTTTTCTTCCCATGATCAGTTCCTTCAATCTTAATTAGTCCTATCCTGCTAGGCTAATAGCTAGTGCTCTTGGTCCGCTGAACAGCATCAACTCGTTATCATATAGTATAGTTTCATTGACCTGGCCATGCTTGCATTGAACACCACTAGGCATGCCTAAACATAGGATGGTCATATGAGTGTAGATCGTCCTGCCACCCATGGTGAGTCTCCGTCAGTGTTTGTTTGGGATAGAGCTTTCCCGGAAGCAGCTTGATTAGAACAACTCCAACAGATGTCTAAAAACATAGAAAGTGTGCCTAAAAAACTGATTTTTAAGGCATAAAATGGCAAAAACCGATCTACACGCATCATCTAAAAACCGAAGGGCTTGATATAAGCCCTCGAGTCACCCTTGTGGGAAAATGACGCTTGCTACAACACTCTGCACTTGGAGTCCCAAACGATTTGGTACGCACAGAGTTGTTGCCATCAATGCTCGTTAACACTTCTCGAAGCTGGTTTTCGACCCTGATTTACTTGGTGATGTAGGAAACTCGTGCGATTCTCCCTTGATTTCTACAAACTTCGCCATTAAAGAGTGGTTTCCTACATATTACAATTTAAAACAAGGATTTACACATCTTTAAAATATTTAGTCATTAGTGGCAAGGCTATAGAGATGTTTTATCATTTTTTTTACTTAATATAAGTCTTAAACACGAATAAAGATGGCTATTTCCATAGCCATCACCTTTCGATGTGTAAAAGTTTGTTGTTTAGGCATATAAATCGCACCTATCCGAATTTGCATACCCTTTGGATGAGCAAATTTTTAGGAGTCGGTCTCGGTGACTTGCACATGTACGCAGTTGCAACCTCGGTGAGCAAAAATATTCCCCCTCTAGCCGCGCACAAACTCACTTCTGCGCTGCCCATCCCTACTGGCGTTCACATCAGCGACCATTAGTTGCCTCCGACGAGAGCCTGTGAACTCCTGCGCCCTCCTCCTCTACTTCTCCTCGCTCGTCGATGCGTACCAGCACCAAAATCGGGCCCCATAAGTGCCACATCCTTTCGATTTCACCGCTATTCAAGATTGTTTCTGGTCACGGTGAGCTCGGTTCCTTAAAAAATGGAGCCGTCAGAGCATGGAGAAGTCGTAGATCGACGATTGCGGACCTAGGCGTGGCTAGAACTGAGAGCCCTAGTATCTTTTTCGACGAGTAGTTCTTGGACATAGAGATTATGTTTACTCGACTAGTGACTGGCTAGCCTGCTATTTCGTGACCGCTAGATCAACTTCTGGTCGTCGCGCAGCCCCGACGGTGGTCTCACCTCTCGTCGTCACATCTACTCCACCAGTCGCGATTCTCAGCTCCTTTGCCCATGAGGTATTCGATGGATTCACTAGGTGAGTTTTTTTTGTGTTTCTTTTTCAACCAAGGTTGCTTGAGATGATCTTCGGCTGTAGATAAATAGGGCTATAATTCGAGCCAAGCCGATCCAACTCGGCTCGATTCGCTAAAACTCGTTCAACTAACAAGCTTGCTTGGCTCGGCTCATTTACACAATGAGCTCTGATTTAAAACTTGGCTCGACTCGGTAAACTCGCGAGTAGCTTGTTTATCTAAGATGAAGAGATGGTCTTCGGTTTGTAAACACTATGTTTGGTTATAGTGATTTGTTTTGCAGCCAATAAAATTTTGCTTATCTAAATATAGGAGTTTGGCTAGAAACTGTTTTCCTTTAGATGAGCAAATATGAGAAGTAGTTAAGGGATACAGAGTCTTTTGCTCGTCTAAATTATAGGAGTTCGGCTAGAGATAATCTAAAATTTAAAAATCTGGTGGCTTAAAACCAAAAAGTTGTACACTATTTTAGGGTATCGACTAGAGTTTCTCTTATATATGGCGGGTTATTAAGAAATAAATGTAAGACATCCATTCTCTTGCGTCGCTCTAGGGGACGATTAAGGCAATCCCTGACCTAGCCTTCACCCCATCCTCTTTGCCTCCGCCCTCGCTGCCACCGGAGGAAGCCCCCAGGCAAAGCCTGCGCGGCTGATAGCGGTGGCGGGCCATCATCTCCTTGCGTGGTGGGTGGCAGCGTGGGCCTTTCATCAGCACGCGATGGGATCTCCGACTGCTACAGATCAGTGGCCTTGGACGATGATATGCACGCGGCGAAATATGGACGCAGAGGCGACGACTCCAATTTTCTTCGGAGACCTTGGCGACCGTTGTGTCTACAAGGGCGGCATGGCTCCTAGTTCAGGGGACTCAGCACGGCTAAGCTCCTCATATCCGCTTGGTGCGGGTGATGGAGGCGGTTCCCACTGAGATATCCAGCCTGCTGATGGGAGCCGGCAGGCGGCAGCGTGAGGGGCATCGTTCTGCCTAATAAAGGAGGAGGTCCCAAAGTTCTTCTCGCACCAGGTCGTTGGTCTGCTAGACGCCCGCCCTCATGGATTTGTCCGGTGACGAGTTCTGGAAGGCTCCACCAGCAAGCTCCATTTGTCGCTTTATGTCTGGAGATTGCTGGATTGGATGGGGATTATGTCGCGCACACCTTTTTTTTGAACTGTTCGGTTTTAGGTGGGGGTGTCACAAAGCTTTGATGTATGTTGCCATCATAGGACATGTCTTTTACATTCCATGGCAAAGTCAGAGACGGGGAATGTTATGAAGGATGAGTTCGAGGACTAGTATTAGTGGTTTAGGTCTTTGGGGCATTGAGGAATTTGCTTGGTGATTTGTGACTCATAGCAGGGGTGTTGACAAGTGGGGACGGGAGCAAAAGAGAGGTGAAAAGTCTTACCTTTTAGGGTAAAAATCCAAGATCTAGCCTTAATTGATTGTATCTAGCAATGGCCTTGTTGACGGCATTGTTTTGAGAGCGAGAACTTTCTCCGGGGTGAAAACATATGATGTATGATCGAGCGAGGTCGGCGCATGTGCACTGTTTTCTTCTTGAAAGTGTCGCTTTAGGAGTATTTGGACTTCTAGTGATGTCTTATTGGTGCTTGTACTGCTGCTACAAATCACTGTAGCGGGATTTTACTTTTTGTAATTCTCTTTCTTTTTGTTTTTGGCCGTCTGCATCCTTAATGCCATTAGGACACTGCATTGTTGCAGAGGTAGATGTAATTAGTATGCTTGCGATATTAATATATTCCCTTTATCAAAAAATTGAGTTTGTGTCCAATTTTTCTTTTTTTTGTGAGAAGAGAAGAATCACTTTTCAGGTTGTACTTGGCAATGAGCCCCCACAGGTTGGCCATAGCTGTATCAGCCGTACCTGCATCCATGTCATGCTCAGCTCATGCATGCAACCAACAACAACTCCATCGGCTTAATGTGCGCTAAGCACATATGTGCTTTCCAGATTCTCATGTGTCACCTTGCAGACAATATTATTCATATCTATCCATCTCAAACCCAAAGCAACGTGAGCAGGCAAGAAAACAAGATTCCGAACGCACCTTTTTCTCTCGTGGCTGATCGAAGGCTAACCCAGACAGACTACAAATCATACACATACTGCTGTGCCGGCCGGCCGGCCGGCCGGCAGACTGGTCGCCGTCGACGGGCGGCGGACTAGACCGCGACGGCGGTGGGTAGCCCGGACGTCACCGTGGTTGTGCCCGGCCGGGCCAGTCGGCCAGATGAGATCTCCTCGATGGCCAAGTATGCATCCTGGTGGCAGCTAGCAGGACCATGCATTCTGCTGGTGGTAACAGACCCAGAAGCATCGGTCAGTTATTAACACTTGCCACGGACCCAGAAGCAGACAGGCATAAAGACGGAAGGAAATCTTGTATTTATCGCCAGTTTGGTCTCCTCTGGTTATCCTGAGTTAGGTACTGCTTGCTTACTATTGCTGCCGCTAGATGTTTACTAGTATTGCAGTATTGCTCCGCTGCATGTAGCCAGAAGTACAAGCAAGCGTGGGTGTGCATCGCCAGCAAACCGAGGATTCTCTACCTGATGATACCTCTGTGGCCCTATCGATAGACATGTTTCGGGCTGAACAATTGCACAACTTCCTCGTGACGCTCGATTACAATCTCGAATGTGGTGGTCTTTCTTCTCGACGGTGTGTGTGTTGTTCATGTGGGTGTCCAGAGTGATCGTGTTTCATGACAACATTGATGTATTTTCAGTGGTTTTAGCTTGATTTCCCGTTAATTAACTAGACAATCCAATTATTCCTAATTAATGAGATGATGCAAAGATTTTTCCTCCGTTTTGAAAAAAAGAAGAATGCAGGTGGTCAGGCAGGAGGAATCATACACATCAGGTACGGATGGTGGCTCAATGTGCAAAAAATTGTTGGCGTTGTGGAGATAATTAAGCAATTAGCTAGTAAGGCATGCATGTGCATTCGGTTGCATAACAATTCTCCTCTCATGTGGACTGGATTATGCACCCAATGATTGGGCAGCCAATCAACCAGCCTCTGTTCTTATGTGTTCATCTTCCGTTTTTTCTGAAACAACAAGCACACACATGGCGCATGCATACATGTAGCTAGGCACTAGGCAGTGCCTGCAAAAAGCAAGCAAAGAAGTGAAACCATGCATTGCAGTAATGTTTTTCTACATGCCGTATTGCAATGCTGCCAATGGTGGAGAGAGTGAATTGTCACTCTTGCTTCTTTTTTCACTTTTACTTTATCCTCAGTGTCCAGTAAATTGCTCTTCTTTTCGTGCACCCTTTCAGGTGTTTGGATTGGATGCCACTCTTTTCCTGGCCTCCATTTGACCTGACTGACTCGAGCATCCGATGCGGCTGCACAAAAAGCTAGAAAGAAACCAATCAGTCGTGATGCCTTTTCTCCTATGATGATGAAGCGAGATACTAGTACCTGCAATCCAATCATGCTCGGTGAAGGAGATGTGTTAGTCTAGAGCACACGGGGACATATGTCATAGTCTGTAGGAACACGAGCACACGACTAAGTTACACGCCATTTATGGTTCCTAGACCCGCGGATGTAAAATACTCCTTCCATTTTAATATATAAGATGTTTTAGTTTTATAAAATGAGTGTATCTAGACCTTTTTAATAAAATAACCTTTTTTTTAAAATGGTTTAGATACGTTCTTTTCACAAAACTAAAACATCTTATATTTTGAAATCTTATATTTTGAAACGGAGAGAGTAGATGTTTGATCGCACCTCCAGAAAAAAAAACAGGAATGTTCCTGAAGGATTAGTTGCGTATCACAACAATGATAATTTCCCTAGGTTGGACTCAATGAATTTACACTGAATTGCATGAAAAGTAGATCATATGAAACAACCAATTTGTTTCCAATCTTACAGAAAAACAATCTTTATTGAAATAACTCCTAAGAAATAGAGGCCTACAACATGCTTATGAAATTTCTTCGAACTAAAGAGGTCCTTAGTATGCGAATGAAATCAACAAGAAATAAATCACGACTAACACACTTACGCATCAATGACGTGGATTTGTCGGGTTCGCGACCCGAGCTGCTAGTCAATAACCCCGATGTTGATTTTACACGCCTGCTAGTATTTTTTAGAGTAAGTGATGACACCAAACAACATGTCCAAATGGATCTTTAATTGTGTTGGTTGCAACTTAGTGGTTGGATGGTTCTTGCACTCCATGACACTATTCTTTTCATTCGCTGCACGGGACCGGTTCCAACCTCCAATCGCCAACCTGGTGCTCACTAGTAATACTAAATCATTTAAAACATTGCAAGACTTTGCATTGTACACTAGTAATAGCAAACTGCCTAGGATTCGACAGCTTTTAGAATAAGCTGTTAGTGAGATAAGTTAGGTATGTTTCAAATCTTTTCAGCAAACCACCTGTTGGTGAGATGGGCACGGACCACATTCAAACTATTCAAGAATGTTATCGGTGCTGTGGGCATGTTTGCTTGCTTGTGCCCTTTAGGTGTATCTGGAGATTATGACTTCACGAAAGCCATGCGTAGCAATGCAATCTCTCGTGCCTAAAGGTTATTTCATTTAGTTCCGTGCATTCTCATTTCTCGGTGGGTTGAGAAGCCATGCCCCATTTGTTTGCTTACATGTATTCTTGGTTTTCGGCAATTTGGTACTCATTTGACTAGTTGCATTCTCTCTGGTAGCCTTACCTCCTAGCTGGTGTGGTGAGCTTACCCACGACAACAACACGACACATCACAAAGTTCAGACAATTGCAATTCAGAAAACAACTAGCTTAAGATTGAATCAACATAATTAGTCAGGACGTGTGTACTGCAACACGAGTTCACGAACAACTGCCCGTGATGCCGCACATGTTCATCACAAATAGAGGGGTTATAACTGAATACCACCTCCTAAAATATATATACCAAAGTTCAGGGATCACCGCAACCAAAGTTCATCAGCCTAGCTACTCCAAAATATACATCATAGTCGACATCATCAACACCGCTACCACCACCTCCTTGAACACCACAGTCGACTACTCAGGGGTAGTGCTTGTTCAGGGCCATGTACCAGCTCATCCTGCGATCAGGGGTCATGGCAAGATACACGCTCGTTGTGCATTGTGCTCCATCAGATGGATTAGAGCATGGTGTACCGTAGTCAGAGAGATGGGCGCAATGGGAATACGAGCATCGTAGATCATCTTCGTCTGAGCATAGTTCTTAATGGACTTGTTGATCAACTCGGTGTCCTTTGGTTGAGCCTACATGAGAATACATTTAGTTCAAAATGTACAATTTATATGTGAGCTTAAGAAATACTGAACGTACTGATGCAGTGCAAATATATCGAACCTTGATGTGCGTACAGTAATAATCATCGTCCATCATGATAGCATACGTCTCCTCAACCCAGCGCACGTTCTCAAGACTTTTGATCCTAAGCACCTAAATCCACATAACTCTCGAGTGCCTCATGTGGTTGTACACCTAGTTCAGGGTACTGTCCGTCCACAGAACTTCAAGACATCATCTGCAATTGATCACATGTCCACCTTTCTGAATCCCAAATGAACTAAGCCCCTTTCCGGATCAACTGGAAGACCCTATTCAGGACGAAGGTGGACAGAGAACCTGGTCATGACATAGCCAACTTATTTTTGCACAGCTTATCAGGCATCGACGCATAACGCAGAGGCAGCAGAAAGGTTGCCGACGGATCAGGAAACACAACCTTCTCCTATGGCAGCAGAGATACGCATTGTGTTTAGTACTAACGATAGTGCGGAAAAACCACAAATGTACAACTAGCGTGAGAAAAATACAATGGGCATTGTCACGGTTGCTAACTCTTCTTTGTATGTCTGTTGTCATGTCTAAGCTGACGGTTCGTACAAGGAAAATAACTACTTTTAGCACTAATCCTCATACCAACCAAAATGGGAGAGGGGGGGGGAGGGGAGACGAGGCGGAGCGGTGTAAATATGCGGTGCGAATCGGCGGGCGGTGACCCAATATCTCTCGCCGGAATTTCCCGTATGTGGGTGAGCTCCCGCCATCCTCCCTCGCACAGGCGCGTGTATCTTTTTTCCCTCACGAACGCGAGAAGAAATTGGCTCCGTAAAAACATTGGGCGTTCCTCTAGGGCTAGGCTAAGGATTGTTTTAAAACTCATACAATGCAAATATTTTTTTTCCCGCGTGTACAAGCAAACACCATTATTTCTTCTCTTCTCATGCAAGAAATGGGCATACAGGCTAGCAAACACGCCCTGTATGTGTTCGGGCGCGCGTGTATGCAACTCGTTGCAAATGAAAAATGATACCCCCAAAGTGTTCTCTGAAAACTACTCCCTCCGTTTAGAAATATAAGATGTTTTAGGTTTATTACTACTGTTCTGGAACCAGACCTGGTTGTTCGTTTCAGTTTCAGATTATATATAGCCGAAGGCATGTACGTTATGCAGTGCGTCGTCAGTGTTTAGCGTTGTTCCCAACAAGATCTGGCACCGGCAAACAAACTCCAAATCTGGGCTGCTTCCAAGCTACAGAAAAGCCGATAACGACGCGTCCGTTTGCCTCCGTGCCAAAAGCCCCATCAGCATTCAGCACACAGGCCTTGACGAGTTGTCGCGACAAGATTCGCCGAGACACGGCTTGAGAACCGGGCTAAAGAACAAGGGCAGGATTTGGATCCACGTCGCATGCATTCGCATTGGCAGCATTGGAGGAGGAACATTTACAGGATGACAGGAGATTTTTCAGTTGTGGTTTTGATGTTTTACCTAGGTGCGCCAAGCACGAGCCCATGGCGACGCAGAGCCTTTGCAGACCCCTGCTGCGACTGTGAGCATCTCACACAAGCTTACATGATGATGCACACTGCTTCTGGCAAGCTGTTCCTCCCTTGATTCCTCTCGAGGACTTCCAGTGCCTCGTCATCTCACTCGCACTTCGGCAGAGATGTTATACCAAAGCTGTAACATCGATGATGCTCGTGACCAGAATCAGTTCTCCACTAGCGGAAATGGGCCAAAGACTGTAGAATAGTTAAAGAAAATGTTACGGTGAATCAGGCGTACGAGCTGAAGCATCAGCAGTACTGATGCTAGTACTGTTGTATCGTTTCCTCCTCCGGAGAGATGCAGACTACCATACATGTTCATGCCCAGCTCAACGTACACGGGCGCAGGACGGAAAACATTAGGTTTCCTGATAGATAAGAGGTTCCACGGGTCGCTCGTGGCTAATGGTCACCCCCAGGCATTCCATCACAGGCGTCATTTCAGGGTGATGCTGAATATGACACCTTCAAGATGTGAGATGATGGTCCTCGTCCCGTCCACTTCCTCAACAAGCATTCCGCGCTTCTCAGCTTCCTTCACGAGCAGTGTATCCATGCTGGCCATATATTATAAGGAAAAGAAGCATCTTGGTTAGGAGAATGTATTGTATTGTTTCAAAATAGTGTAGTATTGAAGGACTCACTCATATACTCCTCTATCTTACCGTTACACTGGATCCTAGGAAGGATTCACTCGTACCTACGGGTTAGGTAGGTGAGAAACTGTTGTTTACTAACCTTCGTGGCTCAAATTTCATGTGTTCGGTGCTTTCAAACGTTGTGTGTTCCATGCATTTCAGTGGTCGGTACTTATGGCTCCCGTGCTTTGCATTTTTTTTCTTTTCTGAACGAAGGAGTGTTCAGAGTGCAGTCTCCTGGGCATGGTAACGATTCCAAGTAGTACAATCCACTGTCTAAGGAAGCCAAATAATCTCTGTTACTGTGAGAAACCAGTTTTGTTTCTGAGTTTCTAATTATTCATGCTCTCCTTTCAATGCCATACAAATAACCACTTCTTTGTCCATTCATACCAATTCACTTCTATTGTCAAGGTTTCTGATTTCAGATAAGCAACAAGCACAATAACCTTATCTTAGTTTGTTTTTTAATATATTTACAAGGTCATAACTGTGAGTTCTCTGCACATACTTAATTATTTACCAAGTTAGCTCGCTGCAGATACTTGACTTCATCTGTTCTGCAGATACATGGTGGCCTATACAGTTTTGCGTAGTCAGTTTAGTCTACAGAACTACGGTTGTAAGATGGAAGTCAAATGTATTCACTCATGCATTGCAACCCGATGTGGTAGGAAGTTATAACATTACTCAGCAGGAAGAACGTTCAGAGGGGACAAAAAAATGTTTCAACAACTCGCGCAATTGCACTCATGGTTTTCTGGTCCTATTAATATGTCCGCCCGCTCCATATTTGTAACATAACTTTTCATCAGTTCTCTTGCTGAGTTGATAATCCTATGGTACTAGCAACACGCGGGGAATCATCTAGTCAATATAAGATGGAGTCGGGAAAAAAACATACCTTTTAGCTCGTGATACATAAGCCAGTATGAATCTACATTTACCAGTTTGCATACGAAGAAACTTCTCGACGGTATCAAAGAGACATGGAATGCTAGATTGCTGGAAGCTTTCTGCGAGTCAAGGTTCCACGAAAGACAGCGATCGATATTTGCATATGGAATTGGAAGATAAAGGGTCAGAATTGAAAATAGCCACGTCGAAGTAGGAAAAGTTGGAAGGATATAGATATCGGCTCCGACGATGAGGTCAAACCCAGCAGGATGTTCCTTAACGATATTGCTTACGTGATCATTATTTCCCCACTCTAGCTTCTCAGCTGTCAGCGCTGTGACAGAAGTATAAGTTCAATCCAATTTATGGACAGTTAAATTTCCAATGGATGCCAGAGCAACGGAACATGATAATGAGCTGAAAGATACATAGTGCTAACCTGCGTCCGCATTTCCAGAAGTTGACTGCAACTCTATGTTTTTCTTTATAATCTATGAAACCATTCAATAGATATAATAGTTATTCAATAATGCAATAAGAGGCCGTATGCATCAATTGATGCAGAGGCCGGGGCTTTCCCCTTCTCGAAAAACAGATATAATAGTTATGTCCAAGAAGAGATGCAAGTATGACATGTGCAATGCATGTATTGTTTATGCGATGATGTCGACTTCTAATTCTAGTTCTAGCATTAGAAGATATATATCAGTACGATGGATGATTTTTGTCATACTTTTTTATTAATTTCTATCATACGGAAACCCAATGTTAGTATCACATACGCAAATTGTTTAAATTAGTAGTCAATATCTTAAACTAATGCAGAAGTCTTAAAATCCTTCTATAATATGTCAAACTTGAATATATCAGCGAAAGATATTTTGAAGGTTTGAACCTTGCCTCTAAAACTTCATCATTGTGATCCGTCAAGACCACCTCTTTGCAGAAACGGCTACACAATATGCCAGTAATGCCTAGCAAAGTCACAATATGTCAGTTTTTCTAAGATTGCAAAATTGAAGTAAACGTGATAGAGAATTATCTCACCAATCCCGGATCCTAACTCAATTACTGAACGTCCCTTCACAGTCTCAGGGTGTTCAGATAGGTATGTGTTCATCAGAACAGCACCTGGCCATACTAACTGTCCAGTAAGGTCATAATCAGCTGCACCAAAAGTAGAATGCATGTTAGTGGTAGCGGCGGCATGCTAAATATGGACTATGTACTATGGAGGCATGTACCTAAATCCAGCCAGACAAGCTAGTATACTGACCGTGAGGCTTAAATAAGAACACCGACTTCGCTCACTGCACGGATGTAACAGAACTTGAGTGTAGCATGGCCAGATCTAACTTTTTGTTTGGTGGACACTGGGGAGAAGTGTGACCATTTAAATTAGAATTACTTTGGTAAGCAAAGCTGTATAAATGTCTGGCTCTAAAACTAGACACGAAGGACAGAATGAAGTAAGACATAGGTTGCCTTGCATAGTGCCATCAAATATGAATGTTTGATCATGTGCAGGATCCCAAACAAGACAAGGTAAATGTGGTCCTAAAGCCACATGATTTGTGTAATGAAAACCCATGTTTCCTACATATGCAGACAACAAGAAGAAAATGCACAAATCACATGTCACGGCCATATTTCCATGTTCAGCGCATTTAGCATTTTACCTCAGCTGTAACTGCACAACCAGAGGCAGGTCTTCTATTTTCTAACACGGTTGTGATCAGAGCCGCATCATAACTAAGTAGAACAGACATGAAGCATGCGTGAAACAATTCATTGACCAAATGAAACAACAGGTAGTAGAAGTTAACACTGAGATATACAGCTAGTGCACAAGCACTGCTGCATCCCAACAAATCGTTTTATGAACAAAAAAAAGGGTAAACATCTTGAGCAGCATAATGTTCAGTTCAGAAAGCCATCCCCTCTTCTGCTCTAAACTAAGAAACCTTGACGCTTGTCCCAGCACCTAGAAGATTTTACGCAGAGCAAGCTAACTAAGTAGGAAGTAACTGCTAGCAAGATGCTGCAGTACTAATTCAACATTACAAAAACATTTCGGACACATTTCCACACCAATAACACTATACTGGCCCGCTTAGCTAACAAGAAAAAACCGGTAAGGAAGGAGCAAAGGGCAGGGCACTGAACTGGAAGCGGAGCTGGAGCAGAGGAGGTGGAGCACTTGGGAGCCGTAGGTGAAGGTCTTCATCTCGTAGCTGCACAAACCGACGAACCCCAGCAACGAAATCATCAGCACAACGGATTCCAATTCAGATACGCCAGCAAGCCGACACAGCACTGCCGCAATCAGAGTAACCCCCGAGAGGAGAGGTGAAGAGCAAACCCCTACTCGCGATTCATGAAGAAGGACGGATCCAGGCAGACGATGTCGTCTTCCTCCTCCTCCCGCTCCCTAGGTCCGCCGGCGACTGCAACCGCGACTTGGAAACTGGAATTGGTGTTCCCGGCGGCGCTGCCTCGCCCGTTAGAAGGTGCAGCCTGGTGGGCTTGAGCCTACATGAATGGGCCAAACTTTTCGAAATGGGCCATATATTAAGTAACGTGCTGCTCGGTTAGGCCCATGCGCGAGAATGTTCTAGGTCAGGGAGGGAGGGGCAGGAGCGTCATTTCCCCCGCGCCCGGCCGCCGTCGCGTGTCCCCCCTTAAAACCCTAAACCCCACCAGCCGTGGAGGGCGAGAGCGGTCAGGCGTTGCGAAGAGTGTAGAAGCCTCTCTTTTTTGCTTGTTTCCCAAGAAGAAGAAGAGGATGGCGGCGATCAAGCGTCTGCTCCCGTCGTTCAACCGGGTGCTGGTGGAGAAGGTAGTGCTGCCCAAGAAGAGCGCCGGCGGCATCCTCCTCCCGGAGACCTCCAAGCAGGTACCCCGCCGCCCCCACTTTCCCCGTCCTAGTGCTGCTGCTGCTGTTGCTTAGTAGGGTTTGTGTCGGATCCTGTGCGGGCGAATGCTTAGATCGTGGTCCGATGCGAGGTGTTTTGCCTGATTCCAGTTGTCGAACTGGAGATTTATTGGGGTTTCCCATGTTCCTTGTGGGGATCACCTGCAAATCGGTTAGGTCGAGCGATTCGGACTGCCTAGTTCAAATTGTTCATTTATAGTAGATTAATAAGTTCAGATTGCGGTGTGGCTAGGTCTGTCGATTCAAATTTCAGATTGGCTTTGTTTAGTTTCTAGATTGTTAGCTGGAAATTGCTTAGCTTGAGCAATTAGAGTTTGATTGGGCAAGTTGCCGTCTGATCTGCTTCAACAAAGATGGATTTATACCGATATTTGTATCCTCCGCACTTGCTACTAGATTACTAGCTGTAGTCCTACAGATAGCTCCCGTAGTCTCCCGCATTATGGCCGATGAGAGTAGGTTTCATGAGTAGATTAGAGTTCTCTTCAATTCTTGATAACTTTGACTGTAAAATTGGTTCACGACGAGAATGTTTCTATGAATCCAGCTGAACTCTGGCAAGGTGGTGGCTGTTGGCCCTGGGGAACGTGATAGGGATGGCAAGCTGATCCCCGTTGCTCTCAAGGAGGGAGACCATGTTCTGCTCCCTGAGTATGGTGGACTTGAAGTCAAGCTTGCTCCTGAGAAAGAGTATGTCACTCATTCCACCGTCCTAGTACTTTGCTAGTGTAAATGTTGTATGCTTTCTCTCTGTGCTTGCATGTCACAATACTATTACCTTAATTAAGTGGCATCGTATATATTTCCTTCACTCAATAGTCTTAGGGGTCAGTGTATTCATATCTGCTCAATATTTGATTGTTCCATCAACTTAGACAAGGAATGGTATCTGGAGTTTGGGACCCCAGATGTGCTTTACAAGTGTTAATGTCACTAATTTAACTGCCAAATATGCATTTCAATTGCTGCTAACTTGTATTCAGGACCGTCTTCCACATTATCTGTTACTAGTTCAGACTATCTTGCCCCAACTTGGATAAGAAATTAGAAATGCAGGTCTGGAACATTGCTGATGTGGGTGGGTGGGAATCTAGGATGAGAAGTTAGCTTGTATCAGTGTGTGGGTCAAAATTGATACAGATTTCTTGAAACATAAAATCTTATATAAAAATATGGTACTCAATTGTGTACTCTCTCAAAAAAATTTAGTACTTGCATACCACATTGCTAAGGACAACATGTGTTCCTACTAATACCCTGGTCTTTCAGTCTTACCCATGCTCTTTGTTATTTGATGTTCTAACTTCAGAGTGACAACAAAGCAACATGTTCTGTTCTGTTAGTCCAAGATTGTGATAAATTTTGTTTCTCTTCTAAGTTTCACCTGTTGTAACAAACCAACTTGGATAAGAAATACTAGTATGTTAGAAAAGCAGGTCTGGGACTTTGACAGTGTGGGTGGGTGGGAATCTAGGATGAGAATTTAGCTAGTATGAGTGTGGGGGTTGGTGTCCCTGTTTGTGTTACTAAATCAGCGACACTTATTGTGGATCGGAGGGAGTAACATAAACTCTTCTATAAAAATATGGTACTCAATTGTGTACTCTTGAAAAAAAAATAGTACTTGCATACCAGATTTGTTGTCCTTGGCAATATCAATAACAGAGTCATTTTAGACTATCAATAACCGAATCATTTTAGACCTTTGCATACCCTGGTCTTTCAGTCTTAGCCATGCTCTTTATATTATTAGATGTTCTAACTTTTGAGTGGCAGCAAAACAACATTTCTGTTTTGTTAGTCCAAGATTGTCATCAAATTGGTTTTTGTTCTAAGTTTCACTTGTTGTAACTAATGCAAGGGCTCTTATTATCCTTCCGAAGACTAATCTAGTTTCCTATATCCTCTGTTCATCTGATTTACCTAAGGGTTCTAATTATCTTTATGGAATTTTCAGGTACCTCCTCTTCAGAGAGAATGACATTCTCGGTACCCTCTCAGACTGATTTGGATTGTCACGAAGTCATCATCAGTTGCTCTAATGCAGAACATGTTTTAGAGTTTTGATGTTATCGGATAAACCTTGAACGAGAACTCATTTTATGGTGTCATAGATTTTTGCCTAGAACATCATGCTACTTGATATGGCTGTTGCCTATTTTCTGTCGTGATGCAACATCATGCAACTTGATATGGCTGTTGCCTACTTTCTGTCGTGATGCAATGCAGTGAACTTGCGCGGCTGAAGTGCTGCTGTTAATTTTCTTTATGTCTTTGATGTCGTGATGCAATTCAGTGAACTTGCGCTGCTGAAGTGGTGCTGTTTATTTTGGGTTCGGTCCTGCTCCTGATGTTGTGATCGATAGTGCAGTGGGCAGCATATGATTGTGTATCCCGGATCTGTAGTTGTTACTTGCTTGCAATCCTAGGATCTTACTGCTTCAGACCTTATACCAAATTTTTGGCAGTGTATTATCCCCTTCCATCATTTTGCACAATGTCCAAAACAATCTTACCCTCTGTTTCTAAATATATTTAGGACCTTCTTGATTCAGAGGATTTTACAAGCATGGGAAATAGAAGTATGTCATGGCATGTAAAATTTTAGTAGTTGCAGAAGTCTGGTTGCGCCACAGGAAAAAAGCATGAAATTCTTTAGAGATTGAATAATGTCATAGTGGGGATAGATACATTGGAAAAAATTCTAGGGATCTAACCTATTTCTATCTATTGCTAGAAATTCTACTACGTATGAGGTTGGTAATAGAAAAGCAATCCATAGGAATTTTAGAGGGTTCAATCCTTTGAATCAAAAATGCCTCTACAGAAAAAAGCTCCAATGGGTGAATCCTACAAAATTCCTTTAGAAAACCTTTGAATCAAACATGCCCTTAGTTTAAAATTCTATGAGGTGTTTTGGTGAAGAAAGAAGTCCAATTTACTCTCCCAGACTTATCATAAAGGGTGTATTTCGACTGGTTTTCATTGCTTTGGGGTGAAAACTGAACCAAATCAAAATTTAGGGTTGCAAGTGGAACTTTGTAACAAGTTTAGGGGGGTACATTGGACTTCTCTCAAAGAAGGAAGCAGTTTTGCTCAAACTGCGGAATTTTGGCATAAAATTTCCTCTGTAGACAGTGCAACTACTATTTTCCCTGCAATTATAATTTTCCAAAGAACGAGTGCATGACAAATAAAAATTGCTAAATATAAGATGCTTTTGTGTGCTAAAAATAGCTTACCAAAACATCTTATTGTATTGTGGAATAGAGTTAATAAGTAATGCACATGACGATCGCCCCAACAATTTTGCAAAATACTGTGTTATTCAGACTGTTGTTGCCATTGAAAATACTTTGCACCCAATCAGAGAGCCTAACTTTGTCTTCAGGAAAACAGAAAACGGTGAATCCGATTGCGATTTGCAGGAAAAAATGCATTTGATTTCTCATTGTCTGTGTCAAGACAAGACAGTACATCTGAGTAGTGTAGCCAACAAACAACACATGTCACTGTCGTCTTCCCACAAGATAAGAACTAGTAAAGCAGATCAAAAATCTTAACATTGTCGGCAGTTTCCAATCATAAAACCAGGTCCGTCAACCATTGGCACTTCTAGACTTATCCTCTCAGCAGCATCCACGACAGTTTATCATCAGTTCTTGTAGGCATCCAGGAATCTTTGAGCAGCATCCAAATTCAGTTCTTTGTAAACCTGGGCAAGTAGACACAAATCCTGTAAGGTCTCCAAAAAAAGAGAGAGACTACAAGTAGGTTCCTGGAAAAGAGAAGTCATACTAGTTTGTTGTGGGCTTCTTCAAATGTCTTGCAGAACAGTTCCGCCTTTGTTGCTCCAACCTGAGACAGAATAATGGTACTGTTTAGCATGCAGTCAGATATTATGCACCAGAGTGACCTGAGTAAATCAATTACAAGTACTCCCTCCGTTCCAAAATATAAGATGTTTTAGCTTTTTCTAAAACACATGCATCTAGACATCTTTTAGTGTGTAGGTTCGAAATAAAATGAGTGAACCTACACACTAAAAGGCGTCTAGATACATATGTTTCATAAAAAGGCTAAAACGTCTTATATTTTGAAATGGAGGAAGTAGTTATAATCCCATGACCGAATATCTAATCCATCTGGTGCCACAAAACTACAACTGTATTTATACTCTATTCAATAATATAGCTGCAGTAAGGCTATTACCAACTTTGAAAGGTAAACTAAACTTCCAACCAAGGATAAGCCACTTACAATCATTTTGCCAGATTACCATCTACAAATTCCCTAAAATCCCTCGTCAAGTATAACATCTTACTTTGTTTGTATCCAACTATCCATCAAATATAAGATCTCATTTATTCCCATAAAAAATATAAATGAGAAAAAATTACTACATAATGCTTTTAAAAATATTTTAGCTTTGTGCTGAGTTGCTAGCTGTTTGCTATAATAAAGGAAAAAATAAATAATACCTTTTTCGCAGCAGACATCTTCAATTTCCGCAAGAATAGATCTGCCAAACGCACAACAGAATTCATCATTAATATCTTGGTCTGCTATGGCATGTTATCAGATAATTGAGTCTATTCTATGCTATTCCTTGTTGGGTGCAGGATAGAAGGAAGCACATCCTCTGCTAGTCTGTTGTTAGTACTACAATAGCAACATAGCAGTTCCCTCTATCAACCGTTCATGTGAAGCAGATTGGAAGTATCTCATGACCTACAGGGATACAATGATATTTAAAATTCGTTGAGCAACTGCACCGGAGTCATTTCTCCCACGGAAAAATAAGTATCTCAATACCATCTCCCTTTCGTCAATGTCTTGTTTGTCTCTAGGACCGCATAAAAAAGTGACTTCTAACTGCTCATTCTTTTTCATGTCAGATACATCTTACTATTGTAGAGTATGCATGCTTTCCTATTTGCCTTAGTGGGAAATTCATCTACTGATTTCTCTGGTGTACTGCTTCCCTAAATCTCAGTTAATCTTTAAAACCAGGTGCGTATATGTGCATAAGTTGTAAAGCAAAAAAAATCAGCTGTGCACGAGTCTGCTTTAGCAGTTTGAATTTGTCTTGCAGGTACATGAAGGACTGTGTGTTTGTAACATAGTTTGTCTGGTAGTTTGGGAAAATCCAGGTTAGTGCATGACGCCTTACCTGATTATACTTTTAATTTTATCGAGAAAGGAATTCAATTCTTTAAACCTGAAAGCCTGAATGTAAAATGAATTCTTCAAGGATGTAATTCGTAACAAGTAATTCAGATGAGTTAAGTGGAAGGGAGGTTGATAGGACCGAGCTGTTGCTTGGTTAGCTGGTTCCTGCAGATGGCAGTCAGCAAACCAAGGTTTCAATCCTGCATACCCAGCGCCAGGTGGCCTATGAAGTGAAAATGAAGTCCAAAGTTCCCAACTGCCCAGATAAGAGAAATTGATATAGGTTGAGAATAACTGATCCTTACAGGAACAGAATACCATGAAGGCAGACTCATGGGAGGAAGAATTATGACACAACAAGCTAACAGCAACAGGGGAACAGGTTAAAGGGCAGGGGCCAATTAGAGACAAGGGATATGTGGTAGTTAATAACTGCTCTCGATGGGTTAGGCACGCATGCTAGAGATCTAAGGCTAATTAGGAACAGGCATGTGGGGCCATGCAATGGTTCACATGAACAGGGGTGCTTCAAGGCTGTTATAATGATAATGGAGATGATGTCGTTCCAGAATGGTTTGCTATAACAATAATAATAGCACAGAGGCAGAATTTTACTGATATACCTTCCGCAGCAGATGGCTCTTTTTTTGTTCCCTTTGTCTCCTGTAAGCAATGGCTCCATCAGCGATATTTTTGAGCATAATCAGTCAGCACACAGCTGATCACATTGAACATACCTGAGCCTGTGATTGCTGTGTGGTGCCTTTGCTTGATGATTCCAATTCAGCCTTCTAAATTTGAGAAAGAAAAATGCATCAGGTTGTGATCATAAGGTCTTCATCAAAGAAGACAAGTACTTGCCATATCCCCTTCGGATAGTTTTGCGATGAAGCATTGACCATGAATGTTTAGGATTGCATATCAAATTACTTAGTACTGCAATCATTATTACCGCTCAACCTACTTCTCTATTTATATACCCTTTCTATTTATATACGTGAGCAGACCACATTTAACCGTGTCTCGGCGACAGCCCTATTACTCGGATAACATCGACAGACATGCTATTTAAGAGAGCCACACCACCTTATCAGTATCGTACTAACTAATACTAACCTGCTTACTAAAGATACTAATATTAGCCTGTTTACGTAAATGGGACTGGAGACACGATCACATGGATCACATGCTTTTAGGGGCTAGAAGTAGAAGTGACTGATTAAAACAGGACCAAAGAAGCATCTACATTATAGACAATAGAACGGCCAAAGAGTTGCCATTGCCAGGACACTAACACACTTCTTCTGCATTTCCAAATGCTCTCGGCATTAACGCTGACTTTATCTGTATTCCTTTTAAAATTTTAAGTTATTTAACGGGCATGGATGGAATTTTCCTTTTTCCTCTTTTCTTTAATTCAGAAATATCAATCTGAAAATTGCTCATGGATCTGATGTTGCCTTGTTGAAGGAAGAATTGACATCGAGCTCCATGGGTTGCTACAAGACTACAACTACCCTACCAAGATACGCATGGTAATTCTAGAAGCTTTGCGTCATCTAACGGATATCCAGAACCGACGCTAAGATTACCCTAATCCAGGGGCACACCAACCTACGCAATAGTCCAATCCACAGCCAGCCGCACCAAATCGCCCAACAAAATCACGATTTCTCTAGCTCCGATTCATAACCCGTATTAACCGCTGAGTGCGGTAAACACACCAATTCCCCCGTGCTCGGGAAACAGGAAAGATTAAGAGGGAGGTGGGGCAGATGGATTACGCAGTAGTCGCGGGATCGGACGACGGGGAAGAGCTCGAGCATGCTCCGGAACTCCTGCTCGTCCATGGTGAGGGGAACACTGCCGCCGCCTCTCGCAGGCGTAGGGCCGCGACTACGCCTTAGCCCCCTAGGTAGGTTTCGTGCCGCTCCGACGCCGGTGCGATTTGGTCTCGAACTCGAAGGAGACGACGAGTCCACCCGAGAAGACCACGCGACACTTGTGCTCTTAATCACAGGCCCTGAACGTCTTTGGGCTTTATTATTTGGGCCGAGCAGTGGGTTTTAGAAATATTTGGGCCTCCCAAGCGGCACAACAAAAACAGCCAAAAAAGTGTGAAAGAACAATGCAACAACATTTTGACAGATTTAAACTCTTTATTTATTCAATATATAGAAATCAAGGTTACATAACCTAACATCACATTTATAATTGACTCGGGGTGATGTGATCGTGAAGCCAAACAGCATGGTCCAAACCCCTTGCTAATCTAGCAAGCTTTAAGTTATAGAGTTCAACTCACCGGGTACAAATTCAAAACCAATCTTGATAAAGATGCATCAAACATTTGCTTTAACATGATTAAGATGGGGTTTAGACCATCCACTCCTCTCCAGTTCTGCCCTCGGTGGGTATGCAAAATTTTGTGGTAATGATTGTTAAAGATACACTTTGTGGTTATTAAAATAAAAAAAATCCATGCTTAGAAGAGAAATGGCAACTATAAATGATTTATGAATCCAGAAACTATAGGCGCTCCCTGCTCCTTCAGGAGAAGGTAGGACCATATGTAGATCCACTGGGTATCAATGCAAATAACCTATAAAATAATAATCATTTACAACCTTGTTAAATACAATGTCAATTTGACAAATTCATACAGCGCAAACTAAAGCATAAACACCTACACGTACATGTGCTTTTGTTTTTTCTCTATCCCATTCAGCAAGCTCCAAAACATATTATTTATATTGGTTGGAGAAGTAATATTAAAAGTAGACATAACAATTCTCCAAATAATTTAAACACAAGGACGAACCCATAAATGAATGATGGACAACCTCCTCACAAATAACACGTTTGTTGCAACTGTTACATCTACGCTTAGCGAGGTCATCTTGGCTTAAGAGTTACTTTTCGATATAGGCACCACATAAAGATCTTATGTTCAAAGGTTCCTTTAGCTTCTATAAATGTTTACGAAGAAATCTAGTATGTCCTTTTATTACGTGGTACATATAAATTTCACCAAAAAGGACCCCAAGATATTGAACTTGCACGATAAGAATATTTGATTCATTTTTTAAATGCACCATTATTGACCACTTATTGAGTGTAGCCATGCATTCCACCCAATAAATCACTCTCTTGGCCGGCATGGCTTCCTCGCCTTGGTGGATCGGCTTGTTTGGCTCCAGGTATGGTGATGTCCACGCGAGAGCACTGCATCGACCTAGGTTGATGTCGGCGATGTCGACGTTTGCGGACGTCATTTCCCCTCGTTGAAGGCATCGTTGAGGAGCTCTTGCACCTCCCTCGGCGTTTCGGGTCACAGACTCTCCGGGTGAAAACCTGAGCTCTGGTTCTTGCCGAAGCGGGCATCGACGGCGCCATCGTCGTTTTTCCCTCTTGGGGGCTATGCCTTAGGAGTTTTGGTGTTCCGCTAGGCGGTTGGGCTTGTTTTGTCGGGTTGCTGCTTCGCCGGCTAGGAGTGCGCACGGTCTCGAGGCCGGTGTGGTTGCCTGCGCGGCGGCGTTGTTGCCGTTGTGCTGGTGTTGGTGCTCCTGACCTCGTCATGCTAGGTCGTGTGGCCTCGTCATCGGGTTTTTTTAAAAACTGTGTCGTTTGGGGTATTTTTTGGTCCGGTTTTCTTTTAATCGGACTCGTGTGTATCGGGTTTTGGCCGGTTTTTCTTCTAAACCGGCCAATTTTTTCTTCTACCTGCTGGTTGCTAAAAAAAACGTTCAGCTGCATTTTATTGGGCCTATATGTTTCACAATTTTCAATGATCCAAATCCTCCTAAAACCATAGTATGAAATTTATTTAAATCAAACAGATGAGCCCTTAGCGTTTAGTACGCCCTAGAAAGCTTTGCTTTAGAGGCTTAGACGTGACCGTGAGGCAGATCGTCTGAGCTACTACGAAACAAATTCGATTGTCTTCTTCCAAAATCTGCAACTTCTTGAAACAATCGTCGAGGACGAGCGTCCCCTCGTGCCCTCTATTAAATATTAATCGGGCGTGTACGAGGTCGAGAATAGAAACCCCCCTTTCCCTTTAGATCTGGAAGGAAATATCACAAGTACTCCCTGCCACACCCCCATATACAGTACTGCCGTCCTCCTTCCATCGGCACGCATATCGACTCGCGGCCTCCCACATCGATCCGTCCGTCCCCCCTCTACCGCCCACTGTTCGCACACAGGTCGCTCGCATAGCACACGCTCGACCGTCCGGCGATGGCGGCTGCGTCCGAGCTGGGGAGGCAGCTCCTGGAGGAGGCGCGGGCGCCGGGGTTCGCGGCGTGGGTGCGGGGCCTGCGGCGGCGGATCCACCAGCACCCGGAGCTGGCCTTCCAGGAGCACCGCACGTCCGCGCTCGTGCGCGCCGAGCTCGAGGCCCTCGGCGTCCCCTACGCCTGGCCCGTCGCGCGCACAGGCGTCGTCGCCACCCTCGTCGGCGGCGCCGGCCCCGGCCCCGTGTTCGCGCTCCGGGCCGACATGGACGCGCTGCCCATCCAGGTCTGTCGTGGTATCGGTCGCACACAGTTGTTACCGTTGAATTATTAGTTGTTAATTGCGCACGCCAAGGCGAGCGAGGCTCCCTATACAAACCGGATAATATATTTACTGATACGTTGTCATCGAGATCGAGTATAGTGCAGTAGTAGAATTTCTCTTTGCTCTTGAAATTTCACATCGGTGAAACACACAGACTGAAACTTCGAACCAGTGTAGCAACGTGTCTCCTCTTCCTGCAGCTATAGGCATATAAAACTAAAGCACACACTGCAAATTTTTAATACTAACCTTACACGGACCGACTGAAATTTCACAAAAGTGTCCAGAACACCGACTCAAAGTTCAAAAAATAATAATCATACACCATTCAAAAAAATTAATAACCATACGCATGTGTTTTTTCTACTAGCAAATTTGATAAGACTCGCATGTAATAAACCGGATCTAGAAAGTACCACCATGTGTTGCGCCAACTTAGTAACACGCCTGCATCTTGGCGTTCACGAGATAAATTAGAGCATCTCTATTCGCCTACCCAGACCGATCCGGACGCCGAATTTTAGTCCGGACGCCGAAAATTGGTCCAGTCGCGTATCCAAGGACCTATTTTCGTTCGGATTTCGGCGTGTTTTGGTCCGGCCTATCTAGGCCGAACCCAGGATCCTGGGTACGCCCTGAGAACGCCGGACGAAGCAAATTCGACGAGTGGACCCGCCTAGTCAGCATATATTCACCCTTATTTATCCAAATTTCGCCCATATTCGTCCGAAGTTCGCCCAAATAGACCATATTCGCCCAAAGTTCGTCCATGTAGATCATATTTACCCAAAGTTCGCCCAAAATTCGGGCATATTCGCCCAAAGTTGGTCCGTATCGACCATATTAGCCAAATTTTACCAATATAGACCGGATTCGTCCAAAGTTCGCCCAAATTCGGACATATTCGCCCAAAGTTGATCCGTATTGACCATATTAGCCTAAATTTCGTCCATATAGACTAGATTCGCCCAAAGTTCGCCCAATTCGAGCATATTTGCCCAAAGTTGGTCCGTATCGATCATATTCGCTCAAATTTCGTCCATATAGACCAGATTAGTCCAAAGTTCGCCCAAAATTCGGACATATTTGCTCAAAGTTCGTCGGTATCGTCCATATTCGCCCAAAGTTCGTCCATATCGCCCATATTCGCCCAAAGTTCGCCCATATTCGTCAAAACCGCTTATATTCGCCCAAAGTTCGTCCAAAGTTTGCCGAAATTGTTAAATTTTAGTCAAACGTGAGAACTCGCCTGGATACGCGAGTGGAAAACTGGGCCAAAATCAAGCTCCGCCCATATTCGGATTTTGGACTGGGTTGGCTAACGAGTGGAGATGCTCTTATGAAGAAGTTGAGTATAGGGATATCGGATCGATCATGCCAAAACTGTGGTTCCCTGTATGGTCTCGCAACGGCACCGTGCCGATACAGATGTCGACCGACAGCTGCGTAACAGACAAAAGGTTACTAATTTGATGATGGCGACTGCCAACACACAACGCGATTCTGATGACGTACACATTGCGAAAATCAAACTCTACATATATGAGGGGGTGCCGGACTTATCCTAGACATCTAATATTGTGTTGAGATTCGTGCAAAGACCTATGGCAACTTGCAGAACACACCCTGTTTTATATCTATTTTGTGTCAGGAAACCCCTCTCTTTTTTCCATAACAGACCAACCAACTTTATGTAGCTCGTTCTTTTGGTCCGTAAATTTGGAGCATGTACAGATTGAGATGGACCATGGATGTGATTAGTACACAAGGTGCCCAGTACTCCTTAATTACCTCTCATTTAGCATCAAACCTTCTGATTATATAAGAAGAGAATTCAAGAGAGTTAATGTTCCCAAATTCAAGTTCCAGTTATTTGGATCTGGATCACCATGATTTTAGACGAAGCCTCACGGTCAGAGATGATCAGAACTCAGGATATTGTCGAGGCGACGACACCAAGAAAGAATAGCCAGATTGGTTTAGGACAGGATGAAGTAGACATGTACATGTTGGCTGCCATAGGGGTTGGGAAGTGTACAGTGTAAAGGTTGAAAGTGTAAAAAGGATGACACGAATCACAGAACAACGGTAGCCATTGGATAAGACGGGGACACCCTCGTATATGTGGAATCTCCGCGTTCTACACATCGCTTAGTATTTGCATTGCAATACCATCTTAATTAGTGTGGAATTAGTAAACAACAACTTCATCGACTAATTAGTTTCGGTTTGTGCATGCAGGAGATGGTAGAATGGGAGTTCAAGAGCAAAGAAGACGGCAAGATGCACGCGTGCGGGCACGACGCCCACGTGGCCATGCTCCTCGGCGCCGCCAAGCTGCTCCAGTCCCGCAAGGCCGGTCTCGCGGGCACTGTTGTTCCAGCCGGCGGAGGAGGGCCACGCCGGCGGGTACCATGTGCTGCAGGAGGGCGTCCTGGACGACGTGGACGCCATCTTCGCCGTGCACGTCGACACGGCCCTCCCCGCCGGGGCCGTCGGGTCCAGGCCCGGGCCCTTCCTCGCTGGCTCGGCCCGCTTCAAGGCCACCGTCACGGGGAAAGGCGGGCACGGCGCCATGCCGCACGCCGCCGTCGACCCCGTCGTCGCCGCGGCCTCCACGGTGCTCAGCCTCCAGCAGCTCGTCGCACGCGAGACCGACCCGCTCCAGGGCGCGGTGGTGTCAGTGACTTTCATCAAAGGAGGCGAGACGTTCAACGTCATCCCGGAGTCCGTGACGCTGGGCGGCACACTACGGAGCATGACGACGGAAGGGCTGTCCTACCTCATGAGGAGGATCAGCGAGGTGCTCGAGGGGCAGGCGGCCGTGGGGCGGTGCACGGCGACGGTGGACTTCATGGAGGAGGAGCTCCGGCCGTACCCGGCCACGGTGAATGACGAAGGGATGTACGCGCACGTCAAGGCGGTGGCGGAGGGCATGCTGGGGCCGGCGAACGTGAGGCTGTCGCCACAGATCATGGGCGCGGAGGACTTCGGATTCTACGCCCAAAGATCCCGGCGGCGTTCTTTGGCCTGGGTGTCCGCGGCGGTAGCGGCGAGGAGATGCACCACGTGCACACGCCGCACCTGGTGATCGACGAGGACGCGCTCCCCGTTGGAGCGGCCCTGCACGCCGCTGTCGCCATCGAGTTCTTGAAGAAGCACGTGTCCCCAGTGCAGGCCTCGTCCCCTCGTACGTTACGCTTGGACTAGCTACGCACGTACGTACCTTGTTGACCGTTGAGCACGTGTTCCTCTCCGTTCATTTTTCTCTCCATGGACAAAAACGAGGAGGCTCTCCCGGATGGACACGGACCCACTCACAATCCCCCCCCCCCCCCCCCCCCCCCCGCGGGGGGGTTCTAGCTATTGTGGGTATTGAGATGTTGTGATGCTGGTGTAGCTATTATTTGTGTTGTGTATTATCCGGTGCTTGTGTGTATTACTCTGTGGATGATCTATTTTATTGAGTAGGTTGTTGGGTTTTCTTCTACTTATATGCTGGGATGAGTGGGAGCATATGACCTGGTAATCCTGAGTAGTGCGAGCGACTAATCTGGTATCCATGAACAACTAATCTAGTAGTGTGAGTGATTATTCTGGTAGCCATGAGCGACTAATTTGGTAGACATGAATGATTAATCCGATAAGTTAATTAGTGCTAATTTGGTAGACCGCGAACGACTAGTCTGGTAGCTGTGAGCCACTAATCAGGTAGCCATGACTGATTAATCCAATAGCCATGACTGATTAATCTGGTAATTGTTAGTGTAAATAATCTGGTAGCCTTGAGTGCTTATCTGGCAGCCTGACGTGTGTGACTAGACTAGACAAGGAACCTTTAAACAATTTTTGTTTTTTTTTATGCTAGATTGCAAACGGGTGACTGTGTCTAGTGGAGTAAAAGTTACTACTAGCTTGGATGGATGCTTGGGATAGCAATAGGCCAGAGTACTATTTTAATGGAAAATGATACATATCCTCCGGACGATACGAGCGTTTCATCGTCCGGGTCGTACCGCGCTGCTCGTCACGCACAGAAAAAGAGCCGGCTTCTACCGCGCCTTGTTCCATCTCTTGCCACACCTGCCCAACTGGCCCACACCCACGTCTTCTCTCTGCCTCATCTCTTTTCTTATCCCATCCATCCCCAAACAGCCCGATAACTCCATTGATGAACTCAGGCACCACCTTGCTGCTTTTTCTCGCCTTCCTCCCTCGTGTCCAATCCCACACCATTCCCTCTCCACAACCATCCCCATACCCGTCCACCCCTGGCAGGAAGTGAGCTCAGGAGGTAGAGCACGAGCCCCGTCCTGTGCCCCGAGCCTTTTGCCGACCCTCCATCACGGCGCCTTGTGCCCACTCACGCGCGAAGCACAACGACGGAGGCGCTCGTCGCCGGACCTGTTGCCTCCCTGCTCTCTTGAGCTTGCCGATGGAGGCGGCGCGCCTGGGTTTGCTTTCCTGTGACGGTGGTTGTCTCCGCCGCGGGAGCCCGTGAGCAAAAACACCCCTCCCTACCACATTCGCAATTTTTGCTATCTGCGGTGGCCAAATTTGCTACATACGGCGGTCGGCGTTGCTACATATGACGGGCTATTTTGCTAGATAATGTCTCCGGGGAATTCAGTTTTTGCTACATTTTTATTATTTATTTGCTACATTTGTTTTATGATTTTGCTACAATATCATAATTTTTTTGCTACACGACATTGCCGGTGAGGTCTCCGACGAGGTGTCTAGAAAAGTCTCTGGCGAAGTAGGATTTTTGCTATATTAGAAGAACTTTTTTGCTATAACCGTCTTATGGTTTTGCTACAACAGTGTCAACTTTTTGCTACAAGGTCTCCAACGAGAGTCACCGGCGAGTTTTTTTCGATGATGTCTCCGGCGAAGTCGGTTTTGCTGTATTAGCACAATTTTTTTGCTGCATGGTCTCCGACGAGGTCTCCGGTGAGGTCTCCGGCGAGACGTTCTATTTCTAAAACGAACTGTTTTTTGCTTCCGAAGCAAAAGCGGGAACATATGTAACAAACACGGGCCGTTTTGCAGAAAAAGGGATTTGGAGCAATTTTAGGGACACATGTCGCGCAAGGGAGGAGGATGATGGGGACTCCCTATAGTCCGGGGGACGCTCAGCAGTGTCCTATTTTAATAGCCGTGTTGGTCACGATCATGCACTTATTACTCGTTTCCAGGTGAGGTCGAGCCAGAAAGAGGCCCACTTTGGTTGCAAAATTTGGGGCTGATTAGTGGGACATCGGCCGCCGCACGGAGACATCAAATGTGCGGCGCCGCGGCATAGCAAAGTCCCTTTAACTTTACTCCGTGGGTCCTCCTTATGCGTGGCCAAGCATCACCTCACAAGCACGCGAACTAAGCAAATCTGATGGCGTGCACAATGTGTTCGCGCCGTGTGACCAGAATCTCAATGTTCGCACTCTAGAAATTTCATAACTTCGTTTCTTGGAAAATGATTTAAACCAACTTGCTCATCAGTCGGGTCCTTCTCTCTCACACCGAGTCGCTCTTCTTTGGCGTGGCCTCGACCCTCCTTTTCCGGGGTTGCCGTTCTCCCCTTTCCCGGATCTACTAGCCGTTGCTCCTCATTTTTGGGGATATAATTCAAGGGAATTCTTTATTGCAAATCTTTTCTTTTTATGTTGCATGTGTGTTCTCATATGTTTGATGCATTGGTTCGCCGCGGCATAGCAAAGTCCCTTTAACTTTACTCCGTGGGTCCTCCTTATGCGTGGCCAAGCATCACCTCACAAGCACGCGAACTAAGCAAATCTGATGGCGTGCACAATGTGTCCGCGCCGTGTGACCAGAATCTCAATGTTCGCACTCTAGAAATTTCATAACTTCGTTTCTTGGAAAATGATTTAAACCAACTTGCTCATCAGTCGGGTCCTTCTCTCTCACACCGAGTCGCTCTTCTTTGGCGCGGCCTCGACCCTCCTTTTCCGGGGTTGCCGTTCTCCCCTTTCCCGGATCTACTAGCCGTTGCTCCTCATTTTTGGGGATATAATTCAGGGGAATTCTTTATTGCAAATCTTTTCTTTTTATGTTGCATGTGTGTTCTCATATGTTTGATGCATTGGTTCTTTATGTTTATTTGCTATAACCAAACGGTGATTGTTACATAAATTTTTATTTTGTTATTACATGGCATGCTTGAAATATTGCATTAGTTTATTAACAACTTCTGCAGACTACGGAAAAATGTTGCAATACATGTTGCATTCTCGATTCTCCTCCGTAATTTAAGATGATAGTATCTCTCACTCCTAGTTGGTAACTAATACCTTTGAGATGTTTGGTGGAAAAGGGGAAGATGACACATTTCCTTATGTGTCGTATGCATCAATGTATCGGTGGATGTAAGCATGGACGGATCCATAATAGGTTAAGGGTGTTCAGATGTACACCCAACTTTTTCTACCAAAAGAAAGTATATATAGTGTATCGTGGACATATTTATCACTTGTGGTATTTTCTAGCACGTACATGCTGTGTTTAGTCGTCTAAATCAAGCTGAAACCTCGTATTAGTAAATACTAGCACAAATGCCTATGCGTTGCTATATTTGACTATCTCGTGTAAACATAATGCAGCATGTATCTTTGATGATGGCTAGTTCCTTCACGATCACATGGGATGCCCTTATCTCCCGCGACCACTATTGACCGACACCAGTTCCTACACGACTACAATAGGTATAGGTGGCCGACGTGGCCACTGCCCACAATTGGTGGCAACTCCTTCATCTCTAGTGTTCGCTCGGGCTACAGTGCTCCATGGCTGGCGCAACCGCCATCCATCGCGAACGCTTTTCCCTGCAAAAATGTGTCGTGTGTGCTTTTTTGGGGGTCCAATTATGACTTTTAAATATTACTCAAACCATGACAGTTCACATAGGTACATGGGTGTTATAGGTACACGATGTTTCACTTTGCTATAGAAAAACAATCTAATTCTGAAAATTAATCAATCTGTGATGATAACTTGTAAGGCATAAAGTTTAAACACACTCAATTTTATTATTATATGGTTTGAGTTTGAGTGTCAAGCATGACACAATAACACGGTTAAAAGTTCTACTATGCACAATAAGGAGCATCAAGAGGATATGAAAATGCTAGACATAACTTCATTGGAACAGCAAGACCACGACAAGAATCAAGTCAACCACATAAGTTAACCCATCACAACTTCAGACATACTTCATGAAAAGAAAATAAGACCTAAGCTGATGGCTGCCGGCAACCTGCACAATTAGAAAGACAACACAAACCGTGTCTTCTTGCAGTAGCTATACATTTTGTTGAACGGAAAACATGCACTTGGTAGATCAGCAATTGAATTGTCTCTCTGCCATTCTGCGGTACCAACTCGATAATATATCAAGCATTGTTGTATCTGAACTTCATAACACTTCATAACAAATAAGTAAATTTGCTAAACTGCGTGCATATTATTCTAGTTCAGTGGTTCAAAATTCAAATTACCTGGAGGTGGAACTTCTGCAGGATTTGCATACTCATATGCATGCCGAATGGAGCAAGGCAGGTCGCCGAGTGCGACGGCCACGGGTGAAACTTACTACGTCTTAGTATTGTCTCTCTATATATTCCGCATCATCTTGATATTACAGAAATCAAAGGTTCTTTCACAAAATCTTGATATCTCCGAGGTTCACAAATATATTTATCATGCAAGTTCCACAAAATACATAAACATGAAGCATTTCATAAACCTGAGATACATCGATGAACATTATATTTGAAAAATCGGTGCATCCTACCACCGGCATGAATATAACTATCTAATGTAAGGGCCGAACAGTACACATACATATATAAACAGACTTGACGCTAAAGATTCTACTTATGAACTGGTCACTTTAGACAAAGTATACTAAATCTGAAAATTTTGAACACTGCATCGGTAGATGCAGATAAAAAAAGAGCCTCTGTTTGATGTAAGACAGTGCGGTCAGATGTACATTCAAAAAGAGAAGATGTCGCAAAGTGCACAACACTCAGAATTTTTCTTTTCGTCCTGAACCTAACCTGGTGAAGTACGTTGTTGTTCTTGACAGAAAGCACAACGCCAATATCCTGAACCTGCTGAAGTCGTTGTTGTTCTTGACGGCAAGCACACAGCTGTGTCGATTCCCCATCTTGCAGAACCTCCATGTTCTTCTTGTGAGTCAGCACAACTCATTTGTTCCAATCGGTAGCCTGCTCCGTGGATCCCGACCAGGAGAGGGAAGGCATGGCCACCGCACCAGACTCCAATCCCTCCCGCTCGATCATTGAGGAGTGGTGCCCGAGGTCGAGGAGAGGGCACCCATCCCTGGTTGCATCCTTATCGCTGAGTGACGTGTGTCCAACCTGATGCTAGCAGGCGGTGAATTAAAAGAGAGGCGCGCCTCAACCAGTTAGGAGAAGTGGAGGTATCTTTTTTCTCCTCCCTTCCAGCTATTTGACGAGTTTTTGACCTATGAAACTCTAGTGGAGATGCTTGTATCCGGATCGCACATAGAGGGAAAAAATGACATGTGACTTATGTGTGCCATGGTGGGTAATACACCTAAACTGTTAGGAACAAAGTTGTTCAAAAAAGTGTTGAACCGGGAGAAACACTTTGTATTTTATTATTAAAAGTATAGATTAGACCCTAACAAAGGGACCATTTTCAGTTTTTACCTTTATGTTTTCTGTGGGTTGGAATTTGAACACCCAAATTAGAGAAAACAACACTTTTCGTAGAGAAAATTTGGATTAGCTAGCATGAACATTTCGATTTGTAATTCAGCATCACACATAAACCAACACCATCATATGTTGTCACACTTTCATATATACACTTGATGCATCGACCGACAACTAACAAGAAGAGTGTTTCCTAGAAGTTCCAGAGGTTAATCTGCACGCTCGGTACTGGACATGCTCAATATGCAAGAAACACTTGTAGTGGCTTGCTAGTACATTTGGTGGTAGTGCAGATAAATTGTGAAGGATGAAAAAGGTGCAGATCCTACCCGCACAACATTTGCGATCAATGCATTAATGGCGAATTACATCCTAGTGTCATCAAGTAATGCAGTTCTGCGCGAAGTCAGATGGATAAGCCAGCTAGAGGTTGCCTAAAACTAAACATTGATGCATTGTTCCATGATGATGGAACGAGGCGCGAAATCAAATGGATAAGCCAGCTAGAGGTTGCCTAAAACTAAACATTGATGCATCGTTCCATGTTGATGGAACGGGTGTGCTGCTGCTGCTATGATCTTATGCAATGGACATGAAGGGGCAATTGCAGACTCTGCTTACTTGCTAGACAGAATGTTAAATGCATGGCTTTATGGCTGAGGCCCATGCGTTGATGAAAGGTTTGAAACTTCTGGGATGTTTTGGGTGTACCTGAAGTGACAATTGAATCTGACTCGCTGAAATTGATACAAGCATGCAATGTTGATCCCTTTCTCTGCTATTCTTCCGAAATGCATGATGACACTTTTGATGTCATTGAGTTCAAACATTGCCCGAGAGATGCTAACCAGGTGGCGCATCAGCTGGCTAAGTTTTCTTATTCTTCTAAGTCTGTAATTAGCTAGGATGGAAACCCTCATGAGTTTATTATGTCATATATAATCAATGATGTAAGTTTTTTGGCGAATAAATAAAAGCTGCGTGATGGCTTCCCCCTCAAAAAGAAAAAAACAAGAAGAACGTTTCCTTTTCCCAAAACCTAAAACGTGCCCTCTCTAATTCCTCGGAGCACACACAAACATAAGTTGTCATGTTTTTTTTGTGTCAAAAAAAAGTTGTCATGCTTTATTTTTATTTCTATGCCATTTTTGTTTTTTCTAGATATTTTTTTGAATTTCGTCACACCCTCGACGCTAATCACGCGGAGCAGGGGGCGTCGGGCCCGCGCGAGAGAATCAGCACGTTCGCGCGCCCAGCAGAGTCCTTCCTTTTTCCGGGTAGAACGTTTTTATTCAGCGTGGGATCGATGCTCTCGTAACAATTGTTTACATTAAATCGGAAGATACACACCGAAAAAAAAATCCAAGCAAATGTATCTGTACTACAGATAACTTTTCTAATATTTGCGGTTGCATCTGGCCATGATCGGCGGCTTGGCGAAGGGGCCGTCGAGCATGCCGCGGGCCATGATCCTGTACGCCGCCTCCGTCATGTGCAGGCCGTCCCAGGACACGTACTTGGACGGGTCCGGGCACCGCACCGCCCCCGGATCCGGGCACTTAATGGCGAGGTTGGCGTTGTACGGCCCACCGCCGCCGCAGCACGCGTAGAGCACCTTCGCCGGGTCGAACCCGTTCGGCGCCGGCGTGGTGATGATGCTGATGATCTCGTCGTAGTAGTCGACGTAGGTGATGGACACGCCGGGGTGGGCGCGGCGGAGGTCGCGGATCTTGGCCTTCAGCATGTCGTTGTGGAAGCCGGTGAGGCCGTTGAGCCACCTGAGGCAGCCGGCGTCGTCGTAGTCGCCGGCGTCGCCGCCGCGGTAGAAGAAGAGGTACCGCGGCACGCAGCCGAGCGGGAAGACCCCCGGCACGTAGATCGTCTTGGCTCCCAGCCCGATCAGAGCCTGATGCGTTGACGAAGAGATAATTGATTATCATATGATGGTCAGTGGTAGCCCATGCTCCACTGAACGTGCGTGGGCGCAACTTGCAACTGATCGGCTTTCGGATCTTGAGCCATGACGCGTACATACCTCGATGGACATGGCAATGGATCTGATGACCTTGGGCACGAGGGGCTTGACCCAGCCGAGCGTCTTGTTCTGGAAGAAGGGGTGGTTGTAGTCGTTGGCGCCGATCTCCCCGACGAGGAACAGCGACTTGGCCATGACCTCCTCCCGCTCCTTCTTGGTGGGGGCGATGGCGGCGAGCACCTTCTTGAACCAGCCGATCTGGATGCCCAGGGAGTAGGGGGTGATGCCGCTGACGTCGAGGCGCTTCTTCTGGAAGAGAAGCTGGTTCAGCGCCGTGCCGCTCGCCACCGCGAAGTTGGCGCCGTACCGGAAGTCCTCCTTCGTCGCCGGCGACTTGGCCTGCAGGTACGCCGGCCAGTACGGGTACCCCAGCCTCTCCACTGCACGCGTAGACGTGTCATGCTAGGAAATCGACGTTCGTGCATGCACGTGCGTGAAGTGAGTAAGCAAGCGCAAGCACGTGCGCGCGCTCACGTACGTACCGATGAAGTCGACAATGAGGCGGCCGTCGGACCAGCGGCCGGTGGGGCGGCCGAAGAAGGTCCTGCCGTAGGGGGGGCGCGACACGGAGCCCGGCGCCTTGGAGTAGTGGATGAAGTTGCCGGTGTCGATCAGCGAGTCGCCGAAGCTGAACAGGCGAGGGTAGCAGCTGCTGCTCCGGTTCTTTGGCGGTGCCGCCGGGTACGCCGAGGCCGTCGTGGCAAGGAGCGCGGCGGCCACCATGAGCCGCAGAGCCAGAGTCGCCATTGTGGCTGAATCGATGAGCTCCAAGAGTTGGCTCCTCGATCAAGCCTCAGTGCCTCACTCGCTAACGTCTGCCCGGAGCTAGAGGCTATATATAATGCAGGTGTAGTACTGTACTGTACTTAGAAATCATGGATGGTGAGCTGATGACCGGACACGCGCGGCCGACGCGCGTCTGTGTAGCCATTTTTTTTTTAAATTATGCATCTCTACCCGGCCGACCCAAACGGGCCGATCAAAACAGTCTGTTTCTATCGTTTGAGTCGAGCTGCGATCGCTTTTGAATCGGGATTCAGTCAGTTCGGTCAGTCGTACCTAGCGGTACGATCCATCTGTTCACGCTTGTCAAATAAGCCATCGTCAACGCCGGCGTATTTTTAGTGTTTTCTGCCGCCCGTCCGTCTCCCGTCTTTCTTTTCTGCCGCTTTTCACTAGTTCTAGGTATTTTCCGCCGCGTCCAGACACAGCCATAAAATAGGGAGGTCAGCCGAGATATCCTCAACTAGACCCGCACCACCCCCACCACAAACCACCATGTCTGGTCGTCCGCGTCGGCGCACTGGCCTCCGTGGCAACCCCGACATCGGCCGAGAAAAGCAGCCTGAGCGCCCGCTACCGTCGTGGTGGTTGAACCCGCTGATGGCACCGGACGTGTTGCCACCTCCGATTCCGGGGCGTCCACAGACACACTATCCCACCGCGGTCACGGCGTACTCACTACAACTACAACATGACCACCGACGAGCCTTTGTTGTTGGAGGTCATGAACCGCGTCTTTCTGCCAGAGCATCGGCGGCATCTAGCGCTCACAGAAGTGCGCAACGAGCTCCGGAAAACGGTACGGACCAATCCCGACGACGCATACCTGCGTTTTCGCCTCGCCCAAGCTCAAGAAGAGTTGTAAACGTAACAAGCGATCTATCGCTCTCTCGAAGAAGAATAGGGTCTTACCAACCCGCCGACGCCAGCGCCATAGGCGGCGCATAGCTAGAATAATGTTGTACTATTGTAGTGTTGTGGTTGTGGTTTGGTTGTAACATATTTGAAGAATCGAATAAAAACTTGTCATTGCAAATGGTCGATGCCCACATTGCTAACTACAAACATCGTATATGGCGAGTACATAGCCTAGCCTACTCGTCGGAGTCGGAATCAGAGTGGTAGCAACAACGGCACATGGTGTCGTCGAAGACGCTGACGGTGAGCATGGCTTCACCGTCGTACTTGAAGACGACGAAGTTTCCGACTTCGATTTGGTGCGCGCGAGCGAACTCCTCCCAGCCGTTGGCGAGGACATCTGGCCGAGGCGGTCAAACATCACCTTCACCGGCCACGCGCTGGTATTAGCATCGGCCGCCCGTAGCATAACTTGTTGGGGCTCTGCGCCGTCGACCAACGACGCGAATTTGTGGGCGAGGGGCATCATGTCCCGCGTCATGCCCGAGTGGATGGTCACGGTGGACTCGAAGCCGGTGTCAACATAATCGAACTCGGGCGACAACGGCGGTGAGGGAGAGCATGGCGGCGTGCTGCTTTGGCCGCGTCCTTTGCGCCTCCCTTGACATCCACGGCCAGGACCCGGTGGTCATCCTAGACGCCTCCTCTCGATCCAATGCCACCGGCCATGGCTAGCTACCGGTAGTGGAGGATGGGAAGGAGGAGAGAATGGTGTGTGGTGTGGGAGAAGATGGCAGCGAGCTGCCAGTTAAAAATGCCCGACATCGGATGCTAGCGTGGAGGCCAAAGCGACGACATTAAAGTGTCGCAGAAGGAGGGCAGACGACAGGCAACGCCAACAGCGGTGCGGCCAGTCTTTGGAGGAGTCTTCTATTGATGGCTAGTGGAAGAAAGCCGTCGGGTCGCTGGCAAGCGAGCCCTCAGCCACCCCGCTGGAGGACACGGGAGGACGCGCGCGCTATCTGAACCGACATACCGTTGTCCAAATTTAATGTACTGATAGATTGCCGGACGCATCGGTCCGGATAGATCATGCCGCTGAAACGTCGCGCACGTACGTACAGGATGTGTTCGGACGTGCTCGGACGAGTTGGATCGACACGGAAAGATGCCCTAATAAACTAGTTGAAGGATGGAACTCGTGGCCAACGAGGCACCAATGGCGTAACGAGATTTCATTCCAAAGGATCTGCCGGTCAATCGGTGATGTCAGCTGACAAGCTTGCACATGATGCGATCGAGATCTCCACGGGCCGGGGTCGATCGACGCACGTCTCGTCGTGAATTCGTGCACCAAGGATTGATTTGGCAGTTGATGCGTCAGTGTACCGTGGATACCGGGTGGTCTGACCTGGCACTGAACAACAGTTTATCTATCTAGACCTCTAAAGGACATACGGATTTCGCCAATTTGGGCACTGGAGATCACAATAAAGATTGAACAGTACTACTACTACTGGCTAATTGGGATTTGGCCCATTTGGTGGTTGAGGGGTCAGCTTATGTACGATCTGATTCCGATTGGATTAAGAAATAGGCTAAGCGTTGGTGTGCCAACTCATTGTCAAACTGTAGTGTGTTGTGGATGACAATTGTTGTCACGAAACAGCAAAGACTATTATATTGTATGTGATGGTATGACAATGGCATTGTCTGAACAGCAAGAAGGGTTCTGAATTTGGATGGGATAGATAGCGAAACCTTAGGAGTGTTATGAACAGTTTAGAATTCGGATTATGATTTTTTAGGGAAAATGTGCCGAAATGGAAAGAAAAAATGTATAAAAATAATCTAAAAGGCAAACAAAATTTAAAAATAAACTCTCGCCAAAACAATTTCTAGAATCTAACTCTTTTGCTTAGCATCCAACACTTAGGCGCTAAGCCATGGAGCTTAGCGCCCGTCTGACAGACGGTAAGCCTGTTGCTAGCGTGGCGTGGCGGGCCAAACCGAGTCCCACCTATGGTAGCTTAGTGCCTATAACTTCCGTGCTACACTATGTAACTTAGCGCCTTCTGGTTAAGCGCTAAGCTCTCACTTATGAAAAGTCCGTGTAGTCGGCCAGCCGACCTCTTTCTCACTTCTCTTATTCAGGTAACAACAAAGAAGAGATGAGCTTGAAGCTGGCGGCTCCCCTCTCTCCCAAATTCTTCAAATATGAAGCTTTCCTCCATGGATTTCGACGTCCCAAGTTTGTAGAGGTACTCTCCCTTATTTCTCTTGGTTTTGACCCTTGAAATCTAGTTTCTTTGGTTGAATATGTCCAAATCTTGGAAACCCTAAAAATTCAAATTGACCCAAATTGGTTGTTGTTGTTGTTGTTGTTGCATTGGCCAATGGTGCTTCTATGATGCCTATGAAGCATTTTGTTAGGGTTAGGATTCTTAGTATGCTTGGGTTAGGTTTTTTGTTATGCTAGGATTCTTGTTAGGTTAGGGTTAGGGTTCTTATTTGATTTGTATGTTAGGGAAAGGGTTTGGTTATGTGACTTGGATTTTGAGTTGTTATTGAATATATTTATCGTTATGTATTTGTGTTGTTGTAATTATTATAGGCATGTCGATAATTGTTCACATTCATCATGTGGAAAAGGACGCATTTTTGAAATGCAATATCGATCCGGACCCGGACGATCTTGACTTGGTGTTCTCCGCCATCAAGTAGGCTTGGTGTTCAACATCATAGTAATCATCGAGAAGCCACGCCATCCTACATTTTTTAAACAATGAGACATTGCACTATGTGAACTTCTAATACAAATCTCATAAGATATCTCATACAAATTTCGTATATAGGAACTAATATGAACTAACAGTTGGGCAAATGTGAGCATCTCATACTAATCAACATGTGAGCATGAACTATTGTTTCACCCTTCACTAGGGTTTTACATAAACAAAGGTTTCACCATGAACTAGGGTTTGGATTCTTATCAAATACGAGCTAAATACACCACTATATACATATTTTTTATATGAGTACAATACACTTGCAAATGCTAGACACCCAATCATCTCATATTTCCAAACTTGCAAGAATTGGATAAATGTGAGCATTTTTTGGATGAAATTAAGGGGATAGGAGGATATTACCTTGAGGGATGAATTGGAGTAAAAATCCACAAAAACGTCTCCAAATCTGCAGGGTTTGGAGCATGATTAGAGAGGGGGAGAGGGGGAGCTGTCGGGGCTCTCGTATGTTTCTTCTCTAGCTGGGACGGGTGAGTGCGGGGCTGGGCTGAGCGAGTAGCCGTGCCCCAGGTTTTCTAAGTCAGGGCTTAGAGCCTAAGGCAAAGACGCTAAGATACATAGCATTGCACCTACAACATCAGTGCTAGTCGACTACTGTGTGGCCCGGGCCTTGCCCCCCCCCCCCCCCCCCCCCCTCGCTGGCAACTCGCTTCACCTAAGCTATGCAGTTTAGCACCTAAGCGTTGGGTGCTAAGCGAAAGGGTTATATTCTAAAATTTATTTTAGGAATTTCTTTACACTTTAGATTATTTTTATCTATTTTGCCGAATGGAAAATATACACCCAAAAAAGAAAAATATAGCGGGCTGCTATCCTTTGTATCGGCCCAATGGAGTAGAATCAGCAACGTGGGACGGTGGGAGGCAGAAAGAGTACGTCTAAGAAAAAAAGGTGGCGCAAGAAGAGGAAACAGGCCCATCGAGGGCTCGCGCAGCAGCAACCTGGCTTATATCTCCAAGGAAAAAGGTGATCTGGCTTGCAACGGCTTCCCTCCTCCGATCTCTCTCACCCGACACCGCGAGCTAGTGGCCGCCGGCCGCGATCCCGGCGATGGCGCCTCTCTCGACCCCCAAATCCGGCGACGCCCTCTTCGCCAGCGTCGAGCGCGTCGTGAGCTTCGAAATCCCCAGAACCTCCCTCGCCGCCCTCAGATCTGCAGCTCCACTGATCTGGTTTCTCGTTGCTGTGCAGAACGCGGAGCTCTTCACGCTCACGTACGGCGCCATCGTGCGGCAGCTGATCACGGATCTGGAGGAGGTCGAGGAGGTCAACAAGCAGCTGGATCAGATGTACGCCCGCTCTCCTAGTTCATCTGCTTTCTACTTTCCGGGGCAATGTTTCTTAGAAATTCTGATACGCGATGACTGATGGGGGTCCATATCCATTTGACCGACTACATGTGGTCTTGATCTAGGAGTAGAAAATCTGGGAGTTTGCTCTTTTTACCATATGAATCAATCGCATGTGTAGATTTAACCGTGAACTAGCTGAATGCAAATATATTTAGCTGTGGACTTCTCACCCACGTAGACTAAACTAATGAAGAATTTCGTTTTTCTTGTCGTGTTGCTGTCGATGATGGTGTGGCAACACATAATTCGCGTACCATTGATCAATGGAGGGAGCCGAAATGTCCAATTGCATTGTACTCCAAATTTGCAATTTTTTTGTGAGTTAAATCCACCATTAGTCATTGAACTTGCTTAGCAAAGTTAATACGGTCATCGTACAACAGGAATACGAGTTTACGGTCACTAAAGACGCATCGAAGCCTCACCCGCGGTCACCGCTCGCGCCGTAGAGATGTATTTGACGACGTGGCAAGCTGAGGACCCACTGTCAGGCAACTTATTATATATGTAAAGAATAACAACTTGTACAAGGGCTTTTTTGCAAAACTTTAGTCTTTTGATGTTGGGGGACGACTAATTAGTTGGTTAGCTCGCGCGCCGTCGGCGTCGGCCGCGCCAATGGAGGAGAGGAGGCGCGGTGTCGGTGCGGGAATGGTGAAATTCGTGTTTGCCTTGTTGCTGCTCACGATCCTCTGTGGCCGCGTGGCGGTGGCGCTGGACGACGACGGGGAGCTGCTCATGCTCTTCAAGCTGCTCATGCTCGACGGCTGGTCCGTCTCCGACGCCTCCGCCTGCGCCTGGAACGGCATCATCTGCAACGGCTTCCCCGCGCCGCAGCAGGCCGGCGCCACGGCCAACGTCACCTTGACCACCGACGGCATCAGCATCAGCAACACCACCACGCTCGCCACCGTGCCCGCCCGCGCGAACGGCACCACCACCATCAGGGGCCTCAACGTGTCGGCGGTGACGGTCTCGCAGGTCATCGGCCTGGTCCTGCCCAACGCGCAGCTCTCGGCCACCCTCCCGCCAGACCTAGCGCGCCTCCAGCACCTGCGCCACCTCGACCTCTCCGGGAACAACGTCACCGGCGCCCTCCCGCCGGCCTTACTCCTCAACGCCACCGAGCTCCGCGTGCTCGCGCTCGCCGGCAACGACATCACCGGCTCCCTCCCGGACGGCGCCCCCTCGCATGGCCCCTAGGAGCTCAACCTCTCCGACAACGCGCTCGCCGGGTGGCTCCCCGGCACTCTCCTCACGGCGCCGGGGCTCACCGTGCTCGGGCTCGCCAATAACTACCTGGCCGGCGAGCTCCTGGAGGGCAGGCTCGGCGCGCAGCTCGAGGTGGTGGACCTGAGCAGCAACTACTTCCGAGGTCCACTCCCGCCAGACTTCGGCGGTTCGCGGCTCAGGCTCCTAAACGTGTCCTCCAACAGGCTCACCGACGCTCTCCCAGCAGAGCTCTCCGACGTCGTGCCGGCGAACACCACGGTGGATCTGTCGAACAACAACTTCACGGGCGTACGAGGGCAACCCGGAGCTGTGCGGCCCGCCGCTGAAGCACGCGTGCTCCATCCCCTCCTCGCTCTCCAACCCGCCCAACGCCACCGACTCGCCGGCGGCGTTCGCGGCCATCCCCAAGAGCGTCGCGCGGGCCCCGCCGGGATCCCCCGAGGCGCAGGCACCTCGCGGCGGGCAGGGAAAGCTCCGTCCTCTCACGATCCTCGCCATCGTCGCGGGCGACCTCGCCGGCGTCGGGCTCCTCTTCGCGCTGTTCCTCTACGTCTACCACGTCAGGAAGAAGCAGCGGCAGGGGCGGGAGGAGAACCCGACGGCGCCGCAACAGCAGCAGAAGAAAACGGCAGCTATCGCCGTCGCCGGAGCCAAAGAAGACAAGCCTTCCACGTCGGTAGGGTGCTGCATTGGCGGTGGCAGGAGCGACGGTTCGGAGGACAGCTCCGACTGCTCGGCCTCGTGTTCGGACGCGGCGTCCGACGACGGCGGCGAGGAGGTGAAGAAGAGGGCCGGCAGCTTCATCGGTTGGAGCACGCCGCAGCACCACAGCAAGAAGCACGAGCCGCCGCAGCGACGCTGGTGACAGTGGACGGCGGCGACGGCGAGCTGGAGATGGAGACGCTGCTCAAGGCATCGTCCTACATCCTCGGCGCCACGGGGTCGAGCATCGTCTACAAGGCCATGCTCGCCGACGGCACCGCTCTGGCCGTCCGGCGCATCGGCGAGAGCGGCGGCGCCGACAAGCTCAAGGACTTCGAGGCACAGGTGCGCACCGTCGCCCGGTTCCGTCATCCCAACGTCCTCCGCCTCCGGGGCTTCTACTGGGGCGCCGACGAGAAGCTCCTCATCCACGACTACGCCATCAACGGCAGCCTAGCCAATATCTCATTCACCAGTAAGCCCTCCTGAACTCCATTGCTGCACGCTTTGTATCTTTTGACTGGGATAGAAAAGTAGATTTTAGGGGTGTTTTTGCAAATGAAACATAACTAGAGGCTGACAGTGAGTCCTCAGCTCGCCACTTCGTCAAATACATCTCTACGGCGCGAGCGGTGACCGCGAGTGACGCTTCGATGCGTCTTTAGTGACCGTAAACTCGTATTCCTGCTGTACAATGACCATATTAACTTTGCTAAGCAAGTTCAATGACTAATGATGGATTTAACTCTTTTTTTGTACTACCTTATTGAGGAGTCGTGGACTTAGAGGGCAAGCTGTTGTAGATGTACATTTGGCAATCACAGATAAAGGAAAGAGGGCAAGCTGGATCTGACTTCGAATCACATATGGCGTTGCCGATATGTCTCATAATGTGCTTGCTGTTTCACAGACCTTCTAGTGAATTAAGCAGCATATCTGTCTTGCTCGCAGCTATATGATTCTCTGTGTTTGAACATCACATGCGGACTCTTCATACATGTTATACTCTTTTTACTTTTCAGGGGTTACAATATTGGAACTCGATTGGTCGATGAATTCCTAGCCAAGTCAAATGTATCAAATTGTGTCGACTTCAAGGAGACTGCTGATACTATAGCCAAGGTCTTCTGTTAAACTTTCTGTTCTTTGGTTGCCATTAGCACAAATGTAATATATCCCATAGTTTTGAGTTTGTTGTCCTTATTCTTATCTTCTAGACTCGTAAGACAGTATGTTCACATGGGCCAGAAAGACTTTACAATACATGTATTAAGGCGTTTAGTATATGTTTTTAATCTAAGAGCATAAGTAATACTTTCCATGTAATATTGCTAATGCATTGAAGTCATCTCCCCAATAAAATTCAGCAGTCTTGCAGTTTTGCTACTTCATAATAGTAGTTTTAGTTTTACTAGATGCAGACATTCAGTTTTTTTTTCTTGTTCATCAGTAGCATTCTTTCCTGATACAATAGGATAAACCTTGCAGGGACATAGCCATGCTATTCTCTTCTGCAGATTCTGTAGAAAGTGTGTAATATCATTTGGTTTATATAAACCTCAACCTGCTCATTAACTGAATGCCGATGATTCATTACCATATTTTCCGAGTTTTCCAACTATTCCGTTTGCTTCTTTTGCTCATCGGCTATGTGACCCCCTCACCCCTCTGTTTTACCCTTCATATGTCTTAATGTCTGACAGTTTCCGCTTTTTTTCCTTTCTAAAACAGCTTGGATTCAAAATGTTCCTTGGTGTGACTGCAACTGTAACCAATTGGGATGCTGAGGGTACAACTTGCAGCTTTGTATTGGAAGACAACCCACTTGTAGATTTTGTTGAGCTTCCTGATACTTGCCAAGGCCTTCATTACTGCAATGTTTTGAGTGGAGTTATTAGGGGAGCACTGGAAATGGTTCGTCTCCTATCACTGCCATCCTTTATAATTTTATCTTGCCAAGCAGTTGAAGGGTAAATATTTTATAAGAGGAAATAATACAAGATACTTTACGGAATGGAGCTGGGGTCCTCAAACTTCTAGAAAATAACTTAACCAAGAAGTGCATGATGATATTCACGTTTTCCCCTAGCGATTTGCATGTTGTTGATATCCCGATCTGAAGACACATCATGGTGAATCTATTTAAACCTCTGTTGCATGGTACCACACAGTTGCGCAACCTGCTCTGCTACGGAGGGATTATCCACTGGTGTTCTAACAACAACTTGTTGTGGTGCTTTAATGGAACTGTCTATTCCAGCTTCTGATACTTTTAGATGTGTGTTCCAGTACTATGATCTTACTAGTCCCTGAAATCTTTCATCATCTGCTGCTCTAATCTAATTGACTTTGTGGTTTAGGTTTCCATGAAAACGGAGGTCACATGGGTCCGAGATATGCTTCGTGGGGATGACGCCTATGAGATGCGAGTGAAACTCACCAAGCAAGTCCCAGAGGAATACCCCTACAAGGATGACGACTAGTTTGTTCTCAGGAATAGTTCGTGACACGTTGTTGTTGCTCAAGCTCCTTCGTGGTTGTAATTCTGGTACAACATGATGTTTACATGAGGTGCCTGTGCATTATATTTCGCTGATGTGTTTTAGAGATGGTCTATGTTTTTCCTGCTTTGGATCAGTGAGATAAATTTGTTCAGAGCAACCGTGATGATGGTGAGATGCCGAGATTTCCCACCATCTTGCCTGGCAATGTAGTATTTTTTTTTTACTTTGATTACATGAGTCTATTTGAAACAATTGGTCCTAAGAAAAATCATTTCAAAACGATTACCTAGAACTGATAGACTTATATACGGACGCCTATCCGTGGCAGGGTCCATTCATCTATTTGTCTTCTGATTTGAACCTGTTCATATCTTCCTCTCTTAATGCGAGCCGTTACATTATTACTATGCCAATATAAAGACATGAATTCTGATTGGATTCAATTTTACAATCATCCATTGGCCGTGGGCAGATATTTTACCGTCCTCTAATCACTACTGTTGTACTTGTAGCTTTTTATACATGTTGCCCTATAATTATTCTCTATTTTGATTTTGAGTACATAAGAATTGTTGTTTATTTGTGCTTACAGAATTTGTTTACAAGTGATATTTCTTTTAAAAGAAGTGCTTGTATGTCCTTGCTTCCATCGATATGCACGTTATCTGGCAATATCGAACTTTTTATTTAATTTAACATGAAAGTCTAAGATTATTGATATATTATGGCTTAAAATTCTGTAATAGTAAGTTTGAGTTAAGGGCCGTACTACGCGTCCCCGGGAGATATTTCCCTAAAATCCCCCGGATCCTCCTGCTGACACGTGTCCTCCAAAAATCTTTAAAATCTCGCTTTTGCTACAAACGGTCCTCTTTTTGCTACATATAGTCCCGTTTTTGCTACATGTAGCAAAAAACGGTTCGGTTCAGAAAATACAAAAATAGACCGGACCTTACCGGAGATCTTGCCGGAGACCGTGTAGCAAAAAATTTGTGCTAATGTAGCATATCCGATCTCGCCGGAGACTCATAGGAGGTTTTCGTCGGTAGACCTCATTGAAGACCATGTAGCAACAAATTTGCGCTATTGTAGCAAAACCACTAAACATGTGTAGCAAAAAAAATGTCCTATTGTAGCAAATTTAACTTCGTCGGAGACCTCGCCAGAGATCTCGTAGCAAACTATTTATACTATTTTAGCACCACAGTCGGCCGCATGTAGCAAAACACGACACCACTTGTAGCACCACCGCTGCTGCACATAGCACCGCTGACGACCCCATGTAGTAAACTTCGATGACGTACGTAGCAGCACTGGTGATCTTTGGTAGCAACGCCGATGCCCTTGGGTAGCAACACAGTCGCGCGGCTGAGCAACTTCGTCGGAGAGAGGCCATGGAGGAATGGTGCCACAACCTCCTCAACGTCGACACACGCAGCACGGGCCAGCCACGATGGGAAGGCAGCAGGTGCCTGCTAAAAAGAGGAGGAATCAGCGAGCTCCGATGGCGAGCACCTCCGTCATGGCCACTACCTCCGGCCAGCGGCGACACACAACAGGTAGGTGGGGGAGGGGGGAGGAGCTGCTCCGGCCAGCGGCGGCACGCAGTAGGGAGGTGGGAGGAAGGAGCTGCTCCGGCCAACGGCGGCGTGCAGCAGGGAGGCGGGGAAGGAGTTGCTCCGGCCAACGGCGGCGGCATGCAGCAGGAGGGTGGGGGAGGGAGGCGCTTCGGCCGGCGACGCGCATTAGGAAGGCGGGGAAGGAGGCGCTCGGCCGAAGCGAGGCAGCACGGCGATGCGAGGCAACGCGCGGCGTCGAGAAACGAGACTCGAAGAAGAAGATAAGATAAAGTAAGGGGATGAGTCGAGGTGGGTCCAGGCTAGACGTGCGAACGGCCGGAGCTACCGATCCGGGGGATCGATCCCCGGGGGACTAGTATCCTTTTCCTTGAGGTAATGTTTAACTAGTATCTTTTTCGCAAAATAGTCTTCTACATCCATAATATTAAGGTAGAAAATATGGAAAAATGATACAAATAAATGCAAAAAACAACTGAAGTTTATTGTAGATTTTATGTTCTTTTGTCTGTATATGCTTTGCGCATGCACAATTACTAGTGGTTGCTAATTGAGGAGGGGCAGTTCTTATGACCGAAGTTGAGATGTGCAGATGACACTAATACACAATGAAATAATGATTATGCAGTGCGATACGCCAAGCTTAATTATCATCATGGTGGTTTGACCCCTTTGGGATGTCTAAAGCATTTGGAGTGCAAGAAAAAGCTCGTTTATATTTACTTCCTCCGATTCATAATAAGTGTCGCTGATTTTGCGACACAACCGCCTCACGAACCGTCATCCTCACCTCGTATTCCTTCACGGAGCTTATCCTCCTCCGTTGTTCAGCCATCATCTATGGATGAACCGAATTTGCTGCCATGCAGAGATCAAGCTGAAGCTAGAAATAAGAGTTTTTCACGTTATCGAGAAAGGCGTAACTTGGAGAGGATGGACCTGGATCACCCGTTCCAGTGGTGACAGAGCTCCTACAGTGGTTAGGGGTTGGCCAATGCTTTTTGGGATCACTTCCTCAATATAGATGGTTAGGGTTCAATGCTGTTTGGGATTTTCAAGTGTTGTATGTGTAGGTTGTTTGGCATGTTTAAGCTGAAATAATTTTGCATGTCTTTTTTTTGAAGATTGTATTTATGGTGTAAATCACGTTGTTACATTTATGCATTGTGCGCTAGTTTCTATTGTTGGAGATATGCCCTAGAGGCAATAATAAATATAGTTATTATTATATCTTTGTGTTTATAATAAATGTTTACATTCATGCTATAGTAGTATTAACAAGGAAACATTAATACTTGTGTGATTTGTAAACTTAAATTGAAGTCCCTAGTAAAGCCTCTTCATAATACTAGCTTGTTGATTAATAAATGATTGTGGTTTCCCTATCATGAACATTGAGATATTATTAACAACAAGATCATATCGTTAGGAGAATGATATGATGGACATACTCCTATAGATAAGCGTAGCATAAAGATCAAGTCATTTTAATAGTTCAATTGCTATATGATTTTTGATACATAGTAACCTAATTTCTTCGACCATGAGATCATGTATATCACCATCACCGGAAGGATGCTTTGATGACATCAAACACCGCACCGTAACTGGGTGGCTATAAAGGTGGCATTGAGTGTTTGGAAAGTATTGGTTGAGACACATGGATCAAGAGTGGGATTTGTCCATCCATATGACGGATAGATATACTCTGGGCCCTCTCGGTGGAATGTCATCCAATTAGCTTGCAAGCATGTGACTAGCTCACAAGGGATCACATATCACGGAAACGAGAAAAGAGTACTTATCAGTAACGAGGTTGAACTAGGTATGCAGAGATACCGACGATCAAAATCTCGGATAAGTAAACTATCGTGAGACAAAGGGAAATTGGTATCGTATGTAAGTGGTTCATTCGATCGCAAAGTAATCGTAGAAATATGTGGGAGCCATATGAATTTCCAGATTCCTCTATTGGTTATTGTTCGGAGAAGTGTCTCGATCATGTCCGCATAATTCACGAACCGTAGGGAGACACACTTAAGGATTCGACGTTGTTTGAGTAGTTATGGAATGATGAGTAAGAGACCGAATGTTGTTCGGAGTCTCGGATGGGATCCGGGATATCACGAGGAGATTCGGAATGGTTCGGAGAATAAGATTCATATAAGGAAAGTCCTGTTTCGGGGTTGGAGAATGGTTCCGGTGTTTTCATCGGGAATGTTCTAGGAGGTTCCGGAATGTTCGGCACTCCGGAGAGGAAGGGTACATGAATGTGTCATAACAAGGTGGAATGGTTGCATCATGTACTAGGTGTCATCGTTGAACAAAATAAAGGGTTAAATCAAATCCTAGTTTGAAAAGTCAAACGCCAATTTGAAAAGTCAAACGGCTATTTTGTTTGGTGGAGGGAAAGTAGGAAACCAACTTGGGGAGGAAGTCCCTCTCCCTCCACCTCCGGCCTTGGAAGCCGAGTTGGGGAGGGACTCCCCTCCCCTTGGCGCGCCCCCTCCACCTATATAAGGAGGGGCAGGGCTGCCCCTCCAAGACCTACACCTTGCCCCTCTAAACCCTAACCCTAGCCGTCGCCGCCCACCATAGCCGCCGCCGCCCTAGGGTTTGTCCCAAGCCGCCGAGTTGGGGCTTCTAGTTGCCCTAGCCGCCGGCCTAGCCCCTTCTACTTGGTGCGTCGAAACCCTAGATCACCGAGGCTCTCTCATAGTCCACCATACTCGCTCCGGCTTAAGGCGAAGCCCTGCGAGATCTCCCCTCTACTTCCGGTACCACACCGTCGTGCTGCCGAAATCGCGAGGAGAGTGCTACAACCTCCGCTGCCTGCTGGAACAAGGGAGAGGAATGTCTTCGTCGAGTACCGAACGTGTGACCGACTGCGGAAGCGCTGCCGGAACGCAGCGCCGGAAGGATCGTCTACGCGATCTTGAGATCGGCAAGAGTACGACTACATCACCCACGAGAATCCGCTCTCATTAAACACTTTGGAATCTTCGAGGGTGAGTTATTCCATCGACTCGTTGCTACAATCTAGTAGATAGATCTTGGCTTGTTTGTTTGTATGCGGTAGAAAATTTTTGTTTTCCATGCTACGAACCCCTACAGTGGTATCAGAGCCGTGTCTATATGTAGATCTGTTGCACGAGTAGAACACAATGGTCATTGTGGGCGGTGGTGCTTTTATTATCATTTGCTTCTTGTGTACTTTGCATCTTGCGGTATGATGGGATGAAGCGGCCCGGGCTAACCTTACATGACATCGTTCATGAGACTTGCTCCACGCTCAACATGCAACTTGTATTGCATAAGTGGCTTTGCGGGTGTCTGTCTCTCCCATTATAGTATAGATCCAATTTACAACGGGCACTTGATAGTTCAAACATCAACGTTGTGGTTCTTGTTCGTAAGTTAGGTTGACACTTATTGAAAGCCCCAAACCACATAAAATATGCAAAGAAATTAGAGGCGTCTAACTTTGTTTTGCATGGGTGTGCTGTGATGTGATATGGCCATGATTGTGATTATATTTGATGTATGCAATGTTCCTTATTGTAAGTTGGCAACCGGCAGGAGCCATATGGTTGTCTTTAAATTTCTGTTAAGACCCGCGTGTCTATTCAAAGTAGTTGTAATAGTTGAAGCTGGTGGACGACAACCATGGAGAAGCATCATTGACCTTGATGCAATGCCGGTGATGATGGAGATCATGTTCATGCTTGAAGATGGAGATCGGAAGCACAAAGAAGAAAGGCCATATCATATCACATATTATGAATTGCATGTGATGTTAATCCTTTATGCATCTTGTATTGCTTAGTTAACGACGGTAGCATTATAAGATGATCCCTCATGCACATGAATTTCAAGTTCTAAAGTGTTCATCCTTAGTAAGCACCGTTGCTAAAGCTTGTTGTTTCGAAGCACCACGTGATGATCGGGTGTGTTAGATTCTGCAAGTGTATACAACGTGAGCAAGCCAGATTTGCTCATGCGGAAGCTAAGGTTTGATCTTGACGAGCCTAGCATGTACAGACATGGTCTCGGAACACGGATGACCGAAAGGTAAAGCATGAATCATATAGTAGATATGATGAACATGTCGATTGTTCGCCATTGAAGCTACATCAACTCTCGTGATGATCGGTGTTGATGTGGTGGATTTGGTTCGTGTGATCACTAAAACAATGTGAGGGATATTGTTTTGAGTGGGAGTTCACCTAGATTAATTTAACTATTAATTAGAACTCAATTTGTCATAAACTTAGTCTAAAACTATTGCAAATATGTTGTAGATCAATGGCGGACCCTACCATCAATTTTAATGCGTTCCAAGAGAAAGAAAAGTTGAAAAACAATGGAAGAAACTTCGCGGATTGGTTCCGCAATTTGAGGATTGTCTTCAATGCTGGTAATTTGACCTATGTGCTGGATGCACCGCTAGGTGACCCGCCTGCAGCTGATGCTACCGATGAAGTAAAGAATGTTTACCTCGCTCGGAAGAATCAATACTCCACAGTTCAGTGTGCTATCTTGTATGGTTTAGAATCGGAGCTTCAGAAAAGGTTTGAGAATTCAGACCCACATGATATTGTCCGTGAACTCAAATTGATCTTTGAGACTCACGCGGCAGTTGAGAGCTATGAGGCTTCTGAAAAGTTCTTTAACTACAAGATGGAAGAGGGCAGCTCCGTCAGTGAGCATGTGCTTAAGATGTCTGGGCACGCAAACAAACTTCAAAGCTTGGGTATAGTGATTCGTAATGCTTTGGGGATTTACCGTGTCCTCCAATCACTACCACCAAGTTACAAGAACTTTGTGATGAACTACAATATGCAAAGCATGAACAAGCAGTTGCCAGAACTCTTCTCCATGTTAAAATCTACAGAAGTGGAGATAAAGAAAGAGCACCAAGTGTTGATGGTCAATAAGACCACCAAATTCAAGAAAGGCAAGTCTAAGCAAAAGGGACACTTCAAGAAGGGTGGTAAGAAAGTTACCGCACCGACGAAGAAGACCAAGGATGGACCTAAGCCTGATACAGAGTGCTTTTACTGCAAGGGAGAAGGTCACTGGAAGCGGAATTGCCCAAAGTACTTGGCGGATTTGAAGAACGGCAACATCAAGAAGAAAGGTATATCTGATATACATGGTATTTGATACTGGTTCGGTTGCTCATATTTGTAACTCGAAACAGGTGCTGCAGAATAAACGGAAGCTAGCGAAGAACGAGGTGACAATGCGCGTGGGAAATGGATCAAAGGTTGATGTGATCGCGGTCGGCACGCTACCTCTTCATCTACCATCGGGATTAGTTTTATACTTAAATAATTGTTATTTGGTGCCTGCGTTAAGCATGAACATTATATCAGGGTCTTGTTTATTGCGAGACGGTTACTTGTTTAAATCCGAGAATAATGGTTGTTCGATTTATATGAGTAATATGTTTTATGCACATGCACCTTTGATAGATGGTCTATTCTTATTGAATCTCGATAGTGGAAATACACATATTAATAACATTGAAGCTGAATGTTTGAGATTGAGCGATAACTCGACCTATATGTGGCATTGTCGTCTTGGTCACATTGGAGTGAAGCGTATGAAGAAACTCCATTCCGATGGACTTCTTGAATCACTTGATTTCGAATCACTTGAAAGATGCGAAGCATGTCTGATGGGTAAAATGACTAAGACTCCATTTTCTGGTATGATGGAGCGAGCTACGGACTTATTGGAAATCATACATACCGATGTGTGTGGTCCAATGAGTGTAGCATCACGCGGTGGTTATCGTTATGTTCTTACCTTCACGGATGACTTGAGTAGATATGGGTATATCTATTTCATGAAACATAAGTCCAAAACTTTCGAGAAGTTTAAGGAATTTCAAAGTGAGGTGGAGAATCAACGTAACAAGAAGATTAAATTTCTACGTTCTGATCGTGGAGGTGAATATCTAAGTTACGAGTTTGGCGAGCATTTGAAGAAATGCGGAATACTTTCACAATTGACACCGCCGGGAACACCACAACGTAATGGTGTGTCCGAACGTCGTAATCGAACTCTCTTAGATATGGTTCGTTCTATGATGTCACTTACAGATTTACCGCTGTCATTTTGGGGTTATGCATTAGAAACAGCCGCATTCACTTTAAATAGGGCACCATCTAAATCCGTTGAAACAACACCGTATGAATTATGGTTTGGGAAGAAACCTAAATTATCGTTCCTTAAAGTTTGGGGTTGCGAAGCCTATGTAAAGAAGTTACAGCCGGACAAGCTTGAACCCAAGGCGGAAAAATGCGTCTTCATAGGATACCCAAAGGAAACTATTGGGTATACCTTCTATCATAGATCCGAAGGCAAAATCTTTGTTGCCAAGAATGGATCCTTTCTAGAGAAGGAATTTCTCTCGAAATAAGTGACTGGAAGGAAAGTAGAACTCGACGAGGTTGTCGAACCTTCTCTCGAACTTGCGAGTAGCGCAGCACCGGAAGAAGTTCCTGTGGTGCCTGCACCAATAAGAGAGGAAGCTAATAATGATGATCATGAAACTTCGGTTGTAGTTGCTACAGAGCCTCGCAGGTCAACAAGAACTCCTACCACTCCTGATTGGTATGATCCCGTTATGAGTGTCATGTTGGTGGACAACACCGATGACCCTGCGACGTATGAGGAAGCGATGATGAGCCCAGATTCCAATAAATGGCAAGAAGCCATGAAATCCGAGATTGAATCCATGTACGAAAACCAAGTATGGACTTTGGTGGACTTACCGGATGGCCGAAAGGCTGTCGAGAACAAATGGATTTTCAAGAAGAAAACAGATGCTGATTGAAAGGATACGGATGTCGCCTAGAGGGGGGGGTGAATAGGCGATTAAAACTTTTCCTAGAGTGGCTCAACAAAGGCGGAATAAAACTAGTGTTTACTTTGTAAAGCACAACCTAGAAACAACTAAGGTTTACCTATGTGCACCAACAACTTATGCTAAGCAATACAAGCAACAAAGTGATAGCAAGATATATATTACTTCAAGCACGAAGGCTATCACAATGTAAAGTGCATAAGTAAAGAGATCGGGTATAGAGATAACCGAGGCACGCGGGGACACCGATATTTTACCGAGTTCCTCCCAACATGGAGTATGTCTCGTTTGGAGAGGGGGTGGTATCAAACCACCAACGCCACAAAAGGCCTCCCTTATTTTCCGGTGAATCTCACCCCAATGGGATCGATCCACGCTTCCACTATCGGTGCACTTGTCGGTGGCAACCGGAACCTCTCACAAGGTTGGGGCACAACTCCACAACTTAATTGGAGGCTCCCAACAAACGCCACAAAAGGCCTCAACAAATGCCACCAAGGCTACAATGCCACCAAGGCCACAAAACCGTCTAGGGTTCCAAGAACCCAAGAGGGACAAGCTCCAATGAGCAATTCCAACCAAATCCTCTAAGGAGAACCCAAACCGATGCAACAAATGCAAATGGCAAAAACACCACAAAGATGCTCAAATTCCTCACTCTCAAGTTCCAACAAAGCTACCAAAGCTATTGGGGGAACAAGAGAGGAGAAATCAAAGAAAGACACAAAATCCCCCAAAATCTAGATCCCCAAAAATACACTCACAAAGAGATGTTTTGGTTTGGTCAAAACGTAGATCTAGATCTCCTCCAACAACCCCTCAAATATATGCAAGAATCAATGGAGCGGTGTGTAGAAATCAAGCTTAAGGAGTAGAGCAAATGGGGGAAAAGCTTGGGCAAGAAAAGGAGGAAGAAGTAATCCTAAATAAAAATGGGGCAAAGCTATTTAAAAACACGGCCAAAATCTGGCCGTTGGGTGATTTTTCTGAACGGTCCGGTAGTACCGCAAAAACCCGGTACTACCGCACCCAGCAAACCGGACAGCAGCGAGCGAGCGAGTTAGAGAGAGAGAGCAGCAGTAGCATGGCAGTGCGGTGGGTCAACGCGCAGGTGGTTGTGGGGCCTGCAGCAGCAGCAGCTCGCGGCGAGCGAGGCGCGCAGCGCGGAGGGGCCACCGCCCAGCGACGCGCAGGCACGCGGGTGTGAGAGAGAGAGCAGTAGCAAGCGGCGCAGCAGGGGGGCCCGCGCGGGGCCAGGCGCGCGCGTGCATGCGAGCTTGCAGAGGCAGCGTGGCAGCAGCACATGCAGGCGCGCAGTGCGGCAGCAGTGACGGCAAGCGCGGCAGCTAGCAGCGCTGGGCAGCAGCAGGGTCGCGGGGGCCCGCATGGCAGCGAGGCGGCAGCAGGTGGGTCACGCGCGCGCGCGTGAGGAAAGCAGGGCGCGCGCATGCAGCATGGCAGCAGCGGCGGGCGGTCCCAGCGAGGTCAACGAGCAATACTGGATCTAGATCTAAAAAGAAACTAGGTAGATATTTCCGGGAAAATAACTGGGCCGACCGGTACTACCGGCCCACCTGGGCGGTACTACTGGGCCGGTCGGTACTACCGTAAATAGGTACCTAGCGAGGCAGGAAAAAAACTGGCCGTTTTCAGGTCCGGGCGGTAGTACCGGCCCGTCCGGGCGGTACTATCGCTTGGCCTAGAAAACAGCTTGACATGCAAATATTCAAACGGCAATAACTTTTGACTGGAAGCTCCGATTGACCCGATTCAAATTGCGTTGGATAGAGGACGACAAGGGCTTCCCAATAAAAAGTGAAAATATTGATTATCACCAAGTGAGAAAGTATCAAGTAGAATAATGTGATATACCTCACTTGGTGAGAAACCGAAAAGCCGCATAAATCAAAATCGCAACAAGATACAAATGGGAGATCCGATTTTGATGAACAAGAGCTTGTTATGGAGATTACCACAAGCTCTATATCCTCACATGGATAAGAACAAATATCAACCAAATACGATGATGCAAGTATGCAAAGGTTTGAGCTCTCTCCAAACGATGTGACCGAATTACTCATACGAGAGCCCCTCTTGATAGTACGGTTATCTATCCTAAACCCGGTCTCACACACACAACGTGAGACCGGCAAAAGGGAAAACCTATCAATATTATACCTTTGCCTTGAGCATTCCACTTGAGCTCGATGTAGACGATCTTGCCCTTCTCAAGATGGAACACCTTCCTTAATTCCTCATCATCGACCTCGCATATTGAGCTTGCCCAACAAATCTTCTTTGCATTTCATTGACCTTGAAGCCAACACATGCTCCAAGCGATGCCAATGGACAAATCCTACAAGTATAACTTAATACACACATTAGTCCATAAAGATTGTCATTAATTACCAAAACCACACATGGGGGCCCAACATGTTCTTTCACTGATGGTAATGTTACTGTCTATAAAGCTCGACTTGTCGCAAAAGGGTTTCGACAAATTCAAGGAGTTGACTACGATGAGACTTTCTCACCAGTAGCGAAGCTAAAGTCTGTGAGGATTATGTTAGCAATCGCTGCATATTATGATTATGTGATATGGCAGATGGATGTCAAAACAACATTCCTCAATGGAGACATTGATGAAGAGTTGTATATGATGCAACCCAAAGGTTTTGTCGATCCTAAAGATGCTAACAAGGTATGCAAACTTCAACGGTCCATATATGGATTGAAGCAAGCATCCCGAAGTTGGAATCAACGTTTTGATAAGGTGATCAAAAGTTTTGGTTTTATACAAACTTATAGAGAAGCTTGTATTTACAAGAAAGTGAGTGGGAGCTCTGTAGCATTCTTAATACTATATGTAGATGACATATTGTTGATTGGGAATGATGTAGACCTTCATAATAGTGTCAAGGAATATTTGAATAATAGTTTTTCAATGAAAGATCTTGGCGAAGCAGCTTACATATTAGGCATAAAGATTTATAGAGATAGATCGAGACTCCTAATATCATTGTCATAAAGTACATATTTGGACAAAGTTCTAAAGAAATTTGGAATGGAAGATAGCAAGAAAGGGTTCTTGCCCATGTTGCCCAATACGATCTTGAGTAAAACTCAAAGTCCAGTAACGGCAGAAGATAGAGAAAGGATGAGTAAGACTCCCTATGCCTCAGCCATAGGATCTCTAATGTATGCCATGCTATGTACTAGACCCTACATTGCATATGCTGTTAGTTTGACTAGCAGATATCAAAGTGATCCAGGAGTGGATCATTGGACAGCGGTCAAAAACATCCTTAAGTACTTGAGAAGAACTAAGGATATGGTTCTTTCTTATGGAGGTGATGAACAGCTCGTTGTTAATGGTTACACCGATGCTAGTTGGAACACCGATCCGGATGATTCGAAATCACAATCCAGATACGTATTTATTTTGAATGGTGCAGCAGTTAGCTGGAGGAGTGCAAAGCAAAGCGTTGTGGCGAGATCTTCAACTGAATCGGAATACATGGCTGCTTCGGAGGCTTCACAAGAAGCGATATGTATGAAAGAGTTCATTACAGAGCTGGGTGTGGTTCCAAGTGCGCTGGACCCAATGTCTATCTACTGTGATAACATAGGCGCCATAGCCAATGCGCAAGAACCAAAGTCACACAAGAAGCTGAAGCACATCAAGCTACGTTTCCACGCTATTCGAGAACATGTCCAAGATGGTGACATAAAGATTTGCAAAGTACACACAGATCAGAATGTGGCGGATCCGTTGACTAAACCTCTCCCGAGGGCAAAACATGACCAGCACCAAACTGCCATGGGTGTTCGATATATTACCATGTAATCTAGATTAGATGACTCTAGTGCAAGTGGGAGACTGTTGGAGATATGCCCTAGAGGCAATAATAAATATAGTTATTATTATATCTTTGTGTTTATGATAAATGTTTACATTCATGCTATAATAGTATTAACAAGAAAACATTAATACTTGTGTGATTTGTAAACTTAAATTGAAGTCCCTAGTAAAGCCTCTTCATAATACTAGCTTGTTGATTAATAAATGATTGTGGTTTCCCTATCATTAACATTGAGATGTTATTAACAACAAGATCATATCGTTATGAGAATGATATGATGGACATACTCCTATAGATAAGCGTAGCATAAAGATCAAGTCATTTTAATAGTTGAATTGCTATATGCTTTTTGATACGTAGTAACCTAATTCCTTCGACCATGAGATCATGCATATAACCATCACCGGAAGGATGCTTTGATGACATCAAACACCGCACCGTAACTGGGTGGCTATAAAGGTGGCATTGAGTGTTCGGAAAGTATTGGTTGAGACACATGGATCAAGAGTGGGATTTGTCCATCCATATGACGGATAGATATACTCTGGGCCCTCTCGGTGGAATGTCATCCAATTAGCTTGCAAGCATGTGACTAGCTCACAAGGGATCACATATCACGGGAACGAGAAAAGAGTACTTATCAGTAACGAGGTTGAACTAGGTATGCAGAGATACCGATGATCAAAACCTCGGATAAGTAAACTATCATGAGACAAAGGAAAATTGGTATCGTATATAAGTGGTTCATTCGATCGCAAAGTAATCGTAGAAATATGTGGGAACCATATGAATTTCCAGATTCCTCTATTGGTTATTGTTCGGAGAAGTGTCTCGATCATGTCCGCATAATTCACGAACCGTAGGGAGACACACTTAAGGATTCGACGTTGTAGAATGGTTCCGGTGTTTTCATCAGGAATGTTCTAGAAGGTTCCGGAATGTCCGGCACTCCGGAGAGGAAGGGTACATGAATGTGTCATAACAAGTTGGAATGGTTGCATCATGTACTAGGTGTCATCGCTGAACAAAATAAAGGGTTAAATCAAATCCTAGTTTGAAAAGTCAAATGCCAATTTGAAAAGTCAAACGGCTATTTTGTTTGGTGGAGGGAGAGTAGGAAACCTACTTGGGGAGGAAGTCCCTCTCCCTCCACCGCCGGCCTTGGAAGCCGAGTTGGGGAGGGACTCCCCTCCCCTTGGCGCGCCCCCTCCACCTATATAAGGATGGGCAGGGCTGCCCCTCCAAGACCTACACCTTGCCCCTCTAAACCCTAACCCTAGCCGCCGCCGCCCACCATAGCCGCCGCCGCCCTAAGGTTTCTCCCAAGCCACCGAGTTGGGGCTTCTAGTTGCCCTAGACGCCGGCCTAGCCCCTTCTACTTGGTGCGTCTAAACCCTAGATCACCGAGGCTCTCTCATAGTCCACCATACTCGCTCCGGCTTAAGGCGAAGCCCTGCGAGATCTCCCCTCTACTTCCGGTACCACGCCGTCGTGCTGCCGGAATCGCGAGGAGAGTTCTACAACCTCCACTGCCTGCTGGAACAAGGGAGAGGAAGGTCTTCGTCGAGTACCGAACGTGTGACCGACTGCGGAAGCGCTGCCGGAACGCAGCGCCGGAAGGATCGTCTACGCGATCTTGAGATCGGCAAGAGTACGACTACATCACCCACGAGAATCCGCTCTCGTTAAACACTTTGGAATCTTCGAGGGTGAGTTATTCCATCGACTCGTTGCTACAATCTAGTAGATAGATCTTGTCTTGTTTGTTTGTATGCGGTAGAATTTTTTTGTTTTCCATACTACGAACCCCTACATCTATATCGTGTTTCTGAAGAATGTGTTTATGGTGTAAATCGGGTTGTTACATTTATCCATTGTCTGCTAGTTTATATATCTTGCATATATTACAACCCATCTTTTGTACTATCTATTTAGCAGAAATTTAATGTATACCTCATCCTTTCCAAAGTATAAAATGTGTACATTTTTTTTACCAAGGTTGTAGCAAAAAATCAACATCAACCATGCTCTCTAACTCCTATCGATATCATTAGACAATCATGACATTTGTTGCTATAAACAATTTTTTCCATGTCGCACCAGATCCTAGCCTTGCGGGAGCGGCGATGATGCGATCTTGCGGCCTTGTCTCTGGGGCGGCGCAGGCGTAGCAGCAGTGGTGGCTTGCTGGCATGGGGGCCCTCCTCTGAGCCCTTGCGGGCTAGCTATGGTGTCGGTGGTGGACGGTGCGCCTCCATCCTTCGAGGCCGGCGGTGTTCCTCTCCTTCCTACGGTGGCGTCTCAAGCCGACGTCTTGCGTCCTTGCCCACCTTATCCACGCGGCCCTTTGGGCGGGATTCGGGGGCACGATCCATGGCCGGGTGAATGCTCAGCTTGAGCTGTTGCTAGCCGCGGCGACGCCCGTGGGCGCCGCTACCTCCTTGAGGACGCGACCATGGACGGTTTCATGTCTTCCTCTTCTCGGGTGCCGGGAGAAAACCCTAGGTTTGGGTCACCGGACAGGTGACAACGGCGCCACAGTGTTGTGATCTTCTTGAAGACGTCGTCAAGGCTTCCCGAGAATGGCCTGATGTTTTGGAGTTTGGGGTGGCGAGGCGCTGCCGGTGTTGGATGCTGCTCCGGGCGCGTGCTTCAGGGGCGCAATGTACGTCATGGTGGATGCTTCCTAGTCGGCGTCTTCCTCAAGTCTCCTGCCGACTTGTTACCGATCTCTTCTAGGTGTATGAGGGGAGGTGCGTCGATCTGTGCGGCCTTGGGGTCTTGGTCTTGCTACGGCGGAGTCTCGCTTTGATCGTGACGAGGTCATGTTGCTTGGTGCCTCGTCTCCTCACGTTGGTAGGGGACTTGGCAAGGCGAGGTCTCATCATCGGGTCTTGGTGGAGGCCATGGGGTCTCGTTGTATCGTGTGAGTTGTATCGTGTGTTGTGTTGGTTTCTTTTGACGTTGTATCGACCATTGGCCTCTTTTTCTATGTGTTTTATTACCCTGTAAAAATGAAACTAGCCTTGTGCCAAAGAAAAGAACCCGGATGTACCCCCAAATCCCCCATTCATCGAACAGTCGGTCAAGCGTTCCCCATTCTTTGCCCAAACCCCAAACCTCCCCCGACCTCTCCGCATCCACCGCCTTTCAGTTTCAAACCCCTCCCCTCTCAGCCGCCGCTATGGCCGCCTCCTCCTCCCGCGGCGGCGGCGGCGACGACAACGAGCCCTACCTCCTGGGCTTCCTCGTGACCAAGATCGTCGGCCTCAAACACTACAAAGGCACCGTCAGCGGCCGCGAGAAGGTCACCCTCGTCCGCGAGCCCCTCAACCAGTACGACGGCAACGCCGTCGCCGTCCACAACCGCCGCGGCGTCAAGGTCGGCCACATCGAGAGGCCCGTAGCTGGAGTCCTCGCCCCGCTCCTCGACTCGCTCCTCATCCCCGACGCCGTCGGCATCGTGCCCAAGGTCCCCTCCTCCAAGCACGGCGGCAAGCCCTTCAAGCTCGTCTGCCAGGTACACATATTCGCCCGCCCAGCCGCCGCCGACATCGTCAAGGAGGCTATCAAGGACAATGGCCTTGCCCTCATCTATCCCAGACACGCCGAATTCTCCTTATCCGAGTCCGCCTTCGTGCAAGAAGAGACCAAGAGATCTGACCAGGATGTCGATAAGCTGTTCGCGCTTGTGGGGAAGGACGGAGACTGCAAGATCCGGCCGATGGATGCGCCGGGGGATGTGGTGCTGTCGGCCCTGTTCGAGCACCAGAGGGAAGCTTTGGGATGGCTGGTCCACCGGGAGGAGTCCTGCGACCTGCCGCCATTCTGGGAGGAAGATGCAGATGGGGGCTACAAGAACGTGCTTACCTGCCAGGACACCAAGGAGCGGCCAGCACCACTGAGAGGCGGGATTTTCGCTGATGATATGGGGCTTGGCAAGACGCTTACGCTGCTGTCCTTGATTGCAAGAAGTAAAGCTCCCAATGTGGGCGGGAAGAAGGCTAAAGGGGCTAAAAGGAGGAAGATTGATGGTGATGCAGAGCAGGCATCGCGGACGACACTTGTGGTGTGTCCGCCCTCGGTGTTCTCGTCTTGGGTGACACAACTTGAGGAGCACACAAAGGCAGGAAGCCTGAAGGTGTATATGTACCATGGGGAGAGGACAAAGGATAAGAAGGTGCTGTTGAAGTATGACATTGTCATTACCACTTACAGCATCTTGGGCACGGAGTTTGGCCAGGAGGGTTCACCGGTGAAGGATATCGAATGGTTCCGGGTGATTCTGGATGAGGCCCATCTGATCAAGAACTCTAAAGCTCGGCAGACTCAGGCGGTGACTGCTTTGAATGCACAGAGGCGGTGGGTAGTCACAGGGACACCAATTCAGAACAGCTCACTGGATTTGTACCCACTTATGGCATTCTTGAAATTTGAGCCCTTTTCAATCCAGAGCTACTGGCAGAACTTAATCCATCAACCCCTAGGGAAAGGGGATAAGGCTGGGTTGTCAAGATTACAAGTAAGTTAGGATGGTTGTCCCTTTCATCTCACACCGTTTTTGTCATTCCACAATTTTAGAACTAGAAAATATAGCCAGTAGACCTGCTCCGAGAGTTAGAAAGTTATCAACTCTGTTTCTTTGCTTGCAGTGCATATGTTCCTATAGGTTTTGGTCCTGTAATCTGTATGTGCTGTTGCTCATTACACTCCCCTTCCACTTCCCATCAACCCATCACACTGTGTTTACATGCATATTATCTTGTTCTGATCATGTCGGTTTTACCATTAATGTTTGCCGCTCTTCATTTCGCAAAAATAGTGAGTATTTTTATAATGGTTTTGGGAAAGGGATCTCAGATAGTTGATGCTTATCTTTCATTTCTGGAATGTAAATTTGTTGTCTGTTTATTGCAGAACCTCCTAGGTGCTATCTCATTGCGCAGAACCAAAGATACAGAGAGTGGAAGCAAGAGTGTGATTGCCCTTCCACCAAAAACTGTTGTAGCATGTTACATTGAGCTTTCTGCAGAGGATCAAGAGTTCTATGATCAGATGGAATTGGAAGGGAGAAACAAAATGCTGGAGTTTGGTGACAGAGATTCAATTTCGCGCAACTACTCAACTGTGCTTTTTTTCATTCTGAGGCTCCGCCAGCTCTGCAATGATGTAGCACTGTGCCCGTTAGACATGAAATCATGGTTTCCTACTAGCTCCATTGAAGGTATAGACTTGTCTGTTTTGTATTTACTATTTGTGCTTTAGGTTATGATAATATAATAACCCCTAATTTCAGATAATTGAGACTTTATTTGCCACATTTGAAAAACTATGTAATGATTGAAATCGAATCTTGTTGTTTCAAGAGTCATTGTATATTAGTATTTAAATGAAGCTTCATCTTACTTTCTCTGAAATAAAGACCATCATACTGTATTAGCATCCAACTAGCAACTACTGTTATATATTCAAAATGAACCAATTTCAGTAAGTGGATTGGTAGTTCATTTAATTTTTTTGACATATCGCAGCACTCTGTTTTTTGTCTAAGCTACATACCGAGTGACAGTCTTGCAGAAGAATTGTGATTATTTTTTCACCAGAACTGGATATCACTTTGTGCATAATAGTCCTGGTTGCTTTGCCTATGTACCTTTGTAAGCCAATGATACATTTGTTTATTGCAGTAATATCCCTAGACCTTGCAGTAAATTTGTTGATATTATCACGGCCGGCAAAAAACTTAGGTGTTACTCCATCCGTCCCAGAATATAAGGCAAATAAGTTTAGTCTAAAGCCAAATCCTACTAAGTTTGACAAAATATTTAGGAAAAAAATATCAACATCTACAATATTGAATGGACACATTGAGAAAATATACTTTATGGTGAATCTATTGATATTGATTTGGTATTGTAGATGTTCATATTTTTGTGTATAAACTTGTTAAACATGGAAGATGTTAACTTTTGACTAAACTTATATGCCTTGTATTTTGGGACGGAGGGAGTACCATTCAGAAAATGTTAAATCATACTTTTCTTTATTTTATTTATAAATCCCATACCAGTTAAGTTGAATATTTAGGTTAGGTTGAAAGATTTGTATCTGGGTCTACGTTCAAAGCTTAGCTATCCTTATCGGTTTTCTAGGTTTGTTGCATAAACTTCTTGAATAAGTAAGCATCATTTGCATGATAATTGATATACAGCTTCCACACCTGTTTTGAACTTTTAAAAATAAGGTTGCATTCAGGATCAGCATGAAATACTAACTGTTGTTAATATATTGATATATTCTACCTTCATGATGAAATCAACTGTTCCTATCCCTGTTCAATTATTCTTATCCCTGCTTATTTCCTTGCTGTATCTTACTGCAACACAAGTATGTCTATCATTGTAAGTGTACTTCACACTTTGGAAATATCCTGACTGTAACTTACAGAGAAACTGTTGCCTTTGTTGCAGATGTGGCTAACAACCCAGAGTTGTTGAAGAAGCTAGCCTCATTGGTTGACGATGGAGAGGACTTTGACTGTCCAATTTGCCTATCTCCTCCGTCTAAAACTGTGATAACAAGTTGCAGTCACATATATTGCCAAACCTGCATCCTAAAGATCCTCAAGAGCTCTAGTTCCCGCTGTCCAATCTGTCGGCGCTCCCTATCTAAAGAAGATCTCTTTATCGCTCCTGAGATCAAGCATCCAGACGAAGATGGCTCAGGCAGTCTTGGCTCTGACAAACCTCTGTCTTCCAAGGTGCAAGCCCTGCTTGAGCTACTGAAGCGTTCGCAGAAGGAAGACCCTTCATCGAAGTCGGTGGTCTTTTCCCAGTTCAGGAAGATGTTGCTTCTGCTGGAAGGGCCTCTGAAGAGAGCAGGCTTCAGCATACTGCGTCTCGACGGCTCCATGAATCCGAAGAAGAGGTCGGACGTCATCAAGCAGTTCTCCGTCGTTGGCCCTGACGCCCCGACCGTGCTGCTGGCCAGCCTGAAGGCTGCAGGAGCCGGCGTGAACCTGACGGTGGCGTCGACGGTGTACCTCTTCGACCCCTGGTGGAACCCCGGGGTGGAGGAGCAGGCCATGGACCGGGTGCACCGGATCGGGCAGACGAGAGCGGTGAAGGCGGTGCGGCTCATTGTGAAGGGCAGCATCGAGGAGAGGATCCTGGAGCTGCAGGAGAGGAAGAAGAAGCTGATCAGCGGCGCGTTCGGGAAGAAAGGCAAGGAGAACAAGGAGATGCGTCTCGAGGAGCTGCGCATGATGATGGGCTTGTAAGAGTGGTGGTAGTTTTGCACCCTAGTAGCAATGTTTCTCAATACGCCGTCTCACACAAGTGATGATAAGCTTAGCTCAGATTACGCTGCTGCTGCTCTGTCCCATGTAGTGAAGATGCATGAGAGCAAGGGGAAGAAGGGAGAGTTGCTGAAGAGATCCCCTGTCTTGTAGAACCTGGCTGTAGCATGTCGTATCGGTAATTCTGGTGTGTATGTATGCCTGTGATGCTAGACAGTAGCTAGCTATGTTCAGAAATGTAGTACTCCCTCCATCCCAAAACAGATGTCTTGGATTTGTCAAAATTTGAATGAACCTATATACTAAATAGTGTCTAGATTTATCTAAATTTTGACAAACCTGAACATCTATTTTAGGACGGAGGGAGTACATTTGTTCCGTAATTCTGGTATCGTGCGTGTTTGCTGAATGTTTCTCGATGATACCTAGTGCCTTCTTCTTGGCTTTGTGTTCTTCAGTTCTAAAGTAGGGGTTCTCTTCTCAGCATCCAGACGATGTAAAATAGGGCACCCAAATCAAGTGATTGTAAAAATTATACATCACCAATTTTTTTTACTTCACCGGTACAGTTTCTGCTTTTCTAGATGACGTATTTTAGTTTCTGCTTTTCCAGATGACGTATTTTAGTTTCATCTCGGACACTTCAAATTCAACAACTCAAAGTTAAATTCGAACATTTCTAATCATTTCAACGGTTTGACACACTCAAACTCGACTCCAACAGTAGATAGAACCAAAAATTAGACATTTCACTTCAACACCTAAACGATAAATAGAACTTCGACACTCCGACAAATCAACTTTGACACCTAACATCGACTCATAGAACCTAACCTAAAACTCATCATTGTCGTTACTGCTGAGATCATTTTAGAAATTCGAGTCCAACTCAGAACAGGAACCCGACGAGATGTCAATGGTGCGAGGGCCTACCGATGTCGACGCCGCATCCTCCTCCTCCACAACCTTCTTCACCTTCACGGCTTGTCTCGCCACGAAGTATGCTACCTCGTACTGCATGAGCTCCGGATGATCGCTAAACCCTCCTTCATCGCCGCCTCATCGAGGGTCGTGGACCCTAATTAGCAAAAAAAAAAGCCCGACGATTCTCCTTCTCCTTCTCGCGAGTGACCATCCGCACCGGCGGCGCGAGCGGCTCGGCCGATGCGAAGCTTCGCACCTCGAGGAAGTTCATCGCCGAGCGCGACAAGCCCAACGACCACATAGCCGGTGGAGGAGCGCGGACGGCGGATCCGGCGGTTTTAGGGTGGGGTGTCGGCAAGAATCGGCTACGGCGTGGCGGGCAGCTGCGGGTAACCAATTGAGCTGGCGGTTGGTGGCTCGCGTGGCTGGGTAGGTAAAAAAATTGTTTCACCTATTAGGTTTTCATCATTTGGGGCAAAAATATACCTCACGATGTAAAAACATTATTTCACCGTTTAGGTTTATATCACCTGTAGAAGAGATATTTTTTGCCCAAGTGATGTAAAAAGTTAGATTTTACATCACCTTCCCTATTATACATCACCTACTAGAGAAGCTCCAAATCCTTGGTTCTCTTCTGCTGATATCCCCGAAATACCTTGATATTCCTCTGCTTCCCGGTCAATATGACCATGTTTAGAGGGACAAAAATAGATATGCATAACGCGGTAGTACCAAACCTGCAGCCTGCTCATCATCATATCACCTTTTCCAGATTAACTCTCTCTCTCTCTCTCTCTCTCTCTCTCTCTCTCTCTCTCTCTCTCTCTCTCTCTCTCTGAGATGCAGCTGCAGTACAGGCAGAAGTTGCTCGGAAGCTCCCTCGACTGAACCGTGGTGACGATAGTTTCTAATTACACTCGCAAGTTTGAAAATTTGTGCTCGGAAGGTCTTCACCTTTTGAGCGATCGGTGAGACTCCTTTTGGATCGTCGGAAATAGCAAGCACTCACCAGTGTCACCACCTAGCAGCTGCCATATACCAAGCATCAGCGCGCGCGGCAGGGCACAGACCTGCAATGGCAATGGCGATCTCCCCGCTTTCCTCCTCCCGCGCCCTACTCTTGATCCTCCTCGTCGCCGTCATGCCAGTCCCTAGCGCCACTGAGCTGCAGCGCGTGAGCATCACGGGCACCGTCGCCGAGTGCTACCCAGTGCCGGTTCCCAGCAACGCCACTCTGTTCGGCGCGAGCGTCCTCTCCCTCCTCGCATCGCTCCCCTCCGCCGCCGCGCCTACGGGTTTCGCTTCTCTGCGCTCCGGCGGCGCGTTCGCTCGCGGCCTCTGTTTCGGCGAGGCCACGCTGCCCGCGTGCCACCAGTGCCTCTCCCTCGCGGCCACGAGCCTCACCTCATCCTGCGGCGCCAACACCCACCGCCGCGCCGGCATCTGGACCGACGGCTGCTTCGCCTCCTACGCCGACGCCAACGCCACGACGGCCAGCGAGGACGCCCAGCGCCCGCGCGTCATCTCGGTCCCCGCCGACGCGCGCGCCCGCAACGCCACCGCCCTGGACCTGCAGCAGCTCGGCGCCGTCGCGCAGTTCCTGGCGCCGCGCGCGGCCGCGAGCGACGGCATGCTGGCCGTCGCGGACACGCCCGGCGTGGCGTGGGACTACGCCACGCGGAGCAACGTGCGCGTGCTGGCACAGTGCGCGAGGGACCGCACCGCGGCGGAGTGCGACCGGTGCCTCGAGTACTCGGCGCGCGTGGCGGCAGCGTGCTGCTGGGGACTCGATCCATGGCGCGACGGCGTGGCGGCCGCCGTCGTTGGGTTCAACTGCTACCTCCGCTTCGACGTCTCGACCGTGCCCGTGCCTCTCCGACAGAGAATCGGTAAGCAGAGCAACTCTACTCTTCTTCATTCATTAACCAGTTGAGCTGACACTGGATACTGTCCACAGGAATGGTGGCTAACGACCATCTTACCTTGACCGTCGTGTTGGGCGCACTCGTGGTGGTGCTGGTCGTGGGAGGTGTGGTGAGATTGGTTCAGAAGATGTACTATTGCTGGATGGTGAGGAAGATCAGAGCTGCCAACAACGCCAGGAACGTAGCAGCAAGATCAGGTAATCTGCCGTGTGTTTCCCTTCTCTTTCTTTTTTTTCCTCCAAAAAATTGCTTGTTTGGACAACCAAACACTGTTGCAAATGTTCTCCAGGATCAGATCAGATTACTGTTCCTACTGATCTTTATTAGCTTGGTTGCAAGATGCAGAAGATGAAAGATGCCTGACATGGAAAAAAATTCACTTTTTTTCAACCAGAAAAGCGAATAAATGACTTGTGCCTAATAATAAATTCTTTTGCGGAACGTAGTTTTTGCACTTAATTTTTCCCACACAAATTAAACATTGTCTAAAAGAATAGTTTGTACCTTTGTTCAGTCTTGTTTTGTTACGATTGCTCACAGATCGTTCTGACATTTTACATGTCGTCTCCTTGCAGCAGCGGCCGCGGCGGCAGGCCCCCAGGTGCGGGTGGAGCTGGTGCGCGTCGTCAGGGCGCAAGCTTAGCATTGGATTGGATGGTGGTACGAGCAAGAATGGGGGATCTAGCTAGCTGATCAGGACATCATCGTGTTTCCCTTATGCTTTCGTAGTTAAGCAGTTAATGACCTATCCCTGATGTTCATGTTGATGTTGATGTTGAATTGTTGATGCCGGACTTAACGATCCAGAGACGAGCATCCGCGATTCGAATCTTAATTAGTTCTTGGAAGGTATTAGTCCTTGATAATGGCATGCCATCATCGGTGCCGGCGTTTAGCAGCCGAGGTACTACGGCCGGCCTCCGGCCTCCGGGAGGTTGCATGGGCGGGAGCAAGGCCAACTCCAATGGCCCCGCATTTTGGACATCAAATTCGTCCGATTTTATCCATTTGCGGAAGGACAGTCTGTTCGGGCTAGTCCGGTTGCGATGGCCCGTCAAACGGCCACTCACTGTAAAAAGAAGTATAGAAAAAAACCATCTAAAAACAATTAAACAATATTAGAAAAAGGTCCTAGTTCTGCCCCCCTGGTCACAAAATATCAAAAAAAAGTCCCAATATTATGGGGTGTCATGGCGTGGAAAGGAACCGGCCGGCGTTGTTGGCTGGCTGGCCGGTCGGCGATTGGTCCCGCGGGTGCGTGCCGCCTATTCCTCCTCCTCGTCGTCGATGACGATGAAGACTTGATGCGGTGGCCACACGCTGCTCTGGACCGGAGCGGGAGGCGGTGCCGGGAGCGCGGGCGGCGCAGGGGCATCTGGGCCTGCGCGGCCACCCAGGATACATGGAGGGCATGGGCTGTGTCGTCCCACTGCTTCTCCTCCTCCAGCTACGTCGCGAGGATGGCGGCCTGGAGATCCTCCTTCTCCGTCATCTGTCGGGGCTGCGGCTCCGGCTCCTCCTTGATCACCATCTGGTCAGGCCAAGGCCAAACCTCGGACTCGACGATGTCGGCGCCTCTGTAGCGCGACCAGTCCGAGATGCGACGCTGCGATGGTGGGAATTGGAGGCTACCGTCGTCAACGTCGTCCTCCACGCCAGAGTCCTCGTTCGACTCCTCCCAGTAGTCCTCCTTGTCTTTGTCGAGGTTGTCGAGGTGAGCCTCGATTGTGTCGCGCCGCGCTGCGTGCTCCGCCTCGAACCACCGGTCCTAGACCGGGGAGTGGATGGCGTAGGCCGGATCCTGCCGTAGGTCTGACGGGAAATCTCGCGGCGGCGCGCAGGGATTGAGCCTGGGATGTCCGGCATAGGAATGCGGGCGCCGTTGAGATGCCACCCGGACAAAATGTGCATGTCCGGCCACGGGCAGGGCATGCCTGCCTCGGCGAGCGTGCACACGGCGTCGAGGCTCACGTACACGCGTCGCTCGGAGCGCGGGCGTGACAGCTGGCACGCCGGTGGGCCGCGGAAGAACGAGAAGGAGCCGCGCCTTGGCGGCGATGGCCGCTGCCTACGGAGGAGCCATCCTCGTGGTCGTTCCGGCCAGGCTGGAAAACCAGTCCTTCCAGCCTCCTTTTGTCATCGGGGCCGGCGACAAAGTGGAGTGTGGATGGGGACGACGACGCGGTCCTACTAAAAAGGACGCGGTCTGTCCTCTGGGACACCGCTAGGTAGAACCAGAAGAAGATTCGGGTGAACACGGTCGGATGAGGCCGGTGTCCATTCCACAGCATTCCAGCCCTAGGTTGGGATCCGGTTTGCATAGAAACGGACCATGACGTTCTGTCCTCTCCATTTGTGGGTGCGCTTTGGGCCGTGGGTTTGTCTGATAGGACCAGTTCGGACACGTGGAGTCCGTATACGGGGGTGTTGGAGTTGGCCTAATATCTTTTGTGATATGTCCTGGCCGACCTCCAAAAGGTTGGAGTTAAATCCATGGTTAGTCATTGAACTTGCTTAGCAAAGTCAATACGATCATTGTACAACAAGAATACGAATTGACGGTCACTGGAGACACGTCGAACGGTCACGCATGGTCACTGGGGCAATTTTGCTGAGTATTTGCTGATGTAGCGAGTTGTAGGACCCACCCTGAGATAACTTAACACATACGTACTAACATACACATGCAGGAGGGTTCTTTTTTCAAAATTGCAATCTCCTCCCGTGCTCTCCCTTATCCTCTTACCACCGCCACCAACGTCCTCCTTCCCATCGCCCATCCTGTAGCAAGCACCGGAAGCCACCCGCTCCGACCAGGACAACCCCACCGCCTCTGCCTCGCTCGGCTCCATCCACACCTAGCTCGCTTCGCGCAGTAGCCCCGCATGCGCGCCCTCCACACCCCAGCAAGCTACCTCGCCTCCACATCCCGCACGGTCGATCGAGGTCAACAAAAATCCGGCGCCGCCGCTGCCTATGGAGCAAATGGTGCGGCCTCCCCGCCTCCCAATGTCGCCCTCCCTACGCATGTTCCCCACACCGCCCCCAGTCCTCCCTGGCCCGATCCTCGATTTCCGACAGTGGCGCCTCCCATGATCTTCTCAGTGACGTGCTTGGCCTCCTTCCGCCATCCTCAAATTTATCGGAGAGGTGCGACATATGATGACTGCAAGTTCATAGATCGTTTGTAGATAGTTTCAAAATAAAGATATTGATCCCACAAGGAGTAGGAGTCTGAAGTCTAATATATCTTAAATTAAATACTAAAATAAAATGCTAAATAAAATTCTAAGTAATAAGATAAAACGCGATTGTTGTATAAAAAGATATTTTTAGGTTTTCAAATAAGAGAACAATGACTAAACTAAAGCTGTAAGTAAACAAGAGCATGCGATTATGATTACGAAGGTTTGCAAGATGATGGAAAGAGTTCTCAGGGAGTAGTGGATCCACCGCTAGTTATTAGAAAGAGTGATTAAAATTATTATAATGAATAAGACCAATTATGATATGTGTGAGAGGAGCTCCATATATGGACGAATAGGAAGCAACCACTGCTCACATCATCCGTCATAACCACATCAAACAATAGCCAACAACCATCGTGATACTGCGCTATTAAGGGATTTCTCGCGTGGCATGGACATGGTTTGATGAGTTCTTCTTGATTCCCCAAGTTAGTACGTAAAGAATGACAACTACTTTATAGTCACTGACGAGGTTTCAACTCGTCAATGCCCATTGTTATGGACTTGGGTTTTGGAGAAGATGGAGATGCTAGAAGCCACGAGATGGTTAACAGGCAAGCAATACGGGGACATGAGGTTTACCCAGGTTCAGGCCCCCTGAGGTAAAAACCTACTCCTGCTTGTGTGTTCTTGATTACGGCGGAACCGAAGGTTACAGGGGGTGCGCAGATGCGATCTGGCGTGAGGTGTCTGTATGAGGTGAAGAGATCATTCTCGTCGTGCCCTCCTGGCCTTTATATAGATAGGTCAGGTTCCGAGGTAGGTCGAGTCGGTTACAAGTTAGGGTTGAACCCTTTGAAATTCTATCTATAGCTAGTCGTGTCCTTCAAGGAGTCAAACTTGTAATGGGATTGGGCCACCCAAAATCTTCTTGGGCGGCAAGTCTTTACGTGGGCCTTCCCTCGGGTGAACCGGGTATACCAATGTGAGGCACCCGTAGGGTATATCCATATCAGTAGCCCCCAAGTGTTCAGTCGAATTGTAGATTCGACTGGAGACTCTATAATATTTTGGATGCTTCTCATTCGAACCTGTTTTTATGAATAAGCATGTCAGTCTCATAGGGATTGTTGATACGTGTGCCTGACTCATCTGATGGATCAGGTCAGTTAAGTGTCATTCGACAAAACAACAAGATCTTCTTCAGATTCGAGTCCCGGGACTCAAACCCAGAACAATGCTGGCGTGATTCGAATCAAGCCGTGGAGGTCTTACAGGAGTCGAATCCCAGTGTTTAAGTTAAGTACCCAACGCGTCCGTCGGGATTTTTCATCGTGCCTGCTGACACGGTATGTTACTGGCAGAGCGCATTCAGGTGCGATACCAGGCCATCAGATTATATCTAAAGGGCTTATCTTTGCGTCGTAGACACAACATGCGAATATTTATCACCGCGAAGGTGCTTCGGGTGACCAAGGAGACTATTTATCACTTAGCGTTAATTTGGGCAAAGTTGTCAAAAAGATTTTTATCATACTTGATCCGAATAGTTCATAGGATGCACGACCAGCGCTCCTTATAGGAGTAGCCCCCCGAATGTCTGTTCGAGTCGCAGACTCGAGCGGAGACTTTAGTTCCTTCATTTGTGGATGCTTTGATTATCTGTCCAAAGGACGCATTTTTTCGAATGCGCGACCAGCGCTCCCTATGGGAGTAGCCCCCGAGTCCGTAGTGGAGTCGCAAACTCGACGTAGGACTCAAAGATTTCTTCGAGGTGCTGTTACCATTGTAGTTCTCAGGTGCGCGGCCAGTGCTCCTGATAGGAGTAGCCCCCGATTAGTTGGTTGAGTCGTAGACTCGAGTAAGTACTTTATGTTCAGTCGAAATCTTCGAGCCATTGCTGGCTTTGTTTTGATGACGTCATTGCTAACAATTGGTGAGATCAACCGTCTGCGGTAGGAGAGGCAATGCGATGGGACGATTGTGGGTCCCACCGCCTGACTTGAATTTGACTAGTCACGCATAATCATGGCGGAAATTACGCCGTCTCCTCGATTTCCGTGCATAGTGGGCGGTGTTCTTGCGACGGTTCAGGTTGTTGTTGACACGTGGATGGTGAGATCTAGGGCATGCATTAGGGCTTCTGCATCGATGGCTCCGCTTCATCGTCCTCGCCCTTTTATACTGTGGGGAAAAATAGAGAAGTTTACCCCTTCGTCATTTGCTTCTATCTTCCACCATTGCTACCATTTCCTAAGCTCCTGCGCACTGGACATCCTCCATGTCTTCCCTTCCTCCAGTCTTCGCTCGCACCGCCACGCTCGCCGCTCCTCGATGGGCAAGACGAATAAAAGCTCCTCCACCGCAGCGGGCTCGAGCGCCGCCGACGCTGCCAAGAAGGTTGCCGCTCCGAGCCGGGCCATCGATGGCGGGTGGCGGCGCACGGAGATGAGGGAGTCGGACTTGCGCAAATTGCGTGAGGCCGACTTAATTTCCATGACCAAGGGTGACGCCATCCTGCCGGATCAGGAGGTAATCCCGCGCCCACCCGAAGGGTTTCGGGTTATGTTTTTGTGTTTGTCATCCGCGGTCTCTCGTTGTCCACCAACGAATTTCTTCGTGGGCTCCTTTTTCTCTATGGGATTCAGCTTCATCATTTGTCTCCCAATTCTCTTCTCCACATCGCCTGCTTCATTACTCTCTGCGAGTGCTGGCTCAGTATCGAGCCTCACTTTGGCCTCTCCCGGAGACTCTACTCCATGAAGAGGCAATCTGGCACCGGTGGTGTTTACCCACTAGGAGGGTGCGGTATTTCCATCCGCTCCTCTGTCTAGTTCTTCTCTTTTTTATCTTTGCGAGTCCGTCCAGCAGTGGCGAAGGAAGTGGTTCTATATCCACGACATCAAGATGGACGGTCAGCATTACAGGCTCGCTCCCTTTGACTCCACCCAGAAGATCATCCGAAAGCGTTCATGGTCAAACGACATTTTGGAGGGTGAATCCGAAGAGGTGGAGAAGCTCTACAAGCTGGTGAGGCCCTTCAGCTGGTGCCAGGCAAAGAGGTTGATACTTCCCATTTGCATCACCATTCTATATCATAATTTGCCTCTATTCATTGATATATTTCTTATTAATAGGTGTTACTTATGTCTTTTCCTCTATTTTTGCATGTTGGATGATTCTTGGAGGATGGACTGCCGGAGTCAGGTTTCTGATGGAAAAAGAGGTGTTTTGATGCAATTTCGCGAAGATCAGAAAAATACCGGAAAAATATTGGAAAATTATATTTTCCCAGAAGATGAAGGAAGCCAGAAGGGGAGTCTTAGCTGGGCCACAGGGGGGCCACACCCCCCTAGGCGCGGGCCCACCCTGGGCTGCGCCTAGGGCAGGTGTGGCCCACCTGGCCGGCCTCCGACTCCGCCCTCTCGCCTATATATTCCTCTCGGAACCCTAATACCAGGAGAGCGACCATAGAAAGTTTTCCACCGCCTCTGCGAGGCGGAAAACACCAAGAGAGAAAGAGCTCTTCGGCAGACAGATTTCTGCCGGGGAAATTCCTTCCCGGAGAGGGGAGATCGTCACCATCAACACCATCATCAAGCTAGGCTTGATCAGATTCATCATCATCATCCACACCATCATCTCCACCAGCACAATCATCACCACTCCATACCATTGTAACAATCGTGTTGGATCTTGCATTAGTTCTTAGGGGAAACTTTCTCGGTGTTGATTACTATTGTAGTTGATGCTTGTGAGTGGAACCATTGGATTATTGTTTATGTTCAGATTTTTATCCATCACCATATCATCTTTGATCTTGATCCATATGATGTCTTGTGAGTAGTTCAGTTCTTGAGGACATGGGAGAAGTCATGTTGTTAGTAGTGGATTTGTGTTGAGATATTATTCAATGGTTTAGTATTTAAGTTGTGGTGCTATTCTTCTAGTGGTGTCATGTGAACATTGACTACATGATACTTAACCATTTATGGGCCTAGGGGAATGCATTGTGTATTTGGATACCAATTGTGGGGTTGCCGGAGTGACAGAAACCTAAACCCCCGTTAGGACACCATTGCACAAGGGAGCGTAGGATCTCAGAGTTTAAGGATGTGGTTAGGTTTATATCTTAATTGCTTTCCTATAGTTGCGGATGCTTGCAGAGGGTTTAATAACAAGTATGCATTAGTACAAGTAATGTCGGTAAATTAGCACAGGTTCACCCACACCACACTTACAACACCAAAGAAGAGTACTTAGCTATATGAAGCGAAAGCACTTGACAGAATTCCCATGTGTCCTCGAGAACGTTTGGTCCTTATAAGTATTTCGACCGGCTTGTCCTTTGCTAAGAAAGGATTGGGCCACTTGCTGCAGTTGTTCGTTGTCTTTATTACTTGCACTTTGTTTTGTTGCTTTATTAGAAAACTCCTAAAAATCCGTTTGCTAAGTATTTACAGAGATTTCCTACTACATACCACTAGTCAACACCTTTTGCTCCTTGTTGGTATCGACACTCCTATCTATCGAAAGTACTACAATACACCGCCTATACTTGTGGGTCATCAGAGGTCAACGGTGTTGATATAATTCACACATTCCTCAAGCGTCAGGTGCAGCAGCTCCAAGCGAGGGCGCGCCTGATGTTTTTGTATGCTGGCGCCAACGACCCGACAAGGGTTTTGCCGGAGGAGATGTCTTCGGCTGACCTTGATAGGGCGCTTCAGCCTCTACTGAAGTATAAGGCTGAAGAGGATCTTCCGGGGAAGTCTCTCACTCCCCCCTTCAATGCCAAGAAAGTAGTTCCCTAGGTGAAACCTGTAGTTGCATGTAATGCTTTTCGAGTACTTGTTGTTTGTTACTGATAACTCACTTTGTCTTTTGTCTCCAATTTGCAGGACTATAAGGTAGCGGGAATGATGCCCCCTCTGCCTGAAAAGTACTCAGCTGTACCAGACAATGAGGAAGCAGATTCTGAGTCCGAGATCCCCCCTGCGCAGTCACCTTCCTTGGAATCCCCTGAGCCTAGCGAAGGACGCACTCGAAAGAGGTCCCGGAGCGAGACTTTGGATGGGGCGACGCCGCCAACACCGAAGGGGCCGTCCTTCCTCGAGCATCATGGCGGTGATGAAGGTGCAACCTCCGTTAGGACACCATTGCACAAGGGAGTGTAGGATCTCAGAGTTTAAGGCTGTGGTTAGGTTTATATCTTAATTGTTTTCCTGTAGTTGCGGATGCTTGCAGGGGGTTTAATCACAAGTATGTATTAGTCCAAGTAAGTTCGGTACATTAGCACAGGTTCACCCACACCACACTTACAACACCAAAGAAGAGTACTTAGCTATATGAAGCGAAAGCACTTGACAGAATTCCCATGTGTCCTCGAGAACGTTTGGTCCTTATAAGTATTTCCACTGGATTGTCCTTTGATAAGAAAGGATTGGGCCACTTGCTGCAGTTGTTCGTTGTCTTTATTACTTGCACTTTGTTTTGTTGCTTTATCAGAAAACCCCTAAAAATCCGTTTGCTAAGTATTTACAGAGATTTCCTGCTCCATACCACTAGTCAACACCTTCTGCTCCTCGTTGGGATCGACACTCCTATTTATAGAAAGTACTACTATACACCCCCTATACTTGTGGGTCATCAAGACTATTTTCTAGCGTCGTAGTCGGGGAGTGAAGCGCTATTGAAGAGTGGAACTGGTAAAGGAAACTTCTACTGTGAGTATTGCTTTTTGTTTCTGTTTGTTACTTTGTTTCCAAAATGGATAACCCACTTGGTTTTCTGTTTAGGAAAACTACTACCACTGTTAGGTTAGTAGATGAACCACCGCCTGTTGAGATAGATCCTTTTAAAATACCTACAAGTATTGTTGATCGTGTTATGGATAATTATTATTTTGGGGATGGAACTGTCCATCCTGGTAATCATTTGCTTTTTATCCATGAATTATGCGGGTTGTTTAGGTGTGCAGGTATCACAACTGAACAGGTGAAGAAGAAGTTACTCTCTATATCCTTGAAAGGGAGAGCTGAAGAATGGTATAAGCTGCTGAAGAATGGACAATCCATGGAATGGGAGGAAATAGCTTCTCTCTTTTATTCTAAATTCTATCCTCCCAGTGAGATTCATAAGCATAGGAATCTGATATATAACTTTTGGCCTCGTGATGGAGTGAGTATAGCTCAAGATTGGGGGAGATTGAAGTTACTTATGCTTAAATGTCCTATTGATGAACTCCCTAACAATATTATTATCAATAACTTTTATGCTAGGCTTTCTCTTCATGATAAAGATTTACTAGATGCTTCTTGTGCTGGATCATTCACCCGTATGAAGGAAGAAGCTAAATGGGATCTCCTAGACCGTGTTCAAGAGAACACTGAAGCTTGGGAGAATGACAAAGGAAGAAAGTCAGGTATAAATTATGATTATGAATGCATAAAATCATTTATGGGAACTGATGACTTCCATGATATTAGTAATGAGTATGGTCTTGATTCTCAAGTCCTTGAAAAGTGTTTTAAGTCCTTTGCCTCTGTAACACCCCGTCCACTAGGCCCGGGGGGTGTCACTCCTGATAGCTTAATAGAATTTCTCTAGGCCAAGCACGCTTAACCTTAGAGTTATTTTCGAATGAGCTTCCGGAAAAGAAGTTGCAACTTGTTGGTATGGGTTTCCTATTAATCCTATTGAGCCATGCGCCAGGGTCTCACATACACCCACCCTTAGATGATCGACGTCCTCGTCGATCAACCACAAGCCAAGAATGTCCCTTCTTGGCACACGTCTGTGCATCCAGTGTCGGCACCGCCCATGTAACCGCGAGGGTCGACTCTGATACCACTTGTAACACCCCCGGTCACTCTGGACCGACGGCTATCACTTCTGGCAGCTCAATAGGATCTCTAGACTAGCCCCACAGACCAACACTAGTCTTTTCTGCGCACTTTGTCCTCACTCATGCGCACCCGGTTACCCACTTCCTGGTCGGTCACCCATCCTAGAATTTCTCTAGGCCAAGCATGCTTAACCTTAGATTTCTTTTCGAATGAGCTTCCGGAAAAGAAGTTGCAACTTGTTGGTATGGGTTTCCTATTAATCCTATTGAGCCATGCGCCCTGGAGAAAGTACCATGCTCCTTATAAGGACATAGTTACCCATGTTCCTGCTAGCATAGAAGTGTGTACTGTTGATCCTATTTTGCCTGAACCTTATGTTGAGAAAATCCCTTTTCCTTCTAAGATAAAGGAACATTCTATCATAGCTAATGTGGTTAGCAAAAGTGCAAAGAAAACTGTGGAACCCGATGAGCAAATTAATATTGAACCTGTGGTAGCTATTGCGAAAGATCTTGTCACTAGAAATATAGAGGATGAGCATATTGTCTTCTATGAATATGCTTCTAATATTCTCTCTCATCCTAGAAAATCTAGTGTTCCTATGCATTCTGTTAGAATTGGTGATCATTGTTATTATGGTTTATGTGATATTGGTGCTACTTCTAGTGCTATTCCTTATGAGCTTTACAGGGAAATTAGGCATGAAATTGGTCCTTGTGAGCTTGAGGACATTTATGTGATTATTCACCTTGCCAATAGAGAGACAGTATGTCCCACTGGCATTGTAAGAGATGTGGAGGTTCTTTGTGGTAAGATTAAATATCCTGCATATTTTCTAGTACTTGGTTCTGAAGCTAGTAAAACCTATCCTATTATCTTTGGTAGACCCTTCTTGAATACTTGTGGGGCTATCATAGATTGTAGGAAAGAAAAAGTTTTGACTAAGTTTGATGGAGAGTCTTATGAGTTTAATTTTTCCAGATTTGCTAAAACTCCTTATGAAAATGAACTGCCTAATGAGGATTTCAGGGTTGAACAACTTTCTGCTATTTCTCTTGCTCCTAACAATGCCTTGCAGCAATTTATGGAAGATCATGAAAGAGATGTATTCATGAAGGAAAGAAATGAGATTGACATGGTTTTCGTTCTTCGGCCTAAGCAACTTAAGCATAATCTACCCGTGGAAGATTTGGGTACCACACTACCATCTAAAGGGGACCCAGTTTTCGAATTAAAACCTTTACCTGATAATCTAAAATATGCTTATCTTGATAATAAGAAAGTATATCCTATTATTATTAGTTCTAAACTTTCAGGAAAGGAAGAAAGGTTACTAGAAGTACTGAAGAAACACCGAGGAGCTATGGGTTATACTCTTGATGATTTAAAAGGAATTTCCCCCACTATATGTCAGCATGCTATTAATATAGAACTCGATGCAAAACCAGTTGTTGAGCACCAACACCGTCTAAATCCTAAGATGAAGGATGTGGTAAGAAATGAGGTATTAAAACTCCTTGATGCTGGTATTATTTACCCTATTGCTGATAGTCAATGGGTTAGCCTTGTTCATTGTGTTCCCAAGAAAGGGGGAATAACTGTTGTGCCTAATGAAAATAATGAGCTTATACCCCAAAGAGTAGTGGTTGGGTATAGGATGTGCAATGATTTTAGAAAGGTTAATAAAGTTACTAAGAAAGATCATTATCCTTTCCCCATTATTGATCAAATGCTTGAGAGGTTGTCCAAAAAGACTCACTTTTGTTTTCTTGATGGTTATTCTGGGTTCTCTCAAATTATTGTGAAAGCACAAGACCAAGAGAAAACCACTTTCACTTGTCCTTATGGCACTTATGCTTATAGGCGTATGTGCGGTGACCCAGCATACCACTGCATGTGTAGTACACTATAGTCGTTGACATGACATCTACAGAACACCGTTCCGTAAATATCACATCCCTCAGAGTGGTACAACAGAAACATTGCGGGTCCATATTACAAATGTACACACATCATTATTATTACAATAACGGAAGTTCAAGACTTCCAAAAGATCCAACTTACAAACCAAAATATAGTGTTCAACGGAATTTAAAAAGTAACAACTCCGACTAGGAGTTGAGCTCAACAGCTTATTCTATAGAGTTCATGCTGCTCGGCTCCGTTAGTTACTACTAACTAGATATTTAATTGGGCTCGTTCTCATCGACACCGTAACGGATTTCGTAATCCACTCCTTTAACTCCTCCAGACAGATCAGGTTCCTCGTAGAACACATATTCTTGGCATTCGGCTGCATACATTAGCACGTCTTCGGGATCCTCAGAGTCTAAGCAAGGGATCAAAGGAAAGGATGAGTAACAGGGTTACCCAACAAGTTCATTATATGCAAAGAGGAAAGTTTGATGCTCTAACTACCACCTCGGATTATAAATCCTTGGCACTATGCAATTTTTGTAAATCTTTCTTCAAAGATTGATTTTATTCTGAAAAACTATGACAATCAGCCTTCACAGGTTGACCAGAACTTTCATGGAGTTCCTTTCCTGCCGCGTTCGTAGCTCCTTCCCGGAACAGGGGGTAACAAGTTACAGTTCTTACACTCTGTAGAGGTGCGTTACTTTACCCATGAGAGATCAACTCCTTGTTGCACAACCGGGCGTACTTTCCCGTCCACGATTCCATGATGTGGGGCCCAGTAGTTGGTCCAAGCCAATCACTGCCCCCTTCGCGACCCCGCATGCCTCCTTGGTGTACACCATGCCCACATAATGAATTACGGCAATGGTTTGTACAAACCGTTAGATGCCAGAACTATCGTGGGACAATGAGGGTTCCCACCCAGATGCTTCATATCCTCTATGAATTACCAATTAATATGCACGCTACGAGGATAACAACCATGACCTGCACATCCGGCTTCATGCGAGAGGAAGAAGATACAGCTGACTTCTCTGTCCCGTTCCAAATCTCATGGCTAACGCGTAATATATGGCGCTAGAATCACTGATGTCAGGGGTTATTAAGTCCCTACTTGATCATTATTGTTGCAAATAGAACCCTAAGTTCTATTGCTCCATTATATCATCACTTAGGATGATATCTATGATTTATTTATTGATGAAAATATTTTTTTCTTTCTTTTATATCATATATGATAACACACAATTTGCAAATACTTTGATAAAGACTCATCAAAGGACATGAGCAAGTGATGAACTTGCCTTTTGATGGCAAGGTAGTGAAGTCTGATGCTTGCACTGGACCTTGAGCTTCTAGTTCTACAAAAACATCATTATTGCCCGGTAAGGACAATATTTAAAGAAGCAAAATGATTATGCAAGTAATGTAATGCATTTTTTAATTCTATATGCATTTTCCTTATATAAGGTGCCCTTTTAATCAAGCATTTATAAATATTATATTTTTATATTTGTTGCATATATTGAATTATTTTATTTTATTTCCCTTTTTATTTGATTTTTATTGATTTAATAATTCTTTTAGGAATTATCCATTATACATTAAATTTATTATTAAATATTTATTTAGTATTTTTCAAAAATACTTTAATATTAATAAATAATGAAAGTGATTTTTATTTATTTTTATCATCTTTCAATAATTTTGTAAAATTCCATAAGGAATATATAAATTACAAAAATCTTATAAAAATTTAAAAGTCTAAAATTTTATATTTTATTTTATTTGGTTAGAGTGGATTATTTTTAATCAAAAAATATTTTATTTATAATTTTTGGACTTTTATTTTATTGTCTTTTCCAATTGATCAAAATAGTTTATTAAACAACTTGGGCCGGCCTTTGGGCTTATTGGGCCAGTGTGGCCATATAGGGCAAGGTCAAACTTCCACCCCGAAGGGTTTTGGCCCACCTAGCCCAGTCTCACTGTCTTCTCCTCATTCTCACCCTCTCCTCTTCCTCGACCCGGCAGGCTCTAGTGCCGCCGCTGGCGATGTCCACTGTTGTGGCTTTCCATGGCCGCTGCCGTGGTGCAGGGCGAGAGGTTTGCGACGCCGCTGGTTCGTCTAATCCAACTCGATTTGGCTCCGGAGCTTCCCCGTGGTCAGGTTCACCCCGTTCCCGAACCCTAGGGTTGGGGAAAGGTGCTATCGCCGCCGCGGTCCCGCCTGTGGTGGTGTGCTGGGTTTGTGTGCTGCTGTGGCTGCCGTCGTGGCCGGTGCAGGTTGCAGCACCCTCTGGGGTGCTCCCTGTGCTGCCGCGGTTCGTCGGCCAATCTCCTTCCTCTTCGATTTGTCAGCGAGGACCTCGGGTAAGTTGTTTCTCTGGTTCTTGTTCATGCTACTGCCATGAAGCTCTCTCTATGTATCTAGTGGCTTCTCATGCCTAATGACTATGTGATGATTGGGTTCATCTCTGGATTAGGGTTCTTGATTTGATTAGGGTTCATAACCATGTGTTGATCATATCCTTGATGCTTTAGATTTAATGGTGATCATACTTGAGCATGGAGAATGATTGTTTGTTGTGGATTATGATTGGTAGTGGCTTGTTTGATTTATTCTAGTGGTGATTCACTATGATCCTATGCTAGTGTTTCTATGGAATCACTGATTGGAAATGTTGTTGATCTGAGAATGGTCTCTACTGTCAGAATGCTCATACTGACAGTAGTTTTCTCTCAGTAGTTGCTTACTGCAATTATAATGGTAGGCTTGTTTGAGATTATACATACTGAATCAAATCATTACATGTAATGATTTCTGTGGATGTATAGATGAATTTAATGTTGATTCCTGGCACTTGGCTTCAGGAAGATGATATGTATTGGTTTGTCCTTTTTTTCTGTGGAAACTAAGCAAGATTGGTTTTAGTTCATTTCGAACCTGTCCTTGTTATACCATTATGATCTGGCACACAAGTGATTGAGTTTTATTTTTGGGCTTAGCTTGAAAATGCTTGTGATTAATACTGGCAAGATAAAATGAAAGCTTTTCTTAACTTTCCTGCCTATGATGTTGGTCTGAGGCTCTAGGATTTAATTCCTAGTTAGTTGAGCAATTAGTTTGTTTGAAACTTGTAGGATTATAGGTGCTACTCTCTCTCTGGGAGAAGTGCCCTGATCTGATAAGATCAAATTAAGAATGATCTAAGTTGCAAAATTAACACTAGACTCTGTGATGCTGGTCTGAGAGTTTAGTGCTTGTGGCTGAGTTTGATTTCTTATCTTTATACTTGAAATGTCTAGGATAGATTCACCTATCTTGGGTGATTATTGAGAGATCATTTCATAAAGCAACACATGCTTTTGTTTATATAATATGATGAAATCATGTGATGGTTTTATGAGGCTCACCACGAAATATGATGTTGGTGTAGTAGATTGATGATGATGATCTTGATCTTGATCTGCTTTTGCTGGGCTCCTGAGCTTGCTCTTGAACTTGCCTACTCCTCCTAGCTTCTGGGCTTGACCTTGCTATCCACCAGATTCATCCCCTCCTTATGTCACCATCCTGGTGATGTTTGTGTGATCTGGGTTGGTCTGGTTTGGCTGTTGTTCTTGCTGTCTACCCTGGCTGTTCTTGTGTGATGTGTAGTGGAGTGATGCACTAGTGCTCCCCCACGGCCGTGCTGTGGTTTTGTGTGATTTGGCTATGCTTGTGAGGTCGACAGCACACCATTTGCATGCTGGTGCGTGTCCAGCTTGTGTGCCTGCTATGCACTTGTGGATAGGTTCAGAAATTTTGAACTTACCATTACCAGCTTACTTTCACCTGGCTGGTGAATTGATCCCTCTTGGCTGTCATTTGCATTCTGGCTTTGAATTTATGAAAGATGAAATCTTTCATATTGGTGAAACTTGCCCCTTTTTATAACATTTCTCAATGATGAGTTTGTCAAGTGCACTTCACTGACATATCTGAGAGAAATATACTAACACTAATCTTATTTTGTTTCTATTTAGTCTTCGTTTTGCAGGTACAAAGATAAAGATGAAGATTTAGTGTAGATTTAGATATAGGATAGTTAGTAGATATTCAAACGTAATTTTTATTCTTTTGTAATTTTTCTTTTATTATTCTTGTAATCTTTATTTTATTCAATTGTAATAGAGATTATATTATTATTAATAAAGAATATTCTTATTCTTTATTCTTTTTTACATTGTGAAGTTTGGAATGACTTCAGTAGGTTTCATTCTTTGTAACTTGTTTATGTATTAATCATATGAAATGAATTTCATATTCAATATTGTTAAGATTTAAGTTATAATACTTATTTCTTAATTAATTTAAGATTCAAATCTTATACCTAAATCATTTAAATTATAATTCAAATACATAAGTTTAAAATTCAAATTCATTTTAAACACATATCTCCTTAAGATCATCTCAAAGTTTATAACAATCATACTTTAAGACTAAACCTAATCTCAAAGTATGAAAGAAACATTGATCACTTAGGTTTTTTTATTTGGCGAAAATTTTACCCACATTTTCACGAATGAATGCATGCAACAATTCATATTGCTAAATCTACCCTTCGTTAGGTCCTAAATACTGGGATGTTACAGACTTCCCCCCTTAAATTAAACTTCGTCCCGAAGTTTGTCGAGATATACCTGAATAGTTCTGGATAAGCTTTTCTTAAATCCTCTTCTTTCTCCCATGTGGCTTCCCTCTCAGGGTGATGTTCCCACTGAACCTTGCAATATTTGATTGCTCTGTTCCTCAATCTTTTCCGGTTTTCTTCCAGAATTTTACAGGGCTTTTCAATATAAGTCAGGTATGCTTGTAGTTCTATCTCTTGATGTGTTATTGCATCATCTGGAACTTTCAAACATTTGCGAAGTTGTGACACATGGAAAACATTGTGCACTTGAGCCAATCTTGATGGTAACTCTAAAGCATAAGCTATAGTTCTATTTTGACTCAGTATCTTGAATGGTCCGATATATCTTGGACTCAATTTTCCTTTAACTGCGAATCTTTTTACTCCTTTCATTGGACTTACTTTCAGATAGACCATATCTCCAACTTCTGGATGCCATGATCTTCGACTTTGATCCGCATAACTTTTCTGCCTGCTCTAGGCTATTTTCAGTCTATCCCTGATCTTATCAATGATGTCTTGTCTTTCCTTGATATAATCTGGTGCAAATTCTTTGCTGCTTCTAGGTTCATACCAACATATTGGTGATCTACACTTCCTTCCATACAGAATCTCATATGGAGCTGCCTTTAGACTACTCTGATAGCTATTGTTATAAGAAAATTCTGCCAATGGTAGGTGATCTTCCCATGTTCCTCCAAAATCTAGTGCACAAGCTCTCAGCATGTCTTCTAGTATTTGATTTGTTCTTTCAGTTTGACCTCATGTCTCAGGATGATATGTCGTACTGAAATCTAACTTTGAACCAAGTGCTTCATGCAATTGCTTCCAAAATGCTGAAGTAAACACTGATCCCCTATCAGTTACGATCTTTTTGGGTACTCCATGCTTACTTACTTATCTCTTTGACATATACTTCAACTAACTTCTCAGCATTATCCTTTTGATTCACTGGAATAAAATGTGCACTCTTAGTGAGTCTATCCACAATTACCCATATCATATCTTTCATTTTTGGTGTCATAGGTAATCCTGTGATAAAGTCCATACCTATTTCCTCCCATTTCCATTCAGGAATTTCCAAGGGTTGTAATGGTCCTGCTGGACTTTGATGTTCAGCCTTCACCCTTTGACAAGTATGGCATTCAGATACATATTTAGCAATATCTCTTTTCATGTTATTCCACCAGAATAGTTCTTTCAAATCCATATACATCTCAGTACTCCTTGGATGTATAGAATATGGTGTATCATGTGCTTCTTTGAGTATGATATTTCTGATCTCAGTCACATCTGGAACACACAAACGATCTTGGAACCATAAAGATCCATACTCTCCAAGGCGAAAAGATGATTTTTGCCCTTGAGATATCCTCTGAATTTCCTCAGCAATAAAACGATCTTCTTCTTGATGTCTAAAAATTTCTTGCTTAAGATCACTTTCCTGCTGTACAACTACATGCATAGTAGTTAATCCTCCAAGAACCTCTGTTCTGATGAATTGAAGTTCTAATCTTTCCAAGTCCATTTATAACTCTTTTGGTAGATCCCTATTGCTAGGCTGAATATCTACACTCTTTCTGCTTAAAGCATCTGCTACAACATTTTCTTTCGCTAGGGTATAATTGATTGTTAAATCATAATACTTGATTAATTCCAACCAACGCTTCTATCTCATGTTTAATTCCTTTTGAGTGAAGAAATATTTGAGACTTTTCTGGTCAGTGTATAACTCACATCTGGCTCCATAAAGAAAATGTCTCCATCCTTTCAGTGCAAAAACTACTGCCGCTAACTCTAAATCATGAGTTGGATAGTTGACTTCATGTGGTTTCAATTGTCTTGAACCATAAGCAATCACTTTCCGATCTTGCATTAACACACATCCCAAACCTTCTTTAGACGCATCACAGTATACGGTGAAGTCCTTCCCTATTTCAGGAACTGCTAAGATTGGAGTTGTGGTTAATCTAGTCTTCAACTCTTGGAAACTTGCTTCACATTTCTCATCCCACTTGAATGGTGTATTTTTTCCTTAATAATTTGGTCATTGGTCTAGCTATTTTGGAGAAACCTTCAATGAATCTCCGATAATAACCAGCCATTCCTAAGAAACCTCGAATTTGTTTCACATTGGTTGGTGCAGTCCACTCTAGTACCGACTGAACTTTAGATGGATTCACAGTAATCCCATCCTTACTGATCACATGACCGAGGAATTCTACCTCATCTAGCCAGAACTCACACTTACTGAATTTAGCATAAAGCTTATGTTCTCTTAAAGTCTGCAATGCTATCCTCAAATGATCAGCATGCTCTTCCTTATCCTTGGAATATATTAGAATATCATCAATAAATACGATGACAAACTTGTCCAAATATGGCATGAAAATCTTGTTCATCAGATTCATGAATATTGCCGGTGCATTGGTCAAACCAAATGGTACTACCAGATACTCATGGTGTCCATATCTTGAGACAAATGCTGTTTTGGGAACATCTTCCGGCTTGATTTTTATTTGATGGTATCCATATCTCAAATCGATCTTTGAAAATACTCCAGCTCCTTTTACTTGGTCAAACAAATCTTGAATTCTTGGTAAAGGATACTTATTCTTGATAGTCACGTTGTTCAGATTTCTATAATCACCACACATCCGTCTTCCACCATCTCTTTTATCTACGAAGATTACTGGTGTTCCATGGAGATACACTTTCCTGTATAAATTCTTTTCATGCTAACTCATTAATTTGCTCTTTGAGTTCTTTCAACTCTTTGGGTCCCATTTTATATGGTGCTTGAGGTATTGGTGTTGTACCAGGTATTAGGTCAATGGTGAACTCTATCTCCCGGTCTGGTGGCATTCCCGGTAACTCTGTTGGAAAAACATCTTGGAATTCATTAACTATAGGAATCTCTTCTAATTTAACTTGTTTCATTGAATTCAACTGCAGATCTACCATGATATGACTGTGTTTATCTGCTTGGTAAACTATCCTTGCTCCACTTGCAGTTTTGATTAAGACAGTTTTCTCCTCAAAATTTATCTGACCTCCGTGTTCCATCATCCAATCCATCCCCAGTACTACTGCAATTCCATTCAAAGGAATCACATAAAGGTCTGCGAAATATGTACAACCACAGATCGATATAACCTGATCTTGTTTTATGTGGCGTACAATCACATTCCCTCCTGCCATAACTATGGTCATAGGACTTTCTAACGTTGCCCTTCTAATCCCGAACTTATCACAAAATTCTTCAGAAATGAATGAAGTAGTTGCACCAGTATCAAAAAGAACTTTGCCGGGATTTGTAAGGATATTGAGCGTACCTATCACTGCATGCTCCGAATTATCCACCTCCTCGAGGGTTGCACAGTTCAGTTTTTCAGTAGGTCGGTTTCTCTTGCCATTGTTGTTCTTGCCATTGTTTCCTCCTTTATTGGTCTATCCAATTCCTCCACTGGCTTGTCCTCCTCCCTTGGTAGGCCATCCTCCCGGTGGTTTGCTCGGACAATCTGGCTTGATATGCCCCTTCTGGCCACAACCGTAACAGATCACTACATGCCTTTTGCATTCCCTTTGGAAATGCCCTAGAATTCCACAATTGTTAAAAATAACATTCCTTCTCGGATTAGATTGATTTCCACCACTGCCCTTGTTATTGTTATTGTTATTGTTGCCATAATTCCTATTCCGAGGTTTGAACTCCAGGTTAGGTTTAGGTTTGCTTGCCTGAATTCTCTTGGTTTCTTTCTTGGCTCTCTTCCTCCGATCCTCTTGGACATTCTTGTAGTCATCTTCAAAGGTAATGGCTGCATCCAACAACTGCTAATAAGTTGCTTATTGGCTAACCTTAGCTGCATCCTCACAAATGGATTTAATCCACGCAAGAAACGCTTCTTCCTCTTCTCTTTAGTGTTAACATCCTCCTCAGCATAACGAGACAGTTGGCTAAACTCCTAGATGTACTTCATGACACTAGTATATCCTTGCTGAAGCTCCTCAAATTCTCGCTGCTTCAACTCCATGACACTTTCCGGAACATGATATTCATGAAATCTCTACTTGAACTCCTCCCAGGTAAACTCCCTTCCTGGTTGTTGCATGGCTACCTGATTTTCCCACCATGATGCTGCAGGTCCAGTCAGCAGATGAGTTGCATACCTCAATTTTTCCTCATCATTGCAACCCACAGTTTTCAGCTTCTTCTCTGTGTCTGCTATCCAGTCTTCTGCATCCATTGGTTCAGGAGCTGATGCAAAAGGTAACGGTCTTGCATTCTGGAAATTAGATAGACTCACTCCTCCACCTTTAGGTGCCCTCTGATTTGCTCGCCCCAGCAGTTCTTCCATGAACTTGTTCTGGGTCTCTTGCATCATTTGCATGCATTGCATAAAGTTCTGCTCCATTAACGACCTCATTGGTGGTGGTGGTAATGCTTCTTGGTTTGCTGCATCTGCATCGGCCTTTTCCTTGGCCTATCGCTCCATCCACTGCTGCTCAGTTTCCATTTCTACACCCGTATCCATGACCCCCTAGTCCTGCAACATAAAGCGAATACTCATAGTTACATCATGCACATGTGTTCTGAGCTCGACTTTACGCACAGAACTAGTCACACAATGAAGATCCAAAGAAACTCCAAATATGCATTTCACATATTATACATAATATCATAATGATACAAAGTTCTTACAACATATACCATATAGGTATAATCACAAAACTATCGTATTCATCTCACTACCTTATTACTTGGAGTACAATACATGATACTTGATATCACTAACTAGTTGCCTCCTTCTAGTAGTAACTACGCTCATTATACATGCCTGATGTCCAACTGTGATGACGTGTTGTTCGTCGCACAGTTTTTGGAACATATGGCCTTCCAGAAGGAACATACTCTGTATCTGAAGAGTTAGGACTTGAGTCATTACTCAACCTGAGCGCATTGACTCCCTCCAGCTCAGCTCAAAAGACTTCAGAAGCATATTCAACATTATCTCCAGCCTGCATCTCCTGAGCTTCATTCCTTGAGTTGTCAACAGGATACGCAGATCCTGCTGCTTCCCAGGTGCTCTCGTGTGCAAGATAATTGAACACTGGATGATGTATATTCCCTGGGTTTTGAGAGGATGTTGATGATTCAAACACTCTCTCCTTAGGATCTTCTTCTTCATCCTGGTTATCTATTGACATGGTATTTCTACTACTATTATTAGGGTTCATTCTTGCACCCATCCAACTATATTGTCTAACATTTCTGTCAGAACCATCTGTGGACATCTGGTGTTCATGAGATCCATTATATGATCCCATCCTCCAACCATCTGAATTCTCAATAGGAAGTTCTGAGTCAGAACCATCCTCTGAGCCCTGTGGTACCGCATATCTATAGTAGGATCATGTGTAGGTTCAGGTCTTGGTGAGTAAGGATATGGTATAAAAGATTCCGGATCTATAGGTATATCCTTAAAGATAGGTGTTGCACTACTACTTGCTTCTTTCTCTAGCTGGAATGCTAACTGCTTCCTCCTTTCCGGATCAGTTAGATCCTCTAACATGTCATTTTTGTCTTCAACAATCACTTGACGAGTCTTATAAAAAGACGCAACGAGTGTTCAGTATCTATCCATAAACTTGGAAGCTAACTTAGGATGCTTCTTAACCAAAGTAAGATGATCTGGTATAGGCTCCGAGTCTATAGAATCATGAGGTATCACAGAGAATGTGCTACCTTCTAGCTCTTTGGTTTTATGTTCCCGGATATTAGCTATCGCCTCCACAACAACAACATGATAGGATGCTAAATGACTCCTACCTTCTCCTATGGGTATATCGTGATATAATCCAAGCTTCTCTGGAAGTTGGATACTCACACGATACTTGGATAACATTCGGCCATCAAGATAAGTGATAGTGTTCACTGGAATTCTAGTTGGACAATTAAAGAGCTTTAAAAGTTGACGAAGTTGGTCTGTAAATGATCCTTGATAATCATCAAGAGTCTCCTCTTTCCTTACCAAAGTCTGTTTTGGAAACTTTGGTGCCATATCTCTGTATATCATAAAAATAATTTTGATTAGTATCCAATGATAAATTGCATCATAACAAAGAATTATCGCACTAAAACATATAACGGAATATTCTCATTTGAATACCCATTATATTACTTTTAGAGAATTCTTTATCGTTGCTAGCTTTCCTACAGGTAATACCCTTTACTAGGTTTCCAACCTAAGGTCAAAGCAATTTGCTCTGATACCAACTGCGGTGACCCAGCATACCACCGCATGTGTAGTACACTATAGTCGTTGACATGACATCTACAGAACACTGTTCCGTAAATATCACATCCCTCAGAGTGGTACAACAGAAACATTGCGGGTCCATCTTACAAATGTACACACATCATTATTATTACAATACGGAAGTTCAATACTTCCAAAAGATCCAACTTACAAACCAAAATATAAAGTGTTCAGTGGAATTTAAAAAGTAACAACTCCGACTAGGAGTTGAGCTCAACAGCTTATTCTATAGAGTTCATGCTGCTCGGCTCCGTTAGTTACTACTAACTAGATATTTAATTGGTCTCGTTCTCATCGACATTGTAACGGATTTCGTAATCCACTCCTTCAACTCCTCCGGACAGATCAGGTTCCTCGTAGAACACATCTTCTTGGCATTCGGCTGCATACATTGGCACGTCTTCGGGATCCTCAGAGTGTAAGCAAGGGATCAAAGGAAAGGATGAGTAACAGCGTTACCCAACAAGTTCATTATATGCAAAGTGGGAAGTTTGATGCTCTAACTACCACCTCGGATTATAAATCCTTGGCACTATGCAATTTTTGTAAATCTTTCTTCAAAGATTGATTTTATTCCGAAAAACTATGACAATCAGCCTTCATAGGTTGACCAGAACTTTCATGGAGTTCCTTTCCTGCCGCGTTCGTATGTCCTTCCCGGAACAGGGAGTAACAGGTTACAGTTCTTACACTCTGTAGATGTGCGTTACTTTACCCATGAGAGATCAACTCCTTGTTGCACAACCGAGCGTACTTTCCCGTCCACAATTCCATGATGTGGGGCCCAGTAGTTGGTCCAAGCCAATCACTGCCCCCTTCGCGACCCCGCATGCCTCCTTGGTGTACACCATGCCCACATAATGAATTACGGCAATGGTTTGTACAAACCGTTAGATGCCAGAACTATCGTGGGACGATGAGGGTTCCCACCCAGATGCTTCATATCCTCTACGAATTACCAATTAATATGCACGCTACGAGGATAACAGCCATGACCTGCACATCCGGCTTCATGCGAGAGGAAGAAGATACAGCTGACTTCTCTGTCCCGTTCCAAATCTCATGGCTAACGCGTAATATATGGCGCTAGAATCACTGATGTCAGGGGTTATTAAGTCCCTACTTGATCATTATTGTTGCAAATAGAACCCTAAGTTCTATTGTTCCATTATATCATCACTTAGGATGATATCTATGATTTATTTATTGATGAAAATATTTTTTTCTTTCTTTTATATCATATATGATAACACACAATTTGCAAATACTTTGATAAAGACTCATCAAAGGACATGAGCAAGTGATGAACTTGCCTTTTGATGGCAAGGTAGTGAAGTCTGATGCTTGCACTGGACCTTGAGCTTCTAGTTCTACAAAAACATCATTATTGCCCGGTAAGGACAATATTTAAAGAAGCAAAATGATTATGCAAGTAATGTAATGCATTTTTTAATTCTATATGCATTTTCCTTATATAAGGTGCCCTTTTAATCAAGCATTTATAAATATTATCTTTTTATATTTGTTGCATATATTGAATTATTTTATTTTATTTCCCTTTTTATTTGATTTTTATTGATTTAATAATTCTTTTAGGAATTATCCATTATACATTAAATTTATTATTAAATATTTATTTAGTATTTTTCAAAAATACTTTAATATTAATAAATAATGAAAGTGATTTTTATTTATTTTTATCATCTTTCAATAATTTTGTAAAATTCCATAAGGAATATATAAATTACAAAAATCTTATAAAAATTTAAAAGTCTAAAATTTTATATTTTATTTTATTTGGTTAGAGTGGATTATTTTTAATCAAAAAATATTTTATTTATAATTTTTGGACTTTTATTTTATTGTCTTTTCCAATTGATCAAAATAGTTTATTAAACAACTTGGGCCGGCCTTTTGGGCTTATTGGGCCAGTGTGGCCATATAGGGCAAGGTCAAACTTCCACCCCGAAGGGTTTTGGCCCACCTAGCCCAGTCTCACTGTCTTCTCCTCGTTCTCACCCTCTCCTCTTCCTCGACCCGGCAGGCTCTAGTGCCGCCGCTGGCGATGTCCACTGTTGTGGCTTTCCATGGCCGTTGCCGTGGTGCAGGGCGAGAGGTTTGCGACGCCGCTGGTTCGTCTAATCCAACTCGATTTGGCTCCGGAGCTTCCCCGTGGTCAGGTTCACCCCGTTCCCGAACCCTAGGGTTGGGGAAAGGTGCTATCGCCGCCGCGGTCCCGCCTGTGGTGGTGTGCTGGGTTTGTGTGCTGCTGTGGCTGCCGCCGTGGCCGGTGCAGGTTGCAGCACCCTCTGGGGTGCTCCCTGTGCCGCCGCGGTTCGTCGGCCAATCTCCTTCCTCTTCGATTTGTCAGCGAGGACCTCGGGTAAGTTGTTTCTCTAGTTCTTGTTCATGCTACTGCCATGAAGCTCTCTCTATGTATCTAGTGGCTTCTCATGCCTAGTGACTATGTGATGATTGGGTTCATCTCTGGATTAGGGTTCTTGATCTGATTAGGGTTCATAACCATGTGTTGATCATATCCTTGATGCTTTAGATTTAGTGGTGATCATACTTGAGCATGGAGAATGATTGTTTGTTGTGGATTATGATTGGTAGTGGCTTGTTTGATTTATTCTAGTGGTGATTCACTATGATCCTATGCTAGTGTTTCTATGGAATCACTGATTGGAAATGTTGTTGATCTGAGAATGGTCTCTACTGTCAGAATGCTCATACTGACAGTAGCTTTCTCTCAGTAGTTGCTTACTGCAATTATAATGGTAGGCTTGTTTGAGATTATACATACTGAATCAAATCATTACATGTAATGATTTCTGTGGATGTATAGATGAATTTAATGTTGATTCCTGGCACTTGGCTTCAGGAAGATGATATGTATTGGTTTGTCCTTTTTTTCTGTGGAAACTAAGCAAGATTGGTTTTAGTTCATTTCGAACCTGTCCTTGTTATACCATTATGATCTGGCACACAAGTGATTGAGTTTTATTTTTGGGCTTAGCTTGAAAATGCTTGTGATTAATACTGGCAAGATAAAATGAAAGCTTTTCTTAACTTTCCTGCCTATGATGTTGGTCTGAGGCTCTAGGATTTAATTCCTAGTTAGTTGAGCAATTAGTTTGTTTGAAACTTGTAGGATTATAGGTGCTACTCTCTCTCTAGGAGAAGTGCCCTGATCTGATAAGATCAAATTAAGAATGATCTAAGTTGCAAAATTAACACTAGACTCTGTGATGCTGGTCTGAGAGTTTAGTGCTTGTGGCTGAGTTTGATTTCTTATCTTTATACTTGAAATGTCTAGGATAGATTCACCTATCTTGGGTGATTATTGAGAGATCATTTCATAAAGCAACACATGCTTTTGTTTATATAATATGATGAAATCATGTGATGGTTTTATGAGGCTCACCACAAAATATGATGTTGGTGTAATAGATTGATGATGATGACCTTGATCTTGATCTGCTTTTGCTGGGCTACTGAGCTTGCTCTTGAACTTGCCTACTCCTCCTAGCTTCTGGGCTTGACCTTGCTATCCACCAGATTCATCCCCTCCTTATGTCACCATCCTGGTGATGTTTGTGTGATCTGGGTTGGTCTGGTTTGGCTGTTGTTCTTGCTGTCTACCCTGGCTGTTCTTGTGTGATGTGTAGTGGAGTGATGCACTAGTGCTCCCCCACGGCCGTGCTGTGGTTTTGTGTGATTTGGCTATGCTTGTGAGGTCGACAGCACACCATTTGCATGCTGGTGCGTGTCCAGCTTGTGTGCCTGCTATGCACTTGTGGATAGGTTCAGAAATTTTGAACTTACCATTACCAGCTTACTTTCACCTGGCTGGTGAATTGATCCCTCTTGGCTGTCATTTGCATTCTGGCTTTGAATTTATGAAAGATGAAATCTTTCATATTGGTGAAACTTGCCCCTTTTTATAACATTTCTCAATGATGAGTTTGTCAAGTGCACTTCACTGACATATCTGAGAGAAATATACTAACACTAATCTTATTTTGTTTCTATTTAGTCTTCGTTTTGCAGGTACAAAGATAAAGATGAAGATTTAGTGTAGATTTAGATATAGGATAGTTAGTAGATATTCAAACGTAATTTTTATTCTTTTGTAATTTTTCTTTTATTATTCTTGTAATCTTTATTTTATTCAATTGTAATAGAGATTATATTATTATTAATAAAGAATATTCTTATTCTTTATTCTTTTTTACATTGTGAAGTTTGGAATGACTTCAGTAGGTTTCATTCTTTGTAACTTGTTTATGTATTAATCATATGAAATGAATTTCATATTCAATATTGTTAAGATTTAAGTTATAATACTTATTTCTTAATTAATTTAAGATTCAAATCTTATACCTAAATCATTTAAATTATAATTCAAATACATAAGTTTAAAATTCAAATTCATTTTAAACACATATCTCCTTAATATCATCTCAAAGTTTATAACATTCATACTTTAAGACTAAACCTAATCTCAAAGTATGAAAGAAACATTGATCACTTAGGTTTTTTTATTTGGCGAAAAATTTACCCACATTTTCATGAATGAATGCATGCAACAATTCATATTTCTAAATCTACCCTTCGTTAGGTCCTAAATACTGGGATGTTACAGTATGCCTTTTGGTTTATGTAATGCTCATGCTACCTTTCAGAGATGTATGTCTGCTATGTTTCATGGTTTTTGTGAAGAAATTGTGGAGGTTTTCATGGATGATTTCTCTGTCTATGGAACTTCTTTTGATAACTGTTTGCACAACCTTGATAAAGTTTTACAGAGATGTGAAGAAACCAACCTTGTTCTTAATTGGGATAAATGCCATTTCATGGTTAATGAAGGGATTGTTCTTGGACACAAGATCTCTGAAAGAGGAATTGAAGTCGACAGAGCCAAAATTGAAGCAATTGAGAAGATGCTTTGTCCTAGAGATATTAAAGGTATTCGCAGTATCCTTGGTCATGCTGGTTTCTATAGGAGGTTTATTAAAGATTTCTCCAAAATTTCAAAGCCCCTTACTAATCCTCTTCAAAAAGATGTACCTTTTGTTTTTGATGATGATTGTAAGGAAGCTTTTGAAACTTTGAAGAAAGCTTTGACTACTGCTCCTATTGTTCAACCACTTGATTGGAGTTTACCTTTTGAAATTATGTGTGATGCTAGTGATTTTGCTGTGGGTGATGTCCTTGGGCAATGTATCGATAAGAATATGAATTTTATTCATTATGCTAGCAAGACTCTAGATGCTGCTCAAAAGAATTATGCTACTACTGAAAAAGAGTTCTTAGCTCTAATCTTTGCATGTGATAAGTTTATACCCAATATTGTTAATTCAAAGGTGACTACTCATACTAATCATGTTGCTATTAAGTATCTTATGACAAAGAAGGACGCTAAGACGAGGCTTATTAGATGGGTGTTGCTTTTACAAGAGTTTGATCTGCATATTGTAGACAGGAAAGGTGCTAAAAATCCTGTTGCTGACAATTTATCTCGTTTGGAAAACATTTCTTTTGGCCCTTTGCCTGTTAATGATAGTTTTCCAAATGAGCAGTTGGCTGCAATAAGGGTAAGTCCGCATGAGAGTCCTTGGTATGCTGATTATGTTAACTTTATTGTTTCCAAATATTTGCCTCCAACCTTTACAACTCAGCAAAGAAGAAAATTCTTTTATGATCTAAGGCATTACTTTTGGGATGACCCAGACTTATATAAAGAAGGAGTAGATGGTATTATGCGAAGATGTGTTCTAGAATTTGAACAATAAGAGATATTGAGAAAATGTCATGGCAGCGCTTATGGAGGACATCATGCTGGGGATAGGACTGCACAAAAGGTTTTACAATCTGGATTTTATTGGCCTACCATTTTCAAGGATGCAAGGAAGTTTGTCTTATCATGTGATGAATGTCAATGAGTTGGTAACATTTCTAGACGCAATGAAATGCATATGAATTATTCTCTTGTTATTGAACCTTTTGATTGTTAGGGATTTGACTTTATGGGTCATTTTCCTCCTTCAAAGGGGTATACTCATATTCTTGTTGTTGTTGACTATGTTACAAATTGGGTAGAAGCCATACCTACAAACAGCGCTGATGGTAAGACCTCTTTAAAAATGCTTAAGGATGTTATTTTTCCTAGGTTTGGTGTGCCTAGATATCTCATGACTAATGGAGGCTCTCATTTTATTCATGGGTTTTTTATAAAAACTCTTGCTAAGTATGATGTAAACCATAGAATTGCTTCAGCTTATCATCCCCAAACCAGTGGGCAAGTAGAACTCTCCAATAGGGAAATTAAATCTATCTTGCAAAACACTGTTAATAGATCTAGGAAAAATTGGGCTAAGAAGTTGAATGACGCTTTATGGCTTATAGAACTGCTTATAAAAATCCTATGGGGATGTCTCCTTACAAAATGGTCTATGGGAAAGCTTGTCACTTGGCTTTAGAATTAGAACACAAAGCCTATTGGGCAGTGAAAGAGTTGAATAGAGATTTTAAACTTGCTGGTGAGAAAAGATTGCTTGACATGAGTACCTTAGATGAGTGGAGAAGTAGAGCTTATAAAAATGCTAGACTCTTTAAGGAAAAAGTAAAAATATGGAAGATCATGAATTCTCAAAAGGGAGTTCCATGTTGGTGAGGAAGTTCTTTTGTATAGGTCTCGTCTCAGATTTTTTGCAGGGAAACTACTCTCAAAATGGGAAGGACCTTTTGTTATTGAGGAAGTATATCGTTCAGGTGCTATCAAAATATCTTCTTTGAAGGACAACACTACATATGTGGTGAATGGCCAAAGGCTCAAACATTATATTTCTTGAGATTCTTATAATGAAGACGTTGACATTATTCAAATGGTGACTCCGTAAGAATTTATTAGAAACCAAACACCAGAATCTTCATAGTCCATCTTTGAGTAGGTAAAAGTGGTGAAAACAAAAGGTTCGTGAAAGCCAAATATTTTTATATTTTTGATGTTTTTATTACATACGGAAGGTTACGAAGCTAAACAGAGGAGGAAATGAAGGCCGGGGTGGCCACACCCACCCCAGGCGCGGGCCCCAGCTGGTCGCGCCTAGAGGGGGTGTGAGCCCCCCGAGCTTCGTCTCCGCCTCGTTTTCATACCAGTACCTTCCTTATGCTTTGAAACTTCGTAATATATAACCCCCCAGATCCCCCGAGGTTTGTGCATCGTGTTCTCGTCGTGTTTTCGTTTCGATCTGTTTCTATCAGGAAATCTTCTCAAGTTTAAAGCGCCATGGTCTTCGCCAAACAAAGGCAAGAAGCCCGTGGAGGAACAAACCGCGAAGGAACAAGGGCAAGGAAACCTACTTTTGTAGGAGCAATTAACACTGGACATGCTTTTTCTCGTAACATGCAGGGGATCATAGCCTCCGTTCTAGACTTCAGATCCTGCCCTGAGGTAGTGGAAGCCCTTCAAACCACTGATGAGTTTTGTGATAAGTACCGTGCTTTGAGGATGAAGGTAGATATGCTTCAAGAGGGGAATAACAGGCTTCGTAAGATGCTGGAGGATTTTCTGACCCTAAACAAGGGAACACCACCACCACCGAAGGAGTAATTCGTCATCAGGTTTGGCATCCCCTTGGCTTGTTCCAAGCTTGGGGGAGTGTCGTGGTATCACATCATCATCTTTTATCTTTTACCTTTTTAGTGGATTCATATCTTTGGTAGAGAAGTTATCTTATAGGTTGGTTTGCATGTGGAAGTATCTCTACTTTAGTTGATTATCTATGTATCCCTTGGTTTGAGTGCCTTTATGGAATATTAATGAGAAGATTCATATTTTACCTTTTGCACTTCTTATTTTAGTTTGCAATCTCTTTTATATGATTGATCTTGTTGATCAGTATTGGCATTACTTTGGGAGCATCAAGTAAATCTAAATTGGTTTTGGCAAACCGAGCTCTGGTCAGTAGCAACACTTTTTGAGGTTTGGAAGGAAAAGAGAAAAATCTTACAGGTATTTTGTATCATTTTATTTTCTTTCTTGATTGGCTCATTAGCTTAGTATTCTTTATTTAAGATCTTTTGTGTCTTCAAGGAAGATTGCATGTTTGGCTTTATTACTTGTATGTTTGCTTGTTTCCTTCAACTCTTTTGCTTGCTACCTAGCCTTGCTAGCCAAAAACCTGTTTTGAGAAGGCATGCTTCTCATGCATCCAATTCCTTTGAACCAAAACCTGTGCCATTTGTGTCCACCATATCTACCTATTAGCATTATTTCTATTCCAAGCAAATTCTCAAGCTTCATCTATCTTTCGAATTTAAAACTATTTTGTTATGATAAAACTAGTTAGTAAAGCTCTCACGAACTTGATGGCACACCTTATTTTCTCGCCTCTAATAAACTTGAACCATTGTGTCATCGAAGTTGTATATGCTTGCATCTATACGTTGGGATTAGCAGGACCGTGCTTTCACGGGGAACGCTTTCAACACTTATGGATACATATCCAGTTGATATCATGCTCTTTTGTTTGCAGATGTCGTCGGTGTGAAATAAAGAGGGAGCTTGTAAGTCCATGGAATGATGTATGTGTGTTAGAGAAACGCCTGGGCCGCTAGCCTAAGACATGCCTAATCATGGTGGAAACTTGCAGCATCACCATAATGAGGATTCTGTGAAGCATCCTCAATAAAAAGCTATGCACATAGTAAATAAAAAGATCGCTGAGATGCTCATTGTCTGCTTTCCTTGTCATTTTGGTTATGGGATAGCTCCTGTACCATGTGCAAGGGGTACCCCGTTGGCGGTTGTTTATGATACACATGTACTTACAATGACAAGAACTTACCGATAACTAAAGTTGAGTAGCACGAGGAGCGGCCCACGTACTCAAGGGACTTGAGATTGCCAACTTATATTTCGTCAAGCATATACTCCATCCTTGTTCACTTTAACCTTAATCATTTCAAGATTCTTATGATAGGGGCAATGAGGTCTCAAAGATAGTAAGTACTAGAATATTTTGAAAGCTCTTTATGACTTGAAATCCCTGCCTCCCTCTATGAAGGGACCTTTCTCCTACTTCTGAGTTGAGTCAGTTAACCTTTTTCCTCTCTATCTCCAGCAAGCATTTGAGTTGTTGTGTTGAAAGCATTCATATGGTGATTTATTCAATCATGTTCTTTATCTTCCTTGTTTGCACAAGACTCTTATCTATTGAGTATTTCTTTGAAAGCTGTCATTGTGAAAAACCTGTTTGAGCAAAGAGTGCTCCTGTTGTAAAAAATCTTCAAAACATTTTTGTGAAACTGTTTGCCAGCTGTTCTCTAATTAGGAACAAAGTTTGCCAATTCCAATTATGATTTATCTTTATGCATCTCTATTGTGACTCCTGTACTTGTTGCAAGCTAAGTTATATAATAGTGAGTTGCCTTCTTCTATGAGTTGTGTAATGGTAAGTGTAATGTCCGTATTCTTTTATCGACACTTCACTCCATAAACCTGTGGACATGTTTACTGAGCTCAGTTTTCGCTTGGGGACAAGCGAAGGTCTAAGCTTGGGGGGAGTTGATACGTCCAATTTGCATCACCATTCTGTATCATAATTTGCCTCTATTCATTGATATATTTCTTATTAAGAGGTGTTACTTATGTATTTTCCTCTGTTTTTGCATGTTGGATGATTCTTGGAGGATGGACTACCGGATTCAGGTTTCTGATGGAAAAAAGAGGTGTTTTGATGCAATTTCGCGAAGATCAGAAAAATACCAGAAAAATATTGGAAAATTACATTTTCCCAGAAGACGAAGGAAGCTAGAAGGGGAGGCTTAGCTGGGCCATAGGGGGCCCACACCCCCTAGGCGCGAGCACACCCTGGGCCACGCCTTGGGTAGGTGTGGCCCCACCTGGACGGCCTCCGACTCTGCTCTCTCGCTTATATCTTCCTCTCGGAACCCTAATACCAGGAGAGCGACCACAGAAAGATTTCCGTCGCCTCTATGGGGCGGAAAACACCGAGAGAGAAAGAGCTCTCCGACAGACAGATTTCTGCCGGGGAAATTCCTTCCCGGAGAGGGGAGATATTCGCCATCAACACCGTCATCAAGCTAGGCTTCATCGGGATCATCATCATCATCCACACCATCATATCCACAGGCACCATCATCACCACTCTGTCCCGCTGTAACAATCGTGTTGCATCTTGCATTAGTTCTTAGGGGAAACTTTCCCGGTGTTGATTACTATTGTAGTTGATGCTTGTGAGTGGAACCATTGGATTATTATTTATGTTCAGATTGTTATCCATCACCATATCATCTTTGATCTTGATCCATATGATGTCTTGTGAGTAGTTCGTTTAGTTCTTGAGGACAAGGGAGAAGTCATGTTGTTAGTAGTGGATTTGTGTTGAGATGTTATTCAATGGTTTAGTATTTAAGTTGTGGTGATATTCTTCTAGTGGTGTCATATGAACATCGACTACATGATACTTCATCATTTATGGGCCTAGGGGAATGCATTGTGTATTTGGCTACCAATTGTGGGGTTGCCGGAGTGACAGAAACCTGAACCCCCGTTAGGACACCATTGCACAAGGGAGCGTAGGATCTCAGAGTTTAAGGCTGTGGTTAGGTTTATATCTTAATTGCTTTCCTATAGTTGCGGATGCTTGCAGGGGGTTTAATCACAAGTATGTATTAGTCCAAGTAAGTTCGGTACATTAGCACATGTTCACCCACACCACACTTACAACACCAAAGAAGAGTACTTAGCTATATGAAGCGAAAGCACTTGACAGAATTCCCATGTGTCCTCGAGAACGTTTGGTCCTTATAAGTATTTCGACCGGCTTGTCCTTTGCTAAGAAAGGATTGGGCCTCTTGCTGCAGTTGTTCGTTGTCTTTATTACTTGCACTTTGTTTTGTTGCTTTATCAGAAAACTCCTAAAAATCCGTTTGCTAAGTATTTACAGAGATTTCCTACTACATACCACTAGTCAACACCTTCTGCTCCTTGTTGGTATCGACACTCCTATTTATCGAAAGTACTACAATACACCCCCTATACTTGTGGGTCATCAGAGGTCAACGGTGTTGATATAATTCATACATTCCTCAAGCGTCAGGTGCAGTAGCTCCAAGCGAGGGCGCGCCTGATGTTTTTGTATGCTGGCGCCAACGACCCGACAAGGGTTTTGCCGGAGGAGATGTCTTCGGCTGACCTTGATAGGGCGCTTCGGCCTCTACTGAAGTATAAGGCTGAAGAGGATCTTCCGGGGAAGTCTCTCACTCCCCCGTTCAATGCCAAGAAAGTAGTTCCCCAGGTGAAACCTGTAGTTGCATGTAATGCTTTTCGAGTACTTGTTGTTTGTTACTGATAACTCACTTTGTCTTTTGTCTCCAATTTGCAGGACTATAAGGTAGCGGGAATGATGCCCCCTCTGCCTGAAAAGTACTCAGCTGTACCAGACAATGAGGAAGCAGATTCTGAGTCCGAGATCCCCCCTGCGCAGTCACCTTCCTTGGAAGCCCCTGAGCCTAGCGAAGGACGCACTCGAAAGAGGTCCTGGAGCGAGACTTTGGATGGGGCGAAGCCGCCAACACCGAAGGGGCCGTCCTTCCTCGAGCATCATGGCGGTGATGAAGGTGCGACCTCCTCCCCCATTGCGGCCGTGCCTGTTCGGGTGATTGCTCCTTAGCCGCCGACCAAGAAGAAGGAGAAGAAGGAGGCTCATGTCTTCAACCTATCAGACATACCATCGTAAGTTACTCTGATCGCACCTTGTTATTTGTTGATATGCTAAGTATTAGCTTGTTGTTGATTTGGCTCCTCGTAAGTGCTAGCAGTAATCATTTAGAAGGGTCCCTCGAAGAGATGTATGCGGAATCGAAGCCTCCGTCTTCGTTCCCCAAGATGGTGGCCAACTCCGACGACGATTTCGAGCTCCCTGCGGGAAGGGGCTCGTGCGCTCGTTGCTCGGAAGATGCAAACAAAGCCTTCGGATTCTACAGCTGACCACGTAAGTATTATTCTTCTGGCGGTTTTAGGGTGGGGTGGCGGCGGGAATCGGCTACAGCGGCTCGGGCAGCTGTGGTGGGAAACACGGGTAACCACTGGCGGACCTTGGGCCAAAATCCTAGAGGGGGAAACAGGCTTTGGGGGGGGGGGGGGGGGGGGGGGGCGAAAAATGGGCCTCTGGCTGAGTTTAATTGGAAAATGGGCCAATATACCTGCAAATACTAAACAATTTTTCATGGGCTGGGGGGGTCGACGGCCCAGGTTCGCCCCCGTGATGGTCCGCCAGTGCGGGTAACCGATTCAGCTGGCGGTTGGTGCCTCGCGCGGCTAGGTAGATATTTTTATCATTTGGGACAAAAATATACGCCACAATGTAAAAAAATTATAAATTTATTTCACCGTTTAGGTTTATATCACCTGTTGGAGAGATATTTTTTGTCCAAGCTCCAAATCCTTGGTTCTCTTCTGCTGATATCAGTATGACCAGAATAAAAACAGACACAGTCCTTTGATATTCCTCTGCTATCTGATGCTGCCCAGTCAAGCAGATTACCTCTTCCATCTCGTATCCCTCTCTCGCTGAGATGATGCAGTTGCAGTACAATCAGAAGTTGCGCGGAAGCTCCCTCGGTAGAACGGTGACGGCATGAGCTTGCAATTGCACTCGGAAGATGGAAATTTGCTTGCCAGAATTGTGCAACGCCTTCACCTTTTGGATCGTCGGAAATAGAAAGCCAGCACCACCTAGCAGCTTTTGGATCGTCGCTGAACCCTCAAATACCAACGCGCTCTGCTACCAAGCACCAACGCAACGCGCGCGGCAGGGCACAGACCAGCAATGGCAATGGACGCGCTTTCCTGCTCCCGCGCGCTCCTCTTGATCCTCCTCGTCGCCGTCATGCCGGTCACGAGCGCCACGGAGCTGCAGCGCGTGAGCATCACGGGCAGCGTCATCGAGTGCTACTCGGCGCCGGCGCCGGCGTCGGCGCCCACCAATGCCACCAACGCCACCGTGTTCGGCGCGACCGTGATCTCGCTCCTCGGCACGCTCCCCTCAGCCGCCGCGCCCACGGGTTTCGCCTCCCTCCACACCGGCAGCGCGTTCGCTCGCGGCCTCTGTTTCGGCGAGACCACGCCGCCCGCGTGCCACCAGTGCCTCTCCCTCGCGACCACCAGCCTCAACTCATCCTGCGGCGCCAACACCCACCGCCGCGCCGGCATCTGGACCGACGGCTGCTTCGCCTCCTACGCCGACGCCAACGCCACCACGCCCGACGAGGACGCCCAGCGCCCGCGCGTCATCTCCGTCCCCGCCGACGCGCCTGCCCGCAACGCCACCGCCCTGGACCTGCAGCGGCTCGGCGCCGTCGCGCAGTTCCTGGCGCCGAGCGCGGCCGCGAGCGACGACATGCTGGCCGTCGCGGACTCGCCCGCCGTGGCGTGGGACTACGCCACCAGGAGCAACGTGCGCGTGCTGGCGCAGTGCGCGAAGGACCGCACCGCGGGGGAGTGCGACCGGTGCATCGAGTACTCGGCGCGCGTGGCGGCAGCGTGCTGCTGGGGACTCGATCCATGGCGCGACGGCGTGGCGGCCGCCGTCGTTGGGTTCAACTGCTACCTCCGCTTCGAGGTCTCGACCGTGCCCGTGCCTCTCCGACAGCGGATCGGTGAGGGATCATTCTCCTCGATCTTCTTCATTGATTAACCAGTTGAGCTCGATGTTTTCCGGTTCAGTTAATTTGAGCTGACAGTGAATATACACAGGAATGGTGGCTAACGACCATCCTACCTTGACCGTCTTCTTGGGCGCGCTCATCGTGGTGCTGGTGGTGGGATGTGTGGTGAGATTGGTTCAGGAGATGTACTATTGCTGGATGGAGAGGAAGATCAGATCAGCCAGGAACGCAGCAAGATCAGGTAATCTCCCGTGTGTTTCCCTTTCTTTCTTTTTTCCTCCAAAAAAAAATGCTTGTTTCGACGTAATAACTGTTTAAAGAATTAACATTTTCACACAAAAAACATTTTTATCAGTCGATTATATTTGTTAGACAGAACTGATTAAAGGTAATAATGTTACCATTTCTCTGTTGCATATGTTTTATAGCAGAGAGAAAGGAGATAGATTGCACAGCCTCCGCATACAGTTTCCACAACCAAACACTGTTGCAAGTGTTTTCACTGTTCCGACATAAGTGTTTTATATATGCCAAGCGATGTTTATTAACTTGATCATTGCAAAATGCGGAAGATGAGGATGCTTGGCTTGAAAAAAAAAACACTTTTTATCAATCAGAAAAGAGAAATGGCTTGTGCCTAATAATAAATTCTTTTGCGAACACACACGTGGTTTTGCAGCTAACTGTTCCCAGACAAATTGAACACTGTCCACAAGAATACTACTCCCTCCGTCTTAAAATAGATGTTCTCAAGTTTTTTTAAATTTTGAATAAATCTATATGGACCAAAATTTTGAATAGATGTCGTTTGCTCTTTGAGTACACCTGTTTAAGACGGTTGGAATAGTTTGCTCTTTGAGTACACCTTCTTTGTTGAGTCTCGTCGTTTGGGTACGATTTGCTTACAGATCATTTTGTTGATTTTGTACATCTCGTTTCCTTGCAGCCCCCGGGCCGGGTGCGAGTGGAGCTAAGGGTGCGCGTCGTCAGGGCGCAAGCTTAGCTGGGATCTATGGTGGTTGTTTGAGCAAGAATGGAGGATCTAGCTTGGTGATCTGCTCCGGCGAGTACACAGGACATCATCATCTCGTTTCCCTTGAGCTTTCGTAGTTAAGCAATTAATGACCCGCCCTTGATGTTGATGTTGATGTTGAATTGTTGATGCCGGACTTAACGATCTAGAGACGAGCATCCGCGATTCGAATCTTAATTAGTTCTTGAAAGGTATTAGTCCTTGATGATGGCATGCCACCATCGGTGCCGGGGAATGATGTCATGTGTGTTGTGTCCTGGTCGGCCTCCGGGAGGTTGCATGGTACCCGATGCACGTATGTACGTCGAGAAGTAGTGGCGCTCGCTTGCGGCATGGATATGAAGGCGGATGGCTCATCGCTAACGCGTATTATAGGCATTCTAAGAGCATCTCCAGGTGCCCAAAACGGCACCTTCGCTACCAAAATTTTCAATTCCAGCATATGCCGGTGCCCTAATTTTTTTGGGGGCACTCTGGAAAAAACACTCCACGGCGCTGCATATTTCTGGAACGGGAGTGGGCATGCCCTTCGCCATATCCCCATTTTCCACTTCTTTGACACAAGGATTCCTTGGGTAATTTCATCCATCTCTTAGTTCTTTTGAATCTATTGAATTCATCATTCGACATAGTCTAGCCGTTCGACTCTATTTGAGAGACCCCACTTGCTTATTGCAATTCAAAATTGAATTGATTAAACTACTAAAGTATATCCCTAGGATAAAGAAGAAGAAAAGTGTGCTAAGGAAACTCGCAAGAAAAATGCCAATCGATCGAATTCTTCGGCCCAACTGCCGAGCTTTCCATTCATACCCGCGAGCTGTCGCTTCCTCTCCGCCTCCTGTCGTTCTGATTTCAGCCATGGACAGCCACTCCGACACTCCGCCGACCCTTCCCGCCTCCGGACCCCCTTCCCTAGGCTCTTTCGCCATGCCGCCGCGTGTTTCGGCCACCATATCCGCCACAGTGTGACACCCCGAGATCATGGTTAGACAAATTCCGGATCTTAGTTTGACATAAGTCTAACCTAGAAATCGAAAGTGAATAATGAGAGAATTGATAACACAACAGTGATCCTACAACACAAAAATTATTACAGCAAGCTTATAATTAATTGACCGTCTTGCTGGGCGCACTCGTCGTGGTGCTGGTCGTGGGAGGTGTGGTGGGATTGGTTCAGGAGATATATTACTGCTGGATGGAGAGGAAGATCAGAGCAGCCAGGAACGCCAGGAACGTAGCAGCAAGATCAGGTAATCTGCCGTGTGTTTCCCTTCTCTTTCTTTTTTCTTCCAAAAAATGCTTGTTTCGACATAAATGTTTAAAGAATTCACATTTTCACAAAAAAAAAAACGTTTTTCTCAGCCGATTATACTTGTTAGATAGAACTGATTAAAAGCAATAATTTTCTCGGCATCCTCATCTTTGATTGCAAAATGTTTGAAGACGAGGATGCTTGACTTGAAAAAGAATAGTAATTTTTTATCAATCAAAAACTAATTTGCTCTTTGAGTACACCTTCTTTGTTCAGCCTCGTTTGGGTAACGATTTGCAAACAGATCATTTAGACTTTGTACATGTCGTCTCCTTGCAGGCCTCCACCTCCGGGTGCGAGTGGAACACAGGACATCACATCGCGTTTCCCTTATGCTTTCCTAGTTATACTAGCAGACTGCCCGTGCGTTGTCACGGCCTCTAAATACTTTTAGGGTCTCACATGTAAATACAGTTGACGTGAATAGAAAATATATTATAATTTTAAATTTTCACTTCACTTGATAAAAGTAACAACGGAAGTCTCCTTGTTTAAATCAAGCTTAACTGATTAAGTTACAGTAATAGCTTGGAACTATATTTGCAAATAAGAGTGTGTCTCATGTCCCAGCTAACATTTAACAAGAACCTAGATGTTTAAAAAAAAACAAGAACCTAGAAATATTGATCATGCATCATCATATTTTATATTAGGCCAATTTCATATCTCTAGCAAAAACAAAACCATATCAGTGTCATCGCCATCCCCCGCCAACGTTAGTAATAGTACTCAAACAGTGAAGGAGGTATATATTGGGGGTAGACCTAGACCATGTCATTGGGTTGGTCGTGTGCCTGATCTTTTAGCCTGAATATTAACACATCAATGTTGATCAACAATTCATGCAAAAATCTAACATAGTAATCAAAGATATTTCAAATTACATTGGATCTTGCCATTGCCGATGTAACTCGTTGGACCATCGCCCTTGGTATGATAGTCTCTCCAGTTTGGTATAGAAGGCCGCCATCTCAATTTTTAGTCAACTAATAAAATGACACAGTTAATTGTGTGAAAACCTCTTGTGCAATTAATTCTAGTTTTTTTTAGAGATCAATTCTCGTTTTAATGAGCACCACGTACGAGTTATAAATGTAAGAAATAGTGACCTTGTATATTTGCAAATTGTAATTTTTTTACGAATAAGTAAATTGTATTTTCAAAAAGTGGTCTTGTACCTTTCTATACTACTCCCTCCGTCTAAAATTAGTTGTCTTAGATTTTTCAAAATTTGGATGAATCTAAACACTATTTAGTTAGATTCATCCAAATTTTAATAAATCTAAAACATCTATTTTAAGATGGAGTGAGTATATTTTTTCTTATCTAAGTTCGTCGTATAGATTTTTCCGTCTGTTTTTTTCTTTGGGTTTTGCCCCCAACTATTCGGCAGAATTATGTGTCAAACACTATAAAAATTTAAATCTAAGTACTCCGTTGGATGGGATACTGAACAATCTTCAGAAAATTTCTTATAACTACTAATAGATCAATTACATAGTTTTTAGGTAAAAACTTGAGGCAGCCCCTAGCTACTGCTTATTACCTGATCCTTCACGGGTCCTTTCGCCATTCGTCTACGACATCTATAACTTCGTAATATCGTCCCTTGCTACACATATTTTTGACACACCTACGAATCAGTATCCTGAGTCACACAGACAGCTGCAAGAGGGTCGACCTCAGAGTCGGAACAAATCCTCTGCCTCTCTCCTCTTATTGACAAAATAATATCGTTTTCTTTCTGAAACAAATCGATGGCTGCTTGGCTTCTTTCTCCCCTTGTGAATCGTCGAATCGATTCCTCTAGATCTTCTTTGATCTATTCACACAGGTGAATCCTCATCCCTGGGATCCAACCGTGCCTCCCTAAGTGACTACCTAGGACAAGTGAGTAGGCGAAGCCAACAGATATAGAGTTAAACGGATGAACAGAGCAGGTGTGCAGACCGCAGTTCGGCGGCGGCGTGAGAGGCCTTCCGGCCGGCCGCCGGCTTACCAATCAGCGGCGGGACGGAGATGGCGTATACGGGCGTGAGAGGAATTTTGGCCTGCCGCCGGCATACCATATTTGTCTGGTTTAGTGCGTACTCGTTCGGGATTTGTATTAAGATGTTTCCGCCCCCGACAGTGCGCCGCTCTCTCCCTCGCCTCTCACACGCGGCCGTCGATCCCTCTCTGTTGCGGCCCCCTAGCCCCTGCGCGCTCTGCCCCGTGTGCTACAGTCAGGACGAAGTCGACCTTGGCAGTAGCGGAACACGGAGAAGGGCGCGAAGAACGATGACGTTGAGCTCGTGCAGGGCAGAGGAGAGGCCGACGGCGGCCAGGACGAAGTCGACCTTGGCAGTACAGGTGGATCAGGAGGAAGGGGAGGGCAGCGGCGCCCGCAATGGACAAGGGGATTTCCCGACCGACCGCTTGTCTGTTCCTACTGGCGTATTAACTTTGCGGTGGCAAACCATGTAAATTGTGCAAACACGCAGGGGTAAAAAGGTCTAACGAAAAATCGGAACCAAAAAAGATGCAGACCAACCTACCTCTGTGTAAATTAGTAGATAGATAAGCAGTTGATGACCCGCCCTAGCTCTAGCTTGATGTTCATGTTGATGCCGGACTTAACGATCCGGAGACGAGCATCCGTGATTCGAATCTTAACTAAGGCCTCTGATCCATTACACCTCTAGGGTTTCCTCCGCCGCCACCCGTGTAGCACCTCCGCCGCCCCTCTCCAAGTCTACCTACAGGAGCTCGTTTCCGTCCAACCTCGTGCCCGACCGCCGGCCGCCGTCTCCTGCCAGATCGTTGCCTACCGCTGGTCCCCGATCACCTCCCTTCCGTTCAAGCTTGTTCCCGAGCGGCTCCCTCCCGCCCGTCCCTTCCTCCCTTCAGGTGAGCGTCAGTGCTGCGATTCTTCTTTCTGCCACTGCTATGATGCCATATTTTTGCTTGATGCATTCGATGCTCATGCTGCTGCTGCTGGTTGCTAGTGCTATCATCGGGCGATTTGGGGGGCCTCAGCTCGGAGGCGACGGTTGATCATGTCGTCTGCAGGGAACGAGTTTGAGGTGGAGGACTTCGTGCCTTTCTGCCACTGGCCGTCTGTACAAGAAGAGTTGGAGGACGGTTATGAGATGGACCTCGAGCCTATCTTGTGCGACGAGGAGTGGTCGCGGGCATGCAAGGTAAAGGAGATGGAGAGGGTTCAGCGAAAGAAAGATGACAAGGAGCGCGAGGAAAAAGAGAAGGAGCGGAGAGCCAAGGCGCACAAAAATGTCAGGGACTCAATCATCGAGTACGACCCCAAGGCGGGTTGCGAGGTCTTCACTCGCTTTTTCCTCAGAGATTTCTCAGTCTTCGACATCAATGAGAAATGTAAGTACTCCATCATTAATTTGTTGTGGCTGATGTTTGTAATGCACTATGAATTACCATATGTTTCCCTCATTGTTTTGCACTAGTAATAATTGCACGAATATGCTAGATTGTGATTTTCCCAGTAACAAAAAAATGCAAAGGAAAGTTTGCTCGTAGTGCAAAAATATGTAACATTAGTTCTACAGAACCACCTCACCGACGCTCTCTAACGTAGACATCCGTACTACAAGCTCAGTTGTACTCATCAAATAAATCATTGATATGATTACAGACGTAGATTAACATGCATCACTGACATCATCTCTTCTTGTAAAAACTGCAATATTCTGTTTTGTAAAAACTGCACTCTTAGATTGTGATGGTTTGATGGTCTGTCCGGATGCATTGGATTAGCCCCTCTGTTGATTTTGTATTAGTTGACATTATTGGCGGTAAACTATGAATCTGAATTCATCTTTTGGATTGGTTTCATATATCACTTAACATGAATTAGTGCTTTTTTGCTAAATGTTGAAATTAAGTTTGTATGGGTAGTGAATTTTCTCTTGATATTAACTTTAAAGTGAAATAAGGATATTAGACAGTGGGATATACCAACGGAAAAAACAAAAATTGGGACTGTTTATTGAGGTGAAATGATCTGTTAGATGTTGTTTTTTGCTTTTCTGTATTTGATAGGTGACGTTTTTCTGTTCTCAATTGCAGCGGCTATCCCTGCAATGCGATATACAGATAGCAAGTACAGAGATGAGTTCGGACTGGAAGACTCTGCAAACATCCTCTCGGTCAGCGTAGTCTCCTCAGATGAAGGCTTCCCAGTCAATGTCTATGGCAGTATCATTGCCAGAGACAGCATCGACTACAAGTGCATTGATCTGTTTCACCGCCATAGAGATGATTCCCAGTCCATCAACCTAGAGGTACACCCTTTCTCTGAAATATGTCCAATCGGTTTTGTATAATTCGACAATATATTTAATATCAACTATTAATAGACATCTAAATGGAGGATATTTGCTGGCCGAGAACCCATCTCAATATCTGAATGTGGAGGTTCTTGGCCAGGAACTTCATCTTTCCAAGCTTGAGTGTAGTACCTAAAGAGTGTCCAAATTAATTTAATTAGAAAAGGCAGCAAGCAATGCAATTAATAAATCAGCAAACAAAGAAACTTTACTTAGGATCGAGTGAGTGTGCCAAGCAAGGCAATGGGGTACTTCTCTTTGTCCAACGATAAACTAACATCTCATTCAAAACAGAGGAGACATTCTTCATTAGGGTGTAAACCTTCATGATTGTATATTATAGACTTCACCATCTCAAATCATTGTGTCCCACAGGCATGGTTTGTCCGTGTCAGCTGCATGTATCATAGAATAAATAGGCTCTGAACTCAAGGAAATATTTCATCTAACCCACCAATCATCATCAAGGATTTTTTTCTTTCACCAACCATGCTCCCTACAATTTTTCACTCCTATAGTCAGCCTACCTTTGGCTCACGACGGCTCACGACCATCTGTAAGAGATCCTTTTATTTCTTGAAAACCACTTCAACATCACAACTTGGGAAGCAAATCGTGTTTCAGCCTCAGCTAGTAGTTTGAGAGAATTACTATCATTGAACATAGACAGCCTCATTAGTGATTCATTATAAAATTTCTTATGTGAGCTGCATCTGTTACAATCTCACAAATCAAATTGAAATGAGCATAATGAGGGCCACTCCCAATTCGACCTGAACCTGTGCTCTCCAAGACTTAATGGGCTGCAGCATTTTCTCAACATGAGTTTGCTCTTGCAGAAGAAGTGTGGCCCTGATTTTGTTATAGCTTGGAGGAACACAACCAGCTAGACAATTTCTCTTGTCGGCACCAAATGTGAATGCCTTCCTAAACCAAGGATTTCTTGCAACACTAAAAGGAATGCCTGCAGTATAGAACATCCTTGCAAGCATTGCATCAAGCTGGTTCCATTCTCCCATATTGAAGTCCTCTTCTCTTCCTCCCACTAGCACACACTCGTTGGGAGTGGAATGTCTCTAGGCGCACGGTTAGCAGCTCATCCTTGTGCACCTTTCAGCGGAACCAGAACATCTATCATCACCTTCGGCACATAGACTGACGCCCTGGTTTGATATCTTCAGAAGGCTCCATCATTCTTGAGTAGCTGCCATTGATGTCACGGTCACAAAGCCTACATGAGAACTTTGAATTACCTCCTTCGCCCTTCCCTTTGTTTCCCATCTTCCTCATATACCTCAGTAGCAGCTTCTTCTCATCATCATCATCTGCAGGAATCACATGAGCAGCTGCTAGTAGTTGGGCTGCATTCCCAGAAGTTACTGCAGATCTGCTCTAGCTCCTGAACCTCTGCTTGATGTAGGCGTACTGCCACTAGCCATCGCTGATCTGAAGGAAGAAGGAAGAAATTCAGAAATCAAATCAATGGCGGGTGGAGCCATGGAGGGAGAAGGCTGAAGGGAATTAGTAGACGGAGGAAGAAGACTCACCTGTCACCGTCGTCGATGGGGGCAGGGTGGAGTGGGAAGGACCAGCAGCGGCAGGCTGCTGACTGCATATATTACTATCTCAGCTTTTGTAGCTTATATTTGACACATTTAATCGTCATTTCAGCGTTATTTTCATGAATATACTCTAATCTCTTGTGCATTTCTTTCCGTAGGGTGGCACGTTGGTTTTGACTGGCCCAGGACGAGGTTTAGTGCTAGTTGATTTCATCTATCTAGAGATAGATCTTAAGATCAAGAAGGATGGAGTGTATCCCGACAAGCAATTCAGCAAGGGTCTAATTACCATTGACGGGCGAGTACTTTCTAGGGAGAAAGATGTCGTGGTTACAAGTGAAACGTTTGATAGCTTCCTCAGCACTCTGGTGGTCAGATTTGCAACTGTCCTAAAAGCAGTCGAGGCCACATTTGAAATCAATCTTATTGAGGGGAGTTTCAATGGAAAGATTACAGCTGGTATCTTGGGTATTGATGAAGCAATTGTCATTCATGACAGCGAAGCAGATGGTGGTGTGCAGAGGGATGGAATTATCAAACTCCATCGTCGCGTCATGACTATCTGCCAATCGAACAGAGGGGTGAAGTTACACTTTGAGAATAAATCCTATGCAACCACCTATTTCAATCCACGCCGCACTGGTTCAGATGAAAAGGAATTTAGGTGTGGTTGTGGGCGGTTTTTTGTGAAGGTTGTCTGGTCCTTGATGGACTCCAGGCCATAAATGGTGTTGAGTAAATTAAGTTTTATCGATGTGGTGAAGTGTAGAACTAAGTTGTATCGTGAGTCGATGAAGCCGTGGTGCAATGGTGCAGTGAACTAAGCCAAGTCATGATGTAATGATGCAGTTAACTTATCGTTAGTAAGTGATGTAGTGGATCAAGTAAATGCATAGCTAAAGCAGATGGACGCACTTGCCTGTATTCTGCTTTCTTTTGGCTACTGTAAAAGCGATCAATTGATGCTGAGCTGTTCTGTTTGTTGGCATCTGTTCTGTTTGTTGAAAGTTGATTTGGTTGTGTGATGGTTACCGACGGGATCCATTTTTTTCCAGTCGTTATTGCTGAACTGTTCGTGCAAGCATCGGAGGCAGCATTTCATCACCACTACTAGTTCCAGCACATTTTGATCACATCTCTGCACACATTGGTCATATCTCTGCGAGAAGGGTGCGGCAACAGGCGAGCAGGGGTGCGACGGCGGCGTGTAGGCGGTGACGGTGAGCCCTGCTGTCGCACGGCGTGTGCTCTCCGGAGGAGCGGCCGGTGGCGGCGTTCAGTAAATATGGTCTTTAGAGGACACAAAAACAAAATTCTATCCGCATGGGCATTGTTGTATTAATAACCTAACTTATATCGACATGACAATCAGTAAATATGGTCTTTAGAGGACACAAAATGGAGGCATAATAACTACTTGCATCACCAACACCGCTCCAAATGGAAAGATAAATTAACTAACAACTAAATGTGAGGTAAATAATAAAAAGGTTTCCTACAGCAGGAACTACGTGTGTAAGTATTTAAAACAACCCTAACTGTATTTTTATTCAAAAGTTTATATGGTATAAGGTTGTACATAAATGCAAATAAAGTCATGTACTGGTTTATATTAAAATTTCAAATGCATCGAGTATGTGACAGTTTCTGCTGCTATATGTAAGGAACATAAGCCCAGCCAGTAGATACATATCGAAGTTCAAATGATCTATATGTAGACTTTGAGAAGTAATCACTCAATTTAACTGTATACTAACTCTACATCCTTAAGAATGCAAAACATAGCTAAAATAAATGGACATATATATATATAAGCACATCCTACGTGGATATCCTCGTTGCAGCAAGAACAACGGGGCTTGCCTTGGCATGCATGCTAAGGTGTACCGAACTGGCACGGTAGGCTAGCGTCCGTGTTTGAACAAGAAGAAAAGCTAGAGGAAGGGGGTGCGCTCGCGTGGATTGGGCAAAGGCTACACCGTCGAGTTAAAGGTACGGCAAGGGAAGGGGAAAAGAGACGTAGAAATTTAGGTTTTTCATTCTTTTAAAAAAAAAAGATTTAGATTTTTTCATCTCTGCATGGGCTAAATGGTTGATCCAGGATATGAGAATGGGTCTGCGCTTGGGCTATTGGCTACCAATTCTCAAGCGAGATGTGCAGCCTAATCTCTCGCTCTATAAACACAACACATGAAGTCTTGGCGCTCTCGCACAGTCACACTGGCTAACATTTTGTATGAAGGCAATAAAAAAAGAGAGAATTCCTTATTTGACACTGTTTTCAAATATGATTCCTTATTTGACACTAGAAAATTTTTAGTTCCTTATTTGACATGGATGGTAATTTTTTTGCCTTATATGAGCCTCCTGTTTGGTTCTGTTATATTATTCCGTTAATTTATTTTACCTGGCCCAAAATACCCCTGAACTACTATTTGCGCCCACGACAAACATCGTTGCTGTCCGGCATCGGTGCGCTAGGCTGTATTGAATCCTAGCGGCAGCGCTGATGGCCTGCTAGCGCCGATTCTCTGCTCGCCGTCATCCTTGTCCATTGGCGTATCTGTAAGGAACGTAACTGCAGGGTGTTTGAAAACATTCAACACTCAGCTTTACATAAGTTTTTGACCTGAACCGGGAAGATATCAGTCTTTGCCGTGCTGCTGGCAAAGTGATCGCGGTTGGAGTTTAGGGAGCTGGTCTCTCTCTACCTTGCGTGTCTAGGGCATGTCCAGCTTCAGTTTAAACTTGTGCTCCATCTCGGAGCTGTATGTTGTAATTCCTTTCCTCCTCTTAATAAAGATCGGCCTCTGGCCTTTCAGAAAACTAAAATATAAGCATCCGCATCACATGCAGTCCCTGGTGTAGTCTCTGCTTGAGTGGTGTAGTCTCTGCTTGATGTTCTGAAACACCGAAGAACTAACTAAGTTAGTTTGTTAATCTTTATATGATGGCAGTGTATGTTAGATAGTTAGGCAAAACTATACCATCTATTTAGAACCACCAGTAGAGCATATCTTAAAAGCTTACTCTTGACGCTAGCCCCATGGAAGGTTCCCACTTTTCATGCTGACTATAAAATGCTAATCCAGGATAATACGCCTTTCAGGCATGTGTGGCATGCAGAGAATCGGCGCTAGAAAATAGTGGTTACCTTATCCAGCAGCACCCTGGTTGTTAAACGATGATGGAGTCCACATTATCCTTGCTGAGATTTTGAACAGCATAAGTGTCTGTTTTAAAGTCAAATGTTTGTGGAGCCAACACTTCTTTTTGAACATTGAACAACTACAACCACTACAGAATTAAGAAAATTGCTATGAAGGGCAGTATTCAAAATGCTGGTTTTGTTAAGGAATTGCAAAAAGACAACATCTTGGCTGCATTCAAAAATCGTATTTTCTTCACGTGCAGTAGCTAGCTCAACCTGAAGAGATTCTACACGTTCTTTAAGTTTGCCCAGGATGATGCAACCAGCAGCTTGTCTTGACATTCTGGAAGCTTAGCTTCACACTTTTTAAGTCCACTCAGATTAATGTCTCATCTACAGAACACAGGCATGATTTGCTTACTCGAGAGCATCCTCTATTAGTTTATAATCTCCTAAGAATTTTCTTTGATGCAACACTGGATGACGCCCATGGGACATCGATGCAAACAATGCCAAGCACTTGATTATTGACTTCAGTCCACACCTTGGCTTCATGGATTTCAGAGACAACCTCTCCAAAGTTTGTTCAAAGACATCTTGTTTGGAAACGTACACATATTTCGCTGCAACCTACAAGCGTGCAGCAATATAATTAGCTTAAACAGTGACCTGACTCGCCATGAATTTTGTACTACTGCATGAAAAGAATTGATATAACGATCAAATATCTATTCACATTTGAAACTCCTGAAATGATAGAATTAATATTAAAAGGTCCCATGTACTAATATGTGTATTTGCTACTATTCTTTCCATGATAACTTTGTGAAATGAGAAGCGAAGAACAAACAACAGAGCAATCTAGCCATCTGTTGGAGACGGCGATTTTAACTGCTGGTAGCCAAGCCAAAGCATACTATGTAATCAGATGTAAAACATAACTTAGGCTAGAGCCACTCCTCGTTTAAGGAGGATTATAAGCTTGAAGGATCTAGAAAGCCTAAATAGATAGGTTTCGAAATGTACTCACCAAAGGTATCGTGTGGTCTCGGAGCGGTCAGGCCTTTCCATTGTCAGCCTTGAAAGAATTGCCCCCGATGTTTATTCTTCGAGAATTGGTGCACCGAGCTCTATCGTGTCTCCAAAGTCACAGACGGGGAGTGGGGCTACTCGATTGGGAGCAAAATTTGCAAGTAGGTTGAATGTCGTGGTCAATGAAACCAAAACGATGTAAGATGAATAAGCTACGAAAATATTTTTAGAAACAGAACAAAATCACAAAGCGTATTTAAAATGGAAATTGTGTGAGAGATGGAGTGGTGGAAAATAAATCTGGTGCTCTTGCAAAGATGTGCAGAAAAGAATACAAAGTGGGGGGGAAGGGGCTCAACCAGTTATTGCAGGTCAGGGAGGCAGTATCAGCAGGCTTGGAGGAGGGTGTCAGGGGTGCCATTCTCCCATTGCAAGCGTGGATGCCTGATGGGATATGCAACACACCATCGTGAGCCTCAATTACTTATAGGACCAGGACCCTAAATGCGTGTAGCTATTTTTATGTTTGTGCGGATTTAAGTGATTGCCAATATATTGTCTGAATAATACAAAATAGCAAGAAAATAACAGAGCAGAGTAATAGCAACAGAGTAAAAATATGCAGGTATCTCCACAATGGCTACAAGTGGTGCTTTATAACCCAATAGCAAGAACAAGGCAACTTAACTTTATTTTAATAACCAACATAAATATATCTCAGAGGTAATATCACTTCCATGCACCTAGGCAATTAAAATTAGAAGGCACGAATGCAGCATATACAGGGAAAATGATATTCTATTATATTAACCAAACAATCTGCAAAAAAAAATTTCATAGAGTGTCTATCATAGTATTATAGTAAATGGAGAAACACAGGGAAACTATTTATAAATTTGAGAAAAAAAATGAACAACATAAAAATAAATAAGATGATTAATAATTTCCAAGGAAGAACTTGGAAGAAGGAGGTACATATTTAACCTTGCAAGGGGATTAATTCTTCCTGCTTCACATCCACCAGAGTATTGTCTCGAGCCTTAATCTGCTATGTAGTTTGCTAGCACTATCAAATGCAAGAAATTAGAATATACGGTTTTAATGGCATGAGAACATCAGTAAGTTAAAAAGTGATTCCTAGTAACGACATGGTATAGAACATTTTATACAATATGTCCTGGTGACAGGGAAAACGAAATAAATATCACATGATAATCCATCTGAACTAGATCAACTAACAACCTCACACGCTTACCGAATTTCACCATAGGTACAATCCAGCAATAAACATGGCAGCAGTCTTAGGATGGCTAGCATGAGGGAGCGTTGATGTTTTCAGTGATATTCCGAGTAGCAAATATGAACGGCAAACATTAATTACTACACACTATACATTAAATAACACTCAACTAAAGTTTTAAAGGAAATTCTTCTTGAAAGAACACAAACAACCAAAATTATTATGACCCATATAAAGAAACCATGTATTCACCTAGGGCTTGCCGTGACAGCTTAAGTGAAACATGTTGATGCTGAATAGCCAATTTAAGGTAAGCATTCAGTAGTGAAGGCCAACCATATCTATGATATCCCAAAAAAATTAATAACTTTCCAAACATTCAAAATATCTGAAGGAGGTGGATCACACCTGCAGAACGCCACAAAGAAACACTGAAACCTTGTGTATGAATGCATGTCGTCATCGGTGCCAGCATCAAAATCTCCTGCCACCCAAATCTAAGCAATTCAGGTCACTCCTGCACATTAAAATCAAACAAACGGAGGGGGACAGGAGGTGGCGGCGCCTCTAACTACTGCCACTGACCCGCCTGTGCTCTGCCGCTATCCGTCCCTGTCGTCGGTCGACCATGCTCTGACCCGCTACCTCCATCCGGCCGCTCAACATACCTGCCTCTTCTCCATAGGGATCTTACAATGAAACAATATGGCACAAAATTAGCACACACCAAACAATGCCTTACGGGAAATTTAACTATTTAGGACAATTAAAATGCATACTACCTTAGAGCACAAATCATGTGATTTGTCATTTTATAGCCTTCCTACGATATTCCAGGGAATCTCTTACACATGAAGGCTAAAATAAGATCTAGAAGGTACATTTGTTACCACTCATGAAGTTCCCATACATGTAGCTGGCAGCAAGATGAAAACTCAAGGTAGCTAACCAGCAGTAAGCAGATTAAACATCACACTCGAATATTGTACCTCGATCATGAGAAGCCTAGCAAATTTGTGTATGTAGACCTTTGCACCAAAAGGCAAAGAATTATTTGCGGAAGATTTCCTGCGGTACATGCCTTAGCTAGAATTACTTGCAATCAGAACAAAAAAAACATATCTAAATTCAAAATGTAAAAGGACGAAATGGGGAAAATATGAGCATGAATCAGAATAAAATAATTCACTCACCCAAGTTCCTATGTAGATATTTCCAGATCAAATAACAACTCATCAACCAAATTTCCCTACAAATCCACCTGCTGCAAGAATTGTGCAGCCCACGACATTTAGAACAAAAACTTCAAGAGTCAATACTTAACGTTTAACAAGCCACATCATTATAATAAAAGTTGCAGCACACCAATGTTCATATCATCCATTCTATGATGAGCCTGAAGTTTCTGCTGCCGACCAGGTGCTTGCCAACGACACATCCCCTGCCCGTGGCCTCCCTACATCTGCTGCCTTCTATACAAAAAAATATGAACCATGTTGATCGAATTCTGGTGGAAATACCAAAATATACAAATAGGGAGAGACCTATAGATCAAGGGAGTCCAGCACACCTCTTCCTCCCTATGCTCGACCTCCTCCACCTACTCCTCTCAACAGCACCCCCCCCATCTCTCATACATCAGCCGCTGGTCCATGGCGCCCTATTGTTGTTCCTCTGTCTCGGCTCCTGCCTGATCCTCCTCCACAAGAACCTCTTACTCCCTAAATCCCTAATGCTCCACCTCCTCCGGCTAATCTCCCTCCCTACGCATCCTCCTCTCTCTCGCATCAGCCGCCGGTCCGTAGCGCCCTGCTGCTGCTCCTTCGCCTGGACCACAACCTGCTCCTCCTTCACATGTCTCGACCACAACCTGAGATTTTCGTCGAACAACTTATAGGCATAAATAACACAGAATATCCACAAACAAAGATAAGATTATGGAGAGAGAGAGAGAGAAACCTGTAGCTTTCATCCATGTCTGTAGCAGCGCTCATCGCCTAGGTTCCATGGGCGTTGTCGACCGTAATAGCAGCGAGGAGGAGCACCGTGGCCAGCCCACTGCTGCCACAAAATCACCCACCATCGTAGCTGATCCTCCTCCTCCTCCTATTGGTGCTTACCCCTGCTGGCCTGGCTGAGCGAATGCGGCGATGGGACGTCGACCATGGAGGCACGTGGAGAAGAGGGAGGAGAGGCAACACGAGCGGGGCAGGAGCGCCCCTGGAGCTGTTCCATGTCTTCTAGCAACCAGCAGCGTGGAGGATAAGGTGTGGAGGAGGAAGGGAGAGAAGAGTGAGGGGCAAACATGGGGGAAGAAGACGTGGTGGCAGCTAGGCAAATGGGAGATGCGGGAGAGAGTGGTGGCTAGGGTTTGATCTCACCTTTTATACCAAGTGCATATCAGCACTGTTACATGGCTTGATCTAGAAATGGACGGTCCGGATGCCCCCAGTACCCCATCCGATGGTCCAAAGTGGCTAATCGTTGTGGAGGCTCCCAGGGATCTCACCAATTACATCTTTAGATATATCGTGAGTTGATGAAGCCGTGGTGCAATGGTGCAGTGAACTAAGCCAAGTCATGATGTAATGATGCAGTTAACCTATCGTTAGTAAGTGATGTAGTGGATCAAGTAAATGCATAACTAAAGCAGATGGACGAGTTTATAGCATAAAACTATCAGTTTACTATCCAAATTTACCGTATCATACCACTTTACGTTTTCGGGACACAAAACTACCAGATTTTAGTCCGTTTTTTGCAATTCGATCTAAACCGCGTTTGAGAGCATTTTGACACGATTTCTGACCAGCCGACCCCACCTGTCGGTATGACGTGGACGACGCCCGCGACGCTCGCTCACGGCCGTTAACGACCACACGGGTGGCCCGGGGCCACGTCAGTTCCTATTTCTTCCCCACCTTCAGCGTAGCTGGCGCGCCCCGCCACCCACTCATCGTCCCTCCGTCACCGCCATTGCAATGCCCAATTAGGATGAAGGTTCTTCCTCGTCCTCCCACCTACCGGTAAGCTCCATGTTCCTGTGCTTCCCCCAATTTCCGATCTAGGGTTTTTATTTTTTTCCTGCTTTTTCATCGATTTAGCTCTTAAACTCACACTATCATCTATTTAGGAATGTACCGCCCTGGACTTTGCCCCTTGCACTGTCGATGATCCAACATTTGATGGCATTGCTGTTGGGTGCCCTGAGCTCTGTCGTGCGCACAAGAAGGAGCCGTGCAAGTGTGTTGCGTTTGAAGGGACAGACACTGGTCGCAAATTCTACTTATGTCTAGTTGTGAATGTAAGTTCTATACACCTTAGTAAATATGTGTGCTTGATTTGATACCCGTCCCAGATTGTGTTGATCTGATGGAAGTTTTGAAATTTCTTTATTAGAGACCAAAATTGCATGCTTTGTTGCTTTAGAGACCAAAATGATCTGATGCAAATTTGTTAATTAGACTAATTGCATGCTAAAATTTCTTTATTAGAGACCAAAATGATCTGATGCAAATTTGTTAATTAGAGACCAATGACCTGCTTTGTTCTCATTTCTCATGTCATTTTATTTATTAGAGATCAATGGCCCATTAAAATTTAATCTAGATAAGTTATATATTCATTTATTTACGCAGGAAGTAGAGAACTGTGGGTTTCAGTCATGGGTAGATCAAGAGTGGCCTGAGACTTTGCAAAATGCTCTTCTCAGACTCTAGGAAATGTACAATACATGCAAATCAGCAAGAATTGATGAGAGGTATGAGAGTACAATGATGTTAAAAGAAATGGCTAAAGAGAAGGAGAAGCTTGAGAAGAAACATTGATGGCCCACAAATATAGGGGGTGCATCATAGCACTTTCGATAAATAGGAGTGTCGATTCCACCAAGGAGCAGAAGGTGCTGAACAGTGGTATGGAGCAGGAACTCTCTGCAAATACTTAGCAAACGGATTTTTAGTGGTTTTCTGATAGAGCAACAAAATAAAGTGCAAGTAACAGAGAACAAACGCAGTAAGTGGCCCAATCCTTTCTTAGCAAAGGACAAGTCGGTGGAAATACTTATAAAGACCAAACATTCTCGAGGACACATGGTAATTCTGTCAAATGCTTTCGCTTCAAATAGCTGAGTACTCTTCTTTGGTGTTGTAAGTGTTGTGTGGGTGAACCTGTGCTAATGTACCGACCTTACTTGGACTAATACATAATTGTGATTAAACCCCCTCCAAACATACATAACTACAGGAAAGTAATTAAGATATAAATCTAACCATAGCCTTAAACTCTGAGATCCTACACTCCCTTGTGCAAATGTGTCCTAACGGGGGTCCGGGTTTCTGTCACTCCTGCAACCCCACAATTAGTATCCAAATACACAATGCATTCCCCTAGGCCCATAAATGGTGAAGTATCATGTAGTCGATGTTCACATGACACCACTAGAAGAATAGCACCACAACTTAAATACTAGGCCATTGAATAATAATTCAACACAAATCCGCTAATAACAACATGACTTCTCCCATGTCCTCAAGAACTAAACGAACTACTCACAAGACATCATATGGATCAAGATCAAAGATGATATGATAATGGATAACAATCTGAACATAAACAATAATCCAATGGTTCCACTCACAAGCATCAACTACAATAGTAATCAACACCGGGAAAGGTCCCCCTAAGAATTAAAGCAATATCCAACACGATTGTTACAGCAGGACGGAGTGGTGATGATGGTGTTGGTGGAGATGATGGTGTGGATGATGATGATGATCCCGATGAATCCTAGCTTGATGATGGTGTTGATGGCGAGATCTCCCCTCTCCGGGAAGGAATTCCCCCGGCAGAAATCTGTCTGCCAAAGAGATCTTTCTCTCTCGGTGTTTTCCGCCCTCTAAAAGCGGCGAAAATCTATATGTGGTTGCTCCCCTAGCCTTAGGGTTCCGTAGGGAAGATATAGGCGAAGGGGTGGAGTCGGGAGCCGGGAAGGTGGGCCACACCTGCCCTAGGCACGACCCAGGGTGGGCCCGCACCTAGGGGGTGTGGGCTCCCTGTGGCCCTTCTTCGTCCCTCCTTCTGGCTTCCTCAATCTTTTGGAAAAATAATAGTTTCCCATATTTTTCTGGTATTTTCCTGGTCTTTGCAAAATTGCATCAAAATGCCCTCTTTCCATCAGAATCCAGACTCCGGCAGTCCATCCTCCAAGAATCGTCCAACATGCATATGTTGGAATTATGCCCTAGAGGCAATAATAAAGATGTTATTATTATAATTCTTGTTCATGATAAAGTTTATATTCCATGCTAGAATTGTATTAAGCGGAAACATTAACACTTGTGTGGTTTGTGAACAACACCGTGTCCCTAGTACGCCTCTATGGACTAGCTCATTGATCAATGATGGTTAAGGTTTCCTAACCATAGACATGAGTTGTCAATTGATAATGAGATCATATCATTGGGAGAATGATATGGTGGACAGACCCAAACTAAGCAAAGCTATTAGAACTTTCATCGTGTTCGTCTTTGCGAAGCTTTTCTCATGTCAAATATTGTATTCCTTAGACCATGAGATAATACAACTCCCTGGTATCGGAAGAAAGCTTTGAGGTCATCAAACGTCATCCTATGAGAGGGTGATCATAAAGGTGTCTCTCAGGTGATCGGAAAGTATCTGTTGGGTTGTATGTATCGAGATGGGATTTGTCCCTCCCAAGTCAGAGAGATATACTTCGGGCCCACTCGGTAATCGATATCAACACCGCTTGCAAGCATGTGGTTAAGGAGTTAATCACAAAGTGATATCGGATTACGGAACGAGTAAAGTACTTGCTGTGAACGAGATTGAACTAGGTATGACGATACCGACGATCGAATCTCGGGTAAGTAAAATATCGCGAGACGAAGGGAATATATATATGGGATTGATTGAATCCTGACATCGTGGTTCATCCGATATGATCATCGATGAATGTGTGGGAGTCAATATGGGTGCCCAGACCCCGCTGTTGATTATTGATAGAAGATCATGTCTGCATATTCTCGAACCCGCAGGGTCACACACTTAACGTGTCTCGACGCTAGGATAGATTGGATACTTGGTTTATGAATTTTTGTTCGGAGTCTCGGATGGGATCCGGGACATCACGAGAGGTTCCAGAGAATAAGATTCATATAAGGCAGTGCAGTTTTTGGAGTTCGGAATTGTTCCGGGTTAATCGGTATTGTACCGGAAGCTTCTAGAACCTTCCGGAAGGGGACCAACGTGGCCCCACCTTCCGGGAGGGGGCATGGTCCTATGAGGGAGTGTCCTGGCCGCATTGGGCCAGGGGCACAAGGCCCCATAGGGCCCAGCCGATCCTAGATAAGTTTAAATCGTTTAAACTAGAGATAAGATAGGGTTTCTAGAAAGGAGAGTTTAAATCGTTTAAACTAGAGATAGGCTTGGAGGATGGGCAAGGGCTGGCCGCACCCCCCCCTCTATATATAGAGGGCTGGTGCGCCCCCTCCCCCTACGACTACACCTTCCTCCAAACCCTAGTAGCCCTGCTGCCCTCCTCTCTCCCTCCGGCTGTTTGTAGGCGAAGCCCTGCGGCAGAAATTCTCCACCATATACACCACGCCGTCGTGTTGTAGATCCAATCCATCTCTCCACCATACTTGCTGGTCCGAGGAAGGAGGAAACGTCGAGGTGCTGCACGTGTGCATCTCACGGAGGCACCGCCACTTGTGGTGCTAGATCGGATCGGATCGCGAGGAGGAGAAGCGAGTACGACTACATCACCCACGTTCCGACGAACGTTCCGCTGTGCGAATCTTCAAGGGTATGAAGATCTAATCCAATCTCTCTCGTTGTTTGCATCTCCTAGATTAGATCTTGGCTTTCCCTCTGTTCGCTTCCGTAGAAAATTTTGATTTACTATGCTGCGAAAACCCTTCAGCATAAACAGTGGAAAAGACATAAGTAATACCTCATAATAAGACAAATATCAATGAATAGAGGTAGATTATGATATAGAAAGGTGATGCAAATTGGGCGTATCAACTCCCCCAAGCTTAGACCTTCGCGTGTCCCCAAGCGAAAAATGAGCTCAGTAAACATGTCCACATGTTTATGGAGTGAAGTGTCGATAAAAAAATACGAACAAGAAGCATCACACTTACCATTACACAACTCATAGAAGAAAGCAACTCACCATTATATAACTTAGCTTGCAACCAAGTACAACAGTCACAATAGAGATGCATAAAGATGAATCATAATTAGAATTGGCAAACTTGTTCTTGGTCAGAGAACACCTGGCAAACAATTTCTCAAAAATCTTTTTGTAGAAGTTTTACAACAGGAGCACTCTTTGCTCAAAAAGATTTTCACAAGTGAAATCTTTCAAAGTAATACTCAATAGATAAGAGTCTTGTGCGAGCAAGGAAGATAAAGAACATGATTGAATAAATCACCATATGAATGCTTGAAACATAACAACTCAAATGCTTGCTGGAGATAGAGAGGAGGTAGGTTTACTGACTCAACTTGGTAATAGGAAAAAGGTCCTTTCATAGAGGGTAGTAGGGATTACAAGTCATAAAGAGCTTCCAAAAGATTATGGTACTTACTAGATTTGAGCCCTCATTGCCCCTATCATAGGCATCTTGAGATGATTAAGGTTAAAGTGCACAAAGATGGAGTATATGCTTGATGAAATATAAGTTGGCAATCTCATGTCCCTTGAATATGAGGGTCACTCCTCATGCTACTCAACTTTGGTCACCGGTAAGTTCTTTTCATTGCACATGCGTATCATAGAGAACCGCCAACGGGGTACCCCTTGCACATGGTACAGGAGCTAACCCATAACCAAAATGACAAGGCAAGCAGACAGTGAGCATCTCATCAATCTTTTTATTTACTATGTGTATAGATTTTTATTGAGGATGCTTCATAGATAGCTCACTATGGTGATGCTGCAAGTTTCCACCATGATTAGGCATGGCTTAGGCTAGCGGCCCAGGCGTTTCTCTAACACAAAATACAAACTCCATGGACTTACAGGTTCCCTATTTATTTCACACCGTTGACATCCATAGACAAAAGAGCATGATATCAACTGAGTACAAAGTACAGGTGCAATGTTGAAAACGTTCCCCGTGACAACACGGTTCTGCTAATCCCAACGTATAGATGCAAGCATATACAACTTTGATGGCACAATGGTTCAAGTCTATTAGAGGCAAGAAAATAAGGTGTGCCATCAAGTTCGTGAGAGCTTTACTAACTAGTTTTCACATAACAAAATACTTTTTAATTTGAAAGGTAGATGAAGCTTGAGAATTTGCTTGGAATAGCAAAAGCTACTAGGTAGGTATAGTGGACACAAATGGCAAAGGTTTTGGTTCAAAGGGATTGGAAACATGCGAAGTATGCCTTCTCAAAACAGGTTTTTGGCTAGCAAGGCTGGGTAGCAAGCAAGAGAGTTGAAAGAAACAAGCAAACATACAAGTAATAAAGCCAAACATGCAATCTTCCTTGAAGACACAAAAGATCTTAAATAAAGAATACTAAGCTTATGAGCCAACAAGAAAGGAAGTAAATTATGCAAAATACCTGTAAGCTTTTTCTCTTTTTATTTCAAATCTCAAAAAGTATTGCTACTGACCAGAACTCGGTTTACCAAAACTAATTTAGATCCACTTAATGATCCCAAAGTGGTGCCAATACTGATCAACAAGATCCATCATATGATAGAGATTGCAAACTAAAATAAGAAGTGCAAAAAGTAAAAGATGAAACTTCTCATTAATATTCCAATAAAGGCACTCACACCAAGGGATACATAGATAATCAACTAAAGGAGAGATACTTCCACATGCAAACCAAACTATAAGATAACCTCTCTACCAAAGATATGAATCCACTAAAAAGGTACAAGATAAAAGATAATGGTGGTGATACCACGACACTCCCCCAACCTTGGAACAAGCCAAGGGGATGCCAAACCTGATGATGAATTACTCCTTCAGTGGTGGTGGTGTTCTCTTGTCTAGGGTAAGGAGATCCCCCAGTATCTTACGAAGCCTATCATTCTCTTCTTGAAGTATATCCACCTTTATCCTCAAATCACGGTACTTATCATTAGTGGTTCGAAGGGCTTCCAATGCCTCAGGGCAGTACCTGAAGTCTGGCCCGAAGGCTATGATTCCCTGCATGTTACAAGAAAAAGCATATCCAGTGTTAATTGCTCCTGCAAAAGTAGGTTTCCTTGCCCTTGTCCCTGCAGCGGTTTGTTCTTCCAACTTTATCTCCTCCACTGGCTTCTTGCCTTTGTCGTTGGCAGAGACCATGGCGCTCTAAACCTGAGAGGTTTTCCTGACAGAAACAGATCGAAACAAAAACACGACGAGAACACGATTCCCAAACCTCGGGGGATCTGGGGGGTTATATATCACGAAGTTTCAATGCACAAGGAAGGTTTTGACATGGAAACAAGGCGGAGACGGAGTTCGAGGGTGGCACACCCCCCTCAGGCACAGCCAGGCAGGGCCCGCGCCTAGGGTGGGTTTGTCCACCCCGGAGTCCAGTTCCTTCTCTGTCCCGTCTCGTAGTATTCCTTATGTATTAAAAACATCAAAAATATAAAAAGATTGGGGTTTCACGAACCTTCTGTTTTCACCACTTTTACCTAGTCAAAGACGAACTCTGCAGACTCCTTTTCTCCTTCTCCTGGAAGTTTCCTTTCCTCATAAGGCAATACACAAACTTCAATGGCAACATTATTTCAAGAAAAACAACAAACCTTTAGGTTCATACTTCAACTGAAATCTATCAAAACAAAGGCTTCTATAAGAGGCAAATGCAAATGATAACAGAAATCTGTAAAAACAGACCAGCAGGTAAAGATTGGTTTTTTCAAAAACCTTTTGTTCCTCAAATAAAAAAGTGCAGAACTAATGAAAGTTGGGTAACAACTTGGAGGACAAGCTCAGAAAAATACAACTCCATCCGACGTACTGAGATCCCTCACGAATTTTTATAATGCAGCACAAAAATCTGTCCTAGGACAGCCACTTTACACAACTCCTCTACTTCACAAAAGTAGTTGAAATTGACACAAAAACCAAAACAAAAAGGATAAGGAGCGGTTATTACAGAGGTAATAACTTCCAAGGCTCGACAAAACTCTTGGGTTATCACCCAACAAGTACTTTTCTTTAATGCCTTTAAGTTAGGCTTGAAAATTCAAAGATGCTCACAAAGGAGATATAAGTCTGAAGTGAAAAAGAGCATCAAGAAGCAAATAACCAACACACTTGAGTCGAACCCACTTCCTATGCATGGGAATGTCATGATAAACAAATTGTTGAAATAAAAATCCACAAGCATAGGAAGACAAAACAGATGCAACTGCAAAGCTTTCAACATAAAACGGGAAAACTTAACATTATTGAGAAGCATAAAACCATGTTTACCTCTCTCATAATAACTTTCAGTAGCACTTTGAATAAATTTGACAATATAACCATCAAAGGAATCAATTTTATCACAAGGATGATCATACTTACAGTCACCAAAAAGAGGCCCAAGGTTATAAACTGGATCAATAGAAGCAAGTTGTTCCATCCTGAAATCTTTATTAGGCAAGCTATTTTCACAAGGAGCTTTAGCAAATTTTGAAAAGTTAAACTCATAAGAATCTCCATCAAACTTAGTTAAAACTTTCGCCTTATTACAATCAATAATAGCTCCACAAGTGTTCAAGAAAGGTCTACCACAAATAATAGGACAAGTTTTGCTAGCTGCTGAATTAAGCACTAGAAAATCAGCAGGATATTTAATCTTACCACAAAGTACCTCCACATCTCTTACGATACCAATAGGACAAATGGTTTCCCTATTTACAAGGTGAATAACCACATCAATGTACTCAAGCTCACAAGGACCAATTTCATGCATAATTTCCCTGTAAATCTCATAAGGAATAGCACTAGAACTAGCACCAATATCACATAAACCATAGTAGCAATAATCACCAATTTTAACAGAAAGCATAGGAATAATAGCTTTTCTAGCCTTACTAGGATGAGAGATAATATTATAAGCGTATTCATAGAAGACAATGTGCTCATCCTCTATATTTCTAGTGACAGGGTCTTCCACAATAGCTACCACAGGTTTAACATTCAAATGCTCATCAGGATCCACAGTTTTCTTTGTACTTTTGTTATTTGCATTAATAATCATAGAATACTCCTTTACCTTAGCTGGGAAAGGTATTTTCTCAACATAAGGTTCAGGCACAATATGATTAGTAGTACAAACTTGAGTACTTCTAACAGGAACATGACTAACAACATCTTTATAAGGTGCATGGTACTTATTCCACTTCTTCTTGGGAATTTCTATGTAAGAGGCAATGGCCTTAAAACAGTTGGCAATACTTTGGGAATCAAGACCGAACTCATTGCTAATATCACAGAAGTCATCAGTTCCCATAAAATATTTTATGCATTCATAATCATAGTTTATACCTAACTTTCTTCCTTTGTCATTCTCCCAAGATTCAGTGTTCTCTTGAATACGGTCGAATAGATCCCATTTAGCTTCTTCCTTCATACGTGTAAATGATCCAACACAAGAAGCATCTAGTAAATCTTTATCATGAAGAGAAAGCCTAGCACTTATTGATAATAATATTGTTAGGGAGTTCATGAATAGGACATTTAAGCATTAGTAACTTCAATCTCCCCCAAGCTTGAGCTGTACTCTCTCCATCATGAGGCCAAAAGTTATATATCAGATTTCTATCCTTATGAATCTCACTGGGAGGATAAAATTTAGAATAAAAGAGAGATGCCATCTCCTCCCATTCCTTGGATTGTCCATTCTTCAGCAACTTATACCATTCTTCAGCTCTCCCTTTCAAGGATATGGAGACTAACTTCTTCTTCACCTGTTTAGTTGTGATACCTGCACACTTAAACAACCCGCATAATTCATGGATAAAAAGCAAGTGATCACCAGAATGGACAGTTCCATTCCCTAAATAATAATTATCCATAACACGATCAATAATACTTGTAGGTATCTTAAAAGTATCTATCTCAACAGGTGGTGGTTCATCTACTACCCTAGCAGTGGTAGTAGTTTTTCCAAACAGAAAACCAAGTGGGTTATCCATCTTGGAAACAAAGTAACAAGAAGTATCAAAAAGCAATACTCACAGTAGAAGTTTCCTTTACCAGCTCCACTCTTCAATAGCACTTCACTCCCCGGAAACGGCGCCAGAAAATAGTCTATATGACCCACAAGTATAGGGGTGTATCATAGTACTTTCGATAAATAGGAGTGTCGATCCCAATGAGGAGCAGAAGGTGCTGAAGAGTGGTATGGAGCAGGAACTCTCTGCAGATACTTAGCAAAAAGATTTTTAGTGGTTTTCTGATAGAGCAACAAAACAAAGTGCAAGTAACAAAGAACAAACACAACAAGTGGCCCAATCCTTTCTTAGCAAAGGACAAGCCGATGGAAATACTTATAAATACCAAATGTTCTCGAGGACACATGGGGATTCTATCAAGTGCTTTCGCTTCAAATAGTTGAGTACTCTTCTTTGGTGTTGTAAGTGTTGTGTGGGTGAACCTATGCTAATGTACCGACCTTACTTGGACTAATACATACTTGTGATTAAACCCCTTGCAAACATCCATAACTACAGGAAAGTAATTAAGATATAAATCTAACCACAGCCTTAAACTCTGAGATCCTACACTCCCTTGTGCAAAGGTGTCCTAACGGGGGTTCATGTTTCTATCACTCCAGCAACCCCACAATTAGTAGCCAAATACACAATGCATCCCCCTAGGCCCATAAATGGTGAAGTATCATGTAGTCGATGTTCACATGACACCACTAGAAGAATAGCACCACAACTTAAATACTAGACCATTGAATAATAACTCAACACAAATCCGCTAATAACAACATGACTTCTCCCATGTCCTCAAGAACTAAATGAACTACTCACAAGACATCATATGGATCAAGATCAAAGATGATATGATAATGGATAACAATCTGAACATAAACAATAATCCAATGGTTCCACTCACAAGCATCAACTACAATAGTAATCAACACCAGCAAAGTTTCCCCTAAGAACTAAAGCAATATCCAACACAATTGTTACAGCGGGACAGAGTGGTGATGATGGTGCTGGTGGAGATGATGGTGTGGATGATGATGATGATGATCCTGATGAAGCCTAGCTTGATGATGGTGTTGATGGCGACAATCTCCCCTCTCCGGGAAGGAATTCCCCCGGTAGAAATCTGTCTGCCGGAGAGATCTTTCTGTCTCGGTGTTCTCCACCCCCTAGAGGCGGTGGAAATCTATCTGTGGTCACTCCCCTAGCCTTAGGGTTCCATAGGGAAGATATAGGCAAAGGGGCGGAGTGGGGAGCCAGGCAGGTGGGCCACACCCGCCCTAGGCGCGGCCCAGGGTGGGCCCACGCCTAGGGGGTGTGGGCCTCCTGCGGCCCTTCTTCGTCCCTCCTTCTAGCTTCCTCAATCTTCTAGAACAAATAATATTTTCCCATATTTTTCTGGTATTTTTCTGGTCTTCGCGAAATTGCATCAAAACACCCTCTTTTCCATCAGAATCCAGACTCCGGCAGTCCATCCTCCAAGAATCATCCAACATACATAAACAGTGGAAAAGACATAAGTAATACCTCATAATAAGACAAATATCAATGAATAGAGGTAGATTATGATATAGAAAGGTGATGCAAATTGGGCGTATCAAACATTCAACTCTCTTAGATGACGTCAAAAAATTTATGGACAATACTGAGGCTAAGGTGTTGGATCAAAACCTGAAGGCCATGAACAAGGAGAAGGAAAAAGATCAGGATGATTTTTTGGAGATGGTGAAGGAAAGGAATATGTTGAAGAAAGAAGTGGAGTTTCTTAAGAATGAGTTGGAAGAGCTGAAGAATGTTAGGAACACACAAGCAGAGATTATGAAGAGTAGGGGAAAGGAGTTGGGAAGATGAGAAAGGCATTTTGAAGGAGGAGAAGAAAAAGTTAGAATATGCTCTTCACGATATTTCCGAAGCCAATCTTGCGACCAAGGATAAGCTCAACATGATTAAGACCATATGTGATGAGCCATGAAATGTTTAGTGCTATTATGTGTTTCTTAAGTTGAACCATGTTTATATGTGATGTATTGAACCATTGTGTTTGGTGTGGTAGTGCTTGTGATGTGTTGAACCATTTGAACTATGTCCTGTAATGTTGAACCAGTATGTTATGAACAATTTGCTTGTAATGTTTGACCATTTGAACTATGTGCTATAATGTGTTAGATTATTAAATGGCTCTCTAGGTTTGTCCACCTCCTGATGTTAAAAGAAATGGATTATGTGTGGGATTATGTGTTGAACCATTATTAAATGGATTATGTGTTGGATTATGTGTTTCCCTATTTGTAGTGCTTGTGATGTGTTGAACCATTTGAACTATTAAATGGCTCTCTAGATTTGTCATCTAGATCATAGTGTGTAACCACTATTAAATGGCTCTCTAGGTTTGTCATCAAGAGCATAGTGTGTAACCACTTCAACACAATAGTTTTATAACATAGTTTAACTCATAATCATTGGCTATTGTTCAAGCACATACATACATCATCTGGAGCACATAATAGTTTCAACCTAAACATCCCATATACTCAATGCACATAGTTCAACACATAATAGTTTAACACAAACATAGGTTTAGCACAAACATAGGTTTAGCACAAACATAAGTAGCAAGTCTTGAGAGCAACGCAAATAGTTTTATAAGACAGAACCAACATCACATAATCTTCTTCAGGTCTTCAACTGTCATGTTGTCAATCCCACTGGCACTCGGGTATTCTCTCACCTTACGAGTGGGTTTGATTGATCTTGCTTACCTAGAAGTTCCTGGAGCAGCTGTTCTTGGTGCAATGAAACCTGCCCTTGCCCCTTTCCTGGCAGCAGATGTACATGCTTCTCTTGGCCTTGCAGATCCTGTTGGAGGAGCTGATGCAGATGGCCCAGCTGAAGCTCCTGGTGCTGCAGGAGGATTTGATGCAGAAGGCCCAGCTGATGCTCTTGGTGCTGCAGTAGGTGTAGTTCCTGAGCCTTCCTCACCATAGTCATGTCTGTTAGCCTCCACATGTCATGGTTGCATAATTTAGGCTCAGTAGAAAATAATATTAGGCATCAATGCAAGAAGGAAGGCAATAGTGTACCTTGTGTTGCTCTTTCCTTATCTATAGCTCAGGCCTCAAGGCAACATGGCAGGAGGTGTACCTATGCCCTACAGCTTTACAGTTACTACAAGTGATAGTACCCATCCTAGAACTGTCTCTAGGACCTGGAACCTCAAATGCACTCTTCCTCCTAACTGTTTGCTTTCTCCCAGGATTTTCCCTGAAAATAGGAGGTTCTATGTCCTGTGTATCTATTTTTGTCCAATCTTCTGGTCTAGGAACAGGGTAGACTACACCAGAGTATGCTAGCTTGTACATTGTTTTTTGAAAAAGCCATTTACATAATCTTCTGGGTGCTGCTTCACTTTAATGATTGCAGACACAACATGGCTGCAAGGAATGCATGTCACATCCCATTTTCTGCAAGAACATGTCTGTGCTATCAAGTTAACTATCAAGTTTCTCTTTGAATTAGAAACTTGCCACAGTCCAACATCTGAATTCTTAGCAGTGCAGTGCCTAGAAAACTTCTTTTCCTCTTCTAGTTTCTCAGAATAGTGAGGTGTGATCTCCCACCTTGTGTTGCCAACCTTAGATCTTATTCCACTATTCTTTACCATGATCTTGTTCCTAATTCCTTCTAACATTGTCTGAATAGGCTTGTTCCTAACATCTAGAATCATTTTGTTGAACACTTCACTGAGATTATTAACTACCAAATCTGTCTTGCAGTTAGTGTCAAAGGCATACCTGGCCCAAGTTTCAACAGGAATTTGCATCATACAATTGTATCCATCCTCACATTCTGCCTTCAGAGCTTCCATTGCAAGATCAAAACCATTTTTGGTGTAAGAATAACTGGCAACAAAAATTATTTTCTTCAATTCTGGTCCTCTAAAGCCAGCTGCCCGGAAATTAGCATATATGTGCCTCAGATAGAATCTTTGAGGGGAATATGGAAACGCTCTGGTAATTGCTTTGAGTAGTCCCTTATTAGCATTTTGCAAGAGAAATGTACAAGTTAGTATCCATACATAGCAAAAGAATGATATATGACTAAGATAGTAATTCATAGAAAGACTAGTATAATGGCCATTTACCTTTTGTCTGTCAGAGATGATAGTGTAATGGCCAAACTTCCCTGACTCCCCAATGCAATACCTCAACTCAGTGAGAAACCAAGTCCAACTAGCATAATCCTCCTTGTCAACAACACCAAAGGCAATGGGAAAGATGTTGTTGTTTCCATCTCTCCTAGTTGCAGCAAGTATCTGTTGCCTAGTGGTCAACTTGATAAAACATCCATAGATCCCTATGAATGGTCTGCATCCATTTAGGAAGCCCTCCTTTGAAGCATTGAGACACACAAATAAACCATGGAACCTTGGATTGCTGCTTGGGTGCTCTACTAGTTGCCTAGTAGTCACAATGCACCTGCTCCCTGGATTACTATCAATGACAGCCTGCAGATAATCTCTGATCCTAGTGTACTAGGCCTTTTGATCACCCATGACCACTGCAAATGCCTTCTTTCTTGCCCTATAGGCTTTAGATCTAGGAATTTCTACTCCAAACTTTAGATTAGCATTATCTATTAAAGTATCAACACATGTGTTGCGGTCAATCCTCATTGCCTGCTCAGATTGCTTAGCAACCCAATCAATAGTGACTTTAGTGTTCTCACCATGGGCAATACAAGTGTGCATTCCTGTCATTTTCCTAATGCAAAATATTTTCTCATGGGCAATAGATGAGGCTATCAAGTAGAATGGGCAACCAGTTTTGTCCCTCTGACTGCAATGGACTATAATCCTCTCACTGTCATTTCTCCAGTACTTAAAATTTCTTAGTTGGGCTATGTGATAAGTCCTAAGATCCCTCCTGAATTGGTAAACATCCTTGAAGCACAGCTTCAATGAAAATTGTTCATGTGGGTCAGCCCTTGTCTCATCATACCAAACTCTTTTCTTTGGCTTCTTCAGCTTTCTCTTACTACCAGCGGCTAGCTTAAATTTCTTCACAAAACCATCATCATCACTATCTCCTATATCACCAGGGCTGCTGTCCTCATCTACTGAAGGCATGAAATAATACATTTCTTCAACTGGAGGATCATGGTGTGAGCTGCTAGTTGGCCCTGGCCTGATTGCCTTCCTCTTAAGCAATCGTTCAGAAACTGGCTCTACCTCTGATTCTTCATCTTCTGAGAATATCTCTTCCACTTATGTGTCTCCTTCTATGTGCATAAAAGGATCCTCTCTTTGCTTCTTCAATAGATTCAACTTCTCTAGTACTGTAAGTCTCTCTGGATCATCATCTGTTCCCTCCTTTTCCTTCTTCTTATTCATCAACTCTTTTATGTACTCCAGTTCATCAGAAGAATTCTCCTCATATGGAATTACTTCCTTTCCCTTCTTCATGTTGCAGCTCTGCTGTGTTCCAAGATATAACAGATCAGAGAAGTCAACAGCCATAGGAAAAAAAGTTTCTTCCTCTCCAAGATTTTCTTCTGAAATGTAGGTCACTCCATCAGTGTCCACTGAGAACAAAACTGGTTCTTCAATTTGAGAAGGAGGTTCTACTTCTACACTGTTTAGTCCAACTGGCCATGCACATTTGTCCTTGATTACTGTGAGCTTATGCTCATTATCATATTGTTCAAGCATCTGGTCAACCTTTGCCATGTTGTCTACTACCTCCATCCCTTCCTTGCCTTTTCCTTCTTCTCTAACATAATACATGTAATCTCTAATACCAAACCCATGGCCTTCTATTAGTGCATATAGGGTCAGTACAGTTATATCTGACCTGCTTACTGTTCTTTCCAGATTATCCTCCCCAGGAAAATTGAACCTAACCTCCCAAATTTCATCATACAAACTACACATAAAATAAACTGGTATTATGCACTACTAGATTAACTACCTCTAATTCAGATCTAGCTAGGACAAGAAAATTTACAGGGAGCAGAGAGTATGGGGCAGAGAGGAAGGAATACTTACTCAACACCGCCCAAAGATGATCCCCATCGGTTGCTGTTCGACAACGGCGATGCAAGGACGGCCTTGGAGAAGGCAGCCGCCGCTCTGTGATCCGGCGAGGCCAGCGGTGCCACCGCCACCGACTTGTCGGGACGAGGAGGAGAACTAGAGGAGCCGTCAACGCCACCAGTAATTGAATCCAAGCAGTCATCGCCGCCGGGGTCATGTGCGTCTCCACCAGGATTCACTGCCGCCATCGCCGGGGAGTGGTTCAGGACGACAGGGAGATACAGATGCGCGCGCACACAGGGGGAACTAAAACCTACATTCAGATAGCGAGTTAACGGTCGTCAGCGAGCGTCACGGGCATCGTCCATGTCATACCGACAGGTGGGGTTGGCTGGTCAGAAATCGTGTCAAAACGCTCTCAAACGCAGTTTAGATTGAATTGCAAAGAACATACCAAAATCTGGTAGTTTTGTGTCCCGAAAATGTAAAGTGGTTTGATATGGTAAATTTGGGTAGTAAACTGGTAGTTTTATGCTATAAACTCCAGATGGACGCACTTACCTTTATTCTGCTTTCTGTTGGCTACTGTAAAAGCGATCAATTGATGCTGAGCTGTGTTCTGTTTGTTGAAAGTTGATTTGGTTGTGTGATGGTTACCGACGGGATCCATTTTTTTCTAGTCGTTGTTGCTGAACTGTTCGTGCAAGCATCGAAGGCAGCATTTCATCACCACTAGTTCCAACACATTTTGATCATATCTCTGCACACATTGGTCATATCTCCGCGAGAAGGGTGCGGCAACAGGCGAGCAGGGGTGCGATGGCGGCGTGTAGGCGGTGAAGTCTAGACATAAGTTTGTTTGGACTTGGCTTCCGGCTTCCGGTCACTCGGGTGGCATCCTCCTGGGGGTAAAGGGGGAGACTTTCGAGGTTGAGGATATGGACCTCGGGGAATTCTTTGTGAGCATGGCACTCACCCATAAACAATCACGCCTCAAATGGGAGGTCGTGATTGTGTATGGCCCCGCGGACCATAGGAGGTCCCAGGAGTTCTTGCTAGAGCTCAAAGCTAAGGTGGAGCGTACGGAGACCCCCGTCATCATGGCACGGGACTTCAACCTCATTCGCTCCACCACAGACAAGAGCTCGGCGAACGTGGACCTCAATAGGATTAGGTTGTTCAATGACTGCATCGCTGACCTCACTCTTAGGAAGATCGCTCGGGTGGGCGTGAGGTTCACCTGGACCAACAATCGTCTGGATCCGGTCTATAGCGTCTTGGATCGGGTTTTTGTCTCGGTGGATTGGGAACTACCCTTCCCCCTTTGCTCCCTCTATGCGGTCACCAGGGTGGGCTTGGACCATACCCCCCTCCTACTATCTTCAGGAGGAGGGCATCCCCCTAGGTTGAATCGTTTTCACTTCGAGAACTTCTGGCTTCACCAGAGGGGCTTCGTGGAGGCTGCTCGAGCTAGGTGGATGGAGGCTGCTACCTCCCCGCCCCGCGTTTTCTGTGCGGTGGATGTCGGGCACCACTGCTCCTTGATGTCATGACAGTTGATGCGGGGCTGGGGCACGAACCTAGGGGCTAGGCTTCATGGTCAGAAACAAGTTATTCTGCAGGAGATCCAGGCCCTTGACCGGGAGGCTGACCAGGTGGGCCTTTCGGCTTAAGCCTGGTTCGATACTCCCTTGAGACCTCCATTATGGAGATCTATAAGGGTGAGGAGGCTTTCTGGAGGTAGCGGAGCCAACATAACTGGTCTATCCAGGGGAATCAAACACGGCCTACTTTCATGCCATTGCGAATGGCAGGCGGAGGAAGTGCTCAATCCCTTGCCTCTGGGCAGCAGGTTCTCTTCTTGATGACCAAAGAGAGATCTCGGCCCATATTTATGCCTTTTACCGGGATCTCTTCTTGGCTTCCCCGAGATCGGGGCTGGCGTTGGAGGAGGACTTCTGGCCTGAGGATGCCAGGGTGACCTCGAAGGAGAATAGGGAGTTGGCCCTCCCTTTTATTCACTCTGAGGTCGCCAAGGAAATCAAAGCAATGAAGGCCAACTCAGCGCCGTGGCCGAACGGGCTCCTGGTAGTGTTCTTCCAGTATTTCTGGGACCAGCTGAGCCCGGTGATCATGCGCATGCTCCAGGAGTTCTACACTAGGACCCTTGTCATGCCGCGGCTCAATTTTGGCGTGATTACCCTGATCCCCAAGGTAGTGGGGGCCATGGATATCCGCCAATTTAGTCTGATCATGGTGATCAATGTCATCTAGAGGATTTTTGCGAAGGTCTGCGCCATCCGCCTCGCACCTATCATGGAATGCTTGACCCACCCACTTCAGTTCGCCTTCCTTAAGGGTCGCCTAATTCATGATGGCATACTTGCTCTTCATGAAATCTTTCATGAGGTGAAGGTATGCCATCAGAAAGGGGTGTTCCTCAAGCTAGACTTTCAGAAGGCTTATGATAAGCTAGACTGGGCATTCCTGAGGTAGGTCCTCGAGCGAAGAGGTTTTGATGAAAGGGTGATCTCGTGGATTATGCAATTCGTTATGAGTGGGAGCACGATGACCAATGTCAATGGGGAGGTGGGTCCATATTTTAGACCCTCCTACAGAGTTAGGCAAGGGGACCCGATCTCGCCCTTGCTCTTTAATGCCGTGGTGGATGCCCTGGCAGAAATCTTGGACAAAGCCAAGGTTGTTGGCCACCTATCAGGGGTGGTGGGGCATCTAATCCCCGGAGGTGGTATCACCCACCTACAATATGCGGTTGATACTATGATCATGGTTCAGGGCTCGGAGTCGGACATCATTAACCTCAAATTCTTGTTGTTGTGTTTTGAGTCCATGTCTAGACTCAAGATCAACTTCGACAAGAGTGAGGTCATGGTCCTAGGCTTCCCCGAGGAAGAGCGGCAGTTGATCGCCGACCGTCTTGACTGCCGGTTGGTGGACTTCCCCATCACCTACCTGGGGATGCCCATGCGGGACTCTCGGGTCCTGATCAGGGACCTGACCCCCATGGTCGCGAAGGTTCGGTCGAAAGCTGAGCTGTGGCGTGCACGCCTTATGTCCAAGGGGTCCAAGACGGTCCTGATCAACTCATGCTTGTCCAGCCTCACCATGTATCAGATGGGTCTATACCTGCTGCCCAAAGGAGTCCATGCAGACTTTGCAAAAGAGCTGTCTAGATTCTTTTGGGTGGCCGGCGACGGTCACCAGAAATATCATATGGTGAAATGGGAGGATATTTGTACCCCCAAGTTTCTTGGGGGTTTAGGAATCCTTGACTCTCGCCGCTTTAATTTGGCCCTATTTCTTAAATGGGTTTGGTGTATCCTTCGGGACGAGGGAGGTTTGTGGCTCCAACTTATCAAGGCCAAGTACCTTCGAGGTCGACCCCTGTTGGCTTGCGAGCGCCGAGAGGGTCCCAATTTTGGAGGGTGATCCAGGACATCAAGCACCTCATCTGCCGAGGGTCAGTCTTTGCGGTAGGGGACGACCAGTGCGTCCTGTTTTGGTTGGACCCCTGGTTGCAGGAGGTCCCCCTCAAGCAGGAATTCCCGACGTTGTTTGCTATCTGCGCAGCTCCCATGATGTTAGTGGCGGAGGCTATGCAGGAGGATCAATGGAACATCCTGTTCCGGAGGACCTTCAATTTAGCCGAGGCGGTTGACTTCATGAGGCTGCGGGGTTCCCTGCCTCTATCCCTCTCAGAGGAGAGGGATATGGTGACTTGGAACCAGTCTCCCTCGGGAGCCTTCTCTGTTAGCTCGGCTTATCGGACCCTTTTCTAGGGTCCGAAGCTCCCGTGGACGTCACACCTGTGGAAGTCTCCTCTTCCCCTGAGCGTGCGCATCTTTTTGTGGCAGTTACTCCGGGATCGCCTCCCCTCCGGGGTTGAGGTCGTGAAACGTAACGGTCCTGGCAATGGGCTGTGTCCATTATGTGGGACCCTGGAATCTTGCACCCACATAATGTTCATTTGCACTGCCGCTCAGTTTCTGTGGAACTTTATCCGGGAGGCCCGGAGCCCGGCTTGGCAGGCCCAGGATCTCGGTGAGTTCCTAGAAACTGAGGCAAACTGTACTGGAAGAAGGCGCCACCTCTTCTGGTTGGTGTTTGCGGCCATCACGTGGATGCTTTGGAAGATTAGGAATAAAATGGTGATTGAGCGGATTTTTCCCTGCCGATCTTCTGACTCTGTGTTTTCTTTGCTTGCACAGCTCCAGCAGTGGTACCCCCTCTCCAGGCAGCGTGACCGTGTGCGCGTGGATGACATCATGCAGGCGATTCGGGCGTCGGCGCAACGCTTCGCATCTCCTGCTAGTGTGTCCGCGGCCCCATAGGGGAGCTTCTTGCCCCTACATCTGGTTGTTTTTTCTTCTTTTGGGCTTGTTGTGCTGTTGCCCCAGTGTACTCCTTTTCTTTTTGTTTGACGCCTGGACATTGTTGACTTTGTGTTACTTAGTTTCGAGGAGGATTGTTCATTCCACTGCCTGGGCGTAAAGTCAGTTTCGAGGAGGATTGTTCATTCCACTGCCATTGGTGCTCAATGAGAGCACGATGAAATTGGGTATGCGTGACGAAGTCTTCAATCTACTGATACATCTCGAGAAATGTTTGGATATGATCTGGGTTTCTTGTTGGCCTAACCCCGTTACCAACATTATCATAGAAGAACTCCATGTTTAAATCTCTCTCATCCTCGAAGATCATGTTGTAGAGAATCACGCAACATGTCATGATGTTGTAGAGGTTTTTTTTGTCCTAGGAACGAGCACGGGTTGATACTGTCGAGTCGGGGCAGATCCTTGGTACTCATTGGAGTAGTGGCAACTATAGCTCAGACGCGGCTGAATCGGGCCACTTAACTCGATGGCGTGGCCGAATCGGAGCTTCACGCCACATAGTGGCGGAGTTGCATGTATTATGTGTGGTTAGACGACAAAAAAAACTTTAAACACTAAAAAACCCAGCTATGTACACTCGTTTTGACCCCAAAAAATCAATTAATGACCACACTTCATGGTTTTGACATTGCTTGCTGCCGATCCCAGCTCCGCCAGCGCCACTGACCCTGCATCCATGGCGGCCTCAACCTCGGCAAATTCCGCCACCATCCCCTCCAAAACTGAAGAACTACATAAATACGCGCCGGCGATGAGCCGTCGACTCTCGATCCGCGCCGCTATTTCCCGACGTACGCACGAGGGGAGCATACTCGAGGTGCGTCTACATCGTGTCGTCTTGAGCCTCGACCGGCTCGTGGCCAGCAATAAATGGCCACGACCGACCAGGTGCGCACTTCGTCAGGAGCGTGACATCTTACCTCGCTCCGTCCGGCGAACGACGGCCACAACAGCATGCTCAAGGTGCACGACTACGGCAATATCCCAGATGCCGGCCAGGACACAGCACACAGGACATCCTTCCTCGGCCACAAAACCTCCCCGAGGCCGGCCTGAGTACCTCATCTGCTACGCCGGCAACGATGACAGCATGCAATCAAGGACTAATACTAACTTCCAAGGACTGACTAGTTAAGTTTCGAATGGAAAATGCATGTCTCTAGATCATCAAGTAAGGCATCAACAATCAACATCAAGCTAGAGCGCATCATTATATTAACTACGAAAGCATAAGGGAAACACGATGGTGTCCTCTGTTCCTGACCGCAGTAGGCGCTGCAGATCGATCACCTTCACCTACCTAGATCCTCCATTCTTCGTCAAACCACCACCATCGAAGCTAAGCTTGCGTCGTCACCAGCTCCACTCGCACCCGGGGGCCTGCAAGGAAACGAGATGTACAAAATCAACAAAGGTGTATACTACTCAAAAGAGCAAACTGTTCTTTCGGACAATATTTAATTTGTCTGAGAACATTAATAAGTGTTAAAAAGGTGTACTCAAAGAGCAACATAAGCTTAGTCATTTCTCATTTTTTGATTGATGAAAAAGTGAATATTCTTTCAAGTTAAGCATCCCTCGTCTTCGGAATTTTGCAATCATCAAGTCAAGTTAATACACATCACTTGGCACACTAGTAGGAACAGTAATCGGATCCTGGAGAACATTTGCAACAGTATTTGGTTGTAGAAACTGTAGGCAGAAGCCGTATGTACAATCCATCTCCTCTGCTATAAAACATATCCAACATAGAAATGGTAACATGTAAACATTATTACTTTTAAATTCAGTTCTGTCTAACAAATATAATCCACTGAGAAAAATGTTTTTGTGTGTGAAAATGTTTATTCTTTAAACAGTTTTATTATGTCGAAACAAGCATATTTTTTTGCAGGAAAAAAGAAAGAGAAGGGAAAACACACGGCAGATTACCTGATCTTGCTGCGTTAGTACATCCAGCGATAGTACATCTTCTGAACCAATAGCAGCACACCTCCCACGATTACGCCGAACAAGACGATAAAGACAGGATTGTCCTTCACAAACATTCCTACGAGCATCGTGTATATCCACTGTCAGCTCAGCTCAAATTATTAATCAATGAAGAAGAGGAGAACGCTCGCGCACTCACCGATCCGCTGTCGCAGCGGCACCGGCGCGGTCGACACCTCGAAGCGGAGGTAGCAGTTGAACCCGACGACGGCGGCCACCACGCCGTCGCGCCAGGGGTCGAGTCCCCAGCAGCACGCCGCCGACACGCGCGCTGAGTACTCGATGCACCGGTCGCACTCCGCCGCACTGCGGTCCCTCGCGCACTGCGCCAGCACGCGCACCGTGCTCCTCTTGGCGTAGTACCACGCCACGGTGGGCGCGTCCGCGACGGCCAGCATCTTGCCGCTCGCGGCCGCGCGCGGCGCCAGGTACTGCGCGACGGCGGCGAGCCGCTTCAGTTCCAGGGCGGTGGCGTTGCAGGCGCGCGCGTCGGCGGGGACGGAGATTATGCGCTGGCGCTGAGCGTCCTCCCTGGCTGTCGTGGCGTTGGCGTCGGCGTAGGAGGCGAAGCAGCCGTCGGTCCAGATGCCGGCGCGGAGGTGGGTGTTGGCGCCGCATCTCGAGGTGAGGCTCGTGGCCGCCAGGGACAGGCACCGGTGGCACGCGGGCGGCGTGGCCTCGCCGAAACAGAGGCCGCGAGCGAACGCGCCGCCGGAGTGGAGGGAGGCGAAACCCGTCGGCGCGGCGGCAGAGGGGAGCGTGCCGAGGAGCGAGAGCACGCTCGCACCGAACACGGTGCCGTTGGTGGCATTGGTGGGCACCGATGCCGGCGCCGGCGCCGGGTAGCACTCGACGACGCTCCCCGTGATGCTCACGCGCTGCAGCTCCGTGGCGCTCGTGACCGGGATGACGGCGACGAGGAGGATCAAGAGGAGCGCGCCGGAGGAGGAAAGCGCGTCCATTGCCATTGCAGGTCTGTGCCCTGCCGCGCGCGTTCGTGCTTGGTAAATGGCAGCAGAGCAGGAGGATGCAACGCCGAAAGCTGGTAGGTGCTTGCTATTTCCGACGATCCAAAAGGAGTTTCAGCGATCGCTCAAAAAGTGAAAACCTTGCACAATTCTGGGAAGCAAATTTCAAGGTTGCGAGTCCAATTCTGTGGAGGGAGCTTCCGCGCAACTTCTCAGTCTCACCGATTTTGTACCGCTGTGGTGTTCTCAGTCTCACAACACACACTGCTATCACGTTATGCATATCTATTTGGTCCATCTGAACACGGTGGTCATATGGACCGGGCATCACGAGAAAATGTATGTAGACTTTTTTTAGTGAGTAAATCTAAAGTAAAATAAGTCTAGATATATTTGTTTTACAAAACTAAAACATCTTATATTTGTTGAAAATATAAGCAAACAATTTATATGATTTAATCCGAATAATAAACTGATAAATCATGATCATACAGACAGCAGTAAAACCAATCATGCAGATCAACAAAGTAGATGCACAGATTATATCTATAGGAGATAAACCCAACACATCTACACCAAACGCTAGAACAAAGAACTCCGGCATAATCTAAAACAGACAGTTGAATATCACGTACAGTGTAGGCTGAATAGCAGCCGCAGCGGTCGCAGCAGCGTCGCCCATGTTGTGGTTGTCGAAGAGGTCGCTGACGTCCGGGAAGAAGTCGTCGTTCGGAAACTCGTCGTCGGACGACGATGTGGTTGCCAGTAGTCGCGCTGAGCGCTCCCCAAAAACCTGATCGCCCCTCACCCGTACAGGTTTACGAGAGGCGGGGTTCCGAAGGCCTACTGTCCCGATCTGCGATGCACGCCGCAAGCCGGGATGAGGAAGACGAAAACGGCGGCGCAAGGTTCTGGAGGGTAGGCGCGTGTGTGGATTGATACGGTGCCTATTAGGTTTAGCCCGGACGCTTATATAGTGCAGGTTAGAAGGATCGTGGGCTCAGCCCACGTCCGAGTCGATAACAGCCACGTCTATAAAAACTGGAAACGGCTGTAATTAACGCGTCCGTTAATGACTCATAATCAGTTTTCCCAACCAGCAAAATAAAGCTCGGCTCGGCGAGATTCCCGCAACCCCCGTGCGCGCGTCGTGGCGAGGCGAGGCGTGGCATGGCGAGGCAAGGCGGGCGGCGTCGGAGGAGGAGTGCGCGAGGGCTACTCTTCTTGTCGCACCTTAGTGAGTGGTGCAACACTCTACTATATAAGGTGGTCCAACTCCCCTTCAACTAGCAATGTGGGACTAAACTTTAGCACCACTAGCATAGCCATGTGCTGCCATATTCAAGTGGACCAAAGAGAATTTCAGAATTTGTCTAATGGGCCAACAGCCCAAAACTCACCAAATTCTAACAATCCCCCACAAAGTCTCATTGGCACATCACATCACTTTTCCTTCCAGAACATTGTTTTATATACCGGTGTGTAGTGGAGACTGTTAAGTTGAACTTCCATATTAAACTTCATGCTATACTAGCTAGCAACTTGAATAGTGGACTATGTCTTGAACTACAAGTTTTCTGCGCGCTAGTTTCACACAAAATCTAGACCGATACAGGGCTACCATCGGCTTCCCCACAATTTGGAGCTTATGCGTCATACTCCAGAGCCTTTCATGAGTTTATTAGAGAGCACCCAACTCTCACGGACTGCGACGTTTAACAGTCAGACTCATATAGGTGTGTTCCTCAAGAGATGTTCTGCAGGACAACATCTCCGCTTATAAAAAGCCACTTGGAACACATTAAGATAAATATCAACCTGCCATGCAGATTAAGAGAGTATTGCATCTTTATGGAGATGTAAATATAATATGGGGATACTCTCCTCTCAGCTGACCAACAACTTGTCTCCCAGCTCTAATTCACAGAATCTCCGATCACATAGAGTGGGTTGCCACTGGGATCAACTCATAGCGTGGGTCTCAAACCCATCTCCCTCGATGCATTATCTATCACATTGCGTGATAGTCCCTTTGTGAAAGGATCTGCCAGGTTTTTAGATGTTTGGATATAATCCAACGCAATAACTCCGGAGTTTCTCAGTTTCCTGACATATTTCAATCTCCTCTTGACATGCCTTGATGACTTCATATTATCCTTAGAACTATTTACTTTGACGATCACAGTTTGATTATCACAGTTCATTGGGATGGCGGGTATTGGTTTTTCAACCACAGGTAAGTCCATCAAGAGCTCACGAAGCCACTCTGCTTCAATAGTGGCCGTGTCTAATGCTGTGAGTTCTGCTTCCATTGTTGACCTCGTTAAGATGGTCTGCTTGCAAGACTTACAGGAAACAGCGCCACCACCAAGTGTAAACAAATAACCACTTGTGGCCTTAATCTCATCAGTATCAGATATCCAGTTTGAATCACTATAACCCTCAAGTACCCGTGGATACCCAGTATAGTGAATACCGTAACTCGCAGTGCCTTTCAAATAGCACAAAACTCTTTCAAGAGCGTGCCAATGATCAGCTCCAGGATTTGACACAAATCGACTCAGTTTGCTTACAACAAAGGATATGTCAGGTCTAGTAGCGCTGGCTAAATACATGAGCGAGCCAATAATTTGAGAATATCTCAATTGATCTTTAGCAGTCCTTCGATTCTTTCGAAGTAGCGTACTCGGATCATAAGGCGTTGGAGAAGAATTGCAGTCGCTATACCCGAAGCGACTCAATATCTTTTCCACATAGTGAGACTGAAGCAATGTAAACCAACCATTGTCATCCTTTAGTAGCTTGATGTTTAAGATTACATCAGCCACTCCCAAGTCCTTCATCTCAAAGCAACGAGATAGGAACTCTTTGACCTCCTCGATAACAGCGAGGTTGGTCCCGAATATCAATATGTCATCAACATAGAGACACATAATAACTCCCTCACCCCCACCATGGCGATAGTACACACATTTGCCAGCTTCGTTTACAACAAAGCCTTCAGCAGTTAAAGTTCTTTCAAACTTCTCGTGCCACTGCTTAGGAGCTTGCTTAAGACCATATAAAGACTTCACTAACTAGTACACCTTTCCTTCTTGACCATCTACTACAAATCCGTCAGGTTGCTCCATATAAATTTCCTCATCTAGCTCTCCATTTAGAAAAGCTGTCTTAACGTCCATTTGATGAATGAGAAGACCATGTGAGGCAGCCAAGGAAAGTAGTACTCGAATAGTGGTCAATCTGGCTACAGGTGATTAGGTATCGAAGAAGTCTTCACCTTCCTTTTGGGTATAACCCTTAGCCACAAGACGTGCCTTGTACTTTTCAATAGTACCATCAGGTCTAAGCTTTTCCTTGAACACCCATTTACATCCTACAAGTTTACACCCATAAGGACGATCAGTGATTTCCCAAGTACCATTAGCTAAGATGGAGTCCATCTCGCTCCGGACAGCTTGCTTCCAGTAGTCAGCATCTTGAGATGCATAGGCTTCTGAAATAGAAGTGGGAGTATCATCCACAAGGTACACAATGAAATCATCACCAAATGACTTTGCAGTCCTTTGTCTCTTTCTCCTTTTGGGAGCTTCATTGTCATCCTCCACAGGATCATCAGAGTGTTCTATCGGCATAGTGGGTTCAGGAATTATAGAAAATTCCTGACTAGATGAACTAGTCATCTCCTGATTTGATGAGCTAGACATACCTTTCATAGGAAAGATGTCCTCAAAGAAAGTCGCATCATTCGACTCCATAATTGTACCAACATGCATGTCGGATACCTGAGATTTTACTATAAAAAATCTATAGCCAATGCTATGAAAAGCATATCCCAGAAAAACACAATCAATGGTTTTTGGTCCAAGCTTTCGCTTCTTGGGTATTGGAATATTGACTTTCGCCAAACAACCCCAAGTTCGTAAGTAAGAGAGTTTAAGCCTTTTCTTTTCCCATTCCTCAAATGGAGTCATGGTTTTATCCTTTACAGGAACACGGTTTAGGACATGACACGCAGTCATTAGCGCCTCCCCCCACCATTCCTTGGAAAGACCCGATGTATCTAACATGGCGTTAACCAAATCAGTTAGAGTGTGGTTCTTCCTTTCGGCCACCCCATTTGACTGAGGTGAGTAGGGAGGCGTCCTCTCATGTATAATACCGTGTTCCATACAGAATAAATCAAATTCGTTTGAAAAATACTCTCCACCACGATCCGACCTTAGCCGCTTGATTTTAAGATCAAGTTGGTTTTCTGCCTCAACTTTATAGATTTTGAAGTAGTTCAAAGCTACATCTTTAAATTTCAGAAGATAAACATAACAGTATCTAGTGGAGTCATCAATCAACGTCATAATGTATCTTTTTCCACCTTTTGTCAACACACCATTCATCTCACAAAGATCTGAATGTATAAGTTCTAGCGGTGCTAAGTTTCTCGGTTCCGCATCCGTATGAGACTTGCGGGGTTGCTTTGCTTGCACACAAACTTGGCACTTAGAACCTTTGATAGTGGTAAATTTCAGAATTAAACTCATATTGGCTAGCCGCGTCATGCAACCAAAGTTAATATGACAGAGTCGTGAATGCCAAATATTGGACTCATTATCATTGCAAACATGATTAATAACTTTAGTACATGAGTCTGACAAAGACAAGCGGAACAGACCTCCGCACTCATAACCCTTTCCAACAAATTGTACATACTTAGAAATTACAACTTTATTGGACTCAAAAACCAACTTAAAGCCATCTTGACATAAAAGCGATCCGCTGACGAGATTCTTATTGATGGAGGGAACGTGCTACACATTCTTCAGTTGTACGGTCTTCCCGAAGTAAACTTCAGATTTACCGTACCAACACCATGAACAGAAGCACGTGAGCCGTTTCCCATCAGCACGGAAGAGGTCCTTGAGACCTGATTAGAGGAAAACATGGAAATATCAGAACATACATGTGTATTAGCACCCGTGTCTATCCACCAATCAAGAGAATGACATACTGAAAGGATAGTAGGTAAAATACCGTACCCAGCATCCTTCATCTCAGTATCGCTAATAACAACATTAGCAGACTTGCCGCTGTTCCCATGTTGACACTTGTCAAAGCGATTAGGGCAGCTAGGAGCCCAATGATCAGGATCACCACAGACGTGGCAAGAGCATTTCCTCTTATCATTTTTATTCTTGAAGTTGGTAGAGTGCGTGGCCTTGTTCTTGCCATCAAACTTTCCCTTTCCTTCAGTTTTGTTCTTATTCTTGAACTTGTGGGATTGGAAGTTTTTCCTCTGCACTAAATTGGCAGTAGAACCTCCCTCAAGTCCTCGAGCAGTTTTGTCCTTTGCTCTCGCCTTCTCTTCCACATGAAGAGACCCAATGAGATCCGTAACAGAAAACTCTTGTCTCTTATGTTTCAGAGAAGTAGCAAAGTTCCTCCACGAAGGAGAAAGCTTGGCAATAATGCCACCAGCCACAAATTTGTCCGGTAAGGAACACTTGAACTGCTCAAGTTCTTTGGCAAGTGATTGTATCTCATGAGCTTGCTCAACGACGGAGCGCTCATCAACCTGAAGGGAATATGCCCGAGAGGCAATAATAAAGTGGTTATTATCGTATTCCTTGTTTATGATAAATGTTTATTTTACATGCTATAATTGTATTAATACGGAAACATTAATACATGTGTGTTTAATAAACAAACAGAAAGTTCCTAGTTATGCCTCTCTCATAAACTAGCTCGTTGATTAACAAGATGATCAAGGTTTCCTGATCATGGACATTGGATATTGTTAATAACGGGATCACAACATTAGTGTAATGGTGTGATGAACATTCATCCAAAGTATAGCATTACGATCAAAGTCATTGAGTTTATATTGCTATAACAACTTACGAAGTGATCCTAATCCTTAGACCATGAGATCATGTCAATCACTAACACCAGAAGAGTTTCTCGATGACATCAAACGTCACACCGTAACTGGGTGATTATAAAGATGGCTTCAGAACTACTAAAGTGTTATGTTGAGACCCATGGATCGAGAGTGGAATTTGTTCATCCCGATGACGGATAGATATGCTCTGGGCCCTCTCGGTGATATCACATTGATTAGCTTGCAAGCAAGTGATTTGGTCACTAGAATATTATATCACGGGAACGAGAAAAGAGTGCATGTCGGTAACGAGATCAAACTAGGTATGGAGATACCGATGATCGAATCTCGGATATGTAATATATCGTGAAACAAAGGGATTAAGATACTAGCGTAAAAGGTTCACACGATCACAGAAGTCATCGTTGAATGTGTGGGAGTCAGTATGGATCTCCAGGTCCCGCTACTGATTATTGATCGGAGAAGGGTCTCGATCATGTCCGCATTATTCGCGAACCGTAGGGTGACACACTTAAGGGATACCGACACCATTCGGAGCAAATGATATGCTAGGAAAAGAATAACAAGCGCAGAAATTTATTTCACTAGATACCGAAACAGGTTTTCGGGTGAAATTGCAGAAAGTGTTTCTGCATGTGAAATGAAATACTAGCAAGGGGTTATATGTGAATGTTTGTCATTAAAGTAATTGACAAAATTCTGAATAAATAAAAGGAGTTTTATTTAATGAGAGTTTGCATTAAATTTGGTGGAAATTTAATGGGAATTTGAGTGGGGTTTTGAGTGGAGGGAATTGAAAGGCTTTTGTGTGAGTGGAGTGTCCACCCACATGAATGAAAGGAGGGGATGGGGCAGCCCCATGGCTGGGCGCATGACCCCTTGGGTTCCCCCCTCTCCCTATAAAAGGAGCCCCCCTCCCTCTCTCTCACTCACACCTCCTCGCGAAGGATCTCTCTCCCCCCTTTAGAATTTCCCCATGGTCTCGGATCAGCGAGATACATGTTCCCGGTGGCTTTTTCTGGAAGGATTTGTTGCTTCCGCTGCTTCGCTGGAGCGAGGGCGCGGAGGTTGTCGGGGTACCCGTACGTGTGTACGATCACGGATGCACCACTGCTTTGAGGTGCTGGACTTGATCGTGCTGGACCGGCTGGACCAGATGGACTTCATCACGATCTTGAGATCGGCAATCGTTCGTCTACATCATCCACGAGTACAACCTCGTTAACGCTATTCGGTCTTCGAGGGTATGTATTCTATGGATATATATCCACCTGTTGCTTGTATCTAGTAGATAGATCTTGGTACATAGATGTTCCCATCGTAGGAAAAATTTTGTTTTCTATGCTGCGAACCCAACAGTGGTATCAGAGCCGGATCTATGCGTAGATACTTTGCACGGGTAGTACACATATGATTATGTGGGCGATGATGATCATTTTATTGCTTCTTAGTTGTACTTTGGATATTGGTGGCATAGTGGGATGAAGCGGCCCGGACAAACTTTATATGTCCTCATACATGAGACCTGTTTCACGCTTGACGTGCAACTAGTTTTGCATAAGTGTCTAGCGGGTGTCTGTCTCTCCTACTATAGTCAATATCTAATTTGCAACGAGTTGTCAATAATTTGGTTATCCTCGTTGTGGTTCATGTTCGTAGGTAAGAACGGTTCTATCTTCGAAAGCCCTAAGCCATGTAAAACTTGCAATGGATAAATTAGAGGCGTCTAGTTTAGATTGTTGCTGGGCTAGTGTTATGATATGGTGATGTTGTAAGTAGAAGTATGGGATGATACTCTTACAACACACATAGCGTGTAAGTTCCATAGACCTTGGCCTTACACATAAAGGTATGATAAAGATCATACCACGGTGCACATGATAGAGATCATATGCGGGAACCATATCATTCCACTAATAAACATGTGATGTTTGATAGCATCTTATATTGCTTGTTTGGCGTTTTATTAGCATAATAAGATGATCCCTCATTTAAATATCAAGATAAGAATGTGTTCTTCCTTAAGTATGCACCGACAATGTTTCGTCGCTTCAAGACATCACGTGATGATCGGGTGTACTTGAATCCACGAGCATATCTCGGGTGTAAGACAGTTACACACGCGAATACTAAGGTTCTTACTTGGCGAGCCTAGCATGTACAGATATAGCCTCGAAACACGGACCGAAAGGTTAAGCATGAACCATATAGTAGATATGATGCCCATTTGATGCTCGCCTTTGAAGCTACACCGACTCACGTGATGATCGGACTTGGTGTAGTGGATTTGGTTCATGTAATCACCAAAAAGACACGAGGGATATCGTTTTTGAGTGGGAGTTCATTTCTAATTTGGATTAGTAGAACTCAATTTATCATAAATTAAATCAAAGTAAATTTGCATAATTTGTTGTAGTCATTGGCATTCGTTCACCACTTTATGCATAGTTGTAATTGAGATAATAGAACTATAGAATTCTGGATATATACTTTACGAACTGGTATCGTATTGTGTTGAGTGTCAATCTAAAGTTTAAAGTCCTATTGCAAACTTTCAGCAAAATTCTATTTACTCCGTGAAATTTAATAATTAGTATTAAATCGAGAGTAACAATTCCAGTGTTAGTATCTTAAGTATCATGTTTGCCTCCATGATTCTTGATTGTTTTAATATCAAGTTTATCTAGGAGCTGAAAGAATTGTTTCAGAAACCATCATGTGTGACAGATATAACGATATCTAAAACAATGTTTTGGTTGCAATATGATAGAGTATAATATATGTTCTCATATTGGATGAGAATTTACAAAGGTTGGAGATGCTAGACATCCTAATCATCCAAAAGGGTTTTGGAAAGTAATGTTATACTCACGATTCGCCTTTATAAGCTAAAGTAGCTTGATCATGAACGTCGTCATGATAAGGGTGAATAGAATATGTATGTAAAATGTTTACTATACTAAAAGATTACTAAAGAATGGATTTTGAAAGAATACCAATCATTTTGATGATGGTGATCTACTTCAAAGTGCAAGTCCAAAGGTATTATTATTTGAATATACACGCTTTGGACTATGTGTCATGTATACGGCGCCACTGTTGATGTTGATATATTCTTTTAAAAAGGAAAAGGAAATACTGGAAGAGAATCTATAAAATATATTTGGCAGAAAAGAAAAGATTGGAAATATCCAATTTAGGTATATGGATGATATACATATTATGGTTGTATTCTTTGCTTGTTAAACAATGTGGTTCTTGGGTATTGGATACCGAATTGGTTGGTATGAGATTTCATACGGAATGACACAATTCATGAACCACAATGGCCTAAGTAACTAGCAAGAGAATATGTGATGATGTTCATCGAAAAACAAACAAACCGTTGTTTGTATTTCTCGTTGATATCAAAGCTTGACTTCAAGATTTGTCTTAATAATTGTTATTTGAATTAGGTATTATGAGAACAAAGGTTGTTCAAATAATTACCGTATTCCATATAAGATGGATGATTTACAAATCTAGTTGGAGAAATCACATCCATAAAACCTAATGCTAAAATGTCGCAAGACAAATGATTGGAAGATCACTTACGAAGTGACATCGCCGTTTAAATTATATTGGAAAGAAAAACATGAATAATCTCCATTTTTATGTATTTTTGGAGTCTTTGATTTGATCAAGTGACGCTTGTGAGACTTTCCTCGGGATAATTAAAACTTCGTTCAAAGGCCAAAGAAGAACGAACGACTCAAATATTGGAATTTATACATATCGATGTATGTAGTCCATTATTTATAGTCGTAAGCGATGGGTTTCAACTTCATATACTTTCTCCGGAAATTTGAGTGAATGTTCACTTAATGAGAATGAAGTATGAAATATTTGAAAATGTTTCAAAGACTTTCAAGATGAAGTGAAAAATCATTATAACAAGAAAATAAATGGTTTATGATTTTATCATAAGGGATTTGTTTGAGTTACAAGTGTAACAAGAAAAATAAATGAATTATGATTTATCATAAAGGGATTTATTTGAGTTGCAAGTTTAGCAAAACACCTAGATTTACATTTCCCGAAACACCATAGGAGTATGGAGTGTTTGAGATTTGTAATGAAACCTTGTTTGACATGGTTGGATCAAAGGTGTTATTTATAAAACTGCCATTATGTTTTAAAAAAGATTAAAGCTTTAGAGACTATCGCTTTTACACTGAAAAGAGCTCCATCTTGATCCGTTGAAATGACACCATATGAGTTATGGTTTGGGGTAAAACCCAAGTTGTCATTTCTTAAAGTTTGGTATGCTAAACATAAGTAAATTGTTTACAACCGAAGTCGGATAAGCATGTCTTTGTAGGTTATTTCGAATAACAATTGGGTATTCCTCCATAACACCAAGGACAAAAGGTTTTGTCGCTTGAAATGTGAAGTTTCTTGAAAAAGGAATTTTTCGCAAAAGTTAAGTGGGAGGACAATAGAACTTTGATAAGGTTAACGAACCTTAGCTAAATGTGCTGAGTTGCGCAGCGCCGGAAATCGTTCCGAAGGCTGCCATAATGCTCATAGCTTATGTGCCTCAAAGGTTGTGGTCACGGAGATTTAAGTTCTTATTGAACCAAGTCGGTCGGTTAAACAATTAAATGCTAAAATTGTCATTATTGTCTGACAATAATAAACCGACTACATGCAAAGAAGCGATGATGGGCCCTGACTCCGTCAAATGGCTTGAAACCATAAAATCCGTGATAGTTCCATACACGAGAAATCAAGTTTTGAACTTGGAAGACCCTCCGGAAAGGTGTAAAAACCTATCGGTCGTATTTGGATCTATAAAGAAACAGACATGGATGTTAGTCGACATGTCGTAAAGTATTTTATGACAATGTTCAAGGAGTTGACTATGACAAGATTTGCTCTTTCATAGCGATATTTAGTTTGGACGGATTAAAGTAGCAACCACTACATATAATTTGGTATATGGTAGATGAATAAACAAAACAAAGTTCTTCTAATAGAATGGTTACCTAGGACGTGTACATGACACGGTCCAAAGGGTTTTGTTAATTCAAAGGATGCTAAAAAGGGCATGCAAACTTCAACGGTTGAAGTAAGCATCGCGGAGTTGGAATCTTCACCGTGATGAAAAGGAGTTTTCATCAGGAGACGATGAAGATGCTTGCATTTGCAAGAAATTAAGTGGGAGCACTGAGACATATTTCTAATACATTATGTGGAGGACATCTTGTTGATTAGAAATGATGTAATTTTTATTGACAAAGGTTAAGAATTTCATTTCGATGAAAGATTTAGGCAAAACCCGAATATTTAGCATGAATGTCTATAGTGGATAGACTGTGATGCTAATATGAGATATTAAACGATTTCAATATAGAAACAACAAGAAACGGTTCTTGTCGCATGGAAAAGAATTGAATCAAGATTCAAGTGTATCGACACTTGATAAGTGAAACAAGATTCAAGTGCTTTGACACTTGATGAGTGAAATCACGAGAATGTTTTGATCAATCATACCATGATATGTACACATCCATATATGTCCTATGCTCTAAGTGTTATGAGCATATACCAGAATGAATCATAAAATGATCATTGGACTATAGTAAGGATATTCTTATGGTCTTTTGGAAGAACTAAGAATATATTTGTGTAGAGGTGACAAACAATTACAAATAGTTTATTGTAAAGCGTTACATTGATACTAGTTTTGTCACAAGATACAAATTAAGTTTATCTCAATTTAAACTATGAGTGGCACAATGAAATGGGGAAAGGAGTTTTCATGATGGATTTGGATGTATTCCAAAGTTAAGACATTGTGACGAATACTACAACAAAAGGCTAAGTATATGACTGCTATAGTAGCAGCAAAGGAGGGCATTTGTGTCAAGTAGTTTGTTATCAAACTAAGATGTGGTTCGCAACGGGCTAACACTAAAGATGTATTGTATGACAATAGTATCGACGTGTTTTAAACCCCAAGGAACTAAAGGTCTCACCAAAAGACCAAATTTATACAATGCCATCTCATTGGAGAATGAGTGATGCGTGGAGACGCAAAGACATGCAAATACACACGGACCTGAAGCGTCAGATCCGTAGATTATGTTAACCACATGCAATTGCGTATATGGAACACCAGAAATCCATAGGTGTTCAATACGCAAAGTTTTCAAACTAGATTATTGTCTCTAGTGCAAGTGGGAGACTGAAGGGAATATGCCCGAGAGGCAATAATAAAGTGGTTATTATCGTATTCCTTGTTTATGCTAAATGTTTATTTTACATGCTATAATTGTATTAATATGGAAACATTAGTACATGTGTGTTTAATAAACAAACAGAAAGTTCCTAGTTATGCCTCTCTCATAAACTAGCTCGTTGATTAACAAGATGATCAAGGTTTCCTGATCATGGACATTGGATGTTGTTAATAACGGGATCACAACATTAGTGTAATGGTGTGATGAACATTCATCCGAAGTATAGCATTACGATCAAAGTCATTGAGTTTATATTGCTATAACAACTTACGAAGTGATCCTAATCCTTAGACCATGAGATCATGTCAATCACTAACACCGGAAGAGTTTCTCGATGACATCAAACGTCACACCGTAACTGGGTGATTATAAAAATGGCTTCAGAACTACTAAAGTGTTATGTTGAGACCCATGGATCGAGAGTGGAATTTGTTCATCCCGATGACGGATAGATATGCTCTGGGCCCTCTCGGTGATATCACAATGATTAGCTTGCAAGCAAGTGATTTGATCACTAGAATGTTATATCACAGGAACGAGAACAGAGTGCATGTCGGTAACGAGATCAAACTAGGTATGGAGATACCGATGATCGAATCTCGGACATGTAATATATCGTGAAACAAAGGGATTAAGATACTAGTGTAAAAGGTTCACACGATCATAGAAGTCATCGTTGAATGTGTGGGAGTCAGTATGGATCTCCAGGTCCCGCTACTGATTATTGATCGGAGAAGGGTATCGATCATGTCCGCATTATTCGCGAACCATAGGGCGACACACTTAAGGGATACCGACACCATTCGGAGCAAATGATATGCCAGGAAAAGAATAACAAGCGCAGGAACTTATTTCACTAGATACCGAAACGGGTTTTCGAGTGAAATTGCAGAAAGTGTTTCTGCATGTGAAATGAAATACTAGCAAGGGGTTATATGTGAATGTTTGTCATTAAAGTAATTGAAAAAATTCTGAATAAATAAAAGGAGTTTTATTTAATGAGAGTTTGCATTAAATTTGGTGGAAATTTAATGGGAATTTGAGTGGGTTTTTGAGTGGAGGGAATTGAAAGGCTTTTGTGTGAGTGGAGTGTCCACCCACATGAATGAAAGGAGGGGAGGGGGCAGCCCCATGGCTGGGCGCATGACCCCTCTGGTGCCCCCCTCTCCCTATAAAAGGATCCCCCCTTCCTCTCTCTCACTCACACCTCCTCGCGAAGGATCTCTCTCCGCCCTTTAGAACTTCCCCATGGTCTCGGATCAGCAAGATACATGTTCCCGGTGGTTTTTTCTGGAAGAATTTGTTGCTTCCGCTGCTTCGCTGGAGCGAGGGCGTGGAGGTTGTCGGGGTACCCGTACGTGTGTGCGATCACGGATGCACCACTGCTTTGAGGTGCTGGACTTGATCGTGCTGGACCGGCTGGACCAGATGGACTTCATCACGATCTTGAGATCGGCAATCGTTCGTCTACATCATCCACGAGTACAACCTCGTTAACGCTATTCGGTCTTCGAGGGTATGTATTCTATGAATGTATATCCACCCGTTGCTTGTATCTAGTAGATAGATCTTGGTACATAGATGTTCCCATCGTAGGAAAAATTTTGTTTTCTATGTTGCGAACCCAACACAACCATCCTGTAGTCATAGAATTGCTCCATGACATACAACTCAGTGCCAGCATCCGAGACCCCAAATTTAGCCTCGAGCGCTTCCCACGCGTCCTCGCCATTATCAAATGACATATACGGGTCAACAATGTTGTCCCCAAGAACACTGAACAAAGCCGCCATAAACATGGTATCGGCTTTCTTAAAGTTCGCTTCTTGCTCAACAGAAAGATCTCCTTCAGGCTTGCCAAGAGTGGCACTAAAACAGTTTAGGTTTTCAAACCATAGAACTACTCTCTTGCGCCATCTCTTATAGTGCATGCCATCAAAAGGAGGCGGCCTAGTAGCCGCGGATACACCAGTGAAATTCAGTTGCCTATAATCAGGTTTTTGGATTGTTGGAAATATAAGCAAACAATCCATATGATTTAATCCGAATAATAAACTGATAAATCATGATCATACAGACAGTAGTAAAACCAATCATGCAGATCAACAAAGTAGATGAACAAATTATATCTATAGGAGATAAACCTAACACATCTACACCAAACGCTAGAACAAAGAACTCCAGCATAATCTGAAACATACAGTTGAATATCATGTACAGTGTAGGCTAAATAGCAGCCGCAGCGGTCGCAGTAGCGTCGCCCATGTTGTGGTTGTCGAAGAGGTTGCTGACGTCCGGGAAGAAGTCGTCGTTCGGGAACTCGTCGTCGGACGACGACATGGTTGCCAGTAGTCGCGCTGAGCGCTCCCCAAAAACCTGATCGCACCTCACCCGTACAGGTTCACGAGAGGCGGGGTTCCGGAGGCCTACTGTCCCGATCTGCGGTGCATGCCGCAAGCCGGGATGAGGAAGACGACAGCGGCGGCGCAAGGTTCTGGAGGGTAGGCGCGTGTGTGGATTGATACGGTGCCGATTAGGTTTAGCCCGGACGCTTATATAGTGCAGGTTAGGAGAATCGTGGGCTCAGCCCACGTCCGAGTCGGTAACAGCCATGTCCATAAAAACTGGAAACGACTGTAATTAACGCGTCCGTTAATGACTCATAATTAGTTTTCCCAACCAGCAAAATAAAGCTCGGCTCGGCAAGATTCCCGCAACCCGCGGCGCACGCGTGTCGTGACGAGGCGAGGCGAGGCGTGGCGAGGCGAGGCGGGCGGCGTCGGAGGAGGAGTGCGCGAGGGCTACTCTTCTTGTCACACCTTAGTGAGTGGTGCAACACTCTACTATATAATGTGGTCCAACTCCCCTTCATCTAGCAATATGGGACTAAACTTTAGCACCACTAGCATAGCCATGTGATGCCATATACAAGTGGGCCAAAGAGAATTTCAGAATTTGTCTAATGGGCCAACAGCCCAAAACTCACCAAATGCCAACAATCCCCCACAAAGTCTCATTGGCACATCATATCACTTTTCCTTCCAGAACATTGTTTTATATACCGGTGTGTAGTGAAGACTGTTAAGTTGAACTTCCACGTTAAACTTCATGCTACACTAGCTAGCAACTTGAATAGTGGACTATGCCTTAAACTACAAGTTTTCTGCGCGCTAGTTTCACACAAAATCTAGACCGGTACAGGGCTACCATCGGCTTCCCCACAGTTTGGAGCTTATGCGTCATACTCTAGGGTCTTTCATGAGTTTATTAGAGAGCACCCAACTCTCACGGACTGCGACGTTTAACAGTCAGACTCATATAGGTGTGTTCCTCAAGAGATGTTCTGCAGGACAACATCTCCGCTTATAAAAAGCCACTTGGAACACATTAAGATAAATATCAACCTGCCATGCAGATTAAGAGAGTATTGCATCTTTATGGAGATGTAAATATAATATGGAGATACTCTCCTCTGAGCTGACCAACAGCTTGTCTCCCAGCTCTAATTCACGGGATCTCCGATCATATAGAGTGGGTTGCCACTAGGATCAACTCATAGCGTGGGTCTCAAACCCATCTCCCTCGATGCATTATCTATCACATTGCGTGATAGTCCCTTTGTGAAAGGATCTTCCAGGTTTTTAGATGTTTGGATATAATCCAACGCAATAACTCCGGAGTTTCTCAGTTTCCTGACATATTTCAATCTCCTCTTCACATGTCTTGATGACTTCATATTAAAAACAGCCAACAGAGCTGTTTTCAATCTCCTCTTCACATGCGTGGGTCAGCACCATGGAACGAGAACATGTCCTATGATACTAACAGCCAACAGAGCTTCGAAGCGTACCCTCTGAAACCAAACGGTCAAATTAAAAACATGGGTGTGCATGACCGAATCTCATCTGATTCTGCAATCTCTCGGCATGAGCACACTATGGAGTTCGTCGGCGGAGCCTTCCGGAACATGACATAGGAACCAGATCAATGGAGACAAACATCAGGAAGATCTTCGCCTTGGCTTGAGAGGGACCTACATCGCCTCCTTTATTAAAACCAAGCCAGTTACCCCCACGACACCCACCGGCAACTAGCAGCATCTGCCGCTCAATGACGAGACCAGCCGGCCAACCACTCCGACGGAGAAGGAGGTCAACACCACCATGCCGGGGATGGATGCCCCAAGCTTCCTCGTGTCGCGAACATGGCCCAGGGAACCTAGGCAAGCCGGCGTCGAGGGCGACAAACTGCCAGCAGATATCGTAGCCCGTCTAGACCCGTCTAGGCCGAGATCGGGACCCGAATCCCCGCCACCGCTTGCTGCCATCTAGGTCCTCCGGCCTCCTCCAGCCATGACACCGTCGTCGACACCGGCCAAGTACGGGCACCGCCGCTAGTCCCCGTCGAATCGTAGCCGAGGTAACCGCCGTCGCCACGCCACCACGGCTTTGCCCAACGACGATCCGGGAGGGAAAGGCGAGCTGGGAGGTCGCGGGAGGAGGGTCGAGGACGGGGTGGGAGGGGCCGCACGGCGGGTGCGGGAGGGTTAGGGTCGAAAAAGACTAGTGCAGGGTTAGAGTCACTGGATCACCTAGCGACGACTACAAAGGCTAGCATGAGCCGAAGGCATGCCACCGTCCTCGCCCCTTCATCATCGGAGCCGGAAAAAGCTTATCGTGATAGAGCTCGTTGTAGTAGACAGATAAAAAATCTTCATGGTAAAGCCCCAAAGGATCAGAGCGCGAGAGCCGTAGCCATCGCCGAAAATTACAAACGTAGATCAGAAAAGACTGACCTTAAACCAAAACAGCGAATACAAAAATGATTGGATCCAAAAGATCCATAGGACACACAATTACACCCGCCCTTTGTCGAAACTAGACACATCACTAGAGCAAGGATGGGACATGGAGAATCTTATTGTGACTTCATGACGTAGCCGCCGCCTTAACATCCTGAAAAAACACTAAAAACAGTCTAAGCAAAACACATAGACCTCCCGCCAGCGAAATACCATGATCCCTTACGCCTCCTAGGCCCTAGGGCTGCCGGAGTCGGGGTGGACCGGTGGCGTTGCCTATGGAGGGAAGGAACCCTAGACGAGTTTTAGCCGCCTTGGAGCGCCTCCCTTTCCTCTCTCATACCGGTTGGGTATTTGGCTTAGATAAGTGTACTTCTACCTCTTGTCTTAAGTAAAAAAAGTTAAATTTTGACCAACTTTATCGAAACTATAGCAACATAAAATCATTTAGGGTTCCTAAATTGGTATCATAAATATTGTTCTATTTATAAAGTCAGCCGAACTTTAAAATATTTTTTTATTAGATCAACAGGGACCCGTCCCCGGTTCCATTGATAACATCAACGAAACCTGGAGTAAAACTCAGGTTCGGTACAACTTCAAAATATTTGATGTATAACTATAGCAGGACGCGACACGAAGTGAGTAACCGCGGTTTTGTGTTGCATAAACCCTTCGGCGTCCTGTTTTTTCAATCGCCGAGACCGGCAACTAGTAGTAACTACTTTCCAACGTCAGCAAGCATAAGCCGTCGCCCCCTCAACCTGGTACGCTCCTCAGCCCAAAGTCGATCGTCGTCGTGACCGGCAGCGGCAACGCGCTTAGTAGAACGTGTATAGTACGTCGGCGACGAGCCCTCGGCCCTCCGATCCGCGCCGCACAAGAGCCACTGCTTCCCGACGTATGTACCAGCCTAGCTAGCAGGGGAACATACTGGTCAGTGGAGGTGCGTCCGCGTCCTTTCGTCCTGAGCCTCGGTTCGTGGCAGTGACAAATGGCCAGGACCTATATATAGGCGCGCGCGCTTTGTCGGGAACGTGACATCCTACCTCGCCCCGGCCGGCGAAAGACGGCCACCGAGGCATGCTCAAGGTGCGCGACCAGGACATAGCACACGTGACGACATCATTCTCCGCCCATGCAACCTCCCGGAGGTCGGCCGGAGTACCTCGTCTGCTACGCGTCGGCACCGATGGTGGCATTCTGGAAGAAAGAGATTACAGAGCACACGCTTGACCCTTTCTCCCCTCCCCTTGAGAGTCAGCTGCCGCTGGCCGGGCCGCCCCTGCGCCCCCTCCGCTGGACTAGACGGTAGGAGATGGACAAAGGGGGGCGCTGGATCCAGGTCTAGGTGTAGGAGTAGTAGGTTTTTGCGGCAGTTTGCCGCGGTTTTGCGCTATGCCGGGAGTTTGCGGCGAGATCTCTTTCCCTGGATCTTGCCTGTGCTGTTGTCTTTTCTTCTGGTCGCGGAGCTCTAGTGGAGGAAGCCGAAGGCGACGAGCGGTGAGGTGGCTAGCGACTCCGTCAATAAAGGGTGTTTTAGGAGCTCTCTTCTGCTGCAGGGTGGTGCTGCTGTGCTCCCTCTCCTGGTCGGACATGGCGGCGAGGAGGAGAGTGAGTGCATCTTGGCGCTCGCTGAGGTTCTATCTTCCCAGCCGGCCGTGGTGGCGAGGGGGCGAGGTGGAGCAAGGCGACTCATACCTCTCTGCTTGCGAAGGAGGGCGTTGTCCGTGGCGCTAGGCAGATCCTGCCTCGACTTGCTCTTGCCATCAAGGAGATGGAAGGTGTGTGTTGTGGTTCTCTGCTAGGCGTCTGGTTCGACGAGCTACAACCTAGGAGCTTTCCAAGCAATAGTGATGAAGCCGAAGCTATCTTGGCCGAAGGGCGGCCGTGAGTTTCAACCTCCATCGGAGGCCCCTGTTCGAAGTTTACTGCCAGAGCTCGACGTCTTGGTAAGGGCAAGTGGTTCATCCCCGCCGTTGCCAAGATGGCTGGTAGTCTGCTTCTTCTCCGGTTCGGAAGGCGTCATGGGCAAGAGACCTCGACCTCGCTGGTACTCAGCTGGAGGTCGCCGGAGTTCGTCGGTGGTGGAGACGCCAATGGACTTGATTGCTTTTTATCCTTTAGTTCCGAGGTGTTTTTTGTAAAGTGGGGGCCTCTTTTCTTCTTTTCTAGGTGTTATTTGTATGGGGCCACCCAAATCTCGTACATGCCACGTTTCAACATGCGGCTCCTAGGGTCGACTCGACCCTTTTATTATGCAAAAAAAAGATTGTGACATTCCATCACGGAATAATGCCTTCCAAAGACTAATTAGTCAAGTTTCGAATCGCGGATGCTCGTCTATAGGTCGTCAAGTCCGGCATCAACAATCAACATTAACCATATAAGTCTGCAATTAATCCTTAAGTTCGGCATCAACATCGACATGAACATCAAGCTAAGGGTGGGTCATTAACTGCTTAGCTACGAAAGCATAAGGGAAACGCGATGATGTCCTCCTGGCCGGGGCACGCACTGCAGATCTATCACCAAGCTAGATCCTCCATTTTTGCTCAAACAACCACCATAGATCCCAGCTAAGCTTGCGCCCTGACGACGCGCACCCTTAGCTCCACTCGCACCCGGCCCGGGGGCTGCAAGGAAACGAGATGTACAAAATCAACAAAATGATCTGTAAGCAAATCGTACCCAAACGACGAGACTCAACAAAGAAGGTGTACTCAAAGAGCAAACTATTCCAACCGTCTTAAACAGGTGTACTCAAAGAGCAAACGACATCTATTCAAAATTTTGGTCCATATAGATTTATTCAAAATTTAAAAAAACTTGAGAACATCTATTTTAAGACGGAGGGAGTAGTATTCTTGTGGACAGTGTTCAATTTGTCTGGGAACAGTTAGCTGCAAAACCACGTGTGTGTTCGCAAAAGAATTTATTATTAGGCACAAGCCATTTCTCTTTTCTGATTGATAAAAAGTGTTTTTTTTTTCAAGCCAAGCATCCTCATCTTCCGCATTTTGCAATGATCAAGTTAATAAACATCGCTTGGCATATATAAAACACTTATGTCGGAACAGTGAAAACACTTGCAACAGTGTTTGGTTGTGGAAACTGTATGCGGAGGCTGTGCAATCTATCTCCTTTCTCTCTGCTATAAAACATATGCAACAGAGAAATGGTAACATTATTACCTTTAATCAGTTCTGTCTAACAAATATAATCGACTGATAAAAATGTTTTTTGTGTGAAAATGTTAATTCTTTAAACAGTTATTACGTCGAAACAAGCATTTTTTTTTGGAGGAAAAAAGAAAGAAAGGGAAACACACGGGAGATTACCTGATCTTGCTGCGTTCCTGGCTGATCTGATCTTCCTCTCCATCCAGCAATAGTACATCTCCTGAACCAATCTCACCACACATCCCACCACCAGCACCACGATGAGCGCGCCCAAGAAGACGGTCAAGGTAGGATGGTCGTTAGCCACCATTCCTGTGTATATTCACTGTCAGCTCAAATTAACTGAACCGGAAAACATCGAGCTCAACTGGTTAATCAATGAAGAAGATCGAGGAGAATGATCCCTCACCGATCCGCTGTCGGAGAGGCACGGGCACGGTCGAGACCTCGAAGCGGAGGTAGCAGTTGAACCCAACGACGGCGGCCGCCACGCCGTCGCGCCATGGATCGAGTCCCCAGCAGCACGCTGCCGCCACGCGCGCCGAGTACTCGATGCACCGGTCGCACTCCCCCGCGGTGCGGTCCTTCGCGCACTGCGCCAGCACGCGCACGTTGCTCCTGGTGGCGTAGTCCCACGCCACGGCGGGCGAGTCCGCGACGGCCAGCATGTCGTCGCTCGCGGCCGCGCTCGGCGCCAGGAACTGCGCGACGGCGCCGAGCCGCTGCAGGTCCAGGGCGGTGGCGTTGCGGGCAGGCGCGTCGGCGGGGACGGAGATGACGCGCGGGCGCTGGGCGTCCTCGTCGGGCGTGGTGGCGTTGGCGTCGGCGTAGGAGGCGAAGCAGCCGTCGGTCCAGATGCCGGCGCGGCGGTGGGTGTTGGCGCCGCAGGATGAGTTGAGGCTGGTGGTCGCGAGGGAGAGGCACTGGTGGCACGCGGGCGGCGTGGTCTCGCCGAAACAGAGGCCGCGAGCGAACGCGCTGCCGGTGTGGAGGGAGGCGAAACCCGTGGGCGCGGCGGCGGAGGGGAGCGTGCCGAGGAGCGAGATCACGGTCGCGCCGAACACGGTGGCGTTGGTGGCATTGGTGGGCGCCGACGCCGGCGCCGGCGCCGAGTAGCACTCGATGACGCTGCCCGTGATGCTCACGCGCTGCAGCTCCGTGGCGCTCGTGACCGGCATGACGGCGACGAGGAGGATCAAGAGGAGCGCGCGGGAGCAGGAAAGCGCGTCCATTGCCATTGCTGGTCTGTGCCCTGCCGCGCGCGTTGCGTTGGTGCTTGGTAGCAGAGCGCGTTGGTATTTGAGGGTTCAGCGACGATCCAAAAGCTGCTAGGTGGTGCTGGCTTTCTATTTCCGACGATCCAAAAGGTGAAGGCGTTGCACAATTCTGGCAAGCAAATTTCCATCTTCCGAGTGCAATTGCAAGCTCATGCCGTCACCGTTCTACCGAGGGAGCTTCCGCGCAACTTCTGATTGTACTGCAACTGCATCTCAGCAAGAGAGAGAGAGAGAGAGAGAGAGAGAGAGAGAGAGAGAGAGACGAAGAGAGAAGAGGTAGTCTGGAAAAGGTGATATGATGATGAGCAGGCTGCAGGCTGCAGGCTGCAGGTTTGGTATTACCGCGTTATGCATATCTATTTTTGTCCCTTTGAACATGGTCATATGGACATTTTGGTCTCGTTTTATTTTTGTCCCTTTGAACATATGGACCGAGCAGCATCAGAAATCACAGGAATATCCAAGTACTGGGCCTCTTTTTATTCTGGTCTGGTTTTATTTACTACTTTCTTTGGTCTATATTAAATTTTTTCGATAAAGAACGCTTTATTACTTTAACAGTAATTTACACCCGGCCTCTGCATATAAATGCACGCAGCCGACACCAGTCCACACGGTCCAAACATAAAATGAAAGATACAGGCGAATTACATATCAAACTGAGAATTTGTAATAGCGCCTAGGGTGCAGAGGGTAAGTCTATCCGAAGATTTTACTGCCATCCATGTCTGGTAAAAAAGTCCCGTGCCGTATTCTCCAGCCGCGTACACACCTCCATGAAGAGATCGCGATTTTCCGCACGATGTAAAGTCAACCAGGCCCGAAGGGTATGAGTACACTTGTAAAGAACCTGCAGAAGAGAACGGTTTATATCATTAAAAACCTTATTATTTCTACATAGCCATAGCGACCATATAATGGCTATCGCTCCGACCCTAAGAAGATTTGTGTACTTGTTATCAATACCATGTAACCAATTCCCAAAAATGTTGGCAATACTACGTGGTGGATACAAGTCTGAAGCTGCTTGGGTGATTGACCATATAGACCAAGCAAAACTACATTGCAAAAATAGGTGTCCGATTGTCTTATCATGGTGACAGAACACGCATCCAGGATTTCCATACCAATTCCGTTTAATAAGATTATCTTTTGTAAGGATAATACCACGACGAAGATACCAAACAAAGATTTTGTTTTTAAGGGGTATCTTCATCTTCTAGATCAAACTATTATCTACCGCTGGAATAGTCGGCTGGATTAAAGCATTATACAAAGAGCTAATAAAAAAGGACCCATTCTTAGTTAGATTCCATCGGAATTCATCTGGCTCGTCCGACAGTTGTACATGTGCCAAACGATGTAGCAACATGATCCAATAGTCAAGTCTAGAACCAATTAGATCCCTTCTGAACGTTATATTTGGCGGGAATGATTTGAACACTGTGGCAATCGTTTCCTCCTTATAACGGACAATGGAATATAACGAAGGATATTGTTCTTGAAGGGTAGCATTATCTAGTCATTTATCCTCCCAGAACCTTATCTGCATCCCATTATTAATAGAGAAAGTCCTGAAGCGTAAAAAATATTTTTTTTGACGCCATCAGACCAGCCCAAAAGTGAGAGTCACCAGATTTCCAAACCATTTGGGACAATGCCTTTGAACCAATATACTTTCTTTTAATAATAGTTTGCCAAATCCCTTCCTCATTTAATAACTTGTAGAGCCATTTACTAAGGAGGGATGTATTCTTAACCTGTAGATCATGAATACCGAGCCCACCCTGTTCTTTGGGTCTACACAAAACACTCCATTTAGCCAGTCTATACTTCTTTTTCTCATTATCTCCCTGCCAAAAGAATCTTGATCGGAAGTAATCCGACCTTTTTAAGACACCTTTTGGTAGTTGAAAAAAGAAAGCATATATAAAACCATATTACTAAGGATTGAGTTGATGAGCACCAATCTTCCCCCTATAGAGAGAAGTTTGCCTTTTCAACTACTCAAACGTATCTTTAATCTTTCCTCGACAATTTTCTACTCAGCATTTGTAAGCCTTCGGTAGTGTACCGGAATGCCCAAATATCTGATTAGAAAAGTGCTGTGACAACAGCCGAAGAGTTCATTATAAAGACCAACCTCCTCTTGGGCCTCGCCGAAACAAAACAATTCACTTTTATGAAAATTAATTTGTAATCTAGAAAGCTGCTCAAAAGCCGAAAGTATGAGTTTCAAATTCTTTGCTTTTTCAAGATCATGCTCCATAAAAAGAATTGTATCGTTTGCATATTGAAATATAGATAACCCCATCTACAAGATGAGGGATCACACCTTCAATTTGGCCATCAGACTTAGCACGCTCAATTAAAATGGATAACATATCAGCTACTATATTGAAAAGCATGGGAAATAATGGGTCTCCTTGTCTTAGCCCTTTCTTAGTCTGAAAGTAGTTGCCAACATTGTTGTTGACTTTGATGGCAACACTACCTCCGACTACAAAGCTTTTGATCAAGGAACACCATTGCGCTGAAAAACCTTTCATTCTAAGAGCTTGTTGTAGAAAAGACCAATTAACTTTGTCAAATGCTTTCTCAAAATCAATTTTAAGAATTACCCCATTCAATTTATTTCTATGGAGTTCATGAATCGTTTCATGCAAGGTAGCCACACCGTCCAAAATGTGTCTACCTTGCATGAAGGCGTTTTGTGAAGGCCCAACAACATGATCAGCCATTGAGTTCAACCTGATAGTGGCAACCTTGGTAAAAATCTTGAAGCTAAAATTAAGAAGACACGTCGGTCTATATTGTTGGATCCGTTCTGCTTCATTAACTTTAGGCAGTATATTTTACCAAAGTTCAACCAAAACAGATCTAGTTGACCCTCATGTAAAGCACTGAACATGTTCAAGAGATCTGGTTTGATTACATCCCAAAAAGTTTGGTAAAACTCAGCGGGGAAACCATCCGGACCAGGTGCCTTATTATGCTCCATTTGGAAAACAGCTAATTTGACTTCCTCCTTAGAATAGGGAGCAGTCAGATAATTGTTTTCCTCCACAGAAACTTGGGGTACATCGTTAATTTGGGATTCATCCATTGAGAAAGTGTCTTCCTCCGGATCCCCAAACAAATCCTTATAATAATTCGTAATGTAAGACTTTAGCTGCTCGTGTCCTTCAATCAACTCGTCATTATGCCTTAAGGAATGAATACTTTTCTTCTTGTGTCTGCCATTGGCTACACTATGGAAGTATCTAGTATTCGAATCCCCATGCAAAAAAATTGTGATTTATAACGCTAATACCACTTGAGTTCCTCCTCGCGCAGTAACCGGGCAATCTCCGAATTTGATTGGCCTTTTAGTTCAATTTCCTGTGGAGTAAGCAACCGGGTTTCTGCTAAAGCTTCGAGGTCATCAATAGTAGCTAAAAGTCTAAGTTTTTCTTTTTTTGAGAATACCAGCGGTGTGACGCGCCCAACCCCCGAGATGTTTCCGTGTAAAATGCACTTTATTATTCCATATCTGGATTGGGCTATCACCAGCAATCGGCCTTTCCTAAACTGCTTTCACCATATCATGGAAACCATCACGAAGCAGCCATCTGAGCTCAAATTTGAAAGGACGGCCACACCATGGTGATGGCAAACCAGTGGTTAGCAAAATGGGAGCATGATCTGACAGAGCCTCAATACGTTCTAGAGCGCGTACCGAAACTAGAGGGAAGTGGTCTTCCCAATCTGAGTCCATCAGTACACGATCAAGTTTTTTGTATGTTGGTTCCGACACTACCAATCATGTTTACTTCTTTCAAGTCAAGACTGTCAATGAAAGTGTTAAAAAGGAAGGGCCAATTATCGTCGAAGCGGCATTTGCTCTTCTCAAATGGGAACCGAAGCAAGTTAAAATCCCCCTATAAGAATAGGGTACGGATTATCTTTTGCTAAGTTCACCAATTCTCGAAGGAAATCGGCCTTGAAAGCCTCTTGAGCCGCACCATACACAGCAACCAGACTCCGCACGAAATTATCAGCTTTGTTACGGATGTGTAGTTTAATATGAAACTCCCCTTCCGCAACAGCTAATATATCCATGGTGTCTGCCCGCACGCCGAGTAAAATGCCCCCAGACCGTCCCCTAGGTAGATGAGAATGCCACACAAAATCTATACCGCCTAATAGGCGATCTTGTATAGTTTGTGAGAATTCTCGTCTACCTGTTTCGGAGGTAGCCACAAAATCCAAATTGTGTTCCCTAGAACATAGTGTCATACGTCAGAAACGTATCTATAATTTTTGATGTTCCTTGCTTGTTTAGTATCTACTTTTCTTTGCTTTTCTATATTTTGAGGTGTTTTTATATCTTTTCTGGAACTAACCTATTAACAAGTTGCCACAGTGCCAGTTTCCTGTTTTCTTCTGTTTTTGGTTCCAGAAAGGCACAAAATCAATATTCTCGGAATTGGACGGGACAAACCAAAGTCAATATCTTTTCGTGGGGAACACGAAGACAGAAGACGAGACGCAGAAGCGAACCAGGGCGGCCAAACCCTCCCTAGGTGCGGACAGGGGTGGGCCCGCGCCTGGGCAGGGTGTGGCCCCCTCGGTCGCCTCCCGGCCTTGCCTCTTCGCCTATAAGAAGCCCCCGATGCAGAAACCCTAGGCACCCGATCAAAACTCCACGAAACCGTCTGTAACCACCGCCACCATCGTCCCTAGATCGGGGGGATCTGAAGTTCTTCCCGGCACCCTGCCGGAGGGGAGATCATCCCGGAGGCCTTCTTCTCCGGTATGATGCGTGAGTAGTTCCACCTTGGACTATGGGTCCATGTAGTATCTAGATGGTTGTATCTCCTCCTTGTGCTTTCATGTATAGATCTTGTGAGCTCCGTTCATGATCAATATCTAATCTATTTGTAATCATGCATGTTGTGTTTGCGGGGATATGATGGATATTGAGATTATTATGTCAGTTTGGTTAATGGTTTTGTCTTTATAATTCTATCATGTCTGTGTTGTTTGTGATCTTGCATGCTCTCCGTTGTTAGTAGCTATCTTGGCTGAGTAGTTGCTAGTGACTCCAAGAGGGGGTATTTATGCTCGATAGTGGGTTCATGCCTCTAGTTTCCAAGGGAAGTGACAGAAATCTCTTCGGTTGTAGATGTGATGTTGCCACTAGGGAGAAAACAACGGTCTCTTGTTCATGGAACAAGTGGATTGTTTACCTTACACACTTTGCTTAAAGCAGTTATCTGTTGCTTGCAACTTAATACTGGAGGGGGTTCAGATGATAACCTGAAGGTGGACTTCTAGTCATAGATGCAGTTGGATGGCGGTCTATGTATCTTGTTGTATTGCCCAATCGAATCTCATAGGATCTTTCTGACTAGTATTGCATTATGATGCCTTGCTCAGTTCCTGTCAATTGCCTGCTGTAATTTGTTTACCCTTCATGCCATGTTGTTTATCTAAGGAGAGCACCTCTAGTGAACTATGGACCCCAGTCCAATCTTTACCATTGATACATCTTCCACTGTTACTTGTTTATTTGTTGCAAACCATTACCTTCCACACCATACAGTTAATCCTTTGTTACAGAAAACTGGTGAGCTTGACAACCTCACTGATTCGTTGGGGCAAAGTCTTGAGTTTGTGTTGTGCAGGTCTCCACGTTGTTTGCAACACCTGTGTGACGTTTCCTTCCTCCTTCTGGTTCGATAACCTCGGTATCTACTGAGGGAAAACTTGCTGATGTGCTCATCGCACCTTGCTCTTGGGGTTCTAACGAAGTGTCCCACGACAACACTGGGTGTACGCATCAAGACTTTCTGGCGCCGTTGCCGGGGAGGCTAAGGGCGTCTTCACAAGGGGAGTCTTTCACTTCCTTTCTCTTTACTTTGTTTTTAGTTTGCTTAGTTTCTTTTGCTTGGTTTTGTTTGCCTCTTTTCAAAAAAAAATTAGTCTAGTTTGGTTTGCTTTCTTTATTCAAAAGCACACAAAAATTAGTTCCTGCTCTAGCTGTTGCTGCTATTTTTGGCTTGCCCACCTTTGCCAAAATGAACTCTGCTGAGAACACCAAGTTGTGTGACTTCACTAGCACCAACAACAATGATTTCCTCAGCACTCCTATTTCTCCACCTTCTCCTGCTGCTGCCTTTTATGAAATTAAGCCTGCTTTGTTGAATCTTGTGATGAGAGAGCAATTTCTGGTGCTAGTTCTGATGATGCTGCTGCCCATCTCAATAACTTTGTTGAACTTTGTGAGATGCAAAAGTATAAGGACGTAGATGGAGATATTATTAAGCTCAAGCTTTTTCCTTTCTCCTTGAGAGGAAAAGCTAAAGAATGGTTGCTATCTTTGCCTAAAAATAGTATTGATTCTTGGACTAAGTGCAAAGATGCTTTCATTGGAAAGTACTACCCTCCTGCTAAGATTATATCTATGAGAAGTGACATTATGAAATTTAAACAACTTGATAATGAACATGTTGCTCAAGCTTGGGAAAGAATGAAATCTTTGGTTAAGAATTATCCCACTCATGGACTCCCTGCTTGGATGATTATCCAGACTTTTTATGCAAGTTTGAACTACTCTTCAAGGAACCTGCTGGATTCAGCTGCTAGAGGTACCTTTATGAGAACCACTTTGGGTGCTGCAACAATACCCCTTGATAATATGATGGTTAACTACTCTGAATGGCACACTGAGAGAGCTCCACATGGGAAGAAGGTAAATTCTGTTGAGGAAACTTCCTCTTTGAGTGATAAGATTGATGTTATTATGGCTATGCTTGTTAATGGGAAAGCTCCTTTAGATCCTAATAGTGTTCCCTTAGCCTCTTTGGTTGCTCAAGAAGAGCAAGTTGATGTGAACTTTATTAGAAACAACAATGCCTATAGGAATAATTTTGGTGGTAACAACAATTATAGGACTTATCCTCCTAATAATGGCAATTCCTATGGAAGCTCTTACAACAATGCTAGAAGTGCCCCCTCTGAACTTGAAGTCATGATCAAAGACTTTATTAGTAAACAAACCACTTTCAAAAAGGCTATAGAGGAAAAGCTTTTAAATATTGAGAAAAATATATCCTCTTTGTCTGAAGCTCAATCCTCCTTGATTAATAAAATGGTTGCTAAATCTGAGACCATGGAAAGTACCTTTGCTGCTACTCATGCCATACAAGTTACTATTGATGAAAATGTTAGACTACTAGCTCAACTTCATGCTAAGTGGGAAAGAGAAGCTTAAATTGATAGAAACAATAGTGTGTGCACCATCACCACTAAACCACAAGTAGTCCCGGTTCCTCCTCCTACTATGCCTAAGCCTATTGAGCCTACTACTAGTGATGCTAAGTTTGATTTTTATATTGATGGTTGCAATATTTCTGAAGTGATTATGTTCTTGCAAACGCTTGCTAAAAGTCCTGATGCTAGTGATATGCATGTTGCTTTCACCAAACACATTACTGATGCTCTTGTTAAGATTAAAGAAGATAAGTTAAAACGAAAAGCTTCTATTCCTAGGAAAGTAGAAGATAGTTGGGAACCCATTATTAATATGCAAGTGAATGACTTTGATCTCAAAGCTTCATGTGATCTTGGTTCTAGTGTCTCTATTATGCCTAGGAAGATTTATGAAATGCTTGATTTGCCACCATTGGAAGATTGTTATTTGGATGTCCCACTTAATGATAATGCTAAGAAGAAACTCATGGGGAGTATTAATAATGTTCTCATTATGATTAATAATGCTTATGTCCCTGTGGATTTCTATGTTTTGGATGTTGAATACAATGCTTCTTGTCATGTTACTTTAGGAAGACCTTTTCTTAGAACTGTTGGTGCCATCATTGATATGAAAGAAAGCACCATTAAATATCATTTTCCATTAAAGAAAGGTATTGAACACTTCCCTATGAGGATAGAGAAGTTGCTTTTTGCTCCTCCTTTGAAAGCAAGGTTTGATGTTAATGCTTCCTCATTTGAAAATACTTGATTTCTTCTTGCTTCTTGTGCCTAACTTAAAGGCGTTAAAGAAAAGTACTTGTTGGGAGATAACCCAAGAGTTTCCTTGAGACTTGGAAGTTATTACTTCAGTAATTACCTCTCCTTATCCTTTTTTGTTTGCTTTTTGTGCCAAGAACAACCTCTAATGAGAGGGAAGTAAGATTTGGGGAGTTGCTGTCCCAAAACAGATTTATGTCCTTCACCATAAAAATTTGTGAGAAGTCTCTGTAACTCGGGTTGAGCTGATAATTTACGAATAAATCCCCCAGTATGTTAGATAACTTTCATTAGTTTAACACTTTTTGATTTGGGCAACAGAAGATTTTCGAAAAAATCGGTTTCTACCTGCTGGTCTGTTTTCACAAATTTCTGCCATTATTTGCATTTGCTTCTTATTGATTCCTTTTTGAGTTATCTTTTGGGGAATTGAGATTTTTGAAGGAGTTACTACAGTAGCTTGCATTTTTAATGAATAGTTTTGTTGTTACAAAGTTTTGCCTAAGGTCTAATACCTTTTGAATAAACTAATGTTGCTAATGAAGATTATGTGAAGTTTTGTATGAAGGAAAAATTTCAGGTGTAGAGAGAGAATGATGTAATGAGATGAAGAATGGACAAAATCTCAAGATTGGGGATTCCACCATGGTGTCACCCCAAGAAATATCCAAGAGGTAAAAGCGTCAAAGTTTGGGGCTGCCCAAGGCATCCCCTTCTTCATCAATAAAAAGCTCAGGTCTGTCTAGACACTTCGTTTTTATTGTTTCATGCATAGTTGTGTTGTTCTTGGAGCGTCTTAGTTTTCGTTTGCTTTGCTTAGTTGTTTAGTTTGATAAAGTAGTTTGGACCCCCGTTCTCGCAGTTTTGTTTTGCAAATAAGTTGCTTGGTGTTGGAAAGGAGTAGTAAGTTATTGCTTGTAAGTGCAAGAGGAGCTTGCATTGACTGTGACTTAGACTTTAGCATGACATGCTAGGTGTTGTTTTAACTTTATGCTTAGTGATTATTGCTGTAGCATGCCTTGTTCCAAACAATTGGGATTGGTTAGTGTGACTTGAGGAAATTATGCGTTGTTTTAGCATGCAAAAGCATAGTATTGTGGTATTCTCCTTTGATGCTTTGTTTGGGTTGACTTGGCACATGCTCACACCATGTTATGACTATGACAAGTCAACATAGCCTCTACGATAATTTAGTCCTTGACTTGTAGTACCACTCTATGCTTTGATTAGTAATGCTTTGTTGCTCTACATGATTATGGCCATTATGCTCTCTTAGTTGGTTGCTCCTAGTCTTTTGCTAGCCTCCACTTGTATGAGTAAGCTCTACTAATGCTTCCAACTCCCAAGAAACCAAGTTTTTCCCAAATTGTCCACTATAAACTCCTATGCATGGTGTGTTACACCATTCCAAGTATATTCTTGTTTTCAGCTATCTTCCAATTAAAAACTATTTTGTTATGTGAAAACTTAGTGATTAAAGCCCTCACAAACTTGATGACACACTTTATATTCTTTTCCCTAATAAACTTGAACCATTGTGTTGTCTATGTTGTATATGCTTGCACTTATACGTTGGAATTAGCAGAACCATGCTGTCATGGGGAACGTTTTCAACATTGCACTTGTACTTTGTACTCAGTTGATATCATGCTCTTTTGTCTATGGATGTCACCTGTGTGAAATAAAGAGGGAGCTTCTAAGTCCATGGAGTTTGTATTCTATGTTAGAGAAATGCCTTGCCGCTAGCCTAAGCCATGCCTAATCATGGTGGAAACTTGCAGCATCACCATAGTGAGCTATCTATGAAGCATCCTCAATAAAAAGCTATGCGTATAGTAAATAAAAAGATTGCTGAGATGCTCATTGTCTGCTTGCCTTGTCATTTTGGTTATGGGATAGCTCATGTACCATGTGCAAGTGGTACCCCATTGGTGGTTCTCTATGATATGCAAATACTTACAATGACAAAAACTTACAGGTGACTGAAGTTGAGTAGCATGAGGTGTGGCCCTCGTATTGAAGGGACTTGAGATTGCCAACTTATACTTTGTCAAGCATATACTTCATAGTTAGTCCACTTTAACCTTAATCACTTCAAGATGCTTATGATAGGGCAATGAGGGCTGAAAGCTAACAAATACCATAATTTTTGGAAGCTCTTTTTGAAACTTGAAATCCCTGCTTCCTTTATGAAAGGCCTTTCTTCCACCATTATTGAGTGTCCACCTTCTACCTTTAGGCACCATTAAGAGAGCATAGTTGCCATCCTGTGTGCATTGTCCCAAAGCTTATTGATTGATGCATATTGTGATATTACTTGTTCTTGTGCTATTTGTATCTAGTCACTCTTATAAACTTTGAAGGTGTCCTATGCATCTATTTGCTACTCTATGAGGGATAAGCTGATTGCCACTATGACATGTTTTATGTATGTGAAACAAACAAACGTTTTTCAATACATGTTATTCATGATCTTTGTTTGTAGTCTTTCATGTTGCATGCATAGTTACTATGTCCTATTGTTAGAACTCCATCTTTCATGCACATGTTCAGAGTTCTTTGATCCCAGCTTTCAATGCTTGAAAATGGTTAGATCTTCATTGTGAAGGTGCGTGTCACCTCAAAAATTATTATTTTCATCACTTACCTACTCGGGGACGAGAAGGAGTTAAGCTTGAGGATCTTGATATGTCGGAAATGTATATATAATTTTTGATGTTCCATGCTTGTTTAGTATCTACTTTGCTTTGCTTTGTTTGAGGTGTTTTTATATCTTTTCTGGAACTAACCTATTAACAAGTTGCCATAGTGCTAGTTGCCTGTTTTCTTCTGTTTTTGGTTCCAGAAAGGCAGAAAATCAATATTCTCGGAATTGGACGGGACAAAAGCCAAAGTCAATAACTTCCCGTGGGGAACAAGAAGTCCAGAGGAGAGACAAAGAAGCGTGCCAAGGCGGCCAACCCCCCTAGGCGCGCCTAGGGATGGGCCCGCGCCTAGGCAGGGTGAGGTCCCCCTGGTCGCCTCCTTGGCCTTCCCCTTCGCCTATAAGAAGCCCCTGATGCAGAAACCCTAAGTACCCGATCAATATTCCACGAAACCTTCTGTAGTTGCAGCCACCATTGTCCCTAGATCGGGGGGGATCTGAAGTTCTTCCCGGCACCCTGCCGGAGGGGATATCATCCCGAAGGCCTTCTCTCCAGTATGATGCATGAGTAGTTCCACCTTGGACTATGGGTCCATGTAGTAGCTAGATGGTTGTATCTCCTCCTTTGTGCTTTCATGTATAGATCTTGTGAACTCCGTTCATGATCAAGATCTAATCTATTTGTAATCATGCATGTTGTGTTTCCAGGGATCCGATGGATATTGAGATTATTATGTTGGATTGGTTAATGGTTTTGTCTTTATGATTCTATCATGTCTGTGTTTTTTGTGATCTTGCATGCTCTCCGTTGTTAGTAGCTATCTTGGCCGAGTAGTTGCTAGTGACTCCAAGAGGGGGTATTTATGCTCGATAGTGGGTTCATGCCTCTAGTTTCCAAGGGAAGTGACATAAATCTCTTCGGTTGTAGATGTGTTGTTGCCACTAGGGAGAAAACAACGGTCTCTTGTTCATGGAACACATGGACTGTTTACCTTACACACTTTGCCTAAAGCAGTTGTCTGATGCTTGCAACTTAATACTGGAGGGGGTTCGGATGATAACTTGAAGGTGGACTTCTAGTCATAGATGCAGTTGGATGGCGGTCTATGTATATTGTTGTATTGCCCAATCAAATCTCATAGGATCTTTCTGACTAGTATTGCATTATTATGCCTTGCTCAGTTCCTGTCAATTGCCCTGCTGTAATTTGTTCACCCTTCATGCCATGTTGTTTATCTAAGGAGAGCACCTCTAGTGAACTATGGACCCCGGTCCAATCTTTAACATTGATACATCTTCCACTGTTACTTGTTTACTTGCTGCAAACCATTACCTTCCACACCATACGTTTAATCCTTTGTTACAGCAACCGGTGAGATTGACAACCTCATTGTTAGTTGGGGCGAAGTCTTGAGTTTGTGTTGTGCAGGTCTCCATGTTGCTAGCAACACCTGTGTGATGTTTCCTTCCTCCTACTGGTTCGATAACCTCGGTTTCTTACTGAGGGAATACTTGCTGTTGTGCTGCTTCACACCTTGCTCTTGGTGTTCCCAACAGGCTCCATGTCAACCGTGCTAGCCATCACGGCGGACGAGAGCAAGCCGGGGGGCTCTGGGTCCTAAGCTCCACGGATAACGCCGAGCTTAAAGTTATGGAGGACGAGGGTGATGACTGCAAGTGCATAGATCGTTTGTAGCTAGTTTCGAAATAAAGATATTGATCCCACACGGAGCGGGAGTTCTAAAGTCTAATAACTCTTGAATTAAATATTAAATAGTAATGCTAAATAACGTTCTAAGTAACAAGATAAAATGCGAGTTTTGTGTAAAAAGTTATTTTTGGGTTTTTGTATAAGAGAACAATAAGTAAAGTAAAAAAACTAAATACAGAAAGTAAGTATCGCGTATGTGAAGGAGATATGAAACTGCAATGGGAAAAGTGTTCTCAGGGAGTAGCGGATACACCTCTAGCATTATAAAGGGTTTAAGGTAAAGATTATTATCACTATGTATGTGTGGGAGGAACTCCGTAGTTGGACGAATAGGCAGCAACCACTGTTCACATCATCCTCATAACCACAACAGTTAAGTAATCGACATCAATCGAATTACTGCGCTATTAAGGGATTTTATCCTGTAGGATGTATCCCGTGGCATGGACAATGTTCCGTGAGTTTCCTCGGTTCCCAAGGGGTGCTAACAACTTTATAGTCACCGTAAGTGCTAGCACACCTCCGTCTAGCAACAAAGTAGTTCCCTCCATCAAGTCCCCACAAGAGGCAAATATTGAGAGATCGACTTCTCTCAACATCAAGATGAAGACAATCTAGCACATGGTCACAACGATGAATATAATAATAAAATTTATCTTATTTCAATCTCATGCTATTGTTTCTCCATCTCCCCAAGAACTAATGATCTACTCAGACATGGAGGCAATCACCATCATGGCAAAGACAATGGAATCTATCATAGATGAATAGTACTTGTATAAATCCACAACGAGTATGGAAATTACAACAAGATCTAGATAAGATTTAGATGAGATGGATGGAGATGGTGGTGATGCATCGGTTGATGAGAAGATCGATGCCTTAGCCTCTCGGATCTGCATAGGGTGAAGATGGATCCTCGGTGGATGAGTTCCCCCTCCAGATCCCTTCTAGAGGTGAGGTTTCTGCGATTTCTAGCCGTTCTGTATGTCATCTCCCCGATCTGATCTCCCCGATCCGATTACATGGGGCAAAACTATTTGAAAAGGCGGTGGTGGAGGCAACTATACGGCGGGAACTATATGGCCGGAAAAATATTCCCGTCGTATAGTTGGTCGTTAAACCCACCGCTTCCTGCGTTCACCTAGGGTTTTCTTCTGGTGTTATTGATATATCCCAATTTAGCGATTTACGCTGCTTTTGACTCCTTATCGCTCCAATACAACTTGACAAGGGTTCGACTCGTCAATGCCCATTGTTATGGACTTGGGTTTTGGAGAATATGGGGATGCTGGAAGTCGTGAGACGGTTAGCAGGCAAGCAACACGGGGACACGAGGTTTACCCAGGTTCAGGCCCTCGGAAGGAAAACCCTATTCCTGCTTGTCTGTTCTTGATTATGGTGGAACCAAAGATTACATGGGTGCGCAGATGCAATCTGGCGTGGAGGTGTGTGTATGAGATTTTTAGATCTATAGATCTATCGTGGTGTAGTCTATCCTCCTCGTTGGACCCTCCTAGCCTTTATATATGGGAAGGATAGGTCTCAGGTACCAATACGAGTTGGTTACAAATTGTATTCAAACTCTAGTCTTGAGCTTTCCTTCTCTTGTGCGCTTGGGAGTCCGTGTCCATATGGGCTTCATAGCAGCCGAAAAGTCATAGGCATAATGGACCATGGCAGGTCGTCGAGTGAGCCTTTAGTAGGGCTGGACCAGGTAGGCCAATTTTGGGTACCCGTAGGACATACCCATGTCAGTAGACCCCGAGTATCCATCCAAAACGTAGATTCGGGTGGAAACTTAGTTGTCTTGAACCTTGCATTCACATGTTGGAGTCGAAAGTTGTGTCGAGTGCGTAGAACTTCACCCAAAAGTTCATCGGGTCAGCTGAATTTGTTTGGTTGTTGTAAAGGAATCAACATTATGGACGTAGTCAACACAATGAACTATAGGGTGCGCGACCATCGCTCCATATGGGAGTAGATCCTGAGTGTCTGTTTGAGTCGTAGACTCGAGCAGAAATTTATAGTCGTCGGTTGCGGGATACGGTGATTCGAAAGTACTTCAGATGATCTTGCAAAAATGTCATCAACTCCAGCGATTTTTGAGTGCACGACCAGCTGATACGTCGTAAAAGTATCTATAATTTTTGATGTTCCATGCTTGTTTAATATCAACTTTTCTATGCTTTTTCTACACTTTGAGGTATTTTTATAACTTTTTGGGACTAACCTATTAACAAGATGTCGTAGTGCCAGTTGCCTGTTTTCTGCTGTTTTTGGTTTCAGAAAAGCTAGTAAGGAAATATTCTTGGAATTGGACGGGACAAAAGCCAAAGTCAATATTTCACCGAGGAGAACATAGAGACCGAAGGGAGACCGGAGGATAGCCATGAGGCAGCCACACCCTAGGGTGGCGGGGGCCCACCCTAGGGCGCGCTGCCACCAGGTGTGGCCACCTCGGTTGCCTCCCTGCCTCGCCTCTTCTCCTATATAAACCCCCCGATGCCAAAACCCTAAGTACCCGATCAGATCTCCATGAAACAATCCATAGCCGCCACCATTGTCCCTAGATCGGGGGGATCTGAAGCTCTTTCTGACACCCTGTCGGAGGGGAGAGATCATCCCGGAGGCCTTCTTCATCACCATGCCAGCCTCCGGTATGATGCGTGAGTAGTTCACCCTTGAACTATCGGTCCATACAGTATCTAGATAGTTGTTTCTCCTCCTTTGTGTTATCATGTTTAGATCTTGTGAGCTCCATTCATGATCAAGATCATCTATTTGTAATCATGCAAGTTGTGTTTGCGGGGATCCGATGGGTATTGAGATTACTATGTCAGATTGATTATTGATTCTATCATGTCTTCTTGATTATTGATTCTATCATGTCTGTGTTGTTTGAGATCTTGCATGCTCTCCGTTTCTAGTAGCTATCTTGGCCAAGTAGATGCTAGTGACTCCAAGAGGGAGTATTTATGCTCGATAGTGGGTTCATGCCTCTATTGAATCTAGGGAAGTGATAGAAATCTCTAAGGTTGTAGATGTGTTGTTGCTACTAGGGAGAAAACAACAATCTTTTGTTCATAGAACAATTGTATTGTTTACTTTACACACATTTCTTAAAGCAGTTATCCGTTGCTTGCAACTTAATAATGGAGGGAGTTCGGATGATAACCTGAAGGTGGATTACTAGTCATAGGTACAGTTGGATGGCGGTCTATGTATATTATTGTAATTCCCAATCAAATCGCATAGGATCATGAATGTCTAGTATTGCATTGTTATTCCTTGCTCAGTCCTATCAATTGCCCCGTTGTAATTTGTTTACCCAGTATGTTATGTTATTTATCTTAAGAAGAACACCTCTAGTGAATTGTGGACCCTGTTCCAATCTTTACCATTGATACATCATCCATTGTTACTGTTTACTTTCTGCAAGCAATCATTTCCTTCCACACCATATGTTTATTCCTTTGTTTTCAACAAACCGGTGAGATTGACAACCTTACTGTATGTTGGGGCAAAGTCTTGAGTTTGTGTTGTGCAGGTTCCAAGTTGTTAGCAACACCTTGGAGTTGTTTCCTTGCTCCTACTGGTTTGATAACCTTGGTTTCATAACTGAGGGAAGACTTACTGTTGTGCTCATCACACCTTTCTCTTGGGGTATCCCAACGAAGCTCTACAGTGATCTGAGCTGCATCACCAGCGCTTCCTATTGGAGTAGCCCCCGAGTCCTTACTCGAATCGTTGGAATCGAAGTATGCCACTCGAAGATCTTGTATGTGCACGACCAGTGCTCTAGTTCGGAGTAGCCCTCGAGTGTCTGGCGGAGTCGTAGACTCGGGCAGAGACTCGAATCTTGCATCATGCAGCTGTAGTCGAAAATCTCGTGGGCATACATCTCACCCAAAAGTACATCGAGTGCGCAACCAATGCTCCTAATAGGACTAGCCCCCTTGTGTCTAATCGAGTCGTAGACTCGAGTGGAGACTCATGAGAGGAGAAACCACTGACCTAGAAGTGCATCGAGTTAGAGTCTCATGCATAAGGAGCCAAGAATCGACGATGCAGTCAGAGTTGACGTGGCGGAGTGGTGCGGCATTTAGCTGGGAGGACTCGATGTTGTGGATGAAGTCGACACCGTTTCTTCTATCGGGTGCACGCCCACCGCTGCTTTTGTTGATGATTGATGTGGTCATCCGAGGAATGTGTCGACTCGGGTCTTGGCGTTAGTCGACTCCGTTGGAGGACCCGATACAATAGCGCGATGTAGTCCGGCGTCCTTGTAGGCTGCAGAAAATATGAAGAATTGTGAAGTACTTGTATCTTGTAAAGAATATTTGCATGTCGACTTGTAAGGTAAAATTCTAGTGCCAATCGAGTCGACACTTCTGCACTGTTTGCTAGGACTTTTCGTTAGCCTGATTACCCTTAGTCTCAGTACCTTGCTGAGGCACTCGGAGTTCAAGGATTCGACGATCGGGCAGTATCAGCTACTCGGGATGTCGCGTACGAGGTGCTCGAGTGCGTGTAGTCGACGACACATTAGGTTACTCAAAGAGGGCGCAGCCCCCGAGTGTTTTGAGTGCGAGTTAAAAAAGAAATCAGCTCTAAGTAGAGGGAAACTTAGCTTTGTTGGTTGCCGTGGCGAATTTGACGCGGTAGTGGGTCACACAGCGGACCACAGTCATAGCAGCGACGAGTTCCTGGGGTCGATGGCGGCAACGAGTTTTGCATCCGAAGACCGTAATGGCTCAGAGCAGTCGAAGACCGCATCGGGTTGCCGCATCCGAAGACCGTAGCGGGTCGCGCGACGGAGTCGCCAAATATTTATTGGACGGTGTTGATGTAGTGGATGCCTACCCGATGCGGTGAACTAGTAGTCGACGCGCAGCGGTCGGGATTTGACACGGCGGTAGGTCGCGCGCAGCTGATCCGATCTTTTTATTCTCGTCGAATAGTTGAATTAATATATTGCTCAAAACTTTTTTTTACCTCTTTCTTAGAGTAGGAAATAGGAACCAGTCGACATCCTTTTTCGATGACATGGTATGGCACTTCTCATTAATTCCTTTGATTTCTCTTCGGATAGAGATTGGCCATATTCTCTTTCATGATCCTTTGCGCATGTTTCCGCATTTGGGATTTGATTCGAAGACGTACTGAACACCTGATTGCTTTTGTTTGTTTTTGCATGTTGGAGTTGATCCGTACTAGACTCTGCCTCTAATTGCTTTTTTTTCTTTGCATGCTCACGTAAATCTGCTTGGCCTTCTTGGACACACGAAAAAACACTTGAAATAACTTGGTAGCAATACGGTGAATTTTCTTCTGATTCTTTGACTAGATGTAGCCGATTCGTACTCCAGATGAACTGTTATCACACGCGATGGAGTGATCATGTGTTTTTTCTCCACCAGGCCCCCGAGCCAAGGACCGGACGGCTCCGTGAAGCTTGCGTATGTACTCTCTTGAATCTAAAACAGCAGCAAGTTGGCCAGACACGATTTGATCGGCAGTGATAAGGGATCCCGCCAGAATCTTGATTCTAGGCGCTGCTTTTTGGTGGTGTTGAAGTCGTGTCGTTGTTCTTCAGAGATCGGCAAGTCGTAGATTGCTGATGATGAGACCGTCACAACCGCACAATCAGCATCCCCAGTCCCCACGGACAGCGCCAATTAACGAGGGTTCGACTCGTTAATGCCCACTGTTATGGACTTGGGTTTTAGAGAAGATGGGAATGCTGAAAGTTATGAGACGGTTAACAGGCAAGCAACACGAGAACACAAGATTTACCCAGGTTCAAGCCCCGGAGGAAAAACCCTACTCCTGCTTGTTTGTTCTTGATTACGGCGAAATCGAAGATTACAGGGGTGCGCAGATGTAATCTGGCGTGGAGGTGTGTGTATGAGATTTTTAGATCTGTAGGTCTATTATGGTGTAGTCTATCCTCCTCGTTGGACCCTCCTAACCTTTATATATGAGGAGGCTAGGTATCAGGTACCAATACGAGTTGTTAAAAATTATATTCAAACTCTAGTCTTGAGCTTTCCTTCTCTTGTGTGTTTGGGAGTCTGTGTCCATATGGGCTTCATAGCAGCTGAAACATCATAGGCGTCATGGACCATGGCAGGTCGTCGAGTGGGCCTTCAGTAGGGCTGGACCAGGTAGGCCAATGTCGGGTACCAGTAGGGCATACCCATGTCACAACTTGTCCAAGAATTGTGTCCATCGTATCCATCATCTGTCCATATCCTGGTGAAAATAGACATAAAACATATGCGCGAATGCCGTAAAATACCAAGATCCTACCACTACGGTGCAAAATAATAATATAAAACATGATACAAATATGCACTCATCAACTTTCCAAAGCTTAGACTCTTGCTTGTCCCGAGCAAGGTTAGCTTAATATATGTGATCCTCATATTCATGAAGTTGAGTCGATAAAATAAATAAGACAGTTGCAGCATGTGTTTATCATATATGATACATAGGAATAAGTTTATGAATAGTACCTTACTCTAACCATCTGAATATATTAGCAGGCTTCCACACCTTAGCATTTAACAGATCACAAAATATTACTTTCAATATGATGTAAAAGTGTATCAGTTCGACCGAATGAGTTAGTGAGATAGTTCCAAGCATTTTAGAATTAATATATTCAATTGGGATTTAAAATATCAAACGCTCCTTTGTCTCACCACAAGATAGTGGTGTATGCCTATTTGCTCTTTGCACAGTTTTTATGCTCACACTTTTGTTTAGGTGCTATGCAAAGGAGCTAGCCATACATTTTACTTCATGTAGGAATTTAAAGTTTAACGATCTCAATTACCAAATTCCACTTGTATATGAAGCATCTTTAATTCTTTATAGCTTAAGACTCTACCTCGTCTTGTTCTCACTCTAATTTGATAGCACTTCTAATTTTCCTTTGTTGAAGGTTTTTTCTCAACTTAACTGATTAGATAATTTTTTCCTTTGTAAATCAAACCATGAACTTACGACATATTGACTAAATTATCTTTGTATGTTCCATTAATACTAATGGTGTGGAAGACTCCTATTGATATCATCAAGTGCAAGTAAAATTATACTCAAACCATTCATATATCTAATAAGACAAGCACAAACTCAATAATGCTCCATATATGATAATAAACTCGGAATTTCATAAAAGGGATCGACTATTCCTGAAGGGAATTCTAATATTGCAAACTTTATTTCTAAGCTCAAACTAATGCAAAGCTAAAATAGTTATATAAAACTTATAAGATAGATTACAAGGTCTTAAAGATCTCCCCAGGCTTGGAATCAAGCCAGGCGGGATCAAATAATCCCTCGCAATTATTTGATATCGTGATTATTGTAGATCACTGTGGAGCCATGGCACGCAGTATATTTTCTTCACGGGCCAACTTGAGATGGAGGGATTGATTGACAGCCTCCAATTTTTTAATACATATCTTGTAGAAAAGATTATTCCTCTCCAGCACTTTCACTTGTTCTTTAAGAGCTCATTGTTATCTTGAAGGGTTTGTATCGTCTTAAGACTCATAGAAAAACCTGATTTGACTATTGCTTAATATCTTCATCAAGTTTATCAAGATAAAGTCGCAGCAACCGAAGATGCCTGGGTGTCCCTGGCGCCTCCTTATCCACCTCTGCAATATTCAGCTCGAGGGCTTTCAACCCCCCCTTTCGGCGTCCTTTGTCGGCGTCAAGAAACTATATACAAATGGTCTTGATCTCCTTGTTTTGCTTGCTATTGCTCCCGATCTCCAAAGGAACTTCTCTCCTTGGCCTCCCGGCCCCTGGTTGCTCTATGGTTGTGTATCCTCACGTACGAACAAGAGGTAGATTAGTTCCTAGTGATTATGATTAGAGAGAAACACAATGGAAGTATATAAGGGGGTCAAAGGTCGATAAAACTCGTGAGAAACACCAAAGTTACGCCCAAGAAAAGAATCTTAACGAAACAAGGAAATAAATCACGGATTTGAAAAATATCAACTGCGTAACGACCAACTATACAGGCGCATCCCGTATAGTTCCGGTCGTATAGTTGTTTCCGGGCAGATATTTCCAAAATATCTCTAGTCTAGGTCGGTTAGGTTATTGATTTAGAACTGGCACACTTTTTTAGATGAATTAAACGACAAAGAATGGAGATACCAGAAAGTTTAATGACCAACTATACAGCGGGAGCAAATTTTACGGCCTTATAGTTCGGTCATATAGTTTCCAGACATCAAAATAATTCGCGAAGGGACTACCGAAGGTTTAGATCAACTGTACGACTGGAGGAAATTTTCTGGCCGTATAGTTACGGTCGTATAGTTGGTAAAAAACCTCAAAAACTTCAGAAAAACATGAGGAATTCAAAGATAAAAAATTTAAAAATATAAATTGTGAAAACAAATCACTTATTTAGAGAAAGAAAACTTACCTTGTATTTACCGTTTATTTAGTCAGGGGAGACAAGCTCCTCCAACAACAAGGACTTCTTTTCTTTGGAGGAATTGACCTTAGCTTATCTAATAATTCTTGTGAACAAAAATCATCAGGACAAAAGTTTCTCTCAATAATATTGGTGCCTTGCTGGGCAAATATGGATACTGCATCCAATATCTTTATTTCTTGCCTCTACATAATCTGCAACTCAAATTATTGAAGTAAAAGGATTCAACGGATCATTGTCTTGGCTTATGATTTTTTCTCTCAAGGAGTTCTTTAAACCATCACGATCCGTATGAACTCTTACTTTTGCATCCACTATATAAGAACGAAATTGATCGCAAAAGAAAAATATAGCAAAAAGTTCTCTTTCTTCCTTAGGATAATTCTTTTGAGCACTATTAAGAGTTCTACTAGCATGATGTATAATATTAAATTTGTGACCTATATGTTGTCCCAGAGTTACTCCTACATCATCATCACTAGCTTCACATATTAAATCAAAAGTCATATCCCATATAGGTTGTTTAATGATAGGATCATGGGATAAAGCATATTTAAGGTTACCAAAGACAATAAGGCATTTATCATCAAAATTAAATCTTACTCTCTTTTGCAAAAGGTTAGTTAAAGGTTTAGAAATTCCAGAGAAATTCCTAATGAACCTTCTATAAAAACCCACATGACCAAGAAAACTTCTTATACCTTTTATATCCCTAGGTTGTGGCATTCTCTCTATTGCTTCGACCTTAGCTCTGTCTACTTCAATACCCTTACCTGATACCTTATGTCCAAGTACTATACCGTCTTTGACCATGAAATGGCACTTCTCCTAGTTTAGAACAAGATTGGTTTCTTCGCAATGCTACAAAACCCTTTTGAGATTATCCAAGCAACTAGTAAACAAAGTTCCATAGACAGAGAAGTCATCCATAAATACTTCCATTATCAATTCTATAAAATCTGCAAAAATGGCAGTCATGCATCTTTGAAAAGTAGATAGAGCATTACATAAGCCAAAAGGCATGCGTCGGTAAGCATGTAAACCATAGGGACTAATGAAAGTTTTTTTAAGTTGGTCATCAGGATGAATAGCTATTTGGAAAAACCAGAGTATTCATCCAAGTAGCAAAAATGAGTGTGGTTTGCCAACCTCTCTAAAGTTTGGTATATGAACGGTAAAGGATAGTGATCTTTCCTAGTTTCTTTATTCAATTTCTTGAAATGTATACACATCCTATGTCCAACAATAGTTCTAGTAGGTATCAATTCATTGTTTTCATTAGGAACAACAGTAAAACCATCCTTCTTAGGAACACAATGAACATGACTTAGCCATTCACTCTCTTTTATAGGATAGATTATATATGCATCCAGTAGGCGTACTATTTCTTTTCTTACCACTTCCTTCATTTTGGGCTTCAGCCATTTATTAAATTCTGCAACTGGTTTAGCACCTTCCTCCATGAATATTCGATGGACGGCTATCATGGGACTAATGCCCTTCAAATCATCCATTGAGTACCCAAAGGCCTTGCGATGCTTCTTAAGTACTTTCATGAGTTCTTCTTCTTCATCCCTTGAAAGTTTAGCACTAATAATAACAGGGAATTTATTTGTATTATCAAAAAAATTTAATATTACCTGGTAAAGTCTTTAATTCCGGGGGTTGTAATTCCTCGTCCCCTCTCTTTTCTGGCTCTTCAAAAGCCTCATTAGTTGGAGGCCCTAAAATGGGAAGCGAATCGAATTCACTTTCTAATTCTTCTAGAGACTTGTCCTCCATAATCATTTCTTCATAATTTGAGTCTTCATTTGCTTCTTTACTTGATTAATAACGAAGAGAGCCGTCATCTTCTCAATAGTTTTTACTTTCTCTTCTTCTTGTATTTATAGAGGTCTGTCTTTAAATTTGGAAAAGTGGAATTCTTTTTCTACTTCCACAAGCTTAAGAGCACAATCTCATTTTTGAAATCAACTTTGGTACCTAAATCATTTAAAAGGTTTCTTCCAAATATAATTGGGCAAAGAGTGTCAGCTGGCATATCAACAACTAGTTGATCGATAGGGAAATTTTCATTGCCAATTGTGATAGTTGCATCTTCAACTACTCCCATTGGAACTCTGACAGATTTATTGGCTAACATGATTTTCATATCAGTATTCTCTATTGTAGCCGGTACAATCTCTTATTTTATTTCTAAATAAAAATCATAAGATATAACATTAACTGAGGTACCAAGATCACATAAACCATAATGTGAGGTTTCTTTAAATATGTAGGGAAGAATAGGCTTACCCACATCTTTTACCTTAATTTTACCTTCAACCAGTATGGAAGTATCTTTATCAAGTTCAACTATGTTGCAATGTGCATACATAGCCATAATTGCTTCCTTGGTTACCTCTTCATCTTTGGTTTCATCCAAATGTTCTTCAACTTTTGGCACACTTTCCTCTTCTTTCTTCTTCTGTATTGTTTTAATCTGTTCATATTCCAAAATATGTTTCTGTGCAGTGTTAGGGAAAGCTATCTTATACATTGGTTCTAGGGAGGCCAGTGTTGCTTTAACTTCTCTTTTCTTCTTAGGTTCGGGTGGTGGATCATACTTGACCCAGCCCTCTTTTGGAGCTTTGATATGTTCTGTAAAATCTTTAACAACATGCAACACAAGATCTAAATCCAAATAAAGTTCTTTAGATAATTCATTAACATTGCCCTTTTTTCATAGTCACGAATATAATCATAATCTATTTTTATGCCTCCTTCGCTTCCTAGACCAAAATTTCATGAAACTCTATGATGGCGAATTCTATTAAGTAAACCCCAAGCTTATGGGAAGATTCATAAAAGCTCCTCTCGTGCAAGAGTCTACTTCCAATTTATTAGGTTCAATTAAACCTCCATAAAAGGTATGCAATAAATACCATTCAAGCAAATCATGATGAGGACATTGATTAATCAAATCTTTAAATCTTACATAAGCTCTTACTAGTCCTTCATTAGGATGGTTCCTCCAAGTCATTATAATACGCCTAATTCTAAAAGATTTTGATAAAGGGTAATACTTAGCTAGAAACTTACAAGCTAAATTATCCCAGATAGTAGTGGCTTCTTGGGGTAAAGATCTATACCATGAGAGAGTTGTTCTAGTAAAAGTCTGACTAAAGAGTTTTAGCCTTACCTCATTAGCAGTATACCCCGGTAATTGGAAAGTGACACATATATCTTTAAAGCATGCAATATGCTCATATGGATCAGGATTTTTTCATCTCCAGTAAATTGCTTCTTGTGTAAAATACCAAGTAGTAGAGGATTTATTTCAAACCCCCATGTTGTCTTGTTGGAGTTGTCTCTTTTATTAATATCACAGGGCTTCCCAAAGTGGCTGAGTGGGTATGCTCAAACTCCATCATGTTGGTGGGACCCTTTAACTCAAAACAAAAATTAGCAAGACTAAAATAAATAAGCAAACACTAAAAGACCTACAGCGCTTAGCTCCCTAGCAACGGCGCTAGAAAATAGCTTGATGACTACAAGTGCACGGATCGTTTGTAGCTAGTTTTGAAATAAAGATATCGATCCCACAAGGAGCGGAAGTTCTGAAGTCTAATAACTCTTGAATTAAATACTAAAATAATAATGCTAAATAACGTTCTAAGTAACAAAATAAAATGCGAGTTTTGTGTAAAAAGGTATTTTTGAGTTTTTATATAAAGGAACAATAAGTAAAATAAAACAAACTGAATACAGAAAGTAAGTATCGCCTATGTAAAGGACATATGAAACTGCAATGGGAAAAAGTGTTCTCAGGGAGTAGCGGATACACCTCTAGCATTATAAAGGGTCAAAGTAAAGATTATTATCATGAACATTCTCAATTATGTATGTGTGAGAGGAACTCTGTAATTGGACGATTAGGCAGCAACCACTGCTCACATCATCCTCATAACCACAACAGACAAGTAATCGACATCAATTGAATTACTGCGTTATTAAGGGATTTTATCCTATATGATGTATCCCGTGGAATAGAAAATGTTTTGTGAGTTTCCTCAGTTCCCAAATTGATACGTAAGGGGTGCTAATAACTTTATAGTCACCTTAAGTGCTAGCACACCTCCGTCTACCAACAAGTAGTTCCCTTCATCAAGTCCCCACGATAGGAAAATATTGAGAGGCCGACTTCTCTCAACATCAAGATGAAGACAATCTAACACATGGTCACAACGATGAATATCATAATAAACTTTATCTTATTTCAATCTCATGCTATTGTTTCTCCATCTCTCCAAGAACTAATGATCTACTAATACATGGAGGCAATCAACATCATGGCAAAGACAATGGAATCTATCATAGATGCATAGTTCTTGTATAAATCCACAACGAGTACGGAAATTACAACAAGATCTAGACAACATGTATATGAGATGGATGGAGATGGTGGTGATGCAGCGGTTGATGATGAAGATCGATGCCTTAGCCTCCCGGATATGCGTAGGGTGAATATGGATCCCCGGTGGATGAGTTCCCCCTCCAGATCTCTTCCAGAGGTGAGGTTTCTGTGATTTTTGGTCGTTATGTATGTCGTCTCCCCGATCCGGTTGCATGGGGCAAAACTATTTGAAGAGGCGGTGGCAGCGGCAACTATACGGTCGGAAAAATATTCCCGTCGTATAGTTGGTCATTAAACTCACTACTTCCTGCGATCTCCTCGGGTTTTCTTCTAGTGTTATTGATATTTTACAAATTAGCAATTTATGCTGTTTTTGACTCCTTTTCGCTCCAATACAACTGATCCAACAATTGTGTCCATCGTATCCATCTGTTGGGGATATGCTATATGGGTATCCTTAAAGCATGTCTCTTATCCGACTAACCCGGGTGGCCAATAGTCGGTAGCATGGCCTGTGGCCTGCTGGGCGGCCCAGTTAGGTGGATCCAGAAGGGAGGCCCATGCCGGATAAAGGAAGGCTACGGTGGAGTCACCAGCGTACCCGGAGCCTTGGAGTGCAAGATACACAAGACTAGTAATAGACGGTGTAGGACTCTGTAACCTGTCCGGCTAGGACTTTTCCCTGTAACCCTAGGACCTGGCTACTATATAAGTCGGGCCTATGGGAGACTTTAAGGCACAACTAAGTATCGATTCAGACAACCTCGCACAGCGAACCTATCTCTGTAACTCGACGTATTGCCTTTATAGTGATTTATAGCAGGAGTAGGATTCCACCGCCGTTGTGGGATCTGAACCTGGGTAAGCTGTGTTACCTCGTATCCGTCAACCGTCCTCCTTACCCCACGTCTCTAAACACGCACTGTGAGGACCCCTCCATGGCGTACTCGTCGGCAATACCATGACAGTTGGCGCCCACCGGCCGCCATCGTCATAGAAGCACCACCGCCTCCAGTCATCATCGAGCCCATTGCACCTCCACCGCTCGTCATCGAGGAAGTCCTGGCACCCTCCGACTCTGTCATTGACGCGCTTTATGCTGACTTCAGTGCAGATTCAGAGGAAATAGACTTCAGCCCAAAAGAGCTAGACTCCGCTATGCAGGAGATGGAGGAGGAGTACTCGCGCGACGAACAGGCCAACAACGTTGTCCCGTCCTGAGGGGTGTTCGTCACCATTTGGGACGGCAATGGATGAAGATCAACCCGGACGAGCTCCGCCTACAGCACTAGAAAAGGGGAAGGGGCCACTTATTGCTGCTGACAATGATCGCGCAAAAGACATGCCTCCTCCACCCAACCCAGTGCAGCAGCCGCAGGAACTCGGCACCGGCTCGAGTAACAACAACACCGCAAAATTGCCGCCTCCAGCATCTACGTCTGCAGCATCCCAGGTTACTCCAGCCGATAGAGTGATGTACGGCAATCTCCTCGTCGAGCCACTGACCATTGCTCATATCTGGAACGTGAGCCAGCTTGATGAGAAACGCCAGCAGCTGCTGGAGGAAGCGCAAGCCATCGCGGAGCAAGGCTCTAAGCTAGATCGAGATCTGGTCAACGCGCAGAAGTCCATAGAGAAAGCTAGAGCAACGGAGGCCGAGTACAAGACTCTGCTACAGCAGCAGAAGGCTAAGAAAGCTCTGGCTCGCGTCATCAACGATCCTGGTGTACGGCGCAACCTAGGATGGGCTCCCTCAAAGCCGGCACAAGCCAAGCCATACATTGACAGTGAAGGCAAGCAGGTGATGCCCACCCCACTCCTTAACCTCGCTGTCGCCAAGACCCTTCTGGAGCAGGATAGATCGCCTGAGGCAGTGGAACAGGTCTACGACCTAGTGGCCAAGGCGGTGAAGCAGCAGGAAAAGGCCACCTCCCAGAGGCTTGAGTCTAACCCAGCGCTCTGCCAGTCTAGCCAGTACAAACCGCCAAGGGACAGATCTCCTCTTGATGTCAGGTCCCAGACGGGTTCCTCAGAACGAAGACGGAGGGATGCACGCAACAGGAAGGATGCCATCCCAATATCCTCTGACCACGGAGAAAAGGCCCGACCTCGTCGCCCATCTCCACCGTCCCGGTCTCCCCAACATCGCGAGGATTACAACGCTCACCATCGTACGGATATGCCCCTACCAAAGCTGTGTGGCATCGTCATCCGCGACAACACGGAGCAGACCCGTCATGACGGAAAGCACAACGAAGGACATAAGAGAAGGTCGCGCCATGACCCTCCGCGTCCAACAAGCAACCGTGACAGACGCGAGGCGTCGCAGGAGGGTAATAGCAATAAGGCTAACCCACCGCCACCTCCGCCTCCGTCACCACCAAGCAGTCACCATGGCGGAGGAGGCCCGCGTCGTTCGCGTAGCCCATCCCCTGTTGACAAGAAGAAGAAGAACCCAGAGCCATACGATGCACGTTCGCGGATCGACAAGATCCACGAGGCCCGGGAAGGACCATACCTGGGACCACGTTGCTTTGGACCTGCAATACGGTCCGCAACTTACCCCAAAGGTTTCCGGATTGACAAGACCATCAAGCCCTATGACGGCACCGCCAAGCCAGCCACATGGTTGTAGGACTATGGCAACGCGGTGGAGATTGCCGGAGGCAACCCCAATGTCGCCATCAAGTACCTCCCGTTAATGTTGGCGGGCACGACCCGTCAATGGATCGACGACTTGCCGGAGAAATCTATCTACAACTGGCTGGACATTCAAGAAGCGTTCACTAAGAACTTTGAGGGTACATACAAGCCTCCCTGCACTGTGGGCGATCTACAGCGGTGCGTGCAAGAGAAAGACGAGACATCTCGCGCCTACCTCTCCCGATGGCTGGATATAAAAAATTCCTGCGCATGAGTGCATGCTCAGACCGCCATGGCCGCCTTCATCGATGGGTTGGAAAGGGGCACGTTGCTCCGACATAAGCTGAAGAGCTTGCAGGACAATCACCAGCTTGATTTGAACCAGATGATTCAGTTGGCTAGTGAGTTCGCAGCGGTCGACGACGATGCTCGTGGCTCATTGCCGGCAACAGCCGTTCCAACTCAAGCTCGGAGGAACAACAGTACAAAGAGGAAGACCGCTCCAGAAGAAAAGCAATCTACCGACATGGTCGCTATGACTTTTGCAGGACGAGGAGAGGGCGGACAGCGTGGCCGAGGAAGGGGAGCCGGTCGTGGGCAGCAACGAGGAAGTGAAACCACCTCGGCGTCGCTCCGTGTTCCCCAAACCTACGAGGAGTACCGTGATATGCCATGCCTCGTACACCTCAACGTCAACGGCAAAGCCACCCATACCAATCGCCACTGCAAGTTCGTCAACAACCTCAAGGAAGACCCGGAGTCCGGCTACAAGCAAAGTCGGAAGAACAGACCGCGCGACAAGGGCAAGGGGAATAAGAAGGAGTAGGAGTCCAAGGATTCAAGTGACATGGACGAAGACATTGACCCCAAGCATGCCGCCAAGAGCGACGACAAGGGCAAGAACCCCTTCGCGAAAAAGGCCCCAGTCTACCACACTTTCCTTGGCACCCCCACCGTCCGACAACAGAAGACCTCTCTGAGGATCCTGATGGCTACTCTCCCCCCAGTCCCTCAGTACCTGCGCTGGTCGGAGGTTCCAATAACTTGGGATAGGATGGACCACCCAGACCTTATACCCACGGAGAACCAATACGCCATGGTCATCAATCCCTTGATTGACGGCGTGGAGTTCACCAAGTGTATGGTGGACAGTGGAAGCAACATCAACATCATGTATCTGGATACACTATAGAAGATGAACTTGACGGAGGCAAACCTAAGGCGGACCAACACCATTTTCCACGACGTAGTTCTTGGTCGGGAGGCTAGGTCCCTTGGGTGCATTACACTTCAGGTAGCCTTTGGCGATGTTAATAACTACCGCCAGGAGTGCATGACCTTCGAGATGGTCCCCTTCAAGAGCGTGTACCATGTCATATTCGGCCGCGACATATTCCACACGTTCATGGCCAAACCATGCTTCGTCTACAACAAGCTCAAGATACCCGGACCAAACGGTGTCATCATCGTATCCGGAATGTTTACCAAGGCAAAGGACTGCAAGATCAATGAAGCAGCCGTTGCAGAAGCTGTCCTCTACAGCGAAGAATTCAAAGAGATCCAGAGCCAGGTCAATGACTCAGAGATTCCCGCGTCGAAGAAGTAGATCTCCAACTTCGCTCCTGTGTTCAAGGCCGCCATCGAAACCAAGCCGGTGGAACTTGTGGTAGGCGACGCCTCCAAGACCGTCGCCATTGGGATGAACCTGGACCCCAAATAGGAAAGCGCGTCTGTCGAGTTCCTCCGCGAGAATAGGGGCATCTTTGCCTGGCAACCTGCCGACATGAAAGGTGTACCTAGGGAACTTGCCGAGCACAGCTTAAACATTGATCCAAAATCCAAACCAGTGAAACAACCTCTACGACGCTTTGGAGATGAGAAGAGACGCGCCATTGGCAAAGAGATAGCTAGGTTACTTAAGGCTAGATTTATCCGAGAAGTCCTTCACACCCAATGGGTGGCCAATCATGTACTTGTCCCCCAAAAGGGAACCAATGAATTATGAATGTGCGTTGATTACACCGGCTTGAACAAAGCATGTCCCAAAGATCCGTTTGCTTTGCCTCGCATTGACCAAGTCATTGACTCGACGGCTGGCTCGGAACTTTTGTGTTTTCTCGACGCATACTCAGGATACCACCAGATCAAGATGAGGAAGTCGTACCAATTGGCCACTTCATTCACTACCCCATACGGCACGTTTTGCTATGTCACGATGCCCTTTGGGCTGGAAAACGCAGGTGCTACCTACCAGCGGACAATGCAACGTTGTCTTCACGACCAAATTGGTCGAAACGTTTACGCCTACGTGGACGATATTGCGGTGATGTCTAAAAAGTCAAACGACTTAATCTCCGACTTAAAAGAAACCTTCGATAATCTCCGGAAATACAACATGATGCTTAACCCTAAGAAGTGCGTCTTCGGGGTTCTAGCCGGCAAATTGATGGGTTTCATCGTTTCCCAGCATGGAATCGAGGTCAACCCGTAGAAAATCAAGGCCATCTTAAACATAAACCGTCTGACATGCCTAAAGGACATTCAACGACTAACAGGTTATGTTGCAGCAGTTAGTCGGTTCGTCAGCTGACTTGGAGAGAAGGCCCTGCCGTTGTACAAGTTGCTGAAGAAGGCGGACAAATTCACGTGGACGGATAAAGCAGATGCATCATTGAAGCATCTCAAGGAGATTCTTTCCTCAGCGCCCATCCTTGCAGCACCCGAGCCTGGCGAGCCCCTGTTAATTTACATGGCGGCAACCAACCGGGTTATCAGCATCGTCATCGTCGTAGAGCGGAAGGAACCAGGCTATGAGCACGGAGTTCAACGACCAGTTTACTACGTAAGCGAGGTCTTGACGGAGTCCAAGCAGCATTACCCGCACTACCAAAAGATAGCTTATGGAGTATTCCTCGCTTCTCGGAAGCTGAGACATTACTTCCAGGAGCACCCAATCACAGTGGTGAGCAAGACTCCACTGTCCGACATTATCAATAACAGCGACGCTACAGGAAGGGTCGCGAAGTGGGGCATTGAACTTGTCGCCTTCGAGATCACCTACAAGAGACGTGACGCTATCAAGTCACAAGCCTTGGCGGATTTTATTGCAGATTGGATGGAGATGCCAGATGCTACTCCGTTGCCAGAACCAGAGTACTGGGTGATGCACTTTGACGGATCAAAGTTGCTCAACGGCTCGGGGGCTGGTGTATTGCTACAGTCACCAACAGGAGACAAGCTACACTACGTTCTGCAGATCCACTTCGAGGCTACAAACAACATGGCGGAGTATGAAGCACTCATTCACGGACTACGTGTAGCCAAGGATATTGGCATCACGTGCATAGTTTGCTGTGGAGATTCCGACTTGGTGGCCCAGCAGGTGGCTGGAACCTGGAATGCGCGGAACCCTATGATGGCGGCATATCGAGACAAAGTGGACGAGATAGCCAAGAGCTTCTTGGGCTACGAAGTTAAGTATGTGCCTAGGGAACAAAACGAGGCGGCTGATCTGCTGTCTAAGCTAGGATCAGGGCGCAAGCGAATTCCACCAGGAGTTTTCCTCGAGCACCTGCGCACACCATCCGTGAAGGGAGCCGACATCGACAATCCGGATAGAGCTGACTCTTTCGTCAACATGGTGACTAAGGTCCCTCCGGCTTGGACAAAACCGTTCATGGAATACCTCGAACACGGAACTTTGCCCGACGACAAAGTCGAAAGACGACAAATAGTACGACGAGCAAAGGGTTATACCATAATCAATGGGAAACTCTACAAAAGGAGCACTACTGGTGTATACCTAAAGTGTGTTTCCCAGCTAGAAGGTATGGAAATCCTACGCGAAATTCATCTCGGAGATTGCGGGCATCACGCCGCTCCTCGATCATTGGTCGCAAAAGCCTTCCGGCAAGGATTCTACTGGCTGACCGCGAAGGCGGACGCCGACAAGCTGGTTGAGACATGCATGGGATGCCAGTATTATGCCCGACAACCACATGTTCCTGCTGAAGAACTGCGAACAATACCAATAACTTGGCCGTTTGCGGTCTGGGGGCTAGACATGGTGGGACCGTTACAGATGGCACCTTGTGGGTTTACACATCTTCTTGTAGCAGTTGATAAATTCACCAAATGGATAGAAGCTAAACCCATTAGAAAGCTTGATGGGGCAACTGCCCTCAGGTTTGTCCGGGATCTAGTGGTGAGATTTGGTCTCCCACATAGCATTATCACCGACAATGGCAGCAATTTATCACTCGGAGAAGTGGAGGCATATTGCTGGGAGAAAGGCATCCGACTTGACCTTGTATCTGTGGCACACTCACAATCCAACGGTTAGGTTGAGCGAGCCAATGGATTAATTCTGCAGGGAATCAAGCCACGTCTTGAGGCACCGCTACATAGAGCAGCTGGAGCCTGGGCGGAAGAATTGCCATCTGTGTTGTGGAGTTTACGAACTACACCCAATAGATCTACCGGCTACACCCCTTACTTCATGGTATATGGAGCAGAAGCCATCCTGCCCTCCGACATCCTCCACGATGCACCAAGAGTTGCCGCCTACGACGAAGATGACGCTGAAGAATCCAGACGCCTAGATGTGGACCTTCTCAAGGAGGAGCGCGTTTTGCAATGCCAAAGATCCGCCATCTACCAGTAGAAGCTACGCAGCTACCATAGTCGCCGCGTTCGGCATCGCTCATTTAAAGAGGGGGACTTGGTGCTCCGACTTAAGCAGAAAAAGTCACACAAATTATCTCCGCCATGGGAAGGACCGTTCATCATAAGAAGGCGCTGCTCAATGGGTCTTACTACCTTGTTGACAATCGTGAACTAAAGGATAGACCCAACGAGGATCATAAGCGTAAGCAACATGACCCGGATGATGACTACCCGGAGCTTGATCGGCCATGGAACATAGCACAACTACGTCCTTTCTACACTTAGCATTTTTATCTAATTGTGTATCTCTTATATGATCAATGAAATAAAGCTCTTTGGTTCACTCATATTTCTGAGTCTTTTACCTCCTTTAGTGTTTATTTTTGGATCATATAAAACCTTTATGCACAAGCTTTGCGTTTGCACTTGTGAAAATTCCGCCTACGGGCATTAGCTTAAGTTTTCTGGTCTACACATTCTTTGTCGTTTTTATGTGGATTCTGGAGGAATTTCGGCTCTTGTAGTCAGCGATTTTGTGTTCAGGTTATTGACGGTGCCATTGGACATCATCACCTGAGTGCATAGTTTCGACAACGAGTCTTCCGACTCACGAAAAGTCAAGCATAAAAACCAAAGTAATGGATAAGCCAGCACTTGCTTAAAAAATATATACATGCTGGGAATTAATTCTTAAGTAGTAGGACATAACAATCATTGTTTTCCGCCTTAAGTTACATCACCAAGTTTTTCCCATGCACACACCAAAGGTGAAACAGAAATTACAAAGTGTTTTTCATTCTTTGGGCGCAGGAGACTTGGAGGCTGCATCGTCCCCAACCGGAGAATCACCCTCAACGTCGATGCTGTGATGAGACTCGGAGGAATCTTGGTTGACGCTGTCGATAGTGTTCCTGGGCACGAAGATGTCAACATCCACCAACTCGGCAACTCTGGTGTCATAACCCGCGAGTGATGATAGGATGGCTTCGTGATCAATCTCCTTGCCGTCATCATCCACGTCGGGGATACCAGAGGTCACCGTGTCGATGTCGGCATCGTCGTAGTGTGCCTTCACCATTGACAGCGCCATCCTTGCGCTAGCCCGTGCACATGAAGCTTTCCAGCTCGTGACGCGCTCGGGGGCTCGGCGCAGAATCTCCGAGTACTTCGTCACAGAGTCTGAAGCCTTGATATATATCTGGAGGGGCTTGGCAATCTCCTTGTCTTGGGCGATGGCGGTGTTGATGAAGTTGCTGGCAAGAACCATGCATTCCTTGTCCGAAGGAGGCGAGCGGGTTAAACCCATAGGCGCTGAAAATTCCGACAAGGAACGCATGAGTTCAATAAACTCTAAGTATCCAGACTACAAAAATACAAGGCGGAGGACACTTACTGAAGATGCTGGCCTTAGCCTGCCAGATGGTGTCCGCCAAGGATTCCTTCTCTTGTTGGAGGAGCTTAAACGCCTCGTTGTGGCGATGGTTTTGCTCATTAGCAGCTTGCTTCTGATCTTTTAAGATCGCAAGCTCCTCCTTCAAGCGATTGATCTCCGCGGAGGCGGAATCTTGCAGGGCTTTCATGGAATCTTCGTGCATCTTCAGCATCTCTTCCCTCTCCTTCTTAAGGATTTTGTTCTCACTGTCTAGCTGCTGAATGTGCTTGGACTGCTTGACAATATCCTTGGCCTTGGCGACATGCTCTGCAAGTTGGAGAAAACAAAATACACAGTGAGTACTCGAAGAAGGAAGGCATAAAACCAAGACGGAATGCGCAAAAAAGAAAACAGACTCTTGTTTTTGATGATCTGTTCCTTCAAGATGGCAGTTTTACCCTTTTCGGCTTCAAGATCTGCGCGCATCTTCTGGTACTTGTCGTTGGCCATGCCCCGCCGAGCATTCTCGTTCTGTGAAATAGAGGAAAAATTTCAAACTATTGTTTAGTCTGCTTGGAGCACCTAGTCGGAAACTTTCCATCTAGGCGCTCGGGGGCTACAGGGAAAGTTTTTCAACTTAGCAATATGCTTAGCTTTTCTTTAAAGCATCTAGTCGGAGCTACTTCAGTTCTCGATTAGAAGCTTGGGGGCTACAGTATAAAGTTTTAACTCGGAAGATGCTTAGCTTTCCTTTAAGCATCTAGTCGGAACTAATTCAGTTACAACTAGGGGCTTGGGGGCTACAGTATTGAAAAATATAAACACTGCGTATGCTATTCTTACAGCATCTAGTCGGAATAATTTCTTCCATCTAAATGCTTGGGGGATACAGTGAGAGCTCTTCTAACTTAGTCACTCTTAGAGCATATAGATGCAAAACCTATGGTTTTCCATCTACATCCTCGGGGGCTACAGTGGGATACTCATAATGAAATACAAAAGGCAAAGTAAAACTTACAAGTGCAATAATCTTGAGGTTTGTAGCACTCTCGGCCAGCAGCTTGCCAAAGGAAATACTATTTCCCCGCAAGATATCTGCTTGTCGGAGCAGCTCCTCAATACCGCATGTCGGAGATGACGGCACTCCTCCAGGAACCATAGTTGTGTTACTCGGCAGGAGCGCCGGGTAAACTATCTTCGGGAACTCGAAGGGTTTCTGGGGAGCAGAGGTGCCGCCTTCGGCAGAGGTACCAGCTCCCACTGCCGCCTTGTCGCTACCGATGGCATCCTTAGACGGAGCTTCAGCCATTTGAAGAGCAGCGCTCTCCTGTGTCGCCTGCTCGCCGACAACAGCGAGTTCGGTAGAAGCGTCAGAGTCCACTTCCATGGCAGAAGGGCCTGGTGCCTCCTGAGCTTGAGAGTTTGTCGGGGCAGAGGAAGGCTTGACGGCAGGAGTAGCAGGGGCGATGACGGGGGAGGAGTCGCGATGCAGCATATCTTTGATATTTCTAGAAGCCCCCAAAGTCTTGGAGGTCTTCTTGAGGCCGGTTGTGGCTTTCTTCCTGAAACGTGCAAAGTGCATAAGTACAAGAACAAGACAGATAAATAAGACAATGTCGGAGAATGAGAAGCTCACACTAATGGGGGTGCTTTGGCAAAAATCCCGGTGGATCTTTTCTTTTTCGCCTCCAGGGCGGCGGTAGTCTTCTTGGAGGCTCCACCCTCCGTCTTCTTCTTCTTGCCTCCATCGGCAGCGTCAGAGGTGGAGCTCTTCTGCTTTCACGCCAACGAGACATCCTCGTCGGACACGACCGTGACTTCCTTCATCTTTGGATCGTAGATTTGGGCAGCCAAGTTGTCCTCATCTAGATCGCTAAGCTGTTAAGTTAGAAATCACCGTGTTAGATGGGGTGGTAATGGCAAGACGGAGACATTGGAGTATATGTCGTACACGGAAAATACATATCTACCTTTGGGCACTTGCCGTCTATGTACATGTCGCAGGTGATGGTGAATCCACGCTTCTTATCCTTCACCTTGACTATGTCCTTCAGGCGGAGCTTGACGGAGTCGCTCGAGAAGTTATCCACGGAGATCCGGAGGGTATCCCTTCGATCACTGGTATACTCGTGCATGAACTTCGCGCGGTGCTGCAGAGGCTGGATTTGCCTGATGAACCAGCACATGTCCAGGTCCAAGCCGGTCAAACCCGTCTCTACGAACCATTCGATCCGTCTTATTGCTCGAGAAGCGTCGAAGTCCGAGGGAAGGGAGGCATGGGATCTCCATGTGGAAACTTCAGCGGCGGCTCCATCTGCGAAGTCCGGGTACGTTACTTCTCGGCCCGCCAAAGGAATGTCGGGGCCGTAGAAGTACGTCCGTTGCCAGTTCTTGCAGGACTCGTGGCCGACGATGTCGGGGATCCGCCGGCCAGGACGAATTTTGAAGCTTATGGTGCCGCGGTTCCTAAGCTCCTCCCTACTATGTCCGGCTTCACGTTTGACGGTGAAGAAATACACGAACAAGTCTAACCTAGGCCTAATCCATAGGTAACCCTCACAAAGTGCCGCGAAGTTGCTAAGCACTAAGATGCTATTGGGGGAGAGGTTATGGGGTTGGACCTTGTAGTGGTTCAAGACGGAGAGAAAGAAGTGGGAGATGGGCAAAGAAACGCCGCGTACCAGCTGAGCCTTGAGGTACACCTTTTCTCCGACTTGGGAAGAAGATGTCACCTCGCCGGCTGGCGCGCCCGCCAGGCGAGCCCCTCCGTCGCGGGGAGGTAGCCTTCGGCGACCATCTCTTGGATATCGCGGTCGGTAATGTCCGAGCCGCGCCAGTCGCCGTTGTGTGAGTCTGGCTCTTCTTCTAGAGGCTCTAGCGCCGCCAGATTATGGTCGCCGCCAGTGGTTTCAATCACCGCCGATGCGGGGATGACCAGGCCCTCTGGGGGCACGACGACGGAGCTCGCCGGCTTCGCCGTGGCTTCGCTCGACGCCGCCATCGATGGGGAGGAGCTGCTGTTGGCCATGGGGTGCTGGAAGGATGCGACTGACGCAGAGGGAGGCTAGGTTTTTCGAGGTTTCTCGCGGAGAGCTCGAGGAGGCGTGCGGCTAGAGGAAGAAGATGATGACGCGAGAGAATGAGGTAAAAAGTGGCAAGTGTCCCACCGTTACTATTTATCATGCTATGCGTCAAGATTCGTGCAGATGATCGGACGGTTGCCGCGTAGATGACGTGTTCGTGAATGTGCGCGGTAATTTCGCCACGTCTCCAACCGCCGCCGCCAACGGTTCGTATCACTCGCGCGGGAAAATCAGATATGATTGCGTTCTCTGCATGTGTGAGTTACGAGGCGTCGCTGACCTGAGCCTACGCCGTCCTAGCTGACACGGGTAGATGAGCCGTCGCATCAAAGATTCCGGCATGGACGGATTTAATCCGACTACGGAAGAGTACGATGGAAGATTCAGCATTTCTCCGGCTTACCATTCGAAGACGGAGAAAACCTTGCAGGGTTCTTTGGGAGGACTACAAGATATTGCTTGACGATTTGCCGACATCCATCTAGACGGTGCGTTCAACGTGAAGAGGCAAGACGGCGCAAGATCTCGGAGTTCTCCGGGGGCTACTGTTGGGGATATGCTATATGGGTATCCTTAAAGCATGTCTCTTATCCGACTAACCTGGGTGGCCCATAGTCTGTAGCATGGCCTGTGGCCTGCTGGGCGGTCCAGTTAGGTGGATCCAGAAGGGAGGCCCATGCCGGATAAAGGAAGGCTACGGTGGAGTCACCAGCGTACCCGGAGCCTTGGAGTGCAAGATACACAAGACTAGTAATAGACGGTGTAGGACTCTGTAACCTGTCCGGCTAGGACTTTTCCCTGTAACCCTAGGACCTGGCGACTATATAAGTCGGGCCTATGGGAGCCTTTAAGGCACAACTAAGTATCGATTCAGACAATCTCGCACAGCGAACCTATCTCTGTAACTCGACGTATTGCCTTTATAGTGACTTATAGCAGGAGTAGGATTCCATCGCCGTTGTGGGATTTGAACCTGGGTAAGCTGTGTTATCTCGTACCCGTCAACCGTCCGCCTTACCCCACGTCTCTAAACACGCACTGTGAGGACCCCTCCATGGCGTATTCGTCGGCAATACCACGACACCATCATCTGTCCTTATCCTGGTGAAATAGACATAAAAGATGTGCGTGAATGCCGTAAAATACCAAGATCCTACCACTACCGTGCAAAATAATAATATAAAATATGATGCAAATATGCACTCATCAAAGGGATACCTCGTCCTCGACGCGTGGCGGAGCGGCGCTGGTGATGTTGTTCCCGCACCGCACGACAGCGAGCGAGTCCTCTTTGGTACGCACGTCGACCGCGGCCTCAGCCTTCCATCATCGGAGTTCTTCTCCGAAGTTCTCCAACATTACGGTTTGCAACTTCACAATCTCCCTCCTAACTCCTTGCTTGAGCTTAGCACTCACGCAGCTCTTAGTGAGGGGTTTCTTGGCATTAGGACGAGTCTTACCCTTTTTAGGTACTACTATGGTACTCGGAAGAATTCCATCAGTGTTGGTGTTCCTTACACCACTGGCACTCTTAGCTTAGTCCTTAGGATAAACCAGATTTATCCTAGGATTAATGCTAGTGAATCAGTAAAAATATGGTCCAGGACCTTCTTTTATCACGAGGATATTCCGGCTCCAAACAAGGCGGAAGGTCTTCCAGCCTTCGTCAATGGTGCTGCTCCCCACAAAGAATCGTGGGATGCAGAAGCGTTGGAATTGTCCGAAGACTTGGTCCTCGCCAAAGGCGGATCGAGTTTTTGATGATGAACAAGGGGCTCCAAAGATCCGACTTGATCCACTGCTGGCTGGATCGCCGGATTCAGCCATTGCAGTATCACGGAGACCTCTTGATGCATACGGTCACCGGAGACAGGAAAGACAGCCTGAGGGTCAGTCCGACTCGCATCTCCGCGAAGGACTACAAGACCCGGATGCAGTTTTTGATTAAGGAGAGGGTGGAGAAAAGATTCCTGAAGTCACCATGTATATGGTCACTGCCGACCGTCCTCTGACTCCGGTAAATATTTCGACTTTGTTTTAAGATTTTTCGCCCTTTTTTGCCTCGTCATCCAACTTTACTTTTACTGACGTACTCAATACTTATCAGCTCGAGAAACTCCCTGAATCTGAGCTTGCCCCTCTTGAGGGCTATCTTTAAGATGACTCGAATGCGACGAGGCGAGGGAAGTTCCTGCCCCTGCCCCCAAGAAGCATAAAGACAAGAAGACTATTGTTACCGCTGGCACACAAGTGTTAGTCAGTGGTGAAAAGGTAATCATCTCGCGATCTTTAGTACTTTATACATCGTTTCTTTTCAAAGCACACCTGACATTTATTCCCTGCGTATTTCAGAGCTAAATTAGTTTTAAAGAGTACGTTTAAGTCAGAAAGCAAGCCAGCCAAGCAACAGCGCCAGCAGAAGCCACCAGCATTTTTATTTGTCATGTTCAACTTACGGTGGCAGAAGCATTTTTTGTACTCCATTCGTTAACTTTTGAAATTTTGAACATAGTTTTGGTTCTGGGAGAACATAGATGCCGCGGAGTTAGAATTTGTTTATCACTTTTCCTTCCTTGATGACACGAAGGGACAAATATATAGTTTCTCCGATCTCCAAATAAAAGTCTTAAATTAATATTCGGATGTATCTCGGAGAGAGTACTTAACTTTTACAAAAAAAATGGCACGTCTCAAGGATACGATCGACGTTGGAAACTTATATGGCATGTCAACCGAAGCAGCGAACTAATGATCGGACATGTTGGTTTGCATGAAGCTTTTGACATCCTCGACGAGCTTGCCGGCGTCGGGGAGCTCCGAGAACATGTAGAACGTGTGCATGGCGTCCGGGAACTCTACCACGCGCACAGATTTCCTCTTCCGCCGCAGCATGGCGGCGTACCGGCGCTGCCAGTCCTGCAGCGGGTCGAGCCCGCCGACCACGACCATCGCCGGCGGGAACGCCTCCCCCAGCTCCGGCTCTGGCCCCGCCTCTCCGGTCACGTGAGCCGCCGGGTGGTTCCGGTTGGCCCCCACCGGCAAGAAGGCCCTCCACGACCAGTCCGAGCGGCGCAAGTTCACCACCGGCACGGCCCCCTCCAATCTCAGCTCCGACTCGGTGCGCTCCTCGCCGCCGAAGTACGGCTGTAGCAAGATGATCCCGGCGAGGCGGACGGGGTTATTAGTGGGAGGCGAGGCGGAGGAGGTGAACCGCTGGGCCACGTGGTGAACGATGTTCCCCCCGGCGCTGTCGCCGGCGAGGAAGCAGCGGGAGAGGTCCACGCGGACGCCGTTGTCGCCAGGGAGGCCGTTTGTGTCGAGGAAGCGGAGCACGTCCACGCAGTCGTCGTAGGCGGCGGGGTAGCGGTGTTCGGGCGCGAGGCGGTAGTTGACGGAGACGAGCACGGCGCCCAGCTCGCGGCAGAAGTGGCGGCTCATGGCGTCCAGGGGCTTGGAGGCGGGGGAGAGGAACACGAAGCCGCCGCCGTGGAAGTACACGATGACAGGGAGCGGCGCCGCCTCCTGCAGGGCCTGGTCCGCATCCGACGCCGCGGGGGAGTAGACGCGCGCCCAGAGGTTTCTGGAGGGGTCGACGGCGATGTCGGCGGAGCGCACGCCGCGGGCGTCGGGACGCAAGCTGGCGCGGGTCTGGCGGTCGGTGAGCGAGAAGAGGAAGCGGTTGACGGTGCCGTCGCGGCGCTGCGAGAGGTCGCAGGCGACCTCGAGCGCGAGGACCTGGAGCCGCACCTTCCATGGCAGCGCCGGCTGCGTGGTCTTGGCTCCGGCCGTTTCTCGGGTCTTCTTCTTGCTTTCCCCTTCCATGGTGGTGGTTCTGGACATGTGAAACCAATGCAAATGTGCAAGACTGTTGAAGACTCTGGCACGTATTATACGCGTACGTGCTCCGTTCTTGCCTTCTTGGAGTACTCCATTATCATACGTATGACAATCTACTTGGAGATGAGGCACGACTACGTGGAATTCCATTGTCAGGTAGCCCGTGTCCAGTGTCAGTTTCTGCAGATTGAGTCGTAAATTTCCTTTTGTTTTGCTTTTCTTGGGAGGAAACCCCTTGCTTCAGTTCATCGGAGCTCGGCGCTGCTTGCACGCGTTTTGCCATGGACCGGGTTACGTACGTGCACCCATGAAGTTGGACACGGTAGCTGCGTCGGTTCCTGTAGATGGCGGCAGGGACGAAGCTCTGATTGGGGATGGCATAGCAGCGGCCCGCCCGTTCGCAGCAAGGTGGCGGGGGCTTTACGGGCCCATCTGGATCCGGCCGAGCCCGCTTGGGCCTGGTGTGCCCCTGCTGCCTTGTCCGGTCGACGACCACTACTTGGTGGTGGAGGTGGGCTCCTCCCGTGTGGCTTCTGCAGTGTCGTTTCTAGCTCGAGCTTTGTCGTTTGCTTCCAGCTTGCGGGCTGCTTGATAGTTTCCTCGATGCGACGATGACGATGGTGGCCTCAAGTTAGTTTTTGCGTGTGCTAGTGGGCGCTGAAGCTGGTGGTGATGCTCTGAATTGCCCGGGGTTTTTTGGGGGACAGGGTAGGGAGAAATCCTTGTCGGTCTGTCCGACTCCGACGCGGCGCCGCCTTCGGGTGGCGCCATTCCTTCTTGGAGGGCGTCTGGGATACCCCTCGTCCTCTCGACTCCAAGTGTCGGGGGAAACCCTAGGGCCAGTTCGCTGGTCCGGACAGCAGCGACGTGTCGACGACGCTCCCCTTCTTGAAGGTGTTGTTTGGCACTGGGCGATTTAGGGTATTAGGTGTGTGGTGGCACAATTTCGGAGGGCGCAGTGATGACGGGCCACCCTTGTTTCGTCGTATCGTCGTTTTTTCCATTTCTTTTCTTTTTGGGCATGTTGTAGTTGTTGCCCCAGCATTTTTGTCTGTGCGTTCTCTTCCTTTGGGCGTTGTGCTGTCTGGCCCAGCAGCGGTCTCACCGGTGTGCTTTATTTATAAAGCGGGACGAAAGCCTATTTCGAGAGTAATCATGGACCGCCCGCAAGGTAGCACTCCTGAAAAAAATCGGCTAGGACAGTGCATGTCTCCCCTAGGCTACTAGGACCCTCTCGCCGGTGGCATAAAAGACACACCGAAGTCACTCCCTGCCTCAAACCCTCATCCGCTATCTTCGCCACCACCCTAGGCATCGCCGTTGCCGTCGCCACTTCCCGGCCATACCCTGCTGGCCAGCAACCACGTTCCCGTGTCGCCGTCTGATCGCCAGAAGAGCTTGCTGGCAGTTTTCGACCTGGGCCATCACCATGAGTGTTCCTCCGTCCCCAGCCAATATCCACACCGCCGCAGCCTGCACGCGTTGCCGGAGTTGTCTAGATTCATACCGCTAGCTGCCAAGACGATTGCTAGACGCATGTGAGACGCTCGGGTGCGCCGCTAGCCCGTACCCACAACCCTCTCGTCGTTTTGCCCGACTGCATTCAAGGTACGCTCGCCGGACAATTCAAGTTTATCTGGATCTATACGGGTGTTGGCATGGCCATTGACGATGGTATACTTGTACATATGGGCAACGGTCATAGGGAAATCGAGTTCTTCTATAAAAACGTCATCGAATCATCATCGGAAGAGGAGCATAGAAATTTTTCTTGTCGCTGCACTCATGGTGTATGAGGAGTACCTGCTGCCGCCGCGTAGGAGTGGATCGTCGAAAAAGCACCTGCCCAACGTAGATCATGATCGAGAAGCTAACCACCTGCGCCTGTACAAGGACTACTTTCACCCAACTGATCCGGTCTTCAAAGAGAGGGCATTCCGTCGCCGCTCTAGGATGTCTAGAAAGATGTTTCTAGAGATTCTCAATGGCATGAGGGAGTATGATGACTACATCGAGGCCAAATTCGATTGCACCGGTAAGGTTGGCTTCTTATCTTACCAAAAATGTCCAGCGGCCATTCGGCAGATTGCATATGGAGTACCATGTGATCTCATCGACGACTACATGCGCATGTGTGAGTCCACATTCCATGAGGCCATGTACTGGTTTTGCAGCGCAATTGTCGCGGTGTTTGGCGAAGTTTATCCGAGAGAGCCAACCATCAAAGATACTACCGCCTTTTGTCCGCATGCACTGGTAGTGGAAGAAATGTCCTTTTAGTTGGCAAGAGAAGTTCAAAAGGCATGCCAAGGGGATGCACGGTCATACTGGAGGCTGTTGCATCACATGATCTCTAGATCTGACACTACTTTTTTGGCATGGCAGGATCAAAAAATGATATGTGCTCCAACGCTCTCCGTTGTTCGTTAGGCTTGCAGAAGGCAATGCTCATCATGTTTCCTATATGATCAATGGCAATACTTATGATATGGGTTACTATCTAGCTGATGGCATCTATCCTTTCTGGTCCACCTTTGTGAAGACTATCTGCAATATTGGAGATGAGAAATGCAATAGTTTACGAAAGAGCAAGATGCATCTAGGAAGGATGTGGAGCGAGCATTTGGTGTGCCCTGCTAGAACCTCGAGCAAGGAGAGGATGTGGGATGTGATGACTGCATGTGTGATCATGCACAACATGAGGACGAGCATGATGACAACATCTACGACCAACGCTAGGATTTTCAAGGTGAGTTGGTTGACACAACGCCAGGGCTAGAGTCTTGGAAAATGAGAAGAGTTTATGAATGTGTATCACACTTTGCGTGTTTGGAACATCCATGACCGATTTCAACTCGATTTGATTGAGCATACATGAGCTCGTGCCGGAAACCAACATGGTTAAACCTCTTAGTTGTTTGATGTAATTCAAATTATGTTTGGTTGGTTGTGTGAAACTATATAGTTGTGAACTATTCATATCTATGAACTAATTTTTATTTATTTATTTTATACATTTTATTGTATTTTGTCATACAAATGAGAACAAAATTTGCCGAATGGCCAGCGCTGACGAGACTGGTCTGCATGGACAGGATAGGTCACGCCGCTAGGCGCCCTGAACAGACAGGCCGAACCGCGATCCAAACAGACTCCATGGCCCAACCTATCCGAACCAAAATGCTGTTTTGGGTCGCCACTTTGGGTCGGCCTGCTGGAGATGTCCTAATGCAGGCCGCCTGTCAAGCGGACCTGGCGGATAGCCCGTAGAACTCTACATGAAACAGACTAATTAAAGAGTAGTTAGTGTATGGATTAGCGAGAACAAATTGGTGAACATGCCTGAAATGCCTACACGTACGCCTACATCCCTAGGTGTAGTGACATCCCAGCAAAGTCCCACTTCAAATTCAAGTTCAAAACTTTACTTAAAATTGAAACTAGAATTTAACAAAATAAACTAGAAGTGAGACTTTGGCGAGATCCACTTAACATCCCACAACAAGGTGTTTCATACTGATATTGTCGGTCCCGCACGCATCTCTTACCCTAGCCAGTATGAAAGTGGAACCTCGGATTTTACTTATAAGTACTAAAATGAAGCATATAATTTAAAAAAAAAACTAAAATGAAGCATATATAGCTGCTAGTTTGCTCATAAAATGAACCTATGTGACCTACACACAAGTACACAACAACTTCCTGTGAGTTAAGTGAATAAGATATTCATTTCGGACAAATTAATATACCAATAATGGTGTGTTTATCTCATTAATAAAGCACTTGACTGGAGGAACAATTTGGTGTGAGATCTAATCTTTCCTGTGCATGTTGACATTGTCATTCTTCATACAGGTCTACGTTACAGCACCATACTGTGGCTAGGACGAACGGGGGGGCGAAGTGAAGCTAGACAAAGGGCCGCCGTCGCCGGAGAAGGGCCGCCGTCGTCGTAGAAGAAGAAAGGGGAGGCAACGGCACGAGCGCGAGCGGGAGGTTGTCTCGGGGTCCCATCACTGCCTCACCCTTCACCATGTATGCAGGACCCGCCACACCCTTCACCACGTATACAGGACCCGTGCCAACGCGGCCCCACCCGTCAGCATGTAACATTCGAGGCCATGTAACGTAATGCTCAACGCACAACCCGTCCAACGCGGTCCCATCCATCGGCATGTAACGGTCAAGCTTTTTACCTGACGGCATCCCTTCATACGAGCGTCTGCGAGGGTTTTAGAATAGAGAGGGGGTAAGTGACGAAAAGTTAAGCGGCTGGGAAAAAGTGAGTACAACTAACAAACCAAGGGCATAAAAATAGAAAAAATCCCTATTTCTTTTGGTGGAACGACAACTAGCAACATTCACCTAAAATTATGTAACAAAAATGTCTAAGTAGAACCTGCTTCTACCACAGTTAGACACAAGTGCAGAAAAGGGATTAATAAGTGGATGAAACAAGAAAACTCATGATTTGGCACGACAAAAATGAGTTGTAATCATATGAAACAACCATATTTATATCCTCTTCAAACCATAAAAAATGTAAAGTATTAACGCATTAAGGAGCATGATCACCCTAACATGCTACTCTGGCAGACCGTGTGGACACCGAGCCAGCCTTGTTGTACATTGTAACTTTGAGAGATGCATGAAGATGTTCTGTAATTCTAATGAATTGCTACCTAATTTCTACCTCTTTCAAGGTTGGCATGTCCCCTCCGTTGGTTTTCAAGTTGATCACTATCAAGGTAGTATCATCAATTTCTTGAGGATATATTTCCTCCACAACTTTGGAATCCATATTTTCCTTCACAACTATGTGCTAAAGTTCTTCCACGAAATAAGAAGACAATTTTTCTTGTACTATGGTCATCAATGAGAATTAACTTCTTTCTTTTAAGAACATTCACAAGCATAACTCCAAAACTATAAACATTATTCTTCCGACCAGTTCATAGTTGTGATAGTACTCCGAGACAAAGTAGCCATGTACAATTGTCACCACATGATTCCAATTGAGTGATAAGGACCATGAAGCACCAAAGTCATAAATTCTATACGAAAATTGTTAACTAACACTATATTAGTATATTTGATGTCTCTATGGAAAATTAGTGTTGTAATAACTGAGTGGAGATGCCGGGACACCAGGAGCTTCTACAAGAATCCAAATGTGATCATCCGATGAAACCAAATAACTTAACACTCAAATCAACATGCAGAAGGTCACATAGTGTTTCATTAGAGATCTAAACTCATGGACCAACAAAGGTACCTCTGTTTCCAAACAATAACCAGACATTATTTCGTTCAATTATTAGTGATAGCATATCGCTTCTTCTAGATAGCTCTTAATCGTTGATAGTCTCATATCCGTATATCACTTTCATGGCTCGTGTATTGTTAGTAACCTTGTGTGGTTGATGTTGAATAGGGGGCATGCCTTCTTCAAGGTGATTAACATAACAAGTGGGAGTGGGGGGCATGTGCCCCCATCCCGCTGTTAATCGTCCCAAATTGCACCCTAAAGGTATGGCATTAATACCACAACCAATTCCAACTGATGCATTCAACAGTTGTCTTATGTATTTTCTAGAGCGTGAATGTTATACAAGTGGTTAAAGTTTAGTAATGTCTTATCCATAGTAGGTTACGTCTCTTATCCGATGTCACTTTTGTTGTATCGACCTTCTTTTCGGGGGTGCAATCTTTTCAACATAACCATATAGCATGTTTTTCGCATGTTCCATTGCAAATGTTGGTATAAAGCACTCGTTCATTACATTATATTCAACTAAATTTTACTAACACATATGGAAAAAATGTCAAAATTGTATTCTAATTAAATATTTTATATAAAAAACAACTAATAAAAATATATGTAGCATTAATTCGAAGTAGTCAAATAGGTCATTGTATCCCCTTCCTTCATTAGCTTGAGAGAAATTTCAATGTAAATTATGGTGTTTAAATTTAAATAAAATATTATAAATATATTTTTGTTTGTGCAAGGACAACTTTTGATGTTATTTAACGAACAGAATTGCATATGCTATAATACATAACTATATTACTATATTTCACAACATACATTTCATGACATATATACTCACACATGTAAAAAACTTTAAGGTACATTTTTTACCCATCATTAAATTTCTTTGACCCATAATAAACCACTAAAAAGGAGAAAGGACAGGGATTAAATCATGAGTCGTAAGTCTACTTTTAAGATTATAACCAGGTAGTAGAGTGGATAAGCGACTTGATTGCGCCATATGTTTGTAATTGTAAGTAAGTGGCACATTTGAAGGATCAAACTTCAACGGTGAGCCACTGGATGAGACATGGACGATCGTTATTCATGGTGTCAAAATGTAACTCTTGATGTGCAAAATCAAACTCCGGTTTCTTTTATTGTAAGTTCTCAACTAATATAAACTTGTATGAAGTTCACAATGTGGGCAGGTCCTCTAGTGCGGCACAACTCGTCCTACATGGATTGAAACTAACCTGGCAGAGCGAACTTTCCAGGCCCACATGGCACGATTTGCCGTCCGAGTCCTACATGGAGTCTGTCGCCGCATGTACGCGGTTCGTGCAAGGCTTAATAAGACCTGAAGTCGGATTGCGAGAGCGACACGGTCTCCAGTTCTCATCGCGCATGTACGGGATGATCCCTGCCTGCTGCTAAATAGCAACCGGCCGGCGCATCTCCAATTCGCAAGCAGCAGATCGCTACGCTCTGTGCCCCCGGAAATGCAACTCTGGAGTCGCGTGTACGTCGGAGCCGTTCATTTGTGCTGAGATTAGTATCACCCACTCTCTCCTACTGTGTGTTTTTTATTGATGTCTGTTCCATTATCTTGGTCTGGCAGGTTGTATGCAAGAATCTTTCTACTCAGCTAGAACTATTTGCTTTCTAATGTTTAATTTTAAAAGTTAGGGTCCGTTTGGCACCAACGTTTTTTTAAAGTATTCCAAGAATACTCTGGTTTCTAAAAATACCATGGTTTTAAATACTTTGAGGTGTTTGGTTTCAGCAAAAACTACAGTTTCTCATACTTCGTTTTTGGCAGAATAACACTGATTTTAAAGTATAGAAAAAAGAGGTCTAGACATCTTTTTCTAAAACTGAAGTATTTATTAGCCAGGCAAGAAAATACTTTACAATACTTTAGTTTTAGAAATACTTAGATGCCAAACGGAGCCTTAATATGTTTCAGAATAAATGTTAGATTAAAAATCTGTTTGGACAGGTGTATTTATTTTGACAATATCTTTTAAACAAGCTCAAAATAGGTTATTTTTAACAAAATTCAAAATGTGAATTCTAAAACATAATGAAATAAAATAATAAATTTTAAATCCTAATGAAATCTAATGAAACAACATAAAAATATGTGTCTCCCGATTGCTGTCACTATTATTTTAATGCACGACTATTTGTTACATTTAGATTCTAAACTCAAAATTCAGTATTATTTTTCTTATTTTTCATTTAGATATTTATTTTTTTATCTCAAATTTTTTTTGTAAAATATTTTCTGTGATGAGCGGAGTTTGAAACACAATTAAACAGATTGTTTCAACAATAAAAGATCACCATGTTTCATATAGTTTATGAATGTTTTATCATGTTTTAAAAGTTGATTTTTAAATATTGTCAAAATATATTTAATATTAGTCTTATTTTGAAGCTCTCTTCAATAGGAACTCAAATATGCAAATATTTTTTTAATTAGAATTATGGTTCAAATTCTGTAAGTGTTTTAAACTTTAGAACTAGTAGTAAATAATACTCTAAAACATCTTTTCATAAAGCTGCAGAAGAGAGATGGTGGACAGTGCATCTTATATCGGGTGCACGTCAGAATCGCCGTTTTATTCGTGCCCCTTGTTTTCTTCCCGCGAAAAAGCCATCACCGATCTAAGACTCCACAGATCCCCTCCCCCTCTCTACCCATCGGCAGGCAAACAATGGAGATCATGGATCCCTACACCTCCGAGCTCCTTTCCGCTCCAGCACTTCCCGCCGCCTTCGACGACGACTACCTCCGGGCCATCGGCGCGCTGCCTCGCATTCACGCGCCCACTCTGCTCACGCCTCTGCCTCGTCCGTGATGCTACCGGCGCCGTGCGACCTGTTTCCCGCCGCTCACGTCATCCAGCAGCCCGCCGTCGAGGCGTCCGTGCTGCACCAGCAACCCAAGCAGCAGCGCGACCGAAAGCGCGCCGCTCCCGTGCAGGATGTCGCCACCGCGAAGCGCCCGCGGACATGCCCGTGGGTGCCAGACTACGACGCCGACATCGATGTCAACCTGCGGGAGAAGGAGCGGAACGCCAGGCAGCAGCCCTCTCCGGACTACCTGAAGACAGTCCAAGAAGACCGGATGGGCGAGGCGACGCGCGCCAGCCTCGTCAGCTGGATGGACGACTTCACCAGGCACTTCAACCTCGCCCCCGGCACTCTCCACCGCGCGGTCTCCTACGTAGACCGCGTCCTCTCGGCGCGAGCCCTGCCCACGACCACGACGAGTCACATCGACCACGAGCTCCGCGTGCTGGGCGCCGCCGCCGTCTTCGCCGCCGCCAAGTACGAGCAGCGGAGCACCATCCGCAAGCTGAACGCCAAGGACATCGCCGCGTACTGCGGGTTCACGGCCGGCAAGGAGGTGACCGACATGGAGCGCCAGGTGTTGGCCACGCTCCGGTACGAGCTCGGCGGGCCAACCGCCAACACCTTCGTCGACCACTTCACGAGGAACAGCCGAGGGGAGAAGAACATGGAGATTCGGAGGTTGGCGCATGAGCTCGCCGACACGTCGCTCCGTGACTATGGATGCCTGCGGTTCTTGCCTTCCGAGGTGGCGGCGACAGCGCTTTTCCTCGCCAGGCACATACTCGACCCTGCGGGCTGCCAAGAGTATTTCGAGGAGCTGACCGGGTACAAGCCCATCGACCTGATCGATGGCATGTACTCCATGTTCAGGACAAATCTCAATTCTCGGTCCGTGATCCTGCCGGCATTATCCAAGTACCTGTAGTCCTCTCTAGTGTAGGCTCTAGATATAGTAGGATTTTGCCTTGTACCTGCAGTTGAATTAGTTCTTGCCGAATGAACCAACTTGTAAGGTGTTTCAGCAATTTATAGATATGTAATACTCTATCTGGAATACATATACGGGAGATCCGTTTGTGTGTGTGGAAGACTAGGAAATTCGCCCGTGGAGGAAAAATCTGAGACAATAATCCTATTAGGTAGTGGCATGAAGAATATTGTTCAGAACTGTTAGATTATATAAGTAGGAAGGTTGGCTCGGCAGGCCACACGCGTGACACGGAGTTGATGTTTGTAGTGTATATGTACTGTAGCATTGTTAAGTGATGATATTGGCAAGGTAATTCCATCTAAAAAATTAAAAGATTATCCGGTTGTGCTAATTTATGTTTAGACTCTAATTTCGTAGCCCATAAAATGAGGAAAACGATACGGTTCCCCCCCCCCTCCCCCCCGGAGGATCAAACGTCTTCGCTGGCACACGGACACTATCGTTTTCCTTTTTCCAGCCGAGGACGCACCCTGCTCCTGCCCATGGTGAGGCCGCAGTCCGCAGACTAGGAAGATGCCGTCACCCGCAGACTAGCAAAAACGGGACTGTTTATAGTAAAAACGGGATAAAAGAACGAAAAATAGATCTAACCATTGACCTGAGCAGATCGGGCAGCTAGGACCTGGGAGATGAAAAGTTTCCATCCACGGGGACGACTAGCACTGCCCATAAAATTATCTTCTAGATACAGGTACATATTTAATAATAAATTCTTTTTAGTCCATAGGATGACATATTTTTTATGACTAAATTTAACAGAGACGATGAAGTCATGTAGTAGGACATGTGGTCTTCTTTTTGCCTTGGCTTGGGGCTGTCAGCGGTGGGCGATGACTTCTTCATCATCGAAGGCAAGAATGACGAGGTCTTTGACTGGAGCTGGAAGGCCAAGAAAAGGAGCAAGCTCTGCTTCGTCTTCAGAAGGAATTGAGGGCTTGACATCGGTTGGCCTGCAAGAAATACAACTGACACGGAGGAAGTCAGAAAACCACACTACAGAAAATAAAATAGCACAACATACTGACATGCAGGATTCAAAGAACATCCTTTGCAAGAAGAACGGGAAGTAAACCAAGGACGGGATTTGAGGAACTTTCTTAGCAAAAAGGACAGGAATGCGTACGCTGCATAGGAGATAACCTAGTCTAAGTACCATCGAGAAAACGACCATAGATGTCCATGTGATGCGGACGAATACGGGCCAAAAGAGATCAGCGGCATGCAAATTACAAAACTAAATAAGAGGAAACAAAATAGATCACCTCCACACCCGAGGGAAGCACAGAAGCTGTCAAACAAAGATTTTGATCTTTAGGGGTAAGGGCGCCTTCCATAGAGGGGAGGTCCAGGGAGGCCGAACCCATCGTAAAGGTCCCCGAGTGGACTAGATGCCAAGATATCCTATCCGAGGACTGGGAGAGGGACAGCGGGAGATTGTCCCGTAGCCCATCCCAGATAGCCATCTTTGCATCACCAAGATTCTGCTAGGGGAGAAAGTTCGGCGTAGCCGCTGCGGGCGCCGGCCGGATATCTTCTGGCAGGGTCTTATGGCTACAAAAAACATTTTTTTTTGTTTTGGTGCTTTCTAGAACGCCGGCAGTTTTTTTTTATGGCTACAAAAAGCTATATGGTCATTCATCCAAATAGCTTCTAGTTTATCTCCTCCACGTTCAGTAACCAATGTTTTTTGTAATTTGTTGCATGGAATTGTTGATAAGTATAGAACTTTATTTATGGTGGAAGCGCTTGCCATTTGGTCGCTATGGCTTTATAGAAATGACAAGATTTTTAATAACATTGTGTCTTCTTCTCTGCAGGTTATTTATGGAGCCACGGCTATTCTCTGATCATGGACTATTCTTTAACGCATGAAGTTTCGCGACTTATTTGCGAAGAGATGTACGCGATTGGAGGACACGGCAAGAGATATTTTCTCCCGACATGGATGACCGCGTGATTTAAAAATTGATCTACCTTAGGTTGAAGACAATTATTTTGATAGTGCCTTTTTTAATGCTTGTCTACTTTTTATTCTCTAGTTTTATCGTTCGTGTGGCTATGTGTATCTTAGTTATGCAGAAGCCGGGTATAAACATTAAATATTTTATGTTAATAAATACGTCCATTTCAAAAAAAAAGTATAATTCTAATATCTAGCTCCTGCCGAAATATCACGAGGAGTCGCCTCCCGCCATCCACGAGTTCCTCGAACAGCACCATCCTGCCATATAAAAAAAAGCAAGCGTGGAGCGAACTGAACTCCAGCCTCCAGGTCCAGGGAGAAGAAGAGAAGAGGAGAAACAGCAGTAGGGGAGTTGGTGAGGGCAGACAACTCGCCAGCCACCTGGTCATGAACACCAGGAAGATTCAATGCGGTTTCCTCCTCATATTCACCGGCGGGCAACAGCAGCACGTACAGCATGGCTGTGAACGCCCTTCAGCCAGCGGATGGACCTGATCTTCGAACCGACACAGCATTTCGGCCGACGGTGGGAGTCAGTAGTATCGAGCCGCCAATTATTTTCGAGGCCAGTTTGTTCAGGTAATACTAGTTTTAGTTATTTTATAATGAATGAAAGAGTGCTTGTGCGTAGAAACCCGGTATTTTGTGCAGCTCAAATCAATTAAATGTGAAACTCTTGTATGCATCTCTGTTTTCTTCCCTTCCAAAAGGATCTGCTCAGTTCAACTGGGTATACCCATTAGTTGCAGTCTGGCTCCTGAAAGTTTCCCTACACCATAATCATGTTCAGATCCAGTTACGGTACAAGGCGGCAAGTCTGCCTTGTGTCAACCAGCAACCAACCATGGGCGCAAGAGTTTCATGGGCATGATTTCCACGCGAGATCCATCACGCTGCCGTCAACATAGGGCCGCAGATCCCACATGAGGCGGTAGCTCTCCAGCTCTGCGGATGATGATTTAAGGGACAGTGACCTGACAATCTTCTCCTGCAGGCAGAATCGACAAAATAAATAAAAAAGGATGAAACTGACCAGTATTTTCCTTTGGGACACGGATGTTAAATTCGAAAGCACGGGAGCAAACAGACACATATCCATGGATGGATGGACAGATGTGGATTTACCTGCATCGTGTAGTCAAGCTTCAGCATGTTATGAACAAGGATCATCACCGTAACGAGCGACGAATCGCGGTCGAGTTGATCTGCAGGCTGCTCCTGCTTTTCCTGAATGTTACTTGGCGTATTAATCATTTCAAACAGCAGGTTCTCGTCTGAGGAAAACACCGCTATAATAATTAACAGTGGCGAAAGGGAGACGTGGCCAGGACTTTTACATGCTTCATCTTGCTATCAGCAGTGCTGTAATCCAAAACTTTTACAGCACTCAGATTGGCTGTTAGTGTAGCGTCATAGGCATCTTCGACTAGGCACTCAAGTCTTTTTAGCACCACATTCGCTGAGCAGGAAAGAAAAGGACAGTACCATCAGTTATTTAGAGTTCACATGCATTAGAGTTTGCTATACTGTAACTTGTGTCAAAAGAAATCTTACGCACCCGACAATATAGTTTTAACAAGATAGGAACATTTTGGAGGAAATTATGGTGGAATTGATGAACCACTCTGCTAATCTTTAGCATAATTTGGAACCAAACAGCCAGGTATTGACAAATACAGTGGGACTAACCACCAAGTAGTGAACATTAAGATGGCATTTGATGGAAGACCTCTTGGGAAAATTAGTTATGGTTACTCTATCATAATAAACATGTCCGTCTTTCCTGTTCGATATAGTTGTCATTTCTGAGCATTGGAACTAATGCATCCTATTCTACCCTAATCTGCAACCTTTTTTTTTCCTTTCCAGTATGAGAATATTATGCCTGCACTCCTTAAAACAATAAGCAAACATAAACTGAAAAGTAGGAAATGCAAGAAATATGAATTTCTAGATAAAAGAGCCTTTGTTGGAACCAGTCTAAGGATTTGGCAATTCGAGCCAGTTTGTGATTTGGCGTGCAGTATGCAGCAAAGTAAGTTATGCTCTAACACTACACAAATCTCTTGATGATGGAACAAAGATTAACAAGCTAGCAAGGTTAAATATTAGTTACTGGAAAACATAGAATGGAAAATACCTTCATTTATATAACCTTCCAGTTCTCTCTCACATGAATGTACTTCTAAAACAAAATGAAAAATTTAGTATCAAGCTGACAAAAAAATGCATACTGTAGATTAAAAGTGAAGGATATTGTCCTTCAAAAAGAAGTGAAGGATATTGTCTGTCTAGATTTTATAATGGAAGTCAAAAATTGCAAGAGAATATAGATAAATCTTTGCTCAAAAGTTTGGTTGTGAAGTCAAGAAATGGGCCAGATGTCTATATTCGCCACACTTGTAGTCGTAGTTATATAAATAATGGGAGTTAATTTATGATCTGCTGAGAACCTTGTGTATATTAAACCCTTTACAAATATGCTTGAGAACTCGAACTGTATCCATTCAAATAAACAAGGATCTTTGTAAGACGAAGCAAGGATATATCTGCAGAAAACATAAGAAAATGCAAAGAGCCTCTAGGCCACCGCTCATTCGGTACTCTATCGAAGTAGTCTGTACTGGTGGGGCGGCTGAAAATAGAGAATTGTTGTGAACATCATATCAGAATTCCATGGACATGCTTATGCTTCTACATTCACGCATTTCCCCTGATCCGTTGAAAGTACCAGGTCAAGAGTAAAACGTGAAGAATATGTTAATATATCTATGCCAAGTTGACAGTGAGGCATAAACTGAATGAGCTTAAATTGGGTTTTGGTCCTTTTGGATGCTGTATCTGGCATCCACTATAAATGGATGTGGCTCCAAACCTATCTTGCCATAAGTCCATAGTTTTAAATAAGCAATGCTACCTGCTACCACTGCCAGATCAATTTCAAATTCGATCCTCCACTGCTATGTTTTACATGGGCCATTGGAGTAAACCAAATAATTGTTACACCTACAAAAAATGCTCCATGGCAGAGTCCGAAACTCCACCTCCAGAGCACTACTGCAAGTGTTGCCATATTCGCCATGACTGACATCAAATAAACTCATTTGCCCCTGGCTCAGCCTGAGTCGCTCTCTCCCTCTGATGGCCAAAACAGTCCCAAGAATCACATTGATTTTTCAGCTAAACCAAGATAAAATGTCTCCAACAGAATCCCCCAGTAGAAATCGCTTACGAGCAATCGAGCATAGACCGACCAAATTGCCGACAATATCAAAGGGACATCATGCTGTGAATTTTGGAGGAAGTTGGATTTGTGTGATAGACCTGGAGTATCTACACCGTCACCCACTGAGCATTGCCACAGCAAAGCTCTCTAAAGATATGGTGAACACCAGTTAGTTGATGCCTAAGATTATACCAGTTGATGTGTTTTTGGTGCTCTAGTTTGTAACGAAAATGTTTTTGTCCGTGTGAGCGAAACAACACAAACAGTTTATGTTGAGGACACCCACATGCAATAGTTTGTGTACGTTTCGCTCTAAAACCTCAAGGAAGCTTTAAGGAAATCCGACGGATGTTTAATTATGCGCCAAGTCCTAGTACATTTGCACTTTTTTGGTTCTCTAGTTCATTCCGATAAATGAACCTAGTTAAAAATCATAAGCAACAAATTTGGTACACTGTATTTTTGATAACGCCAACAATTGGCTTGGTTTTGTTTTAGACATTCATTTGGCACAAAACAGAAAGGTGTATTATTATTTGGTAGAACAAGTGGGTCAATGAAATAGTCTACTAGAGCATATGTAAAGGTTACTACCAAAATGATAGAGAATATATCAACCAATCTATTGTAGTAATATCTCCATCAGCCTGTTACTTGCATAAAAATAGATCTGTGTTGCTGTGAGAGGGTAGAGCCCACAAGATGCAGTTTTTAATAGTAATCACATCTTCAATTAGTATTTTTTGTTTATTCTAATGGTCTGGTCAAGAGTCTAGAAAGTAGGGGTGGCAACGGATTGGTACTGATCACTAGTGCATTATCCATGTTTGTTTCCATATTTTACACGAATATGAATTCGAATACAAGTATGTACATGTATCCAGATTCGAATGCGGTGTTCAATGAATACAAATACCAACTGGATAGTTACTCAATGCAGTCGGATCTGGATATCCTTCTAAAAGTTTTAGCTTCACGATATTTAAAATCTTTTATGATCATATAGAATATATTGCCAATATGTTTCATCTAAACATGCTTAAATTTTTATTAACTAAAGCAGTTCACCAATACATTTGGGCAGATTCAGATATGGAGTTTCGCAAATGCGAACACGGATACAAATGAGTAAAGAATATTTTCTATTTTATGGATTCAGATAGACTGATTTCAAATACGAACAGTTAAACGGGTTGTAAAATCAGGATACAAGGATTTCTACCTGGATACGAATCCAGACAGATAAAATGAACAAAATTGACAACCCCAGCTAGTAAGTATCATATGTCTCTAGTCAAAACCTGAGCAGCTAATTTAATACACAAGGATTAGTGTAATGCATGATTTAGCATGCTTCCGTGCCAAACATACATTTTGGGCAACAAACAAAAATGCATTTGCTTTGGTGATGAAATTTGTGTTGATTATGTATTCCCCTCACATGCTCTCTATTATATTTTCTTATTACACAAAACTTGAAATAGAGTAGGTTAATTAATATGGCATAATTGTGTGTACCAGGTTTGGTAGCATTGTTGCTTCAAGAAAAATAATCTGTAGTCTGCACTAGCAGGGCAGCTGAAAACTAGAGAAATGTTATGAATAGCATATCAGAATTGCATGGCCATGGTTCTAGAATCACACAATTTTCATCATTTTTTCACTAAAAGTACTGGTGTCATGATTATAGTGTGAAGTACATATACATTAATATATGTATGACAAGTTGATAACAAGACATAAACTGGATGAGAACAAAATGGTTTTGGAATGCTGTATCCCGTGTTTAAATAAATGGCATGGCTTCAGACCAATATTGCAATATGCTCATATTGATAATTATGCAATACTACTGCTACCAATGGATTTTCCAATTCCAATCCCCTGTTGTCATGTTTTATGGGATATTGGAGTACACCAAACAAAAGCTATATGTGGCAAAGGACAGTCCATAAAGTCTCGTAACTCCACGTCAAGAGCACCCTTGTTAGGTGTTGGGATCTGTACCATGGCCAACATCAAAGAATCCATATCTCTGCGTTTAGTAGGTCGCTATCCATCTACAATAGCCAGACCATTCCTAGGAATCAGTTTCTATTTTTAGCTAAACCAAGAAATCAAGAATAAAGATCTCCATAAGTTCCCCAAATACAAAACATTTATTAGTGACGAGATCGAAGATACAAATCACGGCAGAAAGCAAATTTTGGGGATGGTTGGATTTGCGTACAGACATGGACTGTCCTGCAGTATGGCTGCTCAGCTATGTCAAAGCAGAGCCCTGTAGAGTTGGTGAACAGCTCTTAGTTTGATGCTTTAGAGCATGTAGTGCTAGAGAAGTCTGTCCCCTCTTAGCGCTGCTCATTGCTTAGAAAAGAAAACAAAACTATGTTATACAAAAGATTATTTCTTATGCTGTTTCTACAAATAAATTTAGGCATGCCTAATTTTAATAAAAAATTGGGCTCAGTTTGGAGGCAAACTATTTCTATAACCACAATATCCAAAAAAAAAACACAGTATTGCAAGAAGTGTGCATTCAATACCAAAGTTTTCAAATACCACAATTATTTGCACTATTGACAAGCACACTTACGGTACACTGAATTATTATTAGTGCAGCTAACCGTTGAAGATATTATTCATAGGATTATTCATAATTAATCACATAACATTTCTGTAACTTTGTTAGTGCTTTTGAATCTCCACGTCTAAGCTGTTAGTCAATTTGTGCTCAATATAGCTATACGGCCGGTAAACTATAAAACACTCGCAACCTTACACAAGGAGGAACCCAAGGAGCGAGAGGTGATAAATCACACAAAAGACTGTGTTGCATGCCGCATCTACCTGAATCATTCTCACACATCTAGAGGACCAGAAGGACAGCGTTGCGTGGGAGGTGAGCCTCGGTCGTCTTGCTATCTCCAAATACAGGACTTGAGATGCAAAATGCCATCGTTCATGTCAGAGATAACGTCCAGCAAGGACATGAAGCACACCACCCCGGAGGGGCCGTGGATCCATGGATCGGAGGGGCCAGGGAAAGCTATATCCTCTAGCTTTGCACCGGTACCACAAAAGCCACACTATATACAAGGAAGCTTGTAGAGAGTTATTCTGCCCAAGTCATACTTTGAGAATATATGACTCCCCGTAGTAAGCAGGTTTTATGTATATATATCCAATCAAAGTCGACTGGAGAAACATGTTTGGTAAAATAGCTTTTGCTAATCCATGTATATGATAATTATTCCTGACGCGGCTAGGAGAAATGTTGTACTCCGTATATTGTTTTCAAACAAAAATGAAATCACATCTCGCAATTCGTTTCGGATTGGCTGAATATAAGCATATGGGACCAGCATTTAGCACTAGATTATAACTCACAGTGTCTCAAGTTGGAGATGTTCTGGTAGGGAAGGCTGCAGCCTGATTCGAGATACGACCTCATCCTGTGGGTGCAGTTAGATCTAACTATCTCATCCATAACATCTGATTCAATCGGAACCCACTGCCTCCGAAAATACTCTGAAAACAGAACACAGATTACTTCAGAAACTTTGGTCTGTGACAGGTGATAACAAATACTCTAGAGTTCGTACAAGACAGTGAATATATGAGGACGGTGCTACAGAAGAAAGGCATCGGAACTGTAAACAACAATGCTAACTTAGTTTCTGTCCTGACAGAAACAGGAAGGGAAAATGCAACCATCGTGTACATATAGAAGCTAACCTAGTTCCTTCTGGAATCTCGCAAGGACTCCCCTCCCACCATCCACGAGCTCCTCGAACCGCGCAACCCTGCGGTCACACAAGCAAGAATCACGCATGGAGCGAACTAACTCCGGCCTCTATGAGAGAATTTCCGGCCAGACACAGAAGAAGAGAGGATAAGAGATAGAAGGGAGGCAGGGGGGAGCGAGTAGGTACCCGGCCATGAATTCCATGAAGATGCGGTTGTGAGCGGTTTCCTCTTCGCGTTCCCGGGCGGACATCGCCGGCGTGTACAGCATGGCTGGGAATGCTCGACAATTGGGTCTGTACCATTAAAAGATGAGAGAATAGCCACTGGTTAAAACCGAGAATTCCAAAATACCGCTCGAAAAAAAAAAGTTGCCAAATGCCATTACGATCTTGGGTTTCCATAGCCAAAATACCACTATGCACCACCCACACAAAAAGATTTTTATGCCCTAAACCTCTTCACACACCGCAATTCTATCATTTCAGCAACTTTTAAATAAGATTTTCAGCAACAGTTCAGTTTGACAATATTTTAGCAGTTCAGCAACAGTTCAGTTTGACAGCATTTAATTACCATTTTCACTGAATTTCATCATCATCATCATCATCATCATCATCCCAACAGCATTTCAGCAAACATTATACTACAAGAGCAATAACAGAAAAATTATCATAACATATAATTCCTTCCAGGACCCACAAAGATTACCAAAAGGATGAACAAACTGACTTAACTTGTTTAGATGCACCCCACCGCACAGACGTCGGCAACGTCGAAGTTGGCGCCCCGGGGAACCAAAAGGAGTTGCCGCCGAGCAGGGAAGTGGCGGTGGTCGGCGGCCCAGCTGGCCGAGCAGTCCGGTGCGACGCGGCGGCTGAGCGCTGGGCAGGGGCGTGGCGGTGGTCGGCGGCCCAGCTGGCCGAGCAGTCCGCTGCGACGCGGCGGCTGAGCGCTGGGCAGGGGCGTGGCGGCCGGCCGAGCAGTAGAGGGGTTGCTGCTGGCCGAAAAATATGGGGTGGCGGGTCGGAGGTACGCCGGGGGAAGCCGCCGACGACGGTTTGCTGAGGTCAGGCGCGCCGCCGGAGCAGTAGAAGGGGGACGAAAAGAAGTTTTCTCGGTCGGGCCGGTCGGGCTAGCTACAAAGACCTCCGCTGCGAATCGGAATCGCAAACCTGTGATAAGCTGGGCCGGTCGCTGTTTGGGCTGAAAGCCCCGATCTCTCTCCCGCCCTGAACCTCCAAGGCCGTATTGTTCCCGCCTCAATTTTGGATGAATTCCCAGCCCGCACGTAGCAAAGGGGTTGGGCCTCGGCGGGATGCCATAGCCACGTCCGGAACCTTGAGACCACGGGCAGCCCAGTTTTGCGCGCGATTTTCCGATTCGACGCGAGAAATAATAAATGAGCAGTAAACGCCGATGCAAATGCTAAACATGTCAAATACGTCATTCGTCCTAAAAAAATATTTTGAAGATTTGTCTAAATTCAAATGTACATAGATAGTATTTAGTATATAGATAAATTTGTGACACGTTCTTTTTTTTTAACGTGTGTGACACATTCTTGTAGGGTTACTATTATCATAGTTAACTAGAAGTACTCCCTTTGTCTCAAAAATAGATGTTACAAGTTTTCTAAATTTTAACGGTGTTTATATTATATATACTAAACAGTGTTTGTATTTATCTAAATTTTAAGCAATGTGTGACATACTATATTTTAAGACGGGAAAGTAATTACTAATTAGGGAAAACTAGGGAAAGTGGCGCGGCGACACGCCGCGCCCGTGATGTTTGGTTATAATACATCTTTATACCAAAACAATCTATGCAAGCAGTCAAATTTCTTCAGTGTATACTTTATTCGAACTGGGAGAAATATTATGATAAAATGTCAAGTTTATGTACAATAGCAATGGCTGTAGAAAAATGGAAACTTGCAGGAGCCTAAAGGCGATGACTGTCGATGCACCTGCTGGAATGTCATAACTTCAACACTTAGGAGTGGTACTCGAATGCTAATTACGACTGTCCTTTTTAATTAGTGTGAGAGGTTGGTATGAGTTATGTATATTTTTTAGTAAGTTTGACCGGTTCCTCTTCACGCTTTTCTTTAACTCAGCAGCAAAACCACTCTCCAAAGGTATATGCAGGCTTCCACGGCTCAAAGTATGACAGGGAGTTGCCATACTGATAACTCTGGAACTCACAATGAACCTCTCACCTCCAAAAAATGGATGGACTTAACTATCCTGATTACTATGGTACCACAATGACAAATCCATAAATACATAACGATGAAAACAGAATATCAAGTCATCTGGAAATTAAGGCAGTGAAGTGACTTTACGTGAATCTTTTCCACCTGGATGGATGTCATACAAATCTGTACCGTCCTTACCATATGTGTAGAGGAAAATAGAAGGATCAACCATGCATCAGAAGAAAAAACACAGGGTGGCGTGATCAGCTGCACACTATGTATGAATCTACATGATAAATTTACCATAACCAGATTAGATGTGAATAATTCAATTCATTTGTCAATAGACGGTTAAAGTACAACTGGGAGATAAGAAGGGAAAGGATATACGTTGAACCTGCGAGGACAAATCTGCAAGCTCCTCAGCTTGGAAGCAAACTTAGCATTTTCGTTGTCAACTCACTTCGAAAAAAACTTGTAATTTGCAGATACACCAAAGTGGATAACGGTTAAAACAAAGCCTTCTAATTCATTTTTCAACATGTTACAATAGTACATTATTCAGCTTATTGAATTAGTCTAACGCAGTGAGCTGAGAGTACAATTCTGAACAGCGGACACTACATATCATCTACTTACTGTACCCCAAAACCATTTGTACCGAGCATATTTTACGTTTAGCATTTCCTTTAGAGCATATAAATGGGTGGAGCTCGTAGTGGTGCTTTTGTATCGTGAAGCCGGTGTCATGAAGTCCGACATCCAACTAAACACGCAATCGCCTAACACTACAGTGTCTGAAACCTTGTCTATGGATTCTTAGCTAGGCTAGATAAATTTCTAATCTCATTCACCAACCTAACTTGGAGCGCTAGCAGATCTTTGCACAAAAATGAACAGAAAAGCTGATTTAAGTATATACGCACTATAAATAAAATAAAATTTAAGCTCAGCTGGGCACCAATAGTATATTGTATCTTAGACAGCAAGATGTAATCATAGCCTGTGGATGCCCGGAATCAAACATAGTCTCCTAGAGTAAATGTATAGGCAAAAGAAATAAACATTTTCCCCAGTGTACAAATCTAAAGCAAGCATGCAAGAAAGCAGTCAGACAATATAGTAATGATAATCAGTAGTGGAATAGCACTGTAAATAAGAAACCATGAAATCAAACCTGTATAGAAGAAGTAACCAGAACAGGATCGCAACCTGAAGAATAGCTCCAACTGAGACCATAAATATAGCTGAATAAAGACCAGAGATAAAACATTCAGCAACCAATAAACACTAAAACATCAAGAAAGATTCAAAACTCAACTGAACATATGGCGTGGTATTTCAAGTAGATCAGAATGATACACACTTCAGCTGCTCTAGAATCTAGCCTAAAGCAATAGCAATAGCATGAGCGTATGAGATGAAAAAAATAATGCAGAGCTCACTTTTATACAACTACATCAGATGCGGCCCTAAGAAATGTACAACATACTCGTATAAAAATTACTATAAGGAACTGAACCATAATAAACAAATTATGTACTCTTGTACATTTTTCCGACAAACAAAGTTGACCGAGACATTTTATACATGACTGTCCAAGAACAAAAGAAGTCGTTTATTTGATACTACTTGGCTAATTACGTTGAATACTATGCAGAACGAAAATGCAAGAAATATTAAAATGATACTACTTGGATAATCACGTTGATACTCTACTCTGCAGAACAAAGAAAGCGAGCAATATTTAAAAAAAATGGATCAATAGAATTAATACGATAGCACAAAATTACCGCCGCTAGCATGAAGCGAACCAGCTTCAGGAGAGTAGGAATCTGCAGCGGGAGAAAAATGAAACAATACTTCAGTTTATGAAATTGGATGCTAATTCAGAGTTCAAATATGACAGCCTATTCAAGCATGTTAAGAATCCAGATAGAGCAGCAGGCTAGTAATTAACCAAAACCAAACAAAAAAATCATCTGTATCTCACCTGTTAGGGAGCAGAACAACATGAAACAACATCCGAGAAAGGCAAGGCAGCGGCCAGAGTATTGTCCGACGAAGCCACAGCAGATGCACATACAACAGCAGAAACCCCAAGCCGATCCAAAGAATCAAGCATCACAAAAGATAAAACAGGCAGAGATAAAAGATTAGAAGCCGGACCATGTCTTACACGCGTAGGAAGATAAAATAGGACCAATAGGCCAGCTGCCAACAGGCAGAACAGCAGTAACAACATAGTCAGGCGACGACGCGGTCGCGGAGCCAGAGGAGGTGTTTCTTCCTCCCCTGCCTTATTGCCCTACAGTTTGAGAAGAAACAAATAAAATTTGCAAAAGAGGCGCATCAAAATCGGGGATATGGGTCTGGCATAGATCCGGTCCTTACCCTACAACCAGAAACACAATCTCCATCGAGACGGCCCGACCGTTGCTGTCGTACACCTCGTGGTCATGTTGCCCGCCCTCCTCGGCACTGCCGCCCTCCTGACCTCCTCTGTATCCACCTCTTCTCCCCCCCAATTCCTTTCCTTCCCATCCATCTTCATCTCCGGCTGGAGTTCCTCCTCCTTGGAGTCCACCGGTACAGGTCGCCGGAAACAGTGTAGGGGCGCTGCTGGCCTAGGGATTGGGCGGGCTTGTGGCGGCGCTGAGTGGTGGAGCGGACCCATGGCGTCGCGGCGAAGGAGCCTAGGGAGGCAGATGGCGGCATGCCAGGAGCATAGTAGGCAGCGGGGTATGGGGCGCAGGGAGGGCAGCCGACAACAGGGACAGGGGCGGGAGCGCCTGGGAGGCTGCCGCCGGAGACCTCAGGCTGTTGTGCTCGTATTGAGTTTTTCTAAGCGAAGATGGATACGGGGAGAACTTGGGCGGGGAAGTGGTCGAGGCAGCCGGCGGCTTTGGAGGAGGTGGTCAAGGAGACAGAGCTCAAGCCGCGAGGAGGACGACGCTGGTGGAGCTCTCAATCGGAGACGACATGGATGGGGAAGAGAGAGAAAGGCATGTGGGTATTGAGCGGTAGGAACGGACAACCGAGGAAAAAAAAAGGGAAAGTACTGTAGATGTGCAATTACTGTAGCGTTTCTACAGTGCAACAATGACGTGGACGCACATATCTGTTGCTGAAGTGCATCACTTTCATATATATATATATATATATATATATATATATATATATATATATATATATATATATATATATATATATATAGTTATAGTTAAGTTATAATCTCGAAACACCAGTGCGAGCTTCAGCGTGCTTGACCATCCCGGCCACCACACCACGTGAGGCTTGGATCCCCACCCTGTCGCGCCAAACCAGCGGAAAGAAATGGACACGAGTGTCAGAGGTGTGTCGCCGGCAGGAGGCGCACACGACAGGATCACCGGCGTCTGAGTAGGTTTCCGTCCGGCAGCACTCGGCCTGATGCGTGCCGGCGTGCAAGCAAACAGCTCACCGCCTCGGTCGGTCGCCGCGACGACGTGTCACCGTCCTCTTCCTCTGCCGACGTCTCTGCCCAACTGAAACTAAAGGATCTGGGGACAATCTGCACGAGCGATCTCTGTTTAATTCGGGATGCCTGGCCGTGACGTGAAACCGCTGATCTGAACAGTAAAAAAAATACGTATGCAGTTGCTTCGCTGCACGATCACACAATGAATCTTCTCGGTGTAGTAATTGAGTACTACTGTAGATCGGATTGGATTTGATTTGCATTGGATTGCGACGGGTGCAATCATTACTCTGGACCGTGGGGTCACAAAAATAACAATGTACATCCAAATATATTGTACTATTTCGCTTGAATGGTAAATTAAAATGATTTGTGAAGGTTGCTTCTATAGCTCAACTTGGCTGCCACCAGTATTTTTATTTGTTGGTGACCTGCTGGTTTTGTCGTTAGCTTCGGAACCAAGAACACAAATTCATTCAGAGATAAGGAAGGAAACTGTGATTGCGTACAACAGCTCGTCAATGTCTTCACAAATTCAGTGATAAGTTCGGCATCAGTGTCTTTGACGACACCATTTGCCGTTGCTGCTATCACTCCGACTCCTCCTCCGATTCTGATGAGTAGGCTATGTTGTGTGCATGCCATGTACGATATATCAATGTAGGAGTTGACCCAAATCAACCACGGCACGAGCCAAACGGACAGAAATAGACCGTTTGTGGCGAGTCGGCCGGTGGAGATGGCCTTATTGTACGGGTTCCATTTTTTCATGGATAGAGGTTTTCCCTCTAGCTAGTTGTAACATACGGTATGTACTGGGCCCATCTTTCCTTAGGTCGAGAGTTTTCCCTGTACTAGCTAGTTTTAGTAGCCTCGAGACAAAATGCACATTACACGTAGCACGAACACACGTTGGCTCGGCCATAAGCTTTCCATCAGTTCGTTGCCAGGATGAACACGGCGGGTCGCCGCCGGCCGGCCGTATGCAGAAAGGATAAGGTTTTTTTTGAAACGGCCAGGCGTCCTCCCCGGACGATGGGAGAGTTCTCATCGTCCTGCTTCCCGTGCTGACACGTGTCCATTTGCTGCAAAATATTCCGCGTTTGCTGCATATGTCCTCGCTTTTGCTTTCGAAGCAAAAAAAAAAAACGGTTCGTTTTAGAAATAGAACGTCTCGCCGGAGACCATGCAGCAAAAAAATTGTGTTAATGCAGCAAAACCGTCTTTGCCGGAGACATCGTCGGAAACAACTCGTTGATGACCCTCGCCGGAGACCATGTAGTAAAAAAAAGTTTCCGGCGAAGTCGGTTTTGCTGCATTAGCACAATTTTTTTGCTGCATGATCTCCGATGAGGTCTCCGGCGAGACGTTCTATTTCTAAAACGAACAGTTTTTTTTTGCTTCGGAAACAAAAGCGAGGACATATGTAGCAAAAACGAGCCGTTTTATAAAAAAATAAAATTTGGGTCGATTTTGGGGAGGAGGACGATGGGAACCCCAATCGTCCGTGGGATCATATCATTTTCCTTTTTTTTTCAAATAAGAAAGGATAAGGGCTTGCTTGCTTTCCATTCGATTCATTGCAAGTTCGAACCGCCCACCGGAAAGTTTCTCACACGTGTAAGCAAAGTGCCCATGGAGGAGTCATATGGGTCTCCCACAACTCGACAGATTGATGGATGATCAACTATCCCAGGATGGGCCACACGTCACTTGCCTTGCTTGCCGGGTGCTGTTGATCGACAGCGGTACATGAAACAGAACGTGTGGCCTTGGACAGATCGTTCCTTTAGATGTCAAAAATTACTAGTAGTGCAGTATTATCAACGTTAACTAGAAGTAATTTCTAGTTAGGAAAATAATCTCGAAACAGCGGTGTGCTTGACCATCCCGGCCACCGCGTGAGGCTTTGGATCCACCCTGTCGCGCCAAACCAGCGAAAAGAAATATACGTAGACACTATTGTCATCTGTCAGAGGCGTGTCGCCGGCGGGAGGCGCACAGGAAGACAGGATCACTAGCGTCTGAGCCGGGGAACGAGCAGGTGTCCCTCCAGCAGCACTCGACCGACCCCGCCTCGGTCGGTCGCCGACGTGTGTCACGGTTTGTGTCCGGGCCTCTTCCTCTCTGCCGACGTGGATCTGGAGACAATCTGCACGAGCAATCTCTTTTTAATTCGGGAGGATGGCCGATCGTGACGTGAAACCGCTGATCTGAACAGTAAAAAAAGATTATATGCAGTTGCTTCGCTGAACGATCACACTATGGATCTTCTCGGTGTACTAATCGAGTACTACTGTAGATCGGATTGGATTGGATTTGCATTGGATTGCGATGGGCGCAATCATTTACTCTGGACCGTGGGGTCACAAAAAATAAATAATTGTACTAAGTACTATTTCGATTGAATGGTAAATTAAAATGATTTGCGGAGGTTGCTTCTAGCTCAACTTGGCTGCCGCTGGTGGGTTTGTCGTTAGCTTCGGAACCAAGAACACAAATCCATTCAGAGATAAGAAAGGGCACTGTGATTGCGTACAACAGCTCGGGTTATTTAACAGGGAACCCTATCTTTAGGTGGCGAAAATACATTTTCACTTTTGCTAAAACATGTCTTGTTCGCCCTAAAAAAAAAGCATAATGATCTTGTTGTCTCTTCCACATCCAAAGAACAGAATACCGTCACGTCAGTATCAGAAGCTAGCTAGACTTGCCCAAGAGTAGTACGCGATCGATAGAGGAGAACCTCCGTGTCGTCGAGCGCAAGTGCGTCGTCCTGCACAACGCCGTCACCGCACCAGAGATTTTTTTTTTTTTTGCGAATCGTCGCCGTCACCGCACCAGAGATTTGACACGCGATCCATTTCTATAACATGGTGGACGCCTGCAAAAGCTTCACCTTTTTTTTTTGCTACTACTAATAATATAGTAAAAAAATAAGAAGAGGAAAAAAAAAGTTCATGGTGGCTCATGGCTGTGTGAGACGCAAGGCAGGAACTGGTTCTCCCACGGAATCTCCGGCCGCAGAGGATCCCGCCCGCCCGCCGCGCCGCAAGTGCTTTGGACTTGGAGGGGCCAATGCTCTCCTTTCCCTCCATATTTAAACGGCCCAGTGGACGGGGGGGTACCCGACGTGCGTGGCACAGGACGGGCACGGAGGCGGTCACGCTGAGAAATGGGACCGGCTTGCAAGCCTAACGGCCTGGACCCGCACGTCAGTGTATGCCGGTAGTTCCGCCCGCAGCAGGTCATGCAGGAGGAGAGACAGACCGAGAGGGACAAACGGCTCCCGGCTCAAGGCCAGAGCGTGAGCCATTATTCATGGGCAGTGAATGATCGACCTGCTTGCTTGGGTCAATTTATTTTTTAGAAGAAAAAAAAACCGAAAGATTTGAATGTTCAACGTACTAGCCGCACCGTGGTTTATCATGTTCACACACAAAGCCTGCTGCTGTACTCAATTAGCCTGGGAATCCATCCCAATTGACCCATTCTGTTCAACACCTGTACTAGCTGTAGGGCACTCGTCTCGTTTTGGACCAAGCATGAAAATTGTTCCTTTTACTACTACGTACACCTGATTTGATTTGAAAAATGGCACACGCTATGTCGGTCAAGAAAGCCAGGTCGGTGGCTCTGGTACTCAATGGCGCAAATCTTCAAATATTTTAAATTATTAGTACACTAGTACTAGTTTGTTTCAGTTTAGAAAATGGGGGCAAATTTGTTCTACTGACAGTACCATTTCAACAATTATTGAACAGATAAAATCCGATCCAGATGGATGATGGCCCAATGCAACACATGGTGACAGTGACGCTGCTTGCAATGCGCATTTGAGCACACAAAAATCGTGTTACTAGTTGCCCAGCCAAGATCTAACTGAGTGACACAACTAACACCCCCTCACTATTGCCATCTGACGTGTTGCCAACTCTAGGAGTCCAAGACTTCGCAGGGGGGACAAGCGAGGGACTCTGAATCCATCGAAAAGGCAGTGCACCCAAAAAGGCCTGAAAAGCAAAGCAGGGGGGAGCACTGCGACAAAGGAAGCAGAGAACAGCATGATCGTTCCGGTAACTATGGCGAACCATCTTGCATTTCATCCGAGGAAACAAACAGTAATTAGTAGCATCACAAACTCATCGCTATCTTTACAAGTTTTTGACAGCCAGCCAGCCAGCCCATTATCAAGAGCAGAAGTCAGACACTCGATGCAGCAAGCTCTCCATCCATTTTTTGCATTCCATGCGTGTGTGGGTGTGGCACTGATGATTGACCAAAGCAGTTTGCAAAGGGGAGGGGAAGCCTCCCTTATTGCTGTAGTAGTTATGTACCGGGCTGGATGGACTAATAAGAGCTCGCGCCGACCAAAGGGCGAAGAAGAAGAAGAAGAAAACCAAGGTATTCTGAGTGGTAAAGAATGGAATCGGCGCCTCATCTCGGCCAATTCCGGTTGTTGTTCGTGTTGCCCGTGCCGGTATTCCTGGGTTTCGTGGAATTGGGCTGCTGCCAGTTCCGGTTCCCTTGCTTCTGTATACTCTGTGGGTCCACCATCTGTACAGTTCTCTGCTTCTTCGCTGCATTGGCAAAAACAAAAGTCTGAGCGTCATGACTCAAATCACATACTCCAAGCTAAGAGTACTACACAACTTGAGCAATGAACTTCACCCTTCTTCGAAAACTACGAGCACTTGAACAATTCCATTATTATACTCTAATAAGCTAAGAGGCGATCGACTATAGCTCAAACCATACTTTGGCAGCCCGAGAGCAGCAATTGGAATAATGTTGTGATGTTGCAATAAGAGTAAAACCAAACCTAATTTCATGGTGGAACACATACCGTTATCGAATTCTTGGTACCCTTCTTGAAGCTTTCGCTTCGTCGCTTCTAGCTTCGAACTAGTTGCCATTTCTAGCTTTGCATTCTTCGCAAGATCCAGCTTTGCCCGGAGCGAGTTTCCATCATAATTGCCCGCAGGTTTCTACAGAGCAAGCAGAGAATTCAGTATTTGTATATAGATCAAACAAGCATATACATATGTTGCTGTTCACGGTGCAATATGCTCACATCAGATGGCGCTGACTGCGGTTTGCCTTGAGCGGGCGAGGCGCCTGGCTGCTGCTGCTTAGGCCTCGCTTGAGGTCTACCAGGACCAGACTCGGCACATGAGGGCCTCGCCAGCATGGTCGCGATGAACTGTTCCCTCGTTTGCCCATTTGTCAGTTCTTGAGGCCGTGATTGCCTTGTTGCAGATTGTTCTTGCCTCCAGCTCTGGTCAGGGTCATACTGCTGGGCCGTTGGCTGTGGTGGCCTTCGGATTTGTTCTTGGCTCCCCGTGTACCGCTGTCCTCCATTGTTCCTTGTATCTGTGGACAATTCACAAAACAATCAGGATGTATGTCAAACACTAGTGCCTAGCAAAGAACCATCACAGACGGGATCGATCAAAGAGGGTCCGGTCACTCACTTCCACCATCATCCATTCCATCAAACATACCCTGGTTGTCCTGAGAAATTCCAGGTGGAATTTTGTCAGATCATACCACGGGCCCTATAAGATTAGGGAGCGTGAACTGGTTTAAATTCAGTACCTCGGAGAGACGGATGGAACTGCTCGGAGTGGCGAAGAGTGCGCCGTCATCCACGGAAGGAGTAGACAGGCCCCGGTCTTCCTGCTCCAGACTGGAAGGATGCATAGACTGAGGGGTGTGATCTACAGATTGTTGTTGCATCAGAGAACAAAATTAATTGGCTAATGAAGCAGTAGCATGGAAATAAGTAGCAGCTTACAAGACAAACACTGCTAAAATTAAAGTTTGAAACATGATGAACTTCTTTGCTTGCTACCTACCAACAATGGCGTCTCCGCCGCCTCCGCTGCTCATCCACTCGTCAACTATACTCTTCCAACCCCTGCAGTTCACATCAACCATATGCCAAGGAATGTTAATGGCTTATTAAAAAATGGTATACTGATAAATAACTAAGAGAAATACAGAAAGATTCAATTGTTTGAAGGAAGAAGGAAAAACAAGGACATACCCGATGAGCAACCGGACGAGGTGCCGAATCTGCTTGGAGTTGTGCTTCCGGAGGCTGGTCACAGCCTTCCCAATCTCAGTAACCTATGAGGAGGAACCGGCGTGAGCACAAGAAGGGATTAAGCATGGGACAAGTCGATCAACGGAGCCCTTGACTGTCTCACCTTCAAGGTGTGCACCGTGAACTCCAGCTGCTGCAGCCGCCGGAGCAGCTCGAGCAGGGCGGCCTCCGACTGCAATAGCACAGCAGGAGAGATTCAGCACACCTGTAGCAATTAGCAGCCAACCACCAGCTGCCGCACGGACGGCGGCGCGGCGTTAAGGGCAAGGAAGGAGACGAGGCGGACCTTTTCCTGGTAGTTGAGGAGGACGGCCTTGATGCGCTCGGCCTCGGCGACGACGGCGGAGTCGTCCTCGCGTCGGGGCGCGCCGTCATCGGTGATGGCCTCGGCGCGGTCGGAGCTGCAGAGGCTGGGGACGCTGCCGGCGCCCTCGGGGAGGAGCTGCTGCTGCAGCTGCTGCGCCTGGGCCTGCGGCTCCGCGGCGGGCACCCCCGCCGGGGGCGCGGCCGCAGCTCCCGGCGGCGCGCCGGATGTCACGACGAGGAGCGCGGTGTAGAGGCGCTCGGCTATGGCGTCGCGCCTGGCGCGGAGGGCGGCGGGGTGGTCAGACGCCGCGACGCCGATGGCCGCGTCGATTGCGTCGAAGATGTTCTCCCCGGCTCCCCGGAAGAAGCCGACCCAGTAGTCCATGGACGGCGGCGCCATCGCCCCACCCCGATCGGACTCGCCCGCCCGCCCACCAACCAACCACCCCCAATCAAAAACCAATCCTCCTCTTCTCGTTGCAGATTGGTTCAATTTACGTTTTCAAGTTCCGATTCAGTTCTTCTTCAGCGATTAAGAACAAACAAACAAACGAATAAAAAAAGGTCTACTGCCGCGGATTGCCACACCCAGACGCAAGAACTCGCCAGGGGATTGGCATTACCAGCTATCTATCTCGCACGAGAACAAGACAGATAATAGGGAAGATGGAGAAGGAAGAGGGGAAAAAAATAAGTTTTTTCTGCCCTGGTATCCTTTTCCTCCTCCTCGGTGCGTGTCTAATTCCGATCTTTGTCCTGTCTACTGCTCCTCCTACCTGTGGCTATCTACGGATTCCCCTCTCCGCCCCGCCCCCACGAGCGAGTCTGCGTCTCCGCGAGTGGGAGAAAGAAGGAGGAGGTGGTGCTTGTGGCTGCGGTGCGATTTCCCCAGCCAGGGGCAGGGGGAGGGGGTGGATGCGAGCGCGGCGCCGCAATCCGGTTCCGGTCCAGCCCAGCGCAGCGTGTGTGCGTGCGTGTGCCCCTAGCGATGGTATCCGGCCCTAGTTGGTGGGTGCGGCGGTACGACCTGTTTCCCGAAACTGCTACGAGCACGCACTGCACACCTGCGAAAACTAGTGTTATTATTGTCCCCGTTTCTTTCCTTGTTTGATGCATAGTCGAATCCAACTACGTTTCACACAAAAAAAAGTCCAAATATGTGGCCCCGTCACACTGCCTATTTATTTTCTTTTCCTGGCTCTTTCAGATATATTTTCGTGGTTGCTTAGACGGAATATGTTCTTTGTATTCTAATAATGCGCCACACCACACCACCACTTGTTGGAGTAGCTCTCTAGGCTCGTTGCCATCCACAAAGATTTGGAAAATATTTCCTCTTAGGCTATGCTTGGTCGCTTGTTTATATGCTTTAGTAGTAGTATATATATTTAGTGGAGAGATGCATGTTCATTATTTGTTTCTTCTATTCGCCAAAAGAAAGGGTTTGCTTAAGAGAAGTAATCTTTAAAGAAGAGATCTAAGCGACGGTGGTCAACAAAGACATATTACACGAGATGGATACGACTGATCTTGTTACTCGGTGTTCTCGAATATTCCATGCACCTTTGTTAAATCGTAAACTATGTCATGCAAATGTAGTGCATATAGATGTTTAATTAGCCAAAGAATCAAAACTTTCAAAAGCAAAGGTTATCACTTTTTAACCAACAAGGCATCTTAACCAAGCAACTGGAGCTTTATGCATGCCTCCCCTATCTAATTGATAATATGTCTGTTACGTCGATGCTAAATATGATCGGTGTTTATGCATGTGTGATGTGATCGCCTAGACGCCACTTGTATGATAGGACGATTAGTTGTTATTTTCAAGAGTTTAAACACCAAAAAAAAGTTTCCTTTTAAACCGGCCTAGGAGAGATCTCCCACCTTAATCAACTACATCAAAAGCGAAAGTTTACATATATTACATGATGAGAGGTGATAACACCAGGTGAGCATGTTGACCTTTAGTTTCTTCAGAGTTTGTAAGCTATGAGACAAGGGTGTGAGATCGGTGATAGTTTGAGCTAAAATGTTTCGTTAGGAGGTTGATCAACAAAGATGAACACCGCTCTGTTTCTAGCATCCCATATTTTCTCACATAACTAGATTCTAGATTTGGCTTGAGAGGCGAGGGGGCACAAAAGCATGCCAAAAATTGCAAAGTGGGAGTCTAGGGTTGCGACCAGATCTTCTGCTAAAATAGTGGCAGCGCACCATTTTAAAAGGTCTTTGTGTAAACGTTACGCCGATGTAAGATGGCTAAGTTTTGCACATCATTCACAAGATATAGTCTATAAATATATGAATTTATATATTTTGAAAGATGAAATAATAGACAAGTCCATTTCTCAAGTCCTCTTCACCTTCAATTTCCTAGAGGAGAAGCAAAATACTAGCATTCTAACCTAGTTGTTGCCAAAGAAAAGAGAACACCAGTGTTAACCTCATTATTGTCGAAGAAAACATGTTAACTAATGGGAATTAGCCTCGGACATAGTTAATTTTTTTGCAATGAACCTCCCCTATCTAATTTATAATATGTCCGTTATGTCGATGCTAAATATGATCGGTGTTTATGCATGTGTGATGTGATCGCATAGTCGCCACTTGTATGATAGGAAAATTAGTTGTTATTTTTCAAGAGTTTAAACACCAAAAGAAAGTTTCCGTTTAAACCGGCCTAGGAGAGATCTCCCACCTTAATCAACTACAACAAAAGCGGAGGTTTACATATATTACATGATGAGAGGTGATAACACCAGGTGAGCATGTTGACCTTTAGTTTCTTTAGAGTTTGTAAGCTATGAGACAAGAGTGTGAGATCGGTGATAGTTTATGAAGGGTTTCGCGGCATAGTAAATCAAAATTTTCTACGGATGCAGACAGAGGGAAGCCAAGAGCTAATCTAGAAGATGCAAACAACGAGAGAGATTGGATTAGATCTTCATACCCTTGAAGATTCGCACAGCGGAACGTTCGTCGGAACGTGGGTGATGTAGTCGTACTCGCTTCTCCTCCTCGCGATCCGATCCGATCTAGCACCACAAGTGGCGATGCCTCCGTGAGATGCACACGTGTAGCACCTCGACGTCTCCTCCTTCCTTGGTCCAGCAAGTATGGTGGAGAGATGGGTTGGATCTACAACGCGACGGCGCGATGCAATTGGTGGAGAGTTTCTGCAACAGGGCTTCGCCTACACGCAGTCGGGAGGAAGAGAGAGAGGAGGGCAGCAGGGCGACTAGGCTTGAGGGGAAGGTGTGGGGGGGTGGTGCGCCCCAGCCCTCTATATATAGAGGGGTGGGCGCCAGCCCTAACCCCTCCCCCAAGCCCTAGGCCGGCGGCCAAAGAAGGGAGGAGTGGGGGGGCAAGGAAACCCCCCCTTCTAGAAGCTCCAATTAGGGTTTCCCCTTGTTTGGCCGGCTAGGCCCTATGAGGCCTTGTGCCCCTGGCCCAATGCAGCCAGGGCACTCCCTCATAGGCCCATGCCCCCTCCCGACAGGTGGGACAACGTTGGTCCCCCTTCGGAAGGTTCTAGAAGCTTCCGGTACAATACCGATTAACCCGAAACAATTCCGAACTCCAAAAACTGCACTGCCTTATATGAATCTTATTCTCCGGACCATTCCAGAACCTCTCGTGATGTCCTGGATCCCATCCGAGACTCCGAACAAAAACTCATAAACCAAATATCCAATCTATCCTAGCGTCGAGACACGTTAAGTGTGTGACCCTTCGGGTTCGAGAATATGCGGACATGATCTTCTATCAATAATCAACAGCGGGGTCTGGAAACCCATATTAACTCCCACACATTCATCGATGATCATATCGGATGAACCACGATGCCAGGATTCAATCAATCCCATATATATATTCCCTTCGTCTCGCGATATTTTACTTGCCCGAGATTCGATCGTCGGTACCGTCATACCTAGTTCAATCTCGTTCACAGCAAGTACTTTACTCGTTTCGTAATTCGATATCACTTTGTGATTAACTCCTTGACCACATGCTTGCAAGCGGTGTTGATATCGACTACCGAGTGGGCCCGAAGTATATCTCTCCGACTTGGGAGGGACAAATCCCATCTCGATACATACAACCCAACAGGCACTTTCCGATCACCTGAGAGACACCTTTATGATCACCCTCTCATAGGATGATGTTTGATGACCTCAAAGCTTTCTTCCGATACCAGGGAGTTGTATTATCTCATGGTCTAAGGAATACAATATTTGGCATAAGGAAAGCTTCGCAAAGATGAACACGATGACACGATCTAATTGCTTCGCTTAGTTTGGGTCTGTCCATCGTATCATTCTCTCAATGATATGATCTCATTATTAATTGACAACTCATGTCCATGGTTAGGAAACCTTAACCATCATTAATCAATGAGCTAGTCCATAGAGGCGTACTAGGGACACGGTGTTGTTCACAAACCACACAAGTATTAAAGTTTCCGCTTAATACAATTCTAGCATGGAATATAAACATTATCATGAACAAGAATTATAATAATAACATCTTTATTATTGCCTCTAGGGCATAATTCCAACAGTCTCCCACTTGCACTAGAGTCAATAATCTAGTTTACATTTGGCAACAATCTCACACCCATGGCACTGAGGTGCTGATCATGTTTTACACGTGGAAGAGGTTTAGTCAATGGATCTGCGACATTCAGATCTGTATGTACTTTGCTAATCTTCAGATCTCCATCTGCTATATAATCTCGGATTATATGAAACTTGCGGTTGATATGCTTGGTCTTTGGATGATATCTTGGTTCCTTAGCGAGTGCTATGGCGCCAATGTTGTCACACAATATCTCCAGTGGGTCCAATGCACTTGGAACCACGCCAAGCTCAGTGATGAAGTTCCTGATCCAAACTCCTTCACTTGACGCTTCTGCAGCAGCCATATATTCCGCTTCTATTGTAGATCCCGCGATCACGCTTTGCTTGCAGCTTCTCTAGCTCACAGCTCCTCCTTTCAAAATATAAACGTATCCTGTCTGAGATTTAGAATCATCCTTGTCGGTGTCGAAACTAGCGTCGACGTAACCTTTTACGACGAGCTGTTCATCACCCCCATAGACTAAGAACATTTCTTTAGTCCTATTCAGGTACTTTAGGATGTTCTTCACGGTTGTCCAGTGTTCCACTCCTGGATCACTTTGATATCTGCTCGTCAAACTAAGAGCATTGGACACATCCGGTCTAGTACACAGCATGGCATACATGATAGAACCTATGGCCGAGGCATAAGGCACTTTGCTCATAGCTTCCTTATCATTTATCATAGCTGGACACTGAGCCCTGCTCAATATCTTACTTGACAACATAGGCACTGAACCTTTCTTTGCCTTATCCATTCTGAACCTTTTCAGAACTTTGTGTAGGTATGTACTCTGGCTTAAAGCTATCAGGCGTCTTTGTCTATCTCTATAGATTTTGATGCCCAATATATAAGCAGCTTCACCTTGGTCTTTCATTGAAAAACACTTGTTCAAATAACTCTTCACATCGTTAAGCATGTTAATGTTATTTCCAATAATCAATATGTCATCCACATATAGTACCAGAAATGTCACCGAGCTCCCACTCACTTTCTTGTAAATACAAGCTTCGTAGCAATTTGGAACAAATCCAAAGCTCTTGATCACTTGATCAAAATGAAGGTTCCAACTCCGAGATGCTTGCTTCAGTCCATAAATGGAACGCTGAAGTTTGCACACTTTATCAGCATCCTTAGGATCGACAAAACCTTCGGGTTGCATCATATACAACTCTTCATCAATGTTGCCATTGAGGAACGTAGTATTGACATCCATCTGCCATATTTCATAATCATGAAACGCAGCAATTGCTAATAAAATCCGAATGGACTTAAACATCGCTACGGGAGAGAAGGTCTCATCGTAGTCAACACCTTGAACTTGTCGAAAACCTTTCGCGACAAGCCGTCCTTTATAGACGGTAACATTACCATCCGCGTCCGTTTTCTTCTTGAAAATCCATTTGCACTCAACGGCCTTTCGGTCGCTAGGAGGGTCCACCAAAGACCATACTTGGTTTTCGCTCATGGATCCCAATTCGGATTTCATGGCCTCTAGCCATTTCTCAGAGTCTGGGCTCATCATCGCTTCCTCATAGTTCGTAGGTTCAATGTCTTCTACCAACAAGACAGTCAAGACAGGGTTGCCGTACCACTCAGGAGGGGCACGCGACCTTGTCGACCTGCGACATTCAGTAGCAGCAGCATCCGAAGCTTCATGATCCTTGTCATTAGCTTCCTCTATTGTTGGTGCAGGCGGCACTGGAACAATTTCAGGTGTTGTGCTACTCTCCAACTCAAGAGAAGGTTCAATAACCTCATCTAGCTCTACTTTCCTCCGACTCACTTCTTTCGAGAGAAACTCCTTCTCAAGAAAGGAACCGTTCTTTGCGACAAACACTTTGCCTTCGGTTCTGTGATAGAAGGTATACCCAATAGTTTCCTTAGGGTATCCTATGCAGACGCATTTCTCCGCTTTGGGTTCGAGCTTGTCCGGCATCAACTTCTTGACGTAAGCTTCGCATCCCCAAACTTTAAGAAACGACAACTTAGGTTTAGCACCAAACCATAGTTCATACGGTGTCGTCTCAACGGATTTAGATGGTGCCCTATTTAAAGTGAATGCAGCGGTTTCTAATGCATAACCCCAAAATGATAACGGCAAATCAGTAAGAGACATCATCGACCGGACCATATCTAATAGAGTTCGATTCCGGTGTTCAGACACACCATTGTGTTGTGGTGTTCCGGGTGGCGTGAGTTGCGAAACAATTCCTCTTGCTTTAAGATGCGTGAGAAAATCATAACTCAAATATTCACCTCCACGATCGGATCGCAGAAACTTAATATTTCTGTTACGATGGTTCTCCACTTCATTCTGAAATTCCTTGAACTTTTCAAATGTTTCAGATTTATGTTTCATTAAATAGATATACCCATATCTACTTAAGTCATCGGTAAAAGTGAGAAAATAGCGATATCCACCGCGCGTCGAAACACTCATCGGTCCGCACACATCGGTATGTATGATTTCCAACAAGTCCGTTGCTCGCTCCATCATTCCGGAGAACGGGGTTTTGATCATCTTGCCCATGAGGCATGGTTCGCATGTGTCAAATGATTCAAAATCAAGAGACTCCAAAAGTCCATCAGAATGGAGTTTCTTTATGCGCTTTACACCAATATGACCTAGACGACAGTGCCACAAATAAGTAGTATTATCACTATCTACTTTGCATCTCTTAGCCTTAATGTTATGGATGTGTGTTTCATCCCTTTCGAGATTTAGAAGAAATAAACCATTCACAGCAGGTGCATGACCATAAAAGATGTTACTCATATAAATAGAACAACCATTATTCTCCGATTTAAATGAATAACCGTCTTGCAATAAACACGATCCAGAAATAATGTTCATGCTCAACGCAGGCACATAATAACATTTATTAAGGTTTAAAACTAATCCCGAAGGTAAAACTAAGGAGAGCGTGCCGACGGCCATCACATCAACTCTTGATCCGTTGCCAACGCGCATCGTCACCTCATCCCTCGCAAGCCGCCGACTATTCCGTAGCTCCTGTTTCGAGTTACAAATATTAGCAACTGAACCAGTATCAAATACCCAGGCACTACAACGAGGGCTAGTAAGGAAAACATCAATAACATGTATATCAAATATACCTTTGATGGTGCCAGCCTTCTAGTCCGCTAAGTACTTCGGACAGTTGCGCTTCTAGTGACCCTTGTCCTTGCAATAGAAGCACTCAGTGTCCGGCTTAGGACAAGACTTGAGCTTCTTCTCAGCAGGGGCAACGCGCTTGCCGCCGCCTTTCTTGAAGGGCTTCTTTGCACCCTTACCTTTCTTGAAGGAGGGCTTGTTGACCATCAACACATGATTATCCTTTTTGATGTCCACCTCCGCATCCTTCAGCTTTGCGAAGAGCTCGGTGATCGTATTAGTGGAACCAATCTGATTGTGAGTCACTACAAAACTTTTGTAGCTGGGAGGGAGTGATTGCAGAACCCTGTCAATCTTGAGCTCCTCTGAAATCTTGCAGTCCAGTTGCTCAAGGCGTTGAGTGTAGCCCGACATCTTTATGGCGTGCTCACTAACGGAACTCCCTTCCTCCATCTTGCAGTTAAAGAACTTCTCGGAGATCTCATATCTCTCAGAACGGGCCTGAGTCTGAAACATGGTTTTCAGCTCCTCGAGAATCTCAAAGGGCCCGGGATAGTCTTCAAAACGATTTTGAAGGTCCGATTCCATAGCAAACAACATGGTGCTCTTAATCACACCATAATCATCTTTGCGCGACTGATAGAAAGCTTTCTCATCAGTCGGCGCAGTTGCAGCAGGGGGGTTACCTAACGCTTTCTCAAGGACATAGTCCTTTTGACCGCCAGAGAGAATGATTCTCAGATTGCGGAACCAGTTGGTGAAGTTAGACCCATTGTTCTTAAGCTTTTCTTTCTCAGCAAAAACGTTGAAGTTGAAGTTGGACTTAGCCATGTGATCTACAATATTTGCAAGTACAAATTAGACTATGTTCATGAAACCTAGTTCAACTTTTAATCAAATTACTAGATGAACTCCCACTAAATTCAACATCCCTCAAGTTGTTTAGTGAACACGATCCAAATTCATCACACCAAATCCGATCTTCACGAGAAGAGATGTGGTTTCAATGGTGGACAATGAAGTGTCGATCATATCATTCATATAACTCATGCTTAACCTTTCGGTTCATGTGTTCTGAGGCCATGTCTGTACATGCTAGGCTCGTCAAGTCAAACCCAAGTATTTCCGCGTGCGCAAAACTGGCTTGCACCCGTTGTATGCGAGCGTAAGTCTATATCACCCGATCATCATGTGATGCTTGGACACGACGAACTTTCGCAACGGTGCATACATGGAGAGAACACAGTTTTATCTTGATCTTTAAGTGAGGAATCATCTTATAATGCTACCGTCGCGATCTAAGCATAATAAGATACATAAAAGGATAAACATCACATGCATATAACTTTATGTGACATGGTATAGCCAATCTTCGCGCAATGATCTCCATCTTGTGCGTGCCGGCATGATCTCCATCACTCCACCATGATTGCCTCCACCATGAATAGCAACTACAACTATTGCTAACTACTTAGCGATAAAGTAAAGCTATTATATGGCGTATAAGAAGTTGACTCGCAGATCATACATAATTATAAAGACAACCATATGGCTCCTGCCGGTTGTGTACTCATCGACATGTAAGTCGTGAAACATTACAAAACATGATCATCGCATACATTATACACATCACATCTTGGGCCATACCATATCACAGAAAACACTCCCTGCAAAAACAAGTTAGACGCCTCTACTTTGTTGTTGCATGTTTTACGTGGCTTATGGGAGTAGCAAGCTAAGAACGATTCTTACCTACAGAAAGCCACAACGGTGATATTATGGTTGCCAAACTCCGGTGTTAAACCCATGACAACTATAGTGAGAGAAACATGCATCCACCAGCCGCATGTGTGGAACAAGCCACACGTCTAGTGCGGAGCCGGTCTCGCGAACGACGTCGCGTAAGGTTAGCCTGGACCGCTTCAATCTCACTATCCCGCGTCATAAGAAGAACACAAACACGAGGCTTGTAACAGAAAACATCAACGCCCGCAACAACCATGTTGCGTTCTACTCGTGAATCACATCTACGCATAGATCTAACTCTGATACCACTGAAGGGTTTCGCGGCATAGTAAATCAAAATTTTCTACGGATACGAACAGAGGGAAGCCAAGATCTAATCTAGGAGATGCAAACAACGAGAGAGATTGGATTAGATCTTCATACCCTTGAAGATTCGCACAACGGAACGTTCGTCGGAACGTGGGTGATGTAGTCGTACTCGCTTCTCCTCCTCGCGATCCGATCCGATCTAGCACCGCAAGTGGCGATGCCTCCGTGAGATGCACACGTGCAGCACCTCGACGTCTCCTCCTTCCTTGGTCCAGCAAGTATGGTGGAGAGATGGGTTGGATCTACAACGCGACGACGCGATGCAATTGGTGGAGAGTTTCTGCAGCAGGGCTTCGCCTACACGCAGTCGGGAGGGAGAGAGAGAGGAGGGCAGCAGGGCGACTAGGCTTGAGGGGAAGGTGTGGGGGGTGGTGCGCCCCAGCCCTATATATATAGAGGGGTGGGCGCCAGCCCTAACCCCTCCCCCAAGCCCTAGGCCGGCGGCCAAAGGAGGGAGGAGTGGGGGGGCAAGGAAACCCCCCTTTCTAGAAGCTCCAATTAGGGTTTTCCCTTGTTTGGCCGGCTGGGCCCTATGGGGCCTTGTGCCCCTGGCCCAATGCGGCCAGGGCACTCCCTCATAGGCCTATGACCCCTCCCGACAGGTGGGACCATGTTGGTCCCCCTTCGGAAGGTTCTAGAAGCTTCCGGTACAATACCGATTAACCCGGAACAATTCCGAACTCCAAAAACTGCACTGCCTTATATGAATCTTATTCTCCGGACCATTCCGGAACCTCTCGTGATGTCCCGGATCCCATCCGAGACTCCGAACAAAAACTCATAAACCAAATATCCAATCTATCATATCCTAGCGTCGAGACACGTTAAGTGTGTGACCCTTCGGGTTCGAGAATATGCGGACATGATCTTCTATCAATAATCAACAGCGGGGTCTGGAAACCCATATTGACTCCCACACATTCATCGATGATCATATCGGATGAACCACGATGCCAGGATTCAATCAATCCCATATATATATTCCCTTCGTCTCGCGATATTTTACTTGCCCGAGATTCGATCGTCGGTACCGTCATACCAAGTTCAATCTCGTTCACAGCAAGTACTTTACTCGTTCCGTAATCCGATATCACTTTGTGATTAAGTCCTTAACCACATGCTTGCAAGCGGTGTTGATATCGATTACCGAGTGGGCCCGAAGTATATCTCTCCGACTTGGGAGGGACAAATCCCATCTCGATACATACAACCCAACAGGCACTTTCCGATCACCTGAGAGACACCTTTATGATCACCCTCTCATAGGATGACGTTTAATGACCTCAAAGCTTTCTTCCGATACCAGGGAGTTGTATTATCTCATGGTCTAAGGAATACAATATTTGACATAAGGAATGCTTCGCAAAGATGAACAGGATGACACGATCTAATTGCTTCGCTTAGTTTGGGTCTGTCCATCATATCATTCTCCCAATGATATGATCTCATTATTAATTGACAACTCATGTCCATGGTTAGAAAACCTTAACCATCATTAATCAATGAGCTAGTCCATAGAGGCGTACTAGGGACACGGTGTTATTCACAAACCACACAAGTATTAAAGTTTCCGCTTAATACAATTCTAGCATGGAATATAAACATTATCATGAACAAGAATTATAATAATAACATCTTTATTATTGCCTCTAGGGCATAATTCCAACAGTTTAAGCTAAAATGTTCCGTTAGGAGGTTGATCAACAAAGATGAACACCGTTCTGTTTCTAGCATCCCATATTTTCTCACATAACTAGATTCTAGATTTGGCTTGAGAGGCGAGGGGGCATAGAAGCATGCCAGAAATTGCAAAGTGGGAGTCTAGGGTTGCGACCAGATCTTCTGCTACAATAGTGGCAGCACACCATTTTAAAAGGTTTTTGTGTAAACGTTACACCGATGTAAGATGGCTAAGTTTTGCACATCATTCACAAGATATAGTCTATAATATATGAATTTATATATTTTGAAAGATGAAATAACGGACGAGTCCATTTCTCAAGTCCTCTTCACCTTCAATTTCCTAGAGGAGAAGCAAAATACTAGCATTCTAACCTAGTTGTTGCCAAAGAAAAGAGAACACCGGTGTTAACCTCATTATTGTCGGAGAAAACATGTTAACTGATGGGAATTAGCCTAGGACATAGTTCATTTTTTGCTTTTGCAAACAACCTTTAATTGATCCCTCGCCTTAATAAACTACTTCAAAAGCGAAAGTTTACATATTACATGATGAGAGATGATAACACCGACATTTTCTTTGGAGTTTTTAAAGCTATGAGACAAGAATGTGGAGGTCAGCGATATTTTTAGTTAAAAAGTTGTGTTAGAAGGTTGATCAACAACTACGACCACCACTGTGTTTCTACCATCCTATGTTTTCCATATGATGATGTGCAGAACTAATTTCCAATTTTGGCTATAGAGGTGATAGGGCATGGAAGCATACCGAATTGCAAAGTGGGGGTTTATTGTTTTGTGCGAATAAGACTTTGGCATTAAAAAAAATCGAACAGTATAAAGTAGCTCAACAAAAACGAAAATTACACAAAAATCCTTGAGAAGCCCTTCACCTTCAACCTCTCGACCGTGTCGACGGCGCGCCGCCGCTTACGCTCCTCCTTGAGCTGGCATGGCGTTGTTGGTTGATGATCCACAGATCCCCACAGCCAGAAGAAGTCCTCGAGGATCATACCACTCCCACAAACTCCTCTACGTTGTCATCGAGATGGGGCTAAAACCAGAAAGACCTTATTGGAAGGAACACTGCCGTCATTACCTGAGCGTCGCCCCACAAAATTTGAACCATCAAATCAGGAGAACTGAGCCCTCCCGCCGACGGGGACCTAGGTCCACCCCGGCTCCATGGCACAAAGGCCACAGAAGCGTGGCATATCGGCGGTGTCGCCGAGAGGACTCAACAAAATCCTAGCCGTCTTTGTAGGGAGGAGGAGGCCTTAACTTGTTTCTTTACAACAACTTTAATAATAAAGTGGGGTTTAGTTAGTTAGGGTTGCAACTCAATCTTCTGTTGAAATTGCGACAGTGCAGCGTTTGAAAATGTTAATTTATATATTTTTATTAAAGATATGATCGGCGGAGACGCCGTAAAATCGAGTCCATTTCTCAACTCGTCCTCGCCTTCAAGTCCTGGAGAAGCAAAATACTACTACTAGAAGCATTGCTAACCTCAGTGCTGCATTAAAAAAAAAAGAACATGTTAACCTCGTTTTTTTTTCTGACGTGAGAAACATGTTAACCTCATTGTTGGCAGAGAAAACATGTTAGCCTCATGAGGACCCTCACGCAGTCGGTCACGCGAAACGCTTGAAAACAAAAACTCATGCACGCACGCACGCACGCAGCCTGCTGGCGGTCAAGGAAAGAAACACATGCATGCATGCATCTGGTAGCATGGTGTGTATGGTCCTGGCTGATTTCGCGTAAGTTGACCTGTGTGCTGCCTCTCTGTTGGTCACCCTAACGACCTAACTTAAACAGCGCATTTACGAACAAACATGAGGCTTCGCGAGTCAAGTCACAATGCAACGACCACGGGAAGGCCAGTACTGCTTTTGTGCGGCGTACGGTGGGTGATTCGTCATCAATGACAATCCATAGTAGTAGGTAGGAGTACATTTTCCGTTACCGGTCTAGTGACTCGAATCCAATTAACTCGAATCCCGACAGCCTCAATTGTGATAGTTTTATCCAATTAACTCGAATCCCGCAGGGGGTCCCAACCGTAAACCAAAACCAGGGGTACGCAGGTAGAGCTGCACAGACTCCCCATCGGGTACGTACGTGGTCACTGCTTGTCAAATTTGGCTATTTTTTTCAGGTTGGCAGGACGGTGCATGCAGGAGAATCCACATTTCCTCTAGAGAAGCAAAAGCGCCGCCTCGGCTAGAAGGTAGCGAAGCCGCAGCCTGACGTCGCCACCGTGCGGGACCGCCGTGCGCAGCTGGCGAAGCCCGCACCGGTTTGGATTGGCTGACCGCGCCTGTCGGCCCACGCCCACCGAAAACGAACCCAGCCCGAAGTGCGGGGGGAGTAGAACAGGAGGCGCAGCCGCGCGCAGGGGAGGGAGGAAAGGGAACCCATCGTGGTTGTGGCTAGTCGCGTCGGGTTTTTTCCGCGGGGTTCCGACCGAGGCTGCGGCACGTGTGTCCAAGTCGTGTCAGTCGGCCAGGGCCGTGGGTGGATTAACGCTGACGGACGGCCGAGCGCCAGCCAGAGGAGGTTTCGTACGCTCGGCGGCGGTGCAGCGGGGAGACGGGACTGGGCGCTGCCCGCCGTAGTAGTCTGTGTCAGCGCGTGACCGGACCGGGCCTGCTCTGGCGCTCGCTCGCTCGGTCGGGTCAATGGTGTACGCCGTACGCGCTGAACGGGTCGCCACGTGTTCCGTCACCCCCCCTGGGTACGTGTACGTCGTGGTAGCGTGCTGGCCGGGCTGCGTCGGCACCGGTCGCGGGTTCGTTTACGCTAAACGGCCCCTCTTCTTAGCTTACACCATCTGCATGATGTTAGCTCAGCAGCTGATCTGCACTTACCAAATCGACGCCAGGACCAGTGCACGGTTGACGTCGACGGATCGGGCTCGCACTCCGACGGAGTACATCACTAATTTTGTCCTGGGCTTCGCCGTTACGCACGGCACTTTTTCTAAAAATAATTTTGCTATAAGAAGCCACTGATCGGTGACTGACTGTTCGGTCTTATCAGGGGCAAAATTAGATCCGTGGCAGATTGGCCCCACAATCTCAGCTTCAACTATTTGCTAAAATTTGCTATGAGTTAAATCCATTGGTAGTCCCTGAACTTGTCAAGCAAAATCAGTTGAAATACAATTTTATCGTCACTTAATATACGCGAGAGTTCATCTACGGTCGCCGGTTGCGGATGACAATGATGTATTTGCTGATGTGGCGAGATAGCGGACCCACTGCCAGATAAATTAACAGTTAGATAAATAATACCCACATATAGGGGGGCCTTTTTGCAAAACTATCATCCCCTCTCATGTATGTCTCCCTAGACCCCCACACCGACACGGGATATGTCCTCAACCCTAGTTGAAAAAATCGGAACGGCACCTGATGGCTTGTTAAGCGCGCTGGACTAGACAGAGAATCGAACCGAAAAAATTAGGATCGAATCACCGGTTTTAGCCTGAATGGGAATGAAACCGGGGCCGATTGGAATTGTGACAGGGAGACACAAAAGTAGAACCGTGTCTGACACTGGGTTAGGAACATAGCATCTAAGGGTCTTTTTTTGTAAAACAAAACACAACTAAGTGGGTCCTAGCTTGCCACCTAAGCAAATACAACTCACTGTCTGCAGCGAGTGAGTTTAGATGAACTCCCATGCGTATCCAGTGAACATAAAATTGTATGTACGATGATCAAATTGATTTTGCTCGACAAGTTTACTTACTATTGATGGATTTAACTCATTTGCTATAAGGGATCAATAATGCAAGGTGTTTAAGGGCGGTGTTTAGAAGAAAAAAAACCAATTTTTTGCCGTCTTCACATTTTTGACAAATTGATGTCCACAAAGTCAGCAGTTCTAATGCATCGGTGAGACGAGATTAGCTAGCCTGTGGGTGCCAGGCTTCTAGCTGCATTTTACGTTGTCTTTAAATTTAAATATAGATTTCTCTGCGGCTATAAATACACATACACCCTCTAATCCATAATGTGATTTAATATAACTTGCACACTTACCATGAATCCAAAGGTGTGGAGTCTTGTTGTGGGCCTAGTAGACTATGTTTCTTCGTTGAACATTGTAACGTTGATTAGACGATTGTCGTGGAAAAAGTATGTTTCGCGGAGGAGAAAACGCAGATTTCTTCATGTTATTGAATTTTCGTAGTAAGATATATCTATTTTTATGACTAGTAAAATGAATCGGAGGGAGTAGCTTTTCGAAAAGAAAACATGCAAGCACCACAGCGTCAAAAACAAAACAACCATGCATGCAGATGGGCGTGTCTATCCGTTGACCTGGACTGCTCTAACAACCTCAATTAAAGCATTCACATACTCCCTCTTAAAAGCAATAATAGAGGGAGTATCTTAAAAGCATACTTCTTCTGTCCGCAAATAACTGTACTTTTAGCTTTGTCCTAAGTCAATATTAGTAAAATTTGACTAACTTTATAGAAAAATATAGCTATAATTATAACACTAAATTGGTACCACTAGATATGTTTTTAAATCTAGTTTTATAATATATAAATTAGATATAATATATATTATTATATTTATTTATAAAGTTGGTCAAATTTGAGAAATTTTGACTTAGTCAAAAGCTAGAAGTACACTTATTTGCGGACGGAGGGAGTAAGAAATAGAAATGGCACCCCAAAAGGCCTCCCCAGCTGCTTGATGGATGGGTCTCATTTTTAGGGTTGTCGTGTGTGTGATCATTATTCACGTGTTTCGGTGTGTGTTTCCTTTTCGCCAGATTTCCTATTACTTAACCAGCCAATTCTCTTCTACTTATTTTTTTGCGGGTAATTCTCTTCTACTTAATTAATATATAGATTCAAAATTGTTTTGCCTCCAATTAAAAAAGAATGCAAACACCACAGCGTCAAAAAAAAAAATGCATTCTGATGGGCGTGTCTATCCGTTGACCAGGGCTGCTCTAACAACCTCAATTAAGGCATTCACCTACGTATACAATCTATGCTCACAGTCCCAGGTCAGAAAAAACAAGGGGAGACCATACTGTGTGCGTACTGCGTGGGCAGGTGATTCGTCATGAATTACTATCCATCCTGCAACGATATTCATTTTCCGTTCGTAGAGAAGATATAAGGGCACGTACAATGCGGTGACATTAGCCTTTTCTTATGCTCGTCATGTTGGATTTTTACTTAGTTGGAGGAGAGAGAAACAAGAGAGAGGGTTGTCTTCCCTTAGCTAAGGGATGATCTCTTAGCAATAAGAGAAGACTATTTTTCTCCATTATACCATATGCCTTCTCTTAGTCAACCAATTTTTACTAAAAATAGTTAATTCTATTAATTGTTAGAGATAGCAATAAGAGATAATGCATTGTACAAGTTATATATTGTGTCTTTTCTAAATGATGTGGAGAGCTAAGAGAAGGCATGTCTTCTCTAGCATTATACATGCCGCCCTAGCAAGCTCTATCCAAATCCCGCACGGCTCCAACTGGAGTAGTAGTAGTACTTGTGGAGATATGGATACGGGCGCCGTTTTTGGCCTTGGTAGGCGGAACGAACGAGAGAAGAGAAGAGAAGGAAATGACAGGTCCTGGAATCAAAGCACGGTGAAGCTGGCTGCCTGAAGATCCGGTTTTGCGAAGCCTCCGCCACCCATCCCACGCCACGTTACGGCATCGGGACAGCCCTACGCCCTGCCGGCGGTGCCGTGCCCGCAGCTTTGGATTCTTGGCGCCACCGTCACTCGAGTCCGTGGGCACGCGTCGGCGGAGTAGTGTACTGGTACGGAATTCACCGAGCGGGATAGTTGAAAAAAAACGCAGCCGCGCGCGCGCGCGAGAGAGATCGGGCCTGTTCGTTTTGGAAGCGCGTTTGTCAGCCTGTCGTCGGGGCCGTGAGACTGGACCCTTCACCACGGCCCACGTGTTGCCGCCCGGCCACCGTGGCGTGCGGTGCGGGGGACCTACGAACTCGCGCGGGGAAGTTTCCTACGCTACCGCTCGCGTGGCGAGTGGGAGCCGTAGAGAGGAGGGACTGCCAGTGTGGCAGGCAGCGTAGCTAGCAGGCGTTTTTATGTCACGCGTGGACTGTGCCCTAGCGCGCGACGAGACCTGGTCAGGGTCTCTGGGTACTCGTTCGTTCTATCCTGGTCACTGGGACCCGCTGGCAGGCTGCTAGGTACCGTGTGGTGTGGGGCTGGATGGCTGCTGCCGTACCGTACGTGTCCTGCCCTCCTTTGAATGTCTAGCCACCACACAGAGAGAGAGAGAATGCTTTTACTATAGTACTAGTACGTATCACTGTTGGGAGCGGCCACTGCACAGTGTGCTGCAAGCGTGCGTCTAGATTAATCTCTGCTTGGATTAAGCTCCGCTAAACACCACTAGTTCGTTGAACAAATCCCCGCACATAGTATTACTGAATCTACAGCCAATGTCATGGCTGACGCCGACGGCTCTAGCTCACGGCTTTTGACTCCAGCAGACAAGCTCGTAATAATGAATTACCAGTGCTTTCCACGCTAACTTTAAAAAAAATGTGTGTTTGTCATGTGGTGCCCTGGGAGCGAGGCGTTGGTATTGCAACTCCTCACCAGATCGCCAGTGAGCAACATCACAGGAGGTAGGGTTAGAGAGATTTGAGCTTTTTTCTGAAGCTTCGATGGCCTTATCCTCTTGCCATCCATTTTTTATAGAAAAACGTACAATTTACATATTAGCCCTCCTACCTTCCTAATATATGGCCAAGGTTCTCCAACACTCCCCCTCAAGATGGGGAAAATATATCAATTAGCCCCATCTTGTCACAAATTCTCATAAAAGACACAACACTAACTCCTTTGGTTAATACATCAGCTAGCTGATCTGCAGATTTAACAAAGCTAACCCGAAGTGCCCCCTCATCCAGTTTCTCCTTAATGAAATGCCTATCAATTCCAATATACTTTGTTCTATCATGATGGACTGGGTTGTTGACTATATTAATAGTAGCTTAATTATCACAGTAGAGATCAAGAGGTGCATCATCATACAAGTGAAGTTCAGTCAACAATATCCTCAACCACATCAGCTCACATAATCCTGACGCCATTGATCTAAATTCTGCCTCTGCCGTGGATCGAGCAACAACACTTTGTTTCTTGCTCCTCCAACTAACGAGGTTGCCGCCAACAAATACATAGTAGCTTGATGTTGACCTTCTGTCATCTAAACATCCAGCCCAGTCAGCATCTGTGTATCCCTCTATTCTCATGTGCCCATGATTAGAAAAGAGAATCCCCTTCCCAGGACAACCTTTAAGATATCGCAATATTCTTTTTATGGCATCCAAATGACCAGACCGGGGATCATGCATATATCGTCTTACAACACTAACGGCATATGCAATATCTGGCCTCGTGTGTGATAAGTAAATTAAACGACCAACTAATCTCTGATATTGATACTTGTCTACTAGATCACCCGAGTCTGATAGAATATGATCATTCTGCTCAATTGGTGTTGCCACTGGTTTACATCCTGTCATTCCTGTCTCATTAAGCAAGTCAAGCACATATTTTCTTTGTGAAAGGTAAATACCTTGTGCCCCGTATGCCACCTCAATTCCTAAGAAGTAGTGAAGACAACCTAGGTCCTTGACTTCAAATATTCTTGCCAATGTACTCTTCAAGCGCCATATTTCCTCATCATCATCCCCTGTAATTACTATGTCATCAACATACACCACAAGTATAGCAATCTTATCATTTTGTACCTTAAAAAATAGAGTGGTGATCAGCATTGCTTTGTCGATATCCCAAAGAGCAAATTTCCTGTCACATCCCAAATTTTAGAATTGGTTCTGCATATCATTCATGGCATTGCATCATAATCATCCGTGCAAAATTTTCGATCGAAATGATTCGGCAAAACACTACTTTCAAAACCCTATCTTGTTTTGCTATAGTGCTCATACGAGAGGGTATACTAGGACTTATGTTTTCCACCCTTGTAAACTATTGGAATTAAATACCACATGATCCTAGGTTGATCTCCTAGTTTTTACAAAAATTTAGGAACGAGTTTCGTCCAATTCGGAGTTCGTATGAAGAAGTTACGGTGGAAAAACTAAAACAGAAATTAGAAAAAGAAAAGAACAAAAAAAGGGGAGCAGCGCAGCCGCGCCAGCCTGCTGGGCCGCGTCGGCCCAGCCAGCGCCCTGCCAGCCCGCGCGCGCGCAGCAGCACACCGCCCGCGCGGCAGGAAGCTACCTGCCGCCGCCCCGCGCCCGGTCACCGACAGGTGGGGCCCACCTATCGGCGCCGACTTCGCCGCCGCCTGCCGCGTCCGGCACGGACTCCAACCGCCGCCGCCGAATCCGGGGAGGACAACGCGTGGACCCCTCTTAGCCCGCACGCGCCCCTGCCTCTCCCGACCCCGCCGCCACTCCCGCATCGTGCCGCCGCCTCCCGCATCGCGAGCCGCCGCCGTCGCCCTCCGATTCCGCCGCCTCGCGCCGCCGGGTAAGCGTCGCTGCCGCCCTCTCCTTCCCCTCGCCCCGCAATGCGCCTCCCCGCCGCGCGCCCTTCCCCCGCGAGCCCGCGAGCCCCTGACCCCCCTCCTCTTCTCTCCCCGCAGGTCGTCGCCGCCGCCACACCGCCGGAGCCGCAGCCGCCGCCGACCGCCCCGCGTGCAGCCGCCTCTCCTCCGTGTCGACGCCGACGACCCCGCCGCCGCACCGACCGCCCACCGCCGCCAGGAGACCCCGCCGCCGCCGGAGAACCACGCCGCCGTCGTCGGTGAGCACCACCCCGCCGCCTTGCTCCCTGGCCGCACGATCTGCCGCGAACGACCCAGATCGGCCGTTGACCGGTCAGCTCAGGCGCTGACTGGTCAACCGCCTAGTCAGCACCCAGTCAGCCGCCACGTGGGCCAGTCAACAGTCAAAGTTGACTGGGTATTTTCCTTAATTGAATTAAATGGCAGAAACTTGTATAAACTTGTAAATTGCGTAGAAACTAATCTACTGGACCAAAAATTGCAAATAAAATATGTTTAGATGCAGTAAGTCGTGTAGAATCTTGCTGTACCATTGTTTTACACTTTTGCAGCAAGATTTTGTCCAGATCAATTAAAAGAATTAATGGCTTTTTCGGAGTAATTAATTCGTAGAAAAAGATCTGTAACTCCAAAAATTGCAAATAATATGTCCCTTGATTCAGTAGAACAAGGAAAATCTCAAAGTGAATTAAAAGGATAGGCTTACAGTAAAAACTTTTGCAGAAACTATTTTGAGGCTTTCTATAGTATTTTAATTACTCAGGGAGTTTTATAATCCCTTTTTGAGAAATTCCAATTGGTACTATTCCTAATTAGCAATGTCTATACAGTAGATTTTTCCCAAGATTTTACAAACAATATGTTTTCAGTAGTGAATTATTTGGTTTCTAGCTCTAGTTTTGAGCATTATAAATTGCATAATAGTTTTCCTTGCGCTAAAATTATTTTCCATGCATGCATTCAGTAGCTTCACTGAATAGGATTATGTGGTGCTGCTGTAGCATCAATCCACTTGTCATGCATGCATTCTTGCATCATCTTTGCTTGCATATGCTTGTGGATGGTTTGTTTATGAATACAATTGTATCGTGTAGATTGTGACGAGTGCAACGCTTGCTCGTGTGTGGATTGTTCTTCCGACCGCTACAACCAAGGCAAGTAGGTGCTACTTTGTTCATGATATTGTCCTACTATTTTCAATGCATTGTCGTGTATTTTGTAGATGCATGTGTAGGATGATACTATCGCTATGCTATGTCCTATTATGTGGTAGGGCTTTCCTTATAGATGAACCATCATTGGTAGATGTGCTTAGCCATGCTATGATGAACGAGGGCTGGGTTACATCACTGAAAGTTGTTTTCTAAATGTGTTGGTTTGCGAAAACTAAAAACAACTTAATCAATGAATCTCTTGGGTGTGATGGGATTGATAAATTTTGGTGGTATCATTGCGGAAAGGCACCCAGGTATCAAGAGAAAATGATTGGCTTCTTTATTTTGTAGCTTACGTGTACAACCATGTGCCAATAATGAAATGGGCGGTTGGTTGGACTTAGTAGGTTGTGGTAACTCGAACCCGCGTATCCAGAGATGTAGAATTTTGGTACGTTGGACCGGTGCGCATCGGGATTGGGGAGCTACTTCCCGAACAGTCTCTTCTTGGACTTCTCCCTATCATCACCCAAAATGAGAGTGATGGTACGAGCTGGGCTGGCCAAGTCACATGGGTAAAGTGTACTAACCCCTGCAGGGTGTATAATCTAATCGATTAGCCGTGTCCCCGGTTATGGACGTCTGAGTTGCTTGATATTGATTCCATGACATGTTTCTCGCTCATTCCAATTTCATAATTGCTTTAATGTTGTTGGGTTAACTTAATTGGGATCTTTTCAAAGAAAATCAAAAACTGTTTATGAAAGTAGGACAAAGGTAGTTGCAAATGCAAGCTAGCCACAGCTCCACTTGCCATATATGCATGTAGATGTTAGTATTATCGTCTCCTTTACTAGCTCTACTTGCCATACATTCCATGTATTGACCCTTCGGGGCTGCTACGTTTCATGTTGCAGGATATTCTGATTCCGAGTAATCGATATAGGCCACGGTACTCCACTCGGCACTTGTTCACTTGTGGGCAATTTGAAGAATGGAGGATTTGCTTTATTTATGTTGCTACCTGAATAATTTGAGCTAGCCTTGAGCCAAGCTTTTATTGTAATAATGGTACTCTGGATCTTCGTTATTTATGATACACGGATATTTTGCTATGTTATTCATCTTATTCTATTGTGGGCCAATGAACCGATCCAGGGATTGGCATGTCACATAGAAGCCACGGTCTTTTCAGAACCGTGGTCTTACAAGATGGTATCAGAGCCCGTGTGTCGACTGTAGGATCGTGACCTAGGATTAGATTAGGAAGCCATAGAATTATTAAAGCTTATATTAACTTTGTCTTTCATCTTATGCCTTTCACTCTCGTAAATTCTTACCATATGCTATTCTCACACTTTCCTCTTTTAAATTGATAGATGGGAGAAGTCAGGACTGAGTATGCAACCATGGAGTCACCAAGGACCTTTGCAAGACAGTTAGCACAACTCTCGCAGTCATTGGGATTGCCATTGCCCATGTTCAAGGGAAGAAGGCTGTACACCTATGGATATGGTGAGGATGCATGGGAGATCACCACCTTCATATTCAGGGATGCCGCCTTGCCAAACCCTGTGCATCTGATCTACACCAAGACATACTGCAACTAGGGACTTGGAATTAACTTGGCCATACATGAAGCCCTGTCTCGCCAGTGCCATCATGTCCGACACCTACTGCCAGCAGATTCACCCTACCGTGACTATGGGAGGCGTGATGAAGATGGGAACATTGTGGTTACCCCGGGCGACAGGAACAACATGCCGCCCCGTCGGAGGCACATAGAGGACATGGAAAGGGAGAATGGAGCCCTAGCTGAGAAAGTGATGATGGTAAAGGAGATTGCAGACTTTGCCAGCAATGGTATGGTGGTCCAAGGACAGGAGATTGACACCTTGCATGAAGCTATGGGAGTTCTGGAAAATGCCCTGGTAGGCAGAGATGCAACCATAGCTCATCTTCATGGAACTGTGCAGGAAAACACCCAGAACATACAACAGTTGCAAGGGACCGTCCAGGAAAGGGATCAAACTATTGAAGCTATGGCAGCCTAGATTGCCGCACTCCAAGCACAACTGAATCCACCCTCTGATGATGACAATGGAGATGGTGGCAACAATGATGATGATGATGACAATGGGAACGATGATGATGATGAGGACGAGGATGATGATGATGGAGACGATGATGGTGGAGGAGATGAAGTTTTTGCAGTTGCAGCAGAGAGTGAAGAAGAAGAGGAGGATCCAAAAGAGGTGGAGTTTGAGATTTCAAGTGATGACTCAGGAGAGGTGTACACTCCGCCGCCATGGTTGGTTCGTGGACAGAAACGCCAACGCATGAGTGCCAGGACCTACCGCAACCTCTTCAAGAAGTAGATAGAAGTCCACCAATTATTCTTCGTTAGGTAAAATCGTTAGGATTAGTGTCGATCGATGTAAGACTTAATTACTGTTAGATTAAGAGTGTTTAGTTGCTTATTTGTGTACTCCAATATCCCAGGATTTATTTGTACGAATTTTATGGAAGAGTTATGGCAAGTTTGGTTAATATTTGTGTATTCCTGCTGTAGTTTTCTGCTGATACAACAGTACTGTACGATTTTTCATATTTTACTTGTATCTGGGAAAAATCTGAAAAAAATAGGGCTGGTGCGAAACTCTCTGTACTGTATGTGCAAAAATCAGCATAAATTCCTGACGAGTTTAAGTCAGGCAGAAAAATTCGTGAACACTGCTGGACTGTTCTGGCAGATTGCTGATTTAATGCTTTGTTGATCAACTGTTTATATAACCATTGCCAACTCTTCTAAAACTATTTCAATAGATATATACTGCTAGGATAACCCCTGGGATGTTGCTGGATCACTTGTTTGTTGATGTGTTGCGTGCTTGAGATTGTCTGCTATTGTTTGTTGTTGTTTGATCATAATGCATGGTAGAATCTTGTTTTCGTAGTTGATTCTTTCTAAGCTTACCTGTGCTGAACCGCAGATGCCTCCCCGCCGTCAACCCACTGAGTTGGAGCAGCTCATGGCAGCTCAGGCACAGCTGACCCAAGTTATGACCCAGTTCATGGAAGCTCAGAACAACAACAACAACAACAACAACAACAATGGGAACAACCAGCCTCACGGAGATGCTCTCACCAGGTTTCTGAGGCTAAGGCCAGCTAAGTTCTCTACTGCAACGGAACCAATGGTTGCTCTTGACTAGTTGCGTTCAGTCAACAAGGATCTGGTAACTGTTGGATGCACTGATGCTGAGAAGGTGAGGTTTGCCGCTCACCTACTGGAGGGACCAGCCGCTTCTTGGTGGGACACTTTTCAGATCACCCACCCGCTGGACAACGTGACCTGGGCAATGTTTGAGGAAGGTTTCAGGACCAACCACGTGTCTTCAGGAGTTCTGAGCCTGAAGAGGAAGGAGTTTCGCAACTTGCGCTAAACCAACCGCATCGTGGCTGAGTACATTGAGGAGTTCAACAACTTGTCCCGTTATGCACCTGAGGATGTTGCAAAAAGGAGGGAGAGATTCCTGGATGGCCTCAGTGATGAGCTTTCAGTGCAGCTACTGGTGGTTTATTGCCCCACTTTTCAGGAGCTTATGGACAAGGCCAGAATCTTGGAAGGGAAGCACAAGCAGGTGGAAAACCGCAAGAGAAAGAGCAGCAATCACCATTCTGGTTCTCACCACAAGTCTCGCACTTCTTATGATGGATACTCCAAGCATGGAGGGAGTGACCATGGGCACCATGGGAGCCGTGACCACCACCACCATGGAGGCGATGGACATCGCCATGACAACCACAAGAGCAGCCACCACAACCACAAGGGAGGACACTCTCACCATTCTGGAGGACACGGTGGACATGACCGCAACCGTGATCGCAGCTTTGTGAAGAAGGATCTGAGTGAGGTGACATGCTTCAAGTGTGGTCAGAAGGGACATTATGCAGACAACTGTCCGGAGAAGAAGGTGCTGAAGCCAACCAACAACCAGAAGGCCACAGTGAACCACATGAATGTGGAGGAGATCCCAGATGAGCCTGACCTTGTGATTGGTAAGTTTCCAATCAATGCTCACCCTGCACTTATACTTTTCGATACTGGTGCATCGCATTCATTCATATCAAGGGCATTTGTGGATAAGTATAAGTTACCTACTGAGTCTATGAAAGAGTCTATTAGAGTAAGCTCGCCTGGAGGAGATATGATAGCTAGCGCGGGATGTCGCGACTTAACTGTGAGGATTGGAGCACATAATTTCATTGCACATCTAGTAGTGTTGGAATCACAAGGGTTAGATGTTATTCTGGGTATGGATTGGATGTCTATGCATGGGGGACACATAGATTGTGCACAGCGAGCTGTTTCACTCAAAACCCCGGATGGTAAGAGAATTAGGTTCAAGTCGGCTGTGCGACCGGGAAGGTGTAAGCTGAATTCTCTTAAGGGGGTTAGCATGGATAATGTGCCTGTGATTAAGGGTTACCCTGATGTGTTTCTGGAAGAACTGCCAGGGATGCCACCTGACAGGGAAGTGGAGTTTCTCATCGACCTGATGCCGGGAACAGGACCTATAGCAAAGAGACCATATAAGATGGATGTGGATGAGCTGAAGGAATTGAAGAAGCAGCTGAAAGAGAAGTTGGACAAGGGATTCATTCAGCCTAGTTTGTCATCATGGGGTGCACCTGTTTTTTTTGTGGATAAGAAAGACAGCAGCAAGAGATTAGTGGTGGACTATCGCTCGCTGAATGAGGTGACCATCAAGAACAAATACCCCCTGCCGAACATAAATGATTTGTTTGATCAACTGGAAGGAGCTAAGGTGTTTAGCAAGATTGATCTGCGATCAGGCTACTTCCAATTGAAGATCCGGGAGGAGGACATACCAAAAACCGCTTTCACTACTAGGTATGGTTTATATGAGTATACAGTTATGTCTTTTGGACTAACGAATGCCCCGGCATATTTCATGACCACGATGAACAAGGTATTCATGGAGTACTTGGACAAGTTCGTGGTGGTATTTATTGATGACATACTGATATATTCCAAGGATGATGCTGAACATGAGAAACATCTGCGACTGATTATGGAGAAGCTGAGGGAACACAAGCTGTATGCCAAATTCAGCAAGTGTGAATTCTGGCTTAACACTGTTGGGTTTCTTGGACACGTGGTGTCAGGAGAAGGAGTCGCTGTTGATCCAAGCAAAGTGACTGCAGTAACTGAGTGGGAAGCGCCCAAGAATGCGGGAGAGATTCGAAGCTTTTTGGGACTTGCTGGATATTACAGGAGGTTCATTGAAAACTTCTCCAAGATTGCTAAGCCGATGACAGAACTTCTGAAGAAGGAGAGGAAGTTTGATTGGACGGATGTGTGTGAAGCCAGCTTTTAGGAACTGAAGCGTCGACTAGTGACCGCACCTGTTCTGTGTTTACCAGACCTTCAGAAGGATTTCCAAGTGTACTGTGATGCTTCTCGACAGGGACTTGGGAGTGTGCTGATGCAAGATGGGAGAGTGGTGTCATATGCCTCGCGGCAACTTAAACACCATGAGCGGAATTACCCCACACACGACTTGGAGTTAGCGTCAGTGGTTCATGCGCTCAAGGTATGGAGACACTACTTGATGGGGAAACACCGTGATGTGTACACCGACCACAAGAGCCTGAAGTACATATTTACACAGAAGGAACTGAACATGAGGCAAAGGAGATGGTTGGAACTTATCAAGGACTATGATATGAATCTGCAATACCACCCAGGAAAGGCCAATGTAGTAGCAAATGCTCTGAGCCGGAAGGTTTACGCCAATGGATTGACTGTTGGGGAATTGCCCGAGGATTTGTGCAAGCAATTCAAGGACCTTAGACTAGAGGTAGTGTTTGAAGGATATTTGGCAGCAATGGAAGTCCAACCAACGCTACAAGACAGAATCAGGAAGGCTCAAGTGGGAGACAAAGAGATTGATGAAGTAAAGGAAAAGATGAAGGAGGATCGAGCAAGGGAATTCCGCGAGGATGAGCAAGGAACTTTGTGGTATGGAGATCGTTTGTGCGTCCCCAACGATCCAGAGATAAGGAAGTTGATTCTGCAGGAAGCTCATGACTCGCCGTATTCCATACATCCGGGCAATACGAAGATGTATATGGACCTAGAGGACAGATTCTGGTGGAACAACATGAAGGGAGACATCGCTGAGCATATTGCCCTATGTGATGTATGTAGCCGAGTGAAGGCGGAACACTAGAAGCCGGCAGGACTGCTACAACCATTGCCCGTGCCGGATTGGAAGTGGGATAGAGTGAGAATGGATTTTATCACAGGATTGCCTAGGACCAGGTCAGGATATGACTCCATTTGGGTAGTGGTCGACCATTTGACCAAGGTAGCCCACTTTATACCGGTGAATACGACCTATACGAGTGCAAAGTTGGCCAAGATCTACATGGACAGAATTGTGTGCCTACATGGAGTTCCTAAGAGTATTGTATCTGATAGAGGCACCCAATTTACCTCACACTTCTGGCGCCAGCTGCACGAGTCACTTGGGACTAGGCTGGAGTTTAGCACAACGTTTCACCCACAGACTGATGGACAGACCGAGAGGGTGAGTCAGATTTTGGAGGACATGCTAAGAGCTTGCGCTTTGGCTCATGGTTCTAGTTGGGATGAGAATCTGCCGTATGCTGAGTTTTCCTACAACAACAGCTATCAGACCAGCATCAAGACGTCACCGTTCGATGTGCTGTATGGGAAACGGTGCCGAACACCATTGCTATGGGATGGAGTAGGAGAACGTCAGTTGTTTGGACCTGATTTGATCAAGGACGCTGAGGAGAAGGTCGCCTTGATTAGGGACAGACTGAAGGTAGCACAATCAAGGTAGAAGAGCTACGCTGACGCCAAACGCATGGAAGTGGTGTATGAGATAGGTGATAGAGCATACCTCAGAGTGTCGCCACTTCGTGGAATCAAAAGATTTGGAATCAAGGGTAAGCTGGCACCTCGGTTTATTGGACCATATCGGGTCTTAGCACGCAAAGGAGAAGTTGCTTATCAGTTGGAGTTGCCAGAGGCTCTGTCCGCTGTTCACAATGCGTTCCACGTATCCTAGCTGAAGAAGTGCCATCCGGAGATGGTGGATACACCATTGAGAGACATTGTGCCATTAGAGGAGGTTCAGCTTGTGAATGACTTGACCTATAAGGAGAAGCCGGTCAAGATTCTGGAGACAGCGGAGAGGATTACCCGTACCAAGACGATCAGATTTTGCAAGGTGCAATGGAGCCACCACACCGAAGAGGAAGCCACTTGGGAGCGTGAGGATGACATCCGAGAGGACTACCCACACCTATTTGCTAGCCGCGCCGAATCTCGGAGACGAGATTCATCTTAAGGGGGTTAGTCTTGTGACATCCCAAATTTTAGAATTGGTTCTGCATATCATTCATGGCATTGCATCATAATCATCCGTGCAAAATTTTTGATCGAAATGATTCGGCAAAACACTACTTTCAAAACCCTATCTTGTTTTGCTATAGTGCTCATACGAGAGGGTATACTAGGACTTATGTTTTCCACCCTTGTAAACTAGTGGAATTAAATACCACATGATCCTAGGTTGATCTCCTAGTTTTTACAAAAATTTAGGAACGAGTTTCGCCCAATTCGGAGTTCGTATGAAGAAGTTACGGTGGAAAAACTAAAACAGAAATTAGAAAAAGAAAAGAACAAAAAAAAGGGGAGCAGCGCAGCCGCGCCAGCCTGCTGGGTCGCGTCGGCCCAGCCAGCGCCCTGCCAGCCTGCGCGCGCGCGCAGCAGCATACCGCCCGCGCGGCAGGAAGCTACCTGCCGTCGTCCCGCGCCCGGCCACCGACAGGTGGGGCCCACCTGTCGGCGCCGACTTCGCCGCCGCCTGCCGCGTCCGGCACGGACTCCAACCGCCGCCGCCGAATCCGGGAAGGACACCGCGTGGACCCCCTCTTAGCCCGCACGTGCCCCTGCCTCTCCCGACCCCGCCGCCACTCCCGCATCGCGCCGCCGCCTCCCGCATCTCGAGCCGCCGCCGCCCTCCGATTCCTGTAGGGGTTCGTAGCATGGAAAACAAAAAAATTCTACCGCATGAACACACAATCAAGATCTAATCTATGATCAAGCCAAGATCTATCTACTAGATTGTAGCAACGAGTCAATAGAGTACTAACCCTCGAAGATCCAAAGCGGTTAACGAGAGCAGATTCTCGTGGATGATGTAGTCGTACACTTCCGATCTCAAGATCGCGTAGACAATCCTTCCGGCGCTGCGTTCCGGCAGCGCTTCCGCAGTCGGTTACACGTTCGGTACTCGATGAAGACCTTCCTCTCCCTTGTTCTAGCAGGCAACGGAGGTTGTAGCACTCTCCTCGCGATTCCGGCAGCACGACGGCGTGGTACCGGAAGTAGAGGGGAGATCTCGCAGGGCTTCCCCTTAAGCTGGAGCGAGTATGGTGGACTATGAGAGAGCCCTCGGTGTTCTAGGGTTTAGACACACCAAGGAGGGGTGCTAGGGCCGGAGGCTAGGGCTTGTAGGTGCCCAAGTCGGCGGCTAGGGGAGAAACCCTAGGCGGCGGCTATGGTGGGCGGCGGCTAGGGTTAGGTTTAGAGGGGGCAATCTTGTGTACTAGGAGGGGAGCCCTGCCCCTCCTCTTATAGGAGGGAGGCGCCGGCCAAGGGGAGGGGAATCCCTCCCCAACTCGGTTCCCAAGTGGTCCGGCGGTGGAGGAGGGACTCCTTCCCAACTCGGTTTCCCACTTCCCCTCCACTTTCCAAAATAGCCGTTTGACATCTCAAATTGGCGTTTGACTTTTCAAACTAGGATTTGATTAAACCCTTTATTTTGTTCAACGATGACACCTAGTACATGATGCAATCATTACAACTTGGTATGACACATTCATGTACCATTCCCCTCCGGAGTGCCGGACATTCCGGAACCTTCTAGAACATTCCCGATGAAAACACCGGAACCATTCTCCAACCCCGAAACAGGACTTTCCTTATATGAATCATATTCTCCGGACCATTCCGGATCTCCTCGTGATATCTCGGATCCCATCCGAGACTCCGAACAACATTTGGTCTCTTACTCATCATTCCATAACTACTCAACAACATTGAATCCTTAAGTGTGTCTCCCTATGGTTCGTGAATTATGCGGACATGACCGAGACACTTCTCCGATCAATAACCAATAGAGGAATCTAGAAATTCATATGGCTCCCACATATTTCTACGATTACTTTGCGATCGAATGAACCACTTACATACGATACCAATTTCCTTTTGTCTCACGATAGTTTACTTATCCGAGGTTTTGATCGTCGGTATCTCTGCATACCTAGTTCAACCTCGTTACCGATAAGTACTCTTTTCTCGTTCCCGTGATATGTGATCCCTTGTGAGCCAGTCACATGCTTGCAAGCTAATTGGATGACATTTCACCGAGAGGGCCCAGAGTATATCTATCCATCATATGGATGGACAAATCCCACTCTTGATCCATGTGTTTCAACCAATACTTTCCGAACACTCAATGCCACCTTTATAGCCACCCAGTTACGGTGTGGTGTTTGATGTCATCAAAGCATCCATCCGGTAAAGGTGATATGCATGATCTCATGGTCGAAAGAATTAGGTTACTATGTATCAGAAAGCATATAGCAATTGAACTATTTAAAATGACTTGATCTTTATGCTACACTTATCTATAGGAGAATGGCCATCACATCCTCCTCCTAATGATATGACCCTGTTGTTAATAACATCTCTATGTTCATGATCAGGAAACCATGATCATATATTAACCAACAAGCTAGTTTAACAAGAGGCTTTACTAGGGACTCTTTTATGTTTACAAATCACACAAGTATTAATGTTTCCGGTTAATACAATTATAGCATGGTATGTAAACATTTATCATAAGTATGAAGATATGATAATAACCACTTTATTATTGCCTCTTGGGCATATCTCCAACAGTCTTCCACTTGCACTAGAGTGCCCAAGAGGCAATATTAAAGTGGTTATTATCATATCTTCATACTTATGATAAATGTTTACATACCATGCTATAATTGTATTAACCGGAAACATTAATACTTGTGTGATTTGTAAACATAAAAGAGTCCCTAGTAAAGCCTCTTGTTAAACTAGCTTGTTGGTTAATATATGATCATGGTTTCCTGATCATGAACATAGAGATGTTATTAACAACAGGGTCATATCATTAGGAGAATGATGTGATGGACATACTCCTATAGTTAAGCGTAGCATAAAGATCAAGTCATTTAATATAGTTCATTTGCTATAAGCTTTCTGATACATAGTAACCTAATTCCTTCGACCATGAGATCATGCATATCACCTTTTCCGGAAGGATGCTTTGATGACATCAAACACCACACCATAACAGGGTGGCTATAAAGGTGGCATTGAGTGTTCAGAAAGTATTGGTTGAGACACATGGATCAAGAGTGGGATTTGTCCATCCATATGACGGATAGATATACTCTGGGCCCTCTCGGTGGAATGTCATCCAATTAGCTTGCAAGCATGTGACTATCTCACAAGGGATCACATACCACGGGAACGAGAAAAGAGTACTTATCGGTAACGAGGTTGAACTAGGTATGCAGAGATACCGACGATCATAACCTCGGATAAGTAAAATATCGTGAGACAAAAGGGGAAATTGGTATCGTATGTAAGTGGTTCATTCGGTCGCAAAGTAATCGTAGAAATATGTGGGAGCCATATGAATTTCCAGATTCCTCTATTGGTTATTGATCGGAGAAGTGTCTCGATCATGTCCGCATAATTCACGAACCATAGGGAGACACACTTAAGGATTCGATGTTGTCGAGTAGTTATGGAATGATGAGTAAGAGACCGAATGTTGTTCGGAGTCTCGAATGGGATCCGGGATATCACGAGGAGATCCGGAATGGTCCGAAGAATAAGATTCATATAAGGAAAGTCCTGTTTCGGGGTTGGAGAATGGTTCCGGTGTTTTCAGCAGGAATGTTCTAGAAGGTTCTGGAATGTCCGGCACTCCGGAGGGGAAGGGTACATGAATGTGTTATATCAAGTTGGTATGATTGCATTATGTTCTAGGTGTCATCGCTGTACCAAATAGAGGGTTTATTCAAATCCTAGTTTGAAAAGTCAAACGGCTAGTTTGAAAAGTCAAACGGCTAGTTTTGGGAAAGAGGAGAAGGAGTTCCTCCTCCCACCGCTGGCCCACCTTGGGTCCGAGTTGGGGAGGGACTCCCCTCCCCAGGCGCGCCTCCCTCCACCTATAAAAGGAGGGGCAGGGCTCCCCTCCTAGACACACAAGTTGCCTCCCTCTAAACCTAAACCCTAGCCACATCCTAGGGATTTCTCCCAAGCCGCCGAGTTAGAGCTTCTAATTGCCCTAGCCGCCGATTTAGCCCCTTCTAATTGGTGTGTCTAAAACCTAGATCACCAAGGCTCTCTCATAGTCCACCATACTCGCTCCGGCTTAAGGCGAAGCCCTGCGAGATCTCCCCTCTACTTCTGGTACCACGCCGTCGTGCTGCCGGAATCGCGAGGAGAGTGCTACAACCTCCGCTGCCTGCTGGAACAAGGGAGAGGAAGGTCTTCGTCGAGTACCGAACGTGCGACCGATTGCGGAAGCGCTGCCGGAACGTAGCGCCGGAAGGATCGTCTACGCGATCTTGAGATCGGCAAGTGTACGACTACATCACCCACGATAATCTGCTCTCGTTAACCGCTTTGGAATCTTTGAGGGTGAGTTCCTCTATCGACTCGTTGCTACAATCTAGTAGATAGATCTTGGCTTGATCATAGATTAGATCTTGATTGTGTGTTCATGCGGTAGAATTTTTTTGTTTTCCATGCTACGAACCCCTACAATAATCTAGTTTCAAACCTTTGTGTATTCAACACCTATGGCTTACCGGTGTTGTAAGTACACGTTTGCTAGTGGTCAACTGATCTCCGGATCTGACACTTCCAGGTCCTTGTGTAATTGCATGTCTTTGCGTCTCTACGCATCACTCATTCTTTAATGAGATGGCTTTGTATAAATTTGGTCCTTTGGTGAGACCTTTAGTTCTTTGGGGTTAAAACATGTTGATAATATTGTCGTCCAATATATCTTCATAGTATTATCCCGCTGTGAACTACACCTAGTTTGATAACAAACTATTTGACCCAAATGCCCTCTTTAGCTGCTATAATAGCAGTCATATACTTAGCCTTTTGTTGTAGTATCTGTCACAATGTCTTAACTTTGGAACTCATCCAAATCCATTATGGAACTTACTTTCCATCATATTGTGCCATCCTTAGTTTAGACTGAGATAAACTTAATTTGTACTTTGTGACAAAACTAGTTGTAATTCATTTACAATGAACTAACCATCTATTTGCCACTTCTACAAAATAATATATTCTTATTTCTTTTACAATATCATAAGAATATCTTTACTATTGTCCAATAATCATCTTATGAATCATTCTGGTATACGCTCATAACATTTAGAGCATAGGACATATCTGGATTTGTACACATCACAGCATGATTGATAAAATACTCTTTGTGATTTCACACATCAAGTATCAATCTATACATGAATCTTTGTTTCACTTACCAAGTGTCAATACACTTGAATATATCATCAACATTGAACTCATTCAATCCTTTATGTGTTACAAGAACCTTTCTTGTAGTTTCTATATTGAACTCATTCAATATATCATCTATGTACTTTCGGCACAACCATATTGGCGTCTATTATTGCCAAATATTTGGGTTTTGCCTAAGTCTTTCATCGGGATGAAATTCTTAATATGTGTTAATAAAAGATACATCATTTCCAATCAACAATATGTCCTCCACATAATGTATTAGAAATATGTCTTAGCGCTCCCACTTAATTTCTTGCAAATGCAAGCATCTTCATCATCTCCGATGAAATTAAACTCTTTTAACAGTTTCATCATAGTGAAGATTCCAACTCCGCAATGCTTACTTCAACCATGGAAGTATGCATATGCTTTTAGCATCCTTTGAATTAACAAAACTTTTGCAGAAACTATTTAGAGGCTTTCTACAGTATTTTAATTACTCAGGGAGTTTTATAATCCCTTTTTGAGAAATTCCAATTGGTACTGTTCCTAATTAGTAATGTCTATACAGTAGATTTTTTCCAAGATTTTAAAAACAGTATGTTTTCAGTAGTGAATTATTTGGTTTCTAGCTCTAGTTTTGAGCATTATAAATTGCATAATAGTTTTCCTTGCGCTAAAATTATTTTCCATGCATGCATTCAGTAGCTTTACTGAATAGGATTATGTGGTGCTGCTATAACATCAATCCACTTGTCATGCATGCATTCTTAATCATATTTGCTTGCATATGCTTGTGGATGGTTTGTTTATGAATGAAATTGTATTGTGTAGATTGTGACGAGTGCAACGCTTGCTCGTGTGTGGATTGTTCTTCCGACCGCTACAACCAAGGCAAGTAGATGCTACTTTGTTCATGATATTGTCCTACTATTTTCAATGCATTGTCGTGTATTTTGTAGATGCATGTGTAGGATGATACTATCGCTATGCTATGTCCTATTATGTGGTAGGGCTTTCCTTGTAGATGAACCATCGTTGGTAGATGTGCTTAGCCATGCTATGATGAACGAGGGCTGGGTTACATCACTGAAAGTTGTTTTCTAAATGTGTTGGTTTGCAAAAACTAAAAACAACTTAATCAATGAATCTCCTAGGTGTGATGGGATTGATAAATTTTGGTGGTATCATTGCGGAAAGGCACCCAGGTATCAAGAGAAAATGATTGGCTTCTTTATTTTGTAGCTTACGTGTACAACCATGTGCCAATAATGAAATGGGCGGTTGGTTGGACTTAGTAGGTTGTGGTAACTCGAACCCGCGTATCCAGAGATGTAGAATTTTGGTACGTTGGACCGGTGCGCGTTGGGATTGGGGAGCTACTTCCCGAACAGTCTCTTCTTGGACTTCTCCCTATCATCACCCAAAATGAGAGTGATGGTACGAGCTGGGCTGGCCAAGTCACATGGGTAAAGTGTACTAACCCCTGCAGGGTGTATAATCTAATCGATTAGCCGTGTCCCCGGTTATGGACGTCTAAGTTGCTTGATATTGATTCCATGACATGTTTCTCGCTCATTCCAATTTCATAATTGCTTTATTGTTGATGGGTTAACTTAATTGGGATCTTTTCAAAGAAAATCAAAAACTGTTTATGAAAGTAGGACAAAGGTATTTGCAAATGCAAGCTAGCCACAGCTCCACTTGCCATATATGCATGTAGATGTTAGTATTATTGTCTCCTTTGCTAGCTCTACTTGCCATACATTCCATGTATTGACCCTTCGGGGCTGCTACGTTTCATATTGCAGGATATTCCGATTCCGAGTAATCGATATAGGCCACGGTACTCCACTCGGCACTTGTTCACTTGTGGGCAATTTGAAGAATGGAGGATTTGCTTTATTTATGTTGCTACCTGAATAATTTGAGCTAGCCTTGAGCCAAGCTTTTATTGTAATAATGGTACTCTGGATCTTCGTTATTTATGATACACGGATATTTTGCTATGTTATTCATCTTATTCTATTATGGGCCAATGAACCGATCTAGGGATTGGCATGTCACATAGAAGCCACGGTCTTTTCAGAACCGTGGTGTTACATTCACTTTCTAAACCTTCCAAACCAAGCCCTTGGTGATTGTTTAAGTCCATAAAGAGACTTCTTTAGTTTGCATACTTTGCCTTCAGTTTCACTAGTACTAAATCCTGGAGGAATCTCCGTGTAAACCTCCTCCTGCAAATCTCCATGAAGGAAAGCGTTTTTAACATCCATTTGGAATAATTTCCACTTACGATTTGATGCTACTGAGATCAGTGTTCTAATAGTGTTCATTTTTGCTACCAGAGCAAATGTTTCATCATAATCTACTCCATGTGTTTGGCTATACCCCTTTGCCACTAAGCGGGCCTTATATCTTTCTACTCTTCCTTCCGGTGTGTGCTTGACAGTAAATATGTAGGGTTCGCAGCATAGAAAACAAAAAATTTCCTACGATGGGAACAACTATGTACCAAGATCTATCTACTAGATACAAACAACGAGCGGATGTATATCCGTAGAGAACATACCCTTGAAGACCGACAAAGCTTAATGAGTCCAAACTCGTGGTTGATGTATACGATCTCTTGCCGATCTCAAGATCGAGAGGAAGTCCTAGCGCCGCAAAACAGCAGCGCATCCGTGCTCGCACACACGTTCGAGGCACCGAGCAACCTCCGCCTCCTCGCTCCAGCGATGCAGCGGAAGCACAACTCTTTCTTGCCGAAAAGCCACCGGGAACATGTATCTCGCTAGTCCGAGACCATGGGGAATAAATACTAGAGGGGGAGAGAGATCCTTCACGAGGACGTGTGTGTTGAGAGGAGGAGAGGGGGGCCTTTTATAGGGGAGAGGGGGGCACCCAAGGGGCATGGCGCCCAGCCATGGGGATGCCCCCACCTCTTCCACATTCATGTGGGTGGAGCTCCCACTCAAAATGAAAAGCCTCCACTCCCATTAAAAAGCCTCCACTCAAAAATCCACTCACATGCATTAAATTCCACCAAATTTAATGCAAGCTCTCATTTAAATAAAACTCTTTTATTTATTTATTCAGAATTTTGTTAATTACTTTAATTAACAAACATTCACATAAAACCCCTTGCTAGTATTCCATTTCACATGCAGAACCAGTTTCAGCAATTTCAACCGAAACAGTTTCGGTGTCTAGTGAAATAAATTCCTGCGCTTTCCTTTTCTTTTCGGCATGAAACTTTTGCTCCAAATGGATGTCGGTGTCTCTTAAGTGTGTCACCCTAGGGTTCGTGAATAATGCGGACATGATCGAGACCCCTCTCGGATCAATAATCAGAAGCAGGATCTGGAGACCCATACTGACTCCCACACATTCAATGATGACTTTCTTGTGATCGTCAGAACCTTTTACGCTAGTATCTTAATCCTTTTGTTTCACGATATATTACATGTCCGAGATTTGATCATCGGTATCTCCATACCTAGTTTGATCTCGTTACTGACATGTACTCTTTTCTCGTTCCCGTGATATAACATTCTAGTGATGAAATCACTTGCTTGCAAGCTAATCAATGTGATATCACCGAGAGGGCCCAGAGCATATCTATCCATCATCAGGATGAACAAATTCCACTCTCGATCCATGGGCCTCAACATAACACTTTAGTAGTTCTGAATCCATCTTTATAATCACCCTGTTACGGTGTGATGTTTGATGTTATCAAGAAACTCTTCCGGTGTTAGTGATTGACATGATCTCATGGTCTAAGGATTAGGATCACTTCGTAAGTTGTTATAGCAATATAAACTCAATGAATTTGATCGTAATGCTATACTTCGGATGAATGTTCATCACACCATTACACTAATGTTGTGACCTCATTATTAACAACATCCAATGTCCATGATCAGGAAACCTTGATCATCTTGTTAATCAACGAGCTAGTTTATGAGAGAGGCATAACTAGGAACTTTCTGTTTGTTTATTAAACACACATGTATTAACGTTTCCGTATTAATACAATTATAGCCTGCAAAATAAACATTTATCATAAACAAGGAATACGATAATAACCACTTTATTATTGCCTCTCGGGCATATTCCCTTCAGTCTCCCACTTGCACTAGAGACAATAATCTAGTTTGAGAACTTTGCGTATTGAACACTTATGGCTTTCTGGTGTTCCATATACACAACTGCAAGTGGTTAACATAATCTACGGATCTGATGCTTTCAGGTCCGTGTGTATTTACATGTCTTTGCGTCTCCACGCATCACTTATTCTCTAATGAGATGGCGTTGTATAAATTTGGTCTTTTGGTGAGACCTTTAGTTCCTTGGGGTTTAAAACACGTCGACACTATTGTCATACAATATATCTTTAGTGTTAGCCCGTTGCGAACCACACCTTAGTTTGATAACAAACTACTTGACACAAATTCCCTCCTTTGCTGCTACTATAGCAGTCATATACTTAGCCTTTTGTTGTAGTATTCGTTACAATGTCTTAACTTTGGAACTCTTCCAAATCCATCATGGAAACTTTCTTTCCATTTCATTGTGCCACCCATAGTTTAAATTGAGATAAACTTAATTTGTAAGTTGTGACAAAACTAGTATCAATGTAACGCTTTACAATGAACTATTTGTAATTATTTGTCACTTCTACACAAATATATTCTTAATTCTTCCAAAAGATCATAAGAATATCCTTACTATCGTCCAATGATCATTTTATGGTTCATTCTGGTATTTTCTCATAACACTTAGAGCATAGGACATATCTGGATGTGTACATATCATGGTATGATTGATCAAAACTTTCTCGTGATTTCACTCATCAAGTGTCAAAGCACTTGAATCTTGTTTCACTTATCAAGTGTCGATACACTTGAATCTTGATTCAATTCTTTTTCCATGCGACAAGAACCGTTTCTAGTCGTTTCTATATTGAACTCCTTCAATATCTCATATATGTACGTTTGGCACAACCATATTAGCGTCACAGTCTATCCACTATAGGCATTCATGTTAAATATTCGGGTTTTGCCTAAGTCTTTCATCGAAATGAAATTCTTAACCTTTGTCAATAAAAGATACATCATTTCTAATCAACAAGATGTCCTCCACATAATGTATTAGAAATATGTCTTAGCGCTCCCACTTAATTTCTTGCAAATGCAAGCATCTTCATCGTCTCCTGATGAAAAACTCCTTTTTCATTATGGTGAAGATTCCAACTCCACGATGCTTATTTCAACCATTGAAGTTTGCATGCTCTTTTAGCATCCTTTGAATTTAACAAAACCCTTTGGACCGTGTCATGTACACGTCCTAGGTAACCATTCTATTAGAAGAACTTTGTTTTGTTTATTCATCTACCATATACCAAATTATATGTAGTGGTTGCTACTTTAATCCGTCCAGACTAAATATCGCTGTGAAAGATCAAATCTTGTCATAGTCAACTCCTTGAACATTGTCATAAAATACTTTACGACATGTCGACTATTTCATAGATGTGAAATATCCATGTCTGTTTTTTTTATAGATCCAAATACGACCGATAGGTTTTTACACCTTTTCGGAGGGTATTCCAAGTTCAAAACTTGATTTATCGTGTATGGACTTATCACGGATTTTATGGCTTCAAGCCATTTGATGGAGTCAGGGCCCATCATCGCTTCTTTGTATGTATTCGGTTCATCATTGTCAAACAATAATGATTTACTCTCAAATCTTAGCATTTGATTGTTTAACCGACCGACTTGGTTCAATAAGAACTTAGATCTCCGTGACCACAACCTTTGAGGCACATAAGCTATGAGCATTATGGCAGCCTCCAGAATCATTTCTGGTGCTGCGCAACTCAACACATTTAGCTAAGGTTCGTTAACCTTATCAAAGTTCTATTGTCCTCCCACTTAACATTTATGAAAAATTTCTTCTTCAAGAAACTTCACATTTCAAGCGACAAACCCTTTTGTCCTCGGTGTTATGGAGGAATAACCAATTGTTATTCGAAATAACCTACAAAGACATGCTCATCCGACTTCGGTTGTAAACATCTTACTTATGTTTAGCATACCAAAATTTAAGAAATGAAAACTTGGGTTTTACCCCAAACCATAACTTCCATGGTGTCATTTCAACGGATCAATATGGAGCTCTTTTCAGTGTAAAAGCGGTAGTCTCTAAAGCTTTAATCTTTTAAAACATAATGGCAGTTTTATGAATAACACCTTTGATCCAACCATGTCAAACAAGGTTTCATTACAAATCTCAAACACTCCATACTCCTATGGTGTTTCGGGAGATGTAAATCTAGGTGTTTTTGCTAAACTTGCAACTCAAATAAATCCCTTTATGATAAAATCATAATTCATTTATTTTATTGTTACACTTGTAACTCAAATAAATCCCATGTGATAAAATCATAAACCATTTATTTTCTTGTTACAATGATTTTCCACTTCATCTTGAAAGTCTTTGAACGTTTTCAAATATTTCATACTTCTTTCTCATTAAGTGAATATTCACTCAAATTTCCGGAGAAAGTATATGAAGTTGAAACCCATCGCTTACGACTACACATAATGGACTACATACATCGATATGTATAAATTCCAATAATTTAGTCGTTCGTTCTTCTTTGGCCTTTGAACGAAGTTTTAATTATCACGTGGAAAGTCTCACAAGCGTCACTTGATCAAATCAAAGACTCCAAAAATCCATGAATATGGAGATTCTTCATGTTTTCTTTCCAATATAATTTAAACAGCGATGTCACTTTGTAAGTGATCTTTCAATCATTTGTCTTGCGACATTTTAGCATTAGGTTTTATGGATGTGATTTCTCCAACTAGATTTGTAAATCATCCATCTTATATGGAACACGGTAATTATTTGAACAACCTTTGTTCTCATAATACCTGATTTAAATAACTATTATTAAAACAAATCTTGAAGTCAGGCTTTGATGTCAACGAGAAATACAAACAACGGTTTGTTTGTTTTCGATGAACATCATCACATATTCTCTTGCTAGTTACTTAGGCCATTGTGGTTCATGAATTGCGTCGTTCTGTATGAAATTTCATACCAACCAATTCGGTATCCAATACCCAAGAACCACATTGTTTAACAAGCAAAGAATACAACCATAACATGTATATGATCCATATACCTAAATTGGATATTTCCAATCTTTTCTTTTCTGCCAAATATATTTATAGATTCTCTTTTAGCATTTCCTTTTCCTTTTTAAAAGAATCTATCAACATCAAAAGTGGCGCCATATACATGACACATAGTCCAAAGCGTGTATATTCAAATAATAATACCTTTGGACTTACACTTTGAAGTAGATCACCATCATCAAATGATCGGTATTCTTTAAAAATCCATTCTTTAGTAATCTTTTAGTGTAGTAAACACTTTACATACATCTTCTATTCATCCTTATCATGACGACTTTCATGATCAAGATACTATAGCTTATAAAGGCGAATCGTGAGTATAACATTACTTTCCAAAACCCTTTTGGATGATTAGGATGTCTAGCATCTCCAACCTTCATAAATTCTCATCCAATATGAGAACATATATTATACTCTATCATATTGCAACCAAAACATTATTTCAGATATCGTTATATCTGCCACACATGATGGTTTCTAAAATAATTCTTTCAGCTCCTAGATAAACTTGATATTAAAACAATCAAGAATTATGGAGGCAAACATGATACTTAAGATACTAACACTGGAATTGTTACTCTCGATTTAATACCAACTATTAAATTTCACAGAGTAAATAGAGTTTGCTGAAAGTTTGCAATAGGACTTTAAACTTTATATTGACACTCAACACAATACGATACCAGTTCGTAAAGTATATATCCAGAATTCTATAGTTCTATTATCTCAATTACAACTATGCATAAGGTAGTGAACGAATGCCAATGACTACAACAAATTATGCACATTCACTTTGATTTAATTTATGATAAATTGAGTTCAACTAATCCAAATTAGAAATGAACTCCCACTCAAAAACGACATCCCTCGTGTCTTTTTGGTGATTACATGAACCAAATCCACTACACCAAGTCCGATCATCACGTGAGTCGGTGTAGCTTCAAAGGCGAGCATCCATATGGTCATAATATCAAAACATAAGACTCATGCTTAACCTTTCGGTCCGTGTTCCGAGGCCATGTCTGTACATGCTAGGCTCGCCAAGTAAGAACCTTAGTATTCGTGTGTGTAACTGTCTTACACCCGAGATATGCTCGTGGATTCAAGTACACCCGATCATCATGTGATGTCTTGAAGCGACGAAACATTGTCGGTGCATACTTAAGGAAGAACACATTTTTATCTTGATATCAAAATGAGGGATCATCTTATTATGCTAATAAAACGCCAAGCAATATAAGATGCTATCAAACATCACATGTTTATTAGTGGAATGATATGGTTCCCGCATATGATCTCTATCATGTGCACCATGGTATGATCACTATCATACCTTTATGTGTAAGGCCAAGGTCTATGGAACTTACACGTTATGTGTGTTGTAAGAGTATCATCTCATACTTCTACTTACAACATCACCATATCATAACACTAGCCCAGCAACAATCTAAACTAGACGCCTCTAATTTATCCATTGCAAATTTTACGTGGCTTAGGGCTTTCGAGATAGAACCGTTCTTACCTACGAACATGAACCACAACGAGGAGAACCAAATTGTTGACAACTCGTTGCAAATTAGATATTGACTATAGTAGGAGAGACAGACACCCGCTAGCCACTTATGCAAACTAGTTGCATGTCAAGCGTGGAACAGGTCTCATGTGCGAGGACATGTAAAGTTTGTCCGGGCCGCTTCATCCCACTATGCCACCAATATCCAAAGTACAACTAAGAAGCAATAAAATGATCATCATCGCCCACATACTCATATGTGTACTACCCGTGCAAAGCATCTACGCATAGATCCGGCTCTGATACCACTGTAGGGTTCGCAGAAAAAGTTTCCTACGATGGGAACAACTATGTACCAAGATCTATCTACTAGATACAAACAACGGGCGGATGTATATCCGTAGAGAACATACCCTTGAAGACCGACAAAGCTTAACGAGTCCAAACTCGTGGTTGATGTAGACGATCTCTTGCCGATCTCAAGATCGAGAGGAAGTCCTTGCGCCGCAAAACAGCAGCGCATCCGTGCTCGCACACACGTTCGAGGCACCGAGCAACCTCCGCCTCCTCGCTCCAGCGATGCAGCGGAAGCACAACTCTTTCTTGCCGAAAAGCCACCGGGAACATGTATCTCGCTAGTCCGAGACCATGGGGAATAAATACTAGAGGGGGAGAGAGATCCTTCATGAGGACGTGTGTGTTGAGAGGAGGAGAGGGGGGCCTTTTATAGGGGAGAGGGGGGCACCCAAGGGGCATGGCGCCCAGCCATGGGGATGCCCCCACCTCTTCCACATTCATGTGGGTGGAGCTCCCACTCAAAATGAAAAGCCTCCACTCCCATTAAAAAGCCTCCACTCAAAAATCCACTCACATGCATTAAATTCCACCAAATTTAATGCAAGCTCTCATTTAAATAAAACTCTTTTATTTATTTATTCAGAATTTTGTTAATTACTTTAATTAACAAACATTCACATAAAACCCCTTGCTAGTATTCCATTTCACATGCAGAACCAGTTTCAGCAATTTCAACCGAAACAGTTTCGGTGTCTAGTGAAATAAATTCCTGCGCTTTCCTTTTCTTTTCGGCATGAAACTTTTGCTCCAAATGGATGTCGGTGTCTCTTAAGTGTGTCACCCTACGGTTCGCGAATAATGCGGACATGATCGAGACCCCTCTCGGATCAATAATCAGAAGCGGGATCTGGAGACCCATACTGACTCCCACACATTCAATGATGACTTTCTTGTGATCGTCGGAACCTTTTACGCTAGTATCTTAATCCTTTTGTTTCACGATATATTACATGTCCGATATTTGATCATCGGTATCTCCATACCTAGTTTGATCTCGTTACTGACATGTACTCTTTTCTCGTTCCCGTGATATAACATTCTAGTGATCAAATCACTTGCTTGCAAGCTAATAAATGTGATATCACCGAGAGGGCCCAGAGCATATCTATTCGTCATCAGGATGAACAAATTCCACTCTCGATCCATGGGCCTCAACATAACACTTTAGTAGTTCTGAATCCATCTTTATAATCACCCTGTTACGGTGTGATGTTTGATGTTATCAAGAAACTCTTCCGGTGTTAGTGATTGACATGATCTCATGGTCTAAGGATTAGGATCACTTTGTAAGTTGTTATAGCAATATAAACTCAATGACTTTGATCGTAATGCTATACTTCGGATGAATGTTCATCACACCATTACACTAATGTTGTGACCTCGTTATTAACAACATCCAATGTCCATGATCAGGAAACCTTGATCATCTTGTTAATCAACGAGCTAGTTTATGAGAGAGGCATAACTAGAAACTTTCTGTTTGTTTATTAAACACACATGTATTAACGTTTCCGTATTAATACAATTATAGCATGCAAAATAAACATTTATCATAAACAAGGAATACGATAATAACCACTTTATTATTGCCTCTCGGGCATATTCCCTTCAAAATACCCACTTGCAGCCCACAATCTTCTTGCCTACTGGAATTGGGGTAAGTACCCAGGTATTATTTTTGTCAAGTGCTGCCATTTCTTCAAGCATTGCTGCTCTCCATCTTGGATCCTTTTTTGCCTCCTTCCAATCATGTGGAATAGGTGTTGTAGAATCTAGAGCAGCTATAAACGATTTATAACTAGGACCCAATAATGAATCTGAAACATGATAAGAAATATTGTATGGAGTCAGCTTTGACGGCAATTTTCCAACTGTAGTACGAGGCTGCTTTCTATGGGCAATTGGGATATCTAGGTCATTATATGCAGAAGGGAGTGTACCATCGCTTGTAGAGGTTAATAACGGAGACTGGGATGAAACATGTGGAGATGGAAGTGCACCATGCGTGCTAAGTTGCTCTTGGGCTTCGAGATCTTGCCTCAAAGGAGTATGCTCCTCCCCTTGGATCTGATATTCCCCCTCGTTTTGCTTTCTACGTTTATACACTTGAAGGTTATGTTCTTCATTCGGTTTTGGCCACATTCCGTCATTTGGTATACCTTGCTGCTGCTCTTGTTCTTGTTCCGGTTCTGGTTCTACTGTACCCTTATCACCATCGTGCACCTCTCCTGTTGGTATTCTCCCAACAATCATTTTCCTTGGCGCTTGATAATCTTCTTCTTCTCCTTTATCTCCCCCTGTCTCCGAGTCTGCATCTAAGACATCATTAGCAAACAAGTCAGGGAAAACATCAGATATATCCGTTGGTTCCCCATAAAATGACTCATGTTCTCTGAAAATTACATCCATGCTCATAAACATTCTTTTTTCTGAAGGACACCAGCATTTGTACCCCTTTTGTTTCCCCGAGTATCCAACAAATATACACTTTAAAGCTCTAGGATCTAACTTTCCAATACTTGGTCTATAATCCTTCACAAAGCAAACACAACCAAACACTTTTGGTGGGACGACATATGTAGTCCTACCTGTTAGACACTCAATTGGAGTCTTATAACCCAGCACTCTAGACGACATTCTATTCATCAAATATGCAACAGTCATCACTGCCTCGCTCCACAGAAACTTTGGGACATTCATGGCCATCATTATACAACGTGTAATTTCTAATATATGCCTATTTTTCCTCTCTGCCAAACCATTTTGTTCAGAGGTATTCGGACATGTAGTTTGATGAACAATTCCAAAGTTTGATAAATATTCATCAAACTCCTTATTTACATACGCAGTGCCATTATCAGTACGGAAAACTTTCGCACATGCATTATATTGAGTCATGATTAGTTTATGAAAATCCATGAAGCATTCAAACACATCACTCTTGTGTTTTAACACATAAACCCAGGTGGTCCTAGTGCAGCAGTCAATGAATGTGACAAAGGAACGATATCCATTAAGAGACGATACTCCACTAGGTCCCCATACATCTGAATGGATAGTTTCAAGTGGTACAGTACTCCAATTATCGGACAAAATATAAGAGCTTCGAGTTTGTTTCCCATACTGACAAGCATCACACAGTAGCTTCTCCTTATTAACTCTATTATAGAGCTCAGGATAAAGACGACCCAAAATAGCAAAAAAAGATATGCCCTAGTCTATGATGATGAATAAGAAGATCTTCTTGTGGAGAGTGGGCTGAAGCAGCAGCAACCGCAGGCAACATATTATTATCCAAGTAGTGTTGGAATTATGCCCTAGAGGCAATAATAAAGATGTTATTATTATAGTTCTTGTTCATGATAAAGTTTATATTCCATGCTATAATTGTATTAAGCGGAAACATTAATACTTGTGTGGTTTGTGAACAACACCGTGTCCCTAGTACGCCTCTATGGACTAGCTCATTGATCAATGATGGTTAAGGTTTCCTAACCATAGACATGAGTTGTCAATTGATAATGAGATCATATCATTGGGAGAATGATGTGATGGACAGACCCAAACTAAGCAAAGCAATTAGATCGTTTCATCGTGTTCATCTTTGCGAAGCTTTTCCTATGTCAAATATTGTATTCCTTAGACCATGAGATAATGCAACTCCCTGGTACCGGAAGAAAGCTTTGAGGTCATCAAACGTCATCCTATGAGAGGGTGATCATAAAGGTGTCTCTCAGGTGATCGGAAAGTATCTGTTGGGTTGTATGTATCGAGATGGAATTTGTCCCTCCCAAGTCGGAGAGATATACTTCGGGCCCACTCGGTAATCGATATCAACACCGCTTGCAAGCATGTGGTTAAGGAGTTAATCACAAAGTGATATCGGATTACGGAACGAGTAAAGTACTTGCTGTGAACGAGATTGAACTAGGTATGACGGTACCGACGATCGAATCTCGGGCAAGTAAAATATCGCGAGACGAAGGGAATATATATATGGGATTGATTGAATCCTGGCATCGTGGTTCATCCGATATGATCATCGATGAATGTGTGGGAGTCAATATGGGTGCCCAGACCCCGCTGTTGATTATTGATAGAAGATCATATCTGCATATTCTCGAACCCGCAGGGTCACACACTTAACGTATCTCGACGCTAGGATAGATTGGATACTTGGTTTATGAATTTTTGTTCGGAGTCTCGGATGGGATCCAGGACATCACGAGAGGTTCCGGAGTGGTCCGGAGAATAAGATTCATATAAGGCAGTGCAGTTTTTGGAGTTCGGAATTGTTCCGGATTAATCGGTATTGTACCGGAAGCTTCTAGAACCTTCCGGAAGGGGGCCAACGTGGTCCCACCTTCCGGGAGGGGGCATGGGCCTATGAGGGAGTGTCCTGGCCGCATTGGGCCAGGGGCACAAGGCCCCATAGGGCCCAGCCGATCCTAGATAAGTTTAAACTCGTTTAAACTAGAGATAGGATTTCTAGATAAGGGATAAGTTTAAAATCGTTTAAACTAGAGATAGGCTTGGAGGATGGGCAAGGGCTGGCCGCACCCTCCCCTCTATATATAGAGGGCTGGTGCGCCCCCTCACCCCACACACACCTTCCTCCAAACCCTAGTTACCCTGCTGCCCTCCTCTCTCCCTCCCGACTGTTTGTAGGCGAAGCCCTGCGGCAGAAATTCTCCACCATATACACCACGCCGTCGTGTTGTAGATCCAATCTATCTCTCCACCCTACTTGCTGGTCCGAGGAAGGAGGAGACGTCGAGGTGCGGCACTTGTGCATCTCACGGAGGCACCGCCACTTGTGGTGCTAGATCGGATCGGATCACGAGGAGGAGAAGCGAGTACAACTACATCACCCACGTTCCGACGAACGTTCCGCTGTGCGAATCTTCAAGGGTATGAAGATCTAATCCAATCTCTCTCGTTGTTTGCATCTCCTAGATTAGATCTTGGCTTTCCCTCTGTTTGCTTCCGTAGAAAATTTTGATTTACTATGCTGCGAAACCCATCAGTGGTATGAGAGCTAGATCTATGCGTAGATGTGTTTCACGAGTAGAACGCAACATGGTTGTTGCGGGCGTTGATGTTTTCTGTTGCAAGCCTCTTGTTTGTGTTCTTCTTATGTCGCGGGATAGTGAGATTGAAGCGGTCCAGGCCAACCTTACGCGACGTCGTTCGCGAGACCGGCTCCGCACTTGACGTGTGGCTTGTACCATACATGCGGCTGGTGGATGTCAGTTTCTCTCACTATAGTTGTCATGGGATTAACACCGGAGTTTGGCAACCATAATATCACCGTTGTGGCTTTCCGTAGGTAAGATCGTTCTTAGCATCTACTCCCATAAGCCACGTAAAACATGCAACAACAAAGTAGAGGCGTCTAACTTGTTTTTGCAGGGAGTGTTTTCTGTGATATGGTATGGCCCAAGATGTGATGTGTATAATGTATGCGATGATCATGTTTTGTAATGTTTCACGACTTGCATGTCGATGAGTACACAACCGGCAGGAGCCATATGGTTGTCTTTATAATTGTGTATGACCTGCGAGTCAACATCTTATACGCCATGTAATAGCTTTACTTTATCGCTAAGTAGTTAGCAATAGTTGTAGTTGCTATTCGTGGTGGAGGCAATCATGGTGAAGTGATGGAGATCATGCCGGAATGCACAAGATGGAGATCATTGCGCGAAGATTGGCTATACCATGTCACATAAAGTTATATGCATGTGATGTTTATCCTTTTATGTATCTTATTATGCTTAGATCGCGACGGTAGCATTATAAGATGATTCCTCACTTAAAGATCAAGATAAAACTGTGTTCTCCCCATGTATGCACCATTGCGAAAGTTCGTCGTGTCCAAGCATCAAGTGATGATCGGGTGCTATAGACTCTACGCTCACATACAACGGGTGCAAGCCAGTTTTGCACACGCGGAAATACTTGGGTTTGACTTGACGAGCCTAGCATGTACAGACATGGCCTCGAAACACATGAACCGAAAGGTTAAGCATGAGTCATATGAATGATATGATCGACACTTCGTTGTCCACCATTGAAGCCACATCTCTTCTCGTGAAGATCGGATTAGGTGTGGTGAATTTGGATCGTGTTCACTAAACAACTTGAGGGATGTTGAATTTAGTGGGAGTTCATATAGTGATTTGTAAAAGTTGAACTAGTTATCATGAACATAGTCTAATTTGTACTTGCAAATATTGTAGATCACATGGCTAAGTCCAACTTCAACTTCAACATTTTTGCTGAGAAAGAAAAGCTTAAGAACAATGGGTCTAACTTCACCAATTGGTTCCGCAATCTAAGAATCATTCTCTCTGGCGGTCAAAAGGACTATGTCCTTGGGAAAGCGTTAGGTGACCCCCCTGCTGCAACTGCGCCGGCTGATGAGAAAGCTGTCTATCAGTCACGCAAAGATGATTATGGAGTGATTAAGAGCACCATGTTGTTTGCTATGGAACCGAAACTTCAAAATCGTTTTGAAAACTATCCCGGGCCCTTTGAGATTCTCGAAGAGTTGAAAACCATGTTTCAGACTCAGGCCCGTTCTGAGAGATATGAGATCTCCGAGAAGTTCTTTAACTGCAAGATGGAGGAAGGGAGTTCCGTTAGTGAGCACGCCATTAAGATGTCGGGCTACACTCAACGCCTTGAGCAACTGGACTGCAAGATTCCAGAAGAGCTGAAGATTGACAGGGTTCTGCAATCACTCCCTCCCAGCTACAAAAGTTTTGTAGTGACTCATAATCAGATTGGTTCCACTGATACGATCACCGAGCTCTTCGCAAAGCTGAAGGCTGCGGAGGTGGACATCAAGAAGGATAATCATGTGTTGATGGTCAACAAGCCCTCCTTTAAGAAAGGTAAAGGTGCAAAGAAGCCCTTCAAGAAAGGCGGCGGCAAGCGCGTTGCCCCTGCTGAGAAGAAGTTCAAGTCTGGACCCAAGCCGGAAACTGAGTGCTTCTATTGCAAGGACAAGGGTCACTGGAAGCGCAACTGTCCGAAGTACTTAGCGGACAAGAAGGCTGGCACCATCAAAGGTATATTTGATATACATGTTATTGATGTTTTCCTCACTAGCCCTCGTTGTAGTGCCTGAGTATTTGATACTGGTTCAGTTGCTAATATTTGTAACTCGAAACAGGAGCTACGGAATAGATGGCGGCTTGCGAGGGATGAGGTGACGATGCGCGTTGGCAACGGATCAAGAGTTGATGTGATGGCCGTCGGCACGCTCTCCTTAGTTTTACCTTCGGGATTAGTTTTAAACCTTAATAAATGTTATTATGTGCCTGCGTTGAGCATGAACATTATTTCTGGATCGTGTTTATTGCAAGACGGTTATTCATTTAAATCGGAGAATAATGGTTGTTCTATTTATATGAGTAACATCTTTTATGGTCATGCACCTCTTGTGAATGGTTTATTTCTTCTAAATCTCGAAAGGGGTGAAACACATATCCATAACATTGAGGCTAAGAGATGCAAAGTAGATAGTGATAATACTACTTATTTGTGGCACTGTCGTCTGGGTCATATTGGTGTAAAGCGCATGAAGAAACTCTATTCTGATGGACTTTTGGAGTCTCTTGATTTTGAATCATTTGACACATGCGAACCATGCCTCATGGGCAAGATGATCAAAACCCTGTTCTCCGGTATGATGGAGCGAGCAACGGACTTGTTGGAAATCATACATACCGATGTATGCGGACCGATGAGTGTTTCGACGCGCGGTGGATATCGCTATTTTCTCACTTTTACCGATGACTTAAGTAGGTATGGGTATATCTATTTAATGAAACATAAATCTGAAACGTTTGAAAAGTTCAAAGAATTTCAGAATGAAGTGGAGAACCATCGTAACAGAAAGATTAAGTTTCTACGATCCGATCGTGGGGCGAATATTTGAGTTATGATTTTCTCACGCATCTCAAAGCAAGTGGAATCGTTTCACAACTCACGCCACCCGGAACACCACAGCGCAATGGTGTGTCTGAACGCCGGAATCGAACCCTATTAGATATGGTCCGATCGATGATGTCTCTTACTGATTTGCCGTTATCATTTTGGGGTTATGCATTAGAAACCGCTGCATTCACTTTAAATAGGGCTCCATCTAAATTCGTTGAGACGACACCGTATGAACTGTGGTTTGGTGCTAAACCTAAGTTGTCGTTTCTTAAAGTTTGGGGATGCGAAGCTTACGTCAAGAAGTTGATGCCGGACAAGCTCGAACCCAAAGCGGAGAAATGCGTCTTCATAGGATACCCTAAGGAAACTATTGGGTACACCTTCTATCACAGAACCGAAGGCAAAATGTTTGTCGCAAAGAACGGTTCCTTTCTTGAGAAGGAGTTTCTCTCGAAAGAAGTGAGTGGGAGGAAAGTAGAGCTTGACGAGGTTATTGAACCTTCTCTTGAATTGGAGAGTAGCGCAGCACCTGAAATTGTTCCAGTGCCGCCTGCACCAACAATAGAGGAAGCTAATGACAAGGATCATGAAGCTTCGGACGATGCTGCTACTGAACGTCGCAGGTCCACAAGGTCGCGTGCCCCTCCTGAGTGGTACGGCAACCCTGTCTTGACTGTCTTGTTAGTAGAAGACAGTGAACCTACGAACTATGAGGAAGCGATGATGAGCCTAGACTCTGAGAAATGGCTAGAAGCCATGAAATCCGAATTGGGATCCATGAGCGAAAACCAAGTATGGACTTTGGTGGACCCTCCTAGCGACCGAAAGGCCGTTGAGTGCAAATGGATCTTCAAGAAGAAAACGGACGCGGATGGTAATGTTACCGTCTATAAAGCACGACTTGTTGCGAAATGTTTTCGACAAGTTCAAGGTGTTGACTACGATGAGACTTTTTCTCCCGTAGCAATGTTTAAGTCCATTCGGATTTTATTAGCAATTGCTGCGTTTCATGATTATGAAATATGGCAAATGGATGTCAAGACTGCTTTCCTCAATGGCAACATTGATGAAGAGTTGTATATGATGCAACCCGAAGGTTTTGTTGATCCTAAGGATGCTGATAAAGTATGCAAACTTCAGCGTTCCATTTATGGACTGAAGCAAGCGTCTCGGAGTTGGAACCTTCGTTTTGATCAAGTGATCAAGAGCTTTGGATTTGTTCCAAATTGCTACGAAGCTTGCATCTACAAGAAAGTGACTGGGAGCTCGGTGATGTTTCTGGTACTGTATGTGGATGACATATTGATTATTGGAAATGACATCGACATGCTTAACGATGTGAAGAGTTATTTGAATAAGTGTTTTTCAATGAAAGACCTAGGTGAAGCTGCTTTATATATTGGGCATCAAAATCTATAGAGATAGACAAAGACGCCTGATAGCTTTAAGCCAGAGTACATACCTAGACAAAGTTCTGAAAAGGTTCAGAATGGATAAGGCATTGAAAGGTTCAGTGCCTATGTTGTCAGGTAAGATATTGAGCAAGGCTCAGTGTCCAGCTACGGTAAATGATAGGGAAGCTATGAGCAAAGTGCCTTATGCCTCGGCCATAGGTTCCATCATGTATGCCATGCTGTGTACTAGACCGGATGTGTCCAATGCTCTTAGTTTGACGAGCAGATATCAAAGTGATCCAGGAGTGGAACACTGGACAGCCGTGAAGAACATCCTAAGGTACCTAAATAGGACTAAAGAAATGTTCTTGGTCTATGGGGGTGATGAACAGCTCGTCGTAAAAGGTTACGTCGATGCTAGTTTCGACACCGACAAGGATGATTGTAAATCTCAGACAGGATACGTGTATATTTTGAATGGAGGAGCTGTGAGCTGGAGAAGCTGCAAGCAAAGCGTGATCGCGGGATCTACAGTAGAAGCGGAATACATGGCTGCTGCAGAAGCGTCAAGTGAAGGAGTTTGGATCAGGAACTTCATCACTGAGCTTGGCGTGGTTCCAAGTGCATTGGACCCACTGGAGATATTGTGTGACAACACTGGCGCCATAGCACTCGCTAAGGAACCAAGATATCATCCAAAGACCAAGCATATCAACCGCAAGTTTCATATAATCCGAGATTATATAGCAGATGGAGATCTGAAGATCAGCAAAGTACATACAGATCTGAATGTCGTAGATCCTTTGACTAAACCTCTTCCACGTGTAAAACATGATCAGCACCTCAGTGCCATGGGTGTGAGATTGTTGCCAAATGTAAACTAGATTATTGACTCTAGTGCAAGTGGGAGACTGTTGGAATTATGCCCTAGAGGCAATAATAAAGATGTTATTATTATAATTCTTGTTCATGATAAAGTTTATATTCCATGCTAGAATTGTATTAAGCGGAAACATTAATACTTGTGTGGTTTGTGAACAACACTGTGTCCCTAGTACGCCTCTATGGACTAGCTCATTGATCAATGATGGTTAAGGTTTCCTAACCATAGACATGAGTTGTCAATTGATAATGAGATCATATCATTGGGAGAATGATGTGATGGACAGACCCAAACTAAGCAAAGCAATTAGATCGTTTCATCGTGTTCATCTTTGCGAAGCTTTTCCTATGTCAAATATTGTATTCCTTAGACCATGAGATAATGCAACTCCCTGGTACCGGAAGAAAGCTTTGAGGTCATCAAACGTCATCCTATGAGAGGGTGATCATAATGGTGTCTCTCAGGTGATCGGAAAGTATCTGTTGGGTTGTATGTATCGAGATGGAATTTGTCCCTCCCAAGTCGGAGAGATATACTTCGGGCCCACTCGGTAATCGATATCAACACCGCTTGCAAGCATGTGGTTAAGGAGTTAATCACAAAGTGATATCGGATTACGGAACGAGTAAAGTACTTGCTATGAACGAGATTGAACTAGGTATGACGGTACCGACGATCGAATCTCGGGCAAGTAAAATATCGCGAGACGAAGGGAATATATATATGGGATTGATTGAATCCTGGCATCGTGGTTCATCCGATATGATCATCGATGAATGTGTGGGAGTCAATATGGGTGCCCAGACCCCGCTGTTGATTATTGATAGAAGATCATGTCTGCATATTCTCGAACCCGCAGGGTCACACACTTAACGTATCTCGACGCTAGGATAGATTGGATACTTGGTTTATGAATTTTTGTTCGGAGTCTCGGATGGGATCCGGGACATCACGAGAGGTTCCGAAGTGGTCCTGAGAATAAGATTCATATAAGGCAGTGCAGTTTTTGGAGTTCGGAATTGTTCCGGATTAATCGGTATTGTACCGGAAGCTTCTAGAACCTTCCGGAAGGGGGCCAACGTGGTCCCACCTTCCGGGAGGGGGAATGGGCCTATGAGGGAGTGTCCTGGCCGCATTGGGCCAGGGGCACAAGGCCCCATAGGGCCCAGCCGATCCTAGATAAGTTTAAACTCGTTTAAACTAGAGATAGGATTTCTAGATAAGGGATAAGTTTAAAATCGTTTAAACTAGAGATAGGCTTGGAGGATGGGCAAGGGCTGGCCGCACCCCCCCTCTATATATAGAGGGCTGGTGCGCCCCCTCACCCCACACACACACCTTCCTCCAAACCCTAGTTACCCTGCTGCCCTCCTCTCTCCCTCCCGACTGTTTGTAGGCGAAGCCCTGCGGCAGAAATTCTCCATCATATACACCACGCCGTCGTGTTGTAGATCCAATCTATCTCTCCACCCTACTTGCTGGTCCGAGGAAGGAGGATACGTCGAGGTGCGGCACGTGTGCATCTCACGGAGGCACCGCCACTTGTGGTGCTAGATCGGATCAGATTGCGGGGAGGAGAAGCGAGTACGACTACATCACCCACGTTCCGACGAATGTTCCGCTGTGCGAATCTTCAAGGGTATGAAGATCTAATCCAATCTCTCTCGTTGTTTGCATCTCCTAGATTAGATCTTGGCTTTCCCTCTGTTCGTTTCCGTAGAAATTTTTGATTTACTATGCTGCGAAACCCATCAAGTAGTATAGCCCATCACGCATGGTCCCCGTCCCAAGTCTTCTTCTAGTCGCAAGTTCCTGAAATAAACACCATGTTGGAAAGAATATAGCAGCACAATTTATCTCTCTTATAATACACGAGATAGATAACACGTTTATCGGGAAGGAGGGGACATGCAAAACAGATGAAAGAGGCATATTTGGACTGCATATAATTGTCCCTGAACCCTTAATAAATTGAGATGAGCCATCAGCCAGTTTTACATGTTGTTTCTTTGGGTCGGGAACATAATCAAGAAAGTCTCCAAAAGATCCGGCCATATGTCCAGATGCACCCGAGTCTATTAGCCATGTAGCATCAAAAAAATTGTGCTTTAGAGTATCAGAATTGTTACCACCAAAGTTAGCAGAGGATGCAATTGCAGGCGATGTAGAAGATTCAGTAGATGATTTGTCACCTAGGAACAACCCTTTGAATTGACACCGTCTCTCCCATTCATCAGTTGTCATATCAACCTTCATAGTACACGATGCATCTTTAGCTGCTACACAAGTATTGACTCTGCCTCCCAACCGTGAACCCTGACCTCTAGCTCCACCACGTCCATAAGGAAGACGCCCACGGCCTCTTCCGCGCCAATCTTGTCCTCTACCCCTGCCTCCTCCAAACAATTCAGGACAAGCATTTTTTTGATGTCCTGGTTGACTGCATTCAAAACATTTCCTTTCAGTTGCAATTGCTCCTGGTCTTTGGTAGCCCACTCCTTCTGAAGCAAGAAAGGCTGCACGCCTATGTGACGCACCTTGTGTGGTTGACCCTGTCAACTCCAACTTCAGTCGGGTCTCCTCGCTAATTATTGCAGAGATTGCTTATTCCAAACTAGGTAATTTTTCAACGCCATACAGTGCAGCTCTCCTATTTTCAAACTTGGAATTGAGCCCATTCAGGAAGTCTCTCACACGCCTTTTCTCTGTCCATTTTCTGAACTTCTCAATGCACTTTCCACACTCCAGATCAATTGGGTCATAGTAATCCAGATCACTCCACAACCTCTTTAGCTCAGACATATATTCAACTACAGATTTTTCACCTTGGTACAGCTCCTGCAGCTCTCGCTGAATTCTACAAGCAAGCATCTCATTTCCAACCCCAAAAAAGGTGCCTTTCAAAAGCCGCCAAATT